>JARCIV010000006.1:7012370-9412370 GCA_029618585.1 Citrus australasica
TTGAAAAACAATACCATACACAATCTAAATTTTTTGTACAATTATTTGAATTTAATGTAAATTATAGAACTGTAAATAATGAAATATAAAAAATTATTTTAATATTCCAAGTGATTTCTTTATAATATTATAATGATTTAACAAAAGATTATTGAAAAATGAGAGTGATTTGATCATTTGATGGTCTCAATTTAATATATGAAATCTTAGAAGTTCAAGTCCTCTACTTATAAAATATTCCATTTTAACAGATTAATTCAACAAATAGCTTGTCTCGAAAAACACTAGTGGGCCGGGCGGCAAGCTTGAAACATTTGCCCAGTATAGCCATCACCGCGAACTTCAAAAGCGGTATTATCTTGTCCTATCTTCAAAGTTTGCTGAATAAAATATATAAGTAAATAATTTCAGCCCAATATGGCCATCTCTTCTTGGAATATATTCCATTTATTTATGGAAGAACTAAATACATTAACAAATACCCACAGATTTTTTAATTATCATCAAATTGATCGGCCATCGCTCATAAGCTGACAAATTAAGGAGATTGATCAAACCACCTTGTTGTATGAATGAAACTGATTGTTCATGAATTAATCAAATGAATTGCTGCCCTCTGGTTCGTTGGATGACAAATTCAATGAGCATTTCCATGTTGCGATGAGAAGATGCACCTACTCCAGTAGCACGATTTGCTATCTCCCTAAGCTGCCTTGTTCTCATTATCCACTCATCTCCTTGTTTGCCTCGATCCATCAGTTTTTCAATAGCTTCTTTCACTTTCTCCCTCTTAATCACTAAACCAGACTTGTCTTCCAAACCCCATGTCACTGCAGCCTCAATTCCAACACTCACTCATATCCCTAATACTTGCACGGCTAACTTATCATTATAAAATTGCTCGGCAAACAAAGGGCGTGTTACTAACGGCACTCCCGCACTCACTCCTTCTAGTGTTGAATTCCAACCGCAATGTGTCAAGAACCCTCCAATTGCTCGATGAGATAATAGCAACACTTGAGGTGCCCATCCCCGAATTATAAATCCTCTCCCATTTGCCCTTTCCTCTAATCCTTCCTCTTGGATCCACTTCTCCAAACCTTGTGATCTTTCACCTCCTCTTATTACCCAAATGAACGGCTGACTTGATGCTTCTAAGCCTAACCCAAGTTCTAAAAGTTGCCAAGTAGCAAGGCCACATATACTCCCAAGACAAGCATAAATCACAGACCAAGGTTCCCATGAGTCAAGCCATTTCAAGCACTGTTCATAATCATCTACCGTTGATCCATTTTCACCTCTGCATCTCTCAGTTTTATCTATGTTCAACTTTTTTTTAATGGCATACTAATCTATAGTCCCACATGGAGTTGCCACCTTGAGCATGTTAAACATGCGTTGGAGATTTTAAAAAAAACAGCATTTCTTTATCAAAGCAAGCAAGTGCAGTTTCGGCCAACAAGAGCTTGAATACCTTGGCCATATTGACACTTGCCACGGTGTCAAAGTAGATGAGAAGAAAATTTCTGCCGTGGTGTCTTGGCCATGTCCACAAAACATATCAGAATTAAGAGGATTCCTTAGCTTGACTGGATATTACAATAAATTCATTTAGGGATATGTCTTGCTAGCCTGACCCCTCACTAATCTCCTCAAGAAAGGGTAATTCAGCTAGAGTAAGGAAGCAGAGAAAGCATTTGAAAAATTGAAACAGACCATGACACAAACACCAACGTTGGGGATGCCGGACTTCAACGATACTTCTATAATTAAAGCAGATGCTTCTGGCGAAGGCATTGGTGCGATACTTCAGCTAAAAGGGAGGCCCATTGCCTTCATGAGTTGAGCCCTGAGAGTCTCAAAACAATCGTGGTCAACCTAAGCGAAGGAAATGCTTGCCATAGTTAAAGAAATTCGGACATGGAGACCAGATATGTTGGGGCATAAATTCATAATCTAAACCGACCAACGTAGTTTAAAATATTTTTTGAAGCAGAAAATAGATACCCTGGAACAGCAAAAATGGTTGGCTAAATTGGTGGGGTACGAATATGTGATTCAGTACTGTCCCGAGCATGAAAACATCACTGCGGACGCCTTATCACGCCGACCTGACAATCCCACTCTTAACCACTTGTTTGTGCCGCAGGTTGCCCTATGGGATGAAATCAGATCGCCAGCCATGGAGGATGAGTAGATGAAAAAAATTGCATAGGTGGCTCAAAATCATGTTGCAGGTCCTTATTCTTCACGAAACAGGTTAATATTGTTTAAGGGGAAAGTGGTAGTTACTTGCAAGTTACGTGAGGCATTGATGTTTGAGGCACATGACACCAAGATGGGGGGACATTCTGGAGCCCTATGAGCATACAAATGCTTGGCACAACAATTTTGTTGGCCTTCTATGTTTCACTCGGTGCAAGAGTATGTAAGCAAGTATGAGACCTGTCAACGGACAAAAGCTACAACCCTCAAGCCAGCGGGACTCCTACAGCCATTACCAATTCCTTGCTAGGTGTGGGACGATATATCAATGGACTTCGTGGAAGGCTTGCCGAATTCACAAGGCAAAGATACAATTATGTAGGTGGTAGATAGACTAAGAAAATTTGCTTGTTTTATACTATAATCTCATCCGTTCTCGGTAAAAACGGTGGTAGAAAAATGTTGGGCGAAAAATTAGGTTTTTAAATTTTTATAAAACCTTTTAAGGACCGCTCTCATATAATATATAAGAATTTGTAATCTAGAAATGGTACCTTGAAAATCCGAGTTGGCCTTTTCCACTAAAGTGATTTAGGCTCCTAGATCACGATCCGTCACCACCACGCTTGTTAGATCACGAACTGTCACCAATGATCTTCCAGGTTACGACTCAGGTTCGATCTACACTTGACGTGTGGGCGTCTTTATCACTACCAAAGCAACTAGCACGAGAAATTTTTTCTCTCAACAATTGAGAGAAAAATCTTATTCTCCGATCTGTATAAAGTGGCCTCTTTTTTTCTTTAGAGAAAATAAGCCTTATATATCTCCCTTTAGTGAAAACCCTAGGCTCCAAATAATGCATTAAATAAAACTCACGTTACTTTTCATTTAATAGGGGACCCACCATGTAAAATAATATAAGGCCCCTTACACATAAGCTAATTAAATGGAGTCTCCCACTAAATGATATAATTAGGCTTTTGACCCAAATAGCTAGTTATCTTGCTTATTAATCCAGTAGTGGTGCAGTCAATTAAATGAGCTAACCCGGGGATCATTTGGGAACATACAATAGTGGCTATAATAATTAGGCATGTAATTAAACTAGCCCTATTATTTAATTCCAAATCTACTCCACTAAAAGATTGGAACTGACTTCCATAATTGTATGCTCGAATAATAATTCGTCCCAAGCCACATTGATTTCTTTACTACACAATCATTTGTACCACATCGTTAATTAAATTGATATCTCAACTATCCAGTCAATTTAATAACATCTTATTCCTTGATCCTTACTGGTTTTCTCTAATGATCATTTTCAACATACTAAATATGTTGACACACTCTGGCTAGAGAATTCTATGATCAAGTGCCGAAAACCTATCAAGAGATGTGTTGTGCAAATTCTATATTGTTAATCCATAACTCCAATACTCATAATTGCTCCCACCAAGATACCGGGTAATCTTGACCACAAGGATGTGTCGTGCCAATTGGTAACTCAAATGGAATAACAATTACAATCATGAAATCATAAATAACTCAAGATTAAGATTACAGTAAAATCAACGTCTATGAGATTTAATAAGTCTGACAGTTATTACAAAGTTAATTAAATCTCATATGTGATTCTGTTCAATGTAGTCGTACTACATCAATAAATTCATACATGATTAAGATAAATCATTCAATGAATTTATTACAGTCTATACCTAAATAAAGTGCCCAACTTTATTTATCAACTGTGAACTAAATTTATTTAATCATAAGATAACTTGTATTTGTATTATGTCTTCTGTGAATCCACATGATGATCACATAAATACATATAATATGATTAAATGGACTTTAATACAAATATTAATGCAATTAAGATATTTGAATAAAATATCTCATTAATTTTATTAATCAGAAAAAATGTTTATTACAATTAAATAAACACATATGCTTTTAAAGAGCACATTTTCGCAACAAACAATTCATCAACGGTGTTGTTAATCTACACAGAATGCCTAAGTCCATACTCAGGGATCGAGATCCCATCTTCATAAGCAAGTTTTGGCAAGAATTCTTTAATATGTCAGGCAGACAATTGAATATGAGTTCGGCGTATCATCCCCAAACCGACGGACAAACCGAGGTAGTCAATCGATCCTTGGAGCAATATCTAAAATGTTTTGTTCATCAATGGCCGCGAAAATGGAATTCACACCTACCATGGGCTGAATTTTGGTATAACACGACTTATCATGTGTCCATTGGCATGACTTCATTTTAAGCCTTGTACGGTAGAACCCCACCTACGGTGCCAATTTATCATATGGGAACTTTGCCAATGCATGAGTTAGAAAGAGCTTTATTATCACAGGATGAATTATTATCTCAACTGAAGAAGAATTTGGCTGCCGCGGCAAATCGGATGAAACAATCTCTGGATAAGGGTCATCGAGACGTGGAATTCCAAGAAGGTGACATTGTGTTTTTGAAACTTCAATAGCATCGATAGTCTTCTGTGTTCAAACGAGTGCTTCAAAAATTAGCCAACAGATTCTTTGGGCCCTACTAAATTCTTCATAAAGTTGGACCTGTCACCTATAAGCTGCAATTACCAGAGGGAGCAAAGATCTATCTCATTTTCCACGTGTCTTTGCTTAAGAAAATATGGGTGATTTACCTAATGTCGTTGTTGAGATGCCTCTTATTAATGCCAAGGGCGTGATCGTTCTAGAACCGAATTCTATTGTTGACACTCGCTAGAAGAAACGAGGGAGTAAGCTTATAGAACAAAGCTTGGTTCGCTGAAAAACGTTACCGCCAAAAGAAGCGACATGGGATGATACGGCATTGATCACACAACAATTTCCCTTGCTGACCCTTGAGGAAAAAGGGTCCTTTTCCAGGAGGGATCATTGATAAAGAGCCAAGGAGATCAGCAAGAGCACCAAAACCTAACTACAAGTTCAAAGGCTACGTTTGAGCTACATGCTCATGCAAGCCATGCATGGCTTCATGCAAACTGTGTTTCACATGCAGGATGAGTTTGTTTGTGTGTTGAAGCAATAGCAGGAGAATCACCACGTCAAAATATTCATTGTCGGTTTGGAGGAAAATCAAATCGTAGTGGTCATGTTTGATTTGGATTCGGTCTCTAGGTTTATCTTTAAATATTTACTTGTTTTATTTTACTTTATTCTAGCCGATAGTGTTGGCTAAGAATCACAGACTTGTTATGTTAGCTACCATAAATAGGTTTCCCACTGCGAATAAAGATCATTAAGAAATTATCAACTCAATTGTCTCTAGTCATTCTCACCAAAAGCATAACAACATTATCATCTTTTAATCATTCTTAGCAACCATCTGACGGAGACTTATCAATTGGTATCAGAGCAGGTTAGCAATGGGAATCAACAAGGAACAGATTGAACGAGTGAAAACTGAAATTGGAGGAATGCAAGACAGTATGAAGCGGATGGAATTGGGGATCAATGATAAGCTACATCACTTAGAGGAGACACTTAGCAAGCTAGCCGATTCAATTAACACCTCCAAAGAAGCGGCAAGTCAACAGGAGAATGTAGGTTCATCCCATCCAAGCAGAGAAAATAATGTTCGGGGTCGACAACAGTTCCCTTCTAGAATGACCAAACTAAAATTTCCTCGCTACTTAGGAGATGAACTGACGGAATCGTTTAATTAGGTGACACAATTCTTTGAGTACCAGGAGACGACAAATGAGTAAAAGGTGAAGGTGAAGCCAACCAACGGTGGTAATGGTTGCGTGTGACATACCGAGAAGAATGTCGCATTGTTACGTAGGAAACATTCATGGAGGAATTGTGGGCTCGCTTTGGTCCAACCGAATACGAGGACTTCGATAAAGCACTATCCTGAGTAAAGCAAACGAACTCTCTACGTGACTACCAGAAAGAGTTTGAAAGATTGGCTAGCCGGGTGCATGGATGGACACAGAAAACTTTGCTAGGGACATTTATGAAAGGGCTCAAGTCGGAAATATCAGAGGAGATCCGTATGTTCAGGCCAAGGATGTTGAAAGAAGCAATTAGTTTGGCACAAATACGAGATGAGCAACTGTCACACGAAAAAAAGCTATCAAGACCAACATTCATCAACCGAGCGCCAACAATACAACCAGCCACCATCAAAACTGCTCCGACCGTGCCCTTTAAGAAATTAACTTGGGAAGAAATGCAGCGCCGACGAGCACATGGGTTATGTTTCAATTGCAACGAAAAATTCACCACCAGCAATAAATGCACAAAGGCTCAACTGTTAATCCTGGAGAGCGAAGCGGAACCAAATGAAACTACATATGAGGAGATCACGGAGGAAATAACCCGAATAGAACAAGGGGAAATCAAGGATCCCAAAATCACCTTATATGCACTCACGGGTTGAGCAGCACCTCAGACAATGCGCGTGATGGCGAAGATTCGACCCGATGAAATTGTTGTTTTAATTGACAATAGATCGACATATAATTTCATCAGCACCCGACTAGCTAATTTGTTTCAACTACCAATCATGCCCACGGCGATATTCTCAGTCCCGGTTGCTGATGGAGAGAGAAATTATCATGCCAAGGAAAATTTGAGAAAGTACAAATTGTAATTCAAAATATTCCTTTCTCGCTTACTATCTATTCGCTTCCAATAACAGGTTTAGACATGGTTTTGGGGATTCAATGGCTCTAAATGTTGGGATCCGCAGTGTGAAATTGGAAATCACTCACCATGGATTTCGATTAGGAAAATTAGAGGCGACATTTGCAAGGGATCTGTCCACAATCATTGCAAACGGCTTCCTTGTCAGAAATTACCAAAGAAATTTGGCAAGGCAATGGGGCTTTTACGATTACATAAAAATTTAGAGGAGCCCTTAAACGCAGTACCAACAAGCATGCAACAACTATTGAAGGGTTATGGCAAATTGTTCCAAGAACCCACACAGCTGCCCCATACACGCGGAATTGACCATTGTATAACACTCAAGGAGGGAACAGAGCCTGTCATTGTCCTACTGTACCGCTACGCCTACTTCCAAAAGGATGAAATCGAGAAACAATTTGAGGAAATGCTGAATTCATGAGTGATCAGACCGAGTACCAGCCCATTCTCTTCCCCGATGCTATTGGTTAAAAAAAAAGACGGCAGTTGGAGGTTTTGCACTGACTAACGAGCTCTCAATAAAGTAATCATTAAGGATCGATTTCCCATTCCCACCGTTGAAGACATGCTCGATGAACTACATGGCGCCGCCTATTTCACCAAACTTGATTTAAGGGCCGGGTCCCACCAGGTACGAGTCAATCCACCAGACATTCATAAAAAAAAATCACACACACAACGGACACTATGAATATTTGGTGATGCCGTTTGGATTGTGCAACGTGTTGTGTGTTAGAAAGTGCATATTTATAAAGGAGAAAATCATTATTTTACATATCAAGTCTTACTAACAACCTTTACTTTTATGTGTTTAAGTTTCTTGTAATTTAATTATATGTGTTTTATTTTAATTAAGTATTTTATGTATTTTAGGGGCATCATAGTCATTTCACAATAAACGAGAGATCAAATGGCAAAACGGACATCATTTTTGAACTCAGGACGGTCGAAAACCTTAGGAGGAGCATAAAAAGGAAAAATGGTACTGTTCACATATACGGTACTATTCACATGTACGGGTACTGTCTACGTTACTGTTCATAGCACTGTTCACATAGACGGATCGATGACGTGGCATTGACCGATGACGTGGCATTGACCAATGAGGTGTCATGATCCTATTGGACTAAAATTCTCATTACTGTGCAAATAGTGGCTGAACCGCGTTACTGTGCAAATAGTGGCTGAACCGCGTACTGTTCACGCGTACTGTTGACTGATGACGTGGCGAAATCCTGAGCGTCCAAACTGTTTTTAATCCGATGGCCATGATTTACTCAATGTAACTATAAAAAGGGGGCCTTCCCCCCCTATTTTGGCACCTCTGAATCCATTTTTGGGATCCATTTTCTGTAATTCTCTCTCTATCTTGTATTTTCTATGTATTTTAATAAATTCCTATTTTGCCCCTAGTTCAACTATGAGTGGCTAATTTTCTTTCAAGCTTGGGTTGAAGGTGAAGTCTCAACATGTGTCATGGGCTGGATTTGGTAAATTTATTTTCTCTTCCCCTCTAATTTTTGTGGATGTTTTGACTTCTCGTCGACAAATAATAACAATCTTGTCTAGTACCGCCCTGGTTTCACCGGCTCCCTAGTATAAGATTATTATTATTTGGCACGATAAGCCCTTAGCACCATATTTATTAGAGCGTGGTTCATGAGGTGTGGATTCCCCTCTCATGATTTAATTGGTATTAATATGGAATATTTAGCCCATGATGCATGTTGATACGGATCCAGATACCCAAGTACGTCATTTCAATAGATTTATCTTCAATTTGTTCTTGCCATTTAAATTCCAATTTTAGAATTTATTCTCGCCATTTCAATTCCAAGTTTAGGATAATCAAAATCATTTTCATCAATCCAACCACCCATTTACAGAATTAATTCTATAAATAATTAAAATCCACCTCCTCGTGGGATCGACACTCGTCACCATTGATCTACACTACAACAGATTCGTGCGCTTGCGAGTTCAATAAAATTTGCACAACAAGTTTTTGGCGCCGTTGCCGGGGAGGTAAGTAATTTTAATTCATAGAATTAATTTTTTGTGAATATTTCCATTTAATTGCTTTCTTGTATTTTTTTTTAAAAAAAAAAAAAGAAAAAAAAAGTGAATCTACATCTAAAGGTTAGTATTTCTTTTCTTTTTCTCTTCTTTAAATATTGTAATTTAATTTTCAAGTTATTCATTTATTTTTTTTATTTCTTCTTTGTAATTTTTATTTATCTTATTAATTTATTTTTAGTTAATTTATTTTCACGTACTTTATTTTTGTGTATTTTTATAGTAAGGTTGTAATAGCGCCATAAGGTTAGTATCATAATTTCTCCTTCATCTTTATTTTTATTTGTTTTGTTCCCATCTTTATTTTTATTTTATTTATTTGTTTTGCATGCATGGTCGTAGGTCATTATTACCTAATCTTGAACCTATAGACCTTGATCTTGAGAAAACACTTCGCACACACAAAAACTTTAAAAATAAAATGGATTTACAAGCACTACAGGAGAGGCCATTTAAGGACTATTTTAGTCCTTTAGCTAATTTGAGCACATCATGTATACGATACCCAAATGTAGCTGCTAGGAGTTTTGAATTAAAACCTAGTGTGCTAAATTGTCTCCCCACGTTCTATGGCTTAGAAAATGAGGACCCATACAATCATTTGAATGATTTTCACGCAATTTGTCAAACATTTAAATATGAGAATTTTTCAGATGATGATGTAAAACTCAGATTATTCCCATTTTCTTTAAAAGATAGAGCTCGTTCATGGCTTAATACATTGCCTGCTAATAGCATTTCATCATGGGAACAAATGGTTACAAAATTTTTAAATAAATATTTCCCAGTGCATAAAACCAATGCTATTCGCAGGGAAATCTCGGAGTTTACCCAGAGAGATGACGAGCAGTTTTTCGAAACATGGGAGCGATTCAATGGGCTACTCTTGAAGTGTCCACATCATGGGTACGAGAAATGGCATCAATGCCAATACTTTTTGGAGGGATTATTACCGAATGTGCAAGAATGGCTAATGGCAACAAGTGGAGGAGAGCTAATGTCAAAGAGTGCATAAAGAGTGCATCAGAGATTTGGGAATTCTTCCAGCGACAAGCGGATAATTCCCAACAACGGAGTCGATCACTCAGGAATACTAGAAGGATTAAGGGAGTAAATGAGGTTCAAATTGGCGAGTCAACTTCAGGAATCAAAGAAGTCAAGGACATGGTTGAAGGTCTCGTTCGACAAATAGCATCGTTATCAACTGCTAAATCCACAGAGCCACATGACCTTGACTCATATCCAGATCAAGCCAATGCCATAGGAGTAATGAGAAAACCATCGAATTACAACCCATACTCCAACACATATAATCCTAGATAGAGAGACCACCCCAATTTTTCATGGTCTCAAGGATTCCAACAGAATGGACCAGCAGCTCCAGCTCCACCAATGCAACCAATTCCTCAAAATCCTCAAGCCTCTCAGCCCCCATTTAGACCATTCAATCAGAACCAGAACTACTCTCAACCCAGACCATGGGAGGATGCATTCCAGAATTTCAGGAATGTTACTCACTCCACAATTGAGCAACAGAACCGCACTATTGATGGACTACGAAATGAGTTGAGAGCGGGCTTCAACTCACAAGCTCAATCAGTTTCAAGCCTAGAAAAGATGGTGGGACAACTTGCTTCTTCAGTGCAGACCTTGGCAATGACTGTTGAGAAAGGTAAATTCCCAAGTCAACCAGTGCCTAACCCTAAAGGAGTGCATGAAGCGAGTACCAGTTCACCACAGCAGCATGGAGAAGTCAAAGCCGTCATGACCTTGCGAAAAGGAAAAGAAGTCGACAATAAAGTGAAAATGCCGGTGACTAAAGACAATCAAATTGTACCTGTGAATGTTGAGGAATCATCACCGGAGGAGAAAGAAGAAACCAACCCACGAGAGTATGTTCCCAAAGCTCCATTTCCTCAGAGGTTAGCTAAAGGAAAGAAAGGAAAATCCACAGGTGAGATTCTCGAAATCTTCAAGCAGGTAAGTGTTAACATCCCATTGCTTGATGCTATTAAACAAGTTCCATCTTATGCCAAGTTTCTTAAAGATCTGTGTACTAAAAAGAGAAACATGCATGTTCAAAAGAAGGCATTTTTAATAGAAAACGTTAGTTCTATACTCCAACATAAAATTCCTTTAAAATGCAAAGACCCAGGCTCCCCCACTATCTCATGTAGCATAGGGAACCACACAATTGAGAATGCTTTGTTGGATTTAGGAGCTAGTGTAAATTTGTTGCCTTACTCTGTTTTCGTGAAACTTGGACTTGGAGAATTACACCCAACTCCAGTGGTGTTACAGCTTGCAGATCGGTCCACGAAAATACCTCGTGGTATTGTGGAGGACGTGCTTATCCAGGTAGACAAGTTTTATTTTCCTGTTGATTTCATTGTAATTGACACTCAACCAATACAGGATTCAAGGAAGCACATCCCCATTATTCTAGGCCGACCTTTCTTGGCAACTGCGGATGCTCACATTCAATGTAGGACTGGAAATATGCAGTTGTCCTTCGGCAATATGACCATGGAACTGAACATCTTCAACATTGCCAAACAACCTCACAATGCAGATGATGGAATTGTTGATGTGGATTTAATAGAAGCATTAGTTGATGATACTTTTGTTTCAAACCTTAGTGATGATCCTTTACAAACATGTTTAACTCACTTTGGTTTGGATTTTGATATTGACAGATCGGTCGATGAAGTCAATGCTCTACTTGACTCAGCAACATCCATGGACACTAATAAATGGAAGTCAAGAGTTGAACAACTAGCACCATCAGAGAAGAAACTCATCCCATCATCAAAATCACCACTGAAACTTGAGTTCAAACCATTGCCCAACACTCTGGAATATGCATTCTTGGGGGAAGAAAGTACTCTGCCGGTAATCATCTCAGCATCCCTCAATGACGAACAAAAAGGTAAGTTGTTGGATGTTTTAAAAGAGCACAAAGGAGCATTAGGATGGACTATAACAGACATAAAAGGTATAAACCCAGTAGACTGCATGCATTACATTCACCTTGATGAAAATGCTAAATCTACTAGGGAAATGCAGCATCGGTTAAATCCTAATATGAAAGAAGTTGTTAGAACAGAAGTCCTCAAGCTATTAGACGCTGGTATTATTTACCCCATTTCTGATAGCTCATGGGTCAGTCCTGTGCAAGTTGTCCCCAAAAAGTCAGGAGTCACTGTAGTTACCAATGCTGATAATGAATTGATACCCACTAGAGTAACTACAGGATGGCGTGTATGCATTGATTATAGAAAGTTGAATTCTGTCACACGTAAAGACCATTTTCCTTTACCATTTATCGATCAAATGCTTGATAGATTAGCAGGCCATGAATTTTATTGCTTTCTAAATGGCTACTCAGGATATAATCAGATTCCCATAGCACCAAAAGATCAAGAGAAGACCACTTTCACTTGCCCTTTTGGCACTTTTGCATATAAGAGGATGCCATTTGGATTATGTAATGCACCTGCTACATTTCAACGATGTATGTTAAGCATTTTTTCTGATATGGTTGAACGATTTCTCGAAGTCTTTATGGATGACTTTTCTGTCTTTGGAGATTCATTTGATCAATGTTTACACCATCTAACTCTAGTTCTGCAGAGATGTATCGAAAAGAACTTGGTCTTAAATTGGGAGAAGTGCCATTTTATGGTAACACAAGGTATTGTTCTCGGTCACATCATTTCGAGCAAAGGTATTGAGGTTGACAAAGCCAAGGTGGATCTCATTTCTAATCTTGCTCCACCCAAAACGGTCAGAGAAGTAAGATCTTTCCTTGGGCATGCGGGTTTTTATAGACGTTTCATTAAAGATTTTAGCAAAGTTTCTAGACCCTTATGCAATTTACTTGCTAAGGATGCACCTTTTATCTTTAATGATTCATGTTTGGTGGCTTTTGAAAAATTAAAGCAATTGTTGACATCATCCCCCATCATTCAACCCCCAAATTGGAGCTTACCATTCGAGCTCATGTGTGATGCATCTGATTATGCAGTAGGAGCAGTATTAGGACAAGAGCAGTATTAGGACAAAGAGTTGATCGGATTCCCCATGTTATTTACTATGCTAGTATGACATTGAATGATGCACAGTTGAACTATTCAACTACTGAAAAAGAAATGCTAGCAGTAGTGTTTGCATTGGAAAAATTTCGATCTTATCTTATTGGTTGTAAAATAATTGTGTTCACAGATCATGCTGCTCTTAAATATTTTTTCACAAAGAAAGATGTAAAAGCTAGACTAATTCGTTGGGTGTTACTTTTGCAGGAATTTGACTTGGAATTCAAAGATAAGAAAGGCACAGAAAATGTTGTGGCAGACCATCTCTCTCGTCTCCATTTTGACACAATTACAGAGCCATTAACATTGAATGAGTCATTTCCAGATGAGCAATTAATGAGTATGGAAGTATTACCTTGGTATGCTGATATAGTTAATTATCTTGTTACAGGTAAACTTCCAGAGCATTGGACCAAGCAAGACAAGGCTAAATTCTTTGCAGAAATAAAGAATTTCTTTTGGGATGACCCGTATTTGTTCAAGTATTGTGCAGACCAAATTGTTAGAAGATGTGTCCCAGAAAGTGAAATTCAAAATATCCTTTCATTCTGCCATGAGCAAGCTTGTGGAGGCCATTTCAGTGCTAAGAAAACAGCGACTAAAGTTTTACAATGTGGTTTCTATTGGCCAACTATATTTCGAGATGCTTACACTTTCTGTTCTTCATGTGATAGGTGTCAACGAATGGGGAGCATTACACGAAGGAACATGATGCCACTAAATCCAATTTTAGTGGTTGAGATTTTTGACGTATGGGGTATCGACTTCATGGGACCCTTTCCCTCTTCTTTTGGCCATCAATTTATATTGGTTGCTGTTGACTACGTATCGAAATGGGTAGAAGCAATTCCATGCAGAACCAATGATCACAAGGTGGTGATAGGGTTTTTGAAAAGCAATATTGTTTCGCGCTTTGGATTCCCTCGAGCAATAATCAGTGATGGTGGTGCCCACTTTTGTAAAAAAGCATTCAAAGCTCTTTTGACAAAGTATTCAATCACTCACAAAGTGGCGACCCCGTATCATCCGCAAACCAGTGGCCAAGTGGAGATCTCCAATCGAGAAATAAAGCACATATTAGAAAAGACGGTGAGGCCGGACAGAAAAGATTGGTCATTAAGACTTGATGATGCATTATGGGCATATAGAACGGCTTTCAAGACTCCGATTGGGATGTCACCCTACAGGCTAGTGTATGGAAAAGCTTGCCACCTACCTGTGGAACTCGAGCATTGTGCATATTGGGCCATCAAGAAATTCAATTTTGACATGCAGCAAGCCAGCTCAGAAAGAAGATTGCAACTAGCAGAACTTGAAGAAATTCGCAATGACGCATACGAAAATGCCAAGATTTACAAGCAACGAATGAAAGTCTTCCATGACAAGCATATTATGAGAAAATCTTTCACTCCAGGTCAGAAAATACTTTTATTCAACTCTCGCTTGCACCTATTCCCAGGTAAGTTACGCTCTCGATGGTCTGGTCCATTTATTGTTCATACTGTTTTTCCACATGGGGCAATTGAAATTAAGGACCCAAAGAACGGTGTCACGTTCAAAGTTAATGGTCAAAGATTAAAGCCATATCTAGAGTACCAACCACATGGAGAAGACACCGAAATAAATTTGAGTGACCCACCAGATTTGAATTGATTTTTTTTTCTTTTCGGTGGGTTTGATTTTTTTTCTTTTTATCATTCTTTTGCTAATTGAAATTATTTTTTTTGCATAAGTGTGTTTATCATTAAGTTTTCTCTTATCATTGTTAATTATGAGTCTCTTACTTAGACCGTTCCTCCTGAACATTCTTAAACCACTTCAACGTGTCAAAACTCATCTCAAAAGACAGATTCAATCTTGTAAAACACATCGCATTTGGGCTCTACAACCACCAGAGTTAGTAGCCTATGTTGAGGGTTTAGAACGTCAACTCAGAGACATTGAGAAAAGTGTTTACGACATCCAGTTGGAGCTTGAGGTAAATTCAATAAGAGGACGATTTTAATTTTGATTGTGTGATTTAATTTGTTTTTCTGTTTGTGTGCTTTAGTTTGTTACCCCGATAAAGTGGCGGATAACGGTACTCCGTGACAATCAAGTCGGTTACTTCAGTTTCCCATAATAACTGATATTCTGAGGCGAATGTATGGAAAGAAACGAGATTTTAGCAAAGCTTCACAAGCGATTCCCTTCACTTCCTCAGAATGCCCTCCTTACGATCTATAAAGCTCGGTCCGAACGCATGCAATTGCTCATGAGGAATAACATACCTGCTGACATCCGTTGGTTAATCGAGGCGAAAGTACGATTGGCGGGTGAGTTACCTCCAAAATTTATTGCATACATGCCTGGTTGTGGGAAAGGAAATTATGCAAGAAAACGACGAGCTCGAAGAATTTCTGTTGCTTGTCATAAGTGTGCCAGAATGAGTTGCAATAAAAACCGTTGTTCTTTAGGAATGGTGTCTGATAACAGAGAAGATAAGATTCAATTCATTAGGGATGGCTTGAATAAGGAGTCATTGGATGATATCCTTCTGTCTCTTGAAACACATCCCAGTGGATATGTGCAAGGAGCGATTCTCCAGTTATGGTCATTATTCCAGAAAGAGCATGCACGATATAGTCTCGGGAATCTGACTATAAACAACCCTGTTTGCCAGTTTATAAGAAAACTGGATGGGAAGCCTATCCTCGACCCATAGAGGGCGTTCAAGCCGTTTCTGGACGTAAAGCCAGAGGAAGATGTGAGCCACAGTCGCAACTACCTGTAAATATCTTTTTAGTTTACTGTTATTTTATTTCATTTCACTGTTGTTTTATCATTTGCATTATTGTCTTTAATAATTTTATTACTGTTTGTTTTTTCCTTTTTACTGTTTGCTTTTTGACTATCGAGCCATGTGATTTACGCGTTATTTGACACTGACATGCCACCTCATACACAGTTGTGATCCATTGTCACCAAGATTCTTAAATATGACTTTTTGTTAAGCACTCACAAGTTGTTTTTGAGAAATATTCCAATGGCAGCTACTCCCAGTAGACAATTCAAAAACATTTGTGTGCTTTCTGGATTTACCTATGGCAAACACAAAGAGTTCATTGATGCAGCCATAGATCTTGGTCGAAGCATAGCAGAGAGAAAATTACACTTGGTGTTTGGAGGAGGTAACCGAGGGTTATCCAAATTGGTCTCAGAAGCTGCTTTTGTTAGAGGAAGCCAAGTGTTAGGCATCATCCCAAGAGTCCTAAAACCTTTGGGCAGTGTGTCTGACTCAACGACTGGAGAAGAGTTAGTCGTCTCAGGTATGCAAGAACGAATAACTGAAATGCTTAATCATGCTGACGCTTTTATTTTCCTTCCAGGAGATCTTGTAACACTAGAAGCACTTATCACACTAGCATCTTGGTCCCATCTGCACATTCACCAGAAACCCATCGGTTTGTTAAATGTCAATAATTTTTATGATGGTTTTATCGCATTTCTTAACCATGCAATAAAAAGCTACTTTATTCCTTCCAGTGCGAAAAAACTTTTTATTTGTTCTCACACTGCTAATGATGTACTTGATATGTTACAAGCTTATAAACCGGAGCCAGACCCCTGGAGCTTTGTGTTGGAGCGTTCAAATGATGACGGTAACAGTAGCCGCAGTAAGAAGTACAAATTAGATTTAACTCTCCGCCTATAAATATTTTCTTCTGTGTTGCACCACCCAGGTGATGTCTTCTAAATTCTACTTCTTTCCTTTAAAACATTGAGGACAATGTTTCGTTCTGGTTGGGGGGAGGGAATAGTCGACAATTGTGGAATATTGGTTAAGTTTTTACTAATTTTTGTTGTAGAAACTAACTGTTGCTAACTTTTTGTGTTGAAGATGGCTGAATATGGAGTGTAGTGACTCTAGAAACGCATCTTCATCGTTTTAAAAAAAAAATTTAAAATTAAAAAAAAATTCCAGATATTTTCTTTTTCTTTATTATGTTTTGATGTTTATTTCTCTTTTTCTTTTTAATTTCTCCTTTATAAATATACATTTTCAAACAAAAATTTTGAGTCAAAGATGGCTGAATATAGAGTGTAGTACCTCTAGAAACGCATCTTCTTAAGTAAAAAAAAAAATTCATTTTCTATCATTTTCTAATCAGTTTTTGTGCATCATTTTCACATTTCTGCATGCATATTTTCCTTTCACATTTAGAATAGGTTGGGGGGTAGACTGTTGTTAAAAAAAAAATTGTGTGATTTATTTTAACATTGGATGACATGATGATTTCAAATTTTAGTATTTGTATTATCTTTAGTCTGAAGTGATGTTACACTATGTTTGCTACTCTACCTGTTGATGTCGGAGACAAATATGAGTTGCTTAAAGGAATGAACATGTCATAATAAATACCAAGTGAGTTTTTGAGCCTATCATTTTTCTTGGAGAGTAACCCTTTTGCCCATTCTCTATACAGCTTAGCAGTTTATTATTGTATATACGATCTCTAGATTTCTTTTGAGTTAACCCTTAAAAAAAATGAAAATAAAAAAAGAAAAAAAGAAAAAAATGTGTGTTGCTACATTTGGAGGCCCATCTAATTAGTAGATATGGAAAATTTTTTAGAGCCCTAAAAGATGATGGAAAGGCCATCTTTGACCCGTTTGAGCCTTTCTAGCCATCCCTTTTATCAAATATCCATAGTTAACCCTTTCGAGCCTTTAAAAAAAAAAAAAAAACTTTTCTTTGTGAACTTATCATCTTGACCCACTCCGATTTGGAGTATTACCCAATATCTTACAAGATCCATCACCTATTTATGTTTGAGAAAAATATAAATAAACATTTTATATAGTGAAGTTATGCCTAGTTCAAAAAAAAAAAAATTGTTGCTTTAAAAAAAAACAATAATAGGTGAAATCCACCTTGCAACGTTCAAAAAAAAAATTCTCTACATTTTTCTCAAACATATACTTTGTTTTTCCTATTTCCCTTCTTTGTTAACCATGTCCCTAGCCTACGTTACGTCCTAATAAAAGTCCTTCTTGATTTTAGGGAACTATAGTCTGAAGTAGAAGCTAGTTATATGGGCTAAAAAGATGTAGTGATGCATAAAAAAAAATAATAAATAAATTGGGTTGACTAGCATTTTTATTTGAATAGAGATCGTATTATTTCTAAGCTGAGGGCATATTTCTTTCATTTTGGTGAGAGCATGTGAGATCACTTCTTTATTATTTTCTCTCAATTACCATTCATTGGAGTGACTATTTTTATTGGGTTTAAATTCTTTGTGAGAGTGTCACTACTTCCAGTGAGATTTTGGGGTTTGACACATCATTCTTGAAGGTAGCTACGACAAAGTCTACTTGGCTAATTCATGTGGATGGTTGATGTGGGTGTAATGTTTCTTTAGACTTGAGATAATGCGTATACTTTTATTTGATTGTTATCATTAGTCTAATTGAATAAACAAGAGTGTTTAAAAAAAAAAAATCATTTTTGAATTTTGTTTTCGCTTTATTTGCTAGGGACTAACAATAAGCTGGTTGGGGGGTGTGTTGTGTGTTAGAAAGTGCATATTTATAAAGGAGAAAATCATTATTTTACATATCAAGTCTTACTAACAACATTTACTTTTATGTGTTTAAGTTTCTTGTAATTTAATTATATGTGTTTTATTTTAATTAAGTATTTTATGTATTTTAGGGGCATCATAGTCATTTCACAATAAACGAGAGATCAAATGGCAAAACGGACATCATTTTTGAACTCAGGACGGTCGAAAACCTTAGGAGGAGCATAAAAAGGAAAAATGGTACTGTTCACATATACGGTACTATTCACATGTACGGGTACTGTCTACGTTACTGTTCATAGCACTGTTCACATAGACGGATCGATGACGTGGCATTGACCGATGACGTGGCATTGACCGATGAGGTGTCATGATCCTATTGGACTAAAATTCTCATGTACTGTTGATGGTGACGTGGCCGCATATTAGTGGACCAAAAAACGCGCGTACGGTACATGCAACACAGGGGATTATTTACTGTGCAAATAGTGACTGAACCGCGTTACTGTGCAAATAGTGGCTGAACCGCGTTACTGTGCAAATAGTGGCTGAACCGCGTACTGTTCACGCGTACTGTTGACTGATGATGTGGCGAAATCCTGAGCGTCCAAACTGTTTTTAATCCGATGGCCATGATTTACTCAATGTAACTATAAAAAGGGGGCCTTCCCCCCCTATTTTGGCACCTCTGAATCCATTTTTGGGATCCATTTTCTGTAATTCTCTCTCTATCTTGTATTTTCTACGTATTTTAATAAATTTCTATTTTGCCCCTGGTTCAACTATGAGTGGCTAATTTTCTTTCAAGCTTGGGTTGAAGGTGAAGTCTCAACATGTGTCATGGGCTGGATTTGGTAAGTTTATTTTCTCTTCCCCTCTAATTTTTGTGGATGTTTTGACTTCTCGTCGACAAATAATAACAATCTTGTCTAGTACCGCCCTGGTTTCACCGGCTCCCTAGTATAAGATTATTATTATTTGGCACGATAAGCCCTTAGCACCATATTTATTAGAGCGTGGTTCATGAGGTGTGGATTCCCCTCTCATGATTTAATTGGTATTAATATGGAATATTTAGCCCATGATGCATGTTGATACGGATCCAGATACCCAAGTACGTCATTTCAATAGATTTATCTTCAATTTGTTCTTGCCATTTAAATTCCAATTTTAGAATTTATTCTCGCCATTTAAATTCCAAGTTTAGGATAATCAAAATCATTTTCATCAATCCAACCACCCATTTACAGAATTAATTCTATAAATAATTAAAATCCACCTCCTCGTGGGATCGACACTCGTCACCATTGATCTACACTACAACAGATTCGTGCGCTTGCGAGTTCAATAAAATTTGCACAACACAACGCGCCGTCAACATTCCAGGCTATAATGAACTCTATTTTTTGTCCTTATCTCAGAAAATTTATTCTTTTTTTTTAATGACATACTAATCTATAGTCCCACATGGAGTTGCCACCTTGAGCATGTCAAATAGGCATTGGAGATTTTTTTTAAAAAAGCATTTCTTTATCAAAGCAAGCAAGTACAGTTTCGGCCAACAAGAGATTGAATACCTTGGTTATATTGTCACTTGCCACGGTGTCAAAGTGGGTGAGAAGAAAATTTCTGCCATGATATCTTGGCCACATGTACAAAACATATCGAAATTAAGAGGATTCCTTGGCTTGACTGGATATTACTGTAAATTCATTCGGGGATATGGCTTGCTAGCCCGACCCCTCACCAATCTCTTCAAGAAAGGGAAATTCGGCTAGAGTCAGGAAGCAGAGTAAGCATTTGAAAAATTAAAAAAGGCCATGACACAAACACCAACGCTGGCAATGCCGAACTTCAACGATACTTTTATAATTGAAGCAGATGCTTTTGGCAAAGGCATTGGTGCGATACTTTAGCAAAAAGGGAGGCCCAATGCCTTCATGAGTTGAGCCCTGAGAGTCTCAAAACAATCGTGGTCAACCTACACGAAGGAAATGTTTGCCGTAGTTGAAGAAATTCTGACATGGAGACCATATCTGTTGGGGCAGAAATTCATAATCCAAACCGACCAACGTAGTTTAAAATATTTTTTGAAGCAGAAAATAGCTATCCCGAAACAGCAAAAATGGTTGGCTAAATTGAAGGGATACAAATATGTGATTCAGTATCGTCCCGAGCATGAAAACACTGCTATGAACGCCTTATCTGCCGACCTAATAGTCCGACTCTTAACCACTTGTTTGTGTCGAAGTTGCCCTATGGGATGAAATCAAATCGACAATCATGGAGGATGAGTACATGAAAAAAAATTGAACAGGTGGCTCAAAATCAAGTTGCGGATTCTTATTCTTAACGAAACGGGTTAATTTTTTTTAAGGGGAAAGTGGTAGTTCCTTGCAAGTTACGTGAGGTGTTGATGTTTGAGGCATATGACACCAAGGTGGGGAATATTCTGGAGCCGAACGTACAAACGCTTGGCACAACAATTTTATTGGCCTTCCATGTTTCGTTCGGTGCAAGAGTATGTAACCAAGTGTGAGATTTGTCAGAGGACAAAGCTATAACTCTCAAGCCAACAGGTCTCCTATAGCCATTACCAATTCTTTGCCAGGTGTGGGACAATATCTCGATGGATTTTATGGAAGGCTTGTGGAATTCACAAGGCAAAGATATAATGATGGTGGTGGTAGATAGACTAAGAAAATTCGCTCATTTTATAACATTATCTCCTCTGTTATCAACAAAAACGGTGGCAGAAATATTCATCGACGGTGTTGTTAAGCTACACAGGAATGCCTATGTTCATACTCAGCAATCGGGATCCCATCTTTATAAGTAAGTTTTGGCAAGAATTCTTTAATATGTCGGGCACACAATTTAAGATGAGTTTGGCGCATCATCCCCAAACCGACGGACAAACTGAGATAGTCAATCGATGCTTGGAGCAATATCTAAGATGCTTTGTTCATCAATGGCCGTGAAAATGGAATTCATACCTACCATGGGCTGAATTTTGGTATAACACAACTTATCATGTGTCCATTGGCGTGACTTCATTTTAAATGGCAATGAGAATGTGCTGGAATGTTATTGATGTGTTTATTTGGCAAAATAAATGGGAATGAGGAATGAGAATGAGAATGAGAATGAGAATGAGAATCAATTTATCAAAATACTCATAGTATTAAATAATGTAATTTTCATTAATTAGATACATGTATAAATATTATTATAAAAATAATATTAATTAAAAAGATTAAAATTAATAATAATAATAATGACATTTAAAATAATAAAATTAATTATGATTTGAACAAGAGTAATTCAAGAATTATGAAAATTTTATAAGGATACAAAAGTCATTTCAGAATATGGGAATCCTCATTCCCAACCTCCCATGGGAAGGGCACAACTACAGTACATGCATGTATGTGATACATGCAAGCAATAAAAAAAGAGAAAAATCGGTTTTTGCAACTGGTTGCCCATTAAATGAATTAAATAATATTAAATATAATAATATTCAATTATAATAATTAAAATAATAATAGAATAATCATTATTTTAATATTAAAGGACGCATAACAATAAAAAATTATTTTATAATAAGAAAAAAAGTTTTAAGTTTAATGGCATAGGTATCAAGTTAATGGTCTTGATGTCATTTTTATTGGTCCATTATTTCATTATTTTCATAGTTGCAAGTTAATGATCTCACGTTTCATATTCATTGCCGTAAGTTTCAAATTCCTTTGATTTCAAGTTTAATGGTTCAGATATCAAGTTAACAGTTATAGTTTCATGTTTATTGGTCCATTAATTAAATGATTTTCATAATTGCAAGTTAATGATAACATGTTTCATGTTTATTGCCGCAAGTTTGAAGTTCCTTTAGCTTCACGTTTAATGGTCCAGGTATCAAGTTAGCAATTATAGTTTCATGTTTATTGGTCCATTAATTAAATGATTTTCATAATTGCAAGTTAATGATAACATGTTTCATGTTTATTGCCGCAAGTTTGAAGTTCCTTTAGCTTCACGTTTAATGGTCCAAGTATCAAGTTAATGGTCATGGTTTCATGTTTATTGGTCCATTAATTTTCATGATTTTCATGGTTGCAAGTTAATGATCTCATGTTTCATGTGTATTGTCCTAAGTTTCAAGTTCCACTGGTTTCAAGTTTAATAGTCCATGTATCAACTTAATGGTCATGGTTTCATATTTATTGGTCCATTAATTAAATGATTTTCATGGTTGCAAGTTAATGATAACATGTTTCATGTCTATTGCCCTAAGTTTCAAGTTCCTCTGATTTCACATTTAATGGCCAAGGTATCAAGTTAATGGTCATGGTTTCATGTTTATTGGTCCATTAATAAAATGATTTTCATGGTTGCAAGTTAATGATCTCATGTTTCATGCTTATTGCCCTAAGTTTCAAGTTCCTTTGGTTTCAAGTTCATTAATTAAATGATTTTCATGGTTGTAAGTTAATGATAATATGTTTCATGTCTATGGCCCTAAGTTTCAAGCTCATTCAGTTTCATGTTTAATAGCCGAGGTATCAAGTTAATAGCCTTGGTTTCATGTTTATTGGTCAATTAATTAAATGATTTTCATGGTTGCAAGTTAATGATATTATGTTTCATGTTTATTGCCTTAAGTTTCAAGTTCATTAATTAAATGATATTCATGGTTGCAAGTTAATGATCTCATGTTTCATGTTCATTGTCTTAAGTTTCAAGTTCATTTGGTTTCACGTGTAATGGTCTAGGTATCAAGTTTAATGGTCTTGGTTTTATGTTTATTGGTCCAATAATTGCATGATTTCCATGGTGCAAGTTAATGATCTCATGAAGTTTAATTCCTTTGGTTTGAAGTTTAATGGTCCAGTAATCAAGTTAATGGTGATGTTTTCATATTTATTGAGCCATTATTTGCAATAATTGATTTTATTGAAAGTTTATAATCTGATGTTTTCTCAAAAGAAGTTTTATAGTTTTGATTCAAAAATCTCAAAAATATTTTCTATTTTGTCTATAAGCTTTAACAATAACTCATTTTACGAAATCATATTTTATATCCAAAATTCTTTTAGTGGTACATTTATTATAACTTTAAAATATACATAGAATTTATTGTTAATTTTAAGTTATATAGAATATAACATTATAATTCTTCTAAAAAAAAATTTTTTTGAAAATTTTACTCTGTTAAGTTGCGTTGCATATTGCAAAATCAAATTTAATGTTAAAACAATGATTTAAAAGATTAACAAAACTTGATATCTTGGTTCTTAATTAATTATGGAGATCACTCAAAAAAGAACAAAAAAGAAAAGAAAATTAAGCAAACATCAGTAAAAAAAAAAAATAGGACAAATCACAAAGTCGTATAAATTTTAGACCCTACTATTTGCAATTACATTGGTATCATCATGATTCAAGAAACATTACAAATGTAATAGATTCTGGATCGAAAATGGCTAGCCTCTTTAAAACAAGCAGCTAGCCGTTTTCGATTAAAATGTTTTCTGGAATTAAAAAGGCTATCCGTTTACTTTATCGTGGCTAGCCTTTTTCAATCCAGAGAGCATGCAACTCCAAACGCCCAGCCTTTTCATTGAAACAGCTAGCCATTTTCGAGAAACATGCTCTCTGGAGTGAAAAGGGCTAGTCGTTTTCCACGAAGAGGCTAGCCTTTTTCATTTCAGAGAGCATACGAAGTGAAATGGTTAGCCTCTTTGTTGAAACGGCTAGCCATTTTCGAGAAACATGCTCTCTGGTGTGAAAAGGACTACCCGTTTCCTACGAAGAGGCTAACATCTTTCATTCTAGAGAGCATACAACTCCAAATGACTAACCGCCTTTTCACTACAGGCTAGCCGATTTAGCTCTACATGACATATGAGCGCAGTTAATTTATTTGTACACCAACCAAATCTTTCCATTAATGGTGACATTAAATGCTTTAAAAACCCAACCCAGACACCACTAGGCTTCTTATTACATGGAAGAACTAACACATTTTCTTACTTTGAGGATCATAGATGATCAACGCACACCATACAATAAACTCACCCAATTGTAGTCGTTTTACTACTTAAAGTTAATGGTTCACCTTTTTAATTCTAAAAACTCTCCAAAATAGAATCAATTAGCCACTTTAAGTGTTAACAGTTCACCGTTTATGCCCCAAAAATTACCATTTTATTAAAAATATTATGAAACTCAATCAAACCTATTTTCCAAGATTTCAATTAAAACTTGTTAATTTCAAAAGTATTTTTTATTTTGTCCATAAGCTTTCACAATAACTCATATTTTATGATAGATATAGATTTTTTTTAATGGTACATTTATTATAACTTTAAAATACACATAGAATTTTTTTGGTTAATTTTTAGATATATAGAATATAACATTATAATTCTTTTAACAAAAAAATTTTTAGTTTTGAAAAATTTATTCCGGTAAGTTACAACATTGCAAAATTATGCAAAATTAAATTTAATGTTAAAACAATGATTTTTCATTGAGGGATTATTTTAATATAAGATGGAAGCCAATAATTCTCAAAATACTATTAAATTAAAAGATTAACAAACTTGATATTTTGGATCTTGATTAATTATGCAGATCACTCAAAAAAGAACAAAAAGGAAAAGAAAATTAAGCAAACATCAGTAAAAAAATATAAGACAAATCACAAGATCGTATAGATTTTAGACCCTGTTGTTTGCAATTACATTGGTATCATCATGATTCGAGAAACAAACCCACTACCCAATGCCACCAATATCTGAAACCAAACGAGAAAAAGAAAATGCTAATGATTCAAAATAAAAGAAAAATAAGAGAATTGCTTCTGAAATCCAGGTCCTCATTGGTATCTTCTTGCTCCTTGTTCAGAAACTGCTAATAACCAATGGCTAACTCAGTTCATAGCTGGGTAAAACTACAGATTCTTTCATGGAAGAGAAACAATGTTGGTAGCACTTGAAACTGAGAGCTGCACCCTAAAAACAAGTAAAAGAAAATATAATCGCAAGAACGAATACTCGACAAAATTGCAATTCAAATAAAATACAAGGGAATCTTCCCATTTTAAAAATTAAAAAATAAAAGCAAAATGGAGATCATATTGAAATAAAAATTATAAAGTCTTTCTACACAAACATTAGTAAAACAGTGCCAGTAAATTTCCTGGTGTTGTTTTTGCAGCATAACAGCAACTAAACATCACCTGGAAATTTCCAAGTGCAGTTTTTCTGTACAAACAACAGCAAAACAGCACCTAGAAACTTCCATGTTTTGTTTTTACTACATAACAGCAGCTAAGCAGTGCCTCAAGACTTCTACATGCTATTTTTGTGCATGAACAACAGCAAAGCAACACCCCAAAATTTCCATGTGTTGTGTTTATGTTTTTTACATAACAACAGCTAATCAGCACCTGGAAACTTTTAGGTGCTGTTTTTATGTGTAAACAGTCGCAAAACAAATTGCATATTATGCTTAAAATAAAACTGCATTCCTAGCACACCATTATTGAGGAAACTAAACTCTACATATAATATAATTAATTAATTTAGCTCATCACCCTGTAAGATTAAATCAATATAATTAATGACATGTTTAAAATAAAATATCTTTCTAGTGGGGAATAGATCAAAATTAAAGAACCAAGAGAAATTTATCAAAACAAATTATAAATATAAAGAGTATAGCTCAAGAATCTTGAAAGAATAACAGAGCAAATTAACACACTCTTATGATACAATTAAGCAATAGTAAAGTATAGACAAATGATTAAAGTTCTATCAAATTCTCCAATTCATATTGTAGTTAAAGAGGAAGATACACCAAATAAAAATACTTGACTTGTAATTTTAATCTAAAAACAATTAAATTCTCCAAAACAACAAAAAACAATTAAGACCTCTTCGAATATTTGAGGTCCTTTAGGAGCAGCACCATAAACACAAGTATTTATAACACTTGCACACGACCAAAATTTAAAAGCCTCTTCCTGAATTTGATCGGCTAAGTCTCTAGTAGGTGCCAATAATAACACTATAGCACCTTCACCTTGATTACAAAAAACCTAAGTCAGTTGCAAAAAGAAAATATGAACATGAAGATTCATTTAGATATTTTATCAAACACTTGGAGGGCTTTAAATCTTACCTCTTCTTTTAATCAAATGCCATCCACTTTTAAATAAACTTATTTTGACTAGGCTCTTTTTTTAAAGCAAAATAAATCAAACTAAGCAAAAAAATCTCTCAATCAAACAAAATAAAACTAATTTCCAATATATATGTTGAATAAAGCCATTCACCACAAGTTTAAGGCTATGCATCACATTTCATTGAATTTAATAAGCATTCGATTATGTTGGCATATCAATTCAGACAGGCACAAATAAATAAACGAAGACAAGGTATATCTCAACAAAATGAGGAACAAACAATTTCAAAATCTGATTTTTAATTTTTATCCGAAAGCAAACAAACCCTAAAAATTCAAACAAAAGCAAGCCCAATTTCATAATCATATTAACCAATTTCATAATCATATTAACAAAATTTAAAAACTTGGTTCTTAGCATTTTTTGGTAGTATGTGTGATTGATTAACAACATCATACCCAATTTCTTCACGACGTCGACAAAGAATAGCAATTGCGGCTAAGAGATTGGACATTCATGCATGCCAGTGGTCGGTGGTGGCTATGAGGGTTTGTTTAATGGCAAGGATTGTGGCAGCGTGCGCCAAAAAAAATTAGGAAAAAAGAATTGAAAGGCTATGAAATCAATTTAGAGTTAACCAAAATACCTGAAAATCACATCCGCCGCTGACTGTTGTGGAAGTTGTGCCGCCGTTGACTGTTGTGGAAGCAAAAGAGGAGAGGAATTAGTAATTAGGGATTTTGAATTTTTTTGCCCATGAGCCTGCGTCAGGTGAGAGAGTGAGACTGAGTGACCGGGGCAGGGGGTTGTTCATGCGCTGCTGTTCACCATTGTCGAAGAAGACAAGAGAAGAACTAGCTTTGCGTCAGGTGAGAGCTTTTTTCTTTTTCTTTTTTTTTTCCCACAAATATATATGACCGGTTCGGATGTGTGCCTGTTACTGTTTCTATAGGTTTCAAGTTTTGTGAAATTTTTTAATTATTTATTAATTAAACTCATCTCAACCGTTGGATTCATTATATTCAATCCAATGGTCATCTTTTATGCATGCACCATATACATGCAGGTATT
Organism: Citrus australasica; assembly: GCA_029618585.1. Taxonomy (NCBI): domain Eukaryota; kingdom Viridiplantae; phylum Streptophyta; class Magnoliopsida; order Sapindales; family Rutaceae; genus Citrus; species Citrus australasica. Next base: position 7,040,272 of record JARCIV010000006.1, read on the forward strand.
GTAGCATCAATCCCATGGGAATAAAACTATCATTCTCTATTACCAAATTTTATAGAACCCACACATTTTATTCTCATTTTCAAATTATATTTTCCTAAATAAACATAAATTTTATTTTCATTCTTTCATTCTTATTTCCTAAATCTTCAAGTAAACACACTATAAATTAATTAGATTTAAAACATATAAAATGTAACAGGAGACATTGATTAATGCTTATTATTATTTAATAGAACCAATTCAATACCAGAAGAACCACCTTGAGTTATCCTAAATCAAGTGTTATTTACAGCACCTTGGCAAAGGGATATGCTATATGTGCAATCTAAGTATATACTTATGTATGCATTTGTCCTTACGGAGTGAGATTACATACAGGCAAGAGATGCCATTGAGAGAGACCACTGAATAGTAGTTTCATCTGTCATCAAGAAGACCAAAAGACATAACGCTTTGGTATTGAGTAGAGATTAAATTGAAGGAGCAAACTTGACAATCAAATTCAAAAGTGGAATTAAAGATACATTCCGCAAACACTGAGATTCCAGAAACTCAAAGGAGCCAATACATCAATTAAGTAATAAGAAAGCGAGTGCAATATCTCACATAGGTCTTGCAATAAATTTGTGCGTTTGATTGAGTTTTATTGATAATCATAAAATTCAAGTGATCAATTAACAACCTCAAAATTCACATTTGATTTTGTGCTTCTGTTCCAACAGAGTCAAAATTGTAATTGATAATTGAACTTGAGCAAAAAGAACTTCGATTAGGCTGTTGGGTAGGGTAGATACAAAAAGTAAACAAAAGAGAAAATCTACAACCAAAAGGAAAGTAAAAGAAACAGGACCTTAAAAATTGCAGAGCCCAAGCTAGAAAGAGAAGATACTAATTGAATTATTGAAGCTATAGGTTCATTAAGAGCTAGTAAACTTAGCGACAGCCTTGGTGCCTTCAGAAACGGCATGCTTGGCAAGCTCACCGGGCAAGACAAGTCTAACAGCAGTCTGGATCTCACGAGAAGTGATAGTGGGCTTCTTGTTGTATCTCGCCAGACGAGACGACTCCTGAGCCAATTTCTCGAAGATATCATTGATAAAGTTGTTCATGATACCCATGGCCTTGCTGGAGATTCCTATGTCAGGATGCACCTACTTCAGCACCTTGAATATGTAGATCTTGTAGGTCTCCACGGTCTCCCTCACTTTCTTCTTCTTCTTGTCGGCGCCGTCTTTTGGAGGCTTCTTCTCAGCCCTCGGTTTTTTCTCGGCGGCAGGGGCCTTCTCGGCTGCCAGCTTCTTCTCGGCGGGTTTTTTCTGTTGGGAAAATATGCTCTTTAAAAGCATATGTGTTTATTTAATTGTAATAAATATTTTTTCTGATTAATAAAATTAATGAGGTATTTATTCAAATATCTTGATTGCATTAATATTTGTATTAAAGTCCATTTAATCATATTATATGTATTTATGTGATCACCATGTGGATTTACAGAAGACATAAATACAAGTTATCTTATGATTAAATAAATTTAGTTCGCAGTTGATAAATAAAGTTGGGCACTTTATTTAGGTGTAAACTGTAATAAATTCATTGAATGATTTGTCTTAATCATGTATGAATTTATTGATATAGTATGACTACATTGAATTGGATCACATATGAGATTTAATTAACTTTGTAATAACTGTCAGACTTATTAAATCTCATAGGTATTGATTTTACTGTAATCTTAATCTTGAGTTAATTATGATTTCATGATTGTGATTGTTATTCCATTTGAGTTACCAATGGGCACGACACATCCTTGTGGTCAAGATTACCCGGTATCTTGGTGGGAGCAATTATGAGTATTGGAGTTATAGATTAACAATATAGAATTTGTACAACACATCTCTTGATAGGTTTTCGGCACTTGATCATAGAATTCTCTGGCCAGAGTGTGTTAACATATTTAGTATGTTGAAAATGATCATTAGAGAAAACCAGTAAGGATCAAGGAATAAGATGTTATTAAATTGATTGGACAGTTGAGATATCAATTTAATTAACGATGTGGTACAAAGGATTGTGCAGTAAAGAAATCAATGTGGCTTGGGACGAATTATTATTCGAGCATACAATTATGGAAGTCAGTTCCAATCTTTTAGTGGAGTAGATTTGGAATTAAATAATTAGGCTAGTTTAATTACAGGCTTAATTATTGTAGCCACTATTGTATGTTCCCAAATGATCCCCGGGTTAGCTCATTTAATTGACTGCACCACTACTGGACTAATAAGCAAGATAACTAGCTATCTTTTAGTGGGAGGCTCCATTTAATTGGCTTATATGTAAGGGGTCTTATGTTATTTTACATGGTGGGTCCCTTATTAAAAGAAAAAGAAACGTGAGTTTTAAAAAATGGCATTATTTGGAGCCTAGGGTTTTCACTAAAGGGAGATATATAAGACTTATTTTCTCTAAAGAAAAGAAGAGACCACTTTATACAGATCAGAGAATAAGATTTTTCTCTCTATTGTTGAGAGAAAAATTTTCTCGTGCTAGTTGCTTTGGTAGTGATAAAGGCGCCCACACGTCAAGTGCAGATCGAACCTGAGTCATAACCTGGAATATCATTGGCGGCAGTTCGTGATCTAACAAGCGTGGTGGTGACGGATCGTGATCTAACAGGAGTGGTGGTGGCGGATCGTGATCTAGGAGCCTAAATCACTTCAACAAAAAAAAATCAACTCGGATTTTCAAGGTACGATTTCTAAATTATTTATTCTTATATATTATATGAGAGCGGTCCTTAAAAATGTTTTATAAAAATTTAAAAAATCTAATTTTTCCCCAACAATTGGTATCAGAGCCCATCTCATATTAATATATAAGAATTTCGTATGAAATAATTCTTGAATTATGTATTAGAGTGGCACAATTTATTCAGATATATATTAATTGTTTAAATATATGAATAAAACATGTTATGGTTTGTCTTAATTCATGGTTAGATTTTCTGTTGTATTTTTTTCATTTGAATCTGTAACAAGAAGGGTGGTTTTTTTATCACCATGTTTCCCTCTTGATTTATTTTATTGTTATAGAATTTTTGTAAGCCAAAATTGGCCTAGAAAATTTGTAAAGTAATCTCGGATTATAAGATCAGAACATGGAAACCAGAAATTTCAGAAACGAAGGCCGGAAATTCTGCAGCAACGAACCAGTGCGCGAGCAGCGCGCGGCCAACAGCACTTGCTGCCAGCAGCGCGCGCTACGCGTGCAGCGGGCGGCAGCCACGCTACTAGCAGCCCGCGCTGCACACGCAGCAACTGCATCGCGCGAGCAGCAGCTGCAGCGCAGGCTACAACGCTGCAAGCAGCGCAACCATCAGTGCGCGCGAGTTGGTCGGCTTCCGGTGACGGAGGTTCCGTCGTTTTGGTACGTTTCCGGCGTGACAGCGGCAGCGAAATCGGCCTGGGAAAATCATGAACGATGGTGCCAGTTTTGGAGATGGCGGCTGGGGATAGAAAAATATGATTTTAGGGTTTCATGGTTTTTATCATGAAGGACCCTATAGTTTCATAAGTTTTTCTTTGGGCAAATACATTTTAATTTTTTGCATTTAAGTCCAAAAAACGATTTTGAGCTTAATGAATCCTAGTTTTAGGCCCAATTTCAATTGGGTTTAATGGATTAAAAATGCATAGACAAAATTAAATACATTAAATTTATTTTTGGTTCAAAAGTTTTATTTTAATAAAAAATTTAATTATTTATTTATTTCCTTTAAAAATTAAAATTGGACCAATTATAAATTTGAAAGCCCAATTTCTCTTAGTCTATTAACAAAGATAACTTATGGAAGATGGACATTGACAAGAAGCCCAATGAAGATTAGGCTTAGGGTTAATGTATTTTTCATTATTAGGAAAGCCATGAATTAAGATTATTTAATTATTTTTTTTATATGTTATGTTTTGGATGATAACATGCCGTGATAACATGTCATATAGAATAGGAAGTGCCACTCTATGCATAATGATACATGTCATTCATTAATTATGAATTTCATTATATTGTTTGTAATTTGACTATGCTTAATAATATTGGATTTCATCTAGATAATATTATAGGAAGCATGCAATTAACAATATGTATGTTTTAAAAAGGAGAAACTAATTTTAAAATATTGAGTGGGAGAGGAAAAATTCAAGATAATTTTTCCACGGGTTCCATTGTTGGTTCAATAATAAAATTATATATATACATCGACTTCATGATACGGTGATGCTCCCTTCGGAGGGTATATATATTAGATATTTTATTTGATGAACTTCTTCAAAGATAAAATTGAAATTTTTTTTAATCAATTGTTCACCCCAACGGTGACTATTGATATGAAAAATATCTAGATTGAAACAATGGTTATACACTCAACTAAAATTTGTTATTAACCTTCCCAACGAAGCTCTGTTAACAAATTTAGACCCAAAAGGATAACGAGAATTATTTATCATGTCTCTACATGAAAGTAAATAATCCAATGGATAATTGGGTCTAGTAAGTGTAGACATGACTTCCCCAACGGATAGCTTGTCAAAGCGGTACTAGATTATTGTTACAAATAAATTAAAATGCATTTATGGTTTTTTGCATTTTTGTCATTTATTGTGAATATTATTTCAAATTATTTATGCATGGATGTTTTATTTTTCAGAAAATGTCTTCCCTGAGCCCACTTACTATTATTCTGAGTCAAAACAAACTCACTGGAGAGAACTATATAGATTGGAAAAGAAATCTATTCATTGTCCTGACTGCTGAAAATTATAAATATGTCTTAACCCAGCCATGCCCTCCAGTTCCAGCGGATGATGCTCATAGAAATCAGAGGAGGCTTTATGAGAAATGGCAAAAGGCCAATGAAATGGCAAAGTGCTACATTTTAGCCTCGATTTCTAATATTCTGCAGACCAAACATCAGAACTTGGAGACTGCCACTGAAATAATGGATAGTCTCCAACAGATGTTCGGGCAGAGTACTCGCTCCGCGAGACAAGCAGCGCTGAAAGGAATTATGAACAGTAAAATGGGGAAGGGCACAAGAGTTCGTGATCATGTCCTCAAAATGATGGACTATTTGAATGAGGCTGAGATTCAGGGAGCACAAATCGATGATAACTCAAAGATTGACATGGTGCTAGAATCTCTGCCAGAAACATTCAAGGAGTTTAAGGTCAATTATAACATGAACAAAAGAAACATGACCTTAACTGAATTGATGAACGAACTCCATTCTACTGAAGAGATCTATCGTGCTGAGAAATCTCTGGGAAGCATAAATATTACTGAAAAAGTTCAACTTCTAGGCCTAAGCCGAAAGGCAAAGGTAAGAAGAAAGCTGGGAAAAAGAAACCGTCTACCAAGCAAGAAGGCAAGCCGAAAGGCAAATGCTTTAAGTGTGGACAGAAAGGTCACTGGAAAAAGGATTGCCCTAAGATTGTGAAATCAGGTATGGGAAATCTTTTTGTAATTGAGGCCTGTTTAGTTCAGAATCCTATTGACACTTGGGTGTTGGATTCAGGAGCAACTAATCAGATTTGTAATTCACTTTATTGGTTTCAGGAAATCAGGAAAATAAGTGAAGGAAGCGTCAAGCTGCAGCTAGGGACAGGACAGTTTGTGTCAGTAGTGAAGACTGGATCTGTTTTATTATCTTTTAATAATGAGACTTTAGTTTTGAATAATTGTCTTTATGTTCCAGACACTAAGAGGAATTTAATTTCAGTAGCTTGTTTGTCAAAGCAATGGTACACTGTAAATTTTGGATCCTCTGTTTCTATTTTTCATAATAAGAGACTTATTTGTTCTGGTACATTGGAAGATAATTTATATCATTTAAGTCCAATGATCCATTCTATGCATGACACAGTGATCAATAATGATGAGCATACACATCTATCTAAGAAAAGAAAAATTTCTTCCAACCAATGTTACCTCTGCCATTTACGCTTGGGTCATATAAACCAAAATAGGATACAGAGAATTATTAAAGATGGGCTATTGGGTCCATTAGAAAATGAGTCATTGCCACTCTGTGAATCCTGTTTAGAAGGGAAAATGACCAAAAGGCCATTCTCGGCCAAAGGAGTACGTGCAACAGTACAACTTGAATTGGTGCATACAGATGTATGTGGACCAATCAATGTACAAGCTCGAGGAGGTTATGTGTATTTCATCACTTTCACTGATGATTACTCGAGATACACTTATGTTTATCTGATGCGTCACAAGTCTGAAGCTTTTGAGAAATTCAAAGAGTATAGGGCTGAGACAGAAAAGTAATTAGATAAGAACATAAAGAAACTTCGATCTGATCCAGGTGGTGAATTTCTCTCAGGATATTTCAAAGAGTATCTGGTTGAAAATGGGATTATATCTCAATTGACTGCCCCGGGAACACCACAACAAAATGGGGTAGCTGAAAGAAGAAATAGAACTCTTTTGGATATGGTGAGATCTATGCTTAGTTATTCGTCATTACCAATCTCTTTTTGGGGACTAGCACTCGAAACTGCAGTTTACCTTCCATCTAAGTCAGTGCCTAAAACCCCAATAGAATTATGGTTAGGTCGCAAACCAAGTTTACGACATGTCCGTATTTGGGGATCACCAGCACATGTGCTGAAACCAAAGGCAGACAAAATGGATTCACGTTATGAGGTTTGTATGTTTGTGGGGTATCCCAAAGGAACAAGGGGAGGTTTATTTTATAGTCCTCAAGATAGGAAAGTGATCGTGAGCACACATTTCACTTCCCTCGAGGAAGACTATATGAATAACTTCAAACCTAAGAGTAAGGTAATACTTGAAGAACTGTCAGGTGATCAAGTTGATGCTCAGCTTTCAATGCCTGTTACAGAACAGAAAGAACAACAACAACCAGATGATCAACACAGGATTATCCCTGAACAACCATCACTTTAGAACCTCGTCGTAGTGGGAGGGTAACTAGGTTACCTGCGAGATACATGCTTTTGGGAGAACTCTATACGGCTATCTCAGATGAACATGTACAAGATCCCACTAGTTACAAAGAAACTCTAATAGATAGAGATGTTGAATTTTGGAAAAAGGCCATGAGTCAAGAAATGGAATCTATGTATTCCAATAAAGTCTGGGAACTTGTAGAGGCACCAAATGGGGTAAAACTTATAGGGTGTAAATGGATCTACAAGAGAAAAAGAGGAGTAGACGGAAGGGTGGAAACATTTAAAGCAAGATTAGTAGCCAAAGGGTTTACTCAAAAAGAGGGAATCGATTATGAGGAAACTTTTTCTCCGGTTGCTATGCTTAAATCCATCAGGATTCTGCTCTCCATTGCTGCAGTGCTAGATTATGAAATTTGGCAAATGGATGTCAAGACTGCCTTTCTTAACGGGCATCTTGAAGAAAACATCTACATGCAGCAACCAGATGGATTTATACAAAAAGGCCAAGAACACATGGTATGTAAGTTGCATAGATCCATTTATGGATTGAAGCAAGCATCCCGGTCATGGAACATCAGATTTGATCAAGCGATTATATCGTTTGGATTCATTCAGAACATTGATGAACCATGTGTGTACAAGAAAATTCAAGAAAAATCTGTATCATTCCTAATTCTTTATGTAGACGATATTCTCCTAATTGGAAACGATATAGGAGTATTGACTACGATAAAGAGTTGGTTAGCAAAACAATTTGATATGAAAGACCTGGGAGAGGCAAGTTATATTCTTGGTATCAAGTTACTACGAAACCGGAAGAATAAAACTTTAGCCTTGTTTCAAGCGGTCTATATCGATAAGATATTGGCTAGATTTAACATGAAAAATTCCAAGACTGGTTTATTACCATTCAGACATGGAATTACATTCTCTAAGGATCAATCACCTAAAACATCTGAAGAGATAAAGAGAATGAGACGAGTTCCCTATGCAGAAACTGTGGGAAGTCTTATGTATGCCATGCTTTGCACTAGGCCAGACATCTGTTTTACGGTAGGGATGGTTAGTAGATATCAATCTAATCCTGGACCTGAACACTGGACTGCGGTCAAGCATATAATGAAGTATCTGAAAAGAACCAAAAATTATATGCTTGTGTATTCTAGTGATGAACTCATTCCAGTGGGTTATACTGATTCTGACTTTATGTCAGATAAGGATTCCAGAAAATCAACTTCCGGCTATGTGTTTACATTGGGAAGTGGAGCTATTAGTTGGAGGAGTGTGAAACAATCTTGTGTCGCAGACTCCACAACTGAAGCTGAATATGTGGCTGCATCCGAAGCTGCAAAAGAAGCTGTATGGCTCCGCAAGTTCCTACAAGATCTTGAGGTGGTACCTGCTGTATCTGCACCCCTGAAACTATTTTACGATAATAGTGGTGCGGTAGCTCAATCTAAGGAACCAAGGAACCACAAGAAACAAAAACATATTGAGAGGAAGTATCATCTTATAAGGGATATAGTGCAGAGAGGTGATGTGGAGGTTACTCAGATTGCGTCACAGCAAAACTTGGCAGATCCTTTTACTAAGGCCATACCTGGGAAACCTTTTTACTTGCACTTAGAATCCATGGGCATGCGTGAGATGCCAAATATGCTTTGAGAGCTAGTGGGAGATTGTTGGGAAAATATGCTCTTTAAAAGCATATGTGTTTATTTAATTGTAATAAACATTTTTTCTGATTAATAAAATTAATGAGGTATTTATTCAAATATCTTGATTGCATTAATATTTGTATTAAAGTCCATTTAATCATATTATATGTATTTATGTGATCACCATGTGGATTCACAGAAGACATAAATACAAGTTATCTTATGATTAAATAAATTTAGTTCGCAGTTGATAAATAAAGTTGGGCACTTTATTTAGGTGTAAACTGTAATAAATTCATTGAATGATTTGTCTTAATCATGTATGAATTTATTGATGTAGTATGACTACATTGAACTAGATCACATATGAGATTTAATTAACTTTGTAATAACTGTCAGACTTATTAAATCTCATAGGCATTGATTTTACTGAAATCTTAATCTTGAGTTAATTATGATTTCATGATTGTGATTGTTATTTCATTTGAGTTACCAATGGACACGACACATCCTTGTGGTCAAGATTACCCGGTATCTTGGTGGGAGCAATTATGAGTATTGGAATTATAGATTAACAATATAGAATTTGTACAACACATCTCTTGATAGGTTTTCGGCACTTGATCATAGAATTCTCTGGCCAGAGTGTGTCAACATATTTAGTATGTTGAAAATGATCATTAGAGAAAACCAGTAAGGATCAAGGAATAAGATGTTATTAAATTGATTGGACAGTTGAGATATCAATTTAATTAACGATGTGGTATAAAGGATTGTGCAGTAAAGAAATCAATGTGGCTTGGGACGAATTATTATTCGAGCATACAATTATGGAAGTCAGTTCCAATTTTTAGTGGAGTAGATTTGGAATTAAATAATTGGGCTAGTTTAATTACAGGCTTAATTATTGTAGCCGCTATTGTATGTTCCCAAATGATCCCCGGGATAGCTCATTTAATTGACTGCACCACTACTGGACTAATAAGCAAGATAACTAACTATTTGGATCAAAAGACTAATTATATCTTTTAGTGGGAGGCTCTATTTAATTGGCTTATATGTAAGGGGCCTTATGTTATTTTACATGGTGGGTCCCTTATTAAAAGAAAAAGAAACGTGAGTTTTAAAAAAGGGCATTATTTGGAGCCTAGGGTTTTCACTAAAGGGAGATATATAAGACTTATTTTCTCTAAAGAAAAGAAGAGGCCACTTTATACAGATCAGAGAATAAGATTTTTCTCTCTATTGTTGAGAGAAAAATTTTCTCGTGCTAGTTGCTTTAGTAGTGATAAAGGCGCCCACACGTCAAGTGCAGATCGAACCTGAGTCATAACCTGGAATATCATTGGCGGCAGTTCGTGATCTAACAAGCGTGGTGGTGACGGATCGTGATCTAACAGGAGTGGTGGTGGCGGATCGTGATCTAGGAGCCTAAATCACTTCAACAAAAAAAAAAAAACCAACTCGGATTTTGAAGGTACGATTTCTAAATTACGTATTCTTATATATTATATGAGAGCGGTCCTTAAAAATGTTTTATAAAAATTTAAAAAACCTAATTTTTCCCCAAAAATTGGTATCAGAGCCCATCTCATATTAATATATAAGAATTTCGTATGAAATCATTCTTGAATTATGTATTAGAGTGGCACAATTTATTCAGATATATATTAATTGTTTAAATATATGAATAAAACATGTTATGGTTTGTCTTAATTCATGGTTAGATTTTCTGTTGTATTTTTTTCATTTGAATCTGTAACAAGAGGGGTGGTTTTTTTATCACTATGTTTCCCTCTTGATTTATTTTATTGTTATAGAATTTTTGTAAGCCAAAATTGGCCTAGAAAATTTGTAAAGTAATCTCGGATTATAAGATCAGAACATGGAAACCGGAAATTTCAGAAACGAAGGCCGGAAATTGAACAATCTATCAACAAATAACTAATTCGACTGTATTTACACAAGTTGAATGGTATCTTATTTATCATTAATTAAAAACCCTTAAAAGACAATAATAAACTATTGTAGATTCTTTCCAGTAATAAGGTCCAAATATTTGCATGTGAACTAATTTTTTTTTTTAAAAAAAAACCCAGAGTTCATAATTTAAATGAACGTTTATTAATCAACTTATTAGCGTTTGTATCCAGGAAAAAAAAAGAAAAATCAGTTCACTAATTTTATAAGAATTGTCGTAGCATTGTTCCATTTTGAGAAGATAGCTTCCTATATTTATTACTTTTTGGGATTTGATTAAAGGATAAGACCCCCCCCCCCAACAAAAAAAAGGCAAAATTCTTACTTGGTGAAGTTTCAACTTTATATTTCACATAGAAGCAAAAGCGAAAATGAAAGTAGAAAGGGTTATTTTTGGAATATAAGAGGGTTTGTTACGTAAAATTTTATATTTTCAATTTTAATAATTGATGTATAAAAGAGAAGGGTTTAATGAGTTAAAAAAGGAGTTCAAATAAACTCACCCAACAAAATATTACATTTTACAAATCAATATAGGATAAAATTAATTTAAACACCCCATATAATACACTAACTATTCATCATATAATTAAAAAAAGATTATAAAAACCTATTCAACATCATCATCTTCTTCTTCTTTTGTTGGTGTTATTGTTGGGGAAAAATCAGGTTTTTCAATTTTTATAAAACCTTTTAAGGACCGCTCTCATATAATATATAAGAACACGTAATCTAGAAATCGTACCTTGAAAATCCGAGTTGGCTTTTTCCGCTGAAGTGATTTAGGCTCCTGCATCACGATCTGCCACCACCACTCCTGTTAGATCACGATCCGCCACCACCACGCCTGTTAGATCACGATCCGTCACCACCACGCTTGTTGGATCACGAACTGTCACCAATGATCTTCCAGGTTATGACTCAGGTTCGATCTGCACTTGACGTGTGGGCGCCTTTATCACTACCAAAGCAACTAGCACGAGAAAATTTTTCTCTCAACAATAGAGAGAAAAATCTTATTCTCAGATTTGTATAAAGTGGCCTCTCTTTTTCTGTTGAGAAAATAAGCCTTTTATATCTCCCTCTTAGTGAAACCCTAGGCTCCAAATTAAACTCACGTTATTTACTTTTCCAATAGGGGACCCACCTTGTAAAATAACATAAGTCCCCTTATACAAAAGCTAATTAAATGGAGCCTCCCACTAAATGATATATTTAGGCTTTTGACCCAAATTGCTAGTTTATCTTGCTTATTAGTCCAGTAGTGGTGCAGTCAATTAAATGAGCTAACCCGGGGATCATTTGGGAACATACAATAGTGGCTACAATAATTAGGCCTGTAATTAAACTAGCCCAATTATTTAATTCCAAATCTACTCCACTAAAAGATTGGAACTGACTTCCATAATTGTATGCTCGAATAATAATTCGTCCCAAGCCACATTGATTTCTTTACTGCACAATCCTTTGTACCACATCGTTAATTAAATTGATATCTCAACTGTCCAATCAATTTAATAACATCTTATTCCTTGATCCTTACTGGTTTTCTCTAATGATCATTTTCAACATACTAAATATGTTGACACACTCTGGCCAGAGAATTCTATGATCAAGTGCCGAAAACCTATCAAGAGATGTGTTGTACAAATTCTATATTGTTAATCTATAACTCCAATACTCATAATTGCTCCCACCAAGATACCGGGTAATCTTGACCACAATGATGTGTCATGCCCATTGGTAACTCAAATGGAATAACAATCACAATCATGAAATCATAATTAACTCAAGATTAAGATTACAGTAAAATCAATGCCTATGAGATTTAATAAGTCTGACAGTTATTACAAAGTTAATTAAATCTCATATGTGATCCAGTTCAATGTAGTCGTACTACATCAATAAATTCATTCATGATTAAGACAAATCATTCAATGAATTTATTACAGTTTATACCTAAATAAAGTGCCCAACTTTATTTATCAACTGCGAACTTAAATTTATTTAATCATAAGATAACTTGTATTTATGTCTTATGTGAATCCACGTGGTGATCACATAAATACATATAATATGATTAAATGGACTTTAATACAAATATAAATGCAATTAAGATATTTGAATAAAATACCTCATTAATTTTATTAATCAGAAAAAATGTTTATTACAATTAAATAAACACATATGCTTTTAAAGAGCATAATTTCCCAACAGTTATCGTATTTGTGAGTTGACCCTTTCTTTATCCAATAGTTGTTGGTGGCAAAGAAAGTGCTTGCTTAAGAATTCAAGGCTATAGTGACCAACATTTTGTCACCTTAAGCATGTTTTAGTCATGAAAAATACATTTCGTCATTAAATATAAGAAAAAAATTAACTATTATTTGAAGTTTTCAGCTAAGACTTCTTCATTGTTAATGAGGAAAATTAGTGACGTATTTCCTTTTCGTCGATAAAACATTAACTTTTTGTAAAGAAATATAGTTCTATTGCTACGATTTTTTTTTTTTTTTGTTGTCATAAGAAGATTTATTTTGCACGAAATATTCATTGCTAAATCCTTCTTTCTGTGACAAAAAATTTTATTGCTAAAGATGTGATTTCATCGCTAGAAAGTTACCAATGGTGACAAACATTTTTTTGTTGCTAAATAAACATATAGCGATGAAATTATAATTTCATCCTTGAAAATATTCATTTAAAGATTTAAATTATTTCCAAAATTTTAGACCTTTTTGTGATGAAGTATGAATTTCGTCACTAAATGTGTATTTTTAATGATGAAATTATAAGTTACCCAAAAAGAAATGAAATTATAAGCTCATTTTTTGAAATATTGGTTTAAAGATTTCAAGTGATAATCTTCCACCAAGGCTTTAGGCTTTTAACGACAAAATTTAATTTTCATCACTAAACGAGTATTTTAGTGATAAAATTATAAGTTCGTTGTTGAAAATATTTGTTTAAAGATTTAAGACAGTTAATTACTTGTTAAAATTAAGTCTTAACGACGAATATTAAATTTCGTTACTAAAAAGTTCATTTCTTTCTTTCTTTCTCATTCTATCATTCTCTCATTCTCTTACTTTTATTCTTTTAGTCTTTGATCTCCCTTTTAATTTTTAAGGGAGATTGCCACTTTCCCCCCTACAGTAATTAACTTATATTACTTTCCCCCTTACTGTTTTTATAATGGCCAAAAACCCCCCTGATAGCATAAGTTTACAATATTACCCTTATTTTCAACTAATCTTTTATTTATATTTATTATAAATTAAATAAATCTCATGAATAGAAACTAAATAAAAAATTAAGCATTAAAAATAAGAAACTATATTTTGATATGAGAAAAAAATTAATAATAAATTTTTTTTCTTGTACTTATTTATTTTGTGAAAATTTTTTTATAATAAAAATATAAGAAAATTATTATAAAATGATAAAAAAATTATTATAAGAAAACTTGAATGATAAATAAAAATTTATTATAAGATAAATAATAAAATATTTTGCCTATACTTTTTACATTTAATTTTAAAATATTACGAAATATTTATTATAAGAAAATATTCACAAAATAAATAATTACAAGAAAAAAATTTGTTATTAATTTTTTTACTCACATCAAAACATATATTTCTTATTTTTAATACTTAATTTTTTATTTAGTTTCTATTCATGTAATTTATTTAATTTATAATAAATTTAAATAAAAGAGTAGTTGAAAATAAAGGTAATATTGTAAACTTATGTTGTCAGGGAGGTTTTTGACCATTATAAAAACAGTAGAGAGATAAATGGTATATGTTGATTACTGTGGGGGGAAAGTGGCAATCCCCCTATTTTTAACATGGTGTATTCTTTCGTTTTCACTTATCTTATTTATTACAATTTATATTACTATTATGTCTATAAGTTAACTAATTATTGTTTATGTTTATTTGTAGGAAATATTGAAGACGAAGAAAATCAATAAATTTATATTCATTTGTAAAAATTTTCTTTTGAAAGAATAGATATTAAATTTTGTAATTTTTTGTTATTTTTCATCAATAATAATAATAATTCATCTTAAATTATTTATCTTAAATTATTTAACTCTCTTTTTATCATAATGGTGTTAATTTTCATTGTAATTTAGTGTTAAAATTGATTATATTTTAACAATAATAATAATAAATGTTAGAAAAATAATACCTTTTAGTGAAAAAAATATTATTCGTTGCTAATAATACTTTTAGAGATGAAATATTTAGTCGTTAAAATTGATATTTGCAGCACATAAATTAATGAATAGTTTATTCTTTTGGGGACAATCGTATTTGTTGCTAAAAAGAGGCATTTGACGGCGAACATTTTCATCGGTAAAAGTGTATTCTTTTTAATGACAAAATACTCCTTTTGCTATGAATGTAGTGACAAAAGTTTTGTCAACTTTATCGTTTTCCATGGCAATATAATTTTGTTACTAAAGAATTCATCAAGGAAATTTGAAAATACGAAGTAAAATACCTAATGCGATGCACCTATTGTTACCAAATGGCAACGAAAATGTTTTCTTCGCTGTAGCTTTTAGCGACGATTTTTTGCATCACTAAGGCCTTTTTTTATTATTATTGTAGTGCTTCTTGATGGTAGAGCATGAAATTGTGTTGCATCTCTAGAGTATTTTTTATTACTAAATGATAGTATAAGAGCTTTTCACTATGATACATAAAGATGAAGATCAAGGCATTGTTCAGAAATTTTGCAATATAAAACCATTCACAAAGAATATGCATGTTATGCTTTCAAGTGCAAGTTACCTTCAGGGTCCAAATTAAAACCAATTTTGAATAGATATTTAGAAATAAAAATTAGAAATATAATTGATGTAGAATGTGACTTTTATATCTTTTTAGGGCTATAACTTGAGTTACAAGTAGGGGTGGGCATCAGTTCGGTTCGGTTCGGTTTCAGAATAAATTTTCGGTTTCGGATCGGTTCGGATCTAAAATTTTAAAAAACCGTTCGGTTTTTTTGAAAATAAAAAATGAATCAAAACTAATAGCTCGGTTTTCGGTTTCAGATCTGTTTCTGTTCTCTTAATGGTTTTATTAAGCAATTGGTTTTTCGGTTCATTTTAACGGTTCGGTTTTCGGTTCGATTTTTCAAATCATTTTCTATTTCAACACCCTCCTCAAAATCATCCTTTATAATCTCTTCTACAACATTGCTATTTTCTTCCATCCTGCACACAAAGCCTACTATAATCAATATATAATCAAACAAAAAAATAATTTACAAATTTGTATTAAAGAAAAAAAAGCAAGAATTTTGGACTAAAATAAAGAAATTTTAAAATTATAGTTACTATTTTTAATATTAAAAGTTTTGGCCCAAACTGTAAATAAAATAAAATAAGTATTTGTGCTATAGTAGAAACTAGTAAAATATTAAGGACTCAAATGATATTTTATCTATTGACCTTCGGTCAAGGATTATTATGAAAAGTTAGCAAACAAACTAAATCATAATAGAATTCTTATATGCAAACATTTTCTAAATATTAGGTCATACTAAAATATTATTAAAAAATAAGGGACCTAAATGATATTTTCCCTCCATCATCGACCTTTTCGTGGCTCCATCAGACTTCACCCAGCAATGTCCAGAGCATAATTTCCAAACGAAAAAAATTGAAAAATACAGTAACATGCTCATAACTAGGCAAAACTAGTAAAACTAAATGCTATTAATAACTTAAAAACATGAAATAAGTGCAAATTAAAGAGTTATTTAAAAAAAGAAGAAGACGAAAAACAGAGCAAGTTACTCACAAACGAAAACATACACATTACCTGACTATCTAGCTA
Organism: Citrus australasica; assembly: GCA_029618585.1. NCBI lineage: Eukaryota > Viridiplantae > Streptophyta > Magnoliopsida > Sapindales > Rutaceae > Citrus > Citrus australasica. Next base: position 7,056,745 of record JARCIV010000006.1, read on the forward strand.
GCAACGGAGTAAGGAAAGAAACGAAGCAGTAGGTCGGCAGCAAGGAGAAGACAGATGCGAGTTAGGGCTTGGGTAAGTGACTGTGCTGCACCTAAAGCGTGAGAGAGAGTGGAGCAAATTGTGTATATATATGTCCTAGTAAAATTACAAGAATCCCCTAATTTTGGTTCGGTTCGGATTTTTTAATTTTTGATCCGAAAATCAAACCAAACCGAATCATTCGGTTTGGTATTTATAAATTCGGATTTTTTACTTTAAAAAAACCAAATCGAACCGAATTTTTTTTTGTTCCGGTTCGGTTTTGCCCACCCCTAGTTACAAGTGTCCGTTTTGGAACATTCTATTTTAAACCTAATGGAAAGATGAAGCAGATTTTGTTTTAAAACTGATTAGCCACCTCAATCGATAGGAAATTCTATTTTTAATTGTATGAGTTTTTTTTTAATTTCAGACATTATTTTATGTTTAATTTTACCCCTTTTGGTTATTTTGAATTTTATGTATAAAAGGGAGTAAGATCCTACTTTGTCTATAACTTTCATCAATATTCAACTATCTTTTCTTAACTTTGTTCTATATTGTTTTTGCTTTGTCAAATTGGTATAAGAGCATAGGCTTTCTTGGATATAGCACCAAATGATGGAACACATAGAGACAACCATCCTACTAACGATAAGTAGAGGATGTGGGCTCTAGCAGCAAAAGTTGTTGTAGCCACTATTAAAGATTTTATTCAACAACCAGAATTCTGAGAAGTCCTTCCAAAGGTCTCAATGGCAACCAGAATCATAATTGAGGTCAAAAAGTTTCGGACCAGAGCGCAACTCACAGCCGAGTGGTTGAGAGGGGGATTCCACGAGAAGAAAATTGAGAGTTGTTACATCTAGTTTATTTCTAGTTGAACTAGTCAAGAATAAGTTTATTTATTCTATTTCAATTAGTATAAGTCAAGTCAAAAGCTGTTAATAGAGTAGCCTTTTTTAAGCTACTTTGCTGATTTTTCTACCTATATATTCCTAGTTTTGCTCGTGGCTGTTGTAATGCACTTGCATAAAAACACGATTTGTCACAAATAAAGATCATCAATCAAGTTTATTCACTTAGTATTGAGTAGTGGTAGGCGTTAACCCCTCGAAGAGCTAGCAAACTATGCTTGTATCTTTTATTTTTCTTAAGCAAATAAAAGTGTGTGTAACATTCTGCTATTTGAAGCTCAGTCATGGTGCTATTAGAGAGGGTTCAAAAATTAGAAAAATGCACAGAGGAGATTGTACTGGCCAGAAGTATCTTTTATGCCACATCACATAGAGATTAGAGAAGTTAAGTCAACAAGATTCTAGCGAAAACACATTTGAAATGGGAGAGAATTCAATTCAAAACTCAAAGAAATTTGGAAGGAGATCCCCACATTCATCACCAATCAAGATTATGGGTTTATTAAGTAGCATCATTCCAATGACTATTAAGCTTGATTTTCCTCGTTATAGTGGAAATGATGACCCTACCATTTGGGTGTGTTAAGCTGAAAAATATTTTTGCTCCACGATATTGCGAAATCAGCTAAAGTGACATTGCCTGCATTCTATTTGGAAGGCAATGTTCAGCTATAGTTTCAGATGTTGTAGCAAGAAATGGTTGATATCACTGAAATGCAAGTTATGCAACTCAAGAGTGGGGGTGAATTTGGATTTTAAAAAATATGCAATACAATTCGCACAACAATTTAATTTATCGCCTTAATTAAATACAAAAACAATAAATTCAATATAGCACAATAGTAAAAGAGTAAGTGAAGAGAAAACAAACACAATGATTTTTATGTGGTTCGGCAATTACCGCCTACGTCAACGCCTCTAAGCTCACCCGACTTGAGGATTTCACTATCCAAACCTCCCAAGACTTCAAATGTTTACAATTGCCTTCTAAGGTGTCAATAACCTTTTACAATCAAAAGATTATCTCCTCAATCTCTTCACCCCAAGTGTTTCTCACACTTGTACACTCATAATTTTATGAGAAATGAAAATTACAACAATGAAACTCCTTTTAAGAGTGGATAAACAAATTATAACTCAATGATTATTAAATAAATGATTATTTGCGAAATAGAAGCTCAATATATGTTATATGATCTTGTTTATTCTTGTATTATTCCTTAAAATGAAATTGGAGTTGAATTTTTATAATTAAAGCCCGAAAACTAGTCGTTATAGACAAATTCCCGCAACCAATCGATTAGCCGCTTGATTTATCCGGCTAGCTGCTTGTAACAGTGATATTATCGTTATTTTTAAATTTTACTACAGCCGGCTTTACAAGAATTTATCGCAATAATTTGTTTGTTGAGCTCTAAACTTTATTCTTGATTTCGTTGTTGTCCGTTGAGTGTCTTGAACTTGATTTCACTTAATTCACTTGCATAAATATTACCCTTAAAAAACTAGTGAAAATGTGAAATACAATATTTATTAAATCACTTAAAACACATGTTTGTTATCATCAAAATTATATTATTTGTAGCCCTTTTAGGCTAACAATTACTTGGGAGGATTTTAAGAATGGGGTATTTTCTCGATTTGGCCCCAGCCAATTTAAGGACCATTTTGCTGAATTAATTAAGATATGAAAAACTGGTACAATGGCGGAATATCAAGGCTAGTTTGAAAAATTGCTAGCATTGATCATAAGAGAGAAATGTGAGTTGCTTTTTAACTGGACTTTGAAGTAGTATTCGAAATGATGTGCAAGCTAATATATGTCAACATGTTTAACCATGGCCATTAAGTTAGCAAGATTGTTTGAGGCTCATAGTTTAGATCAAAAGAAACCTACTACCTAGTTCTCGTGACTAATAAATCAAGCAAAAAAATCATGGTCAAGCGGCTTTGACAATAGTCAAAAGGATGACATATGAAGAACTAGCTGAAAGATGACGGAATGGATTATGCTTTCACTATGATGACAAATTTGGCCTAGGACATGTCCGGAAAAAAAACTATTTGTGTTATATGATTGCTGGAAGCCCATGGAGATGTGGTTATGGAAGTTGAAGAAACTAGTGAACCTGAAATTTCAGTCCATGTCATGGCTGGTTTTCAATTACCAAATGAGGATCTAAGGAGGGCCTAAAAGGCATTTTGTGTTGGGGAAAAATTAGGTTTTTAAAATTTTTATAAAACCTTTTTAATGACCGTTCTCATATAATATATAAGAACACGTAATCTAGAAATCGTACCTTGAAAATCCGAGTTGGCTTTTTCCGCTGAAGTGATTTAGGCTCCTGGATCACGATCTGCCACCACCACTCCTGTTAGATCACGATCCGTCACCACCACGCTAGTTAGATCACGATCCGTCACCACCACGCTAGTTAGATCACGAACTATCCCCAATGATCTTCCAGGTTATGACTCAGGTTCAATCTGCACTTGACGTGTGGGCGCCTTTATCACTACCAAAGCAACTAGCACGAGAAAGTTTTTCTCTCAACAATAGAGAGAAAAATCTTATTCTCAGATCTGCATAAAGTGGCCTCTCTCTTTCTGTTGAGAAAATAAGCCTTTTATATCTCCCTTTAGTGAAACCCTAGGCTCCAAAATAATCAAAAACTAAACTCACGTTATTTACTTTTCCAATAGGGGACCCACCTTGTAAAATAACATAAGACCCCTTATACAAAAGCTAATTAAATGGAGCCTCCCACTAAATGATATATTTAGGCTTTTGACCCAAATTGCTAGTTATCTTGCTTATTAGTCCAGTAGTGGTGCAGTCAATTAAATGAGCTAACCCGGGGATCATTTGGGAACATACAATAGTGGCTACAATAATTAGGCCTGTAATTAAACTAGCCCAATTATTTAATTCCAAATCTACTCCACTAAAAGATTGGAACTGACTTCCATAATTGTATGCTCGAATAATAATTCGTCCCAAGCCACATTGATTTCTTTACTGCACAATCCTTTGTACCACATCGTTAATTAAATTGATATCTCAACTGTCCAATCAATTTAATAACATCTTATTCCTTGATCCTTACTGGTTTTCTCTAATGATCATTTTCAACATACTAAATATGTTGACACACTCTGGCCAGAGAATTCTATGATCAAGTGCCGAAAACCTATCAAGAGATGTGTTGTACAAATTCTATATTGTTAATCTATAACTCCAATACTCATAATTGCTCCCACCAAGATACCGGGTAATCTTGATCACAAGGATGTGTCGTGCCCATTGGTAACTCAAATGGAATAACAATCACAATCATGAAATCATAATTAACTCAAGATTAAGATTACAGTAAAATCAACGCCTATGAGATTTAATAAGTCTGACAGTTATTACAAAATTAATTAAATCTCATATGTGATCCAGTTCAATGTAGTCGTACTACATCAATAAATTCATACATGATTAAGACAAATCATTCAATGAATTTATTACAGTTTATACCTAAATAAAGTGCCCAACTTTATTTATCAACTGCGAACTAAATTTATTTAATCATAAGATAACTTGTATTTATGTCTTCTGTGAATCCACGTGGTGATCACATAAATACATATAATATGATTAAATGGACTTTAATACAAATATAAATGCAATTAAGATATTTGAATAAAATACCTCATTAATTTTATTAATCAGAAAAAATGTTTATTACAATTAAATAAACACATATGCTTTTAAAGAGCATAATATCCCAACAATCTCCCACTAGCTCTCAAAGCATATCTAGCATATTGCTCATGCTTTAGGGCTCTAAGTGCAGGTTATAAAGGTTTCCCACTAATGGCCATTGTAATAAGATCTGCCATTTAGCATCTAATGCCATTTGTGGTACTGTCATATAACCTTTCTACACTATTCCCTTATGAGATGATACTTCTTGTCAATATGTTTTGTTTCTTGTGGTTCCTTGGTTCCTTAGATTGAGCTACCGCACCACCATTATCACAAAATAATTTCAGGGGTGCAGTTACAACAGGTACCACCTCAAGATTTCGTAGGAACTTGCGGAGCCATATAGCTTCTTTTGCAGCTTCAGATGTAGCCACATATTCAGCTTTAGTTATTGAGTATGTGATACAAGATTGTTTCACACTCATCCAACTAATAGCTCCACTTCCTAGTGTAAACATATAGCCGGAAGTTGATTTTCTAAAATCCTTATCTGACAAAAAATCAGAATTAGTATAACCCACTAGTATAAGTTCATCACCAGAATACACAAGCATATAATTTTTAGTTCTTTTCAGATACTTTATAATATGCTTGACTGCAGTCCAGTATTGAGGTCCAGGATTAAATTGAAATCTTCTAACCATCCCTACCGCAAAACATTTGTCTGGTCCTAGTGCAAAGCATGGCATACATGAGACTTCCCACAGCTTCTGCATAGGGAACTCGTCTCATTCTCTCTATCTCTTCAGATGTTTTAGGTGATTGATCCTTAGAGAATGTAATTCCATGTCTGAATGGTAATAAACCAATCTTGGAATTTTCCATGCTAAATCTAGCCAATATCTTATCGATATAGACCGCTTGAGACAAGGCTAAAGTTTTATTCTTCCGGTCTCGTAGTAACTTGATACCAAGAATATAACTTGTCTCTCCCAGGTCTTACATATCAAAATGTTTTGCTAACCAAATCTTTATTGTAGTCAATACTCCTATATTGTTTCCAATCAGGAGAATATTGTCTACACAAAGAACTAGGAAGGCTACAAATTTTCCCTGAATTTTCTTGTACACACATGGTTCATCAATGTTCTGAATGAATCCAAGCGATTTAATCGCTTGATCAAATCTGATGTTCCATGACCGAGATGCTTGCTTCAATCCATAAATGGATCTCTGCAACTTACATACCATGTGTTCTTGGCCTTTTTGTATAAATCCATCTGGTTGCTGCATGTAGATGTTTTCTTCAAGATGCCCGTTAAGAAAGGCAGTCTTGACATCCATGTGCCAAATTTCATAATCTAGCACTGCAGCAATGGAGAGCAGAATCCTGATGGATTTAAGCATAGCAACCGGAGAAAAGGTTTCCTTATAATCGATTCCTTCTTTCTGAGTAAACTCTTCGGCTACTAATCTTGCTTTAAATGTTTCCACCATTCCGTCTATTCCTCTCTTTCTCTTGTAGATCCCCTTGCACCCTATAGGTTTTACCCCATTTGGTGCCTCTACAAGTTCCCAGACTTTATTGGAATACATAGATCCCATTTCTTGATTCATCGCCATTTTCAAAATTCAACATCTCTATCTATCAGAGCTTCGTTGTAACTAGTGGGATCTTGTACATGTTCATCCGAGATAGCCTTATAGGTTTCTCCCAAAAACATGTATCTCGTAGGTAACTTAGTTACCCTCCCACTACGACGAGGTTCTAAAAGTGATGGTTGTTCAAGGATAATCCTGTGCTGATCAGCTGGTTGTTGCTGTTCTTCCTGTTCTATAACAGGTGTTGAAAGCTGAGCAACAACCTGATCTATTTTATTGCTCTAGTTTTACCTTACTCTTAGGTTATAAGTCATTATATAGTCTTCCTCAAAGAAAGTAAAGAATATTTCTATAAATACATTTCTATCTTGAGGACTATAATTCAGACTTTCCCTTATTCCTTTAAGATACCTAAAACATGCAAGCTTCTGAACACGAATCCATCTTCTTTATCTCTGATTCTAGTATAAATACTAGTGAACTCCAAATACGAATGTGTCTCAAACCATGTTTGTGACTTTTTCATAATTTCTTGGAGTAGTAGACACCGAGATAGATGAAACTAAGTTCAACAAAACTTTGTAGTTTCAATTACTAGTATCTGGAATCAAAAAGGTAAATGATAAACCACTTAGTATATATCTTGTCTTATCCAAAAGAATCTTGTTTCTCCATTTAATTACACTATTGTATCATAGTGTTCATTGACAACCAAATAGTGCTAGAATTCTCCATAGAGATATTCTTTGTTTCGATCATATCGAAGTTCTTTTATGTTCCTTGTCTAATTGCTTCTGTCTTATCCACGTACTCTTTTGAATTTCAAAAGCAATGGAATCATGACGCATTTAGACAAACATAAATTAAAATGAATATTCATCAACAAGATTGATAGAATACTCATAACCTCTTATAACATGTAAACTGATTAGTCCGTATACATTTGTATGCGCTAAATCATCAAATACAATGTTATGCTTTTAGCTCAAAAAGAGCATCCTTGTCATATTACTTTTCTAAATAAGATTTATAGAGTTACAATGATCAATCTTAATAGGCCAACAAGTCTATCATTAATCATTCTCTTAAAATCTTGTTATAGTTTATATGACTTAAGCATAAATATCAGAGGTGATTTTGGTTTGAAGAAACTTTTCTTTTCTTAGATAGATGCATATACTGTAAATCATTATATCTTGCTTTGAATAGATCAATAGACTTATAAGATATAAACTGTCTTTATAAACAGAGGATCAAAAAATAACAGTGTACTTCTGTTTATTAAAACAAGTCACCGAAATTAAATTCCTCTAATATTTGGAAAAATAAAGACAAATATCAAAACTTTAAGTCTTGTAACATTGATCTAGCCTTTCAATTGATATAAACTAGCTTGTCCTCAACTGCTGTTTGAAGCTTTCTTCACTTAATCTCTTGGTTTCCTAAAACCAAATAAATGAATTACAAATAAGATTAGTTATCTCAGAATTCTTCATTGTAAGAATCAATAGAAATCTGAACTAATTAGGAAGCTTAAAGATTTCCTATACCTGATTTTAATAATCTTAGGACAATCTTTCTTCCAGTGACCCTTCTGTCCACATTTGTAACACTTGCCTTTTGGCTTGCCACTTCTTTTAGTGGACAGTTTGTCAATCCCCACTCTTGCTTGCTCATTCTTGTCTTTTGACTTAAGCATTGAAGAGCATCATTTTTCAGGAAGTTTTCTGCTATGATAAAATTTTTCTATAGCATTTAGTTCGTGCATTATTTCAATTAAGGTCATATCTTTATTGTTTAAGATATAGCTGACCTTAAACTCTTTGAATGTATCAGGTAAAGATTCAATCACCATGTTAATCTTTGATTTATCATTGATTTGGACACCATGAATCTCTACCTCATTCAAATAGTCCATCATATTGAGGACATGATCACGAACTTTTGTGCCCTCTTCCATCTTAGTATTCGTAATACGTTTTAATGCTGCTTCTCTGGCAAAATGGGTATTTTGCCCAAACATCTGATGAAGACTAGCCATTATTTCAGTGGTTGTTTCCATGCTGCGATGTTTCTTATGCAGTTCCACAGAAATCGAAGCCAATATATAGCGCTTAGCCATTTTGTTAGCTTCGTACCATTTCTCATAAGGCTCCCTCTGATTTCTATAATCGTATAACGATGGTTCAGGAGGGCAAGGCTGGGTCAACACATATTTGCTTCCCTTAGCAGTGAGAATATTAAATAGATTGCGTTTCCAATCTAAATAATTTTCACCAGTGAGTTCATTTTTAACAAGGATAATTAATAATGGGTTGATGGAAGACATTTTCTGAAAAACAAAACAAAATAAACATGCATAAATATTTGAAACAAAATTCACAATAAATGACAAAAATGCTAAAAATCATAAATGCATTTTAATTTATTGTAACGATAATCTAGTACCGCTTTGACAAGCTATCCGTTGGGGAAGTCATGTCTACACTTACTAGACCCAATTATGCATTAGATTATTTACTTTCATGTATAGACATGATAAATAATTATCGTTATCCTTTTGGGCCTTAATTTGTTAACAGAGCTTCGTTGGGAAGGTTAATAACAAATTTTAGTTGAGTGTATAACCATTGTTTCAATCTACGTATTTTTCATATCAATAGTCACCGTGGGGGCGAACAATTGATTGAAAAATATTTCAATTTTATCTTTGAAGAAGTTCATCAAATAAAATGTCTAATATATATACCCTCCGTAGGGAGCATCACCGTATCATGAAGTCGAGGTATATATATAATTTTATTATTGAACTAACAATGGAGCCCGTGGGAAAAATTATCTTGAATTTTCCCTCTCCCACTCAATATTTTAAAATTGATTTTTCCTTTTTAAAACATACATATTGTTAATTGCATGCTTCCTATAATATTATCTAGATGATATCCAATATTATTAAGCATAGGCAAATATCAAACAATATAGTGAAATTCATTATTTAATGAATGACATGTATCATTATGCATAGAGTGGCACTTCCTATTGTATATGACATGTTATCATGGCATGTTATCATCCAAAACATAACATATAGAAAAACAATTAAATAATCTTAATTCATGGCTTTCCTAATAATGAAAAATACATTAACCCTAAGCCTAATCTTCATTGGGCTTCTTGTCAATGTCCATCTTCCATAAGTTGTCTTTATTAATGGACTAGGGAAAATTGAGCTTTTAAATTTATAATTGGTCCAATTTTAATTTTTAAAGGAAATAAAAAAAATTATTAAAATAAAACTTTTGGACCAAAAATAAATTTAATGTATTTAATTTTGTCTATGCATTTTTAATCCATTAAGCCCAATTGAAATTGGGCCTAAAACTAGGATTCATTAAGCCCAAAATCGTTTGTGGACTTAAATGCAAAAAATTAAAACATATATGCCCAAAGAAAAACTTATGAAACTATAGGGCCCTTCATGATAAAAACCATGAAACCCTAAAATCATATTTTTCTTTCCCCAGCCGCCATCTCCAAAACCGGCACCACTGTTCACGCATCTCCGACGCCGATTTGACCATTGCCCCCACGCCGGAAAGCCACCATCGCCGCGTCAACGGAAGCCGACCAAAACCCGCGTGCAGCACCGGAAATCTCCTGCTCGAGCTGCCTGCTGCGCGCGCCTGCGTTGCTGGTTGCGCGAGCAGCGTGCGCGCGCGCTGGCTGCTACCTGCGCTGGTGCAACGCTGCTCGCAGCATGCTGCTGCAGCACGCGTTACTGCAGCGGGTGCTGCGCATGCGCTTGCAGCGGGTGGTTCGTCGGTGTTGCTGCTGAAATTTCCAGCCTCCGTCGCTTTGATCTCATTTTCCAGTGATCAATTACAAATTTCCTATGCCAATTTTGGCTTACAAAATTTCTATTACTGAAAAATAAATCAAGAGAGAATTATGGTGATAAAAAGCCACCCCTCTTGTTACAGATCCAAACGAAAAATACAACGGAAAATCTAACCATGAATTAAGACAAGACAAAACAAAACATGCTTTATTCATATATTACACAAATAATATATTTCTGAATAAATTGTGCCACTCTTATACATAAATTTCAAGATTAATTTCATACGAAATTCTTATATATTAATATGAGATGGCTCTGATACCAATTGTTGGGGAAAAATTAGGTTTTTAAAATTTTTATAAAACCTTTTTAATGACCGTTCTCATATAATATATAAGAACACGTAATCTAGAAATCGTACCTTGAAAATCCGAGTTGGCTTTTTCCGCTGAAGTGATTTAGGCTCCTGGATCACGATCTGCCACCACCACTCCTGTTAGATCACGATCCGCCACCACCACGCTAGTTAGATCACGATCCGTCACCACCACGCTAGTTAGATCACGAACTATCCCCAATGATCTTCCAGGTTATGACTCAGGTTCAATCTGCACTTGACGTGTGGGCGCCTTTATCACTACCAAAGCAACTAGCACGAGAAAGTTTTTCTCTCAACAATAGAGAGAAAAATCTTATTCTCAGATCTGCATAAAGTGGCCTCTCTCTTTCTGTTGAGAAAATAAGCCTTTTATATCTCCCTTTAGTGAAACCCTAGGCTCCAAATTAAACTCACGTTATTTACTTTTCCAATAGGGGACCCACCTTGTAAAATAACATAAGTCCCCTTATACAAAAGCTAATTAAATGGAGCCTCCCACTAAATGATATATTTAGGCTTTTGACCCAAATTGCTAGTTTATCTTGCTTATTAGTCCAGTAGTGGTGCAGTCAATTAAATGAGCTAACCCGGGGATCATTTGGGAACATACAATAGTGGCTACAATAATTAGGCCTGTAATTAAACTAGCCCAATTATTTAATTCCAAATCTACTCCACTAAAAGATTGGAACTGACTTCCATAATTGTATGCTCGAATAATAATTCGTCCCAAGCCACATTGATTTCTTTACTGCACAATCCTTTGTACCACATCGTTAATTAAATTGATATCTCAACTGTCCAATCAATTTAATAACATCTTATTCCTTGATCCTTACTGGTTTTCTCTAATGATCATTTTCAACATACTAAATATGTTGACACACTCTGGCCAGAGAATTCTATGATCAAGTGCCGAAAACCTATCAAGAGATGTGTTGTACAAATTCTATATTGTTAATCTATAACTCCAATACTCATAATTGCTCCCACCAAGATACCGGGTAATCTTGATCACAAGGATGTGTCGTGCCCATTGGTAACTCAAATGGAATAACAATCACAATCATGAAATCATAATTAACTCAAGATTAAGATTACAGTAAAATCAACGCCTATGAGATTTAATAAGTCTGACAGTTATTACAAAATTAATTAAATCTCATATGTGATCCAGTTCAATGTAGTCGTACTACATCAATAAATTCATACATGATTAAGACAAATCATTCAATGAATTTATTACAGTTTATACCTAAATAAAGTGCCCAACTTTATTTATCAACTGCGAACTAAATTTATTTAATCATAAGATAACTTGTATTTATGTCTTCTGTGAATCCACGTGGTGATCACATAAATACATATAATATGATTAAATGGACTTTAATACAAATATAAATGCAATTAAGATATTTGAATAAAATACCTCATTAATTTTATTAATCAGAAAAAATGTTTATTACAATTAAATAAACACATATGCTTTTAAAGAGCATAATATCCCAACATTTTGATAGCTATTGGTTGACTTCAGCAGCAAGCAAAACTTCATCAGTTTAGAAATGGCTCAACATGCAAATCTCCAACCAATTACTTGTGGCAGCTTTAGGCGAAAGGCTCGTAAGCCCAGGGAAGTATTCGCAGGTGCCTTTAAAATTGCAAAAGATATCATTTTCAGTGGACTTCTTCATTTTACTTTTTGAAGGGTATGACATTGTTCTTGGAATTAAGTAGTTGAGATCCTTAGGGCCTATCCAATGGGACTTTGAAAAGCTACAGATAAAGTTTGCTTGGAGAGGCAAAGACGTAGTTTTGCGTGGGGTCACTGGTTCATCACAGAGGGTTAGTGATACTATTCTGATAACAAAAATTACAAGAAGACAGAAAAGGGTCATCATCCATATTATGCAAGGGAAACTTATGAAGAATGAAATAGATTTTACTCTTAACACAAGTTCAACAACTTTTACAAGGGTAGCGGGAAGTGTTGAATGAACCCATAGGCTCATTCCTCAATGATTCCACAATCATCGAATTCCACTTTTACCAAGATGAGAACCGGTTGCAGTAAGGCCATATAAGTAGCTTTGTTTTTTTTAAAAAAATGAAATCGAAAAAATTATTTCCTATCCTGCCTTGTTGGTAAAAAAGCATGATGGTTTGTGGAGGATGTACCTTGACTACCGAGCATTGAATCAAATTACGAGAAAACTGCATTTCAAACATATGAATTTTGGTAATGCCATTTGGGGTTACCAATGCCACATCCACTTATATGTTGGGAAAATATGCTCTTTAAAAGCATATGTGTTTATTTAATTGTAATAAATATTTTTTCTGATTAATAAAATAAATGAGGTATTCTATTCAAATATCTTAATTGCATTAATATTTTTATTAAAGTCCATTTAATCATATTATATGTATTTATGTGATCACCATGTGGATTCACAGAAGACATAAATACAAGTTATCTTATGATTAAATAAATTTAGTTCACTTGGGCACTTTATTTAGGTATAGACTGTAATAAATTCATTGAATGATTTGTCTTAATCATGTATGAATTTATTGATGTAGTACGACTACATTGAACTGGATCACATATGATATTTAATTAACTTTGTAATAACTGTCAGACTTATTAAATCTCATAGGCATTTATTTTATTGTAATCTTAATCTTAAGTTAATTATGATTTCATGATTGTAATTGTTATTCCATTTGAGTTACCAATGGGCATGACACATACTTGTAGTCCAGATTACCCGATATCTTGGTGGGAGCATTTATGAGTATTGAAGTTATAGATTAACAATATAGAATTTGTACAACACATCTCTTGATGGGTTTTCGGCACTTGATCATAGAATTCTCTGGCCAGAGTGTGTCAATATATTTAGTATGTTGAAAATGATCATTAGAGAAAACCAGTAAGTATCAAGGAATAAGATGTTATTAAATTGATTGGACAGTTGAGATATCAATTTAATTAACGATGTGGTACAAAGGATTGTGCAGTAAAGAAATCAATGTGGCTTGGGACGAATTATTATTCAAGCATACAATTATGGAAGTTAGATCCAATCTTTTAGTAGAGTAGATTTGGAATTAAATAATTGGGCTAGTTTAATTACAGGCCTAATTATTGTAGCCACTATTGTATGTTTCCAAATGATCCCCGGGTTAGCTCATTTAATTGGCTGCACCACTACTGGACTAATAAATAAGATAACTAGCTATTTGGGTCAAAAGCCTAAATATATCATTTAGTGGGAGACTCCATTTAATTAGCTTTTGTGTAAGAGGCCTTATGTTATTTTACAAGGTGGGTCCCCTATTGAAAAAGCAAATAACACGGGTTTTGTTTTTTGATTATTTGGAGCCTAGGGTTTTCACCAAAGGGTGATATAAAAGGCTTATTTTCTCTAAAGAAAATTGGGCAGCCACTTTATACAGATTAAGAGAAAAAGATTTTTCTCTCTACTGTTGAGCGAAATTTTCTCGTGCTAGTTGCTTTGGTAGTGATAAAGGTGTCCACACGTCAAGTGCAGATCGAACCTAAGTCATAACCTGAAAGATCATTGGTGACAGTTCGTGATCTAACAAGCGTGGTGGTGACGGATCGTGATCCAAAAGGAATGGTGGTGGCGGATCGTGATCTAGGAGCCTAAATCACTTCAACGGAAAAAGCCAAATTGGATTTTTAAGGTACGATTTCTAGATTACAAATTCTTATATATTATATGAGAGCGATCTTCAAAAGATTTTATAAAAAATTTAAAAACCTAATTTTTCCCCAACAATTGATATCAGAGTCATCTCATATTAATATATAAGAATTTCGTATGAAATTAATCTTGAAATTTATGTATTAGAGTGGCACATTTTATTCAGATATATATTATTTGTTTAATATATGAATAAAGCATGTTATGGTTTGTTTTAATTCATGGTTAGATTTTACGCAGTATTTTTCCTTTGGATCTGTAACAAGAGTGGTGGTTTTTCATCATCATTTTCCCTCTTGATTTATTTTACTGTTATAGAATTTTTGTAAGCCAAAATTGGCATCGGAAATTTGTGAATCGCTGGAAATTTCACCCGCTGCAATCGTATAACAGTAGCACACACTGTAGACAGCAACGAGGCCGGTAGCGAACGCGCACACGAAGCCAGCTGCTTGCGCGTACGAGTCCAGCAGCTAGAGTGCGCGCACGGCCAGCAATGGCCAGCAGCGCGCGCTGCACATGTAGATAGCTTCCCGCACGGCTTTGGTGCGTTTCCGACAAAGTGGCAGCGGTTGGTTTGGCGTCGGAGATCGGTGGCAACAGTGAACAGTGGCTGGCCGTTTGTGGAGATGGCGGCTGGGGAAGAAGAAAGAAAGAAAAATATGGATTTAGGGTTTCATGGCTTTTATCATAGAGGTCCCTATGGTTCTATAATTTTTCATTTGGGCAGTCAAGTTTTAATTTTTTACATTTATGTCTAAAAACAGTTTTGGGCTTAAAGAATCCTAGTTTTAGGCCCAATTGAAATTTAGGCTTAATGAATTAAAATGCATAGATAAAATTGAACACATTAAATTTATTTTTGGTCTAAAAGTTTTATTTTAATAAAAAATTTTAATTATTTATTTATTTCCTTCCAAAAATTAAAATTGGACCAATTATAAATTTAAAAGCCCAATTTCCCCTAGTCCATTAACAAAAACAAGATTATGGAAGATGGACATTGATAAGAAGCCCAATGAAGATTAGGCTTAGGGTTAATGTATTTTTCATTATTAGGAAAGCCATGAATTAAGATTATTTAATTGTTTTTCTATATGTTATGTTTTGGATGATAACATGTCATATAGAATAGGTAGTGCCACTCTATGCATAATGATACATGTCATTCATTAATTATGAATTTCATTATATTGTTTGAAATTTGCCTATATTCAATAATATTGGATATCATCTAGATAATATCATAGGAAGCATGCAATTAACAATATGTATGTTTTAAAAAGGAAAAATCAATTTTAAAATATTGAGTGGGAGAGGGAAAATTCAAAATAATTTTTTCCACGAGCTCCATTGTTAGTTCAATAATAAAATTATATATATACATCGACTTCATGATACGGTGATGCTCCCTACGGAGGGTATATATATTAGATATTTTATTTGATGAATTTCTTCAAAGATAATATTGAAATATTTTTTCAATCGATTGTTCGCCCCAATGGTGACTATTGATATGAAAAATACGTAAATTGAAACAATGGTTATACACTCAACTAAAATTTGTTATTAACCTTCCCAACGAAGCTCTGTTAACAAATTTAGGCCCAAAAGGATAACAATAATTATTTATCATGTCTCTGTATGAAAGTAAATAATCTAATGGATAATCGGGTCTAGTAAGTGTAGACATGACTTCCCCAACGGATAGCTTGTCAAAGAGGTACTAGATTATCGTTACAATATATTAAAATGCATTTATGATTTTTTACATTTTTGTCATTTATTGTGAATATTGTTTCAAAGTATTTATGCATGTCTATTTTATTTTTTCAGAAAATGTCTTCCATCAACCCATTATTAATTATCCTTGTTAAAAATGAACTCACTGGCGAAAATTATTTAGATTAGAAACGTAATCTATTTAATATTCTCACTGTTAAGGGAAGCAAATATGTGTTGACCCAGCCTTGCCCTCCTGAACCATCGTTATACGATTATAGAAATCAGAGGGAGCCTTATGAGAAATGGTGCGAAGCTAACAAATGGCTAAGCGCTATATATTGGCTTCAATTTCTGTGGAATTGCATAAGAAACATCGGAGCATGGAAACAACCACTGAAATAAAGGCTACTCTTCATCAGATGTTTGGGCAAAATACCCATTTTGCCAGAGAAGTAGCATTAAAACGTATTACGGATACTAAGATGGAAGAGGGCACAAAAGTTCGTGATCATGTCCTCAAAATGATGGACCATTTGAATGAGGTAGAGATTCATGGTGTTCAAATCAATGATAAATCCAATATTAACATTGTGATTGAATCTTTACCTGATACATTCAAAGAGTTTAAGGTCAGCTATATCTTAAACAATAAAGATATGACCTTAATTGAATTAATGCACGAACTGTTAACATATATGTTTCCATAATGTTGATTTTGATGATAACAAACAAGATTAAGAATGATTAATCTTTTAAAGCTCAAATTATGTTTTATACTTTTCAAATAAATTTTTCTTGAACCTTGCATTGATTTAGGGGGAGCTTTTTATAACTAAATTAAATCTTTGTAATGTATTTTGTCATCATCAAAAAGGGGGAGATTGTTAGCTTATATAGCTATAGATATTGATTTTGATGATAACAAAACACATGTATTGATTAAACAAAGATTTATAAATTGTGTTTTTATAATAAGAAAATGAAGTTATAAAATCAAAGTGTTTTGGACTAAAATGAATGTGTTTTTAAAGCCCTTGATTTTGAATTTTGAATTTGGACTTAAATGACAAGTTTTGAAATCTTTGATTTTAATAAGTATTATTATAAAATTTCGGAGTTGGATGTTTTTATAAACATTTGAAATGTTTTAGGATACTATAAGTTATGAATATTTTGGACTAAAGTGAAAGGTTTTGAGAACTTTGAAAATATGGGTATTATGTTGAAAAGGACCTTTGTGCGAAACAATAAAATCTTTGGGGTCAAAGCATAATTTCAGAACGTTTTTTATCAGCAAAGTAATTTTTAGAAATTCTGAAATTGGATCTATTTGCAAAGGTTTCTGACGTTTTGGGTCATAATACAGTTTTATAAAGTTTTGAGGTCAAATTGTAATTTCATAAAATAATTCACTGTAGCAGTTACTGTAGCAACCGATCCGAATGTGTAAATCCGGCAATCCGGTTTCGGGGCAGAATGTAACCAAAACGCAAGCGGCAATCCGGTTATGACAAACAGCAATCCGGTTTCTGGGCAGAATTCATGCGAAACGAAAGCAGCAATCCGGATTCGACAAACGGCAATCCGGTTTCTGGGCAGAATTCATGCGAATCGAAAGCGGCAATCCGGAAGTGATAAACGGCAATCCGGATGTTCAGAATTTCAAATTTGTGCTGTAACGGTAACATCAAGCGGCTAACCGGATTCCATATCCGGCAATCTGGTTCCGACCAGAAATGAACATAACGGCTAGTTTTTGAGTTCAAACTATATAAACTCAAAACCATTTCATTTTTGGTAATCCAAGCAAGCATAAACAAGTGCACACAACATCTATTGAGCTTCATTTTCGTAAATCATCATTTGTGTAATCATCTTTGTTCTTCAATTTGTATATCCACTCTTAAAGAGAGATTGAGTGTTGTATTTATCATTTCTCAAATTGTGAGATTACAAGTGTGGGAAACACTTGGGGTAAAGAGATTGGGGATATAATCTCTTGTTGTAAAGGTTCATTGACACCTTGAAGTCAATTGTAAAAGCTTGAAGCCTTGGAAAGGCTTGGATAGTGAAATCCTCAATCGGGTGAGCTTGGAGGCGTGGACGTAGGCGGGGATAGCCGAACCACGTAAAAATCATTGTATTCGTTTTTCTCTTCCCTTACTATTTTAATATTGTGCATGATTGAATTTATTGTTTCCAATTTGATTAGGGCAATAGATTAAATTATTGTGCGAATTGTATTGCATAAATTTTAAAATCCCAATTCACCCCCCTCTTGGGTTGCATAACTTGCATTTCACGAACTACATGCTATAGAAGAATTTTATCATAGCAGAAAACTTCCTGAAAAAGGATTCTCTTCAAGGCTTAAGTCGAAAGACAAGAATGAGCAAGCAAGAGTTGGGATCGGCAAACTGTCCATTAAAAGAAGTGGCAAGCCAAAAGGCAAGTGTTACAAATGTGGACAGAAGGGTCACTGGAAGAAAGATTGTCCTAAGATTATTAAAATCAGGTATAAGAAATTTTTAAGCTTCCTAATTAGTTCAGATTTCTATTGATTCATACAATAATGAATTCTGAGATAACTAATCTTATTTGTAATTCATTTATTTAGTTTTCAGGAAACCAAGAGATTAAATGAAGAAAGCTTCAAACAGCAGTTGATTACATGCTAGTTTATATCAATTGAAAGACTAGATCAATTTTACAAGACTAGATCAATTTTACAAGACTTTAGTTTTGATATTTGTCTTTATTTTTTCAAATATTAGAGGAATTTAATTTCGGTGGCTTGTTTCAATAAACAGGAGTACACTGTTATTTTTGGATCATCTGTTTATTACTTATTTATAAAGACAATTTATATCATAGAAGTACATTGATCTATTCAAAGTAAGAGATAATGATAAAAAATATATGCATTTATCTAACAAAAGAAATGTTTCTTCTAACCAAAAATCGCCTATGATATTTATGCTTAAATCATATAAACTATAATAAGATTTTAAGAAAATGATTAATGATAGACTTGTTGGCCTATTAAGATTGATCATTGTAACTCTATAAATCTTATTTAGAAAAGTAATATGGCAAATATGCTCTTTTTGAGCTAAAAGCATAACATTGTATTTGATGATTTAGCGCATACAAATGTATACGGACTAATCATTTTACATGTTATAAGAGGTTATGAGTATTCTATCAATCTTGTTGATGAATATTAATTTTATTTATGTTTGTCTAAATGCGTCATGATTCCATTGCTTTTGAAATTCAAAAGAGTACGTGGATATGACAGAAGCAATTAGATGGGAACATAAAAGAACTTCGATATGATCGAAACAAAGAATATCTCTATGGAGAATTCAAGCACTATTTGGTTGTCAATGAACATTATGATATAATAGTGTAATTAAATGGAGAAACAAGATTCTTTTGGATAAGACATGATATATACTAAGTGGTTTATCATTTACCTTTTTGATTCCAAATACTAGTATTTAAAACTATAAAGTTTATTGAACTTAATTTCATCTATCTCGGTGTCTACTATTCCAAGAAATTATGAAAAAGTCACAAACATGGTTTGAGACACATTCGTATTTGGAGTTTACTAGTATTTCTACTAGAATCAGAGATAGAGAAGATGGATTCGTGTTCAGAAGCTTGCATGTTTTAGGTATCTTAAAGGAATAAGGGAAAGTCTGAATTGTAGTCCTCAAGATAGAAATGTATTTATAGAAATATTCTTTTCTTTCTTTAAGGAAGACTATATAATGACTTATAACCTAAGAGTAAGGTAAAACTAGAGAAATAAAAGAGATCAGGTTGATGCTCAGCTTTTAACACCTGTTATAGAACATGAAGAACAACAACAACTAGTAGATCAGCACAGAATTATCCTTGAACAACCATCACTTTTAGAACCTCGTCGTAGTGGGAGGGTAACTAGGTTACCTGCGAGATACATGTTTTTGAGAGAAACCTATATGGCTATCTCAGATGAACATGTACAATATCCCACTAGTTACAACGAAACTCTAATAGATAGAGATGTTGAATTTTGGAAAAAGGCCATGAATCAAGAAATGGAATCTATGTATTCCAATAAAGTCTGAGAACTTGTAGAGGCACCAAATGGGGTAAAATCTATAGGGTGCAAGTGGATCTACAAGAGAAAAAGAGGAGTAGACGGAAGGGTGGAAACATTTAAAGTAAGATTAGTAGCCAAAGGGTTTACTCAGAAAGAAGGAATCGATTATGAGGAAACCTTTTTCTCCGGTTGCTATGCTTAAATCCATCAAGATTCTGTTCTCTATTGCTGCAGTGTAGATTATGAAATTTAGCAAATGGATGTCAAGACTGTCTTTCTTAACAGGCATCTTGAAGAAAACATCTACATGCAGCAACCAGATGGATTTATACAAAAGGCCAAGAACACATGGTATGTAAGTTACAGAGATCTATTTATGGATTGAATCAAGCATCCCGGTCATGGAACATCATATTTGATCAAGCGATTAAATAACTTGGATTCGTTCAAAACATTGATGAACCATGTGTGTACAAGAAAATTCAGGGAAAATTTGTAACCTTCCGAGTTCTTTGTGTAGACAATATTCTCCTGGTTGGAAATGATATAGGAGTATTGACTACAATAAAGATTTGATTAACAAAACAATTTGATGTGAAAGACCTGGGAGAGACAAGTTATATTCTTGGTATCAAGTTACTACGAGACCGGAAGAATAAAGCTTAGCCTTGTCTCAAGCGGTCTATATCGATAAGATATTGGCTAGATTTAGCATGGAAAATTCCAAGACTGGTTTATTACCATTCAGACATGGAATTACCATTCTCTAAGGATCAATCACCTAAAACATCTGAAGAGATAGAGAGAATGAGACGAGTTCCCTATGCAAAAGCTATGGGAAGTCTCATGTATGCCATGGTTTGCACTAGGCCAGACATTTGTTTTGTGGTAGGGATGGTTAGCAGATATCAATTTAATCTTGGATCTCAATACTGGACTGCAGTTAAGCATATTATAAAGTATCTAAAAAGAACTAAAAATTATATGCTTGTGTATTCTGGTGATGAACTCATTCCAGTGGGTTATACAGATTCTGACTTTATGTCAGATAAGGATTTTAGAAAATCAACTTCCGGCTATGTGTTTACATTAGGAAGTGGAGCTATTAGTTGGATAATTGTGAAACAATCTTGTATCACAGACTCCACAATTGAAGATGAATATGTGGCTACATCTGAAGCTGCAAAAGAAGCTGCATAACTCCGCAAGTTCCTACAAAATCTTGAGGTGGTGCCTGTTATAACTACACCCCTTAAACTATTTTGTGATTATGGCGGTGCAGTAGTTCAATCTAAGGAACCAAGGAACAACAAGAAATGAAATATATTGAGAGGAAGTATCATCTTATAAGGGAATAATGTAGAAAGGTTATATGACAATACCCCAAATGGCATTAGATGCTAAATGACAGATCTTATTACAATGGCCATTAGTGGGAAACCTTTAAAACCTGCACTTAGAGCTCTAGAGCATGTGCAATATGCCAGATATGCTTTGAGAGCTAGTGGGAGATTGTTGGGAAAATATGCTCTTTAAAAGAATATGTGTTTATTTAATTGTAATAAACAATTTTTCTGATTAATAAAATAAATGAGGTATTCTATTTAAATATCTTAATTGCATTAATATTTTTATTAAAGTCCATTTAATCATATTATATGTATTTATGTGATCACCATGTGGATTTACAGAAGACATAAATACAAGTTATCTTATGATTAAATAAATTTAATTCACAGTTGATAAAAAAGTTGGGCATTTTATTTAGGTATAGACTGTAATAAATTCATTGAATGATTTATCTTAATCATGTATGAATTTATTGATGTAGTACGACTATATTAAACTGGATCACATATGAGATTTAATTAACTTTGTAATAACTGTGAGACTTATTAAATCTTATAGGCATTGATTTTATTGTAATCTTAATCTTGAGTTAATTATGATTTCATGATTGTAATTATTATTCCATTTGAGTTACCAATGGGCATGACACATACTTGTAGTCTAGATTACCGGATATCTTGGTGGGAGCATTTATGAGTATTGGAGTTATAGATTAACAATATAGAATTTGTACAACACATCTCTTGATGGGTTTTCAGCACTTGATCGTAGAATTCTCTGGCCAGAGTGTGTCAACATATTTAGTATGTTGAAATTGATCATTAGAGAAAACCAGTAAGTATCAAGGAATAAGATGTTATTAAATTGATTGGACAGTTGAGATATCAATTTAATTAACGATGTGGTACAAAGGATTGTGCAGTAAAGAAATCAATGTGGCTTGGGATGAATTATTATTCACCCCGAAGAGGAGCCCATTACTCATAAACACTTTGAGGATCTAGCTCACGCGATTCTCAGAGCAGTAGGATCTCGGGTACCCAAAACAACCACTTCCTCGGTAACTCAAGATGTTTCGCCTCCACGCGGTGAGAAGTAGATCGTACCAAGATCTGAAATACCAGAGGGAAGACCAAAGCACGAACCTTCGGGCACCCGTTCGAAGTTTTAAACTGGCGGCTGTTGGGAAGAACGCTCTACTGCCTCTTACTATTCCCGTAATAGCCAGTGTACCAAACACAAACAAAAGGCCCAAGAAGATCTCCGGCATAGGTTGAATGCCAAAAGAGCTTCCCAAACGACTGCGGCATCCTCAGGTACACCTGGGGTATCCCGTGAGTTCATGAAAAAAATGGAGTACCTTGAAGCTCAATTGAAGCTCCTTTCTGAAAAATAAAATCGCACTAATGCTCTAGTGCCAGTAGTATACAACTCGTCATTCACTATGGAGATTCGAACAACGGTTCTCCTGGAAGCATTCTCCATGCCTCAAATACAACAATAATCAAGTACCTTGGATCATGTGGAACATGTTGAGTTGTATCATGACTAGATGCTGATTAAAAGAGTGGGCAACAATGCTGTGTACCGGATGTTCCCACATACCCTCACCGGACCAGCTAAATCGTGGTTCCAATTGCTGAAGGCAGAATTTACATTTGGGGAAGTTATGGCAGTCATTTCAAAAGCACCGCCCTCTCTCATATAGAGAAGCTCGTTCTTGAGCTCTGCAACAAATAGAAATGGACGATAAGTGTTACCTGAAGTCGGAGGAAGACAAAGCTGAAATCATGAAAAGAAAGAAAAAACCCATGAAAGCTGAGGTACCCCAGGTACCCTCCCAAGCACTCTGGGTACATACCCCACCTCGTCCAACCTCACGTGGAAGAGGATTGAATATCGCTGATGTACCCCAGGTACCACAGAGGTCTAAGAAATGAGTTTACGTTCGAATGATAGCAGAGGGCCAACCCTCTCAAGAGAGTCTCGATTGGCCATCAAACATTATAGTAGGTTGTCGATCTTGGATTGCCTCGGGAAGGAAGTCAACTTTGCTAGTCAAGATCACTCTAAAGTACCCTGGTTACCCAATTATCTTATCTCATCCCAATAATTTTTTATAGAGAAAGATGCTGAAGGGACATGGTCATCCCCAAGGGCATCATGACTTTGCCCATTACCATCCGGGTACTCCAACAGTGCAATGACATTTATTCGCCTTACTAATTAGGTGCTTGCAAGACAATTGAGAGCTGCGCGCTGGAAAGTATTATAGACAACTAGTCCTCTAAAACAACAAAGAGGAGGGCCAATTGAGGTGGATGCGGTTACGCATGATGTACTCGAGGTACCCCAAAGTCCCAATTCAGCATCAATCGAAGAGTTAGAGGTACGGATGGATCCCCGAGTGTCGAAGGAAGAAAACAAAGGAGCACACAAGCTACTCTAAATTAAAAGAATAATTATAAAGCACCTATGAAATGCTGCCATACTGAGGAAGTACTACTAATAAAGGGAAGCACTTTACCTCTTTTTATTTACTTTATTTATTTTTCTTCAATGCTTATGCGTCTATAATATTTGATCTATTGTGTAGTGTATTCTATCATGTGGGGTACTCAGAGTACCCCAAACTGATCAGTTACACTTTTCAATTCTCCAAGTCTCTAATGACAAGGGTGATCTCAGGATCTCCCATTCCTTTAAGATAACAGAACATTATCATGTAATGATCTTGCTTCTATCATTATAAGTATGTTTTTTACTTTATAGGATGATGTGTGTTCTCCTTTTTTATTACTAAATGTGATTGCGGTTAAATTTTTGCATTAATGTGACTCCATCTTATTGCGCCATGTCTTGTATGCACCTTTCAGTTAAAATTGCTTCATTACAAGATAATCTGAAGAACTTGGGGTATCTGACCTGACTTGATCATGAAGATTTGCTCAAGGTCAAAGCCGGTAAAAAAAAATACGACAAATTTAAAGAATGAGGGCCAGAAAAGACACGAAGGTGAGGTAAACCAGCATACTCTAACACCATGAAATTTCGTTAAGCTATGTACACGCCTACACCTCTATTCTTTTACTTGAGCCAAGTAAAGAATAGAAAAATGGCAATCACAACAGTTGAATGCCTAAAAGAAATGAGGTAGGTAAACATGCACCTCTATTCGCATTATCTCATTAAATATTGAGTAGAAGCAGATGGCAAAATAAGCATGTTTTTGACCATTTCTACGAGGCCCCCAAACCAAAAAAAAAAAGAAGGAAAAAGAGGTACCTAGGGTACCTAAGAAAACTCCATAAGTCTATTTGAGATACGCCATAATCTTTATTTACATCCTAGTTGTGCTAATTATGAATTTCATTTTGTATTATGATGATGCTCAAATTATTAAATTATTTGAGATATGGCATAATCTTTTTTAAAATGAGTAGCGAGCCTATCTACGAGAATCACCACGCAAGCACCAAAAACACATCAGGAGGTACCTGGGGTACCCAAGAAACCTCCACAAATCTACACAAATTAATGATTAGCGAGGAATTCAATGGCATGCCAAATCAAGTATATTGCAGAAGTTTAATATGAACAAGTAGTGAGATTGCCGAGGCAACTTTCCAAAAGACAACTATCCCAATACATCAAAAATGGATACCATACTACAAAAGGTACATGTGGAAAGTGATTAGTATTAAAAATTGTTGAATTATCAAGCGATAATATGTTATTTTATGCTTATGTTATAATTTATATTTGTGTTTATGTAATATATTAGGAATTATTAATTATGTTTTAAAT
Source organism: Citrus australasica (assembly GCA_029618585.1). Taxonomy (NCBI): domain Eukaryota; kingdom Viridiplantae; phylum Streptophyta; class Magnoliopsida; order Sapindales; family Rutaceae; genus Citrus; species Citrus australasica. The sequence goes on from JARCIV010000006.1 coordinate 7,081,908, forward strand.
ATATTTAATTTTGTGTATTTTTATGTGTTTATTAGGAAAAATATTAATTTCACGTACTTCGAGGCTCCAAACAGATAAATGGGGGTCAAATTTGGATTCCGGAGGTCCGAAAACCTTAAGATCAGTCAAGATCGGCTTAAAATTAGGCTTGTATAAAAAAAAATTAACCTTTCCTGTTGACCGAGCACTGATTGGATGATAAAATGAGCTTACAATAGATATGAGTGCATGGGATAACTGGCAATTTTGGCTAAATCTCAACCATCCATGATTCAATGGCCATGATTGTGCCACGTGGCAATGGTTGGTGAAGCTAGTGGGAGGATCCGAATCTTTGTATTCGGGTCGACCCGATCCACCCATTAACCCGCCAAATCTCAACCGTTCTTTGGGCAAATCGGACGAGTCAAATGATGCCACGTGTGATGTTGACTTTTGAAGTTTGACCAGCCATTGGATCTTGATCTAAAGGTTGTGAGGACCACATGCATGAAGCTTATGATGGACCGCAAAGCACTGGATTATGAATTTATTTTCTATAAATAGAGCCTCATTTTTATGTTTTGAATCATCTCTCTACAACTCTCTTCTTCTCAAATTCTCTCCATCTCCTTGTAATCTTGATTTCCAGGTGTGTTTTTAATATTTTGTATAATTATTTTTATAAATAAAATTAGTTTTATTTTCAATTTTAGTTGTTTTTATTACTTTTAATTATAAGTAATTCAATTCTACTCCTTTTTATTTTAATTATGCTTAACTAAATAATATTAGTTAGGGGAAGGTGAAAATCTTAGGTAATAAATATGATTTAATCAAATTCTATTTTTAATTTTATAAATTAAATTATTTTCTATTTAATTTTATACATGTTTTATATTTTAAAAATTTGATTTATTGTAGACAAACAAATGAATTTGGCACAATAAATTCTTAAGATCTTAATACAAGGCATGGTGAAATGGTATTTTGACTTATTGTAGACAAATTAAATTTTGGCACAATAAATACTTAATCCATCATAAAATTAAAGGAAAAATAATAATAATTTGTATAATTAATCTTTTGGGTAATAAATTTAAAAAAATTGGCAAAAAAAATTTATTAAGTTTTATTTATTTCTAAGAGTGGATCCATAACCCTAACTAGTTCAATTCCATAGTTTCATTTAAATTAAGTTGTTTATATTCAAGTTTTTATTTCAAATTTTAGATAAAATAAAATAAACAAATTAAATTTTTTCTCTGTGGATCGACCTCAGACTCACCGAGTTATAATACAACACGACACTCTTATACTTGGGAGTTAAATATTACTTCTAAGTTGTGTCAAAAAGAAAGAAGGCTACTAAAACATCCAGGGATGAACTGTAAATAACAACAGTATGATCAAGCGGAAGGGGGAACATCCTATCTACCGTTCCCCTGAACAGGGGCATCAGCAGGAGCATCTACGGCCAATGAGGTATTACCTTCATGAACAACGATAACAGAGGGGAGATCTGCCTAAGGTACCTGGGGTACTCCAGAAGATCGCTGAGGGCTAAGAGGTGGTGGAGCCTGGATTACCCTGTTGTCCTCGATCGCTTTCAAGATGGATGGCTTGTCCACCTATTTCTCTACTCGGAGTACCACCAGCTCTGGGTCGACATTCCAGACCTACATCATGATGACAGTAAAAGTTTTATCCATCATCTCCTTCTGGCAAGATAGTAGCTCGCCATGCTTAAACTCAATCTCTTCTACCTTCTTGGATACAAGGGTGTTCTCTCGGGTTTGGTCGTCCAAGCGCCCCTGTAAAGCTCTGACCTCCTCCATAAGCTTCTCCTCTCGAGATTGACCGAGTCTGAGCTCTCCTTTTAATTTCTCCACCTCCGCTTGTACAGTCGAAGTACCACTAAAATTGCAAAGATTGTGGCTGAGGTAAAAGGCCGCCTACAAAAAAAAGGAAAAAAAAGAGTAACACATTAAAAACAAAAAAAAAAAAGAAAAAAATAAGGGGGAAAGAGTGAAAAGCACTCACATCATGACAAGCCTTGAGCGCTCATTCAGATCCAGCCTATCCACCTCAGTGGCCATGTCTATAGAAATACACTCAGAGGTGTGAAGAAAGCAATCGGTCATATGAGATATCTTCTTATTTGCCACTGGGTCAAGCTCGCCCTCCGTGAGATCTCTAGAGACAGTGAACAGAGAGCCGAGCTTTCTCTTGCAAGTAGTCGGGGTACCCCGGGAACTACCGAATAAAGAATTGGGCAACTTGCCCTTGGAGCTTGGAACAACGAGAGGTCAAATAGCCTTTGCTGAAGTACCTAAGTTTCCAGAAGAACTGCCGCTCATACAGTTAAAAAAAGCGTCAAAGTCCTCGGTGAAAGGGTCTATACCTGTCCGACATTAAGCAAATAACAAGAAGAAGAAAGAGAAATGGGGAAGAAGAAAGAGAAATGGGTCAAAAAAATGAACATCAGAATCATCATAGAAGAAGTGACTTATTAAGAAAAATAAGATATGGCAGCTAAAAAAAAAAGGTGTGTGCAAATGATAAGGGCACCCCACATAACTAATGAAGGCATGATACCCCAACAACACCATGCAGCCGTACGTGTATCACCCCCCGAAGAATATGTAAGACTCCCATCAATTAAGCCAGCTCTCATTAACCGGGTCGTGCTAAAAACATCACTCTCACTCTGAAAAGACTGGAACTTCTCTATAACATCGCTCACTTTCTTTCCTACCTCCTGAACTGGACACATTCCTTTGGACCAAATAATATCTACAAAAGCCTCAAAAGCACCAAATAAGAGGAAAGATCCATGTGAGAGATGCATTAAAAAAAAAGGAGAAGGAAAAAGAGACACTTACTGTCTTCATTGAAGAAGTTTCGAACTTGCACAACTTTATTCCCCGCTAGGATACTCCTCCCCCACTCATCCTCAGGCCCAAACCACCCATACCTATAACTCTTTTTTAGCAAGGGATCCGGCCTCACCAAATTGCCATGAACCCCCCAAGTAGCAAAATAACCAACAGATAAACCAGCCAGCTTCTTCAGCTGATAAAGCCCCCTCAGATCTTTGTAAGAAATATCCTCCTCAAATACATCCAGGCACACTACCTCCAAACCCATGAGCAATCTCCAACTAGGTAGAGATAATTGTCTGAGCGTAATCTGCATCTCACTGAACATTTTCCTAAAAAGTGGTTGAAGAGGCAAGTAGAGACCTAAGTTGAAAATGTCAATATGAAAGGCTACACCATCAGAATGAAGGTACTCGGGACGCTTGCCCTTACGTGGTACCCTAAGGCGGACAGAAGGAGGTATGTTATATTTAGCTCTAATTCTTTCTAGATCTTTAGGGGTAGCTAGTCTACCCCCTAGTGAATAAAGCGTACGAGATACAGAGACAGAGGGGGAGACCTGGGAAAGTTTAGGAATGCTGATAGGAGTAGGTGATTTGAGTCTGGAATTTTTTGCTCGGGTTTTCCTACGGGCTGGCTTAACTGGTTGCTTGCCCTTAGTCTTAGATTTACTGTGGGAATCGGTTCGAGATAAGTTAGGGCTACCCGAAGGGGACTCATTATCATCACTGATTAATACATAAGGGGCTGACTCAGAAAAGGGGGCCTCTTCACTCGACTCCCTGACCACAGTACGACCCTTTACTCCAATACTTTTTCTCCCCATCTTGTTTTCCTAAAAACATGCCCCCACAACTACAGACCTCATCCATCAAATGCAAAACACCAACATCCACCAATTAAAGCATAAAGAAAAATAAAAAGTACCAACACTTCGCATGAAATCCAGAAACAATGTCACAACAATATTTTTCAAAATAAAGAAGCCAAAAATAAATATAAAAATTCATACCTAGATTTCACCAAGAGTAGCAAATTTCAGTCGCAAAAACAAAAAAAAGGCAAGTTTGGAGATGAATGGACTGTAATTGCGAAAGGAAATAACAATACAAAAAAAAACAATAAAATCAAATGAAAACAGCAGAAGAGACCCACCCAAGATAACGGATGTTCACCACAAACCGCCAAGAGAAGTCGTGGATTGCCAGAATTATGTGAAGGATGAAGCCAGGCTGTCATGGGCACAATGAAACCCGTTAGGGATTTCAAAAAAAAAAAAAAAGAAGAAGAAGAAGAAAAGAGGAGAAGAAAGAAAGAAGAAGAAAAAGAAGTGGAGAAGACAACACATGGGATCAAAGTACCGCGAGTTAAGTTGTTGGACGGAGATTACGCTGGAAGCCGCGAAATGTAGCCACGTACCGATTAGATCGAGCGCCGAAGACCGCTGTAGCTACCGCCAAGAGCTCACCCGAAGCACGTAAGGAGAAGTCCAGTCGAGAGGGAAGGAAAAAAGAGAAAGAGAAAAGAAAAGAAAAGAAAAGAAAAGAAAAAAAGAAAAAAAAAAGTTGACCGAAAGAAGAAAGGAAAAAAGAAAAGAGAAGAAAATGAAGATTTTTACCTGTGTATGCGTTGATAGAGCCAAGGAAAAAGACAAGAAGCCAAAAAGGAATAAGAAATAAAGCAAAGGAAAAGATGAAAAGCTAGGGAGAAAGAAGAAGCCACTAGAAGCAATTAAACTTGATGGGAGATTTTTTGAGATTTTCAAAATAAAGTGATAACATAAAAGGAGTGGAACATGTTTTAATTAAACCTGACAAATCGTACTTCATAAAGAAAGAGGTCAAATTCATTTTGCAAAAGGGTGTTTTCAAATTTAAGTTATGTATCAGGCGGTTACCACTTCCCAAGAGAAGCTGGAGAGACGTGAAGACAGTCATGCTTTTCTTCCTCGTCAGTTTAGTGTTTAAACAAAAAAGTAAATATCGCCACATGTCACGCACAGTTCCTCCAAGAGTTTCTTTTGTCTTAATTACATTCGCCACAAAGAAACTAAGGGATGTTGTTTCGGAAGGAAACATGAGGCCAATGATGAAGCACCACGTGTCGATATCTAAGAAATTACCTTACCTCAGGTACCTTGGAATACCCTCGGTACCCCGGCTACCCAAGGCACTCCAGGGGGTACGTGTTAAAAAATAAGAAATCGGCAAGAAAATCTTGTGCTACAAAAGAGGAGACAGTCGCCTGCCATGCCAGCGAATCAGCCAAAAGTTTGATATTACGATAGTTGGGACCACCAGTTGTTCCTGCCATGCCTGTAAAATTACAACGGAATTGCAGAGGTACATATGACCACTCCATTACGCCTAGCACGTGAATACGCCTTAAACTTACTCTCTACGCATATGTTTGAAACGCCTAAGCTGCCATACGCATGAAAATAAGAATATTCCTAACATGACAGCATAGAACACCACTAAAATAACGCAAGGTGACACGGTGACCGGAGTACACCTTATAAATACTCAGGTTTGTTTTTTTATCAAGTGAACAATCACACTAGAAAAACTAAGGTTTCTTCAACCTAAAAACCTCCATTACTAAGAGCTGGCAAGTTCTCTAACTTGAGATAAACCAACGCTGACTTGAGCGTCGGATTGTGGTTGTCGGCCACCCCCGGCTCCACCTATGACCTCATTTTCGTTGTTTCGCAGGTTTAAGATGATTCTTGACAGCCCTCCGTGATTAAAGTCGGACCCTCGCCATATCAACCGCCATCTCAATCCTACTTTATTCATTAAAAAGCCTAAACAGCCCGCATGCGCCGAACAAGTGAGGCACCCAGCTCCCCGAAATAAATTTATTATTCTTTGCTTAGTTTTGTGATTTTCTTTCATTGACCCCAAAATTTGCTGAAAACATAATCCATTAAGAATTCGGCTTATGGCAATATATAAGGATGAGATCAGAAGAGCGCAAGGGGTACACAAGGCAAGACAGAGGCATTCGACATATTGAAGAGAAGCAGCAGCAACACTTCAATTTTCCCATGGCTAATTTTATTTCTTTTGTTGCTCCAAATCCAAGTATGTCTACCTAATTTTCTTATACTAAGGTTAATGATGAGACCCTATTCAATGAAATAATTATCTTTTTTTATTTAATTAATTCCCTACATATGTTTTTTAAAATTTATGGTTGTTGTTTCACATATTTGGTTGAATACAACCAATTCTGTCATGCATTATTGATTGTTAGATTAATATTTTACTAAATTTATGCTTGGATCTATAAATTCTATATATGATTATCTTTGATTCTGCATCTTTCATTAAATTGTTTACATAGAGTGCTTAGGAAAACTTTGATTCTTTATTGTTCAATAAGTTTACATGGAATGCTTAAATATCATACTATTAAGCAGAAAAGAACATACACAAGATTAATTTTAATTTGAACTTCATTGTTATATCCATGAGATAACATAAATTGATTTCTAGTTGTAACTCTAAAATTACGGATTAATTGATAATTAGATAATTGCTAGTTGAATAGTGGTGGATTTTGAAACCTTACTAATATTTGTCTTATTGAATTCTCCTTTTTCTTAATTATTTTCTTAATTTAATTAGTTTAATTTTTCTTAAAAACTCAATTTGCTCAACTAGGTTAGGATTAATATTAATTTTAGATTTAAATTAGACTTTTCAATTTATAGCAATCCTTTTGGGTTCAATCTCTTATCACTATTGTATTTCTAAATTTGTGCGCTTGCGAGTATATTAAAATTTTGCACAACATCCACCTTTCAAGTACTTATAAATGTGGTGCTAAAGAATTGTTTACGAAAATTTGTACTTGTAATTTATAATAAGGATAAGGATACTCATGTGGAGCATTTGAGAATTGTTTTTGACATATTAAAAGCTAACAAGTCAAGTCTGAAGCTTGAAAAATGTTGACTTAGGAAGGAAGAAGTTCAGTATTCAAGACATATTTTTTCAAAGTAGGGGGGTTGCTATTCACCCTAGTAAAATTAAAGTAGTGATGTCGTGGCCGTAGCCAAGTACTTGTAAAGCTTTACGTGGGTTTCTTGGACTCACAAGTTACTATAAGAAATTCATTCAACACTAAGGGAAAATTACTGTTCCTCTTACCAATATATTGAAAAAAGATTCTTTGAATGGAGTTCAACTTCAGAGGAGGCTTTTCAAAAGCTCAAGATAGCCATGAATCAAGCCTCAATACTATCGCTTCCTAACTTTTCAAAAACCTTTAAAGTTGATTGTGTTGATTCTGGGCTTGGTGTTGGTGCAATTTTATTATAGGAGAGACCTATAACGTATTTTAGCCGAGCACTCTAAGGAAAAAATATCTTCTTCTTTCTATATATGAGAAGGAAATACTTGCATTAGCTTTGGTAATACAAAAATAGAGGCCATTCATGTTGGACAAACAATTCATCATCAGGACTGATTAAAAAGACATGGCTACAAATTCATGGGATATAATTTTAAAAAGGAGAATAAGAAGGGTAGAGAGAATGTGGCGGCTAACACAGTATCTCGAAGTCATAGACAACCACGAGGTGCTATATTTGCTATTTCTTAGTTGTTACCACAGTGGCTTAAGGTGATTAAAGAAGAGGTTGCTGTTAAATCAATATTAGAAGCTTTGCGAAAAAAATAAATCTAATAAGGGGAAACAGTGGTGCCCCGGAAACTAAATAACGAAATTATATTTTTTAAAGATTGTATTTATCTATTGGAAGACTCTAAAACTTGTGACAACCATTATTAAAGAATTTCATGGAAGCACCTACAAAGGCTGCATGAAAACTTTACAACGCATCAAGGCAAATTTTATTGGAATAACATAAGGATGCCGATTAAAGCATTTATACGCAGCTGCGGCATTTGCCAATGCGACAAAATAGAGCAGTTGGCTTCAACTAGGGTGTTACATCCCCTGCCAATTCTGCAACAAATTTGGGAAGATATGTCCATGGACTTCATTGAAGGGCCGCCAGTATCAAACAGAAGACAATGATCTTTATAGTTGTCCATATGTTATCTAAATATGCTTACTTTATCCCTCGAGCTCATCTTTGTACAATTGTAGGAGTAGCCAATTTATTCTTTGAAAATGTTTTTAAGCTTCATGGTCTTCCAAAGTCAATTGTATGTGACAGGGATCTAATGTTCACTAGTGGCTTTTGAAGGGAGTTTTTTTTTGTTAAATAGAACTTTTTTTTTTCAATTTTGCTCCAGTTATCATCCTCAACTTTAGAATTATACTTAAGGTGCTTCAAAAATTCAAAGCCTAAAGATTGGATGCGCTGCCTCCCATGGGTGGCATGCTATGTTACAACACCAGTTGGCATTCAACAATAAAAAAGACTCATTTTGAAGTTGTTTATTGCAAGAGCCCTCTTAGATTGTAAGTTACATTCCTAGTACAACATGGGTGGAGGCAGTGGAAAAAGAATTACTACAAAGAGATAAAGTACATAAGACAATGTATAAATGTATTCAGCGTGCTCCAGACAGATGAAAAAAAGTCTAGGATTCAGAATATAGAGATAAAGAATTTAATGCAGGGATTAGGTATACTTAAAGTTGCAACTTTACAAACAAATGTCTTTTATTGGAAGGAAAAATTTCAAGCTTTCAGCTTGATTTTATGCACTACTAGAAAAATGGGCTTTACTGATACTAAATTAGTGTCAGTAATTACTTTTCCTGACACTTGTTAATTGTGTCAATAATGCTCCAACCAGAACACACTGACACTGAAAATTAGTGGCAGTGATTTTTGTGTCAATAATTTTTGTCACAATAGTATCACTAAAATAATGACACGATGGTATCAGTGTTTGATGATATTATTTACATGTCAATGATTAATATGACTACAGTATCAGGAGCACACTGATTCATTAACATAAAATATTATTAATGTCATTTTAAAATATTTAGTGTCAGTATTTATTGATGTTATGTTGTTTTTGTTAATAGTATATTTTTATTTTAGTTATATTTTTTTTCTACAATCAAAAGAAAACTCAAAATATATTAAATATACCAAATCTCACAACACAATTCACATAACAAACATTCCAAATACATCATTTAAATTAATGTAATTCAACTACACCACTGTTTGGAAAAGAAAAATATAAGTATCAAATTAAGCTTTCGACAAGTTCTAAACAGTGAAGTACTAAATTAAGTTGCAACAAACATTAACGGACAAAAAGAAGCACAAGAGTGTTAATAAATATCCATATGTGGCTTCATTTTTTCCTACCTACAAGTACATAAAATCAATTAGTACACAACAAATAATAAATCTTGGATATTTGGAAGAAAAAATCATCATAAATTACTCATCTATTACCTTGTGATTTTGGGCTATAATTAACTTGGCAACATATGTAGCCCATTGATTATGAAGTCGCAAGAGCTCTTTCATGACGTACAAGCAACAATATTATAACATATCCCCACTAATAACAACCTCGCAATTAATCCATATAATTGTTTTGTACAACTCATGGTTATTCACATAATCTCTCCAACAATAAGCAATGTACCAATCATTAAATGTTCATCAGTTAATTAATAGAGAGAGAGACAAAACTTTTTAAAAAGAATCTAGCTACCACTTTTTTTATTCCTGTCATTAACCTCTCTTAAATCATGAGTGATGAGCAGTAAGATGGGCCTTAGTGGCTTTTTAATAAGTCGAGCTAATTCATAAGTGAAGTAACTAATAAAAATTAAGATTTAAAATAAACACAACATTAGAGCTGATATTGAGGTCATACCGGCCGACTATGTGAACACAGCCTTGGAGCGCCTTGCTAAAGCTGATGTTAGATATCGCTTTGTCATCGACGTTGCAAACACAATGAAGTCCACCCCTTAAATTTTCTTCCTTTGATAGCATTTATAAGTTTGGAGGGATATATCAAGTGTTCAATTGTATAGTTACCATATGCGTTGAAGAACATGTCCTTTATTACCCTGCTATGCACACTCGATAAACAGTTAAGACTTTTTGTAGATTTGACTTCAATCACAGCCCCCCCGGGGGTGTTAATAAAAGATTGTATGCTACAGAAAAAAAGATTTACAAAAGGTGAATACGTCCACTAGCCCCAGAAGCACTCCGAGAATTTACAATTAAGAGAACATCTCTAAAAAAAAAAATTCTATGATGACCAGAATAAACAATGTGTTATGACTTCAAAAGGCCTATTACAAACATTGATCCTTATAAACTTATAACTTCAATCATGGTCTTATAAAGAACAATGTTTCTGATATATATTGTGTGCCTTAGCCAGTTGATTCCTACTACAAAGTCAGGGAAGTATTCCTAAAGGCATTTTTTCAAGCCAGGTAAGTAACATGGAAAGGTATCATGCATCTTTCTTGGTGTATTTCCCCAAGAACTCATATTTTGAATTACATTTCCAGGTTTAGCTATCTTTTGTACTTTAGTAGAAAAAACAACTTATTTATTTGGGCATTTATGCACATATTTCTATTTTCATCCAACTATATACAGTAAATACAATCAATGCCATTACAAAGTGAAAAATGACTCAGAAACATGAGGAAGCTAACATACCTGCTGTATACGCGTCCTCTTCTGAAAGATTTGATCTTCATATACGGCAACAGACTGGATAAATTTCTCTACTCTATCCAATAAAACCTGAAATTATAATTCGAGCCTGTTCAGTATTTGTTACACTGGCATCTGTGATAACCAAACAAAAAGGCGGATTCATGACATGAATTAAAGACTGGGAGCAAGCCTTTTTCAAACAGTACATAAGAATAAACAAACAGAGAGAATGATACATAGATTTGATGTGCCGAGTAAAACATAGAAATTACCTCACCCGCATCAGTAAGATAACCACCCATGGCAGCAAACTCCCTTTTATAAACATGCATCAACAAATTTATAGCACCCTGCAGAAACAGAAAAGGCAGAAGTGGAAAACAAAAAAAGCATTGGAAAAAGAAATTGCAATTTGCGAACGAAGTAATGGCATAAACAAATAGGTGATATTTAATTAAAGGAACATTGTACGTACCTCCCTAATTTCCAGTGTTGGTGGGAGGAAGTCATTCCCAACAAAGAAACATAGAAATACAAAATCATCCACAATTCTTTCAAAGTTTATTGGAAATGGTGGATTGGGTATGTCCAACTCATATTGCAAATATTCTCGCAGCACCTAGATGTTTAGAAACTGTATAATAACTCAACCAAAATCAAAAACATTAGTAAGAAAAAGAAAAAGAAGGGGCAAGAGAGAAACAAATTGGAAACCACTCTGGCAGGATGTCAATTATTGAACCTGGTATTTCTTCTTGTGAATTGGAGTATCATCCACTCCATTCCAATCTGCAGGATTGTCACCGGGCTTACCATGACACTCAGCTGCTAGATGGCCAACTTGGCCACAAACAAAACATTTTTCCTGTTGCCCAGGTAAAGTTATTACCTACAGAATCATCAGAAGTTACTATGAGATCCAACATTAGTAACAAAGGAGTAGGAACTGTGACGAGTATTCACAAGGTGCGCAAATAACCTTTTTCAATATCGAAAAGTGAATCTCATGTGTGGCCAAAGACAGCATTATTAAATCTGCATCCTGATCAAAACAACCCAAAAGAGAATCAAGGAATGTTACTGGTGACGGTCAAAAATCATAAGTTACGACAGTGGGTTTCCTGGTGCACGAGATATGACATGAGATGACGACAACAAAAGAGACAAAAATATAGAGAACAGACTTTGGTGCATCAGAGATGACGGCAATGGCTAGTTGAAAGTAGTGACGGTAGTGGCTAGTCGAGAGTAGTGACGACAGTGGCGGAAGAGATTTTGGGCATGTCGGCGGCGACGGCGTGGTGGTTATTTGTTTTGTTTTCGATTGTCAAGATGATGAAATGGGGGAAAGAGATTAGGGATTTTGCTTTTGCTATTATATTTTTGTTTTTAATTCTTTTAAAAAATACTCGTATCTTAAATTTGTAGGCGTTGTGGTCTTTGGTTCAAATGTAAAAATTTTAAATTTTAAAAGTCTTTGGTTCGAGTCGGAAGATTTACAAATCATAGTAATTTTTTTTTAACCTCTGATACTTCAGTGCCAGTGGTTTTTGATACTTAATTTACTGACATACTGATATCAGTAATTTGTGATACCTATTTGCTAAAAGCGGAAAATGGTGCATATGCATACAATTACTAATACTTTTTAAAAAATGTCAGAAACTAAATGTCAGTAAAGGTCATTTTTGTAGTAGTGATGGCCTATATAAGATTCTAAAAATAATTGGAAATGTAGCATATCAACTTAAGCTTCCATCTTCATTCAAGTTACATATAGTATTTCATGCTTCTATGCTCAAAACAAAGATTAGTGAAGAGTGTGAGGTACTTAAAGATTTTCCTGACTTGAATAAAAAAGAAAAGTTCGTCCTAACTTGACAAATGTTACTGGACTAGCAAATTCGAAGGGAGTGAAAAGAAGTTCTAGTTCATTTAAAAGGTTTGTCACCGGTAGAGGTGACATGGGAAGAAAACAAGTTGATTTATGAGTGTTACCCAAACTTCCTCCTTAAGGACAATAATGTTTCTTAATAGGGTGGGAGCTACTACAATTTATTCACTTCTATTTGAATTAGTTAAGAATAAGTCAATTTATTCTATTTGAATTAGTATAAGCCAAGTCAAAGGTTGTTAGTGTTGTGCGCGGAATGCGGAATCAAGCGCACCAAATAATCACGAGAAAAATAAAGGACAAATAAATTTTACATGGTTAGGTAATTATGCCTACATCCACGGGAGCAAGAGAAAATAATTATATTACTAACAATTATTAGAGGACAATATTTGAGTAAAGAAATCTGACTTCCCAAAACTCAAATACACCCAGTACTCTCACACACACTTGAAAGGAAAAATCTCTCAAATACACACTCTCTCAAATTGCTCATCTCTCAACAATTCTTCACTTGAATTGTTGAGACTCAATTTTGGGATGCCTTCAATGAACGATTGCTCCTTTATTTATAGCTGAACCTTGCCATGCATGCTATTCATTTTCAAAGCAAAAGTCTTGGCACTTTTCAAATTTTCAAGGTTCAGTGCCAATCTTGGTGGCACATTCAACCTTTCTATGTTGGACCAAAGTTAAAAAGGTTGCATGTGCTCAACAATTCTCTACCTCGATGAAGATTTGTCAAATCTGAGCTGACCATCAATAAACCATCATCCTCAAAGTGACTACATCTCTATGACTGTCTGCGTACCCTTAAATTTAGGATCAAGCTAACCGTAGTTCAAAAGTTTCCCAAACTTAACACATTCGAAAGATTTGAATTAGTTTCAAGCAATATTGAAACTTTACTCCAAAAATCAACTTTGTCAACATATCTGATATATTATCTTTGGTATTGATCTTTCTCAATAACACAACACCACTCTCGATAACTTCCCTCACATAATGATATTTTACGTCTATGTGCTTTGCTCGAGCATGATATGTTTGGTTATTTGTCAGGAATATCGCGTTTTGGTTATTACAGAAGACCTCAATGTTCTCCTAGATTACTCCCAAATCTCCAGAGAAGCCTTTACACCAAATAAACTTCTTTTACAACCTCAGTTGCTGCCTTGTACTTTACTTTTGTAGTGGAAAGAGCAATTGTCGACCGTAAAATTGACTTCCAACTAATCGGACCTCCACCCAATGTAAATACGTAGCCCGTTGTTGATCTTCGCTTGTCAAGATCTCCGTCGAAATCAGAATCATAATACCTAACTCATCATTGACCATAATCCTTTTTTAATAATAATCCAACATCAGTTGTCCCATGCAGATATGAGAGAATCCACTTCACTACAAGCCGATGATTTTTACTCAGATTGTGCATGTATCGACTAATCATACTCACGGCTTGAGATATATTGGGCCTTATGCACACCATAGCATATATAAGACTACCCACAATACTAGCATATGAAATACAAGCCATGTAATTGTGCTCCTTTTGAGAAAAAAAGACATGAGTAAGAGCTTAATTTGAAATGAGGAGCCAGAAGAGTAGAAACTGGTTTAGTTTTATCATTCATACCAAATTTTTCTAGTACTTTCTTCAAAGAAGACTTTTGAGTCAACCATATGCTCTTATTCTTTTTGTCTCTACGAATCTTCATGCAAAGTATTCTCTATGCATCACCTAAGTCTTTCATCTCAAACTCAAAAGCCAACTTATTCTTTAATCTTTCAATCTCACCTATATTCTTTGAAGCTATAAACATATCGTTGATATAAAGTAACCGATAGATAAAGCTCCATCTTGTAGTCTTCTAAAGTAAACACAGTGATTGTGTTCACTTCTGATGAATTTTTACCCTTGATTTGAATTTATCAAATCTTTTGTACCACTGTCTTGGTGATTGTTTCAATTTGTATAAAGATTTAATCAATATGAACAATCTACACATGTGATTCTCCTTTCTAATAACTTTGAAACCACAAGGCTAAGTCATATAGATTTCTTCCTCCAAATCTCCATGTAAGAACGTCGTCTCAAAATCCAATTGAGCCAACTCTAACTCATATTCAGCCACCAAGAAAAGTAGGATATGAATGGAAGTATACTTTGCAAGTGGAGAGAACACTTCATTATAGTCAATACATTCATTCTAAGCAAATCCTTTTGCTAAGAGCCTTTCCATGTCTCACCGTGAAATGTCTTTTTATACCCTCACTCTAGCATACTTGCAAGAATAGATCAGAAGTATATTCACCCCCATTATTAGAAAGTAATACTTTTATCTTTCTGCCAGTTTAAGTCTCTACTAGTTCTTCCATTTCATGAAAATCTCTTGAACCTCATCATTTGCTCTCATGGTGTACATCCAAACACGTATAGAGAAATCATTAACAAATGAAACAAAATAATGGCTTGCACCAATTAATGCAGTCTTGGTTGGTCCCCATACATTGTTGTGAACATATTTAAGGATCTCACGAGTATCATGATTAGCTATACCAAATTGACCCTTGTTTCCTTGCCAACAACACAATGCTCATAGAATTTCAGTTTATAAGTGTTGGTATGTTTCAAAAGTCCATGTTTCATCAGAATTTGTAGAGACTTTTCTCCAGCATGTACCAATCATACATGTCATAGCTTGGTGGTGTCACTATGCACCTCAGAAACATTAGTTTTATCAGTTGTACCTCCTTTTAAATAGTACAAATTGTGACACTGAACCCCTTGCAGAATCACCATAGCTCTATGTGTGAACTTTATTGTGCCATCTTCAATGGTAACCTTGTAGCCTTTGACCTCTAAAGGACCAATATAAATTAGATTTTTCTTTAGAGTTGGAATATATCTAACTTCTTTCAGTTATTTGACCATTCTATCGAACATTTTGAGCTAAATTGTTCATATCCTTATTATGCGACAAAATTGGTATCAAGTATTCACTTGCTCGAATTAGCCACGTATGCTGCAGGCATAATACTTAGTGAATAATCAGAGTCTTCATCCTTACATGTCATATTTGCTGCTACTGGTTTCTTCTCACCTCTCTTATAAGCCTTTGGACAATCTTTCTTCCAATGGCATCTTTTATGACAAAAGACACACTTATCTCGAGTTATATTTCTGCTTCTCGATTTAGATCGAGAATTCTTTCCACATTGCTTCTTCTTTTTCTCCATCGTCCTTTCTCTAGCTAACAAAGCTTCAGATGATGCTTTTTTTGGAATGTTTATCATTATTCTGAATTTCTAAATTTTTCAATACTGTGGAGACATCCTTAAAGATGATTACACTTTTCCCATATAACAAAGTACTCACATAATGGTTATATTCTTTTGGAAGTAAGTGTAATAGAATTATAGCCTTGACTTCATCTTTAATATCTTCATCAAGATTTTTCAAATCTGCAAGTAACTTCTCAAATCTTAAGACATGATCATGCATTGACACCCCGAACTTCATTCAAAAGCCATATACTTGGCTCATTGTATGAAAACAATTTTCAGGACTTTTTAGCAGGTAGTTCTCCTTCAATGTACGCCACAAATTCATTGCACACTACTCATCTTTCACCAAATATTTAACCTCTTTGATCAAGCAAGATTTGATTTGACCACAGGCTTTCTCATTCATACGATCCCAAGTTTCTTCTTCATACAAGTGTCTTTTATTTTTTATAACAATATCGAGATCGATTTGAGTAAGAGTATCAATAACTTTGCGCCTCCACATACCGAAGTTAATTTTCCCATCAAACTTTTCAACATTAATCTTCTAACCTCCTATAATAAGTATTGATTGGCGATGTCAAAAGTCTCGTCACCTACCTAAAGTGTCTCCTGAAATAGTCTGGGTAGATCTCTTCCCACTTCTGGAAGTTTCACCTTCTACCATTTTCTCAATAAACTATTCCCACCTTAGAGATCAGTACGTATGGAAAAATGCACCAGGAAAGTTCCTAGGAAAGACTGGCAGGGTCACACTGATCCCACCTAAAACCCAGTCTCCTTAGGCTCTTATCACCTTTGTAACAGAACTTTCTTAGACATGCATAAATCCACACAACTACACAAAATATTGATCCTCCCAAATATGAACTGCTGGCTCCACCGTATTCGTGAATTGTACCGTCTATCCCAAGTACGAACCGTCAGCTCTGATACAACTTGTTGTACATGGAATGCAGAATCAAGCACACCAAATAATCACAAGAAAAATAAAGGACACAAAAATTTTACGTGGTTCGGCAATTATGCCTACATCCACGGGTGTAAGAGAAAATAATTGTATTACTAATAATTATTAAAGTACAATATTTGAGTAAAGAAATCTCACTTACCAAAATCTAAATACACACAGTACTCTCATACACACTTGAAAGGAAAAACCTCTCAAATACATACTCTCTCCAATTGCTCATCTCTCAACAATTCTTCACTTGAATTGTTTCTCTCAATTTTGGGATGCCTTCAATTAACGATTGCTCCTCTATTTATAGCCGAACCTTGCCATGCATGCTATCCATTTTCAAAGCAAAAGTCTTGGCACTTTTCAAATTTTCAAGGTTCGGTGCCAACCTTGGTGGCACATTCAACCTTTCTATGCTAGCCACATGCATGTTTAACCGAAGTTAAAAAGATTGCATGTACAGTAGCTACGTTGTTAGCTGCTTTGCGAATTTTTCTACTTATTTGTTCCTAGTTTTGCTCATGGTAGTTGTAATGCACTTGCCTATAAATACCTTGTGTCATGAATAAAGATCATTGAACAAATTTATACAACTTTGGTCACTCAGTATTGAGTAGTGGGGGGCGCTTAGCGAGTTGCGCTTGTATCTTTTATTTTCCTCAAGCAAGCAATTGTGTGTGTAACAGGAGGTGTCAAAGGAATATTCTTCTTTGGATGAAGAGTCGCATGATGATTGAGATGGAGGCAAAAGAAAGTCCTATAAGGTGAGTATTGAATTACCTATTTTTAAGCGTACCTTACATGTGGGAGAATTTCTAGACTGGTTGAGTTCTGTTGAAAAATTCTTTAACTATATGGATATCCCTGCCAATAAAAAGGTGAAATTGGTAGTTTTGAAGTTACAAGATGGAGCTTCAACATGGTAGACATAGGGTCAAAATAAACAGCGAGTAGTAGGGAAAAGCCAATTAAGTCATGCGAAAGGATAAAGAAGAAACTGAAGGCGCGCTTTTTGCCCCTTGATTACGAATAGATAGTATATCAAAAATTCAAAAATTGTATTCAGGGAAATCGTAATCTAGCAGAATATGTAGTCATTTCTGAAGTTAGATGCTTCGAATAATTTAAGGGAGACTGATGGTCAACTAGTGGCAAGATTTATTGATGGTTCAAGGGCTGACATTGTTAATGAATTAGATATGCATAAGATGTGAGGGTTTTCTCAAGTGATTAGGAAAGCAACTAAGACTGAACAAACGCGTCCACTACCAAGGCCACAAGCAACTAGGAATGGAATAATAGATGGAGTCAGGTGTTAATAATTCTGGTGCAATAACAGATTTAGGTAGAACAACCAGCAACTATAGCATATAATTCTTTACCTCAACAACCACAGTTGCAATAGCAGTCATAATAGCGAGGCAGTAATCCCTGTGCTAGGCCTAGTTTTACAACTGCTTGAGATATCTGGAACTTGGGTATAAATCTAATCAATGCCCTTTTAAGAAATCAGCTAATTGTTCCGCGCGCGGGCGCCCCCCGGGGGGGGGGGGGGGGTGTGTCCTCTGAGCAAAGAGCTCATGTTGTGAATAAAGTGTAAGATAATGCTGAAAAAGAATTTATAGAAGGAAATGATAGGGACAAGCTTACTTGTATTGTTTATAAAATCTTGTTGAAACTAACGGTAGAAGAGGACTCACTGCATTGCAAGATTGTTCTGACAAAAGGAACTGTAATTATAAGGTGTGTAAGGTTATCATTGATAGCGGTATTAGTGAAAACATTGCATCAAAGGAATTAGTATAAGTCTTGGGGTTGAAAATCGAAGAGTATCCTTCATCTTACAAGATCAGATTGATCAAGAAAAGGGCTGAAACAAAAGTGACCGCAATTTGTAGGTGCCATTTTTTATTAGCCAAAATTATAAAGCTGAAGTTTTGTGTGATGTATTTATATGGATGCCTGCTATATTATATTGGGAAGATCTTGGTTGTTTGATGTTGATGCAACTTATAGGGAAATAGAGAATGAGTATATGTTTTGGTAGAATGGAAAGAAAATTATTATGGTACCAGCTGAACAAAAGAAATTACGAGAGGAAGACAATAGTTTATCAGCTGTGGCAAATGACCACATAGCTGAATGTGAAAGTTATGCTATGATAGCGGATGAAGAATTAGGCAATGTGTCCGCAGAAGTACAGATTCTAATGGAAGAGTTTGTAGATTTAATGCCTGTAGAGATACTTGACAAGCTGCCACCGATGACAGATGTGCAGCATTGCATTGATTTTATGCCCTGTTCTATTTATCCAAGTTTGTCGCATTATAGAATGAGTCTGCGGGAGCATTATATCCTTCAAGGACACGTTAATAAGGTATTGAGAAAGGGTACATTTGGGAGAGTAAAAGTCTGTGTGCTGTTCTAGCTTTATTAGTTCCAAAGGATGGGAGTTGGAGTATGTTTGTGGATAGTCATAGTATCAACAAAATTATTATGCGACACCGGTTTCCAATTCCGACTATGCAGGAATATGAGTGGTACCCCTCTGCTCTTTTTTAAAACTAAGTGAAACTTCCCTCTAGTTTGAAAACTAGTCAAGTCCCACTGTTGTTAAAAATATTAACTGTGAATTGACTTTTGCAAAGGACAAATCTATCTTTAAAAATAATAGAATTATTTTCATTATATTATGGGTCCACATAAAAATAGTTTTTAATTTACAAATTAATAAACCAAAGTAAAAAATAATTAAACATTGAAACAAAAGACCATAAAGATTTCATCTTATTAAATACAAACAATAACCAATAATATAAGATCGAACTTTTCGGATCCTAAATCCTCAAATGGATTTTACCCACGTTTCCATTGCCACTATTGATAAAAAGTAAATATGGATTTTTATTCTTTTCCCCCCTATTTTTACATTTCTCAAATTCGAAACCCTAGCAATAAACATCACTGCAGCCAACTATTCATCGCCGTTGTATAGGGATGGCAATGGATTGGATCTGATCCAAGATCCACGTGATCCAAATCCAATTGGATCGGACTTGGGTCGGTTTAAAATGAATTTGGATCGGATTTGGATATTGATGTGCGGATCTAAGACGGATCTGGAGCAGGTCTGAATGTATCTTAATATCTAAATCCATATGCATATCCACCCATCTTTTAATTTTATTTTATTTTAAAAGTTTCTTAACAATTGCATAATTAAAATGATAATAAATTTTATTCATAGCATATTAGTGGTATTTACCATACATTTAAACTCTTAAAACTTAAAGGTTAGTTTTGTAAATTTAAAGGTCGGCCTGCCCCAAAGCACGTACATGCAATATTCAAATTGCAAGCCAAGTAATACAACTTGGTAATTTATTTTATTATATTGGCCAAATAATTTTGAAGGAATATAGGTATTCATATATTTAGTCAAATATGGTCATAATAAAAATAATAAAGGACTAAATATAAATCATATTTAATTTATATGTCAAAATCTAATTTTATAGGAATGAGGGTGGGTGTGTTGTTGATATTAAAATGATGAAGGAAACAATAGAATATTAGATTGATTTTACTTGTGCAATTACTTTTAAATGATATTTTATTATATTATTTGTTATTTTGGTGTAAAAGTATAAGCTACAATATTTATTATATTTTTGAGAAAAATTATATAGTTATTTGTTATCAATACATTTTAGCCTTCAATTTTCATTCTAAAAAATTATTACTTTTTAATTGCTGAGTTTTAGAATTCATGATCGATCTAGAGCAGATTTGGATTTTAATTTTTTTTAGATTTGGAGCAGATATAGATATTTATTTCTTTTTTGGATATGGATATGGAGCGAAAAATATGGATTCATGACGGATCTGGAGCAGATACGGATCTTAATTTTTATTATGGATCTGGATCTGGACCAGAATAGATCCAACTCATATCTGCCCCGTTGCCATCCCCACCGTTGTATCACTGCCATAGGCCTAGCAGTCCAAAGCTGATTTGACTCTAAGCACTGCCATAAAAGGACTCAACCTTCATTTAAATAAATTTGACTTTTAAATAAATTTGTTCTCATTTTGGATTTTATTCCTTTAATGTGATGGAGGAAACAAATGTTGGCTATGGTTATGGAGGGGGAAAAAAAATAATTAGGAGTAGAATCAAAACTGGCGGCTTGGGTTGTGTTACTTCTTACCATCTCTGGTCATTCAAGTGAGTTAGAAAATGAAGAAAGAAAGAGAGGGGAAAGTTAAAAAATAAATAAATAAAATAAACTACAACTATCTTTTATACAAGTATTTTTAATTTATTTTACGTTGAATTATGTATTTTTAATTTAGTTTACGTTGAATTATGTCTAGGAAGTATATTTATATTAAAATGCTGTTGGACTTATTTTTCAAAGACATAATTGCCTTTATAGCAAGTTAATTCATAGTTAATATTTTAACATTAGGGGAGTTTTAACTAATTTTTAAAACTTGAGAGGGAGGTTCGCTTAGTTTTGATAAACAGAAGGGGCATATTGCTCATTTCCCTCACTTTGCAGGACGTGCTGGATCAATTGGATAGGGCTAAAGTGTTTCCAAAAATAGATTTACGAATGGGTGCCGTCAGATTTGGATACGGCTAGGGTATGAACAGAAACAGCCTTCGAGACTAGGAAGGATTGTATAAGTAGTTGATTATACTATTTGGATTTTCGAACATGCCAAGCACTTTCATGCAACGGATGACGTAGGTATTGTAGCCAGTGACCAACTGTTTTGTTGTTCTTTATTTTGAAGACATCCTAATATACAGCATTAGTGATGAGGCACATTTAGATTAGCTACAGCAAGTGTTACTGGTGTTAAGGGAAAACAAGTTGTACTTTAACTTGAAGAAGTGTAGTTTTTTGCAAGACAGCTTCGTTTTTTTGGATTTTGTTGTTAATGTAGATGGCATAAAAAAAGACGGCCCAAGGTTAAGGCGATCTGTCAGCGGCGTACTCCAAAATCTGTTACTGAGGTTCCGAGTTTCCATAATTTGGTTACTTTTTACAGGCAATTTATTCAGAATTTCAGTACCATTGCAGCTCCAATCACCGAGTGTTTGAACAAAAGCCGATTCCATTGGGGTGAGGACCAGGAGGCTAGTTTCACTATTCTAAAAGAGAAGTTGAACACTGCACCTATACTGACATTATCAAGCTTTGAAAAACTATTTGTGGTGGAGTTTGACGCATCTAAAGTTAGCACTAGGGTGGTATTATCATTAGAAGGGCGATCAGTAGAGTTATTTAGTGAGAAGCTTTGTGAAGCGCAATAAAAGTGGTTGACGTATGAACATGTGTTATTTGCTTTATTTTGAGCTCTTATGCGTTGGGAGCACTATTTGATACATCAAGAATTTATACTTTATAGTAACCATCAGAAGTTGAAGTATCTTAATTCTCAAGAGCACCTGAATCGAATGCATGCCCGCTAGATTACTTTTATGTAGAATTTCTCATTCGCGTTGAAACATAAATCTTGAAAGCAAGATAAGATAGTTGATGCTTTTAGTAGGAGGGGTGATTTTTTATAAGATACCGTATCATAATGGGACAAAAGTTAGCAAGTAAGACAATAACAAGTTCCATGCATAGCAATAAGAAATCACCAGAATCCAACATTAGCACCATTGAAACTACTTTAACAACATACTCAGCCATGACTAGAGGTATGCCACTATCAAGATTTAATCATCATGATTAATTGAGTATTATTTACGACGCCTACTATATCTCTGGCCAACTGTTACTATTAGGGTTGGCAATTTGTGGGCTTGGGCCGGGCTTTTCCAAACCTAGGCCCAACCCCATATTATTGAAACAAAGTTCAGGCTGTTCAAAATCTTTTCCAAATTTGGACGAACCAGGCTTGGGCTTTTTCATTAATTATATAATAATTTTTTAATTAAGAAAAAATTTAAATTAAAGATAATTATATTTAAATTAAAGATAATTATCTCATACATAATAAAATAATAGTTTAATACATAAAATATTAGTAATACAACCTAATAAATAACAAATACTAATATAAAAAATTAAACTAATTTAGTATTTTGAGTTTTTTCTTTTTCTTTTTATTTAAATTAAATTTATTTTTTATTTATAAATTAAGTTTTTGTTAAGTCTTTATCCAAACCCAATATATGCGGGCTTTACATTTTTTGGGCCCATATCCAAGCCCAACCCATGTGGGCTGGGTCGGGCCGGGATTTTTTTTGTCAATCCGAGTTACTATATACACTTTAGGAAAGTGCTCTTTTAATAAGTCACAAATTCTTCTATGTAATGGCTTGTCAAACTTGTGTGTGTGTATATATATATATTTCACGTTCTTCTAAATTAGAATAAAAAAAGAATAATATATTCTTCTCTCCTTACAATATTATTTACATGGCTAAGAGGTACGATGGTGGAGGAAGTGCTAAGTCTAATAGTCAAAAGCCAATCCACTAAAGAAGTTTGGCAATCTATTAAAAAGCACATGCTTCCAACAACAAAAGACTAAGAGTCATAGTTGAGAAACAACCTCTACTCTCTTAAGAAAGAAAACATCAAGTTTAAATAATTTTTTAAGAAATTCAAATAAGTTTGTGATGATCTAGCAGCCATTGGAAAACCAATTCTAGATAAAGATAAGGGTTTCCAACTTGGATTTGAACAACTTGGATAAAAATAAGTTTGAGGCCGAAATACTTGGATTTCAAAATAACCATGCTTACAGAACTCCTTACCTGAATTTGAACAATTTATTGCTGCTCTTAAGAATCATGAACAAATAGTGATGTCCCAAAGACAAGAAGAGACAACATTTATTAATCATAATTAGGCAGAGAGGAAGAAAGCCATGAGGAGGCAGGCATGGAGGTTGACGAACAAAATTCAACTTTCCAAATGGTCATGGCTCAAATCATTACTCATACCAATGCCAGAAGAACAATCTAAAAACTCGTAAGCACCAAGCAACACTGAAAACAAGCAATATAGACACTAAAGGCGTGTTTACTTACCAGCAATGGGAATAAGAATTCTAAAATCGGAATCAATGACACGTTTACTTGTAAAATTAAGGATTGGAATTGGAATTGGAATTGGAATTGAAACTGTGTTGGGCCCACAAATTTGGGAATTATTACCAAAGTTCTGATTCCCACAAATTTACTAATTATCCTTTTAGTTAAATCCACTATATTTAGATTTTTAGTTTATAACTTTTACTCCTTGTTGCTCTTTCTCCTCAATAGTAAGAAATATCAGAACCTATTAGAGAGAGAAAATCGTTCATGATTCAACAAAATTCCCTTGTTTGCTGCATGCTAAATTTGTTAAGAAACTTCCTGTTTCAGGCAGCAAAAAATAACTGCAGTAGGTTTTCTTCATCAATTTCATTCATTGGATTTCTTTTATCTCAGTTGGAAGGTAATTTGCAAATCTTTCATTTATTTATATATGGAATTGTATTGTTGAAGGGTTTCCCAATATAATTTTTGCTAATTTACACTAATTTTCTAATCAAAATACTTTCTATTCTTGAGTTAAGTTTGAATTTTGCTTTTAGTGATAATGATTAGATAACTTTTGTTTTTCAAGATTTAGGTATTTGGAATTTTGATGAAAGGAAATTAATTAAAGAGAAGTATGGTTTCAATATGAGGTGTCCTTTTATTCTTTTTTCCTCTCGATTTAGTAATGATTTATGTGTTCTTGAAGTTATATTAGATTATGATTGTTTCTTTCTTTGTTTTTTTTTCTTACTTCAGTTTTTTTCATTAGTCGAATCACTTAAACAAAAGTTATCATATATAGAATTGATATCCAAATTGTAAAAAAATTGCATTCAATTGAAATGTTGTCATTATATGATCAATAACAGGACAATGGTGTAAGATAGGTACGATAAAAGTATACTGTATAGGGAATATTTAATGTTCCCACATTGCTCGATCTTTTCTTTTCGATTTCTAAATTTCCTAAGATAGCATTGGCAAAAATACCAAAAGGCGCTTAGTTCATGTGCTAAATATGTTAGGTTTTCCTTTAATAATTCTTAAGCATGACAAAAGATTCCTTGTTAGTAACTATAAATATTGATGCTATAAATCATCAAAGCACAAAACAAGAGAGATATCATGTTCTTTTGGTACCTGTATTTTTGCTTATGAAGTGCACATAAGCTTAATCAATAGTTGGAAAACGTATTTAAGACTTGAATTCATTTTGGACCTATTGCATATGTTTAATGACATCCTAAAAATATTGTCCATATTGGCTCTTTTTTTTGTGTGATGCTTTGTTTTTTGGTTGATGTAAAGTGTAGTGAATTCAATTGGACCTATACTATTGGTCATCTTTATATTCTTTATATTCTTTACATTAATGTCCTTTTAGGAAGCACCCACTATTGTCAAGTCCTACTATTACAAGAGGATAGTTTGATGGCCTAGTGGTAAAGGCGGTGGTTTTTTCCCCTCTTTTTCTCTCCTTCCGGGTTCTTTTATAGAAAAATTAAAGAAATGGTTATTGATGATTTTATTTTCAACTTGTGTTTCTTAAGTTTTATTTGTGTTCACATAAATGCTAAAAATCTTACATTATTATTATTCTTTTTTTTAGCTTATCCAGAATCAAAGTGAAACTTAGAAAAACTTATTCTTATCATTCCCACAAAGTGCTAGAAAAGCCTCTAGTAACTCAAGAATATATCTTCCAATTGCTTATAACTTATGTTGAACATCCTATGACTTTTGTGTGAAGTGTTAGATTTTTGTATTTTTTTTACACTATTCATTTATGTATTGTATAAATCTGCAATATTAATATCTATATGAAATAAATAGGTAAAATACATAGCCAAATAGAGGTAAGACATCTTGAATTTAAAATTTTCTTAAACATGTAAAAGTTACCATCTGTAATTAAGAAATGTGCAACTATTTTTACAGTTTAATGGACAAACCTATAGAAAAAGGTAACTCTTTCTACACTTTGATCTAGAAAAATACAGAAACATACAACTATTTCTACAGTTTAATGCGCAAAACTGCAAAAATAGCAGTTGTTTCTATTGTTTTAAACAGTAAAAACTATTGCTATTTCTATAGTTTGAACAACAAAAATAGTAGCTATTTCTACACTTTAGAATAGTAGAAACAACAACTATTTTTACTCTTTAGAATAGTAAAAATAGAAATTGCTCTTATAGTTTTGAATAGCAGAAATAACAACACAAATATGCTTATTATTTTTATAGTTTTGGATAGAAGATTTAATTTTTTTATAGTTTTATGACAGCAAAAGTAACAAGCATATTTATGCTGTTGATTCTGCAGTTTACTGCACAAAACTACAAAAACATGTAACTATTTCTACAATTTTGTAATTGTGGAATAGTGAGCACATTTTTGCTGCTATTTATTCATTTTAACAATCATAATTATTTTTATGCCAATTTTATGAAATATTTGTCTTAATTTTTGTTGTTAAACTTGTAAGCAAGTTGTTGCCAGATAATTATTGGATATGATTACCAAGGTCAAAAATGGCTTATTTCAACAGAATACGAGTTTTCTTAATTATATTTATCATCATATTCAAGAAAAGTATATGAAAATATTATGCCCATGTTAGCAATTGGTATAGAAGGGTTCGAAGTGAACTACGCAAACATCTTCTAGAAGAAGGGATCGATAATGCATGATTACACTACTTGGTATTATCATAGAGAGAATTGTTATAGTGATAATGGTGCTATTGATGAAGGGAATTAAAATTATGAGAATATTCATCAAAATGAGATGTATGACTTGATTGAAGAAGATTTTGCTCAAGATCTTAATGAAGAGGCACAAAAGTTCTTAATTTGGTGAAAGAGATTTAACAACCTTTATATCCGAATTATGAGAAGTACTCCACCTTATCCTTTGTGGTTAAGTTGATAAGTTGATACACATTAAATGCATCAATGGTTGAAGCAAAAAAATCTTTCGACATATTGTTCGAGATTTTGAAAGATGTGTTTCTCATGTGTGAAAAAAAAAATCTACTTCCAACTATAAGGCAAAAAAAAAAAAAAAAGAACAATTATAAAAGACCTTGGTCTCTATTATGAGAAAATTAATGCTTGTAAAAATGATTGTGTCATTTATTACAAGAATCTTGATGTCCAGTTTTTAGAGTTTCTAAATGAAAGCCCAAAGGAAAAAGTGCTAAGGGATCTATGAAAACAGTTCTATGGAAAATCTTGTGTTACTTTCCTATCATACCAAGACTTCAAAGATTATTCATGTCATCTAAAACTGCTAGAAACATGAGATGGCACTTTGAAAATCATCTGAAAGAAGGGTTGTTAAGGCATCCATCAGATTTTGAGGCTTGGAAGACTTTTGATAAAATACATGAGTCATTTGCATCTAATCCTTAAAATGTAAGGCTAAGGTTGGCTATTAATGTTTTTAATCCTTTTGGAAGCATGAATATTGGGCATAGTACTTGGCCAATTCTTTATTTTCTGTACGATCTTCCTCCTTGGATGTGCATTAAAGAACCATATATATTTATGTCTTTAATTATCTAAGTAGCAAAAGGCCCAGGAAATGGTATTGAGTTGAAGATGTTATGGGAAAGTAGTGTTAACATATATGATGTCTCAAAAAGCCAAAATCTCCAAATGAAAGTAGCAGCTATATGGACTGTTAACGAATTCATGCACATGCTAATCTATCTGGTTAGAGTACAAAAGGAAAATTATCATATCCATGTTGCACTAAAGAGACCTCATCTCATAAGTTAAAAAATTGTTCCAATCTATGCTACATGAGTCATCAATGGTTTTTACCTTAAGATCACTTGTGACGAATCAAAAGATACAATTTGATGGAAAAATAGACAAGAGAGCTATACTAGAATATCAAATGGTTGATAAGTGGATGAATGAGTATTCGAAGGTAATGTGTGGAACTCTTAAATTTTTAATTTTTTTTTCAATTTTAACTAATATACAAAATATATCCTAATGGTTTTTTTTATTGAATAACATACATAAAAACAAGGGCAATTGATCATTGAAGCACAATGCTCATAGAAGAGGTTTAGTTCCTATAGCTAAGTGTAGAAAAGATCTGGCAAAGTTTTTGATGAGTTTCCAAAATTTAAAAACTATAAAATACATATATTTATGCGTGTGTTGTTGTTTACTTTATACCTTAATTGTTTATTTAATTCAGTTAGATAAAATAGGATTTTAACCTAATCCAATTGAATTCTTTAAAAAGTTTCATGTCAAAAGAAAAATGGTGATTGGGCAAGTGAGGGAGCAAAGGAACTGCATGTACATACATTGTTCACATGTGATTTTTTTTCCTTTTTTAATTTTATGTATCAAAAATATATTACTATCTGAAAATGTGGAGGAGAACGTGGAATCTTTGTATCAAGGTGATGGTGCTGAAAAATTTATCTTGGCTATTTATTGTCGAGTAATGGGACGACATAAGAAACATCAAGTTATAGGCTAGCAAGAGAGGTATGTTTTAATATAACTATAATTGAGTCTTTTATTCAAGAAAAAAGTAATTTTATTTAAGGAATATTACGTTAGTTAGTCTGGAGTCTAATGGTACATTTTTTGTCTAACACAATATATTCTATTTTCAACTAGGTGTAGGTATGAAACCAAATGATATTTACTGTTCTTTAAATGAAGTAGTAATGATATTCATGTGATACCAAGGAGAGAATTGGACTAAAACTAGAGAAGATGAAAGAAGAATTAAGTGAGCTTAGAAATGTAAAGGGCAAATAAAACAAATGAGAGAGAAAATGAATTCTATTATGTCTCAATTAAGCTTCCAGTAAGCATTTAAGAAGGTATGATTATTCTATCTCTTGTTCTCTCTTGCCTAAGATTAAACCTTGTTAAATCATGGAAATTTATCATTTATACATAATATATCTCGATAAGTGTTATTATCATAAATCTATTATAGTATTGTTGCTTTATTTTTAAGGAATCATAACAATAATTATTGTACTATGATTCTTTTGTTTGATAATGATACTTTCAAAAAATTATTAAAGATTGACGATTGAAAAAGATAGGAAATGCAAATTTGAGGGAATATATGCAACTCATTTATTTTTAGTATATGTGCATGGTAAATGCAAATTTACAAGTACACTAAGTGTACAATGGTTGAAAGTTTTTGAATCTTTATACATTCTATTTCAGAAAGCGGTGAGCTATTGGTTTGAGGATATAAGTACATAGTACCCCACATCTATCAATAGTATAGCTGGGTTGAAATAGAAGAGTGTCCGCCCAACCTAGTTGCTTTATTGCTTTATAAACAATAAATAATTGTGTCGATTAAACCATTAAAGGACAAATTCACCCAAAAATCCTACCCAAAAACTCAAATCCCTAATTTAATTTCACATTTTCATTCAAAGCCAAATACAACAATGTTCAACAATGCATTGATTGTCGACATTATCGCAGAAGCTTCTATCTCTCTTAGTTGTGCTGACTACCAACACGACTAGCCTCTTATCTTTCTCAACAATGTTAATCGTTGATAATCGTAGCCTTTCTATTCTGTCAACAACATCATCATTGCTCTGCCACATCTGGTTTCCAAATGCAGTATGCCACCATTTTCCCATTCAGGGTATCAATTTATTTTTTAAAAGTTTTAAGAAAAGACTCTTAACCTTAAGATTGTCCCTCTTTTGCTCCTCCTCGCTCTACTTTCTACCACGTAGTGTTTTGCTTTTGCTCTCTTCTTAATTTTAAGAACATCTCAGTTGGTTACTTAGTTCATTTACTTATTTTGTTTTTGTCTCTGTTTTTTTTTTTTTGTTCATCTCCTATTGTTACATTCTTTTTATTGTGTTTTAAACAATGATAGCTTCTGGTGTATTTTATTTTTAAATCATGGTCTATGTCAAGTTAAATTTAATGCAATATGCTCATTTTTTTTCCTTCTTGATATATAGTCAGAAATTGTCATTCCTCTATGGAATTTGTTTTTGTTGCAAGTAATTTCTTTTTACAGGATATTATAAAACTTTCCATTTCTTGTATGTTCAATCTTGGGGCAATGGAAAGTTGTTGCTCTAGCTAATTTTATAAATGATGTCCACCACCAATGAAACAATTTTTTAATTTTCTCCAATAAAATAAGAGATTCAGTATGGACCAAACAAATTCTTGTTTCCATTGATGGATACAAAATTCTTGTCCTTTTCTTATCTATTGAAACTAGCTTTTCAAAATTTATATTTTCCTAGCATTTAAGATTTTTTTTCAAAAACATTCTTAGCATTTAAAAAACATGTAATGTGTGCATATATATTACTGAAAATTTGTATAAAATGAAATAGGCTGGTTTCTATTTGTTGGGCTCAATATTAAAAAGTACTTTCCCCCTCTTCTAGGTTCTATCTTGTTTTGATAAGTTAAAGGATATAATAATAATGTAGGATGTTATTCAGGATTCTAGATTTTTTATTATTTTATGATTTTTTATTTTAATTAGCATAAATTATGATATGTTTCTTAGTCTTTTATTTATGGTATAATTGTAATTTAGTTTCCCTTTTAGGTTAACTTAGAGAAATAGAATTACTAAATTATAAATAAAGTGGTCTTGTTATTGTTTTCATAACTTCATCTTCAATAATTCAATAAAAACCGTTCTTTTAAAATTCCCTTTGGGATTGTCATGAGAGTTATTTGCATTAGAGTGCCATCTAATCTCACTTCACACATTATTAAATCTCGTTGAGTAGTTTTAGGGGTGAGCAAAATCGAACCAAAACCGAAAAATTCGGTTCGATTTGATTTTTTGGGTTTCTTTTGGTTTTTTAAACTAAAAACCTACATTCAGAAATACTGAACTAAATGATTCGGTTCGGTTTGATTTTTGAATAAAAATTATAAAACCCGAACCAAACCGGTATTAAGGCATTTTTGTAATTTCACTACAACATATATATACACAAATTACACATGTTTGCACCACTCTTGATTTTTACTCACTCACCTTCAGCTGCACAAAGCCACAAACCCTAACTCCCATTTGCCGGTGGTTGGTATTGCCTTATCCTTGCTACCGACCTGCCGCTGCCGTTCCTTCCGTCGCTCCGTCGGCAGCCAACCAGCCAGGTAACTCACTAACTTGCTATGTTTTCTTTTTTTTTAAGTGAGTATTTTTTTAAAATACTTATTTAATCTTCTCAAATTTCATGTTTGTTTTTATTTATTATTATTGTGTTAGATTATTAATAGTATTTAGTTTTATTAGCTTTTTCAGGATATGCGTATATTACTAAATTTTTCTGGTTTATGCATTTCGATACTATGCTGCTAGGTGAGGAAGTTATGAATTGAAGATGATGGAGGAATAGTATCATTTAGATCCCTCTCCTTTACAAAATATTAGCATTGCCCAATATTTAGGAAATGTGTGCCTATAGGAATTTTGTTATGGCCTAATTTGTTTGCAAACTTTTCGAGTGCCCAAAGTTTACCCTGGTTTCCCATTCTTCTCCTTGGGAGACCTCATCTATATGTGGGGCACGTTTGTTGTGCAAATTTTATTGAACTCGCAAGTGCACAAATCTGTTGTAGTATAGATTAATGGTGACGAGTGTCGATCCCACGAGGAGGTGGATTTTAATTATATATAGAATTAATTATATAAATGGGTGGTTGGATTTATGGTGGAAATGATTTGAAATATACTAAAACTTAAATTAAAATGGCGAGAATAAATTCTGAAATTGGAATTGAAATGGCAAGAATAAATTGAAGAGAATTATATTGAAATGACGTACTTGGGTATCTGGATCCGTATCAACATGCATCATGGGCTAAATATTTCTTATTAATACCAATAAAATCATGAAGGGGGAATCCACACCTCATGAACCACGCTCTAATAAATATGGTGTTAAGGGCTTATCGTGCCAAATAATAATAATCTTATACTAGGGAACCGGTGAAACCAGGGCGGTACTAGACAAGATTAGTATTATTTGTCAACGAAAAGTCAAAACATCCACAAAAACTAGAGGGGAAAAGAAAATAAATTTACCAAATCAAGCCCATGACACATGTTGAGACTTCACCTTCAACCCAAGCTTGAAAGAAAATTAGCCACTCATAGTTGAACTAGGGGCAAAATGGGAATTTATTAAAATACGTAGAAAATACAAGATAGAGAGAGAATTATAGAAAATAGAGTCAAAAATGGATTCAGAGGTTCCAAAATAGGGGGGGAGGCCCCCTTTTTATAGTTACATCGAGTAAATCATGGCCATCGGATTAAAACTAGTTTGGACGCTAAAGATTGCGCCACGTCATCAGTCAACAGTAAAGTCAACAGTACGCGTGAACAGTACGCGGTTTGGCCACTATTTGCACAGTAACGCAGTTTACACACGGGTTAAGCAGTAATGCGGTTTGCACAGTAAATAATCCCCTGTGTTGCATGTACCGTACGCGCAATTTTTGATCCACTAATATGCTGCCACGTCACCATAAACAGTACATAAGAATTTTAGTCCAATAGGATCATGACACCTTATCGGTCAATGCCACGTCATCGGTCAATGCCACGTCATCGATCCATCTATGTGAGCAGTGCCGTGAATAGTAACGTAGACAGTACCCGTACATGTGAATAGTACCGTATATGTGAACAGTACCATTTTTCCTTTTTATGCTCCTCCTAAGGTTTTCGACCGTCCTGAGTTCAAAAATGATGTCCGTTTTGCCATTTGATCTCTCGTTTATTGTGAAATGACTATGATGCCCTTAAAATACATAGAATACTTAATTAAAATAAAACACATATAATTAAATTACAAGAAACTTAAATACATAAAAGTAAAGGTTGTTAGTAAGACTTGATATGTAAAATAATAATTTTCTCCTTTATAAATATGCATTTTCTAACACTCAACACACCCCCCAACCAGCTTATTGCTAGTCCCTAGCAAATAAAGCGAAAACAAAATTAAAAAAAAAACACTCTTGTTTATTCAATCAGATTAATGATAACAATCAAATAAAAGTATAAGCATTATCTCAAGTCTAAAGAAACATCACACCCACATCAACCATCCACATGAATTAGCCCAGTAGATTTTGTCGTAGCTACCTTCAAGAATGATATGTCAAACCTTAAAATCTCACTGGAAGTAGTGACACTCTCACAAAGAAATTAAACCCCAAAAAATAGTCACTCCAATGAATGGTAATTGAGAGAAAATAATAAAGAAGTGATCTCACATGCTCTCACAAAAAATAAATATGCCATTAGCTTAGAAATAATACGATCTCAAGTCAAATAAAAATGCTAGTCAACCCAATTTATTTATTTATTTTATTTATTTATTTATTTTTTTATGCATCACTACATCTTTTTAGCCCATATAACTAGCTTCTAGTTTAGACTATAGTTCCCTAAAATCAAAGACTTTTATTAGGACGTAACGTAGGCTAGGGACATGGCTAACAAAGAAGGGAAATAGGAAAAATAAAGTGTATGTTTGAGAAAAATGCATAAGATTTTTTTTTTTTTTGGAAGTTGCAAGGTGGATTTCACCTATTATTGTTTTTTTTTAAACAACAATTTTTTTTTTAACTAGGCATAACTTCACTATACAAAATATTTATTTACATTTTTCTCAAACATAAATAGGTGATGGATTTTGTACGATATTGGGTAATACTCCAAATCGGAGTGGGTCAATAATCTTTCATATCTACTAATTAAATAGGCTTCCAAATGTAGCAACACACATTTTTTTCTTTTTTTTTTCATTTCATTTTTTTTTTAGGGTTAACTCAAAAGAAATCTAGAGATCGTGTACAATAATAAACTGCTAAGCTGTATAAAGAATGGGCAAAAGGGTTACTCTCCAAGAAAAATGATAGGCTCAAAAACTCACTTGGTATTTATTATGACATGTTCATTCCTTCAAGCAACTCATATTTGTCTTCGACATCAACATGTAGAGTAGCAAACATAGTGTAACATCACTTCAGACTAAAGATAATACAAATACTAAAATTTGAAATTTATCATGTCATCCAATGTTAAAACAAATCACACACATTTTTTTTTTAAACAACAGCCTACCCCCCAACCTATTCTAAATGTGAAAGGAAAATATGCATGCAGCAATGTGAAAATGATGCAGAAAAACTAATTAGAAAATGATAGAAAATGATTTTTTTTTTAACTTAAGAAGATGCGTTTCTAGAGGCACTACACTCTATATTCAGCCATCTTTGACTCAAAAATTTTTGTTTGAAAATGTATATTTATAAAGGAGAAATTAAAAAGAAAAAGAAAAATGAACATCAAAACATAATAAAGAAGAAGAAAATATCTGAATTTTTTATTTTATTATTTTTTAAACAATGAAGATGCGTTTCTAGAGTCACTACACTCCATATTCAGCCATCTTCAACACACAAAGTTAGCAACAATTAGTTTCTACAACAAAAAATTAGTAAAAACTTAACCAAGATTCCACAATTATCAACTATTCCCTCCCCCCAACCAGAACGAAACATTGTCCTCAATGTTTTAAAGGAAAGAAGTAGAGTTTAGAAGACATCACCTGGGTGGTGCAACACAGAAGAAAATATTTACAGGCGGAGAGTTAAATCTAATTTGTACTTCTTACTGCGGCTACTGTTACCGTCATCATTTGAACGCTCCAACACAAAGCTCCAGGGGTCTGGCTCTGGTTTATAAGCTTGTAACATATCAAGTAGCTCATTAGCAGTGTGAGCACAAATAAAAAGTTTTTTCGCACTTGAAGGAATAAAGTAGTTTTTTATTGCATGGTTAAGAAATGCGATAAAGCCATCATAAAAATTATTGACATTTAACAAACCGATGGGTTTCTGGTGCAGGTGCAGATGGGCCCAAGATGCTAGTGTGATAAGTGCCTCTAGTGTTGCAAGATCTCCTGGAAGGAAAATAAAAGCATCAGCATGATTAAGCATTTCAGTTATTCGTTCTTGCATACCTGAGACGACTAACTCTTCTCCAGTTTGTGAGTCAGACACACTGCCCAAAGGTATTAGGACTCTTGGGATGATGCCTAAGACTTGGCTTCCTCTGACAAAAGCAGCTTCTGAGACCAATTTTGATAACCCTCGGTTACCTCCTCCATACACCAAGTGTAATTTTCTCTCTGTTATGCTTCGACCAAGATCTACGGCTGCATCAACGAACTCTTTATGTTTGCCATAAGTAAATCCAGAAAGCACACAAACGTTCTTGAATTGTCTATTGGGAGTAGCTGCCATTGGAATATTTCTCAAAAACAATTTGTGAGTGCTTAACGAAAAGTCATATTTAAGAATCTTGGTGACAATGGATCACAACTGTGTATGAGGTGGCATGTCAGTGTCAAATAACGCGTAAAGCACATGACTCAATAGTCAAAAAGCAAACAGTAAAAACAAACAGTAATAAAATTATTAAAGACAATAATGCAAATGATAAAACAACAGTGAAATGAAATAAAATAACAGTAAAGTAAAAGGATATGTACAGGTAGTTGCGACTGTGGCTCACATCTTCCTCTGGTTTTACGTCCAGAAACGGCTTGAACGCCCTCTATGGGTCGAGGATAGGCTTCCCATCCAGTTTTCTTGTAAACTGACAAACAGGGTCGTTTATAGTCAGATTCCCGAGACTATATCGTGCATGCTCTTTCTGGAATAATGGCCATAACTGGAGAATCGCTCCTTGCACATATCCACTGGGATGCGTTTCAAGAGACAGAAGGATATCATCCAATGACTCTTTATTCAAGCCATCCCTAATGAATTGAATCTTATCTTCTCTGTTATCAGACACCATTC
This sequence comes from Citrus australasica, assembly GCA_029618585.1. Lineage (NCBI taxonomy): Eukaryota > Viridiplantae > Streptophyta > Magnoliopsida > Sapindales > Rutaceae > Citrus > Citrus australasica. The sequence goes on from JARCIV010000006.1 coordinate 7,117,492, forward strand.
CTAAAGAACATCGGTTTTTATTGCAACTCATTCTGGCACACTTATGACAAGCAACAGAAATTCTTCGAGCTCGTCGTTTTCTTGCATAATTTCCTTTACCACAACCAGGCATGTATGCAATAAATTTTGGAGGTAACTCACCCGCCAATCGTACTTTTGCCTCGATTAACCAACGGATGTCAGCAGGTATGTTATTCCTCATGAGCAATCGCATGCGTTCGGACCGAGCTTTATAGATCGTAAGAAGGGCATTTTGAGGAAGTGAAGGGAATCGCTTGTGAAGCTTCGCTAGAATCTCGTTTCTTTCCATACCTTCACCTCAGAATATCAGTTATTATGGGAAAACTGAAGTAACCGACTTGATTGTCACGGAGTACCGTTATCCGCCACTTCACCGGGGTAACAAACTAAAGCACACAAATAGAAAAAAAACAAATTAAAACACACAAAGAAAATTAAAATCGTCCTCTTATTGAATTTACCTCAAGCTCCAACTGGATGTCGTAAACACCTCTCTCAATATTTCTGAGTTGGCTTTCTAAATCCTCAACGTAGGCTACTAACTCTGGTGGTTGTAGAGCCCAAATGCGATGTGTTTTACAAGATTGAATCTGCCTTTTGAGATGAGTTTTGATACGTTGAAGTGGTTTAAGAATGTTCAGGAGGAACGGTCTACGTACGAGACTCATGATTAACAAGGATAAGAGAAAACTTAATGGTAAAACAAACACACTTATGCACAAATAATTTTCAATTAGCAAAAGAATAATAAAAAGAAAAGAAATAAAGAAAAATCAAACCAACGAAAAGAAAAAAATCAATTCAAATCTGGTGGGTCACTCAAATTTTTTTCGGTGTCTTCTCCATGTGGTTGGCACTCTAGATATGGCTTTAATCTTTGACCATTAACTTTAAACGTGACACCGTTCTTTGGGTCCTTAATTTCAATTGCCCCATGTGGAAAAACAGTATGAACAATAAATTGACCAGACCAACGAGAGCGTAACTTACTTGGGAATAGGTGCAAGCGAGAGTTGAATAAAAGCACTTTCTGACCTGGAGTGAAAGATTTTCTCATAATATGCTTGTCATGAAAGACTTTCATTCATTGCTTGTAAATCTTGGCATTTTCGTATGCGTCATTGCGAATTTCTTCAAGTTCTGCCAGTTGCAATCTTCTTTCTGAGCTGGCTTGCTGCATGTCAAAATTGAATTTCTTGATGGCCCAATATGCACGATGCTCGAGTTCCACAGGTAGGTGGCAAGCTTTTCCATACACTAGCCTGTAGGGTGACATCCCAATCGGCGTCTTGAAAGCCGTTCGATATGCCCATAATGCATCATCAAGTCTTAATGACCAATCTTTTCTGTCCGGCCTCACCGTCTTTTCTAATATGTGCTTTATTTCTCGATTGAAGATCTCCACTTGGCCACTAGTTTGCGGATGATACGGGGTCGCCACTTTATGAGTGATGGAATACTTTGTCAAAAGAGCTTTGAAAGCTTTATTACAAAAGTGGGCACCACCATCACTAATTATCGCTCGAGGGAATCCAAAGCGCGAAACAATATTGCTTTTCAAAAACCCTATCACCACCTTGTGATCATTGGTTCTGCATGGAACTGCTTCTACCCATTTTGATACGTAGTCAACAGCAACCAATATAAATTGATGGCCAAAAGAAGAGGGAAAGGGTCCCATGAAGTCAATGCCCCATACGTCAAAAATCTCAACCACTAAAATTGGATTTAGTGGCATCATGTTCCTTCGTGTAATGCTCCCCATTCGTTGACACCTATCACATGAAGAACAGAAAGTGTAAGCGTCTCGAAATATAGTTGGCCAATAGAAACCACATTGTAAAACTTTAGTAGTTGTTTTCTTAGCACTGAAATGGCCTCCACAAGCTTGTTCATGGCAGAATGAAAGGATATTCTGAATTTCATTTTCTGGGACACATCGTCTGACAATTTGATCTGCACAATACTTGAACAAATACGGGTCATCCCAAAAGAAATTCTTTATTTCTACAAAGAATTTAGCCTTGTCTTGCTTGGTCCAATGCTCTGGAAGTTTACCTGTAACAAGATAATTAACTATATCAGCATACCAAGGTAATACTTCCACACTCATTAATTGTTCATCTGGAAAGGACTCATTCAATGTTAATGGCTCTGTAATTGTGTCAAAATGGAGACGGGAGAGATGGTCTGCCACAACATTTTCTGTGCCTTTCTTATCTTTAAATTCCAAGTCGAATTCCTGCAAAAGTAACACCCAACGAATTAGTCTAGCTTTTGCATCTTTCTTTGTAAGAAGGTATTTAAGAGCAGCATGATCTGTGAATACAATTATTTTACAACCAATGAGATAGGATCAAAATTTTTCCAATGCAAACACTACTGCTAGCATTTCTTTTTCAGTAGTTAAATAGTTCAACTGTGCATCATTCAATGTCATACTAGCATAGTAAATAACATGGGGAATCCGATCAACTCTTTGTCCTAATACCGCTCCTACTGCATAATCAGATGCATCACACATAAGCTCAAATGGTAAGCTCCAGTTTGGGGGCTGAATGATGGGTGATGATGTCAACAATTGCTTTAATTTTTCAAAAGCCACAAGACATGAATCATTAAAGATAAAAGGTACATCCTTAGCAAGTAAATTGCATAAGGGTCTAGAAACTTTGCTAAAATCTTTAATGAAACGTCTATAGAAACCAGCATTCCCAAGGAAAGATCTTACTTCTCTAACTGTTTTGGGTGGAGGAAGATTAGAAATGAGATCCACCTTGGCTTTGTCAACCTCAATACCTTTGCTCGAAATGATGTGACCGAGAACAATACCTTGTTGTACCGTAAAATGACACTTCTCCCAATTTAAGACTATGTTCTTCTCGATGCATCTCTGCAGAACTAATGTTAGATGACGTAAACATTGATCAAACGAGTCACCAAAGACAGAAAAATCATCCATAAAGACCTCAAGAAATCGTTCGACCATATAAGAAAAAATGCTCAACATGCATCGTTGAAATGTAGCAGGTGCATTACATAATCCAAATGGCATCCTCCTATATGCAAAAGTGCCAAAAGGGCAAGTGAAAGTGGTTTTCTCTTGATCTTTTGGTGCTATGGGAATTTGATTATATCCTGAGTAGCCATCTAGAAAGCAATAAAATTCATGGCCTGCTAATCTATCAAGCATTTGATCGATAAATGGTAAAGGAAAATGGTCTTTTCGTGTGACAGAATTCAACTTCCTATAATCAATGCATACACGCCATCCTGTAGTTACTCTAGTTGGTATCAATTCATTATCAGCATTCGTAACTACAGTGACTCCTGACTTTTTGGGGACAACTTGCACAGGACTGACCCATGAACTATCAGAAATTGGGTAAATAATACTTGCGTCTAATAGCTTGAGGACTTCTGTTCTAACCACTTCTTTCATATTAGGATTTAACCGACGTTGCATTTCTCTAGTAGATTTAGCATTTTCATCAAGGTGAATGTAATGCATGCAGTCTACTGGATTTATACCTTTTATGTCTGCTATGGTCCATCCTAATGCTCCTTTGTGCTCTTTTAAAACATCCAACAACTTACCTTTTTGTTCGTCATTGAGGGATGATGAGATGATTACCGGTAAAGTACTTTCTTCCCCCAAAAATGCATATTCCAGAGTGTTGGGCAATGGTTTGAGCTCGAGTTTCGGTGGTGATTCTGATGATGGAATGAGTTTCTTCTCTGAGGGTGCTAGTTGTTCAACTCTTGGCTTCCATTTATTAGTGTCCATGGATGGTGCTGAGTCAAGTAGGGCATTGACCTCATCGACCGATCTATCAATATCAAAATTCAAACCAAAGTGAGATAAACATGTTTGTAAAGGATCATCACTAAGGTTTGAAACAAAAGTGTCATCAACTAATGCTTCAATTAAATCCACATCAACAATTCCATCATCTGTGTTGTGAGGTTGTTTGGCAATGTTGAAGATGTTCAACTCCATAGTCATATTGCCAAAGGACAACTGCATATTTCCAGTTCTACATTGAATATGAGCATCCGCAGTTGCCAAGAAATGTCAGCCTAAAATAATGGGGATGTGCTTCCTTGAATCCTGTATTGGTTAAGTGTCAATTACAATGAAATCAACAGGAAAATAAAATTTGTCTACCTGGATAAGCACGTCCTCCACAATACCACGAGGTATTTTCGTGGACCGATCTGCAAGCTGTAACACCACTGGAGTTGGGTGTAATTCTCCAAGTCCAAGTTTCATGAAAACTGAATAAGGCAACAAATTTACACTAGCTCCTAAATCCAACAAAGCATTCTCAATTGTGTGGTTCCCTATGCTACATGAGATAGTGGGGGAGCCTGGATCTTTGCATTTTAAAGGAATTTTATGTTGGAGTATTGAACTAACATTTTCTGTTAAAAATGCATTCTTTTGAACATGCATGTTTCTCTTTTTAGTACACAGGTCTTTAAGAAACTTGGCATAAGATGGAACTTGCTTTATAGCATCAAGTAAAGGGATGTTAACACTTACCTGTTTGAATATTTCGAGAATCTCACCTGTGGATTTTCCCTTCTTTCCTTTAACTAACCTCTGAGGAAATAGAGCTTTGGGAATATATTCTCGTGGGTTGGTTTCTTCTTTTTCCTCTGGTGATGATTCCTCAACTTTGTTGTCGACTTCTTTTCCTTTCCGCAAGGTCATGACGGCTTTGACCTCTCCATGCTGTTGTGGTGAACTGGTACTTGCTTCATGTACTCCTTTAGGGTTAGGCACTGGTTGACTTGGAAATTTACCTTTCTCAACAGTCATTGCCAAGGTCTGAACTGAAGAAGCAAGTTGTCCTACCATCTTTTCTAGGCTTGAAACTGATTGGGCTTGTGAGTTGAAGCCCGCTCTCAATTCATTTCGTAATCCATCAATAGTGCGGTTCTGTTGCTCAATCGTGGAGTGAGTAACATTCCTGAAATTCTGGAATGCATCCTCCCATGGTCTTGGTTGAGAGTAGTTCTAGTTCTGGTTGAATGGTCTGAATGGGGGCTGAGAGGCTTGAGGATTTTGAGCCATTGGTTGCATTGGTGGAGCTGGAGTTGCTGGTCCATTATGTTGGAATCCTTGAGACCATGAAAAATTAGGGTGGTCTCTCCATCCAGGGTTATATGTGTTGGAGTATGGGTTGTAATTTGATGGTTTTCTCATTACACCTATGGCGTTGGCTTGATCTGAGTATGAGTCATGGTCATGTGGCTCTGTTGATTTAGCAGTCGATAACGATGCTATTTGTCGAGAGAGACCTTCAATTATCTCCTTGACTTCTTTGATTCCTGAAGTTGACTCGCCAATTTGAACTTCATTTACTCCCTTAATCCTTCTAGTATTCCTGAGTGATCGACTCCGTTGTTGGGAATTATCCACTTGTCGCTGGAAGAATTCCCAAATCTCTGATGCACTTTTTGACATTAGCTCTCCTCCACTTGTTGCCATTAGTCATTCTTGCACATTCGGCAATAATCCCTCCAAAAAGTATTGGCATTGGTGCCATTTCTCGTACCCATGATGTGGACACTTCAAGAGTAGCCCATTGAATCGCTCCCATGTTTCGAAAAACTGCTCGTCATCTCTCTAGGTAAACTCTGAGATTTCCCTGCGAATAGCTTTGGTTTTATGCACTGGGAAATATTTATTTAAAAATTTCGTTACCATTTGTTCCCATGATGCAATACTATTAGCAGGTAATGTATTAAGCCATGAACGAGCTATATCTTTTAAAGAAAATGGGAATAATCTGAGTTTTACATCATCATCTGAAAAATTCTCATATTTAAATGTTTGACAAATTGCGTGAAAATCATTCAAATGATTGTATGGGTCCTCATTTTCTAAGCCATAGAACGTGGGGAGACAATTTAGCACACTAGCTTTTAGTTCAAAACTCCTAGCAGCTACATTTGGATACCTTATGCAAGATGTGCTCAAATTAGCTAAAGGACTAAAATAGTCCTTAAATGGCCTCTCCTGTGGTGCTTGTAAATCCATTTTATTTTTAAAGTTTTTGTGTGTGCGAAGTGTTTTCTCAAGTTCAAAGTCTATAGGTTCAAGATTAGGTAATAATGACCTACGACCATGCATGCAACATAAAATAAAATAAAAATAAAGATGGGAACAAAACAAATAAAAATAAAGAAGAGGGAGAAATTACGATACTAACCTTATGGCGCTATTATAACCTTACTATAAAAATACACAAAGAAATACGTGAAATAAATTAACTAAAAATAAATAAATAAATTAAAAAGATAAACAAAAAAAAATTACAAAGAAAATAAATTGAAAACTAAATTACAGAATTTTAAAGAAGAGAAAAAGAAAAGAAATACTAACCTTTAAATGTAGATTCACTTTTTTTTTCTTTTTCTTTTTTTTTAAATAAAAAAAATTACAAAAAAAAATTAAAAGAAATTAATCACAAAAATTAATTTGATGAATTAAAATTACTTACCTCCCCGGCAACGGTGCCAAAAACTTGTTGTGCAAATTTTATTGAACTCGCAAGTGCACGAATCTGTTGTAGTATAGATTAATGGTGACGAGTGTCGATCCCACGAGGAGGTGGATTTTAATTATATATAGAATTTATTTTGTAAATGGGTGGTTGGATTTATGGTGGAAATGATTTGAAATATGCTAAAACTTAAATTAAAATGGCGAGAATAAATTCTGAAATTGGAATTGAAATGGCAAGAATAAATTGAAGAGAATTATATTGAAATGACGTACTTGGGTATCTGGATCCGTATCAACATGCATCATGGGCTAAATATTTCTTATTAATACCAATTAAACCATGAAGGGAGAATCCACACCTCATGAACCACGCTCTAATAAATATGGTGTTAAGGGCTTATCGTGCCAAATAATAATAATCTTATACTAGGGAGCTGGTGAAACCAGGGCAGTACTAGACAAGATTAGTATTATTTGTCAACGAAAAGTCAAAACATCCACAAAAACTAGAGGGGAAAAGAAAATAAATTTACCAAATCAAGCCCATGACACATGTTGAGACTTCACCTTCAACCCAAGCTTGAAAGAAAATTTGCACAGTTACGCGGTTTACACACGGGTTAAACAGTAACGCGGTTTGCATAGTAAATAATCCCCTGTGTTCCATGTACCGTACGCGCAGTTTTTGATCCACTAATATGCTGCCACATCACCATAAACAGTACATAAGAATTTTAGTCCAATAGGATCATGACACCTCATCGGTCAATGCCACGTCATCGATCCGTCTATGTGAACAGTAACGTAGACAGTACCCGTACATATGAATAGTACCGTATATGTGAACAGTACCATTTTTCCTTTTTATGCTCCTCCTAAGGTTTTCGACCGTCCTGAGTTCAAAAATTATGTCTGTTTTGCCATTTGATCTCTCGTTTATTGTGAAATGACTATGATGCCCCTAAAATACATAGAATACTTAATTAAAATAAAACACATATAATTAAATTACAAGAAACTTAAACACATAAAAGTAAAGGTTGTTAGTAAGACTTGATATGTAAAATAACGATTTTCTCCTTTATAAATATGCATTTTCTAACACTCAACAACGTTCAGCAGTTTGCTCTGCCAGATGAGAGGATTCTTCTGCAGATGCTGCAGGTTGGTTAGTGAATTTTGGGGCTGTGAACTGTGTTGTTCCTGACGGGTGCTGAGTTTGTTCCTGTCTTGTAGGATCAGAAGTTTGACCCTGTGTTGGTGTTGAGGCTGCAAACCTGGCCCGTGTATCCACATAGAATGGATTTTGAGGATTTGCTCTTTGCATGAGAATGGGAATTGGAGGGATATCTGTAGTATCAGTAGAGGAGATACTAATTTTGGTTTTATTGAAAACAGAGGAAGGTTAATTCATTAAGAGGAATGAGAGATTTACAATACAAGATTGCACTCCAAGACTCCTCCCTAGACTCAAACCAAGGGTTCCCTTTTATAGGCACAAGGGAACTACTATTACACATTGTAGGCATTATTGATCCTTATCTCTAAGGAATCTACTTTACAACTCACTCCTTACGTTATGTCACACTCACACTCTCATTCTTATCTCTAAGAATGATACACAATACATACGGATATAAATTCATACAAATATTATTATCACCATTGCTTCCACTGTAGGGTCCACTAAGCTTCCGCTACAGTCCGGAGTTTCCACTGGTTGGTGTGCTTCGTCCTGACCTATGGTTCCAGCATTCTTCTGACGCGGCGTCCATGTCTGTGTCCATAGTTAGCCATATGGGATCCTCGATGTTGTCGACCTGTGGGTCTTGTTCTAGTTGGGGCCATTCTTCGAGGTCTATCCAATGGGCTAAGTCTTCAAGGTAATTTCGCCACCTGTCAATATCTGGAGTGTCCAGATAAGTGACTTCTGTTGGCCTGCCATGCCTTGTCAAGTAGTCATTATATTTGTGTTGCAAGTCTGCTGCTTCATCTTCTTCTCCATGAAGCTTGAGATTTCTAATTTCCTCTTTGTAGTACAGATCTGGAGTACTGCAGACTTGTGGGGATACTGAACTGTGGGTATTGTACATAGGAACAGTCCCGTATATTTCTGCTAACGCCTTCCTAGCGTTCCAACAGCCTGTCCACGTGGAGTCTCCGTCATCATGAGAGTGGTTATGCTAGACCACTTGCACAAGAGGCTGTTTGTATCTTCCCCAGATGTCTGTGAGCTTCACAATCACTATAGTTGAATGAGTGATGTGATACCCATTGATAAGCTTCAGGGTCAAGATGTCTTCAAAGATAGGGGCGAACATCTGATCGAACCATCTACCTTTGCCATATCGTCTACTGGTGTGGATCTGGTTTGGTTCAAGCAGTATCGCCACGGGGTAGATGTTGAGCCAGTACCACGTTATGTAATAGACTTGTGGGGTTATGTCACAAATAACATAATGTCCCCAATTAGTGTTTTCGTCTATTACATAGTGGAAGTTGCATCCGATCTTGAAAATAGTCTCATCCATCTGATCTGGATTTGGATGCGGGTGAAATGCTCTCTGGCTTTTCCCGTTGTGAGCAGGTATGTGTTCCTGCATAACCATAAGTTGCCAAACTCGCCATGTAAGAGCTTGGTCCTCTAGATCTCTCTTATGAGTGATGACTTTCTCGAAGATAACTTCCTGGACTTCGGAGGGAAGCCAAGCAATGAAGGTATTAAGATCCTTGAGAAAGTGTGCCCTAGTTTCATGGGCATTAGAACTGCCTTCTTCCCATCTTCTTGGAAGGCTTATTCTTTTGATCATAGTGACTGGCCGGGAGAGAAAATCCACTACAGTGTTGGATTCTCCTTTGATGTGTTTTACCTCAAACTCAAACCTAGAAAGAGACTCAGACCACCTTGCCAACTGTGGATATGGGATTTCTCCTTCTTTTCTTCTGAGTAGTCCTTGGAGGTATTTGTAGTCAGTTTCAATCACAAAAAGAGTTAGTGAGAGAAAAAACTAGAATTTTTTGATCTCTTTGACAACTGCTAAGACTTCTTTCTTAGAAGAGGGGTAGTGGCTTTGTGCATCGTTGAACTGGCCAGATTTATAGCTACAGACTCTCCTGTTTCCCTCGGATTCCTCTATCAACAGAGCTCCCCAATAATGATCACTAGCGTCTGTCTGTAAGATGAGCTGTCCCTTGTCAGGAATCTTTAAAGGCGGAAGTGATTGGCATTTTTGCTTTAAGTCTTTCACAGCTTTTGATGTCTCTTCCGACCATTGTGGGGCACCCTTCTTTAGGTGCTTGGAAATCTGAGTCGTCATCTTTGACAATTCTTGCACATGGTCTGCTGCATAATTAATGATTCTGAGGAACTGCTGGATTTGCTTTCTAGTTGACAGCTGGTCAGGGAATTGAGATATCTTTTCAGCAATATGTGGCTGAGGAATGATGAATCCCTGTCTGATGTGTAATCCCAAAAAGTCTACCTCATCAAGGCCTATCTGCATTTTTGGTTTTGACAGAGCTAACCCATGTTTATAGGTTAGTACCTTGAATTAGGACAGGTGTTCAGCATGTTCTTCTTCACTATTGCTGAAGATGAGTGCATCGTCAATATAGATAAGGCAGAATCCTGGGATGGATTTATACACATCATCCATTCTGTTCTGGAATTCTGGCGGTGCATTCTTTAGACCGAAAGGCATCACGTTCCATTCATAATGCCCATGGGGGACCACAAATGCTGTCTTATGTCTGTCCTTTTCTTTGATTCCAATTTGCCAAAAGCCTGACTTCATGTCAAACTTTGAGAAGACCTTTGCTCCAGCAATGCGTTTTAAAAGGTGTGTTCTCCATGGGATGGGGTACCTTATGTCTTGTAAGCAATCATTCAGCTTTCTGTAGTCTATCACCAATCGCTTCTTTCCACGTATCTGTTCTGAATGCTTGTTGACATAGAATGCTGGGCTGGCTCAATGAGACTTAGAGGACCTAATTAATTTTAGATCCATCAGGGTCTGGATCTCTGATTTGCATAGCTCTTCGTTATATGGCATGCCTGGGTGAGAGGATGTCTGGTGAGGCATGGTCCATCCATCTTTGTATGGTAAGGACACGAAGTACTGTTCTCTAGCCCAGAACTGGTTTGGTACTTCGGCACAGCATTCTAAGAGTTCTTTGATCTGGGGTTCATATTTATGAATAGGGTAGTTTGTTAGTTTTCCACCCTCCCCAAAAATGGATTGCTTTTCAACCCAAGGAATTTGAAAAGAATGACTAGTACCATCGAGAGGACTATGAATGGTATAGGAAAATCCCTTAGGAAAAAAGGCAAAAGGGGCAACTAGACTGAGAAAGTCCATTCCCAATAGGATGTCCTCGCCAGAGTAATCAAAAGCAAAAAACCCATGCCTAAGCATGAAGGGCTGGATTTCGATAGGCCGGGTAATCTTGTTGCTGTAGAAGTTACTGCCACTGGCGGATCCGAAAGAAACCTTTGTAGGAACATAAAAGTTCTTTGGAACACACGCTTCTTGAATGAATGAGCACATTGCTCCCGTATCAATAAGAGCAGTGAGCGCTACCTGAGACTCAAACCAAGGGTTCCCTTTTATAGGCACAAGGGAATGAGAGATTTACAATACAAGATTGCACTCCAAGACTCCTCCCTAGACTCAAACCAAGGGTTCCCTTTTATAGGCACAAGGGAACTACTATTACACATTGTAGGCATTATTGATCCTTATCTCTAAGTAATCTACTTTACAACTCACTCCTTACTTTATGTCACACTCACACTCTCATTCTTATCTCTAAGAATGATATATACATATATAATACATATATTATTATTATCAGAGTGCCTCTTAATGAATTAACCTTCCTCTGTTTTCAATAAAACCAAAATTGGTATTAGAGCCATATTTCCCAAAAGGAAACCCCTGGGTATGCAACAATAAATATACTCTATGGTTGCCGAAATATTTCGGATCCTCCTCATCAGAAAGTTGTTGGATACTGATATATCTGTCAAAATTTTCCATTCCTAAAACTTACAGAGTGAATTCTGTAAGGTGTGGCACCCCTTTTAAAAGGCCAGGAGAGCTGTGTTTAGGGCTTATCACCCCAAAGAAAACCCTCTGACCCCTTTTAGCCATGGAAAACCAAAACAGCAATAGATCCGGAAACCAACCAATTTCTGATCAACCATCCACTTCGACCATCAGAGTTCCAACTGAATCCTTACCCTCCGTAAACTTCCATTATGAAACCCAAGAGGATAAAAACAGTGAAAGAGCGGTCCAGTCCTTCAGACTTGATCCATTAGATCCTTACAGATACTACCATATCAATTCTACATTAAATTTCCTTAGAGCCATAATCCCCATCAGGCAACCCAAACTCAAAACTATCTATAAATCCTTTGAAATCATTGTCCAGTCCATCTCCTCTAGTTCAAAAGAAACATACCTCCCAATAATCTCTACTAATGAGATTACAAGGTATAGGATATAGGAATACAAGGGTCTACATCTTGGAGCCATCCAGATAGGGATACAACCTTTATTCCTATCCGGAAAAGATGTCACAAGCTTCATAGCTATCTTAGACACTAGGTGGCAAACCTTTGAGAAAGCCTTGATTACTGCTGTTGAAGCAGGACTCAACCAAGGCCATGTTGTGCTACAAGTAGAGCCAAACTTCACCCTTGACATAAACAAGCCATCCCTTTCAGAGGCCATTAAGGTCTTAATTCAGGTCAATGGTTTAACCATGAAGCCTGATGAATCTGTCTTGGCCATACACCACTCCATGACCTATAAAGTCCAAACACACATATTCTCTATGAGCAATACAGGAAAGCCTATTACCAGATTTCTTGCCGGTGATGGCATAGTCTTCCAGCCAAGGACTTATAGGCAAAACCAGCTCATTTTTCCACCACAATAGATCAATGAGTATGAGAAGAACAACATACCTCAACAGATCCATGAGGTTCTAAAGATCAGCAGATTACAAGAAGGAAGGGTGTCAGTCTCTTTTCCTACTGAGACTAGAGCCCTCTATCCTTGTGAAAAGTGCCAGCTTGAAGGAAAGCATCCCTCTTTGTGTACACATATGCCAAGAAGAACTACCTCCTGCAGAATCATGGGACCAGTCAATATGATTACTACTCCATACCTTGACAACGAATTCGTCAGGGACATCCCTGGAGGAATGTATACTGCCAAATGGGTAATTCAGAAAACCAACCCGACTGAATTTGGCCCAATTGAGAAAGCAGTCAACTGGTCGAACATCAATACGGTGGAACAGAATCAAGCGTTGGGAGACATCATGGTTACCCAACAATAGATTCTTGCTGACCTAGCTATTATCATAATACAGTTAAAAAAGAACAGAAAGCAGCATAAGATGACCACCAGAAAAATCTCTCAGCACCATGATGAGGCATCTAGATCCATCAACATGATTGTGATGACTGGAGCAGCATATGAAGATGAAATGGAAAGAACAAGGGAATGTTATCAAAAGAAAAGTGTATCCAGGCACTGGAAGAGCAAACCCACAAAACTATGGCACATCTGGGAGGAAAATACAGCTGGCAAATGCCAGAAGGCATTTTGGAGAAGCTATGCTCCTCCTCCTCCTCAATATCCTTAGCCCCAGAAGGCAACAGGATGGGACGATGACTCTGACTATGGAGAAGAATCAAGTATCTCCTCTACTGATACTACAGATATCCCTCCAATTCTCATTCTTATGCAAAGAGCAAATCCTCCAAATCCATTCTATGTGGATACACGGGCCAGGTTTGCAGCCTCAACACCAACACAGGGTCAAACTTATGATCCTACAAGACAGGAACAAACTCAGCACCCGTCAGGAACAACAAGTTCACAGCCCCAGAATTCACTAACCAACCTGCAACATCTGCAGAAGAATCCTCTCATCCGACAGAGCAAACTGTTGAACGTGCCCCACATATAAATGAGGTCTCCCAAGGAGAAGAATGGAAAACCAGGGAAAACTTTGGGCACTCCACAACTGGAAAAACATTCTGGAATATTGATGGGATGAAGCCAAAAGAAAGGTTGGCTTATTTTGAAAAAATGGTAGCTTGGTACGAAGGAGAATGCCAACGAGCCCCCCCCCCCAGTTGAGCAGAAGATCGGCCGTACTAAGGCTAATAGCAGGATTTGTCGGATCACTGAGAAGACGGTAGGGAAGAAAGCTCACCAGAGATCAGAAACAGTTCATCCTCAGCAGAGATGATCCATGCGGAAGCTTGGTAGAAAATCTATCTCTAGATTTTCTAGGCCAATACACGAGAGAAGAAGAGGTTGCTGAAAAGCAATTTCTCCAGAACAAGTGCTATGATGTCCGAAAAATGGAAGAGTACTACCTAGAACAAGAAAAGTTGTACTACATTTTTGACAAACAAATAGATATCATTCACAGAACATTTGTGCTGAATATGCCAGGCCCAGTTGCAGAAATGATAGAAGCTAAGTTTAAAGCTGATGCTATTGTTGATCTAGCACAATACAGCTTAGCCAAACTCTATCAAATATCGATGGAGCTAATCCAGAACCATTGCCGATCCTAAGATCTACAAAGGCCTATGAAGCAGATTGAGAAATTCTCTCTGCAAAAGTTCTGTAATGAGGAACCAAATAAATTCGGTTACCAACATACAGATAAAATGTGTGCCTGCGGTATTAGAAGACAGAACAAGACAAAGTGGCCTTGGAAACCATACAAGGGAAGGAAATACTGTTTCATCAAGAAACGGAAGCAGAAGAAAGGATCAGTGTTGAGTGTTAGAAAGTGCATATTTATAAAGGAGAAAATCGTTATTTTACATATCAAGTATTGTTAACAACCGTTACTTTTATGTGTTTAAGTTTCTTGTACTTTAATTATGTGTGTTTTATTTTAATTAAGTATTTTATGTATTTTAGGGGGCATCATAGTCATTTCACAATAAACGAGAGATCAAATGGCAAAACGGACATCATTTTTGAACTCAGGACGGTCAAAAACCTTAGGAGGAGCATAAAAGGGAAAATGGCACTGTTCACATATACGGTACTATTCACATGTATGGGTACTGTCCACGGCACTATTCACGGCACTGTTCACATGTATGGATCAATGACGTGGCATTGACCAATGATGTGGCATTGACTGATGACGTGTCTGTTAGTAATATGCCCTAAAGGCCAATCGAATGGTGATTTGATTGTTTAGGAATGATTGTATTTGAATAGCATTTTGATATTTATAAAATGGCAAAGTTATCAATATTCATATATTAATTTAATGAATATAGTCCAGGAAGTAAAATAGTTAAGGAACACATTCTCGAGTATGTCGAGAATAGGAAACGTGTATCCTTTGTACTATACTTCTAAAATAGTTCCTAGTGGTGGATTTATGATTGGACATTATAAATTCCTATAAACACTAGTATGTGTTATGACTCTTTATGGTATGTGATACTAAGATGGATGGTAAGTTTCATATCATTGACATGAGATGTCAAGTCAAACACATAGGTACTTGTTAAGAGAACGAGTTTACTGAACTTGACCAAATATAGTAAGCCATATGGTTTTGAGTGTTAATGGCTTATTATACATTGTATCAGATACTATGTTTAGTAATGGTCTTTAGACCTGAGGCATAACAAATGTCTTATACATAGACATCTCTGATATGTGAATGCATAAAGATTGATTCCTAATCACGGAAGTGATCTAGCAATAACTGTCACGGTTGGCTATGTATGAAGACAAGTGTATGGCCAACATGGAATTCATCACTTTGTAATATACGAAAAAGATGTCCTTATGAGATAATATGAATTGGCATGAGAAATCCTTGGCCAAGGTGAAATATATTTGAAGGAGTTCAAATTATATTTTCATGCCAAGTTCATTTATATTTATTTTGAGATAAAGCACAACTGCTTAACATAATAAACCATAAGCCGTGCTTTTCTCTGGACATGGATGATGAAGAGATCAAGACATAGAGATACAATGGAATAGGTTCTATAGATCCAACAATTCTTGTTATTTGGATGGTTGTGATATACTGCTAGGTGTCACTCACGACTTGTAGAAACCTTAAGATCAATATTGGTAAAGCGTATTACCAATGCATCTTAAGGTCATTAGAAAGGTTCTAATTGATGACTAAAGAGTTTAGCATCATTTAATGAATAAAGAGTTATCATTAAAATAGTTCTACTACCTTATAACTAAGAAACTAAAAGGTCACACACAATATAGAAATGAAAAAGGAGTTACTAGAAAATGAGAAGTTCAATTCCTATTTTTAGGAAAATCAATATTTATATTATAATTCATTGAGAATGAATATAAATATAAATATATCTTAAATATGATTTAAGATAGAAATTTAGATGTTCCATAAATAGTTTAAGGAACAAAATAAATTTCATAAATCCTCAATTAAACATTATGGAATGTCGAGCACGTAAAATGACCATTTTGGACATGTTCGGGTTCATATATGATTATGGACTTCTAGACCAATTTTGGGTTTAGAATTATGGGCTTTTATTGGATCCAATATGGATTAAGAGAAAGCATTAGAACATGTCACATGAGAAGCCCACATTTAACCATTTGATGTGATCAAAATGGGGTTAATTAATTAATTCCGAAATTAATTAATTTAGCTATTTATTTATTTGATTAAATAGTTTATTGAAGTGATGAGATCAATTTCAATAAATAATGGCTAAGTGGGTGGGTCTAGCACATGATAATGTTTGGTGCTATTATTAGAGATAATGGTGGCTTTATTTGGTGGAAGGAATCAATATGAGCTAGAACACATGTTTCTTCATTATCTCTCTCATTTCTTAATGAAATTTCGAGATTCCAAATCCTCTGAACTCCTAGAACATTTCTAAGTGTGGACTAATTAGAGGCATCACAATTGGGGTGCTCAAAGGATCTTAGATCGTGGCAAAACAGAAGCTGTTCGTGCAGAGCTGTACTTTCTGGACAGTGTTCGTAGCTTGCTGTTTTCAGTCGTTTTCTCCTACTTCACAAAGTCGTTTTTGAAACTGCAAGTGAGGTAATTAAACTTCAATCTTTTCTCTTGAATTTCGTTTTTGAATGAAGTCGATTCGAGGTTTCTAGAGCTTCCGCCATCTGTTTTAATTGTACTGCGCAAAAGTTGCGTTATTAGGAACCTCATGGACAAATGTTGTCCTTCAGTGTCAAGATCCTGTTGGACTAAAATTCTCATGTACTGTTGATGCTGACGTGGCAGCATATTAGTGGACCAAAAAACGCGCGTACGGTACATGCAACACAGGGGATTATTTACTGTGCAAATAGTGGCTGAACCGCGTTACTGTGCAAATAGTGGCTGAACCGCGTACTGTTCACGCGTACTGTTGACTTGACTGTTGACTGATGACGTGGCGAAATCCTGAGCGTCCAAACTGTTTTTAATCCGATGGCCATGATTTACTCGATGTAACTATAAAAAGGGGACCTCCCCCCCCTAATTTGGCACCTCTTAATCCATTTTTGGGATCCATTTTCTATAATTCTCTCTCTATCTTGTATTTTCTATGTATTTTAATAAATTCCCATTTTGCCCCTAGTTCAACTATGAGTGGCTAATTTTCTTTCAAGCTTGGGTTGAAGGTGAAGTCTCAACATGTGTCATGGGCTTGATTTGGTAAATTTACTTTCTCTTCCCCTCTAGTTTTTGTGGATGTTTTGACTTCTCATTGACAGATAATAATAATCTTATCTAGTACTGCCCTGGTTTCACCGGCTTCCTAGTATAAGGTTATTATTATTTGGCACGATAAGTCCTTAGCACCATATTTATTAGAGCGTGGCTCATGAGGTGTGGATTCCCATCTCATGATTTAATTGGTATTAATAAGGAATATTTAGCCCATGATGCATGTTGATACGGATCCAGATACCCAAGTACGTCATTTCAATATAATTCTCTTCAATTTATTATTGCCAATTCAATTCCAACTTTAGAATTTATTCTTGCCATTTTAATTTAAGTTTTAGCATATTTCAAATTATTTCCACCACAAATCCAACCACCCATTTACAAAATAAATTCTATATATAATTAAAATCCACCTCCTCGTGGGATCGACACTCGTCACCATTAATCTATACTACAACAGATTCGTGCACTTGCGAGTTCAATAAAATTTGCACAACAATCAGGACGGTGCTTTATTTGCGGAAAGAAAGGTCACTATGCTCGACAATGCAAATCCAAAAAGAAGCTTCCAGCAAAACTCCTCTAGATGATCCACCAGGAAGATTTCGATGATGAAATTTATATTTGGTCAGATACTCCGTTGGTGCTGTCTTCACCTTAGATGAATATCCTTTCCCAGGCACTGAGGATAGTGACTCTACAGTCACCACAGACAGTGACACTAAGGAAGACGACCTTGTACTGACTGTCCATGACAAACTAAAAATGCAGCCAGCTTCACTCTTCATACCTCATATCAAGGTGATCCTAAGCCCCACCAAAGATACTCAGGTAGCACTCACTGCTCTTATTTATATGGGAGCAATGTGCTCATTCATTCGAGAAGTCTGTGTTCCAAAGAACTTTTATGTTCCTACAAAGGTTTCTTTCGGATCTGCCAGTGGCAGTAACTTCTACAACAACAAGATTACCCGGCCTATCGAAATCCAGCCCTTCATGCTTAGGCATGGGTTTTTTTCTTTTGATTACTCTGGTGAGGACATCCTATTAGGAATGGACTTTCTCAGTCTAGTTGCCCCTTTTGCCTTTTTTTCCTGAGGGATTTTCCTATACCATTCATAGTCCTCTCGATGGTACTAGTCATTCTTTTCAAATTCCTTGGGTTGAAAAGCAATCCATTTTTGGGGAGGGTGGAAAACTAACAAACTACCCTATTCATAAATATGAACCCCAGATCAAAGAACTCTTAGAATGTTGTGCCGAAGTACCAAACCAGTTCTGGGCTAGAGAACAGTACTTCGTGTCCTTACCATACAAAGATGGATGGATCATGCCTCACCAGACAGCCTCTCACCCAGGCATGCCCCATGCGAAGAGCTATGCAAATCAGAGTTCCAGCCTCTGATGGATCTAAAATTAATCAGGCCCTCTAAGTCTCATTGGGCCAGCCTAGCATTATATGTCAACAAGCATTCAGAACAGATACGTGGAAAGAAGCGATTGGTGATAGACTACAGAAAGCTGAATGATTGCTTGCAAGACATAAGGTACCCCATCCCACGGAGAACACACCTTTTAAAACGCATTGCTGGAGCAAAGGTCTTCTTAAAGTTTGACATGATGTCAGACTTTTGGCAAATTAGAATCAAATAAGAGGACAGACACAAGACAGCATTTGTGGTCCCTCATGGGCATTATGAATGGAACGTGATGCCTTTCGATCTAAAGAATGCACCGTCAGAATTCCAGAACAGAATGGATGATGTGTATAAATCCATCCCAAGATTCTGCCTTATCTACATTGACGATGCACTCATCTTCAGCAACAGTGAAGAAGAACATGTTGAACACCTATCCCAATTCAACGCACTAACCTATAAACTTGGGTTAGCTCTGTCAAAACCAAAAATGCAGATAAGCCTTGATGAGGTAGATTTTTTGGGATTGCACATCAGACAGGGATTTATCATTCCTCAGCCGTATATTGCGGAAAAGATATCTCAATTCCCTGACCAGCTGTCAACCAGAAAGCAAATCCAGCAGTTCCTCGGGATCATTAATTATGCAGCAGACCATGTGCAAGAACTGTCAAAGATGACGAGTCAGATTTCCAAGCACCTAAAGAAGGGTGATCCACAATGGTTAGAAAAGGCATCAAACGATGTGAAAGACTTAAACCAAAAATGCCAATCACTTCCGCCTTTAAAGATTCCTGACAAGGGGCAGCTCATCTTACAAACAAACACTAGTGATCATTATTGGGGAGCTCTGTTGATAGAGGAATCCGAGGGAAACAGGAGAGTCAGTGGCTATAAATCTGGCTAGTTCAACGATGCACAAAGCCACTACCCCTCCTCTAAGAAAGAAGTCTTAGCAGTTGTCAAAGAGATCAAAAAATTCCAATTTTTTCTCTCACTAACTCCCTTTGTGATTGAAACTGACTACAAATACCTCCAAGGACTACTCAGAAGAAAATAAGGAGAAATCCCAGATCCACAGTTGGCAAGGTGGTCTGAGTCTCTTTCCAGGTTTAAGTTTGAGGTAAAACACATCAAAGGAGAATCCAACACTGTAGCGGATTTTCTCTCCCACCCAGTCACTATGATCAAAAGAATAAGCCTTCCAAGAAGATGGGAAGAAGGCAGTTCTAATGCCCATGAAACAAGGGCACACTTTCTCAAGGATCTTAATACCTTCATTGCTTGGCTTCCCTCCGAAGTCCAGGAAGTTATCTTCGAGAAAGTCATCACTCATAAGAGAGATCCAGAGGACCAAGCTCTTACATGGCGAGTTTGGCAACTTATGGCTATGCAGGAACACAGACCTGCTCACAACGGGAAAAGCCAGAGAGCATTTCACCTGCATCCAAATCAAGATCAGATGGACGAGATTATTTTCAAGATCGGATGCAACTTCCACTATGTAATAGACGAAAACACTAACTGAGGACATTATGTTATCTGTGACATAACCCCACAAGCCTATTACATAACGTGGTACTGGCTTAACATTTACCCCATGGCGATAATGCTTGAACCAAACCATATCCACACCAGTAGACGATATGGGAAAGGTAGATGGTTCGATCGGATGTTCGCCCATATCTTTGAAGACATCTTGACCCTGAAGCTTATCAATGGGTATCACATCACTCATTCAACCATAGTGATTGTGAAGCTCACAGACATCTGAGGAAGATACAAACAACCTCTTGTGCAAGTGGTCCAGCATAACCACTCTCATGATGAGGGAGTCTTGGAGTGCAATCTTGTATTATAAATCTCTCATTCCTCTTAATGAATTAACCTTCCTCTGTTTTCAACAAAACCAAAATAAGCCTTGATTACTGCTGTTGAAGCAGGACTCAACCAAGGCCATGTTGTGCTACAAGTAGAGCCAAACTTCACCCTTGACATAAACAAGCCATCCCTTTCAGAGGCCATGAATGGTCCTTGATCGAAAGTTAATATGGTAAAAATCATTTGGTCCCTAAAGTTTTCTAAATTATATTTTGGCATATAAACTTATTTTATGTTATTTACATTTTGGTTAAAATGTTTTAATATTAAAACAATGACCATAATTATGAAAATAGTCCAAGATTCTTGCCTTTTTTTGTGAATACAAATTTGTAAATTATTTTCTTTTTGCTTATTATACATTGATTATAGTAGGCCTTCTATGCTGGATGGAAGAAAATAACAATGTTGTAGAGAAAATTATGAAAGATGATTTTGAGGAGGGTGTTCAGAATGAAAAAAGAGGCAAGTATTTGAGATCAAACGTTTGGGAATCGTTCCTGAAGCTATTTGGAGGAAAAAAAATGAAGTGTAATTATTGTAAGAAGGAGTATATATGAAAGCATTAAAGGAACTTCTGGTTTGAAAGCTCATTTAGAAAGAAGGTATCTCGTTTATAAAAAAAGTAAAGTCTAAAGTGGATGAAAATCAATGTACTTTAACTCGTGAAAAGGGTGTTGGTGATGTTAAACTTGTTTCTGTAGGTTTTAAAAAAGAGGCTTGCAGGAAGGCACTTGCAAATATGATTATTAAAGATGAGTTGCCCTTTAAGTTTGTGGAGGTTAACGGGTTTTTGGAGTTTATGGCTACTTATTGTCCAAAGTTTGATATGCCATCGCAAAGGACAATTACAAGGAATATTCTTCAATTATATGAGAATAAGAGGAAGATGTTGAATACTACATTGACTGCAAATCGTTAAAGGGTATGTATCACTATAGATACTTGGACTTTAATTCAAATGTGTAATTACATAGTGATAATAGCCTATTTTATTGATAAAAAATGGGAGTTGCATAAGAGAATACTTAGTTTTGTACAAATTTCTAATCATAAAGAGAGGACATTGGAAAGCTCATTTAAAAGTGTATGATTCATTGGGAAATTGAAAGCTTGTTCACAATTACTATGGACAATGCAAGTGCTAATGAAAAAACAGTGAATTATTTAAAGAAGAAGTTAAGAAATTGGAGTAGGGATTTGTTAGTTTTAAATGGTTCGTATTTGCATGTGAGATGTTCATCACACATAATAAATTTGATTGTGAAGGAGGGGTTGAATACGATGAAGACATCAATAGATAGTATTTGCAATGCAGTGAAATACGTTAGATCTTCCCCATCGAGGTAACAAAAATTCAAAGCTTGTGTTGATGAGGAAAAAACTCATACATTGGGTTTATGGTATTAGATGTGCCGACTATGTGGAATTTAACCTTCTTGATGTTGAGATCTGCGTTGAAATTTGAAAAAGCATTTGATAGATTAAATGATGAAGATGGGCATTATGTTAATTGTTTCAGAGCTGACAGAAAGGATGAGAACGAGAAAAAAAAAGTATAGGGTAGGGCCAATGATGGAAGGTGATTGCAACAACGCAAGAAGGTTAGTTAAATTTCTATTAGTCTTTTATGATGTGACCTTGAAATTTATTAGTTCTAAATTTGTGACAACGACTAATTATTTGAATGAGATATAGAAAGTTCAAATTCATTTGAAGTCTCTTGATGATAGTGATGATGTTTTATTAAGTTACATGGTCAAACCTATGATAACAAAGTTTGTCAAATAATGGGGTGATAGTTTAAAGAAGGTCTACATGTTGTTGATATTAGCAGCAGTACTTGATCCTTAATGTAAAATGGACTTTATTACATGGTGTTTTAGTAGTTTGTATGATACCAAGAAGGTTGAGGAGTTGTGTAATAGCCTTAAAGAGTTGTTGATAAGCTACAATTCTGCTAATCCAAATAGTGTTGGTAAGACTAGCTGCATAGTTCAGAGTAGTGGGATTAGTGAGTTTGCTGGCTCTAGTTCTCTTGATCCTTTTGCGCAATATAAAAAGATTAAAGCAAGTACACAAGATGGAAACGGTGGGCAAAATGAGGTTGAAAGATACTTGTCGGATAACACAGAGAAACTTTGATATTTTGAATCAGTGGAGTTTGAACTAGCATAAGTATCCAAATTTGTCTCAAATTGCTAAAGATATTTTGACAATTCTAGTTTCCACCGTTACTTCGAAGTCCTCATTTGGCACTGGGGGTCGCATTTTCAACCCATTTAGGAGTTCTTTGACTCCTAAAATCGTTAAGTTCTTGATTTGCACTCAAAATTGGCTTCAATCAACTCTTTCAGAGAACCCATAATAGAGCCAATCGAGGAAGAAACTGAATTTTATGAAGTTGTTAAAGCAAGTAATAACACGATTTTGTTGACTTTTGATAATTTATTTGTAGTATTCAATAGTATAAATAATGCTTTTCATACATCTATTTTATTTCTTTGTAGAATTTTTTAGACTAATGCTAACACAACAAACACAAGCAGCAAAAGACCAATTGGCAATTGAGTGATGTTTACTTTAATCATTTCAATAAAAGGTATCATTTATACAAATTTGATATATTATTTTATAGTTATATTTATGTTTACTTTATTCATTTCAATTTATTGTTGTAGATTTAAGTTGGGAAATGTGGATGTTGGAAGTTATTAATGTTGGAAGAAGTTAGTGGGAAAGGGGAGCAAAGTAATGGCATTTCTAATGGTTGATTTTTAATTTTTATATTGTAATAGTTTATTATAGTTATGGATGTTGTCTTGGATGTTGCCTAGATGCTGTTGGATATTTGTCGGTCTTTTATTTTGTTTTGCGTCATTGTTGGAATTTTTTTTTTATGTTGTTATAGACTTATGTTATAGATTATATTAAGTTAATTTGGTGGTGGTGATGAATGATTTGGCAGTGGTAGTAGTAAATTGTGGTATATTTTGATGATGTAGTAGTAATTGAAGAAGTTGTAGATTAATTGATGAAATCACAGATTGTGCATGCTTTGAATATATTATATAGGTACTGAAAAAGAGGAAATTATTATACAGGGTTTAAAATAGAAAATGATCCAAAAAACTGAACTAAAATTAGAACCGAAAACTAAACCATTAAGATGAACCGAAAAACTGATTGCTTAAATAAAACCGTTAAGAGAATGGAAACCAAATTGAAACTGAGAACCGAAACCAACCTATCGATTTCGATTAATATTTTATTTCCCTAAAGATCGAACAATTTTTTAATTTTCGAACCCGAACTGATCCAAAACCGAAAATTTATCTCGAAACTAAACCGAACCGAACCGATGCCCACCCCTAAGTAGTTTAGATTAGAATAAGATCTAATCATTCTTTGATTAGACCATAACTTGATTGCGTTGGTTTGGTCCAGTACTATAACAATATCTAGTATTTTCCTATCTTATCAATTCCGCTTCTGCTACCCCGCTCCATCAGTTAGTACTAGAGCAAATATATGCCAATTGCTGCAAAGCACCCAAACCTACAAGCTTTATCACTCAACCCACCATCTTCTAGTCACCTTCACCGTCGACCATAACCACTACCAAACTCGACGACCTCTATTAACCAAGACATGACCAGCCTCAGTGTGAACCAGCTACGTCGCTTCCGTGAATCACCCAAAACCCGAGAGCTTTCCACCCACTCGCCGCAAAACCACCACCCTTATCTATTGATTAGCACCACTACCACACTTCCCTTTAGCGATACATCCATCAATGACCAATTGCCACCAAACGTTGGCTATCATAAGCTACCGCCATTTTAAGTCGATTTTTTGACCAAATCATTAAGAATTTGACCAATACTCAACCACCATCGTACTCCTTACTATCATATCTTGTAGATCCAACCATCACCTCACTAAATCACAGCCACCAACCGCCGACCACACCAAAGTCGAAAGTTCAGTCTTATTTATAGTTTTGCGATTGGCTTTGAATTTATGATTGAAATATCTAAAAGGCCTTATCTTTCGAACACTTGATGGAAATTGCATTCTTGAATATTTTCTTTCATGGTGAGGAGGAATATAAAATTAGATTGCCGAAGTATGATCGAGAACAATTTCTAGTCGATTTTATATGAACAAGGAATGCTTTAGAATGGTGAACCAAAGTGCAGAAGTTTAGATCACTTTTCAAAGGTCTTTTCAAAATTCCTTTACGAACTTGTATAAAGCAAATGTTAAGATTGAATCCTCTTGGTTATTGTTTGGTTTGACAATGCATGAAGTCATTTTCTGGTTATACTTTTGAGTTTGAACAATTTTATGGATGCAAATATTGTTATAAACCTGGAGATAATATACTTACGAGATATGTGAAAGGGCTCAATTTTGTATTAAACTAAAGATGCCTACATACACTTTATATACTTTAGAGCATGCAATTATTTTAGCAATACAAATCGAATCTCAAATTGTATTGCAAATCAAAAGAGAAAGAATTAAGCATTGAAGCAGTTACGTCGATTTCATCCATGACACCAATTTGAGATCCCTAGACCTATTATAAGTTAGCAGCCTGAAGTGAAAGATATCCAAATGAAAGAAGTTTGTGCCTCTGCATATGTAAAAGATCTGCCAATATTGCAGAAGAAAATGTACAATTTGTTATTGATTTAAAGTTTCAATTTGACAATTTGTGTGAAAATGTGCATGCTATTTCCTTGTAGGACAAGAGAAGTATTGAAGATGATAATATTATTGATTTATCTAAGATTTTGAAAGAAGAATAAAATCCAGATGAAGAAGATGAAATAATCGATATCGTCCTAGTTATTCATATTGAAGACAATGAAGGTGTGCTTGAAGCAGATTTTGATTGAAAAGGTGAAATTTGTTGGAGAGCATTTTGAGCAACAATTAGGGAAGACAAAGAGTTATTTGATCATTGTTCATTTTTGGAAGTCGTCATTGCCTTGAAGAATGTATAGGCAAAGGAAATTGATAAAGTATGGATTTCAGAGTTTCAAAAAGATTGATGAGAAAAAAAACAAGTTTGAATTATAAGATGAATTGCTCTTACACTATAACTTTCATACTCCATACTATATCCAAACTCAAGAATGAGTTTCTTTTAAAAGAAGAAGACTAATGTAAGACATTATTTAGCTTTTTAAGTTAACTTAGAGAAGCAAAATTACTCTATTATAAATAAAGTTGTCTTTTTATTTTTTTCATAACTTCAACTTCAATAATTCAATAAAAACCTTTTTTTTTTAAATTTCCTTTGGTATTACCTATCAAAATCTCTTTTGTAGAGTCATTTGGATTAAAGCGTCATCTAATCTCACTTTATGCAATATTAAAAATCTCATCGAGTCATTTGGATTAGAATAAGATCTAGTCGCTCTTTGATTAGAGAGTAACTTGATCGTGTTGGCTTGTTTGGGTACTAGAACAATATCTAGTGTTTTCCTATCCTATCAATTTTGCTTGCACTGCCCACTCCGTCAAATAAAATAAAATAAGATAAGCTTAATGGAAAAAATGATAGTTACCATGACATGTTAAAGATGAAAGAGTGAAAGTCCAAAAACGACCAATGTAAGTATCAACAATGTAGGCATCAAGAAGTGGTGTAATCCGCACAGCACCTGACTAATTGTTCACATTTCTCACAAAAAGAAAAAAAGAAAAAGTATCTTCACAGAGTTCACTTGTCAAGTGGTTGATTAAGTTTTATACGACCCTTTCAATTGGTTAAAGTTAACCATTCTTCTTTTACATCAGTTGTATATGATTTGGTTATGTATTTTCTTCTTTACTTAGTATTGTTATATTATTCTCCAGCTCATGAGCTAATTATTTGTGTGACTAGAATTTACGAAGTGTATCAAACCACGATGTTATGATTTTTCCTTTTAATCTAATTTCATGTTATATGTTTTTTTTATTTAAATTTTAGATGGATGAGAACTCAAGTTTTTTTTGTACTAATTCTTTATAAACTTCGCCAACTATTAAAAGCAAAAGAAAGAAGTTATCGGAGAAATAAAAAATATGGGACCATTTCACCAAATATGATCAAGGAAATAGATGCAAATGTAACTATTGTGGTAAAGACTATGCTTGTAAGAATAAATATAGGAATAAATTTGGGCCTAATATATTATAGTCTCATTTGTTTTTTGTCATGATTATTTGAGCATATTTGAGGAAAAAAAATCAAGCAACTTCATGTGAAATGAAAAATGAATATAAATCTCATGTCTTTGATAATATAGAAAAGAACTTGCAGGATTGGTCATTATTGATGAATTATCCTTTAGTTTTGTGGAGAAAGAGGGCATTTAATAGTATAGTAAGTAATTAGAATCAGTTTTGATCTATTATCTAGGAGAACCCTTGCTAGAGATGTGTATGAACTTTTTGGGATGAAAAGCAAAAGTTGAGAAACCTTTTTGTTTCAAATAAGCAAAGGGTATGTATAACAACAGATCCATGAACTTCTATGCAAAATTATTGCTATATGGTGATTACAATTCATTTTATTGTTAGTAAATGGAAATTGCAAAAGAGAATCGAGTTAGGTACTATGCAAAATTTAACTTCTCCCAATTTTGAATGTGTAGAGCATGAAAGAATTGAAGGTAGTGCCCTTGTGATTCATGATGTGTCCGCTAGGTGGAACTCCACCTACTTACTGTTGGAGAGTACTATGAAATTTTAGAAAGCTTTTGAGAGAATGGAGGATGATGATTAACATCATGTTTCGTATTCCAAGGAGGACGAAGGACTACCTAATAGCGATGGTTAGGAAAATACTAATGTTGTTGTCTAGTTTTTTTAGGTCATTTTTTAATATAACTTTTAAATTTAGTGGTTCTATCTATGTGACTTCAAGATTATATTTTCATGAAATGTGCTCAATTTGTTCTGATTCGACATCGCTTATTGAAAGAGCCGATGATTGTCTCTTATCTAAAATGGTAACAAGTACCCAAAAAAAGGACAAACATTGGGCTTCAATTGACAATTTTAATATTTATTGCTCATATCAGTTGACAATCCTTTTTGGGATGAAAAGCAAAAGTTGAGAAACCTTTTTGTTTCAAATAAGCAAAGGGTGTGTATAACAACAGATCCATGGACTTATATGAAAAATTATTGCTATATGGTGATTACAGTTCATTTTATTTTTAGTAAATGGAAATTGCAGAAGAGAATCGAGTTAGGTACCATGCAAAATTTAACTTCTCCCAATTTTGAATGTGTAGAGCATGAAAGAATTGAAGGTAGTGCCCTTGTGATTCATGATGTGTCCGCTAGGTGGAACTCCACCTACTTACTGTTGGAGAGTACTATGAAATTTCAGGAAGCTTTTGAGAGAATGGAGGATGATGATTAACATCATGTTTCGTATTCCAAGGAGGACGAAGGACTACCTAATAGTGATGGTTAGGAAAATACTAATGTTGTTGTCTAGTTTTTTTAGGTCATTTTTTAATATAACTTTTAAATTTAGTGGTTCTATCTATGTGACTTCAAGATTATATTTTCATGAAATGTGCTCAATTTGTTCTGATTCGACATCGCTTATTGAAAGAGCCGATGATTGTCTCTTATCTAAAATGGTAACAAGTACCCAAAAAAAGGACAAACATTGGGCTTCAATTGACAATTTTAATATTTATTGCTCATATCAGTTGACAATCCTTTTTGGGATGAAAAGCAAAAGTTAAGAAACCTTTTTGTTTCAAATAAGCAAAGGGTGTGTATAACAACAGATCCGTGGACTTCTATGCAAAATTATTGCTATATGGTGATTACAGTTCATTTTATTGTTAGTAAATGGAAATTGCAGAAGAGAATCGAGTTAGGTACCATGCAAAATTTAACTTCTCCCAATTTTGAATGTGTAGAGCATGAAAGAATTGAAGGTAGTGCCCTTGTGATTCATGATGTGTCCGCTAGGTGGAACTCCACCTACTTACTGTTGGAGAGTACTATGAAATTTCAGAAAGCTTTTGAGAGAATAGAGGCTGATGATTAACATCATGTTTCGTATTCCAAGGAGGACGAAGGACTACATAATAGTGATGGTTAGGAAAATACTAATGTTGTTGTCTAGTTTTTTTAGGTCATTTTTTAATATAACTTTTAAATTTAGTGGTTCTATCTATGTGACTTCAAGATTATATTTTCATGAAATGTGCTCAATTTGTTCTGATTCAACATCGCTAATTGAAAGAGCCGATGATTGTCTCTTATCTAAAATGATAACAAGTACCCAAAAAAAGGACAAACATTGGGCTTCAATTGACAATTTTAATATTTATTGCTGATATCAGTTGACAATCCTTTTTGGGATGAAAAGCAAAAGTTGAGAAACCTTTTTGTTTCAAATAAGCAAAGGGTATGTATAACAACAGATCCATGGACTTATATGCAAAATTATTGCTATATGGTGATTACAGTTCATTTTATTGTTAGTAAATGGAAATTGCAGAAGAGAATCGAGTTAGGTACTATGCAAAATTTAACTTCTCCCAATTTTGAATGTGTAGATCATGAAAGAATTGAAGGTAGTGCCCTTGTGATTCATGATGTGTCCGCTAGGTGGAACTCCACCTACTTACTGTTGGAGAGTACTATGAAATTTTAGAAAGCTTTTGAGAGAATGGAGGATGATGATTAACATCATGTTTCGTATTCCAAGGAGGACGAAGGACTACCTAATAGCGATGGTTAGGAAAATACTAATGTTGTTGTCTAGTTTTTTTAGGTCATTTTTTAATATAACTTTTAAATTTAGTGGTTCTATCTATGTGACTTCAAGATTATATTTTCATGAAATGTGCTCAATTTGTTCTGATTCGACATCGCTTATTGAAAGAGCCGATGATTGTCTCTTATCTAAAATGGTAACAAGTACCCAAAAAAAGGACAAACATTGGGCTTCAATTGACAATTTTAATACTTATTGCTCATATCAGTTGACAATCCTTTTTGGGATGAAAAGCAAAAGTTGAGAAACCTTTTTGTTTCAAATAAGCAAAGGGTGTGTATAACAACAGATCCATGGACTTATATGAAAAATTATTGCTATATGGTGATTACAGTTCATTTTATTTTTAGTAAATGGAAATTGCAGAAGAGAATCGAGTTAGGTACCATGCAAAATTTAACTTCTCCCAATTTTGAATGTGTAGAGCATGAAAGAATTGAAGGTAGTGCCCTTGTGATTCATGATGTGTCCGCTAGGTGGAACTCCACCTACTTACTGTTGGAGAGTACTATGAAATTTCAGGAAGCTTTTGAGAGAATGGAGGATGATGATTAACATCATGTTTCGTATTCCAAGGAGGACGAAGGACTACCTAATAGTGATGGTTAGGAAAATACTAATGTTGTTGTCTAGTTTTTTTAGGTCATTTTTTAATATAACTTTTAAATTTAGTGGTTCTATCTATGTGACTTCAAGATTATATTTTCATGAAATGTGCTCAATTTGTTCTGATTCGACATCGCTAATTGAAAGAGCCGATGATTGTCTCTTATCTAAAATGGTAACAAGTACCCAAAAAAAGGACAAACATTGGGCTTCAATTGACAATTTTAATATTTATTGCTCATATCAGTTGACAATCCTTTTTGGGATGAAAAGCAAAAGTTGAGAAACCTTTTTGTTTCAAATAAGCAAAGGGTATGTATAACAACAGATCCATGGACTTATATGCAAAATTATTGCTATATGGTGATTACAGTTCATTTTATTGTTAGTAAATGGAAATTGCAGAAGAGAATCGAGTTAGGTACTATGCAAAATTTAACTTCTCCCAATTTTGAATGTGTAGATCATGAAAGAATTGAAGGTAGTGCCCTTGTGATTCATGATGTGTCCGCTAGGTGGAACTCCACCTACTTACTGTTGGAGAGTACTATGAAATTTTAGAAAGCTTTTGAGAGAATGGAGGATGATGATTAACATCATGTTTCGTATTCCAAGGAGGACGAAGGACTACCTAATAGCGATGGTTAGGAAAATACTAATGTTGTTGTCTAGTTTTTTTAGGTCATTTTTTAATATAACTTTTAAATTTAGTGGTTCTATCTATGTGACTTCAAGATTATATTTTCATGAAATGTGCTCAATTTGTTCTGATTCGACATCGCTTATTGAAAGAGCCGATGATTGTCTCTTATCTAAAATGGTAACAAGTACCCAAAAAAAGGACAAACATTGGGCTTCAATTGACAATTTTAATACTTATTGCTCATATCAGTTGACAATCCTTTTTGGGATGAAAAGCAAAAGTTGAGAAACCTTTTTGTTTCAAATAAGCAAAGGGTGTGTATAACAACAGATCCATGGACTTATATGAAAAATTATTGCTATATGGTGATTACAGTTCATTTTATTTTTAGTAAATGGAAATTGCAGAAGAGAATCGAGTTAGGTACCATGCAAAATTTAACTTCTCCCAATTTTGAATGTGTAGAGCATGAAAGAATTGAAGGTAGTGCCCTTGTGATTCATGATGTGTCCGCTAGGTGGAACTCCACCTACTTACTGTTGGAGAGTACTATGAAATTTCAGGAAGCTTTTGAGAGAATGGAGGATGATGATTAACATCATGTTTCGTATTCCAAGGAGGACGAAGGACTACCTAATAGTGATGGTTAGGAAAATACTAATGTTGTTGTCTAGTTTTTTTAGGTCATTTTTTAATATAACTTTTAAATTTAGTGGTTCTATCTATGTGACTTCAAGATTATATTTTCATGAAATGTGCTCAATTTGTTCTGATTCGACATCGCTTATTGAAAGAGCCGATGATTGTCTCTTATCTAAAATGGTAACAAGTACCCAAAAAAAGGACAAACATTGGGCTTCAATTGACAATTTTAATATTTATTGCTCATATCAGTTGACAATCCTTTTTGGGATGAAAAGCAAAAGTTAAGAAACCTTTTTGTTTCAAATAAGCAAAGGGTGTGTATAACAACAGATCCGTGGACTTCTATGCAAAATTATTGCTATATGGTGATTACAGTTCATTTTATTGTTAGTAAATGGAAATTGCAGAAGAGAATCGAGTTAGGTACCATGCAAAATTTAACTTCTCCCAATTTTGAATGTGTAGAGCATGAAAGAATTGAAGGTAGTGCCCTTGTGATTCATGATGTGTCCGCTAGGTGGAACTCCACCTACTTACTGTTGGAGAGTACTATGAAATTTCAGAAAGCTTTTGAGAGAATAGAGGCTGATGATTAACATCATGTTTCGTATTCCAAGGAGGACGAAGGACTACATAATAGTGATGGTTAGGAAAATACTAATGTTGTTGTCTAGTTTTTTTAGGTCATTTTTTAATATAACTTTTAAATTTAGTGGTTCTATCTATGTGACTTCAAGATTATATTTTCATGAAATGTGCTCAATTTGTTCTGATTCAACATCGCTAATTGAAAGAGCCGATGATTGTCTCTTATCTAAAATGATAACAAGTACCCAAAAAAAGGACAAACATTGGGCTTCAATTGACAATTTTAATATTTATTGCTGATATCAGTTGACAATCCTTTTTGGGATGAAAAGCAAAAGTTGAGAAACCTTTTTGTTTCAAATAAGCAAAGGGTATGTATAACAACAGATCCATGGACTTATATGCAAAATTATTGCTATATGGTGATTACAGTTCATTTTATTGTTAGTAAATGGAAATTGCAGAAGAGAATCGAGTTAGGTACTATGCAAAATTTAACTTCTCCCAATTTTGAATGTGTAGATCATGAAAGAATTGAAGGTAGTGCCCTTGTGATTCATGATGTGTCCGCTAGGTGGAACTCCACCTACTTACTGTTGGAGAGTACTATGAAATTTTAGAAAGCTTTTGAGAGAATGGAGGATGATGATTAACATCATGTTTCGTATTCCAAGGAGGACGAAGGACTACCTAATAGCGATGGTTAGGAAAATACTAATGTTGTTGTCTAGTTTTTTTAGGTCATTTTTTAATATAACTTTTAAATTTAGTGGTTCTATCTATGTGACTTCAAGATTATATTTTCATGAAATGTGCTCAATTTGTTCTGATTCGACATCGCTTATTGAAAGAGCCGATGATTGTCTCTTATCTAAAATGGTAACAAGTACCCAAAAAAAGGACAAACATTGGGCTTCAATTGACAATTTTAATACTTATTGCTCATATCAGTTGACAATCCTTTTTGGGATGAAAAGCAAAAGTTGAGAAACCTTTTTGTTTCAAATAAGCAAAGGGTGTGTATAACAACAGATCCATGGACTTATATGAAAAATTATTGCTATATGGTGATTACAGTTCATTTTATTTTTAGTAAATGGAAATTGCAGAAGAGAATCGAGTTAGGTACCATGCAAAATTTAACTTCTCCCAATTTTGAATGTGTAGAGCATGAAAGAATTGAAGGTAGTGCCCTTGTGATTCATGATGTGTCCGCTAGGTGGAACTCCACCTACTTACTGTTGGAGAGTACTATGAAATTTCAGGAAGCTTTTGAGAGAATGGAGGATGATGATTAACATCATGTTTCGTATTCCAAGGAGGACGAAGGACTACCTAATAGTGATGGTTAGGAAAATACTAATGTTGTTGTCTAGTTTTTTTAGGTCATTTTTTAATATAACTTTTAAATTTAGTGGTTCTATCTATGTGACTTCAAGATTATATTTTCATGAAATGTGCTCAATTTGTTCTGATTCGACATCGCTAATTGAAAGAGCCGATGATTGTCTCTTATCTAAAATGGTAACAAGTACCCAAAAAAAGGACAAACATTGGGCTTCAATTGACAATTTTAATATTTATTGCTCATATCAGTTGACAATCCTTTTTGGGATGAAAAGCAAAAGTTGAGAAACCTTTTTGTTTCAAATAAGCAAAGGGTGTGTATAACAACAGATCCATGGACTTCTATGCAAAATTATTGCTATATGGTGATTACAGTTCATTTTATTGTTAGTAAATGGAAATTGCAGAAGAGAATCGAGTTAGGTACCATGCAAAATTTAACTTCTCCCAATTTTGAATGTGTAGAGCATGAAAGAATTGAAGGTAGTGCCCTTGTGATTCATGATGTGTCCGCTAGGTGGAACTCCACCTACTTACTGTTGGAGAGTACTATGAAATTTCAGAAAGCTTTTGAGAGAATAGAGGATGATGATTAACATCATGTTTCGTATTCCAAGGAGGACGAAGGACTACATAATAGTGATGGTTAGGAAAATACTAATGTTGTTGTCTAGTTTTTTTAGGTCATTTTTTAATATAACTTTTAAATTTAGTGGTTCTATCTATGTGACTTCAAGATTATATTTTCATGAAATGTGCTCAATTTGTTCTGATTCAACATCGCTAATTGAAAGAGCCGATGATTGTCTCTTATCTAAAATGATAACAAGTACCCAAAAAAAGGACAAACATTGGGCTTCAATTGACAATTTTAATATTTATTGCTCATATCAGTTGACAATCCTTTTTGGGATGAAAAGCAAAAGTTGAGAAACCTTTTTTTTTCAAATAAGCAAAGGGTATGTATAACTACAGATCCATGGACTTCTATGCAAAATTATTGCTATATGGTGATTACAATTCATTTTATTGTTAGTAAATGGAAATTGCAGAAGAGAATCGAGTTAGGTACTATGCAAAATTTAACTTCTCCCAATTTTAAATGTGTAGAGCATGAAAGAATTGAAGGTAGTGCCCTTGTGATTCATGATGTGTCCGCTAGGTGGAACTCCACCTACTTACTGTTGGAGAGTACTATGAAATTTCATAAAGCTTTTGAGAGAATGGAGGATGATGATTAACATCATGTTTCGTATTCCAAGGAGGACGAAGGACTACCTAATAGTGATGGTTAGGAAAATACTAATGTTGTGTCTAGTTTTTTTAGGTCATTTTTTAATATAACTTTTAAATTTAGTGGTTCTATCTATGTGACTTCAAGATTATATTTTCATGAAATGTGCTCAATTTGTTCTGATTCGACATCGCTAATTGAAAGAGCCGATCATTGTCTCTTATCTAAAATGATAACAAGTACCCAAAAAAAGGACAAACATTGGGCTTCAATTGACAATTTTAATATTTATTGCTCATTTCAGTTATTCTTAGTCCACGTTATAAGTTAAAATATGTGAATTTTCTTTGAAGACAATTTTGTTATTGATGAGATTGGGAAAATTCGAAAGAAGTGAAAAATCTTTTGATACATTTTTATTATTATCATAGAGATCTTGACACTAAGATTGGTGGTTGTGGATCATTTAGTTGTTTGAAAAGTTGTCAATTGTTGATGGTTAGAAATTTGATAAAATGGTGGGTTTTTCTAAACTTTCAAGTGTTACAAAGTTCAAACAAAGAATATGAAAAGATAATTGTATTGAGATGAAAAATGAAGTGGAGAGATACTTATTGGAGTCGTGTGAACTTGTTCATGATGATGACTTTTAGATTTTGGCATGGGGAAAATGAACTCAATGAAATATCGAGTTCTTTGACTCATAGCAAAGGATGTGTTTGCAATTCCAATGTCTACAGTTGCTTTATATGTACATTTAATACTAGAGGATGCATTGTTCTTTCATTTCATATTTTTTAAGGTCCAAAGATGTTGGAAGTTTTGATAAGCTTACAAAATTATTTACATAATCTTTTGTCCCATTACAAGACGAACAAAAAATAGAGGAACCTGAGTTTTATGAAGCCATGATGTTAGATAACTGTTTATCATAGCAAATAAAAAAAATTTACTTTTTTTTCTATGACTACCTTTGTTATTATTTCTTTTTATTTGATATAGAGTTTGGATCAAGTGTAGTAGCATAAGTGATGACTTTGGATTGATGTTATTCTTACAATTTGAAGAAGCTAACTCAATTGATCATGGAAACTTTAGAGGAAAGCACTATTGATGAGAATGATTATGATGGATCACTTTCATTTGACTTCTATGGACATTGTTAGAGTTTGTATTTTAATGGTTTAACACCACTACTTTTTTATTTTCTTGCTTTTCTTTTTTGATGTTATATTCGTAGAAGTTTATAGTTAGGGTTTATATTCTCATTTATTGATAAATAATGATTTTTGTGATTGAACTTTATTTTGATTTTCTAATGTTATCTGATTTAGGATAAAGTTATTGGAAATTTTATTATTTATAATTTTTTACCCATTATATTTTAGAAATATTTTAATTTTTTTATATTTTAATATTTATTTAATAATTAATATGTATTTAGTAATTACTATGTGTAATAATTAATAATTATTATAATTTTCATATAATTTAATTTGCCAAAACAAAATACATTTGGATCACAAAACTCAAATCAAGTCCGAACCAACTCAAATGGGTTGGTTTAGGTTGGGTTAAGAAAATATATGTTGGTTTGGTTTGAACCTAACTTTTTCTGAAACCCAACCAAAACCAACCCACGCCTATCTTGTTGTTAATATTTGTCTTTCTTTAATTGTAAATACATTATACTATAGTAACAAAATATAATTTTAAAATTATGCAAGATACTATTGGAGAAGATATAGATAAAGAACAAACTGCAAGTGATGATTCAAATACTTGATGGAATATTAAAGAAGAAAGAATATGTAATCTAAGTTTTCGTTAATTAATTCTGACAAAAATTGATGAAGTGAATCATTTTGTATATAGTTGAACAACGGCTAAACAACTAATTATATTTTAGATGATTGTGTTACTATTATTATTATAATTTCCATCAAATTCAAGTACAATCTTATACAATTTGAGCATGAATAGCTTAACGGATGACAAAAGGAAATAAATAATCTATTTTTGAAAATCATGTAACATTTAATCAATATTGCGAAATTACGTTACCAAGGGAAAATCATAATTTTCAAGAGATTAATGTTTATCTTCAATCCCTTTATGTTGAGGCAATCAATCAACAAAATTCATCGTTATTTAGGTTTCGATAGAAACTTATTTTCATCAACGCCGAAATTCCTTTGAAAATATTATACTATAGAAGAAAAATTCCCTAGTTAATAATTGTATCTATAGAATTTGCTCCTGTTACCGGGGTATAAATTCCCTCGTTAATATGTTTACCTACAAATCTTGTTCTTATTACTTAGAAAGTAAAATTGATAGGTATACTAATTTACGATGGACTAATAGGGTTACCAAAAACATTTTCCATAGGAAATTATTACCGATAACATTTTCTCTAGGAAATATTTTTATTTAGTCATTTGAAAAATTGTACTAATAAGTATTTTTTTAATTACCGAGGGACACTGTCTTTGGTATAAAATAGTTTTTCTAAGGGCTTTCACATTTTGTACCTTTAACTACACGTTTTCATGACAGACGGTGATGGATAACTTCCTAGGAAATATTTGGACATCTTGTATCGTCGAGAGTTTTTATCCCTCAATAAAAGGCATTTTTGTTGTAGTGACACAAAAGCATGGTGAAATAATTCACCATGCTTTGGATATTGTGCAGCTTCCTTCACTTCCTGTTTTGAGCAAAGCTGCTAAGAATTTGGTAGAGAAAGTGCCGCAAATTTAAACATTCAAAAGTTCGCAATAACTTAGAGGTAGCTAATGATAAACATAAGGCTGATGCAGATTAACATCCACTACTAAAAAAATAATTTTTATTGACACTTAGTTTTTTGATATTTTATAAAAAATATTAATAATTATGTACATATACACTATTTTTTATTTTTAACAATCAAGTATTATAAAATAGTGATATTAGTATGTCACTAAATTAAATAACAGAAACCACTAACATTAAAGCATCAAAAGTTAAAAAAATTAAAATTTGTAAAACTTCAAACTCAAACCTAAGACTTCTAGAATATAAAATACTTACGTTTGTTCCGCAAACCACCAGACCTATAGAATTAAGACCCAAATATTATATTAAAAGATTAAAGAACAAAAATTAAAAAGCAAAATCCCCAAACGATCTCTTTCCCCCATTTTGTCTAAGTGAATCAAAATTTACAAAAGAAAGCTTACAAAAACCCTAAATCTACCACACCGCCGACGCCGTCGACATCCTATGCACCAACGTCTGGTCTCTTTTGCTGTCATCATCTCCCGTGCACCAAAGTTGGAAATCCATTGTCGTGAGTTATGATTTCATGTTGTCGTCAGTAACAAATCCACTGCCTTCATCATCCTTAGGTCGTAACAGCTTCCACCCATCATCAATACTCAGCCATTCGTCACCGATATAATTTCTTAGCCTCTGTGGTCGCTGTTGTACTGCCTCAATCTCCGCCGTCGCTTTCGTACTACCTCAATCTATATTCAAGGTAAGCTCAATCTCATGACTACCTTAATCTCTGCCTTTTTTTATTTATTTCATTGGTCTTCTTTCCGTGCTCTACTTAATTTCTAGTTGACTGCAATTACAAATTAAGATTTATTTAAATAATTTTGTAATAATTATTATTTTGATGAGATCAAATTTGTTTTGAAATATTTATAAAGAAACTTTTTTTTTCTTTCCATTATTGCCAACTTATTACTTATACATGCGACGAGATAGAATTTACTTACCACCTACATTGACTATACTGATTTTGATGAAGAATTGCGCTTGAACATGTAGTAGAATTATTGTTGCAATGAGTCTTTGATTTATTGACATGTTATTGGCATCTCTTAATAGAAATATCTAGGTTATCCATGATGACTTTAAATTGAAAAATGGGCTTAATTGAAAATGGCATGATGGGCAAATAAAAGTCATGAACAAAAAAGTGAAGTGGAGGGTAAATGCAATAACATTAGACATCTGGCAGCAGTAGAGGCAAGTAGGTCTAGATGGTCATGGTGGGTATTGTAATGTAATAAAGAAAAAAGGAGGTGACTTCTGAGTAGGTTGCAGTTGTAGTTGCCTATTGCAGAGTGAGAAGGACTCATGAACCCTTTTGTATTATTAAAAACTATGTATAAACATAAGTTATACATTTGTCTGCATGTACTTTATTCAACTAGATTTGAATTGCTATGAAGGGGGGTATGAAAATTATGTTTGATTTTGGTTTTCAATGGAAATTTCAAAGAGAATCCCATGCCATTGAAATTTCAAACAGGGAGGAGAGTCAAATGGTTATTTCCTTTTTCTATTTGGTTCTTCCCAGGTTGAAATGAAAATGAACAGTAGAATAACATGGCCTTGATGGGCCTTTTGTCTTTTTAAAGGGCTTTTTATTTTGGTCAATGCCGAGTTATAATTGGCAAAATGAGTTGTTTAGAAATAACTTGATTGGGTCCATTGTAATTTTATAATTTTTGTTATAGTTTTTGCCATGTAATAAGAGAATCAGAGACTTTATAATGTGAAATGGCTCATTACAAGATTATAGTTAAAGGTTGGCTTGTATTTGGTAGCATTGGTTTTAGTAGAATTAATAGAATTAGATGGAACTGAAGGTAATCTTTATTAGTAAAACTAGTATTTGCAGTCTCTAACTCCACTCAGGCAACATAATTTATAGATAGTACCACTATTTTTTTAATTAAAACTTTAGCTTTGTGTTTTTTTTCTTTTTTGTGGATAAATTTTAATTCAAAAGTAGGTTGTAAAATTGAGTGTTCTCTCTATAAATATGCTTTAAACATTAAAAAAAATTATATAATGATTAAACAATATGAAGACATTTTGTTATTTTAAGTTTTAATTTTTGTTAGTTACTTCACTTATGAATTAACTTGACTTAATAAAAAGCCATTAGGGCCCATCTTGTTTGTTCATCTTCTGTTTTGCTTTCAAAGCTTCTTTTGTTTCAATTTTAGGATTTTGTCCGAATTACTATTATAAGTGCTTAATTATAAACCTTCTAAATATCTACTTTTACCTGTCCATCTTCTACTGCTCATCACTCGCTTACGTTTTAATGGGTTAGTTGCAAAGTTGTTATTAGTGGCAACATGCTACAATATTGTTGCTTGTACTTCACTTTGATGAAGATATACCTATTGAGGTTTTATATCTACATCCACATTTGCATTAAAGTGGTTAGTGTTGGTGTTCACAAGTTGCTTCGGCTTTAAACATTACTATATAATAAGGTAGATCAACACTCATTGAAATATTTTTCTTATTAGCATGGTTTTGAAGATATTTAGAGTTTACCTGTATAATTTTGGATAGAAGAGTAACATTGTTGGTGTTCATTTCAAGTGCGTAAAGTGTTTTGAATTGTTATCACACGGATATATTTAAATGAATGATAATTAAGAAGTTTACAATATAATTTTTGGTGAATAACTTGTTTTGAAATTAAAGTTCAAGGGAATTAATGAGTACTACTCGAGGAAAGAGCTCTTGCAACTACATGATAAATAGGCTACATATGTTGACAAGTTAATTAAAATCTACAATCACGAGATAATATATGAGTAATTTACGACCACTTTTGCTTCCAAATCTCCGAGACTTATTTTTTTGTGGTGTTCTAATTGATTTTATGTGCTTGTAGGTGGAAAAAAAATGAAGCCACGTATGGATATTCAGTACATTCTTGTACTTATTCTTGTTGGTTAATGTTTATTGAAACTGAATTTAGTATTTTGTTGCATAAAACTTGTTGAAAACTTAATTTGATATTATGTTCTTTCTTTTTCCAAAAGTGGTGTAATTGAATTATGTTAATTTAAGTGATATATTGAGATATTTATTATGTGAATTGTGTTGTGAGATTTGGTATATTTAATATATTTATTTTTTTAATTGTAAAACAAACTAGAAAAATACAATTAAAATAAAAATATATTACTAACCAAAAGTAGAATAACATCACTAAATATTGACTCAATTTTAAATATTGACATGCAAATAGTATCATTAAATATTTACACTTCGTATCATTATTTTGGTGATACTATAGTGACACGAATGAATGACACGTAAATAGTATCATTAAGTACTAACGCCATAGTATCATTATTTTGGTGATACTATAATAACACGAATTACTGACATAAAAAATTAGTGTCAGTGTGTTCTGGCTGGAGCATTACTGACACAATTAACAAGTGTCAGTAAAAGTTATTACTGACACTAAATTGGTTTAAGTAAAACCCATTTTTCTAGTAGTGATCAGCGAAAGAAGAAGTTTGCAGTTGGTGATTTGGTTATGGGATGGGAACCTTGCCAATAAAAATATGGTATATTCAATGGCACATCAAGTTATTTAGCAAATTAACTAATAATTATTTATTGGAATTAATCAAGAAACATCATTATTAAAAAAATTGGTATTTTCTGTGCCCTTACAACAATCTTGCTAATTAAAATTTTTTAAATTAATTAATACTAGTCAACTTTAAATATGTTTAATACCCTTACAATCATCTTACTGATAATATTTATGAATGAATTAATTTAAAAAATTAATCTTGAAAGTGAATAATAACAAAGATTTACTACATTCATTTTTATTTTACTTTTAAGACTGATTTGATAAATCAAAACTTTTTTCTTTTTATAAATATCTTAAGAGTATTAAAAAATAAAGAAAACGTAATGGTAGAAGTGTAACATATTTAATAATAAAGGTGTCTTAAGGTTTTTTTAAAATATAAGGATTAAATTAATGCTTAAGTTGAAATATAGAGATTAAATGAACATTTACTTTTTTAGAGCTAATTGGCCTTCTAGATCGACAGGAAATTCCATTTTTATTGTTTACAATTTTTTTTAAGTATATGTAGGCATTAAAATTTTATTTTATGTCTAGTTTGCCTCTTCTAGTTATTTTGTATTTTATGTGTTTATTTTATGTCTAGTTTGCCTCTTCTAGTTATTTTGTATTTTATGTGTTTATTTTATGTCTAGTTTGCCTCTTCTAGTTATTTGCATTTTATGTGTAACAAAGAACAAAACCTACTAACCTAGTCTTTCAACAGCTTTCATCAATATTCAGCTATCTTTTCAGAACTTTGTTCTTTATCGATTCCGCTTTGTCAATAATTGTGTTGAAGAATTTTTTTTACAACTTAACTTGATCTCGGTGTTATATGCTAAGTTTTTCTTAAGAATTTTCTTTGAGTACTAAATGGTTTTATTGGTGTTTTGAATAAATAAAAATAATTACTTTAATAAGTTTGAGTAAGGATATGTTTTGCATTTTAAAAAGTTTTCAGAGTAAAATTTACTTATTTAAATTTAATAGATGAGTATGCTGAGTAAAACTTAATTTGTTTAAATTTAACAGATAAATGTATAGAGCAATAGTGTTCAAAGTAATTAATAGAAAGCAAATAGCCTCACCCATTTTAAAAAAAAATCCTAATTTGTTTGTAAATTTCGTTGCTTTGGATGGAATATTTTCTTTCATAGTTTAAATAATTTATTGACCCCAGTAATTTTTCACGAAAGAACTACTTATTTTGATATTACTACATAATGACCTTGAGATATCATTATTCACTATTTAATATATAATTTAATAAAAACATACAAAAATAATTTCTATTCTTACATAATATAGAGTTTAAAAATGTTATTAAAAGTAGAAAAGACTTTAAAAAATATTGATAATGTACTTAAAATATAATATTTTTACAATTTTAATATTAAAAATAAAGAAAATTTTGGTAGTCAAAATCGGGGGATACCCTAACAAGAAAAGAAACTGTCAACATCATTCTTTGAAACCCAAAAAACAAAAAAGGAAATAAGAAGATAAATATGATAACTTTCTCTTATTTATTTATGTTTTGTCATACATACACTCATGACAAATATTAGCATAGAAAGTCGTCCATTGCCAGGACTTATTTTGTTGATACAATGTGACAACTTATTACTTTTATTCCAAGCTAACAGAGGATTAATGGTGCTATTTTAACTTAAATCTTAACATGAATTTTGAGTCCATGATTTCATGCAATTTATTTAACAGAGATGATGAATGAATTTGACAACACAAAAAATTATCTTTTATTTTCATCATCTACTATTAAATATTGCGTGATATCATTACCTTAAAATTATGTTAAAATTTTAAGCTGAAAGTTTTAGGCAACCTCCGTTACTTACTAATATCTCTCAAGGACAGAAAGTAATATCGTAATTAGGACCACCAGTGCAAGAAAAGGTGCTAGTGCGATCATCATAAGCATAGCTATAAGCTTGAGGGCACTGGTCTTTGAAAATCTTAGAATATTTAGTCGGTGGGCATGTCTCAGGTTTATTGAATGCCCCAGTGCAACAATATTGTGGTTTATTAAAAGCTGCACATGCACTCTTGCAAGCAATCACATTCCCATTGGATCCTTTGACTGCTAGCTCTGATGGACAAACAGCATTCACGTTGGCTTTACAGCTAGATGTCTTGCAAGTAGCACCAGAACCGCCTTGTGGGGCAACTGAAAGAGGCAAGTTAAAGCCATCAACGAGGCTAAGATCGAAGAAATCTTGTCCTTTGTTTGCAGCAATTGTGAATTCCACGAGAGATGCCGGTGGGGCTGCACCATTACCGTTG
Source organism: Citrus australasica (assembly GCA_029618585.1). Classification (NCBI taxonomy): domain Eukaryota; kingdom Viridiplantae; phylum Streptophyta; class Magnoliopsida; order Sapindales; family Rutaceae; genus Citrus; species Citrus australasica. The sequence goes on from JARCIV010000006.1 coordinate 7,160,654, forward strand.
CATTTGACTTGGCCTGAGCCACAATCTGCAGTGACGCAAGTGAACTTGCCGGAGGAATCCTTAGAGCACTGTGTTCGAGCCCAGAAACGGCCTTTCCAAGGGGAAGGAACAACGAGAGTCTTTTTTGCTTTGGATGCTAACTCGAACCCATTTTCTGACAGCTGAGCGCCTCGATCTGCGGTTAGGGCTCCCGGCCAAATAGTGTTTTGGCAGTTGTTTGTGAATGTAATCGTTGCCAAGTGCGCCCCTGCATAAAATATATGCATTAGTTGTTTATTAGGTGACGTATGAGAGAAACTTCTGTGGGGTAGGTCACCTCAGCTTCCGTCCACTAATGAGTCTCACAGCAAGACCTAACAGCAGGTCTTTTTTTTTTTCTGAAATACTAACAGCAGGTCTTTACTGTGCAGGTGCACCACATAAGTTTTTCTCGATATATATGCTAATTCTTAGACAATTTAGATAAAACACTGAAAAAAATAGTGCAATTGTAAATACATCGATGCTGGTTTACGCATTTAATTACAAACACCATAAAACGGTATTAATTTCTCATTACTTTTACCAGCTCTCTATCTCTTTAGCATTTTTCTTTCATAAATTTTGTTTTGAACCCAAGATTCAAGATGTGGTTTTCATGACTACAAGATATTTCGACTCATTTCGTGATTATGGACAACGCTTTGGACCACTTTAAAGTTTCACAATAATTACAAAGATAATATTAATATTGAAATTTGATCTGAGCCATAAAAAATAATGGTAAAATTAATTTACATAATGACAGTAATTAATCATAAAACTGATAACAATCATTTCGTGGGCTAATGATTTTTTTAAGATTGATAAAAATTGCCAAACCAATTATGAACATGCAGAGTATACTTGATGACTTGGAAATGCACTGGTGAAATCCATGCATGAGACGCTATGCTTATCAATTAAAGACGAATAAATAAAATATCAAAAGAAAATGTTGTTTACCAGAGATGAGGAAGGAGAAGGTAAGGAAAAATATTGCTCGGGTATTCATAATGAAAGCTAAGCTTTTGCTTGATTAACTTTTATTTGATGATTTCTATGCTGGAAACAAAGCAGAGATTGATATTTATAGGCTTACTGGCTTAAGAGTTAAGAAAAGACGCATTGATCCTGTGCTCCGATATTAAAATATTGGAGGTTTCAACTTTCAACAGGGGATAATGCCGTGTTCTTCGGGTTAAACTTTAAAGCGTAAATTAATGTTAGAGCGTCAACGGGATAATGCCGTGTTCTTATCGCCCATGTGTCGGCATGGTTCATACTTTTCCAAATAAATTTTTTAACTTTCTAGAATTTGAATTTAATTAACCAGTTAAATAAAATTATTTGAAAACGATTATGCCTCTGAAAACAACAAGTTAGTCACATTTATTTATCTGTGATTGACAAATAGATAAGTTGGTAATCATTTCAAAATAAATGCACATACATTCCCAAGTCTTGAAAATCAATTTGAAGACTTAGCATCATACAAATGTAACTTAAAGTTTTATTTTAATCATAAGATGAAAAGGCCCAAAAGAAATTATTTCCTAGGGTTCCAAATTCTTTATAGCTGCTTCTAATTTCAAGTGAAGTGATATTCATATATTAGATAACAAACAAAAGTAATATGCAATCAATAATTTATAAATCAATCATTCAATGTATGAGTGACATATGCATCAACACTTGGGATGAAAATAATGAGATTTAATTTGGAAATTAACTGTAACTTTATTATATTATAATTGTAAAGTTATCTCTACACACAACTCTGAAAAATTGCATTTTGTTGTCTTCACGTCAATAAATCTGAATACTTCAATTATTTTAGTAATCAAATTTTTTTCAAATGGCCAGACTGGTTTCCTTGAGTTCCCAGGAGAACTTGGGATTTCCTATAATTGATTTGTTGATCTCTCCCCCCCCCCCCCCTTTTTCAATTAAGTAGGTCCTACTGTATTCAATTAAATAAATTCCGGTCAAATTTGGTACCAGGAACATTCAAACTTTAATCCATTAATTCTGTTGTAACAAGCCAAACTAACTCGATTGTCAGAAGAAAGTATATAGTTTGATTTAATAATCCATTATATCCTTATAGTTTATTAAATATCTTATTCCTCTCTTTCTTTCTTTCTTTTTTAAATAAGTTAATAGTTTTACCCTTAATGAATTTGGATAATTCAAAATAAATGAAAAAAAACTTATTTCAAACAAAAAATCGCTGTGAATTATATAATTTTTTTATTTATTTTCAAAGTTAATTTGAGAAATAAAAAGTACTACAGTTATGCTGATATTGAAAATTTTTTGCTTTGGTATACGACTCATTAGCGAGACTAATTTGTCTTTATTTATGATGGATTTGGATTCATTATAAATTACTCAATTTGTTTCAAGTGCATGTCGTACACGTATAGAGTTATTTTGGATTATCTCAAAAGTACAAACACTAATTTCAGTGCCCCAGAGCTTCAAACTTCAAATATTGCAAGATTTTATAATGATCCTACTAATGTATTACCTAAATTTGCTCTTAAGCATTCTATATCTTTAGTTTGATTGGAGAATTATTCAAACATTCTAGAATGTTATCTTTAATTTAATCTTTGAAATATAATACTCCTTTTACTCCAAAATAAAAAGAAAGTTTTAACTTATTATTATAAATAAAACTGTTAGCATGTTATTTCTTTTCAAAATAATTATTTTTGTATGGTTATATATTAATCAACATGAAATTCTAAAAAATGAAGAAATAATTGAAATACTTTTTCTAATTAAATTTAGAAGATCAAATAATTAACAGTGATATTATTATTACAAAATTATTTAAATTTTTCATAAGTATTCAAATATTTTCCTTTATAGAAAATAACATTTACATGATTAATTAATAATTATAGTGTTAATTTGAATAACTTTGGAAAATAATCTTTATGTTTAATATTTTCTAGTTTGAATAATTGACAATGATTTATGTTATTCATTTGAATTATCGAAACTGTTTAACGGAAAAACTATCAAAATTAAGGAAAAAAATTGATATGCAAGGCCTAAAGGGATAATTTTACAAATTATAGTGATCTGTTGGAAGCATTGAGCCAAACGATACGAATGTAAAGAACATTATTTACCCGTCTGAACTTAGAACTAATTTAGATTGTGCAATATGATGAAAACAATTGTGTATCTTTGCCAGAATCCATTGACTCACTAAATATAGTTTGTTGGGAGTAATTAATTGAAGAGAACTAACAGAAATTGACAGTCTTTTTCATGATTTCTTTCAAAATATCATTGCATTTGAGAAATGTGGCCAGAACTGCCCAAATGTGATGAGTGGCAATGTACCTAATGGCTCACATCTCATGACTTCAATAGTTTGTAAATTTTTTTTTTTAATAGAATAATTTGTAAAAGTTAAATACGTTTCGTAAATTTTTTTTTTTTTTCTAATAGATATTCTGTCTTTGAAACTTCCATGAAAAGCACCCTTGGACTTTCTAACAGAAGAAATCAAGTCTAAACGGAGTTCTCTTTGTACCGCTATCAGCGGAGCCGCTGATTTGATTAAGAAAAGTACGCAAATGTCTTGACGTGAGGAAAATGCTAGGTTGCTGGCTCTACGCATGATTGCTTACACGTTGTGTTTAGTTATTGTTTCCTTCTGATTTAACTTAAGTTGTGACTTTTATGCTGTCTTGAAGTTATATTTATTGAGAAATTATCATTCATCGATCTTAATTTAGTTTGTTCTGTTATTAAAAATACTAAGAAAATTTAAATTTATTTTATTTTTCATCTTATGTTTATAATTTGTATCGATCGTCTATAAAATGTTAACTGTTGTTTAATATCATGACATGGGTAATTTAAATATTTAATATGCTAAATAATGAAAAATTATCACTCATCCATATCAAGTTTACTATAAAAAATACTTTAAAAGCTTAAATTTGTTTGAATTTCCACCATAAGTTTGCAATTTGTATCTATCGTCCATTAAAATGTTAACTGTCAATTATAATCAATGATTTTACAAGGGTAATTTAGACATTTAATATGTTAAATAAAAAATAAAATAATACTCTAGAGCAAAAAAATTAAAAAAAATAAAAACTAATTTTTAGTACAAATATTTAATTAACTACACTTAACATCATAATTTCTTCCTTAATTAAAATCAAATTTATCTTCACAAATTTACATAATCAAACTTAGCCCACAAATTATCCAAGCTTTATTTCATATATACTCAATCAATCCAATCCTTAAATTCAATTTCATAAACAGCCAATCAAACCCAATTTGTAGTGTCATAGCCGCCATTACACTATTATCACTTTCGCTGGCCTCATGGATAACTGCAACCACGAGAAGGCTGATCAATGGTCGATCTTCATAGTTCAATGCATGCTTTTGTCAATTACCTCTAATGACTGAAGGACTTCGTGGCGAAGAATGTTAGCGATGAAGGATTTGATGTAAATTCCGTGTTGATTTTGTCAATCATAAAAATTTATAGAGAGAGAAGATAAGGAATAAGATAGTGAGATGTATTTTATTTCGGTTTTGGTTTTATGTGGTTGATGAATGTTTGATACAAATTGTGGTTAGAGATCAAAATTGTTGATGGATTTTGTTTTGAAACAAAGAATTTGCTGGTTTTTTTTTAGTTGGGAAAAAGACATCTATATTCCCAAGATTTAGAAAAAAAAATTATAAAGATCCCAAAATTTTTTAGAAAGGAACACACAAATTCTTTTTATCACTATACCCTTTGAATAAATTAGTTAGAAAATTGACTTTAAAGTTTTTTAATTAATATAAATTTAATATAAATAACATTATCCATCTAGTAGGCTAATAATGTTAAATTATTTTAACATTGAAAATAATATTAAATTTTAAATTATTATATTTGTTTTAATAATATTTTTATTTATTATAAAGATTTTAAATAAATTTGTGGGTCAAATAAATGTGCAAGTAACAAAATATCTCCCGATTAATAATACTAAAATTATTTGTTTACATAATATTAAAAAAAATTAATTTTAATTTATTATTTAAATATTATGTTTCTATTCATTAATAAAAATTACTTTATTATAATAAAATAGGTCTAATAGATTACAAAAACAAAAAGACTTTTTGAATATTAAAATTATTTTAAAATGTATATACAGTTGCATTCATTTTTATGTCAAATTTCTATTTATTATAAACTTTTGGGTAAATTTTTTCACCAAGGTCAGGACCGACAAAAATTATTATTAAATCGAGATCAATTTAACAAGTATTAATTTAAGGATGATAAAACCCTTATTCAATTTAAATTGCATTTAAAGAAAATTATGAATGGAATTGTGTAATTAACACACCTAGAAAGTCTTGAAAAAAACTCGTCCTAAACACTTACCATTAAAAAATTAAAAACTCATAATCTAATAACAACACTAGTGTTAAAAAATTAAAAATTCATAATCTAATAACAACACTAGTGTCCTAGAACAGTCCCTCTCTCCCCCTCTTTATTCAATTTCTACAGTAAAACATTTCAGAAAATGTTTAATAAATTATATTTCTCTCTCAATATTTAATATATGGAGTATTTTGTTTTTAATTAATTAGAATAGAGCGCTCTTTTCTCTCTTTTTTTCCTTCAAATTTCCTCTTTGTTATTTAGTTTATTCAATTTCCTTTTTTCTTTGAAGTTGCAGGATGATATTTTCTTAATAAATCAGTAGCTCTTTTCTTCTTGTGTGTGTGTGTGTGTGTCATTTTATATTGATACATGAGATAAAGAGGAAAAAAAATTAAGAGTTTTATTTGAAGTGAAGAACTGAGAATTGGTTTGATATATAATTGACTTTTATTACCAAATTAATATTTTAGAGATGGTTATAATTAGTAATCAATAGTATGAATATGGTTTAAGTTTTAGAAGATAAGGAAATTCCGTGTTGATTTTGTCAATCCTAAAAGTTTATAGAGAGAGAAGATAAGGAATAAGATAGTGAGATGTATTTTATTTTGGTTTTATGTGGTTGATGAACGTTTGATACAAATTGTGGTTAGAGATCAAAATTGCTGATGGATTTTGTTTTGAAACAAAGAATTTGCTGGTTTTTTTTTCAAGTTGGGAAAAAGACATCTATATTCCCAAGATTTGGAAAACAATTATAAAGATCCCCAAATTGTTTAGAAAGGAACAAAAAAATTCTTTTTTATCACTATACCCTTTGAATATATTAGTTAGAAAATTGACTTTAAAGTTTTTTAATTAATATAAATTTAATATAAATAACATTATCCATCTAGTAGGCTAATAATGTTAAATTATTTTAACATTGAAAATAATATTAAATTTTAAATTATTATATTTGTTTTAATAATATATTTTTATTTATTATAAAGATTTTAAATAAATTTGTGGGTCAAATAAATGTGCAACTAACAAAATATCTCCCGATTAAGAATAATAAAATTATTTGTTTACATAATATTCAAAAATAATTTTAATTTTAATTTATTATTTAAATATTATGTTTCTATTCATTAATAAAAATTACTTTATTATAATAAAATAGGTCTAATAGATTACAAAAACAAAAAGACTTTTTTAATATTAAAATTATTTTAAAATGTATATATAGTTGTATTTATTTTTATGTCAAATTTCTATTTATTATAAAATTTTGGGTAAATTTTTTCACCAGGGTCAGGACCGACAAAAATTATTATTTAATCGAGATCAATTTAACAAGTATGGATTTAAGGATGATAAAACCCTTATTCAATTTAAATTGCATTTAAAGAAAATTATGAATGGAATTGTGTAATTAACACACCTAGAAAGTCTTGAAAAAAAACTCGTCCTAAAGATTTACCATTAAAAAAACAAAAAATTCATAATCTAATAACAACACTAGTGTCCTAGAACAGTCCCTCTCTCCCCCTCTTTATTCAATTTCTACAGTAAAAAATTTCAGAAAATGTTTAATAAATTATATTTCTCTCTCAATATTTGATATATTGAGTCTTTTGTTTTTAATTAATTAGAATAGAGCGCTCTTTTCTCTCTTTTTTTCCTTCAAATTTCTTCTTTATTATTTAGTTTATTCAATTTCCTTTTTTCCTTGAAGTTGCAGGATGATATTTTCTTAATAAATCAGTAGCTCTTTTCTTCTTGTGTGTGTGTGTGTGTGTTTGTGTGTGTGTGTGTGTGTGTGTGTGTGTGTGGTGTGTGTGTGTGCCATTTTATAGTGACACTTGAGATAAAGAGGAAAACAAATCAAGAGTTTTATTTGAAGTGTAGAACTGATAATTGGTTTGATATATGATTGATTTTTATTGCCAAATTAATATTTTAGAGATGGTTATAATTAGCAATCATTAGTATGAATCTGGTTTAAGTTTTAGAAGATAAGGAAATTCCGTGTTGATTTTGTCAATCCTAAAAGTTTATAGAGTGAGGAGATAAGGAATAAGATAGTGAGATGTATTTTATTTTGGTTTTGGTTTTATGTGCTTGATGAGCGTTTGATAAAAATTGTGGTTAGAGATTAAAATTTATGCTGGATTTTGTTTTGAAACAAAGAATTTGCTGGTTTGTTTTTTAGTTGGGAAAAAGACATCTATATTCCCAAGATTTGGAAAAACAATTATAAAGATCCCCAAATTTTTTAGAAAGGAACACAAAAATTCTTTTTTATCACTATACCCTTTGAATATATTAGTTAGAAAATTGACTTTAAAGTTTTTTAACATTAATATAAATTTAATATAAGTAACATAATCCATCTAGTAGACTAATAATGTTAAATTATTTTAACATTGAAAATAATATTAAATTTTAAATTATTATATTTGTTTTAATCATATATTTTTATTTATTATAAAGATTTTAAATAAATTTGTGGGTCAAATAAATGTGCAAGTAACAAAATATCTCCCGATTAATAATACTAAAATTATTTGTTTGCATGATATTCAAAAAAAATTTAATTTTAATTTATTATTTAAATATTATGTTTCTATTCATTAATAAAAATTACTTTATTATAATAAAATATGTCTAATAGATTACAAAAACAAAAAGACTTTTTGAATACTAAAATTATTTTAAAATGTATATGAAATGCAAGTTATGCAACCCAAGAGGGGGGGTGAATTGGGTTTTTAAAAATTATGTAATACAATTCGCACAACAAATTAATCTAATGCCTTAATGGAAAAGAAAACAATAAATTTAAACAAGCATAAAAATAAAAATGTAAGAGAAGAGAAAAACAAACACACGGATTTTTACGTGGTTTGGCAATCCCCGCCTACGTCCACGCCTCCAAGCCAACCAAGCTCGAGGATTTCACTATCCAAACCACCCAAGGCTTCAAGTTCTTACAATTGACTTTCAAGGTGTTAATGAACATTTACAATCAAGAGATTATCTCCCCAATCTCTTTACCCCAAGTGTTTCTCATACTTATACACTTACAATTTGATAAGTAATGAAAATTACAACAAAAACTCTCTTTAAGAGTGGATATACAAATAATAGCTCAACAATGATTCAATCAATGATGATTTGCATTTTGGAAGCTCAATATATGTTATATGATCTTATATTTGCTTGTATTAGCTTTTAAAATGAAGTTTGAGTTGAGTTATTATAGTTAAAGCCTAAAAATTAGCCGTTATAGGCAAATTCCCGCGCCCAAGCGGTTAGCCGCTTGATTTATCCGGCTAGCCGCTTAGGAACTTTCTATAATTATACTATGCCCTAAAACGCATAAAACTTTGCAAATAGGTCCAATTTCAGAATTTCCTAAGAATAATTGACTTTCCAAAACTTTTTGAACTTATGATATGACCCCAAAGATATTATTATTTCGCAAAAAAGGTCATTTTCAACATAATACCCATATTTTTTAAAGTTCTCAAAATCTTACACTTTAGTCCAAAATATTCATAAATTATAGTATGGCCCAAAACATTTCAAATGTTTGTAAAAAAGTCCAACTCTGAAATTTAATAATAATACTTATTAAAATCAAATATTTAAAAACTTTACATTTAAGTCTAAATTACTCAAAACCACAAGGTACTTTATCTTATAAAAATAAAACTTTTTAGTTTATAAAAATTAATTACTTAAATTAATCTCTTGAGCTTCTCAAATGCTAAATCATGCATCAATTAAATCATACCGGCTTTACAAGAATTTATCGCACTAATTTATTCGTTGAACTCTAAACTATATTCTTGATGTCGTCGCTGTCCGTTGAGTGTCTTCAATCTTGAGTTCACTTGATTCACTTGCATAAATATTATCCTTCAAAAAAACTAGTGAAAATGTGAAATACAATATTTATTTTTTTTACTTAAGACACATGTTTGTTATCATAAAAATTACATTATGTGTAACCCTTTCGGCTAATAGTATATACAGTTGCATTTATTTTTATGTCAAATTTCTATTTATTATAAAATTTTGGGTAAATTTTTTTCACCAGGGTCAGGACCGACAAAAATTATTATTTAATCGAGATCAATTTAACAAGTATTAATTTAAGGATGATAAAACCCTTTTTTTCTTTAAATTGCATTTAAAGAAAATTATGAATGGAATTGTGTAATTAACACACCTAGAAAGTCTTGAAAAAAACTCGTTCTAAAGATTTACCATTAAAAAAACTAAAAATTCATAATCTAATAACAACACTAGTGTCCTAGAACAGTCCCTCTCTCCCCCTCTTTATTCAATTTCTACAGTAAAAACTTTCAGAAAATGTTTAATAAATTATATTTCTCTCTCAATATTTAATATATTGAGTCTTTTGTTTTTAATTAATTAGAATAGAGCGCTCTTTTCTCTCTTTTTTTCCTTCAAATTTCTTCTTTGTTATTTAGTTTATTTAATTTCCTTTTTTCCTTGAAGTTGCAGGATGATATTTTCTTAATAAATCAGTAGCACTTTTCTTCTTGTGTGTATGTGTGTGTGTGTGTGTGTGTCATTTTATATTGATACTTGAGATAAAGAGGAAAAAAAATCAAGAGTTTTATTGGAAGTGTAGAACTCAGAATTGGTTTGATATATAATTGACTTTTATTGCCAAAATAATATTTTGGAGATGGTTATAATTAGCAATCATTAGTATGAATTTGGTTTAAGTTTTAGAAGATAAGGAAATTCCGTGTTGATTTTGTCAATCCTAAAAGTTTATAGAGAGAGAAGATAAGGAATAAGATAGTGAGATGTATTTTATTTTGGTTTTGGTTTTATGTGGTTGATGAACGTTTGATACAAATTGTGGTTAGAGATCAAAATTGTTGATGGATTTTGTTTTGAAACAAAGAATTTGCTGGGTTTTTTTTAGTTGGGAAAAAGACATCTATATTCCCAAGATTTGGAAAAACAATTATAAAGATCCCCGTATTTTTTAGAAAGGAACACAAAAATTCTTTTTTATCACTATACCCTTTGAATATATTAGTTAGAAAATTGACTTTAAAGTTTTTTAATCAATATAAATTTAATATAAATAACGTAATCCATCTAGTAGACTAATAATGTTAAATTATTTTAACATTGAAAATAATATTAAATATTATATTATTATATTTGTTTTAATAATATATTTTTATCTATTATAAAAATTTTAAATAAATTTGTGGGTCAAATAAATGTGCAAGTAACAAAATATCTCCCGATTAATAATACTAAAATTATTTTTTACATAATATTCAAAAATAATTTTAATTTTAATTTATTATTTAAATATTATGTTTCTATTCATTAATATTATAATAAAATAGGTCTAATAGATTACAAAAACAAAAACACTTTTTGAATATTAAAATTATTTTAAAATGTATATACAGTTGCATTTATTTTTATGTCAAATTTCTATTTATTATAAAATTTTGGGTAAATTTTTTCACCAGGGTCAGGACCGACAAAAATTATTATTTAATCGAGATCAATTTAACAAGTATTAATTTAAGGATGATAAAACCCTTATTCAATTTAAATTGCATTTAAAGAAAATTATGAATGGAATTGTGTAATTAACACACCTAGAAAGTCTTGAAAAAAACTCGTCCTAAAGATTTATCATTAAAAAAACAAAAAAATTCATAATCTAATAACAACACTAGTGTCCTAGAACAGCCCCTCTCTCCCCCTCTTTATTCAATTTCTACAGTAAAAAAATTTCAGAAAATGTTTAATAAATTATATTTCTCTCTCAATATTTAATATATTGAGTCTTTTGTTTTTAATTAATTAGAATAGAGCGCTCTTTTCTCTCTTTTTTTCCTTCAATTTTCTTCTTTGTTATTTAGTTTATTCAATTTCTTTTTTTCCTTGAAGTTGCAGGATGATATTTTCTTAATAAATCAATAGCTCTTTTCTTCTTGTGTATGTGTGTGTGTGTGTGTGTGTGTGGTGTGAGTCATTTTATATTGATACTTGAGATAAAGAGGAAAAAAAATCAAGAGTTTTATTTGAAGTGTAGAACTTAGAATTGGTTTGATATATAATTGACTTTTGTTGCCAAAATAATATTTTAGAGATGGTTATAATTAGCAATCATTAGTATGAATCTGGTTTACGTTTTAGAAGATGACCCAAACGCGAGTCTTGATCAACGAAGTGAGAGAAAAGTGGGGTTTCAATTACTTACAAATGACAATATTATTTATTTAGAAAAAGAATAGTTTGGTATTAAGTGGGGTATAATTGAAAAAGAGATTTTAAGAGAATTTTACAGGGATCCCAATAATTCAATTATATTATTTATTATTCTTATGCCCATACCTATCAAGTCAAACCGTTTATTTGAAAGCAAAGGCGAATCACAAGTTTTTGAATAAGATAGTGAGATGTATTTTATTTTGATTTTGGTTTTATGTGGTTGATGAACGTTTTATACAAATTGTGGTTAGAGATCAAAATTGTTGATGGATTTTGTTTTGAAACAAAGAATTTGCGGGGTTTTTTTTTAGTTGGGAAAAAGACATCTATATTCCCAAGATTTTGAAAAACAATTATAAAGATCCCCAATTTTTTTAGAAAGGAACACAAAAATTCTTTTTTATCAGTATACCCTTTGAATATATTTGTTAGAAAATTGACTTTATAGTTTTTTAATTAATATAAATTTAATATAAATAACATAATCCATCTAGTAGACTAATAATGTTAAATTATTTTAACATTGAAAATAATATTAAATATTATATTATTATATTTGTTTTAATAATATATTTTTATTTATTATAATGATTTTAAATAAATTTGTGGGTCAAATAAATGTGCAAGTAACAAAATATCTCTTGATCAATAATACTAAAATTATTTTTTACATAAGTTTTCAAAAATAATTTTAATTTTAATTTATTATTTAAATATTATGTTTCTATTCATTAATAAAAATTACTTTATTATAATAAAATAGGTCTAATAGATTACAAAAACAAAAAGACTTTTTGAATATTAAAATTATTTTAAAATGTATATACAGTTGCATTTATTTTTATGTCAAATTTCTATTTATTATAAAATTTTGGGTAAATTTTTTCACCAGGGTCAGGACCGACAAAAATTATTATTTAATCGAGATCAATTTAACAAGTATGAATTTAAGGATGATAAAACCCTTATTCAATTTAAATTGCATTTAAAGAAAATTATGAATAGAATTGTGTAATTAACACACCTAGAAAGTCTTGAAAAAAACTCGTCCTAAAGATTTACCATTAAAAAAACAAAAAATTCATAATCTAATAACAACACTAGTGTCCTAGAACAGCCCCTCTCTCCCCCTCTTTATTCAATTTCTACAGTAAAAAATTTCAGAAAATGTTTAATAAATTATATTTCTCTCTCAATATTTAATATATTGAGTCTTTTGTTTTTAATTAATTAGAATAGAACGCTCTTTTCTCTCTTTTTTTCCTTCAAATTTCTTCTTTGTTATTTAGTTTATTCAATTTCCTTTTTTCCTTGAAGTTGCAGGATGATATTTTCTTAATAAATCAGTAGCACTTTTTTTCTCTTGTGTGTGTGTCATTTTATATTGATACTTGAGATAAAGAGGAAAAAAAATCAAGAGTTTTATTTGCAGTGTAGAACTGAGAATTGATTTGATATATAATTGACTTTTATTGCCAAATTAATATTTTAGAGATGGTTATAATTAGCAATCATTAGTATGAATCTGGTTTGAGTTTTAGAAGATGACCCAAATGCGAGTCTTGATCAACGAAGGGAGAGAAAAGTGGGGTTTTGATTACTTACAAATGACAATATTATTTATTTAAAAAAAGAATAATTTTGGTATTAAGTGGGGTATAATTGAAAAAGAGATTTTAAGAAAATTTTACAGGAGTTCCAATAATTTAATTCTATTATATATTATTCTTAGGCCCATGCCTATCAAGTCAAACCGTTTATTTGAAAGCAAAGGCAAATCACAAGTTTTTGAATATCCTTACGCGTAATTTCCTCATTCAGGCTTAAGTTTTTTTATTTCTTAGTCCAACAATTTCTCTAACAAGCCCACTTCAATTTTGTTGAGGCAAAAACTTAGGATATCATAAACGAAAATAGCTAACAACATTATACGACACCTAATAAAAGATTTAAAGGGGGCAGAAAGTTACATTATAACGATTAGCCCCACCACATGAATACGTAGGGGGGTCATTATCTGCCGGATAGGTGTGAGCCAAACCACACAGCTGCTTAAATTTCTTGGAATACTGATTAGGCTGGCAAGCTTGGCCTCTGAAATTCTCAGTACAGCAAAATTTTGCATCTCTTAACGCATCACATGGACTATTGCATGCTACATACGATCCATTTTTGTTTGTGGCCACCAATTCTGGAGCGCACACATTGCTCAAGTCCGCAATGCAATCCACAACAGGACATGATGATCCAGACCTGTCCACCAACGTCCCGCCATCCGGTCTGATCCGGATCGGAACATTGAACCCGTGGTTCAAGCTCACTTCGTACGACACTTCAGATTTATTATTGATTGATAAATTGAGTAAGGTAACAGGGTATCTGGGCATTGGCCCTTGGCAATCAACTTGGCCTGTCCCGCAGTCTCCGGTCGCACAAGAAAAGTAAAACGATTCATTATTGGAGCATTTGGTTCGCGCCCAAATGCTACCGGTCCATGGTTCCGGCATGCTAAATATTTCCAGGGTGCCAGGTGCATGCTCAGAGTTGAAGTCACCAGAAGATGGAGATGCAGCAAGCCACACCGTGTATGAACACTGGTTCTCAATATTAAGAATTACTTCAGACTGCCCACCTGAAAAAGGAAACAAAAAAAAAAAAGATTCAAAATTAGCCATCATTATTCATTCCATTTCCTGGGTTACCTTTTTGCTTTTGTGTGTGTACACAAAAATGACTTACCAGAAATGATCAACAAAAGTAGGAGCAGGCTGGAAATAGAAGCTTTGTTTTCCATTACTTGTGTGTTTTCTAAGAAAACTAGCAATTAGAATGGGAAGGTATCCTTTTGTTTATTTTTATAAGCAAAGCCAGGAACATATTCTGGAAAGAATCAACCATAATATAAAATTTGCAACTCATTAATGAGTTAACTACGAAATGAAAGGAAATCACTGTGATGTCAAAAGCATATCCATTGAATTAATATATTGTGTTTATATTATAGTCGCCAGGCTGGACAAATATCTGTTATATATCCCAAAAAATGTTTTGCTCTTTACAGGCTTTGCTTATACCATAAAAGTAAAAAACTTAAAATTCAACAATTTTTTTTTTCCAATTTTATTATATTTTGGCTTAATTTGGCGATGCTTATTTGCAAATTCCAAGATATGCAATTGAATGCACAATTAATTTTCGTTTGCAGCATGTCTGTAATTTTTAGGGTAAATTTCACCCCACCCTCTAATTAAATTGACATACTTCAATTCATCTTCCAAAAGTGTGAAAACGTCAATATGCCCTCCAAAAATCATTAACTCTATGTTAGTTTTAACATTGAAAAGAATAAAATTGTATTTGTATATATACCGTAACGAGCATTAGATATAGCGCCTTGTGGACATGAAATCAATATCAGCAACACTGTACACATGATATGTAAGCATAGATTTAGAATTAAATAATCAAACTAGTTTGATTTAGTAGATATATATAAGGCCTAAGGTTTCCACCAAAAGATATAAAAATACTTTAAAAAAAAAAAAAGCCGCAATATACAAAATCAAAGAAAAAGTAAAATTTCTTCTCTAAGTTTAAGAAAAAAATTCTTTTATTACTACTTGCTTTTAGTAGTGATAGATGCGCTCACACGTTAAGTGCAAATCAAACTTAAGATATAAGTTAAAAAATCTTTGGGTGACAGATAGTGATTTGAATGCCCAAATTATTAGTACAAAAAAGCAAAGATACGATTTCTAAATTATAGTAATTTTTTATGTTATGTGAGAATTCCAATCTAATAATTTCCACTGCAAAAGCATTTTAACCAACACTCATAAGGGAGAAAGTTTAGGCAAACATATGAACTCATCACTCATCCAACTATGAATAAAATTATTTGGATTCTAATAAAAAATATCAGTAACGAATTTAGTAGGAACATTGGACATAAAATTGATGGATAAAAAAATTGAAACATTTAAACGCGTAATAGTAAAGTTCAACCCAAATTAAGGTTTAATCCAACCAAAACCAAATTTTATAAAATAAATTTGGTATCTAAGCTAAATTTTTGGGATCCTACCTAATTAATAGGGACATCTAAGAGAAAATTAGAGGAAGTATTAATTGAAATACATAGACCCATAAGGGAGAATATTTATCAAAACTAGGAACTCATTCAATGAAAAATAATTTTATTTAGAATTTAACCCAAAAATATTTAATATAAAACTAATGGACAAATAACTGTAACATACCTATGACACAAAAAGTTTAACCTAAATTAGAAAGTACCTCACTAAAAGTAAAATTATAAAAAAAACTTAACCCAAATATTTGAAATATTACTAAGTTAAATCAGAATATTCAACACAAAAATGGTAGAATAACTAGTTGACACACATTAAACTCAAAAGGAGAAAATAGAAACAAATTTAAAAACTTATTCAACGTAAATGAATTAACTTAAAAATCTAATATAGAATATTGGTATTTAATGAATTCAATACAAATATTAAACACAAAATTGGTGGACTAATAAATTAACACATTTTATCCTATAAGCGAAAAAATTTAACAAAACTCAAGAACTAGTCCAACCAAAGTAAAATTATAAAAATAAATTTAACAATTTAACCCAATTAATTAGAATCTTATCCGAGTAATTGAAATATTCAACGTAATGACAGTGGAATAACTAATTGAAACATGTGAGTCCAATGGAGGTATAACCATAAAATTCATCCAATAAAAAATGAATTTATTTGAAATTTAACCAAAATATTAACATTGAATGTAACACTATTAAAAAAAAAGTTAATTATTAGTTGAAATAAGTAAAAATATTTGACGAAAAATTAAATTATTTAAAAGTTAACTAGCAATACTAGTATTGAATGAATTTTGTGAAAATATTAAATACAAAACTAGTGAATTATAAGTTTAGAATATTAAAAAATAAATTAGTTAATTATTAGTTGAAATAAGATAAAAAAATTTAACAAAAAATTAAATTATTTAAAATTTAACCAGCAATACTAGTATTGAATGAATTTTGTGAAAATATTAAATATTTAATTATTAGTTGAAATAAGGTAAAAAAATTTTAACAAAAAATTAAATTATTTAAAATTTAACCAGCAATACTAGTATTGAATGAATTTTATGAAAATATAAAATACAAAACTAGTGAATTATAAGTTTGAAACAAAATATGCGAATAAGTAAAAAAAAACAATTGACCAAAATTAAAGACGTGAAATCAACTTGAAACATCAACGATATATTAGTATTTTAACTAAAAGAGTTACAATATTATAATTATGCTCAAATATTTTTTTATGTAAATAGATGTTAATTATTTAACAATTTCCTTAATATTTTCTATTTCATTTTCTTTTATTTCCTCAGCACTAAAAATAACTTTCTATAAATTATTCAATCATCAACCGGTAAGAACCCGGTCAAGTTTTGCACCATCTGTATCTGCATTGTAGCAGATAACTATTAAAAAATAGATGTCGATGAAACTTGGCTGAATGAAGACAAACAATTAAGAAATTTTTTAAAAAGGATTAAGATTCAATATTGAGATAACTTTTTGCTGAGTACTGAATCAATGATTAGAATTGATTTAAATTTTTATTTTTTTTATTTATCTTATCTAACTACCATTAATTTAGTGCTCAGCAAAAACTCAGCTCAGCACTGAATATTTACCCTTTTAAAAAACCCACATGATCCTTGTCCAATCACCGTATAGCAAAAAGGCACCATAGCAGGCCTTGCGATATGTACTGAGGTAACAAGCCTTTGGCAGGAATCGTTTGCCTACATAATAATGAAATTTCTTGAAACATTCATATGGAGAAATTCATGAATGAAATTAAAAGACTTATCATTCTCAACCCATCAAAGTACACTAATAAGGATTCTCAAGATCTAAATTAAAAAAAAATGTAAAGAACTCCAATCTAAGACTCCTGAGCCACACAACTGAACATTTATCACAGCTGGCCATTCTGGAGAACTGCCACTAGAAATATTTAAGATCAACCCAAAAATTTAAGATTAGCCATAGCAGATAAGCTCATCTTTAAATGCCACTCTAGAAAAATCAAATAGAACTGGGCAGTCAGTTACAAATGCACAATGGCAGTTCAAATTTTATTATAAGTACAAACAAAAGAAAGAGCATGGAAAAACCCACAAAGTAAAAGAAAGAGCATGGAAAAACCCACAAAGTAAAATAAATCCAAAGTATTCAAATATGGAGTAGCGATAAGGAGCAGACATCTTCACTTTAAAATCATTCAAACGGAGCTAAAAGACCCAAAAACAAAAAAAATCTCAAATGCACTAAGCGACAAAACATAGTGCATTGCTGTCCATCTTTTCCTTATCTTTTAGCTCCATTCGCTTTTCAAAATCATCTGGACATCCCCACACCTAAGCACCATTCTTCAAATAAGTTCCACACTTCAAACTTAAACTACATATTTTGAAGAGTTCCACACTTCAAACTTAAACTACATATTTGCAAAGTTAAAATGACCATGCATGTTATAAAAACTCAAATCTCAATGTCACAACCATTATACAGTCAACACAGCACACCATCGAGAAGATTTCAATGGCTTAAAGAGTTATCGGAAGTACACACCCAATGTCACAATCACATCTCAATTGATATCGAAGCTTCTCAACCTGTTCATGAGATAGGAAATAAAATGAAATGAAGAATAAAACAACAAATTATTATCAATTAATTTTAAAAATGGCATGATGAAAATCATACTTCAAAACCTTCAACATCTGTAGGCACCTCAAGTGGTTTGAAAAAATTGAAAAAAGATCTCTCTGCCTTCTCTATCCAGCATTGTCCTGAATACCAATGAATCACCGTCCTACACAACAGTAGCACCAGCAAGCAAAATTTAGATCAAGGTATAACAATATAGAAAAAGACTTATTCTCAATAATCTTACTGCAAACACTATAGCTCTCAAAGTAAGTTACCCAATAGCTTCCTCGAGAACAATATCAGTTTCATCAATCATGCGATAAGTCCTTTCCAAGACAGAATTCTTGAAGTAAGAATTGGGGCCAAAGGTGAATTCAAGCTTAAACCCCTCAGTATCATTAATCCTAGACCACTTAATGTCTGTAAGATACTTCAAAGCTCCTTGATCATGCTTGGCAATCTGATTCGAAAGAAAATATTTCAAGAACACAAATCCTTGACCATGGCAAAAACAAATAAAAATAAAAAATGGAAGAGAAAACCTAAATACTCTAGTAACTTACATTCTGACGAAGCCCATGGTGACTTTTCATCGCAATAAAACCAGAAATCAGGTACTCCTTTCTCTGCATTACGAGCATAAACAATCAAATATAAATCCACAAGGACATTTGCCACAATAATTTTAAAGGAATTTCATAATTCCTATGTTGATATTCGAAGGGTACCTTTGGTAGCTTTATCCTCTGACTGGACCATTGCACCATCATTAGGAGCCCCTTTCACTTCAGTAACACCGTTGACAATGTCATACCTCTGTACGGTACAACCAATTGGATTATAGGAAATTACATGAATCAAGCTTCAAATAATCCAAGAGAAAGCTCATGCTGTCATGCATAACATACACATGAATGTAAAAAGACACAGGGCAACCATGCCCTCACATAGGAATGTCTATGGCACTATTTTAACACAGCCTCAAGAGCACACCAGGCTAATCAGTATGTGGCCCACAGAAGAGGAAACCCAATGCAGTTTTTGGTAAAACAAAAAAAGATATGTACAATTTCCTTTTCTTTGCCTTTCTTTTTTTCTCTTCAAATATCCCATAAAAGAGACTACCCCATCGTTACATTACGATATTCTTAATTCCCAAGTAAATATATTCACCTTCCTATACAAAAGCAGAAAATTTTGTTAGATAAGATGGTAAGATACCTTGGTGTCTAGAGGCTGACACAATTTAACATAATTGGCTTCCTCTTTTCTTCTCTTCTCAAAGAATTCTGCCTCCAATTCTCAATCTGTAAATCATTAAAGATTCGTCAACCTCATCTTGTTGTCGAGTGTTTGAGCAATTAGAGAAATGAAAAAACCATGAAGGGTGTAAAATACACCCAACAACATAAACGAAAACCAAAGTTGAAGAAATTTCCTCATTCATGATATTTATAATGATGTCAAATTGTCATTTGAGGCACTGACCAAGTTGATTACCATTATAAAGTGAGTCAGAAACTAGTAATATAATGTATATCAACATTGCAGAGGGAAGTTAATGAGAACTGCCTGCCGTACTCAATATGACTTTCCATTTTAAGGCATTGGTCAATATTATTAACAAGCTAATCATAAACCATTTACTACATTGAATTAGTGGCAAAAATGTCAATCAACTCCTATTACCCACCAAATAGATCCAAAAATAAAGATTTTTGAAATGCACAATTTATCATGTCCACACCATACTAATAGCACCAAGTGACATCATATCAATGACCCAGTTAAAATAAAAAAGAACTTGCCTCAATCTTTCTGAGAGACTCAATTTTCTGAGCCAAGTTCTCAGCTGCAGGGTTATCAAATTCAATCTGCAAAATCAATGATCCTTACATCAGGTAATGATGAAATACTCAGGTCTACTATTGACCTCATTTTGATCTTAGAATTATTGAAGGATTTGACTGACCCAAAAGACTACAGTAACATACCTTCCTTTTGGTCCGTCTCCCACAAGTTGCATCCCCACTAAACCATGAAATAGCATGGCAAACAATCTCCTTTTTAATTGTCACACTACATAAAAAAAAATAGAACTCTGGAATCCATTACCAGCCCCATAAAGTTAAAAACTCCAAAGTATTCAAATACGTTCAACCCTTCAAACCTAAACTACATATTTCTGAAATATAATCACCATGCTCGTTATAAAAACTCAATTCCTAATATCATAACCACTGTAAAGCGGACAAGGAGCATTATCAAGAAGATTTACATGGCTTAAAAAAAGAGGTATCAAGACTACATACCCAATTTCGTAATCATGTTCCAATTGATGAAGAAGCTTAACCTATTCAAGAAATTGAAAAAGATAAGGAACCGAAAATAAAACAACCAATTATCCACAAGTCATGATGTGAATTTTACATCAATAGATTCGTCATATACAGGGAATTCAAGTGATTTGAAAAAATTGCAAAAACTTTTCTTTGGCTTCCGTGTTGAGCATTCTCTTGTCAAGCATTTTTCTGGATACCATTTAATCTTCGTCCTACAAAACACCAATAGAACAACAAGAACAAAAATTTTGATCATCTAAGGTATAACAGTAGGGAACAAGACTTCTCAAATCTCAATGATCTTACTACAGATTCCAAACGATATAGCTCGCAACATAATTGCAAGGAAAGAATAGAAGTTAATTACCCTATTGCTTCATCAAAAATAAGTTTAACTTCATCAATCATGACGAACTTCTTTGCCATGACATCGTTCTTGAAGTATGGATTAGGGCCAAAGAAGAATTCAAGCTTGAATTCACGACAACAAACAATCCTGGACGACTTAATGTCTATAAGATACTTGAGAGCTTCCTCATCAGCCTTAGTAATCTGATTTCAAGGTATATTGGAAAAAAAAGGTTTTAAGAACGCAAATCCTTGATAGTGGCAGCAACTAAAAAAAAAAAATTATGCTCAAATAACTTACTTCTTGAGCTAGTAAGCAATTATTTGTCATTGCAGTGAGCCAGAAATTAGGCACTCCTTTCTCTCCATTTTGCATGCAAACAATCAAATATAATTCCGATGTTGATATTAAAAGAGTACCTTTGCTAGCTTTATCCTCTCCGAGGTCCATTGCTCCATTTGCGGCCCCTTGAACTCCATCAAGGCCGTTGACAATGTCAAATCTGTACAAGTAGAGTACAGGCAACAATCAATGTGTCTAAAGGAAATTAGATGAACGAATCTTCCGCATTCTCCCAGACAAATTAATTAGGCTCACATGATACAAGTTAAATGTTAAAAGCCAAAGGGCAACAATGCCCTTGCACAGCTAGAATAGTTATGGCACTATTTTAAACACCTAGCATCAAGAGCACACCAGACTATAAAGGAAGAAACCCAAATTATTTTTTAGATTGGACGGCATGAAATGATACCTTGGTGAACAGAGGCTGATACAGTTTTTCACATTCAGCTTCGTGCCTTGCTCTCTCCTTGAGGAATTTTGCCTCCAATTCATCACGTCGCCTCTGTAACTTATAGAAGAATCATCATGTTAACCTCCTCTCCTTGTCAAGATTTTCAGCAATTATAACCATCAGTAATCACCATGAAGTGGCAAAACGGTCAATCATCTGCTATTGCACTACCAAGTAGCAACAGAATAACATGTACATATATATATATAACACAGATAGTGATGACATAATCTATAGCGCACACAATGTGGCAGTGAAAATATAAATAACAAATCATGCACGTGCCTGTATCTGTCTGAGAGCCTCAATTTTCTGCGTCAAATTCTCAAGTTTATCCTACACAATAACAATTAATCGTCCATTAAACAATCAAAGCCCTAAATGTAAACATATATAATACTAATCTTACTAAAAAAGCAAAAAATAAATGAGACAATCATCACTTAATTACCTTTGGAACGGCCAGGAGGTCGGCTCGAGCCCCTTTGTCAAGGGCTACACGGAAACCAAAACAAAACGAGAGTCAGATCAGATAGTCTTCAAAACTCTAATTTCGGTTTAGTTAATCAATTATTAACTAAGGTTACATGCACGGAGATCGTTATCCTTCTCGTCACTGCACATCGTGGAGGATAAATGACGGTTTTTCAGAGAAAGGATTAGGATGCTAAAACCCTAAAATTAATTAGATGGCGAAAGGAAAAGATGAATTTTGGTTTAAAATGTAGAAACGTGGCCGCTCTTAGAAAGTTAAAATCGTTTTCAACAAGGCAAAGGATATATTTTTATCCATGGAAAGTCAAACTTCAATTTCCGACACGTCGCTTTGTGCAACTTGCCTTCTTTCGATATGGTCATTTGTGTTCAAATTCTAGAGAAATAGGATCTTACTCGGAAAATAATTTCAACTTTGTCTAATTTTTTAGAATAATTCTAATTTATATTATAAAAAAGGTTTTTTGAATTAAAATTATAAAAAAAGAAGTTTGCGTGTGCATGATTTTCCATATCCGAAAAAAAAAATTCCATATCCAATAATATATCTAAAGAGAAACGGCATAATAATAATAATAATAAACGGTTATTCGATGAGAATGAAAAGGTCGTGAAAATTTTAACGCACAGCTTCAATTGAATATTGACATGCATGTACGTACTGGACGGAACTGCGAAACGACTCAAGGAAACGCCATGTTGAGTCTCAGTTTCATTGAAAAGAGGCCGCGGCCGCAGAAAGACAGAGAAACTTCCTTCTTTCTGACACGACAACCAACCGTATGCGCCTACGTTTCACCCACAGCTGAAGAGATTTTTCAACACCACGTGGCAGTTTCATTAATCCTCCGTAATTCAACGTAGGCCACGTATGTTATGTAAGCTCAACTCCGCAACAAAATACACGATGAAAGACTCCAAGAGAGGGGAAGAGGGAGACACGCTAGTTACGTTTCGCTTCGTCTGGGGTCTCCTTTAGAATCTGGGTTTTTAGAATCTGGGTTTCTTTTTAACAACGGTAACATGTGTGCTGTTTCTTTGGCTTAACGGACAACGGTAATCTTCATGCCCTCCACGGGTCACCTTTTACTGTTTTGCATGCGAATTGCGTTGTTTATTCATCATGATGTCTTTTGTCTTGTCTCGTCTCGTCTTAATAGTAGTAGCGGTCTTGATTTGGATCTTCAGGATGTTTTACGGTATTTCATCTTTTACAAAATTTCAGACAAAATTACGCCAATTTTCTTGCTTTTCTACCCTGTTCCCTGATTAATTTTCTCGTTTCTTGTAGCTTTCGTGCTTGTGTTTGTTTTGCAAGAAAGTTGTGAGAAAACTTGGTGAATAGTGGTGGGATGAATTTATAGGGGAAATAATGAAACTTTTGAGCTCTTTGGATGTGCGGTTT
The DNA here is from genome assembly GCA_029618585.1 of Citrus australasica. Lineage (NCBI taxonomy): Eukaryota > Viridiplantae > Streptophyta > Magnoliopsida > Sapindales > Rutaceae > Citrus > Citrus australasica. The sequence goes on from JARCIV010000006.1 coordinate 7,184,517, forward strand.
GATTTTGAATGATTATTCTACTTAGTAATCAATTCTAATTACATTTGGTCGAGATTTTTAATGAAATGGCAAAAGCTGAAGAAATTGGAAGCAGAGAAGCTGAAAAGCGTGTCTCTGTGCAAGTGAGTAATTTTCCAAAAGATCTCTACTGCTTGCTTTGCTTATGGCTTTAATGCATGCGCTCGAACATGGACTAAATATCGATCCAGGCCTAGATTTACCATTGTATTCGCTGGGTTTCGTTGGGTTGACCCGACCCAAAACCAATGTGAAATTGGTTAGAGAGTTTAACTATTGGCAATTTGTTTTGGAAGTCTTTGAAAATCTTTTTGTATATTTTACAATTTTAGATTGTATGGGATTTAAATAATAGTAACACATTTAGAGTTAGTATGAATCTAACTAGTGAGTTCATAACGAATCAATAGTGTGTTCGTAGCGATGGCAATGGGTCGAGTCAGGCCTGATCATTGAAATGAATTTCCAGCATTAACTTACTCCATTTTCCTCTGGTTTACTAGTTTTATGTGTGGTCTATAAATTTTTTATTTTATTTTACACACTTAATATCAATTTATAAGTTTTATTTATTTTTCTAGACTTTTTTTTTTTACAATTCTTATGACCAATTTACCGTTCCAACATTAGTTTACCCTTTTTACTTTAAATTTACGAGTTCTATGGTTTACAAATTTTTTTGTTTCCTTTTACATTTAATATTAATTTACAAATTTTAAGTAATTTTTCAAAACTTTTTTTTAACAATCACGAAGGTCAATTTACCATTTCAACATTAATTTACCCATTTTTTCTTCAATTCACTTGTCCTATGCTTTACAAAATTTTTGTTTTATTTACACTAAATGTTAATTCACAAGTTTTATGTCATTTTTCTAAATTTTTGTTTTGTTTACCATTCTAAAGACCAATTTACCACTCGAACATTAATTTACTCTTGTTCTTTCAATTTACTATTCTTATATGTAATTTACAATTTTTTTATTTCATTTCACATTTAATGTCAATTTAAAAGTTTTATGACACGTTCCAATTTTTTTTTTTACAATTTTAATGGTCAATTTACCACTTCAACATTAATTTACCACTTTTTCCTTCAATTTACTAGTCCTATGTGCACTTTACAAAAAATTTGTTTCATTTCACACTTAATGTCAATTTACAAGTTTTATATCATTTTTCTAAGTTTTTGTTCTTTTTATGGTTCTAAAGATCAATTTATCCTTCTAACATTAATTTTCTACTTTTTCATTCAATCCACTAGTTTTATGTGTAAATTAGAAATATTTTATCTTATTTCACACTTAATCATAATTTATTTTCATTAGTTTAGTTCAGTTGACTCAATCCAAACCTAAAGTGAAATTAGTTAGAGTGTTGGACTATTGCCTATTGGCATCCTTTTGAAAGTCTTCCAAAACCTTTTTCTGGATTTTACAATTTTAGATAGTAACAAATTTATAGTAAGTAGGAATCTAACTGCTGAATACTTGATGGATTTGCAGTTTATATCAATGCATCTTAATTTATATTTTTATTTATCTAAAGTGGGTAAGGATCATTATTTATTTTTTTTTGAGTTTGGATATTTAGCAAAAAAACATAAATGCATTATGGATTTGGAAAAAAGAAATCATATCATACAAATTGTTGTACAAACTTATTTTCTACAAACTGATGTAACATATATTATTTGGTTAGATTAAATAACTCCTAGCTCGCGTTATTTATTTTTATTTTTTTGTACGTTCATTCAATCAATGAATTTACACCATACCAACTTATATAAAATAAGTTTATACAAGAGTTTATAACTTTATCATCACTCTTCAAGCATTCTTAGATGAAAGCAATAAGAATGACCTATATACAAAGATACTACTCAATTCAAAATAGTTCAATATGTTTAAAAATGTCCCTTTATTCACTACAAGAAAACTGGCAATAGATGACAGACACTTTGTGACAGAAATGACGTACGTCATAAAAATATGATAGAGTCGTGATAGATTTTGTGTCTATCAAGTATTCATGATGGACTCATGATAGCAATTATGTCAATAATATATGACGACTTTGTGATAGAATATATTACATCAAGAATTCATGATAGAATTTTAATGTTGACTTCATTTTGGCGCTTCTTTGACTGAAATTTTTGGCATTATTTAAAAAATGCATATTTATAAAGGAGAAAATCGTCATTTTACATTTCACGTCTTACTAACAACCCTTACTTTTATGTATTTAAGCTTCTTATAATTTAATTATGTGTGTTTTATTTTAATTAAGTATTTTATGTATTTTAGGGGTATCATGGTCATTTCACAATAAACGAGAGATCAGACGGCAAAACAGACATCACTTTTGAACTCAGGACGGTCAAAAACCTTAGGAGGAGCATAAAATGAAAAATGGCACTGTTCACATGTACGGTACTGTCTACGTTACTGTTCACAACACTGTTCACATTGACCGATGACGTGGCATTGACTGATGAGGTGTCATGATCTTGTTGGACTAAAATTCTTATGTACTGTTGATGGTGATGTGGCAGCATATTAGTGGACCAAAAAACGCGCGTACGGTACATGTAACACATGAGATTATTTTCAACCAAACCGCGTTACTGTGCAAACCGTGTTACTATTCAAACCGCGTGGTCAAACCGTGTACTGTTCACGCATACTGTTGACGTGTACTATTGACTGATGACGTGGCGCAATCCTGAGCGTCCAAACTGTTTTTAATCCAATGGCCATGATTTACTCAATGTATCTATAAAAAAGGGACATCTCCCCCCTAATTTGAGACATTTGAATCTATTTTTGGACTCCATTTCTGTAATTCCTTCTCCATCTTGTATTTTCTATGTATTTTAATAAATTTCCATTTTGCCCCTAGTTCAATTATGAGTAGCTAATTTTCTTTCAAGCTTGGGTTGAAGGTGAAGTCTCAACATGTGTCATGAGCTTTATTTGGTAAATTTATTTTCTCTTCCCCTCTAGTTTTTGTGGATATTTTGACTTTTCGTTGACAAATAATAATAATCTTGTCTAATACCGCCCTAGTTTCACCGGCTCCCTAGTATAAGGTTATTATTATTTGGCACGATAAGCCCTTACTCCTTAGCACCATATTTATTAGAGCGTGGTTCATGAGGTGTGGATTCCCCCTCATGATTTAATTGGTATTAATAAGGAATATTTAGCCCATGATGCATGTTGATACGGATCCAGATACCTAAGTACGTCAAGTTAATAGATTTACACTTTAATTTCTTCTCGCCATTTCAATTCCAATTTTTAGGATAATTTGAATCACTTCCACCATAAATCCAACCACCTCATACAAAATTAATTCTATATATAATTAAAATCCACCTCCTCGTGGGATCGACACTCGTCACCATTGATCTATACTACAATAGATTCGTGCACTTGCGAGTTCAATAAAATTTGCACAACAATAGCCACCATGGCAGAAGCGTTCGAATTGGGCTATGGCTCTACTAGTTGCACCTGAGGTTCCAGCGCGGGCTGGCGGCATGTGATGACCACAAAAAGAAGCAGTACAGTGGCAACAAAGCGTGTTTCATGCTGGTTACAGTTGTCACAGACTAGAGGCATGAGGTTCCAATGGCCAATTTTAAATATTTGTTCTTTAATTCTTATTTTTTTATCTTAATTTTTATCTTATTTTGGCGAGTGTTTGAGATTTATGGTTTGGATTTGTGCTGTTATGTGTCACTTTTAGTAATTACTCTACTAAGGACCTTAGTTTTTCTGGGAGAATTTTTGCTTTGAAAGCTTCTGGTGCATTTCTAATGTCGTTGGAGCTATTCTTCTTGCTTTGAAAGCTTTTTTGTAATTTATATTCTCTTTGTTAGGTTGTGAATGATAGCAAAATGTTTCGAGTTCATGTGGTATTTTTGGGGCATCCTCTACTGGAGGGGTTTCAAATGACATTTCCATTTTTCTTTTTGTTTTTGGCTTCCATCTTTGTCTATCTGAATACTATAAAGTTGCGGTTATGTTCTGGTTTTTCATTTCATTTTTGCAAATTTTTGTTGCAATGATGTTGGAATGTTTGTAGTTTATGTAGAGTATCCGGACTCTGCTATTTGGGGTCTCTGTAATGTGTTTTTTCCCCTACCTCTCTTTATTGATGGGTTGTGAATGGTATATTTAGAGCTTAGTTGGCTTTTTTTCCCCCCAATTTTATGAAATAAAATACCATTTTGCAGCAATTTTGAATGTCAAATTAACGTTGTATGGTTATACATCATTTTACTGTCAAATCTTTTTCTCATTTTGAATGTTGGCTTATGATTAATTTATTTAATTGTCCGGCTGTGGTGCGGAATTACGTGTGTAACGTGTGCAGGCACATGCACCTTCTCCAGGTTACTTTGTACGATTGGATAAAGGTTTTGAAGATGATCTCTATTTGAAAAAGAGAGTAAAGATGCGTCGCTGGCTCTGTTGTACTTGTCAAGTACAGGAGTCTTATCCAGCTCATGAAAATGAGCGCCTAAAAAGCCCAAAGAATTATCCAGATGGTATGTTTCTTTGGCCCTTGTTGTCTCGATTTATTCTTGAATAGTGAAGTAGCTTTTGAGTAGATGTAATACTCTGAATTCCTTGTTTATACCATCACTTTTAATTTGTCTTGCAATTATATTTGGGTACATTTAATAATTATTAGTAATGATTCCGAACTTTTAACTGTTTTATGTGTTGGGGAAAAATTAGGTTTTTAAATTTTTATAAAACCTTTTTAATGACCGTTCTCATATAATATATAAGAATACGTAATCTAGAAATCGTACCTTGAAAATCCGAGTTGGCTTTTTCCGCTGAAGTGATTTAGGCTCCTAGATCACGATCCGCCACCACCACTCCTGTTAGATCACGATCCGTCACCACCACGCTTGTAGATCACGATCCGTCACCACCACGCTTGTTAGATCACGAACTACCACTAATGATCTTCCAGGTTATGACTCAGGTTCGATCTGCACTTGACGTGTGGGCGCCTTTATCACTACCAAAGCAACTAGCACGAAAATTTTTTTCTCTCAACAATAGAGAGAAAAATCTTATTATCAGATTTGTATAAAGTGGCTTCTCTATTTTCTTTTTAGAAAATAAGCCTTATATATCTCCCTTTAGTGAAGTTATTACAAAGTTAATTAAATCTCATATGTGATCCAGTTCAATGTAGTTGTACTACATCAATAAATTCATACATGATTAAGACAAATCATTCAATGAATTTATTACAGTTTATACCTAAATAAAGTGCCCAACTTTATTTATCAACTGCGAACTAAATTTATTTAATCATAAGATAACTTGTATTTATGTCTTTTGTGAATCCACACGGTGATCACATAAATACATATAATATGATTAAATGGACTTTAACACAAATATAAATGCAATTAAGATATTTGAATAATACCTCATTAATTTTATTAATCAGGAAAAAATGTTTATTACAATTAAATAAACACATATGCTTTTAAAGAGCATATTTTCCCAACAATCTCCCACTAGCTCTCAAAGCATATTTGGCATCTCACGCATGCCCATGGATTCTAAGTGCAAGTAAAAAGGTTTCCCAGGTATGGCCTTAGTAAAAGGATCTGCCAAGTTTTGCTGTGACGCAATCTGAGTAACCTCCACATCACCTCTCTACACTATATCCCTTATAAGATGATACTTCCTCTCAATATGTTTTTGTTTCTTGTGGTTCCTTGGTTCCTTAGATTGAGCCACCGCACCACTATTATCGCAAAATAGTTTCAGGGGTGCATATACAGCAGGTACCACCTCAAGATCTTATAGGAACTTGTGGAGCCATACAACTTCTTTTGCAGCTTCGGATGCAGCCACATATTCAGGTTCAGTTGTGGAGTCTGCGATACAAGATTGTTTCACACTCCTCCAACTAATAGCTCCACTTCTCAATGTAAACACATAGCCGGAAGTTGATTTTCTGGAATCCTTATCTGACATAAAGTCAAAATCAGTATAACCCACTGGAATGAGTTCATCACCAGAATACACAAGCATATAATTTTTGGTTCTTTTCAGATACTTCATTATATGCTTGACCGCAGTCCAGTGTTCAGGTCCAGGATTAGATTGATATCTACTAACCATCCCTACCGCAAAACAGATGTCTGGCCTAGTGCAAAGCATGGCATACATAAGACTTCCCACAGCTTCTGCATAGGGAACTCGTCTAATTTTCTCTATCTCTTCAGATGTTTTAGGTGATTGATCCTTAGAGAATGTAATTCCATGTCTGAATGGTAATAAATCAATCTTGGAATTTTCCATGCTAAATCTAGCCAATATCTTATCGATATAGACCGCTTGAGACAAGGCTAAAGTTTTATTCTTCTGGTCTCGTAGTAACTTGATACCAAGAATATAACTTGCCTCTCCCAGGTCTTTCATATCAAATTGTTTTGCTAACCAACTCTTTATTGTAGTCAATACTCCTATATTGTTTCCAATTAGGAGAATATCGTCTACATAAAGAATTAGGAATGATACAGGTTTTTCTTGAATTTTCTTGTACACACATGGTTCATCAATGTTCTGAATGAATCCAAACGATTTAATCGCTTGATCAAATCTGATGTTCCATGACCGGGATGCTTGCTTCAATCCATAAATGGATCTATGCAACTTACATACCATGTGTTCTTGGCCTTTTTGTATAAATCCATCTGGTTGCTGCATATAGATGTTTTCTTCAAGATGCCCGTTAAGAAAGGCAGTCTTGACATCCATTTGCCAAATTTCATAATCTAGCACTGCAGCAATGGAGAGCAGAATCCTGATGGATTTAAGCATAGCAACCGGAGAAAATTTTTCCTCATAATCGATTCCCTCTTTTTGAGTAAACCCTTTGGCTACTAATCTTGCTTTAAATGTTTCCACCCTTCCATCTACTCCTCTTTTTCTCTTGTAGATCCACTCGCGCCCTATAGGTTTTACCTCATTTGGCGCTTCTACAAGTTCCCAGACTTTATTAGAATACATAGATTCCATTTCTTGACTCATGGCCTTTTTCCAAAATTCAACATCTCTATCTATTAGAGCTTCGTTGTAACTAGTGAGATCTTGTACATGTTCATCTGAGATAGCCGTATAGGTTTCTCCCAAAAGCATGTATCTCACAGGTAACCTAGTTACCATCCCACTACGACGAGGTTCTAAAAGTGATGGTTGTTCAGGGATAATCCTGTGTTGATCATCTGGTTGTTGCTGTTCTTCATGTTCTGTAACAGGTATTGAAAGCTGAGCATCAACCTGATCACCTGACAGTTCTTCAAGTATTACCTTACTCTTAGGTTTAAAGTTATTCATATAGTCTTCCTCGAGGGAAGTGAAATGTGTGCTCACGATCACTTTCCTATCTTGAGGACTATAAAATAAACCTCCCCTTGTTCCTTTGGGATACCCCACAAACATACAAACCTCAGAACATGAATCCATTTTGTCTGCCTTTGGTTTAAGCACATGTGCTGGTGATCCCCAAATACGGACATGTCGTAAACTTGGTTTGCGACCTAACCATAATTCTATTGGGGTTTTAGGCACTGACTTAGATGGAACTAAGTTCAAGAGGTAAACTGCAGTTTCGAGTGCTAGTCCCCAAAAAGAGATTGGTAATGACGAATAACTAAGCATAGATCTCACCATATCCAAAAGAGTTCTATTTCTTCTTTCAGCTACCCCATTTTGTTGTGGTGTTCCCGGGGCAATCAATTGAGATATAATCCCATTTTCAACCAGATACTCTTTGAAATCTCCTGAGAGAAATTCACCACCTCGATCAGATCGAAGTTTCTTTATGTTCTTATCTAATTACTTTTCTGTCTCAGCCCTATACTCTTTGAATTTCTCAAGAGCTTCAGACTTGTGACGCATCAGATAAACATAACCGTATCTCGAGTAATCATCAGTGAAAGTGATGAAATACTCATAACCTCCTCGAGCTTGTACATTGATTGGTCCACATACATCTGTATGTACCAATTCAAGTTGTACCGTTGCACGTACTCCTTTGGACGAGAATGGCCTTTTGGTCATTTTCCCTTCTAAACAGGATTCACAGAGTGGCAATGATTCATTTTCTAATGGACCCAAGAGCCCATCTTTAATCATTCTCTGTATCCTATTTTGGTTTATATGACCCAAGCGTAAATGCCAGAGGTAACATTGGTTGGAAGAAATTTTTCTTTTCTTAGATAAATGTGTATGCTCATCATTATTTATCACTGTGTCATGCATAGAATGGATCATTGGGCTTAAATGATATAAATTATCTTCCAATGTACCAGAACAAATAAGTCTCTTATTATGAAAAATAGAAACAGAGGATCCAAAATTTACAGAGTACCCTTGCTTTGACAAACAAGCTACTGAAATTAAATTCCTCTTAATGTCTGGAACATAAAGACAATTATTCAAAACTAAAGTCTCATTATTAAAAGATAATAAAACAGATCCAGTCTTCACTGCTGACACGAATTGTCCTGTCCCTAGCTGCAGCTTGACGCTTCCTTCACTTATTTTCCTGGTTTCCTGAAACCAATAAAGTGAATTACAAATATGATTAGTTGCTCCTGAATCCAACACCCAAGTGTCAATAGGATTCTGAACTAAACATGCCTCAATTACAAAAAGATTTCCCATACCTGATTTTACAATCTTAGGGCAATCCTTTTTCCAGTGACCTTTCTGTCCACACTTAAAGCATTTGCCTTTCGGCTTGCCATCTTGCTTGGTAGACGGTTTCTTTTTCCCAGCTTTCTTCTTACCTTTGCCTTTCGGCTTAGGCCCAGAAGTTGACCTTTTTTCAGTAATATTTATGCTTCCCAGAAATTTCTCAGCACGATAGATCTCTTCAGCAGAATGGAGTTCGTTCATCAATTCAGTTAAGGTCATGTTTCTTTTGTTCATGTTATAATTGACCTTAAACTCCTTGAATGTTTCTGGCAAAGATTCTAGCACCATATCAATCTTTGAGTTATCATCGATTTGTGCTCCCTGAATCTCAGCCTCATTCAAATAGTCCATCATTTTGAGGACATGATCACGAACTCTTGTGCCCTTACCCATTTTACTGTTCATAATTCCTTTCAGCGCTGCTTGTCTCGCGGAGCGAGTACTCTGCCCGAACATCTGTTGGAGACTATCCATTATTTCAGTGGCAGTCTCCAAGTTCTAATGTTTGGTCTGCAGAATATTAGAAATCGAGGCTAAAATGTAGCACTTTGCCATTTCATTGGCCTTTTGCCATTTCTCATAAAGCCTCCTCTGATTTCTATGAGCATCATCTGCTGGAACTGGAGGGCATGGTTGGGTTAAGACATATTTATAATTTTCAGCAGTAAGGACAATGAATAGATTTCTTTTCCAATCTATATAGTTCTCTCCAGTGAGTTTATTTTGACTCAGAATAATAGTAAGTGGGTTCAGGGAAGACATTTTCTGAAAAATAAAACATCCATGCATAAATAATTTGAAATAATATTCACAATAAATGATAAAAATGCAAAAAACCATAAATGCATTTTAATTTATTTGTAACGATAATCTAGTACCGCTTTGACAAGCTATCCGTTGGGGAAGTCATGTCTACACTTACTAGACCCAATTATCCATTGGATTATTTACTTTCATGTAGAGACATGATAAATAATTATCGTTATCCTTTTGGGCCTAAATTTGTTAACAGAGCTTCGTTGGGAAGGTTAATAACAAATTTTAGTTGAGTGTATAACCATTGTTTCAATCTAGATATTTTTCATAGCAATAGTCACCGTTGGGGTGAACAATCGATTAAAAAATATTTCAATTTTATCTTTGAAGAAGTTCATCAAATAAAATATCTAATATATATATCCTCCGAAGGGAGCATCACCGTATCATGAAGTCGAGGTATATATATAATTTTATTATTGAACTAACAATGGAGCCCGTGGGAAAATTATCTTGAATTTTCCCTCTCCCACTCAATATTTTAAAATTGGTTTTTCCTTTTTAAAACATACATATTGTTAATTGCATGCTTCCTATAATATTATCTAGATGAAATCCAATATTATTAAGCATAGGCAAATTACAAACAATATAATGAAATTCATAATTAATGAATGACATGTATCATTATGCATAGAGTGGCACTACCTATTCTATAACCAGAACATGCTTTATTCATATATTAAACAATAAATATATGTCTGAATAAATTGTGCCACTCTAATACATAAATTTCAAGAATGATTTCATACGAAATTCTTATATATTAATATGAGATGGCTCTGATACCAATTGTTGGGGAAAAATTAGGTTTTTAAATTTTTATAAAACCTTTTTAATGATCGTTCTCATATAATATATAAGAATACGTAATCTAGAAATTGTACCTTGAAAATCCGAGTTGGCTTTTTCCGCTGAAGTGATTTAGGCTCTTAGATCACGATCCGCCACCACCACTCCTGTTAGATCACGATCCGTCACCACCACGCTTGTTAGATCACGAACTGCCACCAATGATCTTCCAGGTTATGACTCAGGTTCGATCTGCACTTGACGTGTGGGCGCCTTTATCACTACCAAAGCAACTAGCACGAGAAAATTTTTCTCTCAACAATAGAGAGAAAAATCTTATTCTCAGATTTGTATAAAGTGTCTTCTCTATTTTCTTTTTAGAAAATAAGCCTTATATATCTCCCTTTAGTGAAAACCCTAGGTTCCAAATAATGCCCTTTTTAAAACTTACGTTTCTTTTTCTTTTAATAAGGGACCCACCATGTAAAATAACATAAGGCCCCTTACACATAAGCTAATTAAATGGAGCCTCCCACTAAATGATATAATTAGACTTTTGACCCAAATAGCTAGTTATCTTGCTTATTAGTCCAGTAGTGGTGCAGTCAATTAAATGAGCTAACCCGGGGATCATTTGGGAACATACAATAGTGGCTACAATAATTAGGCATGTAATTAAACTAGCCCAATTATTTAATTCCAAATCTACTCCACTAAAAGATTGGAACTGACTTCCATAATTGTATGCTCGAATAATAATTCGTCCCAAGCCACATTGATTTCTTTACTGCACAATCCTTTGTACCACATCGTTAATTAAATTGATATCTCAACTGTCCAATCAATTTAATAACATCTTATTCCTTGATCCTTACTGGTTTTCTCTAATGATCATTTTCAACATACTAAATATGTTGACACACTCTGGCTAGAGAATTCTATGATCAAGTGCCGAAAACCTATCAAGAGATGTGTTGTACAAATTCTATATTGTTAATCTATAACTCCAATACTTATAATTGCTCCCACCAAGATACCGGGTAATCTTGACCACAAAGATGTGTCGTGCCCATTGGTAACTCAAATGGAATAACAATCATAATCATGAAATCATAATTAACTCAAGATTAAGATTACAGTAAAATCAACGCCTATGAGATTTAATAAGTCTGACAGTTATTACAAAGTTAATTAAATCTCATATGTGATCCAGTTTAATGTAGTTGTACTACATCAATAAATTCATACATGATTATGATTTTGTATCAGGTTTCAGTTGTTTTAAGATTGAAGCATGAAAATCTTGTCGAGTTGCTTGGTTACTGTGTTGAAGGAAATCTCCGTGTTCTTGCTTATGAATTTGCTACAATGGGATCTCTTGATTAGACGATAGGATGAGTTGATTTGGATTATACATGTAATTACATGCAGAAAAGGAGTTCAAGGAGCACAACCAAGTCCAGTCCTTGACTGGATGACACGGGTTAGAATCGCAGTTGATGCAGTAAGGGGTTTGGAGTACTTGCATGAGAAGGTTCAACCTTCAATAATACACAGAGATATCAGATCTAGCAATGTCCTTCTCTTCTAAGATTTCAAAGCAAAGATTGCAGATTTCAACCTTTCAAATCAGGCCCCTGATATGGCAACTTGCCTTCATTCTACACGAGTTTTGGGAACCTTTGGTTATCACGCTCCAGAGTAATGCTTCTGAAAATCTTTTATCCTATTTATTCATTTTCTTTGTTCTTGATTCATTATTTCCTTGTTTGATGATTGGTTTGGTTCAGTGCTTCTAACTGTCAAAGATAATGCAATTAATACTGACAAATTTCTTTATACCATATGACCTTGATTGATCCCAAACTTGTGACTTTGACTTTTATCCTATCCAAAATGACACTAAGAAAATGTAAACTTGTAAATTTTAAGAATGGATAATGTTCTGTTGAACTAGAATAGTTTTTAAGAATGGGTAATGTCTATTGAACCAGAATGGTTTTTAGGAATGAGTTATATTCTATTGAATTGGACTGCTCTGTCAGAGATGGTTTATAACGAAATAAAATATATTGATGTTTATGAGATTTATAATCTCTTTATAATGGTTGTTGTTAAGGATTATAGTGTAGATGTTATGCATTTGATAACATTGGGTATTTTGATTGATTTTTGTTGTGAAAACTTTAATGTACTCGCAAGCGCACGAATCTAGAGATAGAATAGTGGTAACGAGGTCGATCCCACATGGATTGTTATAAATTGAAAGGTCTAATTTAAATCCAAAATTAATATTAATCCTAACCTAGTTGACCAAATTGAGTTTTAAGAGAAATCAAACTAATTAAACTAAAGAAGCAATTAAAATAAAGGAGAATTCAATAAGATAAGAATTACCGAGGCTTCTGAATCCACCACTATTCAACTAATAATTAACTAAATATTCATTAATCCGCAATTTTAGAGTGACAACTCGAAATCAATCTATGTCATCTCATGGATATAACAATTAAACCCAAGTAATTAAATCTAATGTAGGTTCTTTTCTGCCTAATAATATGACATCTAAGCATCCCATGTAAACATTTTGAATAATAAAGAGTCAAAGTTTCCTAAGCACTCCATGTAAACAATTTAATGAAAGACATACAATCAAAGATAATCATGTATAAACTTTATAAATCCAAGCATATATTTAATCGAATATGAATCCTAACAATCAATAATGCATGACAGAATTGATGAAAAGATTTTATTAACATCTAATTAATCATGTGAAATAAAAACCATAATCATCAAAGAACATATATAGGGAATTAATTAAATAAAAAGATAATTATTTCATTGAATAAGGTTTCATCCTTAAGCTCAGTATAAGAAAATTAGTTAGACATACTTGAATTGAGAGCAACAAAATAAATAAAACCAGCCATGAAAACCGAATTGCTGCAGCTTTTCTTCTCTTTGTCTTGCGCTTCCCTCCTCTGGCGGCTGGCTCATTCAAAAGCCAAAACTCTCTTTTATAATGCTTACCCACCGAATCCTCTTTGTCTACTAATTAAAATCCTTTTCCAATTATGAAACAAAGCTTCCATAATAACGCCTACCATTAATTCCACTTTTGAAAGTCAAGTGTGGGCCCTATTTAAATTGCTTTCCACTTTTGCAATGCCATGCACGTGCAACTCAATTGGAGAATTGAAATTCTTTTTCAATGCAAATTCTTTTTTACTCTTAACTCTATCACAACTTCAACTAATATTCCCCCAAATTGTTATTCTTTTTGCACTTTTTATTTCCAATCTCCAATTAATTTCCTATTCAATAAAACAATTCAATTAATTAAAAATAACAAATAAAAATAACTAGTAATTATATAATTATGGGTAAAGTATGTATATAAATTATACTTCATCAAATACCCCCAAACTTAGATTTTGCTAGTCCTTGAGCAAAACTAAAACTAAAAACAAAAACAAAAGTAACGAAACAAAAAATAAATCCTAACTAAACCACTTTCGCAGGTGATCGCGATTGCATTTAGCATATGCAACAAGCCTTTAAACCCCTAGGCGGCCCTAGTGGACGAGTTATAGTCTCGTGAGGGCTTCAGTGATGATACCCACAAACATCATTTTAAAAAAAATTAAATTAAATTAAAAGAACAAAAAAAATTTAAATAAAACATGAAAAATAGCCTCAAAGATTGTAAAAATTATATAGCTCAAAGAAAATTTCAAATATTGGCAAAGTTCTAACTTTAATTCAATAATCAATCCTATCTCTCTTTCGATTCTTGTAGTGTGTGTGTGAAATCAATTCAATCAAATCCATTCCCAAAATCCTCAATATCAACAGTCTTCGCCTCAAACAAAGAACAGAGTAGGTCAAACTAATCTTGTCATCTTGATCTCCAATTTTTTTTTTCACAGGCTTTTATGTGCATTTTCTTTTGATTTTTTTAGCACATGCACTTGATTTTTTTTTTCTTTTTCTCCTCTTTTTCCTTTTTTTTTTTAACCATAGTCAGGAGCTTTCACTCTACCCCTTAAGGTAGCCTTCTTCTCATGGTAGATTATCCTCTACATACTTGTGGTACATAGGCCCAAATTACTCAAGGATAGCTTCACTCTTAAGGGTTGTAGGTAGTTATTTCTGACTTTGGCGCTCGTGTATACTATTTTGTATTGTGGAGATAAGAATCAAGACAAACAGTCATTTACTCTATCTAAAATTCTCAACTCAGGCTGCGTCAATATCAAATTTCAAGTCAAAATTATGAAAGAATTGATATTAGTGCTCATGGTTTAAAGAATCTCAATCAAGAGGAACTAACACAAGAATCAAGTATAAACTAAGACAATATTCAATCCTTTCTAAAAACCATATTCATTGTCAATCAAAATCTTATCATTGGCTTTTCACATAAAAACAAAAAAACAACACAATTTTTTTTTTAATTTTTGAATTTTTTTGATTTTTTTTAACAAACAAAGCACACACTATTCCCACCCCCAAACTTATTCGGAACATTGTCCTCAATGTTTCACAAACAAAAGATATGCATGCAAATAATTGAAAGAGAAATAATAATAATAATAATAATAATAATAACATAAATAAGAAAAAGAAAGTTGGAGAGAACACACCTGGATGGGCTGAGAAAGCTTAAAAAAAAGACAACTAAAAAGAAAACGTTAGAAGAAATATAAATAATGAAATTAAAAAAAAATCCTACTAACTAACAAATCAATGTAAATAACAAATCAACCAGGATCAATAAAAATTTGGTGAAAATCAAAGCAATTATACAAAAAATACCAGAAAACATAATTGATTAAGCACTGGAGCATTTTATCCATAAAAGGATGATGGTAATGAAACTCCTCAATATCCCACTACTTTGATTTCTTCTTTTTCATGTCAGAATGTGACCTATGTTGCACATTTTTAGGAAGTAGCTCCAACTTGAATGGTTCAATTTTCTCTTCAGGAGGAAGTGGCTCAATCTTTTCTTTCCACTTAATTAGATCTATAATAAGAGTCGAATCAAGTAAAGCATTAACTTCTTCAATACCACTATCAACATTAATAGAGAAATCAGAGTCAGTTGTGCATGGTATTAATGGATTGTCACAATGGTTAGAAATAAGTTAATCATCAATTGATGCTTCTATCATATCTACTTCAACGACTTCATCATCTTCTTGTGCCTGCTTGGGAACATTAAAAATGTTTAAATCCATGGTCATGTTACCAAAAGACAATTGCATGTTTTCAGTCCTGCAACTAATATGAGCATCAGCTGTAGCTAAGAAAGGACGACCTAGAATAACTGGAGTGTGTTTCTTAGGATCATGTACATGCTGAGTATCAATAACAATAAAATCAACAGGATAATAAAATTTGTCAATCTGTATCAACACATCCTCTATAATACCACGAGGTATTTTCATTGACCTATCAACAAGTTGCAAAACAATGGAAGTTGATTTTAACTCACCTAGTCCAAGCTGCATGTAAACAGAATAAGGCAAGAGATTAACACTAGCGCCTAAATCCAATAATGCTTTATCAAAACATTGGTTCCCTATAACACATGAGATAGTAGGAGAACTAAGATCCTTAAATTTTGGAGGCATTTTACATTGAAGTAAATTGCTAGTTTGGTCGGTTAAAAACGTCTTTTTAGTGACATGCAAATTTCTCTTTTTAGTGCATAAATCTTTCAAAAACTTGGCATATGAAGGAACTTGCTTAATAGCATCGAGTAAAGGGATGTTTATACTTACCTGCTTGAAGATTTCCATAATCTCACCTGTTGAAGTCCCTTTCTTTACCTTTGTTAATCTTTGAGGAAAAGGAGCCTTAGGAATGTAAGCTGGCGGACCACTCTCTTCAGGATCATTTGGTGATGAGTCTTGTGATGGAACTGGATATGAAGAAGTATGCTCAGATGTCTTCCTTGTTGGAACCTCCACCTTGTTGTCAAATAATTTTCCTCTTCTCAAGGTCATAACAGATTTTGCTTATTCATGCTGATGGCTTGAACTCGATCCAACTTCGTGCGCTCCTTTGGGATTAGGAATTGGTTGACTTGGAAATTTTCCTTTTTCTCTCTCCGCTACAGTAGTTGCTAATTGACCCAATTGATGTTCAAGCTTTAGAATAGCTTGAGTGTTTGACTGAAAAGCTTGTTGGGTTGACTGAATGAAACTTTAAAGTGTATCCTCTAAAGAAGGCTTTCTTTGTTGGGGTGCAACAAATTGAGACATAGGTTGTTGGGCAGGAGGATATACTTGATTAGGAGGGACAAATTATTGATTGGGCATGTTAAATTGTTGTCCTCCTTGGTTTGACAAAGGTTGATTTTGTTTCCAAGAAAAATTAGGGTGATTCCTCCAATTAGGATTATATGTGGATGAATATGGACTATTGGAGATTTTTTCATATGATTGTAAGGCATGTACCTGCTCAGAATAAGCCTCTGGATAGACTGGTAATGATGGACAATTCTGTGCTGTATGAGACATGTTAGAACAAAGAGCACAAACCTCATTAGCTACACTAGGATGATGATTCATGGATTGGTTCAGAGCTAAGGCATCTACTTTCCTAGAAAGTGTAACTAGAGTGGCTTTCACATCAAAGTCATCCTTAACTTCGTATAGACCCTTTCTAGAAACTTGAGATAATTTTTCCCTTTGATTTGAAAAATCCCACTGTTGAGAATTTTCATAAAGTGAATTAAAGAAATCCCATGCTGTCCCTTCATGTAAGTTCAAAAATCTCCCACCATTCATAGACTCTACCATATGACGATTTGACATGGTTAAACCGTTATAAAAGCATTGTATAAGTCTCCATTTTCAAAACCATGGTGGGGACACTTGAGAAGTAAATCATTGAATCTTTCCCAACACTCGTAAAATTGCTCACCCTCTCTTTGATAAAAATCACTTATCTCTCTCCTAAGGGCATTTGTTTTAGACATAAGGAAAAACTTGGTGAGAAGCTTATTACTCAATTCATCCCACGTAGTAATAGACCCGGCAAGAAGTGAATTCAACCAAGCTTTCGCTTTGTCTTTTAATGAGAAAGGGAACAAACGAAGCCTAATTGACTCATCACTAAAATTTTGAAAACGGAATGTAGAGCATATGTCAAGGAATTCCTTAATGTGCAAGTATGGGTCCTCGCTCTCTAACCCATGAAAAGATGGTAAAAGTTGAATGACAGAGGGCTTGAGTTCAAAGTGTGTTGCTGTAGTTTGTGGCAACACAATACAAGATGGTTGGTTGGCTGCAAGCGGTGCAAAATATTCTCTAAGGGTTTTCTATGCTTGCACTGGTGGAAGTATTGGCAATAGTCTATTTGGGTCATCCATCACTTCTAAAGAACTAGCTTGATTACTATCAATTTTCGACTCTCTTTTAACCAAACGATTTGTTGAATCACGTTCCCAAACACTCATAAACTAACTAGACAAGGAAAGAAAGAAAAATAAAATAAAATAAACCAACAGTAATGAGAAGAAACGAAATTTAAAAATAAAAGAAATCAAACAATCAAACAACAATTTAAAGACAAATAAAAGTTTTTTTTGTTTTTTTTTATAAAAAAAATAAAAGACAACCTAAATTATAACTAGTGGAAAAATCAAATCAACCTAGATTAAACCGACTTTCTAGCACAATCCCCGGCAACGGCGCCAAAAACTTCTTGTGAAAATTTTAATGTACTCGCAAGCGCACGAATCTAGAGATAGAATAGTGGTAACGAGGTAGATCCCTACAGGGATTGTTATAAATTGAAAGGTCTAATTTAAATCCAAAATTAATATTAATCCTAACCTAGTTGACCAAATTGAGTTTTAAGAGAAATCAAACTAATTAAACTAAAGAAGCAATTAAAATAAAGGAGAATTCAATAAGATAAGAATTACCGAGGCTTCTGAATCCACCACTATTCAACTAATAATTAACTAAATATTCATTAATCCGCAATTTTAGAGTGACAACTCGAAATCAATCTATGTCATCTCATGGATATAACAATTAAACCCAAGTAATTAAATCTAATGTAGGTTCTTTTCTGCTTAATAATATGACATCTAAGCATCCCATGTAAACATTTTGAATAATAAAGAGTCAAAGTTTCCTAAGCACTCCATGTAAACAATTTAATGAAAGACATACAATCAAAGATAATCATGTATAAACTTTATAAATCCAAGCATATATTTAATCGAATATGAATCCTAACAATCAATAATGTATGACAGAATTGATGAAAAGATTTTATTAACATCCAATTAATCATGTGAAATAAAAACCATAATTATCAAAGAACATATATAGGGAATTAATTAAATAAAAAGATAATTATTTCATTGAATAGGGTTTCATCCTTAACCTCAGTATAAGAAAATTAGTTAGACATACTTGAATTGAGAGCAACAAAATAAATAAAACCAGCCATGAAAACCGAATTGCTGCAGCTTTTCTTCTCTTTGTCTTGCGCTTCCCTCCTCTGGCGGCTGGCTCATTCAAAAGCCAAAACTCTCTTTTATAATGCTTACCCACCGAATCCTCTTTGTCTACTAATTAAAATCCTTTTCCAATTATGAAACAAAGCTTCCATAATAACGCCAACCATTAATTCCACTTTTGAAAGTCAAGTGTGGGCCCTATTTAAATTGCTTTCCACTTTTGCAATGCCATGCACGTGCAACTCAATTGGAGAATTGAAATTCTTTTTCAATGCAAATTGTTTTTGGCTCTTAACTCTATCACAACTTCAACTAATATTCCCCAAAATTGTTATTCTTTTTGCACTTTTTATTTCCAATCTCCAATTAATTTCCTATTCAATAAAACAATTCAATTAATTAAAAATAACAAATAAAAATAACTAGTAATTATATAATTATGGGTAAAGTATGTATATAAATTATGCTTCATCAATTTTCTATAGATTTATTTGCTGGTTTGGTTTGGAATGTTGCTGGGTATGTGGCTGGAATTAGAGTGCTATTGGAAGATGGTGGGTTGCTAGATATGGGTTGGAGTGTTGCTGAGTGTCTGCATTGGAGTGTTGGTGTGTGGTTGTTGGAGTATTCCCACTGGAAGAGGGTATTACTGCTGGAAGTCACACTTAAAGTCTTGCTATTGGAATATTTCCATTAATCTTTTGAAGTTTTGTTGGGTAACTTGGCTTGGTTTCTGGGATTATAACTTAACTGTGTTGTTATATATTTGGGATTTTTTTTTAATTTAAGATGTTTTATTATGTATTCATGGTGATTACATTGGGTACTATATGTATCTCTTTTGAATTTGTTAGATTGAATGGATTTTAATTAATATTATTTGTTTTTAGTTTTTGTTCCCATATTCATTTGATCAATTAATTAAATCTGTAAACATGAATTGATTAATAAATTATAATTATAATATAATTTGTTTTTAAAAAATATAACTCTATGACGGAAAATAGCCATCATAAAGTCTGTCACAAAAAATTTTCCGCCAAAATTTTAAAATGATAATTGAACTTCCCACCAAAAATTAAAAAAAAGGCGCGAAATTAAAAAAAATAATTTTAATTAAATTATTTTTATATTAAAATATTATGTGATGGATATATGACTGTGAAATACCATCATAAATTCATGATGGAAAAATATTCTGTCATAAATTAATGACAGTGACATAGATGATGGATGAACTGTCTGTCATGCACCCCCTTTTATAATAGTTATTTTCCGTCATCTATTACCTGTTTTCTTGTAGTGATTGAAGATAAAAGTGCAAAAAAATTATTGAAATCAATAACATAGAGGCACAAACAATTTTATCCAAATGTTGTGCAAATTTTATTGAACTTGCAAGTACAGGAATCTATTGTAGAATAGATTAAGGTGGATATTAATTATGTGTAGAATTAATTTTCTATGTGGGTGGTTGGATTTGTGGTGAGAGTGACTTAGATTATCCTAAAATTTGAATTAAAATGGCGGGAATAAATTGAAGAGAAAATTATTAAAATTAAGTGCTTAGGTATCTGGATTTGCATCAACATACACCATAGACTTAATATTTCTTATTAGTGCCAATTAAATCATGACGGGACTTTCTACTCCTCATGAACCACACGCTAATCAATATGGTGCTAAGCGCTTATCGTGCCAAATAGTAACAACCTTACACTAGGAGCCGTTTATACCAGTGTGGTATCTGGACAAGATTATTACTATTTGTCGACGAAAAGTCAAAACATCCACAAAAATCAAAGGGAAGAGAAATTAAATTTACCAAATAAAGCCCATGGAACATGTTGAGACTTCACTTTCAACCCAAGCTTGAAAGAAAATTAGCTACTCATAATTGAACTAGGAGTAAAATGAGAATTTATTAAAATACGTAGAAAATACAAGATGGAGAAGGAATTATAGAAAATGGAACTCAAAAATGAATTCAGGGGAGCCAAATTAGGGGGGAGCCCTCTTTTTATAGATACACTGAGTAAATCATGACCATTAGATTAAAAATAATTTAGACGCTTAGGATTGCGCCACGTGTCAACAGTATGTGGTTTGACCATTCAGTTTGCATAGTGACACGGTTTGAACAGTGACGTGGTTTGAATAGTGACGCGGTTTGGTTGTAAATAACCGAATAATCGAATTTTTTTATTTAATTTAAATTAAACATATGTTAACTTTTTAACTGATGTGTAAGATAAGTAACATGAACTTTCATGCACACAATCAGAGTATATATATATATATATATGTAAGTGTTACTGTTACAATTTCGTAAATTTTATTTCCCCAAAATAAACCCTAAAGCTAAGTGTTACTGTTACAATTTCGTAAATTTTATTTCCCCAAAATAAACCCTAAAGCTATCAAAATCGAAACCAAAATACCAAATCCAAATGTTGTTGGCATTTGTTTGTAATTTTTTTTTAATTTTGTGTTGTAAGTTGTAATTGTTGTTATTTTTATTTCTCTTTATAACATTATGATTATGTTTATATAGATGGATTATTGGAGTTTAGTTATGTATTTTGAAATTTTAATATTTCATATTTTGGGAGTATTTTATTAATAGTTAGTAAGATATTAGTGATAAAATGTGTTTTGAATACTTTGTATTTATTGTTAATATTTGTAATAAAATTAGGATAAATTAATTGTTGAAAAAAATTATTACATTCATGAGGCCCAATGGGCTAAAAATTTAAAAATTCAAAACAGGCCCATTTTATAAAAAGAACCGAAAAACCGAACCGAACCGAACCGAAAAAAACCGTTTGAATTCGGTTCTTTTTTAATTCGGTTCTTTTTATAAAATAACCGAATTAAAACGGTTCTACAAAATTTCGAACCGAACCGAACCGAACCGTGCCCACCCCTACTCAGTATGATGTCATATTTGTATAATTAAGCTAATTTCATGATATAAGCAGTGCAATTTCCTCATAAAAAAAGGGTCTAACTAAACATAGGTATTTTAATAACTTCTATTAAAATGTGGAAACAAAATCATAATATTGAAGAAAGAAGAAAAGAATAAGGTATTCACCAAAAGAACAACTACATTAAAATCAGTTAGCAACTCCTCAATCCAGTAATTGGTGTGTGTAGATATCAAGGTGATTGATCCTTGGCAACTTTAACGCAAGAAACTCTTCTCAGGAGGAGAAAAAAAAAAGGTTCACATGAAACTACCATCTCCAACTTCATTCAAGATATTTCAGCCATTCTCAACTTTCAGCAAACAAGCTTTTGCAATCAGATTAAAAAAAAATCAACCATGCTAAAGACATAATAGACAACAAATGTAAAACAATACAAAAAAATTGATGATTTGTTTATGTTCATCATTTCTAGATCAGAACTAGGAAGTTAGATTAAGCTCACATGAAATAATAATATAGACAATAGATTCCATTAAAACCAAATATAGTAAGTAAAAAAATCCAGACCAAACAACAGTAAGAAGTTGAATGGCCAAATAAAACCCTGGAAGTCATCCCAACATTTAAAATGTGAAATAAACATATTATAACGTAGAAATTCGAATTAAACTAGTTGAAGTTGTGAAATTACGTGCATTCACTAGAACATTAGGAAAGGCAAGGTGAAGGTCTTACCAGTCTAAGGATTTTACAATGATCTTTGAAAAACGTTTACGGCTTTGATTGACAAATTTTGACAAACCTACAAAGAGCATTAACTAAGGATGAATATTGCTTATAATTTAGAAGAGTAGTGGAAGAATGATTGTAAATAGGCATGGAACTTGCATTCTTAATGGGTAATCGCAAGCTTAAGATTTGTTATACAATTATAGTTATTTAATATGCACACACTCATACACACGCATATATAGTTATGCTACATTAATCCCAATTGGTATCTCAAAAGATTCATCCCAAATGAGATGGCATTAGAAATTGAAGAAATTCATCAACCATTAGATTAATGTTGTCTTGCATGCCATCTCATTTGGGATAGACCTTTTGACATAACATTTGCAACATAGTATTATTCATATATACTTATTAGTGCCATTTATAGGTATGGCTAAAGACCCAAAAAAAGTATTTTTAAGTGTACAACATCATTGCTTTTTGTCGAGTTTGTAGCAAGATAGAGAATGATTAAGAATGAATATACCTATTTCTACTTTTGTAGATTATCTAAAGCATACAGTAGGTTTTCTTTTTCTAGATTTTTGCATTCTTGAATGGGCTTTGTATTTGTAAACTGTTCAAGATTAACAATAAGATATTATACTTTTGGACATTTAGGATACTCCATCAAATTGACAAAGGTTGAAGCATATTGCATTTCCAACGTTAAGCAATTAAATAACAAGTACTCCTTGCCATTATTTATAAAACTAAGAAAGGAACAAAACATTGGCTGCAAAATGTTACTAGTCTTTACTAAAGAGATGCCTTGGTAAAAATGTTTATCGTAGGACTTTGCTGATTGGGAAATCGTTCGAAAATGGTTGGCCCATATGGTGCTATAATCAGTTCTACCAATCAATTATTTTGACATTATTTGCTAGTTAATGCTCAAAAGTCTAATCACATCTAACATGCCAAGTAGAAAAATCCAAAAATTCTAATGGTGAATAAATATATTGAGACGCTCACTTGTGATGGATTCTTGTAAAACCTATAGATTAAAAGGAATGAATCACCATTATAAAAAAACAAATGCCATATATATTGTATAATAGTTTGTTCATAATATCCATAGGACTAGTTTTACATGCAACAGCTGTCAGAAAATATGTCAAACCACTTTATATACTGCCAACTTATCAGAGTAGATAAGCATGAATGATCGATAAAAATTTAGATAAGAAAATAAATCCTAATCCCTCCAGTTAAAAGTATTATGCAATTTTCAATCAAACAAGTTATGGTGAAGGCCCATTAAACAAGTTCCTCATTTTCAATATTTTCAGCACAAAGAGTGTAGAAGAAGAAGATCACTACACTGTTCATCAAATCCCTATTCTCTTAGCTTATGCGTTTTTGTTGACAAAAAATAATGTATAATGAGTCATATCATTGCATGTTTCTTACTAGAAAATTTTAATTTAGGTTCTGCACTAAAAAAAATGCGCTACATATAGTACAGTCTACCTAAACAATGTCCAAAATTGTCATAGCTTCATTAACATTATCTAGTTTCTTTGTCTACAAATAGTAGGAACACATATTTTTGAGATTGAGGAAAAATCAACTCCAGATTGAAATGGAAATGATGACTCATAAAAACTAACATGATTGCTGATGTAAACTCTTCCAGAGGAATGTAGACATTGATAGCCCTTATGTAATGAGTTGTAGCCCAAAAATATGCATATGCTAGTTCTATAATGGAGCTTATGATGATTATAAAGTCGCAAACAGGGATAACAGGCACAACCAAAGATTCGAAGATGAGCATAATTAGGTTTTCTATGTAACAACAGCTCAAAAGGTGACCTATTATTAAGGGTAGTAGTTGGAAGTCGGTTAATGAGGTATGTGGCGGTGTGAAAGGTATTCCACCAGAATTTTAGAGGTAGATTTGCTTGAGCAAGAAGAGAGATGTGAGATACAACTTTCTTAAATATAGTAGAATTTATTTTTAAGCTAACAAGCCCTTTGAGTTTATAATATTTAATTTTAAGGAATGATGCATAAGTAATGGCATAAGAAATGATGACTTAAGTGATGACATAAGCAATGATGTAAGAAGAAGTGTAGAGAAAGTTAAAGAATTCTAGAATTTAGTAAGTTAATTATGAAGGTTAATCTCAACCATTAACCAAGAGTTATGGTGACAAAATCCTAGTCATCCATTAGCCTTAAGAAATCCTATAAATACCCCCACCACCTTTCATTTTCAGTCCAACCCATAAATTTCATTCTCTTCTATTCTAAGTCATAATATTAAGAGTAGAGAAATCCTCAATTTAGAAAGGTCTAGAAAAGTCAAGGTCAAGAGGTATGTAACACTTCAACTGCAATGTAGGGATAAAATTCTTAGGTTCAGTTTTAATAATTCCTTTATATTATGATGGTTATTATAACATGATTAGTTGTATTCTAAATCCTTATATGGTCGGCTTTGCCGCCTAATATATGATGCTATGGTCGGCTCTGCCGCCTAGTATGTGATGCTATGGTCGATTCTACCACTTAATATGTGATGCTTATACTTAATTATGCTATGGTCGGCTATGCCGCCTATATTGAAGAACGTTGTTCTTAGATGGTATTGTGTGTGTTGATTCTGTTATGCATTTAGGAACTTCAAATGTTAGGACATAAGTTGCATAGAATGCATGCATATCATGAATTATATTATGAAGAAGACATTTCAGAAAAATGGATTTATGAGAAATAGGTTGTTGTACTACGAGATGGCAAAGTTTCTAAGGAGGGTAAGCCCTCAAAGTAAGTAAAGGAAATTTTTTGGGGACAATGATATGTAACGCACAAAAGATCAATTAATAAGGCCCAAGGGTAGATTGTTGAAAAAATAAAAATGTCAGCCTTGTAGTACAAC
This sequence comes from Citrus australasica, assembly GCA_029618585.1. Lineage (NCBI taxonomy): Eukaryota > Viridiplantae > Streptophyta > Magnoliopsida > Sapindales > Rutaceae > Citrus > Citrus australasica. The sequence continues at coordinate 7,209,984 of JARCIV010000006.1, forward strand.
ATACCTAGGACCCTAATGAAGATGTTTTGTATTTTTATGAGTTTTCTTTTAAAGCTTAATATGATCATGCATGATAAGATATACATGCATCCAAGTGTTACTTACTCGGCATTAGCTCATAAAGTCCTTACACTGCAGGTAACGATGAGTAGGGCAAGCTGGCACCAAGTCCTAACTAAAACGAATTGCATATGGGCATAACCGATCTTGGAATTTTATGATGGGCTTAGCTTTGTGTTAATAAAAATAAGTATCTTGGCTTTATGTAATAATTAAGTTTTTAAATAAACTAAGAAATCTCTGTATGACTCTTACTTTTCTGTAAGAAAGTTTTGTTGGATTGTGTTAAAATTTTAGAATTCGTATTTATATTAAAAAATCAATTTTTTTAAAATAATTTTTTTTAATGGAGTGTTACATGAGACCTGTCTCTACAATATGTCTATGTTTTCTTTCAATCTTTCCATTTTGATGATGACTAAATGGGCAAGGGTGTCTAAACTGAATGCCAAGTTCAACTAAGTAGGTAGTAAATGACCTAAACTCTCCACCCCAGTTAGTTGGTAAACCCTTTATCTTTTTAGACAAATTGTTTTTAATCATTGTCTTGAATTCTTTGAAGGTTTGCAGGGCTTTGGATTTGGCAGAAAGAGAAAAAATCCAGGTGAATCTAGTAAAATCATCTAAAATGGATAGATAATATTGGTAACCCTGTGAAGACAAAATAGGAGATGGTCCCCAAAGGTCTACATGGATAATTTCTAAAGGTTCTGTTGTGGTTGTGTCTACAAATGGAAAGTGTTGCTAGTCCTCGAGCAAAAATTAAAATAAAAACTACGAAAAGAAAATCCTAACTAAACCACTTTCGCAGGTGATCGCGATTGCATTTAGCGTGTGCAAGAAGCCTTTAAACCCCTAGGCGGTCCTAGTGGATGATGTTGAGTGTTAGAAAATGCATATTTATAAAGGAGAAAACCATCATTTTACATTTCAAGTCTTACTAACAATCCTTACTTTTATGTGTTTTACCTTTTTGTAATTTAATTATGTGTGTTTTATTTTAATATAATATTTTATGTATTTTAGGGGCATTATAGTCATTTCAATATAAATGAGAGATCAGATGGCAAAACGAACAACATTTTTGAACTGAGGACGGTCGAAAACCTTAGGAGGAGCATAAAAGGAAAAATGGCACTGTTCACATATACGGCACTATTCACATGTACAGACTAAAATTCTTATTTACTGTTGATGGTGACGTGACAGCATATTAGTGGATAAAAAAACGCGCGTACGGTACATGCAACACATGGGATTACTACTGTGCAAACCGCGTTACTGTTCAAACCGTGTGCAAACCGTGTTACTGTTCAAACCTTGGTCAAACCGTGTTACTGTTCACGCAATCCTGAGCGTCCAAACTGTTTTTAATCTGATGGCCATGATTTACTCGATGTATCTATAAAAAGGGGGCCTTCCCCCCTAATTTGGCATCTCTGAATCCATTTTTGGACTCCATTTTCTGTAATTCCTTCTCCATATTGTATTTTCTACATATTTTAATAAATTCCCATTTTGCCCCTAGTTCAATAATGAGTGGCTAATTTTCTTTCAAGCTTGGGTTGAAGGTGAAGTCTCAACATGTGTCCTGGACTTTATTTGGTAAATTTATTTTCTCTTCTCCTCTAGTTTTTGTGGATGTTTTGACTTTTCGTTGACAAATAATACTAATCTTGTCTAGTACCGCCCTGGTTTCACCAGCTCCATAGTGTAAGATTATTATTATTTGGCACGATAAGCCCTTAGCACCATATTTATTAGAGTGTGGTTCATGAGGTGTGGATTCCCCCCTCATGATTTAATTGGTATTAATAAGGAATATTTAGCCCATGATGCATGTTGATACGGATCCAGATACCCAAGTACGTCATTTTAATAGATTTACACTTCAATTTATTCTTGCCATTTCAATTCCAATTTCAGAATTTATTCTCGCCATTTTAATTTAAGTTTTAACATATTTCAAATCATTTCCACCATAAATCCAACCACCCACTTACAAAATTAATTTTATATATAATTGAAATCCACCTCTTCGTGGGATCGACACTCGTCACCATTAATCTATACTACAACAGATTCGTGCCCTTACGAGTTCAATAAAATTTGCACAACAAGTTTTTGGCGTCGTTGCCGGGGAGGTAAGTAATTTTAATTCATAGAATTAATTTTTGTGAATATTTTTATTTAATTGTTTTCTTGTATTTTTCAAAAAAAAAAAAGGTGAATCTACATTTAAAGGTTAGTATTTCTTTTCTTTTTCTCTTCTTTAAAATTCTATAATTTAATTTTCAATTTATTTTCTTTGTAATTTTTTTATTATCTTATTAATTTATTTCACGTATTTTTTGTGTGTATTTTTATAGTAAGGTTGTAATAGCGCAATAAGGTTAGTATCGTAATTTCTCCCTCTTATTTATTTTTATTTATTCCCATCTTTATTTTTATTTTATTTGTTCTTTGCATGCATGGTCGTAGGTCATTATTACCTAATCTTGAGCCTATAGACATTGAATTAGAGAAAACACTTCGCACACACAAAAACTTTAAAAATAAAATGGATTTACAAGCACCACAGGAGATGCCATTTAAGGACTACTTCAGTCCTTTAGTTAATTTGAGCACATCATGTATAAGGTATCCAAATGTAGCTGCTAGGAGCTTTGAACTAAAACCTAGTGTGCTAAATTGTCTCCCAACATTCTATGGCTTAGAAAATGAGGACCCATATAATCATCTGAATGATTTTCATGCTATTTACCAAACCTTTAAATACGAGAATTTTTCAGACGATGATGTTAAACTCAGATTATTCCCATTTTCCTTAAAAGATAGAGCTCGTTCATGGCTTAATACATTACCTGCTAATAGTATTGCATCATGGGAACAAATGGTTACAAAATTTTTAAATAAATATTTCCCAGTGCATAAAACCAATGCTATTCGCAGGGAAATCTCGGAATTTACCCAGAAAGATGACGATTTTCGAAACATGGGAGCGATTCAATGGGCTACTCTTGAAGTGTCCACATCATAGGTACGAGAAATGGCACCAATGCCAATACTTTTTGGAGGGATTATTGCCGAATGTGCAAGAATGGCTAATGGCAACAAGTGGAGGAGAGCTAATGTCAAAAAGTGCATCAGAGATTTGGGAATTCTTCTAGCGACAAGCGGATAATTCCCAACAACGGAGTCGATCACTCAGAAATACTAGAAGGATTAAGGGAGTAAATGAGGTTCACATTGGCCAGTCAAGTTCAGAAATCAAAGAAGTCAAGGAGATAATTGAAGGTCTCTCTCGACAAATAGCATCGTTATCGACTGCTAAATCAACAGAGCCACATGACCCTGACTCATATCCAGATCAAGCCAATGCCATAGGAGTAATGAGAAAACCATCAAATTACAACCCATACTCCAACACATATAACCCTGGATGGAGAGACCACCCCAATTTTTCATGGTCTCAAGGATTCCAACAGAATTGACCAGCAGCTCCAGCTCCACCAATGTAACCAATTGCTCAAAATCCTCAAGCCTCTCAGCCACCATTAAGACCATTCAACCAGAACCAGAACTACTCTCAACCAAAACCATGGGAGGATGCATTCCAGAATTTAAGGAATGTTACTCACTCCACGATTGAGCAACAGAACCGCACCATTGATGGACTACGAAATGAGTTGAGAGCGGGCTTCAACTCACAAGCCCAATCAGTTTCAAGCCTAGAAAAGATGGTGGGACAACTTGCTTCTTCAGTTCAGACCTTGGCAATGACCGTTGAGAAAGGTAAATTTCCAAGTCAACCAGTGCCTAACCCTAAAGGAGTACATGAAGCAAGTACTAGTTCACCATAGCAGCATGGAGAAGTCAAAGCCGTCATGACCTTGCGAAAAGGAAAAGAAGTCGACAACAAAGTGGAGATACCGGTGACAAAAGAAAACCAGATTGTACCTGTGAGTGTTGAGGACTCATCACCGGAGGAGAAAGAAGAAACCAACCTACGAGAATATGTTCCAAAGCTCCATTTCCTCAAAGGTTAGCTAAAGGAAAAAAGGGAAAATCCACAGGTGAGATTCTCGAAATCTTCAAACAGGTAAGTGTTAACATCCCATTGCTTGATGCTATTAAACAAGTTCCATCTTATGCCAAGTTTCTTAAAGACCTGTGTACTAAAAAGAGAAATATGCATGTTCAAAAGAAGACATTTTTAACAGAAAACGTTAGTTCTATACTTCAACATAAAATTCCTTTAAAATGCAAAGATCCAGGCTCCCCCACTATCTCATGTAGCATAGGGAACCACACAATTGAGAATGCTTTGTTGGATTTAGGAGCTAGTGTAAATTTGTTACCTTACTCTATTTTCGTGAAACTTGGACTGGGAGAATTACACCCAACTCCAGTGGTGTTACAGCTTGCAGATCGGTCCACGAAAATACCTCGTGGTATTGTGGAGGACGTGCTTATCTAGGTAGACAAGTTTTATTTTCCTGTTGACTTCATTGTAATTGACACTCAACCAATACAGGATTCAAGGAAGCACATCCCCATTATTCTAGGCCAACCTTTCTTGGCAACTGCGGATGCTCACATTCAATGTAGGACTGGAAATATGCAGTTGTCCTTCGGCAACATGACTATGGAGCTGAACATCTTCAACATTGCCAAACAACCTCACAATGCAGATGATGAAATTGTTGATGTAGATTTAATTGAAGCATTAGTTGATGACACTTTTGTTTCAAACCTTAGTGATGATCTTTTACAAACATGTTTAACTCACTTTGGTTTGAATTTTGATATTGACAGATCGGTCGATGAGGTCAATGCCCTACTTGACTCAACACCATCCATGGACACTAATAAATGGAAGTCAAGAGTTGAACAACTAGCACCCTCAGAGAAGAAACTCATTCCATCATCAGAATCATCACCGAAACTCGAGCTCAAACCATTGCCCAACACTTTGGAATATGCATTTTTCGGGGAAGAAAGTAATCTACCGGTAATCATCTCAGCATCCCTCAATGACGAACAAAAAGGTAAGTTGTTGGATGTTTTAAAAGAGCACAAAGGAGCATTAGGATGGACCATAGCAGACATAAAAGGTATAAACTATTAGACGCAGGTATCGTTTACCCCATTTCTGATAGTTCATGGGTTAGTCATGTACAAGTTGTCCCCAAAAAGTCAGGAGTCACTGTAGTTACCAATGCCGATAATGAATTAATACCAACTACAGTAACTACAGGATGACGTGTATGCATTGATTATAGAAAGTTGAATTCTGTCACACGTACAAATCATTTTCCTTTACCATTTATCGATCAAATACTTGATAGATTAGTAGGCCATGAATTTTATTGCTTTCTAGATGGCTACTCAGGATATAATCAGATTCCCATAGCACCAAAAGATCAAGAGAAGACCACTTTCACTTGCCCTTTTGGCATTTTTGCATATAAGAGGATGCCATTTGGATTATGTAATGCACCTGCTACATTTCAACGATGCATGTTGAGCATTTTTTCTGATATGGTTGAACGATTCCTTGAGGTCTTTATGAATGATTTTTCTGTCTTTGGTGACTCGTTTGATCAATGTTTACATCATCTAACACTAGTTCTGCAGAGATGTATCGAGAAGAACTTGGTCTTAAATTGGGAGAAGTGCCATTTTATGGTAAAACAAGGTATTGTCCTCGGTCACATCATTTCCAGTAAAGGTATTGAGGTTGATAAAGCCAAGGTGGATCTCATTTCTAATCTTCCTCCACCCAAAACAGTTAGAGAAGTAAGATCTTTCCTTGGGCATGCTGCTTTTTATAGACATTTCATTAAAGATTTTAGCAAAGTTTCTAAACCCTTATGCAATTTACTTGCTAACGATGTACCTTTTATCTTTAATGATTCATGTCTTGTGGCTTTTGAAAAATTAAAGCAATTGTTGACATCATCACCCATCATTCAGCCCCCAAACTGGAACTTACCATTTGAGCTAATGTGTGATGCATCTGATTATGCAGTAGGAGCAGTATTAGGACAAAGAGTTGATCGGATTCCCCATGTTATTTACTATGCTAGTATGACATTGAATGATGCATAGTTGAACTATTCAACTACTGAAAAAGAAATGCTAGCAGTAGTGTTTGCATTGGAAAAATTTCGATCTTATCTCATTGGTTGTAAAATAATTGTGTTCACAGATCATGCTGCTCTTAAATATCTTCTCACCAAGAAAAATGCAAAAGCTAGACTAATTCGTTGGGTGTTACTTTTGCAGAAATTTGACTTGGAATTCAAAGATAAGAAAGGCACGAAAAATGTTGTGGCAGACCATCTCTCTCGTCTCCATTTTGACACAATTACAGAACAATTACCATTAAATGAGTCATTTCCAGATAAACAATTAATGAGTGTGGAAGTATTACCTTGGTATGCTGATATAGTTAATTATCTTGTTACAGGTAAACTTCCAGAGCATTGGACCAAGCAAGACAAGGCTAAATTCTTTGCCGAAATAAAGAATTTCTTTTGGGATGACTAGTATTTGTTCAAGTATTGTGCAGATCAAATTGTCAGACGATGTGTCCCAGAAAGTGAAATTCACAATATCCTTTCATTCTGCCATGAACAAGCTTGTGGAGGCCATTTCAGTGCTAAGAAAACAGCTACAAAAGTTTTACAATGTGGTTTCTATTGGCCAATTATATTTCGAGACGCTTACACTTTATGTTCTTCATGTGATAGGTGTCAACGAATGGGGAGCATTACACGAAGGAACATGATGCCACTAAATCCAATTTTAGTGGTTGAGATTTTTGACGTATGGGGTATCGACTTCATGGGACCCTTTCCCCCTTCTTTTGGCCATCAATTTATATTGGTTGCTGTTGACTATGTATCAAAATGGGTAGAAGCAATTCCATGCAGAACCAATGATCACAAGGTGGTGATAGGGTTTTTGAAAAGCAACATTGTTTCGCGCTTTGGATTCCCTCGAGCAATAATCAGTGATGGCGGTGCCCACTTTTGTAATAAAGCATTCAAAGCACTTTTGACAAAGTATTCAATCACTCACAAAGTGGCGACCCCATATCATCCGCAAACTAGTGGACAAGTTGAGATCTCTAATCGAGAAATAAAGCATATATTAGAAAAGACGGTGAGGCTGAACAGAAAAGATTGGTCATTAAGACTTGATGATGCATTATGGGCATATAGAACGGCTTTCAAGACCCCGATTGGGATGTCACCCTATAGGCTAGTGTATGGAAAAGCTTGCCACCTACCTGTGGAACTCGAGCATCGTGCATATTGGGCCATCAAGAAATTCAACTTTGACATGCAGCAAGCCAGCTCAGAAAGAAGATTACAACTGGCAGAACTTGAAGAAATTCGCAATGACGCATACGAAAATGCCAAGATTTACAAGCAACGAATGAAAGTCTTCCATGACAAGCATATTATGAGAAAATCTTTCACTCCAGGTCAGAAAGTGCTTTTATTCAACTCTCGCTTGCACCTATTCCCAGGTAAGTTACGCTCTCGATGGTCTGGCCCATTTATTGTTCATATTATTTTTCCACATGGGGCAATTGAAATTAAGGACCCAAAGAACGGTGTCACGTTTAAAGTTAATGGTCAAATATTAAAGCCATATCTAGAGTACCAACCACATGGAGAAGACACCGAAATAAATTTGAATGACCCACCAGATTTGAATTGATGTTTTCTTTTCGGTGGTTCGATTTTTTTTTCTTTTTTTTTCTTTTCTTTTTATTATTCTTTTGCTAATTGAAATTTATTTTTGCATAAGTGTGTTTGTTTTACCATTAAGTTTTCTCTTATCATTGTTAATCATGAGTCCCATACGTAGACCGTTCCTCCTGAACATTCTTAAACCACTTCAACGTATCAAAACTCATCTCAAAAGGCAGATTCAATCTTGTAAAACACATCGCATTTGGGCTCTTCAACCACCAGAGTTAGTAGCCTATGTTGAGGATTTAGAAAGCCAACTCCGCAATATTGAGAGAAATGTTTACGACATCCAGTTGGAGCTTGAGGTAAATTCAATAAGAGGACGATTTTGATTTTCTTTGTGTGTTTTAATTTGTTTTTCTGTTTGTGTGCTTTAGTTTGTTACCCCGGTGATGTGGCGGATAATGGTACTCCGTGACAATCAAGTCGGTTACCTTAGTTTCCCATAATAACTAATATTCTGAGGCGAAGGAATGGACATAACCGAGATTCTAGCGAAGCTTCACAAGCGATTCCCTTCACTTCCTCAGAATGCCCTCTTTACGATCTATAAAGCTCGGTCCGAACGCATGCGATTGCTCATGAGGAATAACATACATGCTGACATTCGTTGGTTAATCGAGGCGAAAGTACGATTGGCAGGTGAGTTACCTCCAAAATTTATTGCATACATGCTTGGTTGTGGGAAAGGAAATTATGCAAGAAAACGACGAGCTCGAAGAATTTCTGTTGCTTGACATAAGTGTGCCAGAATGAGTTGCAATAAAAACCCATGTTCTTTAGGAATGGTGTCTGATAACAGGGAATATAAGATTCAATTCATTAGGGATGGCTTGAATAAGGAGTCATTGGATGATATCCTTCTGTCTCTTGAAACGCATCTCAGTGGATATGTGCAAGGAGCGATTCTCCAGTTATGGCCATTATTCCAGAAAGAGCATGCAAGATATAGTCTCGGGAATCTGACTATAAACGACCCTGTTTGCCAGTTTATAAGAAAACTGGATGGGAAGCCTATCCTCGACCCATAGAGGGCGTTCAAGCCGTTTCTGGACGTAAAACCAGAGAAAGATGTGAGCCACAGTCGCAACTACCTGTACATATCCTTTTACTTTACTGTTATTTTATTTCATTTAACTGTTATTTTATCATTTGCATTATTGTCTTTAATAATTTTATTACTGTTTGTTTTTACTGTTTGCTTTTTGACTATCGAGCCATGTGCTTTACGCGTTATTTGACACTGACATGCCATCTCATACACAGTTGTGATCCATTGTCACCAAGATTCTTAAATAGGACTTTTATGTTAAGAACTCACAAATTGTTTTTGAGAAATATTCCAATGGCAGCTACTCCCAGTAGACAATTCAAGAACATTTGTGTGCTTTTCGGATTTACCTATGGCAAACATAAAGAGTTCGTTGATGCAGCCATAGATCTTGGTCGAAGCATAGTAGAGAGAAAATTACACTTGGTGTATAGAGGAGGTAACCGAGGGTTATTAAAATTGGTCTCAGAAGCTGCTTTTGTAAGAGGAAGCCAAGTGTTAGGCATCATTCCTAGAGTCCTAAAACCTTTGGGCAGTGTGTCTGACTCAACGACTGGAGAAGAGTTAGTCGTCTCAGGTATGCAAGAACGAATAACTGAAATGCTTAATCATGCTGATGCTTTTATTTTCCTTCCAGGAGATCTTGCAACACTAGAGGCACTTATCACACTAGCATCTTGGGCTCATCTGCATATTCACCAGAAACCCATCGGTTTGTTAAATGTCAATAATTTTTATGATGGCTTTTTCGCATTTCTTAACTATGCAATAAAAAACTACTTTATTCCTTCTAGTGCGAAAAAACTTTTTATTTGTGCTCACACTGCTACTGAGCTACTTGATATGTTACAAGCTTATAAACCGGAGCCCGACCCCTGGAGCTTTGTGTTGGAGCGTTCAAATGATGATGGTAACAGTAGCCGCAGTAAGAAGTACAAATTAGATTTAACTCTCCACCTGTAAAAATTTTCTTTTGTGTTACACCACCCAGGTGATGTCTTCTAAACTCTACTTATTTCCTTTAAAACATTGAGGACAATGTTTCGTTCTGGTTGGGGGGAGGGAATAGTCGACAATTGTGGAATCTTGGTTAAGTTTTTACTAATTTTTTATTGTAGAAACTAACTGTTGCTAACTTGTTGTGTTGAAGATGGCTGAATATGGAGTGTAGTGACTCTAGAAACATATCTTCATCGTTTGAAAAAAAAAACCAAAAAAAAAAATTTAAAAATTAAAATTTTTTAAAAAAATTCAGATATTTTCTTTTTCTTTATTATGTTTTGATGTTCATTTTTCTTCTTCTTTTAAATTTCTCCTTTATAAATATACATTTTCAAAAAATGTTTTGAGTCGAAGATGACTGAATATGGAATGTAGTGCCTCTAGGAACGCATTTTCTTAAGTTAAAAAAAAACAATTTTAGTTTTCTATCATTTTCTAATTAGTTTTTCTGCATCATTTTTAAATTTCTGCATATATATTTTCCTTTCATGTTTAGAATAGGTTGGGGGGTAGGGTGTTGTTTAAAAAAATAATTATAATATTTTGTGATTTGTTTTAACATTGGATGACATGATAAAGTTCAAATTTTAGTATTTGTATTATCTTTAGTCTGAAGTGATGTTACACTATGTTTGCTGTTGTGCAAATTTTATTGAACTCGCAAGCGCACGAATCTGTTGTAGTATAGATTAATGGTGATGAGTGTCGATCCCACGAGGAGGTGGATTTTAATTATATATATAATTAATTTTGTAAATGGGTGGTTGGATTTGTGGTGGAAATGATTGAAATATGCTAAAACTCAAATTAAAATGGCGAGAATAAATTCTGAAATTGGAATTGAAATGACAAGAATAAATTGAAGAGAATTATATTGAAATGACGTACTTGGGTATCTGGATCTGTATCAACATGCATCATGAGCTAAATAATCCTTATTAATGCCAATTAAATTATGAGGGGGGAATCCACACCTCATGAACCACGCTCTAATAAATATGGTGCTAAGGGCTTATCATGTCAAATAATAATAATCTTATACTAGGGAGCCGGTGAAACCAGGGCGGTACTAGATAAGATTATTATTATCTGTCAATGAAAAGTCAAAACATCCACAAAAACTAGAGGGGAAGAGAAAATAAATTTACCAAATAAAGCCCATAACACATGTTGAGACTTCATCTTCAACCCAAGCTTGAAAGAAAATTAGCCACTCATAGTTGAACTAGGGGCAAAATGGGAATTTATTACAATACATAGAAAATACAAGATGGAGAGAGAATTACAGAAAATAGAGTCCAAAAATGGATTCAGAGGTGCCAAATTAGGGGAGGAAGGCCCCATTTTTATAGATACATCGAGTAAATTATGGCCATCGGATTAAAAACAGTTTGGACGCTCAGGATTACGCCACGTCATCAGTCAACAGTACGGGTGAACAGTAACACGGTTTGACCACGGTTTGCACACGGTTTGAATAGTAACGCGGTTTGGACAGTAAATAATCCCATGTGTTGCATGTACCGTACGCGCGTTTTTTGATCCACTAATATGTTGCCACGTCACCATCAACAGTAAATAAGAATTTTAGTCCAACAGGATCTTGACACGTCATTAGTCAATGCCACGTCATCGGTCAATACCACATCATCGATCCGTCTATATAAACAGTGCCGTGAACAGTAACGTAGACAGTACCCGTACATATGAATAGTGTCGTATATGTGAACAGTGCCATTTTTCCTTTTATGGTCCTTCTAAGGTTTTCGACTGTCCTGAGTTCCAAAATGATGTCCGTTTTGCCATCTGATCTCTCGTTTATTGTGAAATAACTATGATGCCCCTAAAATACATAAAATACTTAATTAAAATAAAACACACATAATTAAATTACAAGAAACTTAAACACATAAAAGTAAGGGTTGTTAGTAAGACTTGATATGTAAAATGATGATTTTCTCCTTTATAAATATGCATTTTCTAACACTCAACACACCCCCCAACTAGCTTATTGCTAGTCCTTAGCAAATAAAGCGAAAACAAAATTCAAAAATATTTTTTTTTAACACTCTTGTTTATTCAATCAGACGAATGATAACAATCAAATAAAAGTATAAGCATTATCTCAAGTCTAAAGAAACATCACACCCACATCAACCATCCACATGAATCAGCCCAGTAGACTTTGTCGTAGCTACCTTCAAGAATGACATGTCAAACCCTAAAATCTCACTGGAAGTAGTGACACTCTCACAAAAAAATTAAACCCAATAAAATAGTCACTTCAATGAATGGTAATTGAGAGAAAATAATAAAGAAGTGATCTCACATGCTCTCACCAAAATGAAAGAAATATGCCCTTAACTTAGAAATAATACGATCTCCAGTCAAATAAAAATGCTAGTCAACCCAATTTATTTATTTATTTATTATTTTTTTATGCATCACTACATCCTTTTAGCCCATATAACTAGCTTCTACTTCAGACTATAGTTCCCTAAAATCAAGAAGGACTTTTATGAGGACGTAACGTAGGCTAGGGACATGGCTAACAAAGAAGGGAAATAGGAAAAACAAAGTGTATGTTTGAGAAAAATGCAGAGGAATTTTTTTTTTTGGAAGTTGCAAGGTGGATTTCACCTATTATTTTTTTTTCTTTGAAACAACAATTTGTTTTTTTTTTTTACTAGGCATAACTTCACCATACAAAATATTTATTCACATTTTTCTCAAACATAAATAAGTGATGGATCTTGTAAGATATTGGGTAATACTCCAAATCGGAGTGGGTCAAGATGATAAGTTGACAAAGAAAATATATATTTTTTTTAAAGGCTCAAAAGGGTTAACTATAGATATATGATAAAAGAGATGGCTAGAAAGGCTCAAACGGATCAAAGATGGCCTTTCCATCATTTTTTAGGGCTCTAAATAATCTTCCATATCTACTAATTAGATGGGCCTTCAAATGCAGAAACACACATTTTTTTTTTTAGTTTTCATTTTTTTTAGGGTTAACTCAAAAGAAATCTAGAGATCGTGTATACAATAATAAACTGCTAAGCTGTATAAAGAATGGGCAAAAGGGTTACTCTCCAAGAGAAATGATAGGCTCAAAAACTCACTTGGTATTTATTATGACATGTTCATTCCTTCAAGCAACACATATTTGTCTCTGACATCAACATGTAGAGTAGCAAACGTACTGTAACATCACTTCAGACTAAAGATAATACAAATACTAAAATTTGAACTTCATCATGTCATCCAATGTTAAAACAAATCACAAAATATTTTTTTTTTTAAACAACACCCTACCCCCCAACCTATTTTAAACATGAAAGGAAAATATACATGCAGAAATTTGAAAATGATGCAGAAAAACTAATTACAAAATGATAGAAAACGAAAATTGTTTTTTTTTTTAACTTAAGAAGATGCGTTTCTAGAGGCACTACACTCCATATTCAACCATCTTCGACTCAAAATAATTTTTGAAAATGTATATTTATAAAGGAGAAATTAAAAAGAAGAAGAAAAATGAACATCAAAACATAATAAAGAAATTTTTTTTTCAAACGATGAAGATGCGTTTCTAGAGTCACTACACTCCATATTCAGCCATCTTCAACACAACAAGTTAGCAACAGTTAGTTTCTACAACAAAAAATTAGTAAAAACTTAACCAAGATTCCACAATTGTCGATTATTCCCTCCCCCCAACCAGAACGAAACATTGTCCTCAATGTTTTAAAGGAAAGAAGTAGAGTTTAGAAGACATCACCTGGGTGGTGTAACACAAAAGAAAATTTTTACAGGCGGAGAGTTAAATCTAATTTGTACTTCTTACTGCGGCTACTGTTACCATCATCATTTGAACGCTCCAACACAAAGCTCTAGGGGTCGGGCTCCGGTTTATAGGCTTGTAACATATCAAGTAGCTCATTAGCAGTGTGAGCACAAATAAAAAGTTTTTTCGCACTGGAAGGAATAAAGTAGTTTTTTATTGCATGGTTAAGAAATACGAAAAAGCCATCATTAAAGTTATTGACATTTAACAAACCGATGGGTTTCTGGTGAATGTGTAGATGGGCCCAAGATGTTAGTGTGATAAGTGTCTCTAGTGTTGAAAGATCTCCTGGAAGGAAAATAAAAGCATCAGCATGATTAAGCATTTCAGTTATTCGTTCTTGCATACCTGAGACGACTAACTCTTCTCCAGTCGTTGAGTTAGACACACTGCCCAAAGGTTTTAGGACTCTACGGATGATGCCTAACACTTGGCTTCCTCTGACAAAAGCAGCTTCTGAGACCAATTTTGATAACCCTCGGTTACCTCCTCCATACACTAAGTGTAATTTTCTCTCTGCTATGCTTCGACCAAGATCTATGGCTGCATCAACGAACTCTTTATGTTTGCCATAGGTAAATCCGGAAAGCACACAAATGTTCTTGAATTGTCTACTTGGAGTAGCTGCCATTGGAATATTTCTCAAAAACAATTTGTGAGTGCTTAACATAAAAGTCAAGAATCTTGGTGACAATGGATCACAACTGTGTATGAGATGGCATGTCAGTGTCAAATAACACGTAAAGCACATGGCTCGATAGTCAAAAAGCAAACAGTAATAAAATTATTAAAGACAATAATGCAAATGATAAAACAACAGTTAAATGAAATAAAATAACAGTAAAGTAAAAGGATATTTACAGGTAGTTGCGACTGTGGCTCACATCTTCCTCTGGTTTTACGTCCAGAAACGGCTTGAACGCCCTCTATGGGTCGAGGATAGGCTTCCCATCCAGTTTTCTTATAAACTGGCAAACAGGATCGTTTATAGTCAGATTCCCGAGACTATATCGTGCATGCTCTTTCTGGAATAATGGCCATAACTGGAGAATCGCTCCTTGCACATATCCACTGGGATGCGTTTCAAGACACAGAAGGATATGATCCAATGACTCCTTATTCAAGCCATCCCTAATGAATTGAATCTTATCTTCTCTGTTATCAGACACCATTCCTAAAGAACATCGGTTTTTATTGCAACTCATTCTGGTACACTTATGACAAGCAACAAAAATTCTTCAAGCTCGTCGTTTTCTTGCATAATTTCCTTTACCACAACCAGGCATGTATGCAATAAATTTTGGAGGTAACTCACTTGCCAATCGTACTTTTGCCTCGATTAACCAACGGATGTCAGCAGGTATGTTATTCCTCATGAGCAATCGCGTGCGTTCGGACCGAGCTTTATAGATCGTAAGGAGGGCATTCTGAGGAAGTGAAGGGAATCGCTTGTGAAGCTTCGCTAGAATCTCGTTTCTGTCCATACCTTCGCCTCAGAATATCAGTTATTATGGGAAACTGAAGTAACCGACTTGATTGTCACGGAGTACCGTTATCCGCCACTTCACCGGGGTAACAAACTAAAGCACACAAATAGAAAAACAAATTAAAACGCACAAAGAAAATCAAAATCGTCCTCTTATTGAATTTACCTCAAGCTCCAACTGGATGTCGTAAACACTTCTCTCAATATTTCTAAGTTGGCTTTCTAAATCCTCAACATAGGCTACTAACTCTGGTGGTTGTAGAGCCCAAATGCGATGTGTTTTACAAGATTGAATCTGCCTTTTGAGATGAGTTTTGATACGTTGAAGTGGTTTAAGAATGTTCAGGAGGAACGGTCTACGTACGAGACTCATGATTAACAATGATAAGAGAAAACTTAATGGTAAAACAAACACACTTATGCAAAAATAAATTTCAATTAGCAAAAGAATAATAAAAAGAAAAGAAAAGAAAGAAAAAAAATCAAACCACCGAAAAGAAAACATCAATTCAAATCTGGTGGGTCACTCAAATTTATTTCGGTGTCTTCTCCATGTGGTTGGTACTCTAGATATGACTTTAATCTTTGACCATTAACTTTAAATGTGACACCGTTCTTTGGGTCCTTAATTTCAATTGCCCCATGTGGAAAAATAGTATGAACAATAAATGGGCCAGACCAACGAGAGCGTAACTTACCTGGGAATAGGTGCAAGCGAGAGTTGAATAAAAGCACTTTCTGACCTGGAGTGAATGATTTTCTCATAATATGCTTGTCATGGAAGACTTTCATTCGTTGCTTGTAAATCTTGGCATTTTCGTATGCGTCATTGCGAATTTCTTCAAGTTCTGCCAGTTGTAATCTTCTTTCTGAGCTGGCTTGCTGCATGTCAAAGTTGAATTTCTTGAAGGCCCAATATGCATGATGCTCGAGTTCCACAGGTAGGTGGCAAGCTTTTCCATACACTAGCATGTAGGGTGACATCCCAATCGGGGTCTTGAAAGCTGTTCTATATGCCCATAATACATCATCAAGTCTTAATGACCAATCTTTTCTGTCCGGCCTCACCGTCTTTTCTAATATGTACTTTATTTCTCGATTGGAGATCTCCACTTGGCCACTGGTTTGCGGATGATATGGGGTTGCCACTTTGTGAGTGATTGAATACTTTGTCAAAAGAGCTTTGAATGCTTTATTACAAAAGTGGGCACCACCATCACTGATTATTGCTCGAGGGAATCCAAAGCGCGAAACAATGTTGCTTTTCAAAAACCCTATCACCACCTTGTGATCATTGGTTCTGCATGGAATTGCTTCTACCCGTTTCGATACGTAGTCAACAGAAACCAATATAAATTGATGGCCAA
This sequence comes from Citrus australasica, assembly GCA_029618585.1. Lineage (NCBI taxonomy): Eukaryota > Viridiplantae > Streptophyta > Magnoliopsida > Sapindales > Rutaceae > Citrus > Citrus australasica. The sequence goes on from JARCIV010000006.1 coordinate 7,226,572, forward strand.
AAGAAGAGGGAAAGGGTCCCATGAAGTCGATACCCCATACGTCAAAAATCTCAACCACTAAAATTGGATTTAGTGGCATCATGTTCCTTCGTGTAATGCTCCCCATTCGTTGACACCTATCACATGAAGAACAGAAAGTGTAAGCGTCTCGAAATATAGTTGGCCAATAAAAACCACATTGTAAAACTTTTGTAGCTGTTTTCTTAGCACTGAAATGGCCTCCACAAGCTTGTTCATGGCAGAATGAAAGAATATTATGAATTTCACTTTCTGGGACACATCTTCTAACAATTTGGTCTGCACAATACTTGAACAAATACGGGTCATCCCAAAAGAAATTCTTTATTTCTGCAAAGAATTTAGCCTTGTCTTGCTTGGTCCAATGCTCTGGAAGTTTACCTGTAACAAGATAATTAACTATATCAGCATACCAAGGTAATACTTCCACACTCATTAATTGTTCATCTGGAAAGGACTCATTCAATATTAATGGCTCTGTAATTGTGTCAAAATGGAGACGAGAGAGATGGTATGCTACAACATTTTCTGTGCCTTTCTTATCTTTGAATTCCAAGTCAAATTCCTGCAAAAGTAACACCCAACGAATTAGTCTAGCTTTTGCATCTTTCTTTGTGAGAAGATATTTAAGAGCAGCATGATCTGTGAACACAATTATTTTAGAACCAATGAGATAAGATCAAAATTTTTCCAATGCAAACACTACTGCTAGCATTTCTTTTTCAGTAGTTGAATAGTTCAACTGTGCATCATTCAGTGTCATACTAGCATAGTAAATAACATGGGGAATCTGATCAACTCTTTGTCCTAATACTGCTCCTACTGCATAATCAGATGCATCACACATTAGCTCAAATGGTAAGTTCCAGTTTGGGGGCTGAATGATGGGTGACGATGTTTAGAAACTTTGCTAAAATCTTGATAAAAGGTACATCCTTAGCAAGTAAATTGCATAAAGGTCTAGAAACTTTGCTAAAATCTTTAATGAAACGTCTATAAAAACCAGCATGCCCAAGGAAAGATCTTACTTCTCTGACTGTTTTGGGTGGAGGAAGATTAGAAATGAGATCCACCTTGGCTTTGTCAACCTCAATACCTTTGCTCGAAATGATGTGACCGAGAACAATACCTTGTTTTACCATAAAATGGCACTTCTCCCAATTTAAGACCAAGTTCTTCTCGATACATCTTTGCAGAACTAGTGTTAGATGGCGTAAACATTGATCAAACGAGTCACCGAAGACAGAAAAATCATCCATAAAGACCTCAAGGAATCGTTCAACCATATCAGAAAAAATGCTCAACATGCATCGTTGAAATGTAGCAGGTTCATTACATAATCCAAATGGCATCCTCCTATATGCAAAAGTGCCAAAAGGGCAAGTGAAAGTGGTTTTCTCTTTTTCTTTTGGTGTTATGGGAATCTAATTATATGCTGAGTAGCCATCTAGAAAGCAATAAAATTCATGGCCTGCTAATCTATCAAGCATTTGATCGATAAATGGTAAAGGAAAATGGTCTTTACGTGTGACAAAATTCAACTTCCTATAATCAATGCATACACGCCATCCTGTAGTTACTCTAGTTGGTATCAATTCATTATTGGCATTCTAACTACAGTGACTCCTGACTTTTTGGGGACAACTTGTACAGGACTGACCCATGAACTATCAGAAATTGGGTAAATGATACCTGCATCTAATAGCTTAAAGACTTCAGTTCTAACCACTTCTTTCATATTAGGATTTAACCGACGTTGCATTTCCCTAGTAGATTTAGCATTCTCATCAAGGTGAATGTAATGCATGCAGTCTACTGGATTTATACCTTTTATGTATGCTATGGTCCATCCTAATGCTCCTTTGTGCTCTTCTAAAACATCCAACAACTTACCTTTTTGTTCGTCATTTAGGGATGATGAGATGATTACCGGTAGAGTACTTTCTTCCCTAAAAAATGCATATTCCAAAGTGTTGGGCAATGGTTTGAGCTCGAGTTTCGGTGGTGATTCTGATGATGGAATGAGTTTCTTCTCTGATGGTGCTAGTTGTTCAACTCTTGACTTTCATTTATTAGTGTCCATGGATAGTGCTGAGTCAAGTAGGGCATTGACCTCATCGACCGATCTATCAATATCAAAATTCAAACCAAAGTGAGTTAAACATGTTTGTAAAGGATCATCACTAAGGTTTGAAATAAAAGTGTCATCAACTAATGCTTCAATTAAATCAACATCAACAATTCCATCATCTGTATTGTGAGGTTGCTTGGCAATGTTGAAGATGTTCAGCTCCATAGTCATGTTGCCGAAGGACAACTGCATATTTCCAGTCCTGCATTGAATGTGAGCATCCGTAGTTGCCAAGAAAGGTTGGCCTAGGATAATGGGGATGTGCTTCCTTGAATCCTGTATTGGTTGAGTGTCAATTACAATGAAGTCAACAGGAAAATAAAACTTGTCTACCTGGATAAGCACGTCCTCCACAATACCACGAGGTATTTTCGTGGACCGATCTGCAAGCTGTAACACCACTGGAGTTGGGTGTAATTCTCCAAGTCCAAGTTTCATGAAAACTGAATAAGGCAACAGATTTACACTAGCTCCTAAATCCAACAAAGCATTCTCAATTGTGTGGTTCCCTATGCTACATGAGATAGTGGGGGAGCCTGGGTCTTTGCATTTTAAAGGAATTTTATGTTGGAGTATAGAACTAACGTTTTCTGTTAAAAATGCCTTCTTTTGAACATGCATATTTCTCTTTTTAGTACACAGGTCTTTAAGAAACTTGGCATAAGATGGAACTTGTTTAATAGCATCAAGCAATGGGATGTTAACACTTACCTGTTTAAAGATTTCAAGAATCTCACCTGTGGATTTTTCCTTCTTTCCTTTAGCTAACCTCTGAAGAAATGGAGCTTTGGGAACATATTCTCGTGGGTTGGCTTCTTCTTTCTCCTCCGATGATGATTCCTCAACATTCACAGGTACAATTTGATTTTCTTTTGTCACCGACATCTCCACTTTGTTGTCGACTTCTTTTCCTTTTCGCAAGGTCATGACGGTTTTAACCTCTCCATGTTGCTGTGGTGAACTGGTACTTGCTTCATGCACTCCTTTAGGGTTAGACACTGGTTGACTTGGAAATTTACCTTTCTCAACGGTCATTGCCAAGGTCTGAACTGAAGAAGCAAGTTGTCCCACCATCTTCTCTAGGCTTGAAACTGATTGGGCTTGTGAGTTGAAGCCCGCTCTCAACTCATTTCGTAGTCCATCAATGGTGCAGTTTTGTTGCTCAATCGTGGAGTGAGTAACATTCCTGAAATTCTGGAATGCATCCTCCCATGGTCTTGGTTTAGAGTAGTTCTGGTTCTGATTGAATGATCTAAATGGGGGCTGAGAGGCTTGAGCATTTTGAGGAATTGGTGGAGCTGGAGCTGCTGGTCCATTCTGTTGGAATCCTTGAGACCATGAAAAATTGGGGTGGTCTCTCCATCCAGGGTTATATGTGTTGGAGTATGGGTTGTAATTTGATGGTTTTCTCATTACTCCTATGGCATTGGCTTGATCTGGATATGAGTCAGGGTCATGTGGCTCTGTTGATTTAGCAGTCGATAACGATGCTATTTGTCGAGAGAAACCTTCAATTATCTCCTTGACTTCTTTGATTTCTGAACTTGACTGGCCAATGTGAACCTCGTTTACTCCCTTAATCCTTCTAGTATTCCTGAGTGATCGACTCTGTTGTTGGGAATTATCCGCTTGTCGCTGGAAGAATTCCCAAATCTCTGATGCACTTTTTGACATTAGCTCTCCTCCACTTGTTGCCATTAGCCATTCTTGCACATTCGGCAATAATCCCTCCAAAAAGTATTGGCATTGGTGCCATTTCTCGTACCCATGATGTGGACACTTCAAGAGTAGCCCATTGAATCGCTCCCATGTTTCAAAAAACTACTCGTCATCTCTCTGGGTAAACTCCGAGATTTCCCTGCGAATAGCATTGGTTTTATACACTGGGAAATATTTATTTAAAAATTTCGTTACCATTTGTTCCCATGATGAAATGCTATTAGCAGACAATGTATTAAGCCATGAACGTGCTCTATCATTTAAAGAAAATGGGAATAGTCTAAGTTTTACATCATCATCTGAAAAATTCTCATATTTAAATGTTTGACAAACAGCATGAAAATCATTCAAATGATTGTATGGGTCCTCATTTTCTAGGCCATAGAATGTGGGGAGACAATTTAGCACACTAGGTTTTAGTTCGAAACTCCTAGCAGCTACATTTGGGTATCGTATGCATGATGTGCTCAAATTAGCTAAAGAACTGAAGTAGTCCTTAAATGGCCTCTCCTGTGGTGCTTGTAAATCCATTTTATTGTTAATGTTTTTGTGTGTGCGAAGTCTTTTCTCTAATTCAAAGTCTATAGGTTGAAGATTAGGTAATAATGACCTACGACCATTCATGCAAGAAATACAAAAATAAATGGGAACAAAACAAATAAAATAAAAATAAAGTTGGGAACAAAACAAATAAAAATAAAGAAGAGGGAGAAATTACGATACTAACCTTATGGCGCTATTACAACCTTACTATAAAAATACACACAAAAAAAAATATGTGAAATAAATTAACTAAAAATAAATTAATGAGATAAATAAAAATTACAAAGAAGAAAAAAATAATAATAACTTGAAATTAAATTACAGAATTTTAAAGAAGAGAAAAGAAAAGAAATACTAACCTTTAAATGTAAATTCACCTTTTTTTTCTTTTTCTTTTTTTTTTGAAAAATACAAGAAAATAATTAAATGAAAATATTCACAAAAATTAATTCTATGAATTAAAATTACTTACCTCCCCGGCAACGGCGCCAAAAACTTGTTGTGCAAATTTTATTGAACTCGCAAGCGCACGAATCTGTTGTAGTATAGATTAATGGTGACGAGTGTCGATCCCACGAGGAGGTGGATTTTAATTATATATATAATTAATTTTGTAAATGGGTGGTTGGATTTGTGGTGGAAATGATTGAAATATGCTAAAACTCAAATTAAAATGGCGAGAATAAATTCTGAAATTGGAATTGAAATGACAAGAATAAATTGAAGAGAATTATATTGAAATGACGTTCTTGGGTATCTGGATCCGTATCAACATGCATCATGGGCTAAATAATCCTTATTAATGCCAATTAAATCATGAGGGGGGAATCCACACCTCATGAACCACGCTCTAATAAATATGGTGCGAAGGGCTTATCATGCCAAATAATAATAATCTTATACTAGGGAGCCGGTGAAACCAGGGCGGTACTAGATAAGATTATTATTATCTGTCAATGAAAAGTCAAAACATCCACAAAAACTAGAGGGGAAGAGAAAATAAATTTATCAAATAAAGCCCATGACACATGTTGAGACTTCACCTTCAACCCAAGCTTAAAAGAAAATTAGTCACTCATAGTTGAACAAGGGGCAAAATGAGAATTTATTATAATAAGTAGAAAATACAAGATGGAGAGAGAATTACAGAAAATAGAGTCCAAAAATAGATTCAGAGGTGCCAAATTAGGGGGGAAGGCCCCCTTTTTATAGATACATCGAGTAAATTATGGCCATCGGATTAAAAACAGTTTGGACGCTCAGGATTGCGCCACGTCATCAGTCAACAGGAAAGTCAACAGTACGCGTGAACAGTAACACGGTTTGACCACGGTTTGCACACGGTTTGAACAGTAACGCGGTTTGCACAGTAAATAATCCCATGTGTTGCATGTACCGTACGCGCGTTTTTTGATCCACTAATATGTTGCCACGTCACCATCAACAGTAAATAAGAATTTTAGTCCAACAGGATCTTGACACGTCATTAGTCAATGCCACGTCATCGGTCAATGCCACATCATCGATCAGTCTATATGAACAGTGCCGTGAACAGTAACGTAGACAGTACCCGTACATGTGAATAGTACCGTATATGTGAACAGTGCCATTTTTCCTTTTATGCTCCTCTTAAGGTTTTCGACCGTCCTGAGTTCAAAAATGATGTCCGTTTTGCCATCTGATCTCTCGTTTATTGTGAAATGACTATGATGCCCCTAAAATACATAAAATACTTAATTAAAATAAAACACACATAATTAAATTACAAGAAACTTAAACACATAAAAGTAAGGGTTGTTAGTAAGACTTGATATGTAAAATGACGATTTTCTCCTTTATAAATATGCATTTTCTAACACTCAACATTTGCTACTCTACATGTTGATGTCAGAGACAAATATGTGTTGCTTGAAGGAATGAACATGTCATAATAAATACCAAGTGAGTTTTTGAGCCTATCATTTCTCTTGGAGAGTAACCATTTTGCCCATTCTTTGTACAGCTTAGCAGTTTATTGTTGTACACACGATCTCTAGATTTCTTTTGAGTTAACCCTAAAAAAAATGAAAATTTAAAAAAAAAGAAAAAAAATGTGTGTTTCTACATTTGAAGGCCCATCTAATTAGTAGATATAGAAGATTATTTAGAGCCCTAAAAAATGATGGAAAGGTCATCTTTGATCCGTTTGAGCCTTTCTGGCCATCCCTTTTATCAAATATCCATAGTTAACCCTTTTGAGCCTTTAAAAAAAAAAATCTTTTCTTTGTCAACTTATCATCTTGACCCACTCTGATTTGGAGTATTACCCAATATCTTACAAGATCCAACACCTATTTATGTTTGAGAAAAATGTGAATAAATATTTTGTGTGGTGAAGTTATACCTAGTTCAAAAAAAAGAAAGAAAAAAAATTGTTGCTTAAAAAAAAAACAATAATAGGTGAAATCCACCTTGCAACTTTCAAAAAAAAAAAAATTCCTCTGCATTTTTCTCAAACATACACTTTGTTTTTCCTATTCTTTGTTAGCCATGTCCCTAGCCTACGTTACGTCCTAATAAAAGTCCTTCTTGATTTTAGGGAACTATAGTCTGAAGTAGAAGCTAGTTATTGAAGGACAACATTTGTCCATGAGGTTCCTAATAACGCAACTTTTACGCAGTAAAATTAAAACAGATGGCGGAAGCTCTAGAAACCTCGGATCGACTTCATTCAAAAACGAAAATCAAGAGGAAAGATTGAAGTTTAGTTACCTCACTTGAAGTTTCAAAAACAACTTCGTGAAGTAGGAGAAAACGACTGAAAACAGCAAGCTACGAACACTGTCCAGAAATACAGCTCTGCACGAACAGCTTCTGTTTTGCCACGATCTGAAATCCTTTAAGCACCCCAATTGTGATGCCTCTAATCAGTCCACACTTAGAAATGTTCTAGGAGTTCAGAGGATTTGGAATCTCGAAATTTCTTTAAGCACATGCTTTTTTTTTCTTTTCATTTTTTTCATAGTCAGGAGCTTTCATTCTACCCCTTAAGTTAGTCTTCTTCTCATGGTAGATTAGCCTCTACATACTGGTGGTACATAAGCCCAAATTACTCAATGATAATTTCACTCTTAAGGGTTATAGGTAGCTATTTCTGACTATGGTGCCTGGGTAAACTTAAGTAATGTAAAATCATTTACTCAATCTAAAATTCTCAACTCAGGCTATATCAATCTCAAATCTCAAGTCAAAATTTTAAAAGAATCGATATAAGTGCACAAGATATTTAAAGAATCACAATCAAGACGAAACTAACACAAGAATCAAGTATAAACTAAGACAATATTCATCCTTTTCTAAGAACCAGATTCATTTTCAACCATATACTTATCATAGGCATTATATTTTTTTTAATTAATTTTTTTGTATGAAAAAAAAGGAAAGGAAAATATTTCCAAACTTAAAATAAACATTGTCCTCAATGTAAAGAAAAAGAAAAGGAAAAGAGAAACTCCCCCGGTTTTGCACTTGAAGATGTAAAGTTGTAGCTGAGTCGTTGAAAGGCATGTGGAAAGTTGATGTTTATCGACCCCCAAACTTGTTCAAAATCTTAAAACAAAATAAAATAAGTAAAAGAAAAGACTGAAGAAATAAGGAAAAATAAAAAATGACAATAATAAAGTTTAGACAGTTTGGGTTGCCTCCTAAGAAGCGCTTAATTTATAGTCATTAGCCTGACTGTCTTTGGAGAGATCATTCAAGGAGGCTCGTGGATGCAAGGAGATGATATGGATGGACCTTGCACAAAGTTCTTGCAATTAGGCATCTTCCCACGAAAATGAGGAAATGGATCTTCATTAATAGACTGCTTATGTATTGCATAAATGTCAAGAGGCTCAGATAGATACTTATCCTTCAATGATTTGGCCATTTTTCTATCCATGATGTCTTCTTGAAAACAATCTTTGAGTTCAGTTGGATACTTGATATGTGTGTACACATTGAAAATGGCTTGCTCATTTTGAACTCTTAAAATCAATTTACCTTCCTGAACATCAATCAAAAGCTCTTCATGTAGCTAAGAATGGTCGGCCTAGAATGAGAGATAACTCTATATCTTCGGCCATATCTAAGACAATGAAATCTGCAGGGAATATAAACATGTCAACTTTCATAAGCACATCCTCAACTATGCCTCTTGGGTATTTTATAGATATATCTGCCAATTGTAGGGTAACAGTTGTTGCTTTAGGTTCACCCAAACCTAATTTCTTGAAAACAGAAAAAGACATCAAATTAATGCTTGCACCTAAATCACACAAAGCTTTATCAAAATAACAATTTCTAATAATGCATGGAATATTAAAACTCCCTGGATCTTTCAGCCTTGGTGGCAATTTATTTTGCAAGATGGCGGTGCAATCCTCAGTCAACATTATTATTTCATGCTCCTCAAATTTCCTCTTGTTGGACAATATTTCCTTCATAAATTTGGCATAAAGCGACATTTGTTCCAAAGCATCTGCAAAAGGAATGTTAATATACAATTTCTTAAACATATCAAGAAATTTTAAAAATTGCTTATCTACGTTATTTTTCCGGAGACGCTGAAGAAAAGGGATTGGAGGAATATAGGCCTTGACTGGTGCTACTGGTTTAAGTAGTGGTATTTCTAAACTTGCTGCCTTTGAAACCTTGGTGGTGTCTTCAGCTTGTTCTTCATCAACTTTCTTTGCTTCTTTTCGCAGCTCATCAAGTTGTTTACCACTCCGAAGTATAATTACATTAACTTGCTCCTTTGGATTTGTCTCGGTGTTGCTTGGCAGAGAGCCAAGTTGTCTACTGGATAGTAAGTTTGCAATCTGACCCACTTGTACCTCGAGGTTCCGAATTGATGCAGATTGATTCTGAAAAGTTGTGTCTGTTTTGGTCATGAATTGAGACATATTTGTTGTAAGCTGGGTAAGACCATCTTCTAAGTTTGACTTCTTTTCTTGTGGTTGGAACCCTAGAGGTGGTGCCAATGCATTTTGAGTGTTGTTCTATGACAAATTCGGGTGGTTTCTCCAGCCAATATTGTAAGTATTTGAATGTAGATTATTTTGTTGCCTCTGGAAGTTCGACACATAATGAGCTTGTTCAGCAGATGACGACGTAAAAGGACTTCCAACTTGGCAGTTGACACTGGTATGGTTCCCTCCGCATAATTCACACACTTGAGTATGAATAGCACTGACATTTAGGTGCTCTAGCTTATTAGATAAATCAATCATCTGCGCAGATAAAGCAGTCACAACATCAATATTATGGGCTCCTACAGTTTTCCTTGCCATTGATCGCTCTGAAGACCACTGGTAATTGTTAAATGCCATCTCTTCCAATAATTCATAAGCTGCTTCTGGTGTTTTTCCCATTAACATTCCTCTTGCTGTAGCATCAATCATTGTTCTAGTATTGGATCCCAAACCATTATAAAATGTTCGTACCTGAAGCCAAATTGGTGGACCATGATGGGGGCATTTTCTTAGTAGGTCTTTGTATCTCTCCCACGCTTCATATAATGATTCCATCTCAAACTGAGCAAAGGTTGTGATGTCATTCCTCAACTTGGTTGTTCTTGCTGGAGGAAAGTAATTTGCTAAAAACTTCTGCGCTAAACCATCCCATGTAGTGATTATTCCAGCAGGGAGTGAGTTCAACCACTCTTTTGCTTTATCCCTCAGTGAGAACGGAAAAAGCTTTAGCCTGATAGCATTGCCTGAAACACCATTTTGCTTAAATGTGTCACAAATTTCCAAGAAATTTGCAATATGAGCATTTGGATCATCATTTAGCATCCCAGCAAATTGTACTGATGTCTGAATCATCTGGATTATGGCTGGCTTAATTTCAAAATTATTGGCTTGAACGGCAGGGCGTGCAATGTTTGAACGAGCACCATTAATTGTAGGCACAACATAATCTCTTAAAGGTCCCGCATCCTCATTTCCATGTAATGCTTCATCAACTATGATTAGTTGTTGCTCCTGTAAAGCTTCTCTCATTTCTCTATTAAGCCTTCTACACGTACGTTCAATCTCTCGATCAAAAGGCAATAAATCAAAACTTCTTGAACGTCTCATAAAATTAAACAAGAAACGAAAATAAAAATAAAAAAATAATAAAAATAAAATTCAAATTAAACTAAGGTTAGTTAGTATCGATACTAATCCAAACAATCTCTAGCAACGGCGCCAAAAACTTGATGCGTAAATTAGCAAGTGTAGTAGTCGGCACAAGTAATATAATGAAGAGTAGAGTATCGTCCCACAGAGATTGTATATCCTATTAGTTACTGAAATTATTCTAACCCTAATTTATTTGAACAATCAAATAAGCGAATTAAAATTAAAATTAAATAGAATAAAATAACTAAAAATTAAATAAAGATGCATGCAGTAATAGAAATCACCAAGAGATTAAGACACTAGGACATCCGATTTCATCGTAACCAATCCTATTTAATCCTCCATGTATGCTATTAAAATTTATTACCCATGTTGACAGTGAATTTTCTTAATCTATTCAATATCTTCTCTCGAGTAATATCAAAAATACCTACACATATTACACAGAGCAAAAATACATAAATCTCCTCTCGATTTCATTATATATCCTCAAATCATTTAAATATTGGTCATATATTTAAAAGCATTAAATACAATAATGAACATTCAACCATGGAATAATAAATTAAAAATAACTCAGATTTATGGAATTAAATCTTCATAGTTAAGCTACATTGTAGCCCTAGTAAAATAAATTAGCTCATGGGAATATAAAGAGAATTCATGAATTTAATTGGAAACATTCAAGCAAGATAATAGAGAAGAGGGAAAGAAAAATTCAAGAATTAATGCGTCTTCCTCCTCCTTCAAATTGTTCTTGCTACTCTCGGCTTTTGCTCAAGACTTACGGTTGCTGCTCTATTCTTTTTTTTTTCTCTTGGCTTCAATTCTTCTTGTGCGGCTGCCTTCTTGTTCCCTTAATTCTCCCGCAAGTATAGCTTTTATAGTGCTTTTATTGTGCGCCGTAAATCCTCACATGGAAAGGAAAACAAAATCCCAGCCGCCACTTTAGTTCATGCATGCTTAACTTGTACAATTAATTGGCCAATTTGCAAAGCCAAAGCCCATCACGTGAATCATTCAAATTGGCAATTAATTCTTTAATGCTCCCCCACGTGCTTGCCATAGTTATCAACCAAATATTCAAAGCTTCCCCCACGTGATTGCCATATTTGTCTTTTTATTTCTTTCCCTTTTGCTTCCACATTATTTCCATTATACTCCAATTTGTTTTCTCTTTAAGCTTCCTTTCTCATGAATATTCCTACAATGACAAAATATAAAAATTAAGATCAAAATTTATATAATAAAATATAATTTAACATAAAATTAAGTTATGGAAGCATTAAAATAATAGATAAATTATTAGCACATCAATCTTCAAAGGTCTACATGGATAATTTCTAAAGGTTCTATTGTGGTTGTGTCTATAGATGGAAAATGATGCATATGGCTTTTCCCAAATTGGCATGCACTATAAAAATCAATACTGACATGTTTATTTAGATTGAATGTTTGATCAAAGATTTTCATTACTTGTGTTAAGGCATGAGTTGTTGGATGCCCCAACAGTTTGTGCATAATATTGCAATCAAAGGATTTTGAAGAATGAGAAAACAAGGCCATTTTGGCATCTTTATTGATTTGAAATAAGTTTACAGTAAAGGAAGGTGTTGCATTTGCTGCAATACATTGTGAAAACATAGACAAAGGATAAACTTGGAGTTGACTACAGACACAGATTTAGAAGACAACAAAGCATGAGACTGAATTGAATGACAGACTGTGTTTAGACCTTCAACTTGATAGAGTCCATTATTGAGTGCTAGAAAGTGTATATTTATAAAGAAGAAAATTACCATTTTACACTCTAAGCCTCACTAACATCCCTACTTTTATGTATTTAAGTCTCTTGTGATTTAATTATGTGTGTTGTATTATAATTAAGTATTTTATGTATTTTAGGGGCATTATGGTCATTTCACAATAAATGAGAGATCAGACAGTAAAACGGACATCACTTTTAAACTCATGACAGTCGAAAACCTTAGGAGGAGCATAAAAGGAAAAATGGCATTGTTCACATGTACGATACTATTCACATGTACGGTACTGTCCATGTTACTGTTCATGACACTGTTCACATATATGGAACAATGATGTGGCATTGGTCGATGACACGACATTGACCGATGAGGTGTCACGATCCTATTGGATTAAAATTCTTATATACTGTTGATCGGTGACGTAGCAGCATGTTAGTGGACAAAAAATCGTGTGTATGGTAGATGCATATTGTTGTGCAAATTTTAATGAACTCGCAAGCGCACGAATCTGTTGTAGTATAGACTAATGGTGACGAGTGTCGATCCCACGAGGAGGTGGATTTTAATTATATATAAAATTAATTTAGTGAATGGGTGATTGGATTTAAGTTGGAAAATGATTTAGACTATGCTAAAACTTAAATTAAAATAACAAGAATAAATTCTGGAATTGGAATTAAAAGGGCAAGAATAAATTGAAGTGAATTCTATTGAAATGACGTACTTGGGTATCTGGATCCGTATCAACATGCATCATGGGCTAAATATTCCATATTAATACCTATTAAATCATGAGAGGGGAATCCACACCTCATGAACCACGCTCTAATAAATATGGTGCTAAGGGCTTATCGTGCCAAATAATAATAATCTTATTCTAGGGAGCCGGTGAAACCAGGGCGGTACTAAACAAGATTATTATTATTTGTCGACGAGAAGTCAAAACATCCACAAAAACTAGAGGGGAAGAGAAAATAAATTTACCAAATCAAGCCCATGACACATGTTGAGACTTCACCTTCAACCCAAGCTTGAAAGAAAATTAGCCACTCATAGTTGAACTAGGGGCAAAATGGAAATTTATTAAAATACGTAGAAAGTACAAGATAGAGAGAGAATTACAGAAAATGAATCCCAAAAATGGATTCAGAGGTCCCAAATTAGGGGGGGGAGGCCCCCTTTTTATAGTTACATCGAGTAAATCATGGCCATCGGATTAAAAACAGTTTGGACGCTCAGGATTTCGCCACGTCATCAGCCACTATTTGCACAGTACAGTCAACAGCCACTATTTGCACAGTACAGTCAACAGCCACTATTTGCACAGTAACACCAACAGTACCCGTACATATGAATAGTATCGTACATGTGAACAGTGTCATTTTTCCTTTTATACTCCTCCTAAGGTTTTCGACCGTCATGAGTTCAAAAATGATGTCCGTTTTGCCATTTGATCTCTCGTTTATTGTGAAATGACTATGATGCCCCTAAAATACATAAAATACTCAATTAGAATAAAATACACATAATTAAAGTACAATAAACTTAAAACACATAAAAGTAAGGGTTGTTAGTAATACTTGATATGTAAAATAACGATTTTCTCCTTTATAAATATGCACTTTCTAACACACAACACACCCCCCAACCAGCTTATTGCTAGTCCCTAGCAAATAAAGCGAAAACAAAATTCAAAAATGATTTTATTTTTTTTATTTATATTTTTAAACACTCTTGTTTATTCAATCAGATTAATGATAACAATCAAATAAAAGTATAAGCATTATCTCAAGTCTAAAGAAACATCACACCCACATCAACCATCCACATGAATTAGCCCAGTAGACTTTGTCGTAGCTACCTTCAAGAATGATATGTCAAACCCCAAAATCTCACTGGAAGTAGTGACACTCTCACAAAGAAATTAAACCCAATAAAAATAGTCACTCCAATGAATGATAATTGAGAGAAAATAATAAAGAAGTGATCTCACATGCTCTCACCAAAATGAAAGAAATATGCCCTTAGCTTAGAAATAATACGATCTCTAGTCAAATAAAAATGCTAGTCAACCCAATTTATTTATTTATTTATTTTTATTTTTTATGCATCACTACATCTTTTTAGCCCATATAACTAGCTTCTACTTCAGATTATAGTTCCCTAAAATCAAGAAGGACTTTTATTAGGACGTAACGTAGGCTAGGGACATGGTTAATAAAGAAGGGAAATAGGAAAAATAAAGTGTATGTTTGAGAAAAATGTAGAAATTTTTTTTTTTTTTGGAATTTGCAAGGTGGATTTCACCTATTATTGTTGTTTTTTTTTTTTAACAACATTTTGTTTATGCAACAATTTCTTTCTTCTTTTTTTTTTTTTTTTTTTTTTTTTTTTTTTTTTGAACTAGGCATAATTTCACTATACAGAATATTTATTTACATTTTTCTCAAACAGAAATTGGTGATGGATCTTGTAAAATATTGGGTAATACTCCAAATCGGAGTGGGTTAAGATGATAAGTTGACAAAGAAAAGTTTAGGGTTTTTTTTTTTTAAAGGCTCAAAAGGGTTAACTATAGATATTCATAAAAGGGATGGCTAGAAAGGCTCAAACGGATCAAAGACGGCCTTTCCATCATCTTTTAGGACTCTAAATAATCTTCCATATCTACTAATTAATTGGGCTTCCAAATGTAGTAACACACACATTTTTTTTTTTTTTTTTTTAGGGTTAACTCAAAAAAAATCTAGAG
The DNA here is from genome assembly GCA_029618585.1 of Citrus australasica. Classification (NCBI taxonomy): domain Eukaryota; kingdom Viridiplantae; phylum Streptophyta; class Magnoliopsida; order Sapindales; family Rutaceae; genus Citrus; species Citrus australasica. Next base: position 7,241,647 of record JARCIV010000006.1, read on the forward strand.
ATCGTGTACAATAATAAACTGCTAAGCTGTATAAAGAATGGGCAAAAGGGGTACTCTCCAAGAAAAATGATAGGCTCAAAAACTCACTTGGTATTTATTATGACATGTCCATTCCTTCAAGCAACTCATATTTGTCTCCGACATCAACATGTAGAGTAGCAAACATAGTGTAACATCACTTCATACTAAAGATAATACAAATACTAAAATTTGAAATCATCATGTCATCTAATCTTAAAACAAATCACAAATTTTTTTTTTTTTTTTTTTTTTTTTTAAACAACAGTCTACCCCCCAACCTATTCTAAACGTGAAAGGAAAATATGCATGCAGAAATGTAAAAATGATGCAGAAAAACTAATTAGAAAATGATAGAAAACGATTTTTTTTTTTTTTTTTTAACTTAAGAAGATGCGTTTCTAGAGGCACTACACTCTATATTCAGCCATCTTTGACTCAAAAATTTTTGTTTGAAAATGTATATTTATAAAGGAGAAATTAAAAAGGAAAAAAAAGAAAAATAAACATCAAAACATAATAAAGAAAAAGATTTTTTTTTTTTTTTTTTATCAATGAAGATGCGTTTCTAGAGTCACTACACTCCATATTCAGCCATCTTCAACACAAAAAGTTAGCAACAGTTAGTTTCTACAACAAAAAATTAGTAAAAACTTAACCAATATTCCACAATTGTCGACTATTCCTTCCCCCCAACCAGAACGAAACATTGTCCTCAATGTTTTAAAGGACAGAAGTAGAGTTTAGAAGACATCACCTGGGTGGTGCAACACAGAAGAAAATATTTACAGGCGGAGAGTTAAATCTAATTTATACTTCTTATTGCGGCTACTGTTACCGTCATCATTTGAACGCTCCAACAGAAAGCTCCAGGGGTCTGGCTCCGGTTTATAAGCTTGTAACATATCAAGTAGCTCATTAGCAGTGTGAGCACAAATAAAAAGTTTTTTCGCACTGGAAGGAATAAAGTAGCTTTTTATTGCATGGTTAAGAAATGCGATAAAGCCATCATAAAAATTATTGACATTTAACAAACCGATGGGTTTCTGGTGAATGTGCAGTTGGGCCCAAGATGCTAGTGTGATAAGTGCCTCTAGTGTTGCAAGATCTCCTGGAAGGAAAATAAAAGCATCAGCATGATTAAGCATTTCAGTTATTCGTTCTTGCATACCTGAGACGACTAACTCTTCTCCAGTCGTTGAGTCAGACACACTGCCCAAAGGTTTTAGGACTCTAGGGATGATGCCTAACACTTGGCTTCCTCTGATAAAAGCAGCTTCTGAGACCAATTTTGATAACCCTCGGTTACCTCCTCCATACACCAAGTGTAATTTTCTCTCTGCTATGCTTCGACCAAGATCTATGGCAGCATCAACGAACTCTTTATGTTTGCCATAGGTAAATCCAGAAAGCACACAAATGTTCTTGAATTGTCTATTGGGAGTAGCTGCCATTGGAATATTTCTCAAAAACAATTTGTGAGTGCTTAACAAAAAGTCATATTTAAGAATCTTGGTGATAGTGGATCACAACTGTGTATGAGGTGGCATGTCAGTGTCAAATAATGCGTAAAGCATATGGCTCGATAGTCAAAAAGCAAACAGTAAAAACAAACAGTAATAAAATTATTAAAGACAATAATGCAAATGATAAAACAACAGTGAAATGAAATAAAATAACAGTAAAGTAAAAGGATATTTACAGGTAGTTGCGACTGTGGCTCACATCTTCCTCTGGTTTTACGTCCAGAAACGGCTTGAACGCCCTCTATGGGTCGAGGATAGGCTTCCCATCCAGTTTTCTTATAAACTGGCAAACAGGGTCTTTTATAGTCAGATTCCCGAGACTATATCGTGCATGCTCTTTCTGGAATAATGACCATAACTGGAGAATCGCTCCTTGCACATATCCACTGGGATGCGTTTCAAGAGACAGAAGGATATCATCCAATGACTCCTTATTCAAGCCATCCCTAATGAATTGAATCTTATCTTCTCTGTTATCAGACACCATTCCTAAAGAACATCGGTTTTTATTGCAACTCATTCTGGCACACTTATGACAAGCAACAGAAATTCTTCGAGCTCGTCGTTTTCTTGCATAATTTCCTTTACCACAACCAGGCATGTATGCAATAAATTTTGGAGGTAACTCACCCGCCAATCGTACTTTCGCCTCGATTAACCAACGGATGTCAGCAGGTATGTTATTCCTCATGAGTAATCGCATGCGTTCGGACCGAGCTTTATAGATCGTAAGGAGGGCATTCTGAGGGAGTGAAGGGAATCGCTTGTGAAGCTTTGCTAGAATCTCGGTTCTGTCCATACCTTCGCCTCAGAATATCAGTTATTATGGGAAACTGAAGTAACCGACTTAATTGTCACGGAGTACCGTTATCCGCCACTTCACCGGGGTAACAAACTAAAGCACACAAACAGAAAAACAAATTAAAACACACAAAGAAAATCAAAATCGTCCTCTTATTGAATTTACCTCAAGCTCCAACTGGATGTCGAAAACACTTTTCTCAATATCTCTGAGTTGGCGTTCTAAACCTTCAACATAGGCTACTAACTCTGGTGGTTGTAGAGCCCAAATGCGATTTGTTTTACAAAATTGAATCTGCCTTTTGAGATGGTTTTTGACACGTTGAAGTGGTTTAAGAATGTTCAGGAGGAACGGTCTAAGTAAGAGACTCATGATTAACAATGATAAGAGAAAACTTAATGATAAAACAAACACACTTATGCAAAAATAAATTTAATTAGCAAAAGAATAATAAAAAGAAAAGAAAGAAAAATCAAACCACTGAAAAGAAAAAATCAATTCAAATCTGGTGGGTCACTCAAATTTATTTCGGTGTCTTCTCCATGTGGTTGGTACTCTAGATATGGCTTTAATCTTTGACCATTAACTTTAAACGTGACACCGTTCTTTGGGTCCTTAATTTCAATTGCCCCATGTGGAAAAACAGTATGAACAATAAATGGACCAGACCATCGAGAGCGTAACTTACCTGGGAATAGGTGCAAGCGAGAGTTGAATAAAAGCACTTTCTGACCTGGAGTGAAAGATTTTCTCATAATATGCTTGTCATGGAAGACTTTCATTCGTTGCTTGTAAATCTTGGCATTTTCGTATGCATCATTGCGAATTTCTTCAAGTTCTGCCAGTTGTAATCGTCTTTCTGAGCCGGCTTGCTGCATGTCAAAATTGAATTTCTTGATGGCCCAATATGCACGATGCTCGAGTTCCACAGGTAGGTGGCAAGCTTTTCCATACACTAGCCTGTAGGGTGACATCCCAATCGGGGTCTTGAAAGCCGTTCGATATGCCCATAATGCATCATCAAGTCTTAATGACCAATCTTTTCTGTCCGGCCTCACCGTCTTTTCTAATATGTGCTTTATTTCTCGATTGGAGATCTCCACTTGGCCACTGGTTTGCGGATGATATGGGGTCGCCACTTTATGAGTGATTGAATATTTCGTCAAAAGAGCTTTGAATGCTTTATTACAAAAGTGGGCACCACCATCACTGATTATTGCTCGAGGGAATCCAAAGCGCGAAACAATGTTGCTTTTCAAAAACCCTATCACCACCTTGTGATCATTGGTTCTGCATGGAATTGCTTATACCCATTTCGATACGTAGTCAACAGCAACCAGTATGAATTGATGGCCAAAAGAAGTGGGAAAGGGTCCCATGAAGTCGATACCCCATACGTCAAAAATCTCAACCACTAAAATTGGATTTAGTGGCATCATGTTCCTTCGTGTAATGCTCCCCATTCGTTGACACCTATCACATGAAGAACAAAAAGTGTAAGCATCTCGAAATATCGTTGGCCAATAGAAACCACATTGTAAAATTTTAGTCGCTGTTTTCTTAGCACTGAAATGGCCTCCACAAGCTTGTTCATGGCAGAATGAAAGAATATTATGAAATTCACTTTCTGGGACACATCTTCTAACAATTTGGTCTGCACAATACTTGAACAAATACGGGTCATCCCAAAAGAAATTCTTTATTTCTGCAAAGAATTTAGCCTTGTCTTGCTTGGTCCAATGCTCTGGAAGTTTACCTGTAACAAGATAATTAACTATATCAGCATACCAAGGTAATACTTCCATACTCATTAATTGTTCATCTGGAAATGACTCATTTAATGTTAAAGGCTCTGTAGTTGTGTCAAAATGAAGACGAGAGAGATGGTCTGCCACAACATTTTCTGTGCCTCTCTTATCTTTGAATTCCAAGTCAAATTCCTGCAAAAGTAACACCCAACGAATTAGTCTAGCTTTTGCATCTTTCTTTGTAAAAAGGTATTTAAGAGCAGCATGATCAGTGAACACAATTATTTTACAACCAATAAGATAAGATCGAAATTTTTCCAATGCAAACACTACTGCTAGCATTTCTTTTTCAGTAGTCGAATAGTTCAACTGTGCATCATTTAATGTCATACTAGCATAGTAAATAACATGGGGAATCCGATCAACTCTTTGTCCTAATACTGCTCCTACTGCATAATCAGATGCATCACACATGAGCTCGAATGGTAAGCTCCAATTTGGGGGCTGAATGATGGGTGATGACGTCAACAATTGCTTTAATTTTTCAAAAGCCACAAGACATGAATCATTAAAGATAAAAGGTGCATCCTTAGCAAGTAAATTGCATAAGGGTCTAGAAACTTTGCTAAAATCTTTAATGAAACGTCTATAAAAACCAGCATGCCCAAGGAAAGATCTTACTTCTCTGACTGTTTTGGGTGGAGGAAGATTAGAAATGAGATCCACCTTGGCTTTGTCAACCTCAATACCTTTGCTCGAAATGATGTGACCGAGAACAATACCTTGTGTTACCATAAAATGGCACTTCTCCCAATTTAAGACCAAGTTCTTTTCGATACATCTCTGCAGAACTAGTGTTAGATGACGTAAACATTGATCAAATGAGTCTCCAAAGACAGAAAAATCATCCATAAAGACCTCAAGGAATCGTTCAACCATATCAGAAAAAATGCTCAACATGCATCTTTGAAATGTAGCAGGTGCATTACATAATCCAAATGGCATCCTCCTATATGCAAAAGTGCCAAAAGGGCAAGTGAAAGTGGTTTTCTCTTGATCTTTTGGTGCAATGGGAATCTGATTATATCCTGAGTAGCCATCTAGAAAGCAATAAAATTCATGGCCTGCTAATCTATCAAGCATTTGATCGATAAATGGTAAAGGAAAATGATCTTTACGTGTGACAGAATTCAACTTCCTATAATCAATGCATACACGCCATCCTGTAGTTACTCTAGTTGGTATCAATTCATTATCAGCATTTGCAACTACAGTGACTCCTGACTTTTTGGGGACAACTTGCACAGGACTGACCCATGAACTATCAGAAATAGGGTAAATGATACCTGCATCTAATAGCTTAAGAACTTCTGTTCTAACAACTTCTTTCATATTAGGATTTAACCGACGTTGCATTTCCCTAGTAGATTTAGCATTTTCATCAAGGTGAATGTAATGCATACAGTCTACTGGGTTTATACCTTTTATGTCTGCTATGGTCCATCCTAATGCTCCTTTGTGCTCTTTTAAAACATCCAACAACTTACCTTTTTGTTCGTCATTGAGGGATGATGAGATGATTACCGGTAAAGTACTTTCTTCCCCCAAGAATGCATATTCCAGAGTGTTGGGCAATGGTTTGAGCTCAAGTTTTGGTGGTGATTCTGATGATGGGATGAGTTTCTTCTCTGATGGTGCTAGTTGTTCAACTTTTGGCTTCCATTTATTAATGTCCATAGATGGTGCTGAGTCAAGTAGGGCGTTGACCTCATCGACCGATCTGTCAATATCAAAATCCAAACCAAAGTGAGTTAAACATGTTTGCAAAGGATCATCACTAAGGTTTGAAACAAATGTATCATCAACTAGTGCTTCAATTAAATCCACATCAACAATTCCATCATCTGCATTGTGAGGTTGTTTGGCAATATTGAAGATGTTCAGCTCCATAGTCATGTTGCCGAAAGACAACTGCATATTTCCAGTCCTGCATTGAATGTGAGCATCCGCAGTTGCCAAGAAAGGTCGGCCTAGAATAATAGGGATGTGCTTCCTTGAATCCTGTATTGGTTGAGTGTCAATTACAATGAAATCAACAGGAAAATAGAATTTATCTACCTGGATAAGCACGTCCTCCACAATACCACGAGGTATTTTCGTGGACCGATCTGCAAGTTGTAACACCACTGGAGTTGGGTGTAATTCTCCCAATCCAAGTTTCACAAATACTGAGTAAGGCAACAAATTTACACTAGCTCCTAAATCCAACAAAGCATTCTCAATTGTGTGGTTCCCTATGCTACATGAGATAGTGGGGGAGCCTGGATCTTTGCATTTTAAAGGAATTTTATGTTGGAGTATAGAACTAACGTTTTCTGTTAAAAATGCCTTCTTTTGAACATGCATATTTCTCTTTTTAGTACACAGGTCTTTAAGAAACTTGGCATAAGATGGAACTTGTTTAATAGCATCAAGCAATGGGATGTTAACACTTACCTGTTTGAAGATTTCGAGAATCTCACCTGTGGATTTTCCCTTTTTCCCTTTAGCTAACCTCTGAGGAAATGGAGCTTTGGGAACATATTCTCGTGGGTTGGTTTCTTCTTTCTCCTCCGGTGATGATTCCTCAACATTTACAGGTACAATTTGATTTTCTTTTGGCATCTCCACTTTATTGTCGACTTCTTTTCCTTTTCGCAAGGTCATGATGGCTTTGACCTCTCCATGCTGCTGTTGTGAACTGGTACTTGCTTCATGCACTCCTTTAGGGTTAGGCACTGGTTGACTTGGGAATTTACCTTTCTCAACAGTCATTGCCAAGGTCTGAACTGAAGAAGCAAGTTGTCCCACCATCTTCTCTAGGCTTGAAACTGATTGGGCTTGTGAGTTGAAGCCCGCTCTCAACTCATTTCGTAGTCCATCAATGGTGCGGTTCTGTTGCTCAATCGTGGAGTGAGTAACATTCCTGAGATTCTGGAATGAATCCTCCCATGGTCTGGGTTGAGCGTAGTTCTGGTTCTGATTGTATGGTCTGAATGGTGGCTGAGAGGCTTGAGGATTTTGAGGAATTGGTTGCATTGGTGGAGCTGGAGCTGCTGGTCCATTATGTTGGAATCCTTGAGACCATGAAAAATTGGGGTGGTCTCTCCATCCAGGATTATATGTGTTGGAGTATGGGTTGTAATTCGATGGTTTTCTCATTACTCCTATGGCATTGGCTTGATCTGGATATGAGTCAAGGTCATGTGGCTCTGTGGATTTAGCAGTTGATAACGATGCTATTTGTCGAGCGAGACCTTCAACCATGTCCTTGACTTCTTTGATTCCTGAAGTTGACTCGCCAATTTGAACCTCATTTACTCCCTTAATCCTTCTAGTATTCCTGAGTGATCGACTCCGTTGTTGGGAATTATCTGCTTGTCGCTGGAAGAATTCCCAAATCTCTGATGCACTTTTGGACATTAGCTCTCCTCCACTTGTTGCCATTAGCCATTCTTGCACATTCGGTAATAATCCCTCCAAAAAGTATTGGCATTGATGCCATTTCTCGTACCCATGATGTGGACACTTCAAGAGTAGCCCATTGAATCGCTCCCACGTTTCGAAAAACTGCTCGTCATCTCTCTGGGTAAACTCCGAGATTTCCCTGCGAATAGCATTAGTTTTATGCACTGGGAAATATTTATTCAAAAATTTTGTAACCATTTGTTCCCATGATGAAATGCTATTAGCAGGCAATGTATTAAGCCACGAACGAGCTCTATCTTTTAAAGAAAATGGGAATAATCTAAGTTTTACATCATCGTCTGAAAATTTTTCATATTTAAATGTTTGACAAATAGCATGAAAATCATTCAAATGATTATATGGGTCCTCATTTTCTAAGCCATAGAATGTGGGGAGACAATTTAGCACACTAGGTTTTAGTTCAAAGCTCCTAGCAGCTACATTTGGGTATCGTATGCATGATGTGCTCAAATTGGCTAAAGGACTGAAGTAGTCCTTAAATGGCCTCTCCTGTGGTTCTTGTAAATCCATTTTGTTTTTAATGTGCTTGTGTATGCGAAGTGTTTTCTCTAGTTCAAGGTCTATAGGTTCAAGATTAGGTAATAATGACCTACGACCATGCATGCAACATAAAATAAAATAAAAATAAAAATGGGAACAAAACAAATAAAATAAAGAAAAGGGAGAAATTACGATACTAACCTTATGGCGCTATTACAACCTTACTATAAAAATACACAACAAAAAATACGTGAAATTAATTAATTAAAAATAAACTAATAAGATAAATAAAAATTACAAAGAAGAAAGAAAAAAAATAACTTGAAAGTTAAATTACAAAATTTAAAGAAGAGAAAAAGAAAAGAAATACTAACCTTTAGATGTAGATTCACTTTTCTTTTTTTTTTTTTTTTTTTTTATAATAAAAAAATGCAAGAAAACAATTAAATGAAAATATTCACAAAAATTAATTCTAAGAATTAAAATTACTTACCTCCCCGGCAACGGCGCCAAAAACTTGTTGTGCAAATTTTAATGAACTCGCAAGCGCACGAATCTGTTGTAGTATAGACTAATGGTGACGAGTGTCGATCCCACGAGGAGGTGGATTTTAATTATATATAAAATTAATTTAGTGAATGGGTGATTGGATTTAAGTTGGAAAATGATTTAGACTATGCTAAAACTTAAATTAAAATAACAAGAATAAATTCTGGAATTGGAATTAAAAGGGCAAGAATAAATTGAAGTGAATTCTATTGAAATGACGTACTTGGGTATCTGGATCCGTATCAACATGCATCATGGGCTAAATATTCCATATTAATACCTATTAAATCATGAGAGGGGAATCCACACCTCATGAACCACGCTCTAATAAATATGGTGCTAAGGGCTTATCGTGCCAAATAATAATAATCTTATTCTAGGGAGCCGGTGAAACCAGGGCGGTACTAAACAAGATTATTATTATTTGTCGACGAGAAGTCAAAACATCCACAAAAACTAGAGGGGAAGAGAAAATAAATTTACCAAATCAAGCCCATGACACATGTTGAGACTTCACCTTCAACCCAAGCTTGAAAGAAAATTAGCCACTCATAGTTGAACTAGGGGCAAAATGGAAATTTATTAAAATACGTAGAAAGTACAAGATAGAGAGAGAATTACAGAAAATGAATCCCAAAAATGGATTCAGAGGTCCCAAATTAGGGGGGGGAGGCCCCCTTTTTATAGTTACATCGAGTAAATCATGGCCATCGGATTAAAAACAGTTTGGACGCTCAGGATTTCGCCACGTCATCAGCCACTATTTGCACAGTACAGTCAACAGCCACTATTTGCACAGTACAGTCAACAGCCACTATTTGCACAGTACAGTCAACAGCCACTATTTGCACAGTAACACCAACAGTACCCGTACATATGAATAGTATCGTACATGTGAACAGTGTCATTTTTCCTTTTATACTCCTCCTAAGGTTTTCGACCGTCATGAGTTCAAAAATGATGTCCGTTTTGCCATTTGATCTCTCGTTTATTGTGAAATGACTATGATGCCCCTAAAATACATAAAATACTCAATTAGAATAAAATACACATAATTAAAGTACAATAAACTTAAAACACATAAAAGTAAGGGTTGTTAGTAATACTTGATATGTAAAATAACGATTTTCTCCTTTATAAATATGCACTTTCTAACACACAACACATATACACGGAATTATTTATAACCAAATCGTGTCAATACTCAAGCCGCCTCACTGTTCATACCGCGTTACTGTTCATACCGCGTTACTATTCAAACCGCGTATTGTTGACACGTGGCACAATCCTGAGTGCCCAAATTATTTTTAATCCGATGGTCATGATTTACTCAGTGCATCTATAAAAAGGGGGTTTCCCCCTTAATTTACACTGTGAATTCATTTTTTTGCTCCATTTTCTGTAATTCTTTCTCTATCTTGTATTTTCTATATATTTTAATAAATTTCCATTTTACCCCTTATTCAATTATGAGTAGCTAATTTTCTTTTAAGCTTGGGTTGAAGGTGAAGTCTTAACATGTTACATGGGATTTATTTGGCAAATTTAATTTCTGTTCCCCTTTGATTTTTGTGGATGTTTTGACTTTTCGTTGATATATAGTAATAATCTTGTCTAGATACCGCACTGGTATAACCGACTCCCTAGTGCAAGGTTATTACTATTTGGCACAATAAGCCCTTAACACCATATTGATTAGAGTGTGGTTCATGAGGAGTGAAAACCCTTCTCATGATGTAATTAGCACTAATAAGGAATATTAAGCCCATGGTGCATGTTGATACGGATCCAGATACCCAAGCGCTTCAAATAGTCTCAGGAATCTGACTATAACGACCCTATTTGCCAGTTTATAAGAAAACTGAATGGGAAGCCCATCCTCAACCCATAGAGGGTGTTCAAGCCGTTTTGGACGTAAAACTAGAGGAAGATGTGAGCCACAGTCACAACTACTTGTAAATATCTTTTTACTTCATTGTTGTTTTCTTTCACTGTTGTTTTATCATTTGCATTATTGTCTTTAATAATTTTATTTTATCATAGTTTGCTTTTTCCTTTTTACTATTTCTTTTTTTACTCTCGAGCCATGTGCATTACGTGTTAATTGACACAAACATGCTACCTCATACACAGCTGTGACCCACTGTCACCAAGATTCTTAAATATGATTTTTTGTTAAGCACTCACAAATTATTTTTTAGAAGTATCCTAATGGCAGCTACTCCCAATAAATAATTCAAGAATATTTGTGTGCTTTATGAATTTAACTATGGCAAACATAAAGAGTTCATTGAGGCAGCCATAGATCTTGGTCGAAGCATAACAGAGAGAAAATTACACTTGATGTATGGAAGAGGTAATCGAGGGTTATCAAAATTGGTCTCAGAAGCTACTTTTGTTAGAGGAAGCCAAGTGTTAGACATTATTCCAAGAGCCATAAAACCTTTGGGCAGTTTGTTTGACTCACCGACTGGAGAAGAGTTAGTCGTCTCAAGTATGCAAGAGAGAATAACTGAAATGTTAAATCATGCTGATGCTTTTATTTTCTTACCAGGTGATCTTGCAACTCTAGAGGCACTTATCACATTAGCATCTTGGGCCGATCTAAATATTCACTAGAAACTCATTGGTTTGTTAAATGTCAAAAACTTTTATGATGACTTTATCGCATTTCTTAACCATGCAATAAAAAACTATTTCATTCCTTCCACAGCGAAAAAAAATTTTATTTGTTCTCATACTGCTAATGAGTTACTTGATTTGTTACAAGTTTATCGACCAGAGTTAGATTCCAAGACCTTGGTGTTGGAGTGTCCAAATAATGATGGTAACAGTAGCCGCAGTAAGAAGTGCAAATTAAATTTAACTCTCCGCTTGTAAACATTTTCTTCTATGTTGCACCACCCAGGTGATGTCTTCTAAACGCTACTTCTTTTCTTTAAAATATTGAGGACAATGTTTCGTTCTGGTTAGGGAGAGGGAATAATTGACAATTGTGGAATCCTTGTTAAGTTTTTTTACTAATTTTTTGTTGTAGAGACTAACCGTGGCTAACTTTTTGTATTGAAGATGGTTGAATATGGAGTGTAGTGACTCTAGAAATGCGTCTTCTTAGTTAAAAAAAAATCCAGACATTTTCTTTTTCTTTATTAAGCTTTGACAATCATTTTTTTCCTAACTTCTTCTTTCTAATTTCTCCTTTATAAATATACACTTTCAATTCTTTGAACTTATCAGATTTATGTGGCACTCAAACTCTTGACTTATCAATCAGATCATCCATAATTGACTGTGGCGTCCTCACATACTAAGGTTCGTGCTTTCATTGATCATCGGGTTAGGGTTCCATTTAATTCTCGGTTTAGATTCGATCTTGGAGACTAAATTGATTAGGGTCGTGTCAGTTCTCAACGGGTTTCAGAGCTTAGGCACCAAGGTCATATTCATCTATCTTTATTGTTTTTCATTCTTGTTTGAGATTTTTCATTCTTGTTATAGTATTAGAAAAAAAAAGACAACAAAAAAATCGTGAACAGTGCCGCATGAACAATATTTTTAAGGTTTCTTTTATCAAATTTGCATCTTTATGGTTTAATTCTCCTTAAATCCATAAAATTTTCCTATTTATTTCCCTTAAAAAAAGATCCAAAAAAAGGAGTGAAACAAAGAAACAAGAGAAGAAGGAAGAGGATAGTGAAAAAAAAAATCCCCGACGTCTTCTTAAAATCTTTTGTTCATTTCTATTATTAGTGTCTTAAAGGGTCCAAAATTCGTTTTCCCCTATAGGTGAAAATTTTTGCCCAAACTTTTGGTAATTTGTACTTCCGAAACTCGATTTTACATACGCATTGCATTCTTGCTTTTGAAATTCGAGTCTCCTTAGTGTCATCTTGTGAATTGCTATAAAAATCTTGATAGTGGTTTGATTAATTTGATAAGAAATGAGTGAGAATTACTACGAAGGCAAGAGAGTGTGAGCATATTAGAGTGTAAAATCCAATAAATTTGAGTGGAATACGAGTGTAATTGAGTGAGTCATTTTCTTGAGTGAAACACGTAAAGAAGTGTGGTGAAGTCCTTTCTAAATTATTTCTAACTTTCTTTTATAGATGTTGGCTATGTCTCACAACCCAAAACAAAATGGAAATGAAGAAGATCAATTTGAAACTACTCAGAATTTGTAAATTCAATCATTAATAGGAGAGATGAGAAGGATGATGAGGGTTCAATTAGAGCACATACACATGCGGGGCAGCCACAACCCATTCCCCAAGCACAAATGAGGGAGAGAGTTTTAGCTAGAGGAGTGATTGATGAATATTATAGAGATTAGTGGCAGATCTACAGGCAGGCTACACTGAGCCGTAGCCTGATCTTGATTAGGAAAAAAATCATTGATATCCCTTATATTTTCATCAATTTTATATAATGATATAGTTATTATTTTGTTTCATATATATCCCTAACTCAATTACCCTTATATTTTCATCAATTTTATATTATAGTAGGGTTTTTATTTTATTTACAAATATGTCCTTAATCCAATTATATTCATTTCCATTTGAAATTAGTTATTTATTTATAAAATGATTAAATTATACATTTATTGAATATATTGAAAACATTAGGGGGCTAAAAGGTTGCTACTGCTTTATTTTAAAAAAATTCTAATTGAAAAAAATTATGTCAATCTAATATAAAATTTTCACTAATATTAAAAGTACTTACAAAAACAACTTGTAATAGTAATTATCAACATTTTCATAAACTTTTTATGTGAATTTTGAGATTTCATTTAATAGTAAGTTAGAAAATAAAATTTGAGTATTTTTAGAAGCTTTTTATAAAATAATCATCAGCATATGATTCTTCAAAGAGAGTCAAAGCACCTACTAAAGAAACAACGACATTCAAATACATTTTTATTGGATGAGTTTAGTTTATTATTGAAACTTTTGACTAACAATATATTTATAATTTTAAAAAATGAATAAATTTTTTAGTTGTTTAATTTATTTAAACCTAGTAGTTAAGTACTTGACTTCAACCATTAAAGTTTTACTTGCGAGTTTTAATTGTTTTTAATTACATGTATTGATTTAATTTTAGCTTAAAATTCTTAATTGATTTATTAATCCTTATATAATTATATACTATTAAAGGTTGCAATGTCGGATTCCATAATTGAAAAATAGGGTTTTTATATTTGAATTACCTTTTATTTTCTACTCTTTTTTTATAATTAGTTTTATTTCGAGTACGTATTTATAAGAATAAGATTGTTCATGTCCCTCTTGTTTGACGCACTTCTTCCTACATATGAATTTTTTCACCTTTTACTTTTGGACTATATATACAGAAGTTAAAGACTAGTTGCCCAATGCTTAGGAGTTCTATTATAACGGTTTATATTAGATGAGGATAAAAAAGGTTTGTTCGATGATAATTGCATCTTAGTATTGTGGAGCATCATAATTCATGGGATGAGGCTAGAAAGGCTTAATGTTGTAATTTTATTTTTTCTTCATCCAAGCCTAATGTTTCTGCCCCCATTTGGGATTATTGGGATCATTGGATTTTGCATTAGTAATTATATATATATGTTAAAATTTTTATCTATGTCAGTGTTCTCTAGTATATCATTTCTGTTGGACAGCTCTTTGTTGTTGTGCTTTTGAGTGATATATCACTTAACTGAAAAAGAAAAGAAAAAGGAAGTTTATTGAAGACTAAATGTTTAATTTATGTCTATCTTTCAGGAATGATGTAAATTAGAAACTTAGGTTAGTGCATCTGCAAAAAATGGTATGCAGCATGATTCGCTCATTCGCAATGCTAAGATAGGCGAAACATAAACAAGAGCAACCAGGTAGGGAATTTTTGGTACAGTTTTATTACTATTCTTTTGTGGTTGTTATGGAAGACAAATCAGTTTATTAATTTGTTTAGTGACACACACTTAATATGACAGCCTTAATAAATTGCCACATATACTAGTTTAACTCACCCAGGTAACTCTTGGTTTAATCACATCTTTAAACCCTACTCTATAAGGTTTTCATTACAAATTACTTCCACACCCGCCACTTCCCCACTGTCTTTGTGTTTCACCCTTTTCAAAGAAATGAATTGACAAGTATTTTTCTAAGGTTTCTCTTAGGTTATTTTATAATTATTAGCTTATTTTATTCGTAACGCAACTGTGCACCTTAATTCTTTTTCTTTGTTCTTTCTCCCTTGAAAGAGCAAGTACACTTACCGATATATATTATATTGCAATTTTTGTGTAGGGATTTTCATCCAGCAGCTTTTGCTCTTTTTTTCTCATCCATCAAGTTTTTCTAGGGATTCTCTATTCTCCACTCACCAAGGTTTGATTTTTTCTATGTTATTTTTATATAATATTATGCATTCATTAATATATTAATTTAATATTTTAATGATTAATTGTTTCATGAGCCATGTATGGTGAAAGAGCAAGTACACTTACTCACATATATTATATTGTAATTTTTGTGTAAGGGTTTTCATCCAGCAGCTTTTGCTCCTATTTCTCATCCATCAAGTTTTCCTAGGGATTCTTCATCCTCCATTCACCAAGGTTTGGTTATTTTTTTTGTTTTATATTATATTATGCTTTCATTTTATACTAATTTAATATTTTAATAATTAATAGTTTCATGAGCCATGTATGATTGACTTTTTAATATTTATATTTAATAATTAATAGGTTATATTTACTGTTCAATTTTGTTTTTGTTAATAATGTATAACAAATTAGCTCCCTAGAATATTAGCTCATCACCATTAAACCATTATCATAGAAATAGTGGGAAATATCTTCCATGAACAAACAAGAATATTTAATATTTTAATAATTAACAGTTTCAGGAGCCATGTACTGTTAACTTTTTAATATTTATACTTTAATAATTAAGAGGTTTAAGATATGTTTACTGTTGATTTGTTTTTCCAATACTGTGAAATGATCACGAAATATGTTATTATAACCCAAACTTTGTATGACAAACTGTAGAAAAATAATAAAATATAAAGAATCAACTCCCTCAAATACTAGTTCACCACATTAGTCATATAATTATAAAATGATCCTTGCAAATAACTCTCAATTTAATGATTAAAATATATATTAGATTTAATTTTCATAAAATTGCCAATGTGGAATAAGAAAAGAATAATAATCAAAGTACATAATTAATAGACTAATAGGTTGTTTGCTTTAACAGGACCTTAATAACGAATAAGAATTGGATGTGGTTGTCAAATAGATTGTCCAGGAGTTTTGTGACGATGTTAAGTCTTTCATTAAAATTACTGAAACAAGATGGTGAGACATGGCGTCCTTGTCGAGTTTGTTTGAATACCCGATCATTTAATGTGAAAATTATTGGAAGCCATTTGATCCTAAAAGGATTCTCTAAAAGTTATAAAAATTGACTTTACATGGAGAACAACCTGAAATTAGCAGTGGTAGTGCTAGTTTGAATGAGGATACAAAGCAAATAAGTAATGAGGACGATGGTGATGATGGATGTCTTGAGATGTTGTTTGACATGTGTGGAGAAACAAATATGAATATTGGCACAAGTCTAGGAATCAAATAATGTGAAAAATGGAAATATCTTCCATGAATGTGAAAAATTATTTGATGCAGCTAAGCATAAAGCATATAGCATATCCGGGTTGTTCTAAGTACTCAACTTTAACTTGTATTGTTAAGTTAATGCACATTAAAGTACTTAATCATTAGAGTGATAAATCATTTTGTATGTTGCTCTAATTCTTTAAGGATTTGCTTCCTGAAGGTTCAAACATTCCCACATCATATTATGAGACTAAGAAAATATTGTGTGGCTTAGGATTAGGGTATGAATCAATTCATGCATGTGAAAATGATTATGTTCTATTTTGGAAAGAGAATGTTGATGCTGATAAATGTTGTATTTGTGATGAGCCTAGATATAAATTTGATAATGGAAAAGACAAAAAGATCTCGAGAAAGCTCTTACATTATTTTCCATTAAAACCTAGACTACAGAGGTTGTTTATGTCAAGACATACCGCTTGCGGTATGTGGTGGCATTAGGATAAACGTATTGAAACAGAGGGTATTTTAAGGCATCCATCTAATTCTGAAGGTTTGAAGGACTTCGATAACCAATATCCTCATTTTTCTTAAGATCCACGCACTGTTAGATTGGGTTTTACAATGGATGGTTTCAATCCGTTTGGTGATATGAGCAATGCCGATAGCACATGGCCAGTAGTGCTTGTTCTTTATAATCTACCATATAATCTACCACCTTGGAAATGCATGAAAACCCATTTTATGATGATGTCGCTTCTTATTCCGAGTCCGAAAGCACCTAGAGATTTATTGATGTGTATTTACGTCCTTTGATAGAAGAATTGAGATAACTATGAAGCAATGGTATTGGCACTAATGATGTTTCTAAAAAGGAAACTTTTCGTCTACATGCATTTGTTTTGTGGACAATGAATGACTTTCCAGCTAATGGTAAATTATCAGGTTGAAGTACCAAAGGCTATAAATGTTCATAATGTAATAAAGATGCTTACTATCGCCAATACAAAAAGCTCAATTTCATTTATTCCAAGAATCACTTTAAACATTTTCATAAAACCCAACAAATCAACCTCAGAATTGTGTAGTAGATCAACAAAAGTAGTACGTTGCATCATCAAAACCTTTGATAAATAAAATCTATTACATGGGTCATCATCGATTCTTATTGTCACACCACCGTTGGCAAAATAGTTTATAATTTGATGGGAAACTAGAAAAAGATCCAACACCTAAGGCATTGTCAAGAGACGAGATTTTGAAACAATTTAAGTGTGTCGAACTTCTACTATTTGGCAAATGTCCAAAGTGTTTTGGTCAGAAAAGAAAACATTTTTATGAGGACTTGAATTGGACAAAAAAAGTATTTTTTTTTTAGCTACAATATTGGTCCAAACTAAAGTTACGTCATAATCTTGATGTAATGCACATAGAGGAGAATATATGTGATAGCATCATTGAGACATTGTTGAATATCGAAGGAAAACAAAAGACACTGTCAAGGTTAAAAAAGATTTTGAAAAAATAAATATTTGAACTGAGTTACATTTAATATGATGGGCCAAGGATTTTAAAACCTCATGCATGTTATACACTTGCTTTAGCTAAGAGAAAAGATTTTTGTTGATTTTTGAAATCTATTGAGTGTCTTAATGGATAAGCTTCTAATATTTCAAGAATTGTGAATGTTAATAACGGTAAGATTTCAGGACTAAAAAGTCATGATTGTCATGTTTTATTGCAACAATTGCTTCCAATTGCTATACGACCATATTTGCAAGAAGATGTTTGTACAATACTTGTAGAGTTATCAAACTTCTTTAAACAAATATGTTAAAAAACTTTGCATGTTAGTGATTTGAATAAATTAGCCAAAGAAATTGTCCTACTTCGTTGTAAATTGGAGAGGATATTTCCACTTGCTTTATTTGACATTATAGTTCATTTGACAGTACATTTGCCATTAGAAGCAAAACTTGTTGTCCCTATAGCATTTAGGTTGAGGTATCCATTTCAAAGGCACTTAGGGAAATTATAAAAAATATATGTAAGAAATAAAGCTAGACCTGAATGTTCTATTACTGAGGCATGTATTGTGGAAGAAGCACTTACATTTTGCTCGATGTACATTAGTGGAATTGAGACAAGCTTTAACCAATGTGAGCAAAATGATGATAGACAAAATAGAGAAAAGCTCATTGGTATGTCTTGAACAATTGTGAGGAATTACAACCTTACTTAGAGTAAGTATATTGTAATTTTTTTAGCACACACACATACTATTTATTTGATTTTTTAATTTTTAATTTTAATAAAATAATTTATATAGTGAGCATGCTACAGAGTTGAAAGTACAAAGTATTTCTAATATATCTAAAAGATAAGAAGAGCAATTCCCTACGTGGTTTAAAAATCAGGTTTGTAATGAGTGGCATTTAGCAATTTAATATTTATACTTTAATTAACTTTAGGATCAAATTACTTTTTCATTATTTCTTTGTAGATGATGACTATGCATTGCAAAGTGTCTATAAAAGCCACTAACCAATTTTATTTGGCTTGTGGTACATATCTTGTTCTGTACTAGTACTTTAGATGTAATGTCAACAAAGTTCGATATCATGTTCACACTCATGATAAGAATCTAAAACTCAAAATAATAGGGTTATGGTACCAAGTCAACATGGCAATGTCGAAGTGGACTTTTATGGTGTTTTATCTAGTGTTATGGAGCTAAATTATATTTCCAAAAATCACGTTATCTTATTTTAATGCAATTAGTTTGGTATCGATTTTGACAAAAGGGGAATACAAAAGGATTATCATCTCACAAGCATCAATGTAAGCAGAATGTTGTATGATAATGATCCTTTTGTGTTAGCAATTCAAGTCCAACAAGTATTCTATGTTGATGACTATAAGCTAGGATCAAATTGAAAAGTGGTAAATAAGATCCAACACTGACATGTGTGGGATGTTCCAGGAATAGATGACACAGAAGAAAGCTTTGAAGGTGTAGATAATATTTACTAAGAGAATGAATCATCTGACATTCAATTGGTCGTTGAAGAAGATAGACAATTCCATCAGCATGATGTGAGTCCTAAAGAAGTTGACATGACGAAGCAGAATTGTAAAGAAAATGGAGAAAACAAGTTTCTAAAAAAAAGTTTATAGAATAATTGAGTCTGATAAGACCTCTCTATTTATAATAGAGGAAACCTACTTCCCTAAATTAACTTAAAATAGGAAACTAAATCACAATTATAATGGAAATAAATTATACTTTCCTAAGTTAACTAAATCTTATACCTTAATTGACTCTAAAGAAAATAGAAGTCCTAAACTAATAAAATTCTAGAACTCGTCCTCGAGTTTGGCTTGTATAATGCCTTATTATCTGGATGGTATTTGAAGAAATCAGCCACATTGAATATGTGAGAGATATTCCAATTATTTGGTAGTTGGAGTACATAAGCGGTATCATTAATCTTCCGTTCGATGCGAAACAATTTGTACTTGCGATTCTCCAATTTAGTATGAATACCAAGGAAACAATTTCGCCACAAATGCGTCATCACCAAATCACCCTCCTGAAACACCTTATTGTGTCGATGCTTGTCTACCTCAGCCTTGTACTTAGCATTGGCAGCCTCTAAATGGGCTCATACCTTGGCAAGAATCTTTAGTGCCTTTTCTTCCATATTATCCACTGCTTTACTCGTTATTGCTGCTGGCATGATAGCCAAATCATAAACCTGTCGTGAGGAACAAGTATAGATAATCTCAAAAGGGGTCTTGTTAGTATATCGATTTACTATACTATTGTAAGCAAACTCAACCTAAGGCAATGCAACTTCTCAGTTCCGTTGCTGGTCACCACAAACACAGCACAACATGTTGCCCAAAGTGCAATTGACTACCTCCGTTTAACCATCTATCTAGGGATGGAGGCACTACAAATTGCAACTGTATGCCAAATATATGCCAAAGGTATTGCCAAAATTTACTAATAAACTTCACATCCCTGTCAGTAGTAATAGTCTTTGGAACACCATACAAATGAACTATCTCACGAAAGAACAAATACGCCATTGAAGTAGCATATTCCATCTTCTTACAAGCAATAAAGTGCGTCATCTTTGAAAACTTATCAACCACCACCAATATTGAATCACAGCCAGTCCTTGTGCGCAGCAATCCTAGTACAAAATACATGGATAGGTCCAACTCCTATCTTGCTTTGGCACCAACAAAGCTAGAAGAGTACATAGGCTCATACACTCATGAATGAAATGCTTCTGCAACAATTTATCAACCTGTCATTGTAAAATCACATTCTTTTGAGGACTCATGCAGTAATAGGGCAAGTTAGGTAAACTTGCGCCTGGGACTAGGTCTATATGATGCTGGATATCTCACAAAGGTGGTCGCCCATCTGGCATCACTGATGAGGCGATGTCAGCAAACTCAACTAACAATGGTTGTACCTCTCTAGGAATAGAAGTCATCCCGAATTCATCTTGTTTTTGCAGTTTCTTGCAACCATCATAATCTTCTTCTAAATGTCCCTTTACAATAACCTGAAAATTCTTCCCTTCAGCATTAGGATTTTTCTTCTTGGTTGTTAAAGACACTAAACAAACTTTCTTGCTATTCCACTAAAACTCGTTTACGTTATCCCTTTCTCTATGTACTGTGTCCACACTAAACTATCAAGGTCTCTCCAATAAAAGATGACACGCTTCTATATCTACTACATCACACACCATATTGCTCTTATAAATCATCCCAAAGGAGAAAGGAACACGACATACTTTTGTCACTTGCGTTTTTGTCCTTTTCTTTATCCATCTAATTCTATAGAGTGTTGGATACTTCTTTGTTGAAAGTCCCATCACATTAATTAATGCCTTGGAAAATATATTCTCACCACTACTACTACCAAGCCAAGTTTTCTTCTCGTTTTCAATCCCCACACTTTTTAGTCTATTCTACACACCAATGAGTTGTCTCTGTTGAACTCTAGAAACAACATGTTACATATGTTCTTTCAACTTTTTTGCTTTGGAAACAGCTGTACCCATATCCCAGATCGCGTCTACAATCTTATTTTGCATTATTGCTTCAATATGTCAAGATTTTGTAACCATCCCAAACTTTGGGTCATCCATGTATATTTATCAACATTACGATTTCCTTGCTGCAATTCTGATATTTCACGTACAACTACTGTTGGTAATCCGTCAATAGGAAATATTCTTTCATCATCCTCTGCATCCTAGGCCACGATTTGATTAAGGGCTTTCCCAAAACCTTTCTTCGATTCTGGACATTTTGCTACCATGTGAATGTTGCGCCTTTCAAATTAAACGCCACCAGCTTTACTCGCTTATCCTACGGAATCTCCGTATGTTGAAAGAAATTTTCTACATCTAATATCCAGTCTAAAAATTCTTCAACATGCATCCCACTATAAAAATCTACAATATACACGTTAATCTTGTACTCTAAACTCTTCTTGCACCTCCTATCACAATCTCCAACGTCTTCTTCTTCTAAATCGTTGTCTAACTCTTCACGCATGCGCGGCTGCATTCACTTCACGGGTTCTAGATTCTGAGGTACCACTTCGAGATTCATGCTCTGAGGCGTTGCTTCGTGATTAAAACCTTGTCGAACCTCTTCATAGTGATTATCCCCAAGGTTATTCATCGTGATTGACTCGTTGAATTCCTTCCTCGCGATTATCCCTTTGCTACTCATGTTTGTCTCAATTTTCATCCACGAAAAGTCTAAAACCCTTGAGTGTCTGCTCTATCGCCACCAATCTCAGGTTCACTATAAGAAATTTGACTTTTAAGACAATACTTTTTACAACAATTTTAAATTTGGTCACTGAATGGTACTTATTATGACGAACTTTTGAAATTGTTACTAATAGTCTCATTTTGATTTGTGTTATATTTTGTAACCAATAAGTTTTATTTTGAGACTCATTAACTGGTTACTGATTCGACCTTTTTATAACAAACATTATTTTAGTCTCAAAAAGGCATATATTTTTTTGTGCAAAAATTTCCCCCTCAGATTGAAAATTTTGGGACAATATTTCATCATTTATGACAAAAATAATGGTCACAAGATATGATTATAGGTGACAAAATTATTTTGTAACTAAAAGAGGGGTTTGAAGTTGGTCAAACAATTTGTGACACAAAATATTAGTCTCTAAAGCTATTCAGATTTTGATTGATTTTAAGACCATATTTTTTTATCATAGATAATTTCCTATAGTGACAAAACTAAAAAATAGTAGTTGAAACTTTTGTCATGAATAATTTTATATTTTATGACCATTTGTTTTTGTTTTTTATATGCATTATTTAGTACCTGATTCAATTTTTTTGTGACAGATTTTATAGTTGCCACAAAAAAAAACATATTTGTATAGCATTAAAAAGTCTCTCCAAAATTAACTATTTTGGGACAATATGTCAACTTTTATGACAAATTATATAGTGGCAAAATATCACTATAAGAAATTTGATTTTGTAAAACGATTTTTATTATGACATTTGTAGATTTTGTCTTCAAATAGTACTTATTGTGAAGATTTTTAAAATCGTCACAATAATCTTGTCTTGGCTGATGTTATATTTTGTAATGAATAATATTTGTTTTGGGACCTATTAATTGGCCACCTAATCAAATTTTTATGACAAATATAAAATTAGTTGCAAAAGAGTATGCTTTTTTTAGCACAAAAAATTCCCTCTAGAATTAATCATTTTCTGACAAAATATCATCTTTAATGACCAAAAATATGGTAGCGAAATATAAAACTAGGTGACACCATTATTTTGTAACTAAAAGAGGGGTGTAAAATTAATCAAGCCATTTGTGACAAAATATTAGTCCCAAAAGCTAATAGGGTGTTGGCTAATTTTAGGACCCTAGTTTTTTGTCACAAATAATTATCTACTTTGAAAAAATTAAAAAATAGTAATTTTAAATTGTCTTGAATAATAATATAATTCATGACTTTTTTTTCCTAGCACGTTATTTAGTATCTGACTCTTTTTTTTTTTTTACGAACTTTACAACACTGAAGAAAAAAGAATAATAACAACATAGCCTAAACCTTAATAACAACACAACCTAACTCTCACTCACAGCCGAAGAAAATAAAGCATTCACAGCCACCATCACCTTAGCCTCTCACTCAACTCATAGCACTTAGCCTCCCACTTAAATCAGTCGTCATTGTTCGATTGAAGAAACTTTAGGCCATGCGAAGACCGATGGAAGCGTTGGTAGTGCTGATGCGCGGTGGGATGCAACGGGTTGAGATCCACGACCTGTGCAAATTTGCTGGCTGTCCATAGTAACTCCAATGGCTTCTGGGCAGTGGTGATGATCGGATTTTGAAGGGGTTGTTGTGAGGAGTAAAATGCAGATGGTAGTGGGTTGAAAATCCGGCGGATCTTACTGATCATGGTGACGATTTACGGGAGAAATCACAGCTTCGTGTAGCCGTTTCTAGCTACTTTTCGGTGGCGACGAAGATACGCAGGTGCTCGCCGGTGCTTGGGAGTTAATACTTTTACTTAACATTCTCTCTCCCCAATTGTTAATCTCGCAATACTTCTTTCTCTTCCAGCGAGTTTTTGGAAACTTTTCCGACTAGTTAATTTTCGCTTACCCTATTTGTTTGCTAGGAAACTAACCAAAGTAACAACAGTGAATAACACTACGTGATTATATGGATTGCTAATTGAATGTGATAGTTGCTTCAAATGAAAAATGATTTAAGATATTATATCTGATACTTAACTTGAATTAAGGAAAGTGTGTAAAAGATTTGAGTGTAAAGTAGCTCAGAAATGAAAAAGAATACAGAAACATCTTAGCTGAAATGATAGCCATATGTTATTTTCTTTTATGTTGAATTGAAATGATATATTAATTACTGAATTATTTTGTTTCATGTGTGAGGAAGTTTTTTGTTGCAATAGCTTTTGACATCAAACTTGTTTAGGTGCTTGCTAGATTTGTTTCTAAGTGCTTTGATGTTCTTAATTTATTAATGCAGTCATTTTCAAGATGGTTTTAATAGGTCTCAGATGAAGCTGATATTGTGTATGTTTTTTCGAATGATTATCGTACAAAGCTTGCTGCCAATGCATTAAAGTTAAAGTAGAACTTGTGATTGACAAGGCAAAGGTATCAAATGCAATACTGTTCTGTGTCAAAATTTTGGTAAATATTTTGTATCCTTTGCTTTGCAGGCTACTACTAAGTATTCAATTAGGGTTCTTTTTGGGACAGCTCTCATAGCTTCAATTGTTATTGTCTTTACTGCAGTTATTTCCATCCTTTCAAGTAAAAGGTATATTTTGAAATTGACATTAAAATCATATCAAATGTTTATTATTATTGTTGGATCCTTTATAAAAGAAAGGTATTCACCATCGGATTCTTAAAAGCAGTGATGATGATGATCATAGGAGACAAAGACGATGCATGTCATTTGATTCAGGATTGAATATTTACCTCCCTCCATCCGATCTATTTTGGTAAATATTTTTTAGTTTCAGACCCAGTAATATTCCTAATATTTTAACGGTTCAAAATTAATTATATTAAAGCCACTAATTAAGAAGTATAAAATTGAACTAAAATAACTTTCCAATTTTCATTTAACGACAAACTTTATTCTAAAAAACTTCATATAATTGTGTTCCCGTCTTAAATCATGTAAGGTATTGGGATCCACAGTATTATAGAAGGGAACAAATGTAGACAGATGATGATGATAAGAAAATGAACTTTATTGAATCTGTAAGTAAAGATTTTAAATTATGTATTTTCCTGGGATCCATATTTTTATGGAATGCATTTATATGTATCAAGCTTGATGATAATCATGAGATTGGTCCAGTAGCTTTTGCAAACCTAAATTACATGTGAACCATGCTACAAAAATCTTTTGAGGATTAAAATCGAATTAAAGTTCCATTTTCTATGAATATTCATAAATTGCATTTTTCTTTTCCTTACTTTTTTTTTAAATCAATATCAAGCATTCTTTTCTCATATGTATGAACTTTATGATTGCTGGAGATTGCAGGTTGTTCTGTGTATTTTTTTTTTTTTTGGCATAGGAGCCCAATCTAAGCGTTAACAAATAATTTAAAAGAAAGAAAGCACATAATTTCTATTGAGGATTGAGCATGATAAAATATTGCCGTTGTTGATTCGTGGTTGTTTTAATTTCTTGTCATTTACATGATTCATTTATGGTTATTTGGTTTGCAAAGTTGCATATGGTTGATTGAGTAGTTTTTTTTTTTTTTTGCTTTATACAGGTGTTGTTGGACTTGATTTTTGGGTCGTATAAGGTTGACTTGCGGGATTTCTGGGTTGCAAAAGCTTTATGGATTTCAGGTGTACTTGCTGCCATTGATTGAGTATTTCTGGATTAACTAAAGGAATGATAATTTTATCAACAACTAATAATTGAATACCCTTTCATGGATTTATGTTAATAATATTTTTCACTTTAAAGTTCTTTTGTCATTAAATTTTAAATTCTATGGCTACATATTGTTATTAAAATCCAAGTGAGTCTATATAAATTGTCTTTAAAAAAAATTTGAAACTAAATTAATTACCATTTGTATTTGTAAAAATTGTCACAAACGACAACTACTTAAGATGATTATATAATGTCGCGATATGTAAACTTCAACAACGAAAAAATAGCGTCGTTAATTGTATCTTCAAATCTCTAAAATGATGATTTTTAGTAATTATTGAGGCTATATTTTGACACTCTTGAGACAAATATTATAATTATTATAAATCACATATTGAGACAAATATTATAGTCACAATAAACCACGTATTGAGACAAATATTATAGTCACTATAAATTACTTATTGTGAAAAATGTGGAATATCATCGATTGCATTTTTTAATATCATTTGTGACGATTTTAACTTAATTTTAAGACAATGATTGTTGTCACAAAAACATATTTTTAACATGACGAAAATTATTTTGGTCACTAGAACTTTTTAAGACGATCTTTCCACGACTAACATGTGACAATTTATATTTTGTCATAAAAGATATAAGGTGACTAATTTGTTATCTTTAGTGACTAATTTTTTTGTAATAAAATATCATTTTTCTTGTAGTGGTTATAGGCATCTTTCATCGCTTGTAAGGCTGCTTCTACAACCGCCTATTTGATAACCTCCATAGACCGTGCCTGCATCCCTTGATCATCGTCTTTAGGATGGTTATTCCTTTGTTCGTGTGGTCGTACCATGATGACAAGTGAACTTGCATTGATACCAACTGACGAAGTGGAATTGTAAAGAAGATAAAGAAAACAAATTTTAGAATAAAAGTTTATAGAATAATTGAGTCTAAAAAGTTCTTAAAACAATAACAAGACTTTTCTATTTATAATAGAGGAATCTCATTTCCCTAAGTTAACGTAAAATGGGAAACTAAATCACAATTATAATAGAAACAAAATATACCTTCCTAAGCTGACTAAATCTCATACTTTAATTGACTCTAATGAAAATAGAAAGTTCTAAAATAATAAAATACCATAATTGACTCTAATTAAAATAGAAAGTCCTAAAATAATAAAATTCTAGAATCTTAAAATTCCTCAAATAACATCCTACATCATGACAACAATGGAATACATCACAAAGGACTAATGCTTGAAAATTAGAATTCTGATGTTAGGGAAGAGAGTGAAACAATTGAAAATTATTGTAGTGATAATGAAAATATTTCATCAAAAGATGATGACGGTAATGTCAATTAATAATGCATGCAATACAAATTGGTAATCTTTTTTTATATGTATTATTATGTATGATTTATTTTAAGCTGTTTGTTTCTGTTATTATCTATCAGTTGTATATTTTTTTTAAAAAGATTATGGATTATTTAATTATGTTTTGTTAAATTGTAGGTTATTGGATCATGGCTACTAAAGGTTCTCGCCAATCATGTTCAGTAGCAGCGGCACAAGCATGTAATGAATTAGCTGCACCAATTAATTCATTGTCTAATTCTAGCTCTAACGCCATTCTTGGTATTTTATCTAGTCATATTTTAATTTTTTTTATTTTTATCATGTCATTTAAAATTATTGATATTATTATTATTATTATTTTGGTAGCTGCTAATGCCAAAAAAAACAAGAGATCCAAGTCAGGAGGCTAAAAACTTGACAAGCTCTTTCACTAGTGCCAAGCACCATTGCCAATTGAGTTTTGTGAAACAATGAATGTGCCTATTAGTGCTAATGCAATGATAACTCTATGAAATGAGAGTGATCATGACATTTTTACACTTAAATCAATATTACTTAGAAAGTAAATGATATGTTCTTATTGCATTTTAGTTACATTTTGCATGAGCATCTATTTTAGTTTATTTTTAATAAACTGAGTTTATTTTAGATCATTTTTGCTCAGAATATGTGCATGGTGACCGAAATTTTCAAGTTTGATGGATGGAATGTTGCTGCAACAAACTTGTAGAGATGACAAAAGAACTTGGCTATAGAGGAATTAAAACAAGTTTGAATCAGTGAAGATGTTGTAACCATTACTGTAGCAATCCTGGAGTAATGACAGAATGGATTTCGAGCGCAAGAACTAAAAGATTGTAATATGAAGTTTCCAGAAATGGAAGATACGCGCCAAACACTTTCAATTGCCCTAATTCCAAGTTATAAAGCACGCATGAAAAAAAGAGAGCCATCATTTAAGGAAAAACAACAAAGAAAACAATAAGAAAATAGAAATCAAGAGAGATTTTGATGCAGCGAAAGTTTAATGTTCAAAATATTCCATTGATTCTAGAGAATACCGGAACAAAAGAACAACTAAATTCACATTGATTCAAAAGAATACCACGAATTTAGGGATTAAGACTTGTTGATTCCACAGAATACCGAGAATTAATCGTTCAAATACTCACAAAGAGATTTGAAAATTGAAATATTATTAAACTCAAAATTCTCTGCCTTCAAAGGTTGCAAGAGGGAGCTATTTATAGTAGTAGTAATTATCCTAATTCATGAAGTAAAAACAAAATCCTAAATTGAAAGGGAATCAAAATTCTAAATTAGAAAGGAATTTAAAAGTCTTGAACTTTAGTTAATAAGGAAACTAATCCTAGTATAATATGGATTCCTACTCTTCATCATTCCCCCAGGGTGGAGAGAATTAACCCTCGAATTCAGATTGTCAGCAACAACATCTTCATCATGATCACCTCTGTAAGGAATAAGATGCTTAACATTAAATACATCTGCGGTGCAGATATGACTAGGAAGCTTTAATCGGTAGGCATTAGGATTTATCTTCTCGATAATCTCCAAAGGACCAATTTTCCTGGCAGAAAGCTTGTTGTACTCACCAACTGAGAATCTATCTTTAGTTAGGACAGCCCAAACAAAATCTCCCACTTGAAATTCCAAAGCTCGACGTTTTTTGTCTGCCATAATTTTATAACCTTCGGTCATCTGCTTCAAAGACTCTTGCGTAGTTTCATGAATCTTCTGAAGCTGCTCAATAAAGTCTTATGCTTTACCACTTTTGCGAACTAAATCTGGAACTGGAGCCAAGTCGATGGGAGCTCGTGGATTATATCTGTAATTCACTTGAAAAGGGCTTAAACCAGTACTACGCTTAACTGCATGGTTATAAGTAAACTCGACTTGATATAAATTCTGATCCCACATCTTCAAGTTATCACCAACTAGACTACGTAGATGGTTTCCTAAAGAGCGGTTGACAACTTCAGTTTGACCATCTGTTTGTGGGTGGTAAGCACTACTAAAATTCAAGCGAGTGTTGGTCAACTTCTATAATGTCTTCCAAAAATGGCTAAGAAATCGTGTATCCCGGTCAGATACTATAGAACTTGGTAAACCATGCAATCTATAGACTTCCTTGAAGAATAGGCGAGCAACAGTCAAAGCGTCTGTAGTCTTCTTGCAAGCAATGAAGTGAGCCATTTTTTAGAATCGATCAACTACAACAAATATCGAATCCATACCCCTCTGAGTGCGGGGTAATCCCAAAAAAAATCCATGCTAATTTCAGCCCAAGGTTGTGTTGGAATCGACAGCGGCATATATAACCCAGCATTAGTTGCTGCGCCCTTGGAAACTTGACAAATGCGACAAGACTAAGTGTTAGCGATTAGAGCCAGAGTTTTGTCACGACCCATGTGCCCTTCGTTATGTAACTCTGAAATGATTTTCAATCTCAAACTTGAATCAAGAACACACAACTGATTACTCTTGAAAAGGAATTCGTCATGTAAATGATAATCTGAGCGAAACCCTGCAACAACGTCTTCTAATATAGGAGCAAAGTAAGGATCAGAAGCATATAACTCTCGAAATGTGTCAAATCCGAGAACTTGATTATGCATCTGTGTCAATAAAGAAGCTCGTCGACTAAGTGCATCTGCTGCCCGGTTGGATTCACCAGAGGTATGCTTCACCACAAAAGTAAATTGTTGAAGGAATGTTGTCCACGTGGCATGTCTGTGAGAGAGCTTGTCTTGACTATTGAGGTACTTTAACGCGGCATGGTCAATGTATAAAACAAAGTCTTTATGAATTAGATAATGTCGCCAATGTTTTAACGCTTGAACTACTGCGTAAAATTCCACATCATAAGTGTTGTAGTGTGCCTTTGCTCCATTCAACTTCTCACTGAAATAAGCTATAGGCTTACCTTGTTGGATAAGAACAGCTCCAATGCCGACCTTAGAAGCATCACAATGTATCTCAAAAGTGAGCGAAAAATCTGGTAGGGCACTGGGGCAGTAATCAACTTTTCTTTGATAATCTTAAATGCCTTAGTAGCTACTTCTGTCCAAGAGAATTGTCCTCTTTTCATGCAATCGTTGATTGGTGCCATAATAGTACTGAAATAAGGAATGAATCACCTGTAAAAAGAGGCCAATCCATGGAAACTTCTGGTGGCGGATAAAGTAGTTGGCTGTGGCCAATCTCGAATAGCATCCACTTTTGATTGGTCAACAGATATACCATCCTTCGACACCACATATCCCAAAAATAATACTTTCTCTGTCATGAAAATACACTTGTTTACTATTGTGTATAAACTTGTTGCTCTTAAGGCTAAAAGCACTTCTCTCAAATATTGTAGATGTAACTCGTGACTGGTGCTATATATAAGTATATCATCGAAGTAAACAACCAAAAACTTTCCAACGAAAGGGCAAAGAACTTGATTCATGACTCGCATAAAAGTACTCGGAGCATTGGATAAGCCAAACGGAATTACCAACCACTCGTATAACCCTTCGCGAATTTTAAAAGATGTTTTCCATTCATCTCCAGGCCGTATTCGAATTTGATGGTAGCCACTTTTTAAATCAAGTTTGGTAAAAATAGTTGCTCCACTGAGTTGATCTAACAAGTCATCTAATCGAGGGATTGGAAAGCGATATCGAATTGTAATTTTATTGATAGCTCGACTGTCCACGCACATCCTCCAAGAACCATCTTTCTTTGGAGTCAATAAAGCAGGGACTGCACAGGGACTAAGACTTTCACGGATAAATCCCTTTTCTAGTAACTCTTCCACTTGGCGCCTTAATTCTTCATGTTCTGTAGGACTCATACGATAATGAGGTCGATTTGGTAATGTAGAACCTGGTACCAAATCAATTTGGTGTTGTATATCCCGAAGAGGTGGTAAACCCTATGGTAACTCATTGGGGAACAAATCTTGAAATTTCGCCAGAATAGGTGTCACAGCTTCAGGAATCTTTGAATCACCGTTACTCTCTTTTCCCAATAAAATGTAGACTCTCTGTCTTTGCTACAACATCTATAAATCGCTTCTTGCCTAATAAATATTACCCAATTCTTGCTGGAGAGTAAACTCCTTGTTAGGTAGGAGAACGATCTTGGTGTTGTTAAACATGAAGCTGTAGGTGTTTCTCTTCCCATCATGTACTACGTTTCAATCATATTGCCAAGGTCTACCCAGTAATAGATGACAAGCATCCATAGCAACAACATCACACCAAATTTTATCTTTATAAATTGAACCAATGGATAAGGAAACTAAGCAACGTTTCGATACTGTCACTTGATTTCCCTTCTTCAGCCATGTGAGCTTATATGGAGTTTGATGAGGCTCTGTCTTTAAATTTAGCTTTGTTATGGCTTCTTCCGAAATGACATTCTCGCAACTGCCTGAGTCTATGACCATACGACATACTTTACCCCCAATTGTGCAAGTAGTCTGAAAGATATTTTGTCGTAGCCACTTGTCTTTGTCTTGACCTTTAGGAGTGAAGAATGCGTGGTTCACGATCAACATTGGTCCGCTATCACCATGTTCTTCAACAGATTGAGCGCTACCACTACTATCAAAAGTTAGCTCTACCGCGGACTCTTCAGTTTCTTCCTCCTGATAGTCTTCGCTTTCCTCTATGCCTACGAATAAGCCTTTACCTTATTTTCCTCCCTTTTTACATTCTGTTATTCGGTGTCCATTTTCTCCGCAATTAAAACAGCGTAATCCCGAACCCAAGGATTGGGTTTTGCTGTTTTGACTGATTTCACTAGGTTTACTAGTTTTATTTGCAGGATTTAGAGGAGTGAAATTACGAAATTGAGAAGTCGGGTTTGAATTATCACGAACACCACTTCGAGCACCCCAAAAGCTTGAGTCAATAGTACGTCGACTAAATTGTTTCTCCAACTGCAAGGCTTGTTGGTGTGCCTCTGAAATAGAGAATGGGTCAAGTAAATTTAATTGGTCTTGAAATTGAGATCGTAGGCCTCCAATGTAGCGGGAAACCTGTTGTTCTTCTGTCTCTGTCAAGTCATTGCGTGCCACCAACCAATGAAATTCTGTAGTGTAATAATCCACTAATCGATTACCTTGCCTTAAATTATGTAGTTGTTGGTATAACAGTTTGGTGTAATTATGAGGCAAGAATGCTCCACGCAAATGCTTTTTGAACTTTTCCCAAGAATCAATATTCTTTTTGCCTTGTCTAATCCTTGTGAGCTTAGTTTGTTGCCACCAAGTTGCTGCTCTTCCACGAAATCGAGTTGCAGCAAGCGAAACTAGTTTATTTTCACGAACTTCTTTGTATTCAAAAACTTCCTCAATAGCATTAATCCAATCCAATAATTCTTTAGGTTGACCACTTCCTTGAAATTCGGGAATGTCAATTCTCAATCCAGATTCCCATCTTCTGTCATCAGTAGACTCAGTTCTAGGTCGACGCCCAGAGAATGGGTTAGCAAAGCTTCCACTTGATTTGTCTTCATGTTCTGGAGTACGATGGCGTTCATCAAGTAACTCTGTCATTCGTGCCATTTGTGTAGCTAGCATATCAATTCTGGCTGTCAGACTAGCCAGGGCTTCATCTTTATAAATATCTTCTTGATTGTAAGTTGCAGTATGAGCATCACGAGCTTTTCTTGGAAGCATTTTATCAAATTCGGGTTTAAAAAGTAGTGGGGCTAAATGGAAGAAAA
This sequence comes from Citrus australasica, assembly GCA_029618585.1. Taxonomy (NCBI): domain Eukaryota; kingdom Viridiplantae; phylum Streptophyta; class Magnoliopsida; order Sapindales; family Rutaceae; genus Citrus; species Citrus australasica. The sequence continues at coordinate 7,274,493 of JARCIV010000006.1, forward strand.
AAGGAAAGGTTTGGTGGTAGATGGAGTTATATTGGTGATGCCAGGTTTTAGCTCTGATACCAAACTGATGCAGCGGAAGTTTAATGTTCAAAATATTTCGTTGATTCTAGAGAATACCGGAACAAAAGAACAACTAAATTAACATTTATTCAAAAGAATACCGCGAATTTAGGGATTAAGACTCGTTGATTCCACAGAATACCGAGAATGAATCGTTCAAATACTCACAAAGAGATTTGAAAATTGAAATATTATTAAACTCAAAATTCTCTGCCTTCAAAGGTTACAAGAGGGAACTATTTATAGTAGTAGTAATTATCCTAATTCATGAAGTAAAAACAAAATCCTAAATTGAAAGGGAATCAAAATTCTAAATTAGAAAGGAATTTAAAAGTCTTAAACTTTAGTTAATAAGGAAACTAATCCTAGTATAATATGGATTCCTACTATTCATCAGATTTGAGGGCTGAAATAGAGGATTCATAGATCAAGTATATTTCAACTCTTTATCTTATTTTCTTGTTTTATATTTTGTTTATGGGAATTATTTACTGTTCTATCACAAATCACGAACTAAACGTTGCTGTGGTTGAGTAAAAAACAAACTTAATGTTTAGTTGACTGATATATGCGTGTTGCTTTGTATTTGCTATATCATTTTATCTTAATTTTACTTATTTCAATTCTGTATTTCGACTAACCACTCATTTAGTGGATACTAACTAAAAAAGAGCCTAAAGATGGCCTGACTTAGTGGAACAAATTAAGACAATACTTGATTATAGATTGGATTTTCAAAGTTGAGTTAATCTTGATTTGGATAGTTTCATGCTTGATCTACAACTAGTGAAGAACTAGACATAGGGATTTACCTTATAGGGTAAATGAAACCTAGAATGTTTAATGTGATATGTTGAGTGTTAAAAAGTGTATATTTATAAAGGAGAAAATTGTTATTTTACACTCCGAGTCTCACTAACATCCCTAATTTATGTATTTAAGTCCATTGTAATTTAATTATGTGTGTTTTATTATAATTATGTATTTTAGGGGGCATCAAGGTCATTTCACAATGAACGAGAGAACAAATAGCAAAACGGACAATAATTTTAAACTTAGGACATTTGAAAACCTTAGGAGGAGCATAAAAGGATAAATGACATTGTTCACATATATAATATTGTTTACACATACGGTATCGTTCATAATACTATTCATGACACTGTTCACATATACGGACTGATGACATAGCATGGATCGATGATGTGGCACCGACCGATGATGTGGCAGCATTCGATTGGACGAATGAAGCGGCATTGACTGCTTTTATGGCATTGACTGATGAGTTGGCGTTGACCCATGATGTATCGCAATCCTATTGGACTAAAATGATTATATAGAATTGATCGGTGACGTGGCAGTATTTCAGTGGACCAAAAAAAGTGTGTACAATACATTGTTAGCATATATATATCCATAATGTTGATTTTGATGATAGCAAACAAGATTAAGATTTTAAAAGCTCAAATTATTTTTCATACATTTTAAACAAATCATTATTTTGATAATATAAGGTTTTATACTTAAAGAAAAAATGATTTTATAGAATTGGTTAGTTTTCAAGTTCATAGTCAAATTGAAAAAGTTTTAAAACTACGGAAATGGACTGATTTGTAAAGTTTTATGACGATTTGGGCCATAGTATAATTATAGACAGTTTTGGGGCAACAATATAATTTTAGAAAATAGTTTCACTATAGCAAACGGCTAACCGTTTGTGAAAAATGGCAAACCGATAATTTTCAGCAAGCATCTTCTACAAAGGATTGTTAAAATGATGATTCTGGAAAATAACGGTGAACCATTTATGGAAAACGGGGAACCGATAATTTCGAGATTGCTAACCTTGAACCGTTTAGTGAGAACGGTTAAGCCAAATTTATTTTACAGGTCTCTAGAAATTAACGGTGAACCGATAGTGACAAACGGTCAACCGTTTATTTGAAATTCAGCTCAATGGTAACTTTAACCAGAATAAACAGTTAATTGTTAACAGTTAACGGCGCTCCGTTTACGGGCAGACAGTCAATAACGACTAGTTTTTTCAGCTCCAACTATAAATAAGCTCAATCTAATTCAAATAAGTAGAATTCCAACGATTATCATTGAGAAAAATATTGAGAATACAACTTCATTAAGTTTTAAATCCTTGTATTCATCTCATTCATTCACACATTGAGCTTTCATTTGTGATCAAACATATTGTGTAAGAGAAATTCATTTGTAATCCTTTTTGTAAAATCAAGTTAAGAGATTGTAAGTGTTGGGATACACTTGGGTTAAGACATTGGGGATAATCTCTTGTTGTGAAGGTCCATTGACACCTTAGAAGTCATTTGTAAGCATTTGAAGCATTGGAGACTTGCTTAGTGAAATCCTCAAGCCGGGTGAGCTTGGAGGCGTGAACGTAAGCAGGGATTGCCGAACCACGTAAAAATCATTGTGTTTTTTTTCTCTTCTCTTACTCTCTTATTATTATGCTTTATTGAATTTATTGTTTTTTATTCCATTAAGGCATTAGATTAAATTCTTGTGTGGTTTGCTTAGCTTAATTTTTAATAACCCAATTCAGCCCCCTCTTGGGTTACCTAGTTAGTATTTCATTTAGTATCAGAGAGAGGTGCTCTTGTATAGACTTAACCGTCTAGAGCTAAAGATCTATAGCCATCCAAATTAGCTCAACTTTCATGGAAGACAAATCTACCACTAGATCCCCATTCTTTGATGGTAATAACTATCCATATTGGAAAACTAGGATGAGAGTCTTTTTACAAGCCTTAGACTATGAATCGGATGATGAACTTGATGAGGTAAATGATCTTCCTACTTATGATTAATTACATAATGCTTTTAAAGAATTGCATGATGAGTGGATGAAAATTGCTAAAAAGAATGTATGTCTTAAAAATAAAATGGTAGAGTTCACAAATGAAAATGAATCTCTAAGTACAAAGATTATATGCCTAGAATTAGAGAATAAAATATTGCATGATAAAGTTGGATTATCAAATGAGAAACGTAGCACTTCACACGAGCATCTAAAATCACATGTAGACGACTTGAAAAATGAAAAGGATACTTTACAAAAATGCAATGATTCATTAAATGGAAAGATTAAAGGACTAGAGTTAGAGAATAAAACTTTGCATAATAGAGTTGCATTATCAAATGAGAAACCAAGCACTTCACATGAACATCTAGAGCCACATGTAGATGATTTGAAAAAGGAAAATAAAATGCTCAAGAAAAAGAACATTGAACTTAGTGATGTTGTGTTAAAATTCACAAATGGTCAAAAGAACTTAGATAACTTTCTTAACTCTAAAAAATATGTATTTGATAAAGGAGGACTTGGGTATAAGTCTAACTTGAAGCAAAAGTATTATAAGAATTACTTTGTTAAAGCCCTCCACTAATGATCAAATTGTATGTCATTATTGTAATGGAAATGGTCATTTGAGTTTTAGATGTCCAGTTAAGAGAAATGTATATTATGGAGTCAAATCTATTTGGATTCCAAAAGGAACCAAATCTAACACGCAAGGACCCAAGAGTATTTGGGTACCAAAGGGCACAACATGAATGTTTTCTTTGTAGGTACCACAATCAAAGAATGACGAAGAGTTCCTTGATGAAAACTTATGAGGATAATCACTTGATTATTGTCTAATCGAAAATGATGAGACAAGATGATTTAATTGTTTTGATAATAATTATTGCCTTATTGATTATAAGTGATGGTATTTTAATCTTAGTAAGTATTTCATATTTCATCATAACATTAAGTGCATTAACGTGATGTGGATAAGTTTATCTTGCCTATTTATTATGTTGAGTGGATTATGATATATGGATAGTAGCTTGAATTTGTGAAAGTATACTTGTATGTTTACATGATTGAATTATCATTGTGTATAACATTGAGTGCTTGATCATGATGCATGGTTATATATATATATGATGATAGCTTGTCAACTCATCATGATGGATTTGTTTGATTTTAATGATTATGCAATGCCTAAGCATGATAAATAAGTGATATTCTTTAATTCTCAATCTTTGAATGCTTACATATTTCATGATTATGTGATATATATGCATGATAAATGAGTTATGTATTATTTCTTGTATTAGAAGTAATCATGGTGGAGAATTTGAAAATCATACATTTGAGAATTTTTGTAATGATTTTGGCATTGACCATAAATTTTCATCACCTAGGACTCCACAACAAAATGGAGTTGTAGAGAGAAAGGATATGTCTATTCAAAAAATGGCTAGGACCATGTTGATTAAATCTCATCTCAATAAAACTCCCTATGAGCTTTGGAAAGATAGAAAACCCAACATTGATTATTTCAAAGTTTTTGGATACAAATGTTTTATTTTGAACACAAAAGATAATCTTGGCAAATTTGATCTAAAATCTGATGTTGGTGTTTTTTTCTTGGCAATTCAATCACAAGCAAAGCTTATAGAGTGTATGACAAAAGAACTTTGGTTGTGAAAGAATTTATACATGTTACATTTGATGAGTCTAATTTTTCCTCTACGGAGAAAGTTGTTGTTGATGATGATGTAGATGAAAAGCTACAAGAAGATTCATCAAAGGATAGCCAAAAGAATACACCGCTTGAAAATCAAGAGGAACAACATAAAGAAAAAAATGCGGAGTAAAATGAAAGTACTTCTCAAACACTCCCCAAAACACTCCCCAAAGAGTGGAGGTATGTTTCTTCTCACCTTAAGCACTTAATTTTGGAAGATCCATCACAAGGTGTAACTACTAGATTATCACTTAGAAATATATGTAAGCATTTGTAATAATGGATTTGATCACTTGTTCTTTAGCTCATAATGATGGCTTATCTTAATAGCTATGTTAATTTTGATGATCTATATATTGTCATTATGTACTTATGCTTTGCTTAAGTTTTGATGATAAAGATTGTGCTTTGATGATTCCATTGTATTTGATGAAATTTGGTTTTATGGAATCTATGATTGGTGAATGGATATATATATATATATATTTTTTTTTTTTTTTGCTTTCTTGACGCATTGTTAAATATGCATTACTTGCTTTAAATGATATCTAAAGGGAGAAATACATCTACTTTGAGATTTTTTAAGCGTATAAGATTTTCTAAGTTACATTGAAATGTTACATTAGATCTTTGATAAGTTTAGTTGTCTTGATTTCTAAAATGTGATTAGTAATTATGAAGTTTGGATAGTTGATAATATGTTCTTATAACTTTTGCATGCTAATTTGCTAAACAAATCGAAACGTCTTTGCGAAAAAATATTTTCAAAAACTCTGCATAAACTTGGGATGATGAAATTTATTAATATCTCTAATCATGTTATTAATATGATTAAAATTGATTTCTTGATAATTTTGATGATTAATGATTATATATGTGTTGCTTGATGAATTGATTGAGCTGTTGGTTTGTTATAATTGTTTAAGCTTATACGGAAGTTTTTTTAACCACTTTGTGTATTTGAGGATTTGTTCATTTTTAAAGGGAGACTTTGCCGAAATTTTTGCTCGCATAAAATGGGTAATATCTGTATCGAATTATTTTTTATGATCTGTTATTGCATCTATCTATCTTTTTCTTTTTTATGATAAAGGAAGAGTTAAATATGATATGTTTTTGGATAAAATCATTTTGATTAAAATTTTGAATTGACCATATATTTAGGAGGAGCATACAATATAATTTTGGATAATATGCATTTTGAGCATTTTTTTATGGTTGATATGTGATTATGGTGATTTTTTTGAGATATGATGATGATTTGATTACATTGTTTTATATGATAATTTTATGTTATGATAATTACATGGTTGTAATATTATTAAACTTGTATTTGAGGTGATGCTTGTTGTGAGGGGGAGATTCTATCAAAATTTCTACTCGGCTAACATGGGTAACAAATTTGTTACTCTTATTGGTTTCCTTTAAGTTTTCTTTTTTATGATGAAGGGGGAAAAGCATACATGTTTTTAAATTTGTAAAAATTTCTACACTTTTTCTTTTCCATTAAGTTTTCTTTTTTATGATGGAGGGGGAGAAGAATACAATTTGTTAATTTAGTTCATTGACAAATTGTAAGGGGTGCTTATATTTAGGGGGAGAAATTTGAGGAGTCATTCTTTAAATATATACAAGGTTTGTCATCATCAAAAAGGGGGAGATTGTTAGCATATATGTATCCATAATGTTGATTTTGATGATAACAAACAAAATTAAAAATGATTAAGGTTTTAAAAGCCCAAATTACTTTTCATACATTTTAAACAAATCATTATTTTGATAATATAAGGTTTTATAGTTAAAAGGAAAATGATTTTATAGAATTGGTTAGTTTTCAAGTTCATAGTTAAATTGAAAAAGTTTTAAAACTACAGAAATGGACTGATTTGTAAAGTCTTATGACGATTTGGGCCATAGTATAATTATAGATAATTTTAGGGCAAAAATATAATTTTGAAAAATAGTTGCACTGTAGCAAATGGCTAACTGTTTGTGAAAAATGGCAAACCGATAATTTCCAACAAGCATGTTCTACAAAGGATTGTTAAAATAATGATTCTAGAAAATAACGGTGAACCGTTTATGGAAAATGGTGAATCGATAATTTTCAGATTGCTAGAACCGATAATTTTTAGATTGCTAACTTTGAATCGTATAGTGAAAACGGTTAAACCAAATTTATTTTGCAAGTCTCTGGAAATTATCGGTGAACCAATATTGACAAACGGTCAACCGTTTATTTGAAATTCTGCTCAACGGTAACTTTGACCAGAATAAACGGTTAACCGTTAACAGTTAACAACGATCCCTTTACAGGCAGACAGTCAATAACGACTAGTTTTTTCAGCTCCAACTATAAATAAGCTCAATCAAATTCAAATAAGTAGAATTCCAACGATTATCATTGAGAAAAATATTGAGAATATAACTTTCATTGAGCTTTAAATCCTTGTATTCATCTCATTCATTCACACATTGAGCTTTCATTTATGATCAAACACATTATGTGAGAGAAATTCATTTGTAATCCTTTTTGTAAAATCAAGTTAAGAGATTGTAAGTGTTGGGATACACTTGGGTTAAGACATTGGGGATAATCTCTCGTTGTGAAGGTCCATTGACACCTTGGAAGTCAATTGTAAGCATTTAAAGCCTTGGAGGCTTGCTTAATGAAATCTTCAAGCCCGGTGAGCTTGGAGACATGGACGTAGGCGAGGATTGCTGAACCACGTAAAAATCATTGTGTTTGTTTTCTCTTCCCTTGCTCTCTTATTATTATGCTTTATTGAATTTATTGTTTTTTATTCCATTAAGGCATTCGATTAAATTCTTATGTGGTTTGCTTAGCTTAATTTTTAATAACCCAATTCACCCCCTCTCTTGGGTTGCTTAGTTAGTATTTCATATGTGCATTACACAAAGTGGCAACCCTAATGATGTGTTCTATCCAATCAGAACTTGCCATATCGCGCAACCCTGAGCGTCCAAATTGTTTTAATCTGGTGGCCATGATTTAGTCATTGTATCTATAAAAAAGCGCCTCCCTCCCCCTAATTCGACACCCCTGAATTTATTTTTGAGCTCCATTTTCTGTAATTCTTTCTCCATCTTGTATTTTCTACGTATTGTAATAAATTTTCATTTTACCCCTAATTCAATTATGAGTAACTAATTTTCTTTCAAGATTGAGTTGAATGTAAAAGCCTCAACATGTTCAATGGGCTTTATTTGGTAAATTTATTTTCTCTTCCCCTCTCATTTTTGTGGATGTTTTGACTTTTCGTCAACAAATAATAATAATATTGTCCAGATACCGCACTGGTATAACTGACTCCCTAGTGCAAGGTTATTACCATTTGGCATGATAAGCCCTTAGCACTATATTGATTAGAGTATAGTTCATGAGGAGTGGAAACCCCCCTCATGATTTAATTGGCGCTAATAAGGAATATTAAGCCGATGGTGCATGTTGATGCAGATCCAAATACTCAAGCGGTTTATTTTAATCGATTTGACTTCAATTTATTCTTGCCATTTTAATTTAAATTTTAGGATAATATAAATCAAATCACCCACTTAGAAAATTAACTCTGCATGTAATTAAAATTCACCTCCTCGTGGGATCGACACTCGTCACCATTGCTCTATTCGACAATAGATTCGTGCACTTGCGAGTTCAATAAAATTTGCACAACATTATATATGATATTAGCGTAACAATTGGTCACTATTAGGTTGCATTAGATATAAAATATTCAACAAACGACAACTAAGGATGCATGAAAGATTTTGTCTGGTGTTGTAGTAGATGCTGTAGCGGCAATATTGTAATTGAAATAGTCAATACCATTAAGTGAGTTTATTCATTCAACTACTATTTCCCATTGATTACATTCTTGTGTTTGACGTGATAAATTTCCCTATTGCATTTTTATTTTAATTAGTTCATTAGTTTCATTAATTGTTTATTTTAATTTAGAACAAAACTGCACTGTTAAGATTGTTATAGCAAATTTGATAACATCAATCCCTGTGGAGACGAACTGAATACTCATCAGTATATTACTTGTTGTGTACACTTCCACACTAACACCTATAGTAATAGAAACATCATGCAACAATGCTAGCTTCTGACATTGGTGTTGTTCTTAGGAAAATTGCTCCATTAGGGGCAAAGAAATAGAATGATGTGTTAGAATATCAAAGAATATTGATGATAGATGATATTGCAGTATTATTTTATTTCATTTCATTTCATGTTTAAAAGTTCATGGATTTGTGTAGTCTTTTGTTTTTTATACAAATTGAACTTTGGTAACATTTGTGATAATTTTTTCCTTGTTCACATTACAGATCAAATTTGTCATTGATGTCCATTGATATAAACCTCGTCAAGAACTAACGTGACTCTAATCAATTAAGTCCACAAGATCGAATCTAAACCAGGAATTGAATGGAACTGCGAACCAATGCTTAATGAATGCACGAACCTTGGTATGTGAGGATGTCACAATCAGTTATGGATGGTCTGATTGATAAGTCAAGAGTTTGAACGCCATGGAAATCCGATAAGTTTAAAGAGTTTGCATAAGAACCAAATAGAACTAAGTTTCTCACCAATTGCTTCAAAAATTATATCTGTTTATTGAATACGAGTGCATTTTTCTTTCTTTTTTCTCTCACATTTTCCTCGGCCTCTTTTTGAACTTTACTCTCTTTTTCTTTTGCTCATTCTCTCTCTGTAGGCTCACTTGGTCTCCATAAACTTGCTTTAGTGTCAATGGAACAAGAGTGACGTTGCGTTGATTAGATACAAATGAAACACGTATGTCGAATTGCCAAGGCCGCCCAAGTAACAAGTGTCCAGCCTGTATTGGTACTACATCACATAGCACTTTATCTTCATACTTGCCAATCCAAAAGTCACTAGTACCTACTTGTTCACTTTCACCTCACTACTGTCTTTTAACCATTGTAGTTTGTATGGCCATGGGTGTTAATTGTCGGAAGCCCTAACTTCTCTACCATACTTTGTCTTGAACATAGCAACATTAGAAAAACTTCCTCCATTAATAATCATACTACATACTTTGTCTTGAACATAGCATCGAGTATGGAAAATGTTTTCCTGTTGCACAGTTCTTCCTTTACTTGCACACTCAAATCTCTCATAACTACTAAAGTCAATTCCCCAAGGGCTATATCCTTTCATCGTCGACGTCCTCTGATGGTGGCGTCTCATTTTCTTTCGTTTCATCTTCAGTTACAATCTCACTGTTGTCCCGCAATACCATAACTCTTTTATTCACACATTCACTTGTGATATGCCCCCTACCATGACATTTAAAACACTTAATGTCACAATTCCTATTAGTAGGAGTCACGATGTTACCTTGTGAATTGTGCTTGGAGGGCTTAGATCCTAGCTAAGGTGCAGTAGATGCTTGTGGCCTCTCATTTCATTTCACATAGCTCGGCTTCCAAGGAGTAAAACTCGAGCTTGGGGTTGCACGGGTGTTACACCTCCTCAATCTCCACATAATGTTGCAACTCAACCTTATCTACGATCTCTCGATTAAGATCATTCAAGAATAGTGCCATGGTAGCCTCTCTATCTTCCTCCACATTTGCTCTAATTATGGCAATCTTCATTTCTTTATAATAATCCTCAATGCTTCGGCTACCCTGTGTAAGACTTTGTAATTTTGGGTACAAGTTTCGATAATAGTGCTTAGGTACAAAATGTTTTCTTATTAATGATTTCATTTTATCCTATGTCTCAACTAGACGTTCCCTATTTCGCCTCGTACTTATAACAAGTTGATCCTACCAAGTAATAGCATAGTCAGAAAACTCAATCACAGTCAATTTTACCTTTTTTGCCTTCAAATAATTGTCGCAGTCAAATGTGAACTCCATTTTCTTCTCCCATTCAAGGTATGCTTCCGGGTCATATTTTCCTTTAAAATATGGAATCTTCATCTTTATGCCACTTAATCCATCATCTCTATTCCTAACTCTCCTACCTCGTCCATCTCTCTTATAGCTTCCCATTAAGTCCTCCCATTCATCATACTCATCCTTATAATAGTCATCAATCTCTCCTCTAGCTGGAGCTCTTTCTCTTCTACATACTTAAGGAACGGGTTGTGGTTGCCCTGCATGTGTGTTCTCCACTTGATCCAAAAGCTCGTCTATGAGCTCTAATTCAGCCCTCATCATCATTCTCATCTCTCTCATCAATGCTTGAATTTGTAAATTTTGAGTAGTCGCATATTGATCCTCTTCATTTGTGTTTTGCATTGGGTTATGAGACACGGCTAACATCTGCAAAAGAAGGTTAAAAATAATATGGAAAGGACATCACCTCACTTCCTTATATGTTTCACTCAAGAAAATGATTCACTCAATTCCACTCATGTTTCACTCAGATTTATTGGTTTTTACCCTTTAATATGCTCACATTCACTTGCCTTTTTCCACTCATAGTAATTCCCACTCAGTTCTTATCAAACTAATCAAACCAATATCAAGATTCCAGCAGCAATTCACAAAGATTACACTAAGAGGAGTCAAATTTCAAGAGCAAGAAGGCAATGCGTATGTAAAGTTGGGTTTTGACTTTAGGCAAAAAAATTTCACCTATGGGGTAAAACCAGTTTTGGACTTCCAAGGCATTAATAATGGAAAAAAAATGAAAGATTTTCAAAAAAGGTTGGGGACCTTTTTTTTTTTTTAGGAAAAGGAATAGGTAAAATTTGTGGATTTAAGGAGAATTAAACAACAAGGAAGCAAAATTGATTTTAAAAAAAGAAACCCTAAAAATATTGTTCGCGCGGCACTGTTCACGTGACATTGTCCATGCAGTACTATTCACACGGCACTGTTCACGAATTCTTTTTTTTTTTTTATACTAGCACAAGAATGAAAATTCAAACAAGAATGAAAAACAATAAAGATATATGGATATGACCTTGGTGCATAGGCTCTGATACCAAATGATACGAACCCCGTCAAGAACTAACACGACCCTAATCAATTTTGTCCCCAAAATTGAATTTAAACTAGGAATTGAATGGAACCGCGACCCAATACTTAATAAAAGCACGAACCTTGGTATGTGAGAACGCCACAATAAGTTATGGATGGTTTGATTGATAAGTTAAGAGTTTGAATGCCACAAAAATCCGATAAGTTTAAAGAGTTTGAATAAGATCCAAAGGGAATTAACTCTCTCACCAATTGCATCAAAATTGATCTCTATTTATTGGATACGAGTACATTATATAGGGTTGGTTACAAGAATTTTTGGAAATAATCCTGAACCAAAATCAAATTGAAAATCTGAATCTAAACAAATAGGAAAGAATCTAAATCACATCAGAATCCTAATTTAAGTGAATATAAAAGAATCTAAATCAAATCAGAATCCTAATTTAAGTAAATAGGAAAAAATCTAAATCAAATCAGGATCAAAATTGGCTTAAATGCATTAAATCAATTAAAATGGAAATTAGGCGGTTAAAATAGAAATAATTGATTTGATTCTCTAATAGCCTCCTCAAGAAACAGGAAAGTATCTTAAAAAGGAAAATAATATATTTTTCCGCCATAATGTGCAAGCCAACTTCCTATTTCATGGAAGTGATTATTTGGAAACTTCAAGAGCCGGAATCATGCATTTATCATGTTTGATTCCTTCAACGGGCCTCCATGAATTTGATTGAGCCTAAGTTACTTGAATCAATCCATTAACCGCTTCTTTGAATTTCTTTGCTCGAGGTCTAGTAACGGCTCTGATGAGAACTTGAATAGGATCTGAATATGCCTCATCCCACGTGCTTGTGATAGTTTTATCCTCAATCTCATCATCCATAGTCCAATCAGTAAAAACTACTTACTAGATAAATTGGCGATGAGGTTCAAGAATTTTCATCACCAACTAAAGAAAGAGTTTGAAGAATATCCTACAATTGAGGAGGTAAAGTGAAATCCATCGAAGGATCTTCGTCATAAGCAAGCAAAATGGGAGGGTCTTTGTGATTATTTTTCAAGTGAGGCATTTAAGGTACAGTTTTAATATATCAAGTGCTAATTGCTGGTGGAATTCTTCTTTGTGATTTCTATTTGTTAACACTGGTTTTTAACACTATTTTTATTGTTGCTCTACAATTTCGGCACTAGAGTTAATTATCATAGATTGTTGGTTTCTCTACAATTTCTGCACTAGAGTCTAGGTCCACATGTTTGGAGACTGGATGGTAACTCTAGATATTTCGATTATCTAGTTTGTAGTACGCAAAGCCCTAAATGACCACTGGAAAATGATATAAAACTCATTTGCCACTTTCAGGGGAAAAAAATAAAAAAAAATGAAAGACGAACATTTGGAGTCTCTTTTTTTAACTTTAAATCTTTAACAGTTGGAAACACATTTTTCTTTATCTCCTAGTGTCACTCCATGCACCTTTAAATCTTTAATAAGTGGATTCACTTTAATTAGTCTGCAAACTCATGCCACATTTTCACAAAAAAAGAAAAATTGTTCAATACAATACATTAAATGTATATTGATAATTATAAAGTTTGAATAGGCCAAAGCCAAAAGCCAAAGCTGATTGACACGTACGCAACAAGATTAATTGAAGATGAACTTTGAATCATGCAATTTAATTTAAGCTACTTAGCTTAAACTTAAATGGTCTTAGCAAAAATAGAAAGTTGATGACAAATTTATTACACTGACTTGTAATTGTTAAATAGAGATTAAATTTTGTTTGATTTACGGGCAAAGAACACTACATTGAGTATTAATAGCTTATAAAACTTCTGATATGACCTGATATATGATAATGAAATATGATCTAATTAATTTTTGAAATTTTGAAGAAAATTAAAATGTGATTACTACCTGACTAATTGATTGAATTTGGTGAGTTAAAATTATTTGAAATGAATAAACATATTTATTCACAATAAATTTCATGGAAATTGATCTTTTTCAAATGATTATCATCCTATATGAGTTTTTAATTCAATCTTTCTATGGTAGGTTGGGGTTTGCATAAATCAATCATTTTAATTAGATTGGTTTGAAACCCATTTATTATTAATTTTTATAATAAAATATATCTCTGAGGATTCCTTCCATGAACCATATTATGTATAAATATTAAAATGCAACTACCTGTTAAAGTGCTTTAGAAAAATGAAGTTTATGGCTAACTTAGGTGTTGTACATTATTGTAAAATCTTTGTTAACTACATTTTCTATTTTTTTGTGGGCAATTTTTTCTGTTATATTTTATTTTGTTACGGATGTTTTTTGCTACTGTAAAAGTTGTACAATTATATATGCAATTGAATGAACATTCATTTATTTACTAGATTTGTTGGTTGACATCACACATAAAATGGCCTGTAGGTAAATCAATTTTGATGTCTTTAATGACTTATTAGAACCTAGTTCAGCTTACCGACATTACATGATGACATAGTTTTCAAGTAATGGTTGTCACTTCGGTTAAGTAATTTAATGCTTAATAACATGTTCTAACAAAATCAATTACATAAACAATAAAAAAAACAAGCAGAATCAATTGCATGCCAAGTCAAATCCTTGGCAGTTTGCGCTAAGTGAAACATACGTCTAAATCTAGAAATGAGAGGAAAATACCATAAAACCTTCGCCATAATACCTATCTTATATTTTTCAACACTACCACTCTTTTTTTCTATCTAGACAAACCACAAGTAGGACATTCAAAAAGCTCTTTATACTCTTTTCTGTAGAGTATACAATCATTTGGGCAAGTATGTATTTTCACAAATTCTAAGCCTAAAGGAGACATTGTTTTTTTGGCTTCATACATAGACTCTAGAATTTCATTATTTTAAGGCAACAATTCTTTTGAAAAACTCAACAGTGCAGTAAAATTGTTGTAAGACCACCCAAATTTACCCTTCATATTGAACAACTTCACAAAAGTGTCTAACTTAGTAAATTTTGTACGTCCTGGATCCTAAATGCCTTAGGATCTCCCTCACAATCCTTGTAAGCATCATTGAAAATATCCATTGTATTATCATTGTTGAAGTCCGTTGAATCAAATGGAATGTCTACATTAAAAGTGACATGGTATAGCCATCTTCCCCATGCCACTTCCAAGTTTTATAAGACTTTACAAAACCATGCCAACACAGATGTTCAGTTACAATTGTAGGTGTGCAAAATGCTAAATTCCAACATTTATAACACAGAATCATCAAAAATTTTAACGGCAAAGTTCACAAATTTGACAACCCGCTTTTTCATACTCAAATGACATTTTACTACAATCAATCCAAGACTTATCCATAGTGTTTTCAACGAGTTTTGATCCTGACACATAACAGAGGGCAAACATGAAACAAGAATATTGACTTTTCAAATTTGTTCTATCATTAAAAAAAATAAAAAATTAACATTTACTTACACACACATGGAACCAAAAACAAAAAAAGATCAAAACATGTTGGCCTTACATACTAGCCAATATTTGCATATTAAAAAAGCAATCAACAATGCAATACAAAAGCAAATGGAACATAGAAACAAGACAAACTCAAATACCCAAACAATAAACCCAAAAAAAACAATAAAGGAAGCTGGGTTAATTTACTTAGCATATCAAAATTAATTTAATTTACTAAGGTTATTGACTATAAATGCATACTAAAGAATTAAAATACTTTGGTTTTGATCCCATGCATTGCAAAAAGCTTGAAGGCCCCCGAACTCAGTTGTAAAGCGTGGGCTTGAAAGAAATTGTAGGAAATAATCCAAGACTGAAACAAAAATTCCCTAAAAGCATATCAACAATTGATAATAACACATTAACTTAAATAATTCATATCACTACTAAAAAAATGGTATTTACTGACTTTATAATAGTGTCAGAAATTACTTTCACTAACACTTGTTAATTGTATCAGTAATCTGAAAGTCAGAAAAATAATGACACTTGTAAGTGGTGTTAGTGATTACTATTATTACAATATCACCGATATTATGACACCACAGTGTTAGTAGTTATTGATATTATTAGTGTCTATAATTACTATTACCATGGTATCACTAGTTAATTTATTTTAAAAAAAATAAAAAATTGAATTGGATCATTGCCTATTGATTTATTTGTAAAATTAAAAGCACCACAAAATAACAAAAAGAAATTAATTTATATCACAAAATCTTTCATTTCACATTTAAATATTATTTGTATATATTACAAATTCAACTTCAATAGCCAAAATATGAGATATCCTACTCTCATAACTAAATAATCCAAATTCAATCCATAAAAATTTCTACCATCCAATCAAATGCCTACTAATTGTGGCTAAATTTAATAAATCTAGAAGCTAAATTGAGAATGATGACTGTTTTTCACTCTTTGAATATGAGTAGTATAATTGCGTTATCACACCAGCAGCTTTTCCATTCAATAGTCTGTATGAGTTATGATACAAGTGAAGTTGAGGAATAAACACTTCAAACACATTGAGCAAATCTGCATACATGGAAAAAAGAGAAAAAATTAGCTGCCAATTCCCAACCATTAGAGAAACAATGGTTAATATAAATAAATCTATTTTGTTCTAAAGAAAAAATATTCATACACTATTTATGAGTAAACTCAATTATTTCGAATGGTGGAGCACATATGTGTGAACAAAAGAGCATCACATAGCTCAAAGTACATTAACTGTTCTGTGCCTTATTCATTTTTCGCTTTAGCTTTTATTTTAGCAATTTTTTGAGAATAAGCTCCAACTCAGAAGGTGAAATCGACCTTCCATATGTAGACATTCTTGCAGCTGACAGCAATTAGTTTGGGACTACGGCTTTTTTGAGCATCTGGCATTGATTACATTGAGATATACAATTTACCTACAAACATTAAAGAACTAAAACATTATATATATTTAGAGACAATTCAAATGTCAGCAAACTACTATATTTAACTAGGTTTATTGGTTTAACAAGTGGCACGACAATTTTTTAGATAGAAATGTACAGAAACTATAAAGGAAAAACATTATCAAGACACCATTAAAGAATCATAGAGTACCTTTACCAGATTTGTTTGCTTTGCAGGTGGACTGTGATGATGATGAGCATAAAGCATTTTCATTTAAGCGGACAAGTGCCTTAGGTTCTTTACTTACTACAGACCACGTGTTCTCCCCATCTAGCCTTGCACTTCCAAATTCATGAAATCCATCTTTGTGGAATGTCTTAATGCCAGGAGTGCATGAAAATTCTGGGAGTGCATTGGCCTTCTAAATAAAAAGAAACTCGTAAATAATTCTTGTGTCAAGTAACAAGGACAAAAATTTACTTGGAAGCAGCGCATCCATGAAAAGGTAGACGCAGATAGCTACAGAGATGCAGTCAACACATAATAGCTAATCCTAAACCTTATTGGATATAATACCTCATTAGCAGAGATTGCTTCTTCATCTGACGTACATGTTGATGCCTTCCTTGGCGAGAAGATAAAACCAACCTCATCAGGAAATTCAGGCGTTTCAACCTCGTCTTCCACAAAGACACTTAATTGCTTCTGTTACAGCGACATGCACAAATGTCAGTTTCTCCTAAGAAAACTGGTCGGAAATTGAAAATTCTATTCAAATTTAATCACTTGCCTTTGGTGATAAACTGCCAGCAATCCTTCCACAAGTTTCTCCATGAGTACCTGTATGTCAGAAACCAAGTCTGTGCTTTGGAAACTAAACATGAATATCGATGAACAACACCCTCAACAATCTCATTAGCGTCAAAAACATTTTATTACAAAATAATATTACGGTTTCGGAGCGCGCCTTTCAGTATGTCTAGTCGCGATTGAAGTTGCATTACTTCCTATCAATTTACAAAAATTATAGCATGAATAAATTAAACAATTACCTCTAAATTTATAAAATCAACGTCATCACAACAATTATGAGATGGATAACAATTTAAGTAAATTTTAATAAAAATTTATTCAACAATTAAATCGAATGACAATTAAACTGGTAAATTGAAAACTGACCTCTTTCTCTGATGGCCCACCCAACGAAACACAATTATCTCGTAAATCGACGTTAAAATCTTCCTCATCTGCAAATCAAAAAATTTGAAAAACAGAGAAATGCTATAAACGTGTACAGTGTTTAGTGTATACATAACATAAGAGTATTTCAAAAATAACAGCAACCCTGTATGAAATGTCAATCAAATTACCAGAAATGCTTTAATCAGAATCTTCATCTCCCTGAAAGCGCATAAGATCCCGGCAAAATGAAAAGAAAAAAATAAAATGAATTATCATCTACAAAAAAAAAAAACAACTTTAGTTGGTTAAAATCTATAAACTAAGTGCGGCTCGGATAGCAGAATATG
Organism: Citrus australasica; assembly: GCA_029618585.1. NCBI lineage: Eukaryota > Viridiplantae > Streptophyta > Magnoliopsida > Sapindales > Rutaceae > Citrus > Citrus australasica. The sequence goes on from JARCIV010000006.1 coordinate 7,292,532, forward strand.
ACTAGAAAAACAAAAACATTATTGAGTAACCAGAACATCTAATGCTGCATATGGGCACCAGAACAAAATTCATGCAAAAATATGGAAGTTGAAAAATTAGCAAATGCCGCTAACCGAGTTAATGGAATGCAAAACCTGCCTAGATAGTGGAGGAGTTCCGGTAAATGAGGACCATCAAGCACAGCTAAGGAGGAAGAATGCAACTTAAAATAGTTATAGTTTCATTACGAATTAAAAAAGTTTAATTCTCTAATTTTCAATACAATGGCATCTCCTATTCATGCGCATGCATCAGCAGCATTGTTATTGATAGAACTGAAAAATTGGCACTCGGATAATCATATGGTTGTAGACACTGCTCCAAAATAATCATAAAACATGGAAACTAATAAGGCCACAGGTTCTGGAATGCCAAAAGCTGTACGCATATATATGGGTCAGTCACGAATAAAAAGAAACGAATTATCATAACCTCGACACGAATGGGCGTAGTCACTATAGGATCAGGGCGGCACAGCCCTCAGCCACTATAGGCAAGGGTTATATTAATGGTTGTGAATGAATAAATTCAAATATCAACTTTAGTAATCAACTTATTAATTTATAAGTATTTTTTTTATATTATGATATCGTATACTCTACTAATTGTATTTAAAATATACACACACATATACATACATATATACCAACTTCTAATTGTGAGGTAAGCTAAGACTCGAAGCTATTCCTTAATAATCTAACACTATATAATCTCAAGTGTGGAAAACCAGCAGAGAAACCAAGTTGCTTAAACTCTTGTTCAGTCCTGTGTTTACCTTTGGCCCTGTAGATGGTCATAACAAAAATGTCCCCTTCTAAGAGAGCACGAGTCCTCTGACTTTCGTTTGAATCATTAGGCAGCACAGGCTCGCAAGCAATCAGTTTTCCTCCTGCCGGAAGAGCCTTGTAACAGTTCTCCATTATCAGCTTGCATTCATCATCAGTCCATGTAGTTAAAACCCATTTCATAAAGATAGCATCAGCGGCAGGAATGGACTTAAACATGTCCCCACCAATATGGGTCACTCCAGGGAAACTTGGAGCTTCGCCAACAACCTCAGGCAAATCAAAATTGATCCCTTCACATATAAAACGATGTTTCTGTAATATCATCCTCAGGCAATCACCTGCACTCCCACCCACATCAACCAATCGCTTCACACCTTTGAACCCATTGTAACCGTCCAAAACGGACGTCATGAACGGCACGGACACTCCCGACATGGCTTTCCGCATCAAGCCGTTCATTTCAGGCATCTTCCCATAATAACTATATGCCGGCTCGCCATGGACTTTCACAAATGGCTCAATAGTTGGGTCCAGAACGGCCTCGTGCACCAAAGGCCACGCGCTCATAAGCGCGTCCTGGTGACGCTGGATCACGTAGGGCGCGTACGATAGACCCTCGGCATCAGTAACGAGGGATTTCCCAATCTCGGTGAGGCTGTACTTCCTTTCGCCTCCAAATTCGCGATGCTCCGAGAACACGCCGTAGCTGGTGAGCAAGCGGAGGATACGTTGCAAGTTCTCGGCGTCCCCACCGCCGGATGGGAGGATACGTGTCAAGATCTGGGGGGCGGAGAGAGGGGTGTTGGCCAGTCTTACCTTCTTCCCGCCATCTTTGCACTCGTTATCTTCCATTACTGGTTACTGACCTTTGAGCTTTGATTTCGCAGCACCATGCCGGCCAAACAAAAAGATAAAACGTGAGCACTTTTTTGACAATTTGGATGTTAGGGATTTTTCTGATCTTGTGAGCTTAGGAGTTAACTAATACTTTGGTAGAGGGAGTTGAAAAGTTGTATTTTGGACAACATGCAACTTTTCCATTTGTTTTGTTTTTATCAACTCAAAAAGTACAACTCTAACAAAATTAAAAATAATTCGTAGTCTAGTGGTCTTTTGATTCAATATAGAAGCTCTAGGTTTAAGAGGTCGTGGGTTCGAATTCCGACTTAAACAAAATTAAAATGATAATTTTTAAGCTCATACCTAAGCGTCATTGATCGCTATTACTAAAGTTATTGAAACTTCAATATTAATAATTAGTGATACATATCTATTAAATGCGGAAAATGATCTAAATATATGTGTATACTGATATTTTTAAATAAAATATCAAAACACAAATATCAGTAAAAACTATTTTTCTAATAATGTATAATCGTATTTGGGACCATGTGTGACAAACTTAATTGCCCTACCTGCACATTCTACTATTACTTTATTATAACATAATGAAAAATAAAGTTGCCCCATAACTCCTTTTTTTTTTTTGCAAAAAAGATAACCTTTACCTAAGTAACACATTCATAAGATAAAAATCAAGATAACATTTATCAATATATAATTCCAGGTCATTGAAATACAATATAAAACAATAAAAAATAGATAACGCTACAAATAAGAAATGGATTGAAGAAGTAAAACTTGGTTTGCAAGGTACTGAAATGTAATTATAACCATCAAAAGCAAAACCAGATAGCCCATTTCAATCTTTTTCCCTCTCCCATAGCTATGACAATAACAGGCTTGCCCAAGTAAAAAGTTTGCTTGTCAAATTAATAAAAAAAATCCAAATCCAAATTATTTCTTCTATTTTACATTTTTCTTTTCTTGGTTTGCAAGTTTCCACATTTATGCAAATATGAAGAAGCACAGGTGGCAAATACCTTACCCCCTGCCTCTTCACCAACAAAACCGCAAACACAGACATAAAGCAACCTCGTCAACAGCCTTACAAATTCTCAACTTTCTTTGCCCATCTCTAGTTACATTAACTTCAACCTTTACAAATCACAAATAAAAAAAAAATCACTTTATCTATCTCTACCATCTATGCAACTTCTTCACTAAATACACCATCTCATTCATCCAGTCACTCACTCACAAACTCTCTAAACTACAAAATTGCACTCAACCACTTGATGCCTTAAACAAAAATCAAACCTAGAATTAAAGGTTTAGGGCTACAATCCTCTAGTTTACGTGACAAAGTCAGAGAGTAGATGGTTCGTATCGCATCGCGCCATCGCCATTCGTGGTCATAGTGGCCGACTCAAATTCAATCAATGGGTTTGCCATTCGCTCAATGCTGGTAATGGCCAATTATATATAGAAAACTTTATGTGTAGGGAACAGTTGGCTGACCAGGGTTTAGGCAGCGACAATGGCTTATAGATTGACGGTTTGACGATGAGTTTGGCTAGGTTTTAATTGCTGACTGTGAGAGTGACAATGACGATTAGTGTGCCAGGGGTTTGATTGCCATTTGGTAGAGTGAGAGTAAAGACGATTATGATGAGAGTAGGCTGATTAAATCAGAGGATGACGATGATTATGGCTACGGTTTCAGTGGCATTCGTAAGAGTGTGAGAGTGACAATGGCTGAATTGTGTAGTGTTTAGGACTTAGAAAATTTTTGGTCAAACATGGTCAATATCAAATTTCTATCATAATGTTGTGACTGAGTTAATTTCATCATACACATATCATAAATTCTTGATAGAAAAACATTCCATCACAAGTATATCATTAATCATTTGATAGACCAAAATTTTATCACAAATCCATCACACTTACAGGATAAATGACTTTTGTCATAAAGTGGTTGTCATCTATTGCCAAATTTCTTACAGTGTTAATTAACTCAAACCCCTTTTCTAGAGTATAATAATAAAATTTAATTGTTAATTGTATTTAATATTACAGTTAACAATTGAAAAATAATGTGACATTAAGTAATAATATAATAATAATAATAATTTAAATCAAAATGTGGCAAATTTTATTGGATTTAAAATTATTATATTCAATTACAATTAAAATAATGAAATCAATTTGACTTTAACGATAAATTTTGATAATGCAAATTATAATTATAACGTTAAAAGAATATATTTTAGTGTAACCAATTATAAGTAAATTATTATAGTTGTTGAAAATTAAATTGTTAATTTTCAAGATCAAAAGGATATTTATTTTTTTTTATAAAGAAGTTCAGGAGGATTATTCATGTTGGAGGTAAAACTTTGTTTGGACAAATAGAAGCATTGAGGTAATATAAGTACCCCTAAGGAAGAGAGTGACCAATTAGATTGTGCCATGTATGTAAAAGACTAAAGACACCCCAATACAAAAGGTCGGATCCAACTCTCATTTAATAAGCTAAGCCTCACCTCACCTACTACAATTCATCTTCTTCCTTGAGTTAGGGTTACTTTGTTCACCACATTGACTTGATTATCGGGATACCATCACCAGCCACTACCAACATCGCCCTCTAATAGCCTTGTCAATAAGAAATTAAAATTTCAACATTAAAAGAAATACACAAAATATATTAATTTAAACAAAACATTTCTACTGTACGTAAATTATCATCACTAATATCAGTACTTTGCTCCATCTTTTAATCAAATATACAAGTATTATCAACAATTTTAACAAATAAATTTGATACAATTATTGTTACACAATTAACTAAACAAATAAAAACCCAACTTTAGTAAGCAATACAAAATCTATCAATTAAAATAAAATATTAGTAATATTAAATTTGAAAATTATAAAACTTCTAGTTATTAAAAGCTTTTGTGTGTGTGTGTGTATATATATATATATATATATATGCTGCGCTGAGATAAGTTAAGTTTAGGAATTAAGAAATTTAACTTACATTGTATTTATGATTAAATTTTAATGTAATTTTTATTGGTAAGTCCATTATTTATAGAGTTAGCATTTTACGACAAGTCTAGTCAAGTTAGAATTTTATTTATTGAATATCTTGTAATGGGGTTTAATTTATTAAATCCCTAATTTAGTGAAATTCCAATTTATTAGGAATATTTGTTTCCAACTTTAATTAAATGTCTAATTTCGCAAGTCAATTAGTGACAGGATTCTATAATTGGCATGTCCGATTTATTTAGAGTAATAAGTTCGTTTGAATAGGAGGTTTATTAAATGCCTTAGATATTTCTTAGGAGATAATCAAGGTAAGAATATTACATTTATTCATATTTAGATTGATAGGAATTATAAGAGGCAAGAAACTCTTATTTGGAAAAATTCTAAGTCTTTTAAGACTTGTGACTTTTATGAAACCTAGTTCCTATATAAAGAGAGGTATTTCACAATTGAAGTTGAACAACACAAAGTATAAAGCAAAGAAGCCAAATTCGGTCTCCTCCCTTGAGAATTCGAATTTGACACATGATGTTATGTTGATTTGTTTTCCCATCTTCTTTATTCAAGTCTTGTAATGAGACTATTTCTTTTCATCTTTATGGAAAGTATATGTGGATCTTAGATCGCTAGACATTAAAGAATTGAAGAATTGTCATTGATCACTTTGTGAAGTGCCTTGAGGATAGTAGATCAAGAGGGATAGCAGTTATTCAAGAGAACCAGATTTTGTCTGACGTTGAGTAAGCTGTATGATTATAAATTGTTAGTGAGAGTCTTAAGTTTGGTAAATTCATGGGTTAGAACATCTCAGCTTAGCGAATTATGTTTTATTCAGGCATGGCCTCGTGGATGTAAGATTGATTAATCTTAATCACGTAAAAATCTGTGTCATTTAATTTCTGCAATTTATTGTTTTAGCAAAATTAATTGTAGTTTATGCGGATGAACAATAATTATCAATAGCACTGTGAACAGTAACTATAAACAATACTCATAAATAGTAACTATGAATAGTACTCGTGAATAGTAACTATTAATGGTGTTGTCAGAAAATTAATTTAGTTTATTTTGTGTTTTTCATATAATTAGCTTAATTATATTGGAGATGAAATTATAGCTAAGTAACCCAAGAGGGGTGAATTGAGTATTTAAAAAATTAGACAAGTAAATTCACAAAACAAGTCAAAATAATGCTTTAAGAAATTTAGTAATCGGAAAGAATCAATTTAAAAGAGATAAGAGAGAAGAGTGCAAACACAATACTTTGGCTCTTCCATCTGTATTAGATGGAATGCTTATTGGAAGCAAATGATGGAAATTTATCTGACAACTATTGATGAAAGAGTTTGGCAATGCATACTTACCAGATATTCTCCACCTACCAAAACTGAAGAAGATGGTGTAAAATCTCCAAAGTCAGTCAAAGAATTGTCTAATGATGAGTTTGATGCATCTAGATATAATTCAAAAGGACTGCATGTTATTGCCAATAATAGAGTTGATGTGTTTCAACATCAACTAGTTTCTACATGCAAGACATCTAAAGCTGCTTGGGATATACTTAAAAGTACTTTTAAAGGTGACAATACAGTAAAACATTCTAAACTTAAAAGACTTACATCTGATTTTTTAGAACTTGAAAATGCATGGGCAAGAAATCATATCTAAATTTAATTCTAGAATCCTTATTATGGTTAATGATTTTTTTGCTCCTGGAAAACTATTTTCTGAGGAAGAAATTTATAAAAAAAAATCTTAAGATCTGTCAATCTTAAATATCACCCTAAGTTTTGGCCATTAAAAAATATGCTAATATGTCTACAATGACTAAAGTTTCTCTTTCAAGGAAATTAAGGGTCTCTGAGACTAATTACTTGAATTTAAATCCAGAGAAAGAAAATAGTATTGCTTTTTAGGCAGAAACATAGGTTTCAATTGCCAAATCAAGTGAGGATGATGATCTATATATGTACAAGGATAATTCTCTTGCATTCATTGCAAAAAATTTCGAGAAGATTTGAAAGAAAGAACTTCAACAAACCAAAAAATGTTAACATGAATATGTTAATAATATTGATTTTGATAATAATAAACTTTAAATGATTTTTGATAAAAATATTGGAGTTATTTCTTAACAAATGAAAGTCATAAAAACAGCTCCATTCATGCTTATAAAAGATTGATTTTAAATTGGAAAAAAGATTCTTTTCAAAGACTGGTTTAAAATGAGTTTCTGGCAATAAACGGTGAACCGATTATTTATAAACGGTTAACCGATTACGACCAGAGAAGCAAAAGTTTGCTAAGCTCTAAACCGATTAGTGAAAAACGGAAATGGAAAGCTTACTGGAAACTAACGGTGAACCGTTTACTACAAACGGTTAACCGATAACATCCAGAGAGTCATTTCACACAAGGCCTTAGCCATTTACTTAAACGGATAACCGTTGTTCTGTTTGTAGGTTACTGGACACTAACGGTGAACCGTTTACATACAAACGGTCAACCGATATCATCCAGAGAGTCACCTCATGCAAAGCCTTAGCCGTTTACTTAAACGGATAACCGTTGTTCTTTTTGCAGGTTACTGGACACTAACGGTGAACCGTTTACATACAAACGGTTAACCGATAACATCCAGAGAGTCACCTCATGCAAAGCCTTAGCCGTTTACTTAAATGGATAACCATTGTTCATTTTGCAGGTCTCTGGACGTTAACGGGGAAAAGGTAATATTAACGGCAAACCGTTTATTTGAAATCTGGCCCAACGGTAACATTGACCAGCGCAAACGGTTAACCGTTAACCAATAAACGGTGAACCGTTTTCGGACCGACAGTGCATAACGGCTAGTTTTTCAACTCTACTTATAAATAAGCTCATTCAAATTCAAAGAAGATTGATCACAACACAACCATTGAGCTTATACTCGAGTTTGCAATCTTCACAAGAGCTAAAAACATAGTTTCACTTCATCAATTCACACTTTGAGCTTTGATTTGTAATCCTAAATATAGTGTGAGAGAAAAATAATTTGTAATCTTTCATTTTGAGGAATTGTGAGTGTTGGGATACACTTGGGTTAAGAGATTGGGGATAATCTCTTGTTGTAAAGGTTATTGACACCTTGGAAGTCAAGTGTAAGCAATTGAAGCCTTGGAGGCTTGCTTAGTGAAATCCTCAAGCCCGGAAAGCTTGGAGGCGTGGACGTAGGCGAGGTTGGCCGAACCACGTAAACATTGTTGTGTTTGATTCTCTTTTCCCTTATCCTTTTAATTTGTGAACGATTTATTTATCATTGTTTAATTTCGTTTTTAAATTTGCATGATAATTTGTTGTTTAGTCGAATAATTTATAAAATCCCAATTCACCTCCCCTCTTGGGTTGCCTAGTTAGAATTTCATTTGGTATCCGAGCTTGGTGCTCTTGTTTAGACTTAATCGTCTAGAGCTAAAGATCAATGGCAACTCAATATGATTCCACATTTAGAGAAGGGCAATCCACCACTAGACCACCCTTCTTTGATGGAAATGATTACCCTTATTGGAAAACTAGGATGAGAATTTATTTGCAAGCCTTAGATTATGAGATTTGGGAAATTGTTAGTGATGATCCTTTTATGCCCTTGACTAAAAATGAAGTCGGAGAAGATATTCCAAAACCATCATGGGATTGGAATGAACTCGAAAAAAAAAGGCCTCTCTAAACTCTAAAGCCATGAATGCCTTATTTTGTGCACTAGATAAGAAAGAGTTTCATAGAGTGTCTAGTTGTGAAAGTGCTAATGAGATTTGGCACAAACTTGAGGTTGTCTATGAAGGCACAAACCAAGTGAAAGAATCTAAAATAAGTAGGTACACTAGGCAATATGAATTGTTTCAAATGGAACAAAATGAAAATGTGTACTCTATGTATACTAGATTCAAGGATATAGTAAACACTCTAGGAGCCCTAGGGAAGACTTTTTCAAATAGCGAAAAAGTCAAGAAAATTATTAGGTCTCTACCTAAGGAATGGAGACCAAAAAGGACTGCCATTGAGGAAGCAAAAGATTTAAATACTTTACCTCTTGATGATTTAATTGGTTCTCTTATTTCATATGAAGAAGATTTGGCAGCAGAAAAAGGGCATGAGGAGAAGAAGAAAAACATTACTCTCAAAGCTTCAAGACATGAGAGTGAAGGGGAAAGTGAACCGGATGATGAGGAGCTGGCCATGCTAGCAAGGAGGTTCAGAAAATTCTTCAAGAAAACTGGTAAGCGAAGAAATTTCAGAAACTTCAAGAACTATAGGGAGAAGAATGAGGCAATCACATGCTATGAATGCAAGAAGCCTGGCCATATTAGATCGGAGTGTCCACTTATCAACAAACACAAGAAGAAAGCCATGGTTGCAACTTGGGATGATAGCGAGGAAGATTCAAGTGATGAGGAAGGATCGCAAGAAGTTTCAAACCTAGCACTTATGGCAATAGGAGATGATGATGATCTCAATGAGGTAAGTGATCCTACCTATGATGAATTGTATGATGCCTTTAAAGATTTGCATAATGAGTTGATGAAGATTGGTAAAAAGAATGCATGTCTTAAAAAGGAAATTGCAAAGTTTAAAAATGAAAATGAATCTTTAAATGCAAAAATTGTATGCCTAGAAGTAGGAAACAAGACTTTGCATGATGAAATTGCATTATCAAATGAGAAGCCTGACATCATACATGAGCACTTAGAATCACACATAGATGAGTTGAAAAATGAAAATAAAATGCTCAAGAAAAAGAGTAATGAGTTAAATGAGATTGTCTTGAAATTTACAAATGGACAAAAGATGTTGGATAATTTGCTAAACTCACAAAAATGTGTATTTGACAAAAGTGGCATTGGTTATAAACCAAATTTGAAACAAAAATTCTACAAGAGCTATTTTGTGAGGAATACATCTATTAGCAATAAAATTAAATGTTATTATTGTCATCAAGATGGTCATATGAAAAATAGATGTGCAGTGAAGAGAAATGCATATTATGGTATGAAATGTGTTTGGGTTCCAAAAGGAACCATTGCTAACTCTCAAGGACCCAAAAAGGTTTGGGTACCTAAAACTTGAGATTTTCTCTGCAGGGCTTAAAGAAGAAGAAGAATAAGTGGTACTTGGACAGTGGTTGTTCAAGACACATGACAGGGAGCTATTCTTGGTTCTCAAGCTTCACCAAAATTGAAAATGTAGAGACGTATCTTTTGGAGACAACTCAAAAGGAAAAATCCTTGGAATTGGAAATGTTGGTAAAGTATCTTCAACCTTAATTGAGAATGTGTGTTTGGTTGAAAATTTGAAACATAATTTAATAAGCATTAGTCAATTGTGTGACAAAGGTTATAAAGTTGTCTTTGATAAATCAAGTTGTGTTATTGAGAATGCATGTGATGGGAAAACTTTGTTTATGGGAAATAGATGTGGTAATGTTTATACCATTGACATAGAATGTGCATCTACTCTTGATAAATATTTTTTTGCATTACATGATGATAGTTGGCTATGGCATAGAAGATTAGGACATGCAAGCATGGATTTGATTTCAAAAATTGTAAAAAATGATTTAGTTAAAGGTCTTCCAAAAATCAGTTTTCAAAAAGATGGTATTTGTGAAGCATGTCAATTTGGAAAACAAATCAAGACTTCTTTCAAAAACAAGAATCATATCTCTACATCAAAACCGCTTCAATTACTTCATATAGATTTGTTTGGACCTTCAAGATATGCTAGTTTAAGTGGCAAATATTATGCATTTGTAATTGTGGATGACTATTCTAGATACACATGGGTATTGTTCTTAGCTAATAAGGATGATGCCATTGATGCATTTCGAATTTTCCATAAAAAGGTTCAAAATGAAAAAGGCTATTCTATTTCTTGTATTAGGAGTGATCATGGTGGAGAATTTGAAAATCATGCTTTTGAAAATTTTTGTAATGATTTTGGCATTGAACATCAATTTTCATCACCTAGGACTCCACAACAAAATGGAGTAGTAGAAAGGAAAAATATGTCTATTCAAGAAATGGCTAGGACCATGTTGAATGAAAACTCTTTGCCTAAATATTTTTGGGCCGAAGCCGTCAATACCTCTTGTTATGTTTTAAATCGGGTGTTGATTAGACCTAATCTTAATAAAACTCCATATGAGCTTTGGAAAAATAGAAAACCCAACATTGGCTATTTCAAAGTTTTTGGATGCAAATGCTTTGTGTTGAACACAAAAGATAATCTTAGTAAATTTGATTCAAAATCTGATGTTGGTATTTTTCTTGGATATTCAAATTCAAGCAAAGCTTATAGAGTTTATAACAAAAGAACTTTGGTTGTGGAGGAATCTATGCATGTTACTTTTGATGAGTCTAACCCCTCCTCTACGGAGAAAGCCATTGTTAATGATAATGCAGAAGAAGAACAACAAGAAGAAGCATCAAATGACAACCAAGAAGACACAACAAATGGAATTCAAGAGGAGCATCATGAAGAACCAAATGTGGAGCAAAATGAAGGTACTTCTCAAACACTCCCCAAGGAGTGGAGGTATGTTTCCTCTCACCCTAAAGATGTAATATTAGGAGATCCCTCATGAGGTGTTACCACTAGATCATCTCTTAGGAACACATGTGAGCATGCTGCATTCATATCTCAAATTGAACCAAAATCTTTTGCGGATGCTGAAAATGATGAATCTTGGATTATGGCAATGCAAGAGGAATTGAATTAATTTGAGAGAAACAATGTATGGGAATTAGTTCCTTGTCCGGAACATCAATCCATTATAGGCACTAAATGGGTATTTAGAAATAAAATGGATGAATCCGGTGTGGTTGTAAGAAATAAAGCTAGACTAGTGGCTCAAGGTTACAACCAAGAAGAAGGAATTGATTTTGATGAAACTTTTGCACCTGTAGCAAGGTTAGAATCCATTAGGATATTTGTTAGCATATGCATGTCATAAAGATTTTATTCTATATCAAATGGATGTCAAAAGTGCTTTCTTAAATGGATATATTATGGAGGAAGTTTATGTGAAACAACCTCCTGGTTTTGAAAATGAAAAATTTCCAAATCATGTGTATAAGTTATCCAAGGCTTTATATGGTTTAAAACAAGCTCCTAGAGCATGGTATGATAGGCTTAAAAATTTCTTGTTGGATAATAATTTTTCAATGGGAAAAGCGGATACAACCCTTTTTGTTAAGAATAAGAACCAAGACATACTTATTGTTCAAATTTATGTTGATGATATTATTTTTGGTTCTACTAATGAGCTTTTGTGTAAAGAATTTTCATCATGTATGAGTCAAGAGTTTGAGATGAGCATGATGGGAGAGTTGAAGTACTTCTTCGGACTTCAAATCAAACAAAACGAGGAAGGTATTTTTATAAACCAAGCTAAGTACGTGGGAGATCTACTCAAAAGGTTTGGCTATGAGAATGGAACGGCAAAAAGCACTCCTATGAGTACTACCATCAAGCTTGACAAAGATAAAAAGGGTAAAGAAGTGGATATCAAAATGTATCGAGGTATGATCGGATCTTTGCTTTATTTGACTGCAAGTAGACCCGATATCATGTTTAGTGTATGTTTGTGTGCAAGATTTCAATCATGTCCCAAGGAATCCCATTTGCTTGCTGTTAAAATAATTTTTCGTTATTTGATTGGAACCATAGATGTTGGCCTTTGGTATCCTAGGGGAACTCATATAGATTTAACGTGTTTTTCGGATGCGGATTTTGCCGGTCATAAAGTGGATCGGAAGAGCACTAGTGGAACTTGTTTTGTTCTAGGACACTCACTTGTTTCATGGTTTAGTAAGAAACAAAATTCTGTTGCTCTTTCAACTACCGAGGCTGAATATATAGCCGCCGGAAGTTGTTGTGCACAGACACTTTGGATGAAACAAACACTTAGAGATTATGGCATTCATCTTGAACAAATTCCTATTAAGTATGATAATACTAGTGCTATAAATCTTTCAAAGAATCCCATTCAACACTCAAGAACCAAGCATATAGAAATTAGACATCATTTCTTGAGAGACCATGTTCAAAAGGGAGATATTACATTAGAGTTTATTTCTACGGAAAAACAACTTGCCGATATTTTCACTAAACCTCTTTGCGAAGATCAATTTTTAAAAATTCGGCATGAACTTGGGATGATGAAATTTTCACATTAATGTGTCTATCCATGCTATTGAGTGTACTGAATTGATTGACTTATTATTGTGAAATAATGGTTATGAATTGCTTAAGCTTGATTGTCAAATGATGAATTTGCCTTGATTATGTCTCGTTTGTATGAATAAATTGGTTGAAAACTTGTTCATGAATCATGCATTAAAATGGCTCATAATATATTTTCAGATCAATTAAATGATTTGGGAATTTATTAATTATTGGCCAAATATTAAATCAAATGTGCGAAAATTTAGATAAAATAAACGGATAACTGTTTCCAGTAAACGGTGAACCGTTTTTCTCCAGAAACTAGAATTTTGTGACAGTCTTCTTACCCTTTCACCGTTTTCTACAAACGGTGAACCGTTTGTTGGCAGTAAGTCTTCTAAGTGTTACCCCGTAACCGTTAAGCACTTAGGCTTTCACCGTTAACCAGTCTCAAGCCTCTGTTCATTACCCTCTAACCGTTTATTATAAACGGTTAACCGTTTTCGCGTTTTAAAACTGTTCAAAGGCTTTCTCTTCTTCCTCTCCAGTTACCCTCTCACCGTTTTCTCCATTGTTGCGCAGCCGAAGCTTTCCTCTTCCTCAAATCTTCATTTTTCTTGCTTCTTGAGTCAAATCAAACCGATTAAATCATTTTCTATCATCTTTAAAACCATTTCACCGATTCAAAACCTTAAATCAAAGCTCAAATCGTAAAATCCCAAATTTGAACCCTAACTGCCGCGAGTTGGGTTTCTCCATTTTTTATCCATTTTGTCCTTTTTTTCAACCAAATTGAGCCTCACATTCACATTCCTTACTCATTTCTCATCAAATCACTGATTCATTTCTCTCTCTCTCTCTGTGTTTCACTTCACCATACTCCTCCATGGCGGAAACCTCTCGGAGGAACGTCTGGCGAAAATCAGCACCTCGAGTGAACCCCATTCGGCCAAGGGAAGTATCTGAACTTGCTAGAACTCACTTCCCCACTCCTCCTTTGGCAAAACGGTTCGAGGACCACTTCGATGGGCGAAAGGTACTTGACTACTCTTGTATTAACCTTAATGATTTCCGGCACTTAGTTGTATGTGATAGAAGTGTTCGGGATATGCTTATGCCTTGGAAGTCTTCCATTAACTTTGCTGAGCGAATTTATCCTAACTTGGTGCGAGTCTTTTACTCGAACATAGATATTTCCCATAGTAGCGAACATAGGATAGTTACTCAAGTTGGTGGTGTCCAAATTGAATTTGATGATGCGGATTTAGCTGAATATCTTGGTATCCGGTGTGCTGGACATGACATATACACCTCTAGGAAAATCCTTTGTTTCGACCATTTTAGTCATACGGATGCAGTCCGCCATATATGTCGCCGTAGAGACCTATCTGATTATATTTGTTTGCTTCAATTTCGGTCTCAACTTTTACCTCTCCAAGTCCGTATTCTGCATTCTATTCTACAACACATAATGACTCCTAGGAAGGGTCACACGGATGAGGTCACGAGGTTGGACGTGGGCATATTCGACAGCCTACTCTCAGATCGTCCTATAAACCTCGCGTATATCATTGTGCGACATATGTTGAGTACCCCTGCGGTTAATCACCGCTTGCTTCCATATGGTAGAATCATTACTAGGATACTGCGTCACTTTGGTGTGCCTCTCCTAGATACTGGACATATGGAGACTAAACGGATTGGTCCCGAGGCAATGACGAGTATTGGCTTTTCTTGGAGGAATGGGATGTGGATTAAAACCAGCAACTCCAAAAACAGGGATACCTTGATAGCTCCGGAGGACGATCGGATGCTTAATGATGTCTATCCTCCCGATAAGCTTCCTGACTTTAGATTAGGAGCTCAGCCACCTCCTCCGCGTCACCGATTTGTTCCTCGGCCTCCTGCTGACTCTGACCTTGAGGAGCGTGCCACGGATGCTGACATTCCGTCCTCCTCTGAGCCACCACCTGTACCTGAGCCATCCACTGTTCCGGAGTCATCAGCTGCGCCTGAGCAGCCATCTGACGTTCCTGAGCAGCCAGCTGCCTCTATGCCACGTCCTGCTCCAGCTCCAGCTCAGCCACCCGCTCCCGACAGTATGCAGCAGCTGATTCTGGATCGGTTGGACACCCTTTCTCGAGATCACCAGCAACTGCGATATGATTTTGAGACCTTTCAGCGGCAGAGCATCGATCATCAGCTTGAGATTATCCATGCTCAGCGCATCCTTCTCGGCATCCTTGGTTATGATCCGGGGAGCTCATCTTCTCCTCCACCACCTCATTAGTTTCTGGATTATGTTTTCGCACATACAGTTCATATTTTGATTATTTGCATTTTTCCATGTATATTTTTACTGCTATATGCTATTTCTGGATTTTGATGCCGTGGTTTTATGCTTATTCTTGATATTGGATGTCTTGATTGAGATTGATATGAATTGTGGATTATTGATTATTGAAGTGTTGATTTGCTAATGGTGTTGTTGGGTTGGTGATGGAGTTGATTATTATGACATTTTGGAAGTGTTTTTCTCTCTTGTGTATAAATGGTTTTACTCATTTTTAAGGGGACACTCTGCCCAAATTTTTGCTCGCCACAAACCGAGCTTTCGTTTCATTCTTTACTCTTTTTCTTTTTTATGATGAAGGGGGGAGATAATTTGGGAGTCTTAATGGACTAGAATGGATTTATAAATGTTTTTTTTAAATGGGAAATGATGCATTTTGAAATGAGAAGATTTGAAAATGCTTACTTGAGCAAAAATTTTTTTATTGACCATTTCTTAAATTGGCCATACATTAAGAATAATTTGGGAGTCTTAATGGACTAGAATGGATTTATAAATGTTTTTTTTTAAATGGGAAATGATGCATTTTGAAATGAGAAGATTTGAAAATGCTTACTTAAGCAAAAATCTTTTTATTGACCATTTCTTAAATTGGCCATACATTAAGGGGGAGCATATTTTGAGGGGGAGCCAATTTTTTTAACAAAGTTTGTCATCATCAAAAAGGGGGAGATTGTTAACATGAATATGTTAATAATATTGATTTTGATAATAACAAACTTTAAATGATTTTTTATAAAAATATTGAGTTATTTCTTAACAAATGAAAGTCATAAAAACAGCTCCATTCATGCTTATAAAAGATGGATTTTAAATTGGAAAAAGATTCTTTTCAAAAACTGGTTTAAAATGAGTTTCTGGCAATAAATGGTGAACCGATTATTTATAAACGATTAACCGATTACGACCAGAGAAGCAAAAGTTTGCTAAGCTCTAAACCGATTAGTGAAAAACGAAAATGGAAAGCTTACTAGAAACTAACAGTGAACCGTTTACTACAAACGGTTAACCGATAACATCCAGAGAGTCATTTCACACAAGGCCTTAGCCGTTTACTTAAACGGATAACCGTTGTTCTGTTTGCAGGTTACTAGACACTAACGGTGAACCGTTTACATACAAACGGTTAACCGATAACATCCAGAGAGTCACCTCATGCAAAGCCTTAGCCGTTTGCTTAAACGGATAACCGTTGTTCTTTTTGCAGGTTACTGGACACTAACGGTGAACCGTTTACATACAAACGGTTAACCGATAACATCCAGAGAGTCACCTCATGCAAAGCCTTAGCCGTTTACTTAAACGGATAACCATTGTTCATTTTGCAGGTCTCTGGACGTTAACGGCGAAAGGGTAATATTAACGGCAAACCGTTTATTTGAAATCTGGCCCAACGGTAACATTGACCAGCGCAAACGGTTAACCGTTAACCAATAAACGGTGAACTGTTTTCTGGCCGACAGTGCATAACGGCTAGTTTTTTAGCTCTACTTATAAATAAGCTCATTCAAATTCAAAGAAGATTGATCACAACACAACCATTGAGCTTATACTCGAGTTTGCAATCTTCACAAGAGCTAAAAACATAGTTTCACTTCATCAATTCACACTTTGAGCTTTGATTTGTAATCCTAAATATAGTGTGAGAGAAAAACAATTTGTAATCTTTCATTTTGAGGAATTGTGAGTGTTGGGATACACTTGGGTTAAGAGATTGGGGATAATCTCTTGTTGTAAAGGTTATTGACACCTTGGAAGTCAAGTGTAAGCAATTGAAGCCTTGGAGGCTTGCTTAGTGAAATCCTCAAGCCCGGAAAGCTTGGAGGCGTGGACGTAGGTGAGGTTGGTCGAACCACATAAACATTGTTGTGTTTGATTCTCTTTTCCCTTATCCTTTTAATTTGTGAATAATTTATTTATCATTGTTTAATTTCGTTTTTAAATTTGCATGATAATTTGTTGTTTAGTCGAATAATTTATAAAATCCCAATTCACCCCCCTCTTGGGTTGCCTAGTTAGAATTTCAAAAAAGACTTCTACAACAGTGGCTTCAACGGTTCAAAAAGGTTCTTATAACCTAATTCTAAATTTTATGATCTTAACAAACTTGAGAGTATTAAATGTAGAGAATGTGAAGGCAGAGGGTACGTACAAGCACAATGTGCTAACACTCCCATGAAAAAGAAAGCAATGTAATCCACTTAGAGCGATGATGATTCCAATGATAGAATTGGTGAAGAGCACCTTGTTGGAGGACTTGTTATCCATGATAATATGTCAAAATAGAATAATGGCGATGTACAAGAATCAAACGTTGGAAGTACATCCTCATCTAAAATCTTGCACACAATTCCCTTTAAGGAAGATACTAATTTTCGTCTTAACACAACTGTGCAACATGAAATAAGAATAATGATCTAGATAGTGACGTAAGTGACATTGATCTAAATGACAAGAAAGCTTTCCATGAACGCTATGAGACAATGTTCGCTAAATGGGAAGAAGTATACAATGACTTTGATGACTGAAGTGTCTAATCTTTTGGATAATAAGGCAAAACTTGAGATTGAGGTCATTCATTACATGTCTTTACTTACTGACAAAGATAACCAATTACTTACAATGACTATAGAATTAAAGAATACAAAAAAGTCACTGAAGACGATAAATTGTGGAACTCGAAACTCAAAATATATCTTGTCAATTAGCAAATCTAGCTCAAATCATCATCGTCTTATATACCAACATGGTGAAGACTCAAATTATCAAGGTGCGTTTGTTAAAGCTACTCCACCAATAGCTCCTCCACTAACTACTTCTCCACCAATAGCTAAAATTTCATATTGTCACAAAGGTAAAGTTGTTGCACATTCTTCAAAATTTCATCAAGATAGGATCAACAGGTTTATTCCTACTTGTCATTTTCCTGAGTTAAAAGACATATAAGACTTAATTACTTCAAGTTCATAAAATATATGAAAAGGCTATGTTCTTTTGGGACAAATGACAATAAATCTAAAAACACTTGGATAAGGAAGACTAATTATGAAGCTTATGTTTATTTTATTTCCTTAAAAGCTTATACTAATGACTTTTGGTACTTTGATAGTAGTTGAGTTTAGACACATGATAGGGGATAGAAGTGACTTGATCAGTTATCAAGAAGTTAGTCAAGAAAATGAGACTTTTGCTGATGGTGTAAAAAGTCATGCACTTGGAAAACGAACACTAAATATAAAAGATTTTCCAAAAGTTGACAATGTTCTACATGTAGAGAATCTCCAAGCAAATTTACTCATCAAATTTATGATTATGAATTGTTTGTCAACTTTGAAAGGTTTAATCGTGTTCTTGTTATTGATGAAAATTAATTTTGAAAGGACATTGATCATCTGATCATTATTATTAATTGATTAGTTCAATTATTTATCATAAGACCACTCTTGATGACATAGATTTATGACATCAAAAGCTTGGTCATTTGAACTACAAGTTACTAATTAAAATTGTGAAAACATATGCTGTCAAAGGAGTTCCATTGCTCAAAAAGAAATAACCTAAAGCCATTCAAGATAGAACAACATCTAAGGTACTTTGACTACTTTATATAGACCTTATGGGACCAATGCAAGTTGAAAGTTCAACTGGAAAAAGGTACGTATTTGTGTGTGTAAATGATTTTTCTAGGTATACATAGGTTAATTTTATCAGAGCAAAATCAAACACATTTAATGTGCATAAAAAGCTATGTGAAAAGGTTATAAATGAATAAGATTGCAATATTGTCATAATCATAAGTAATCATAAGAAAGAATTTGAAAACTTTAGTTTTGAGGAATATTGTAATTTACATGGAATTTCACATCAATTTTCTGCACCTATTGCTCCACAAGAAAATGGTGTTGTAAAAAAAAGAAAAATGATCATTTGTATACCCTTAGTTTACTCCATTATCAAAAATATTACAACACTTTGAGGGTGTATCAATCGTCCACCCTAAGTTGACAAAATGTATCAGCTGACCACCAAACAGTTAGTTGCCGTTTAAGTATGATGACGTCAGAAGGGTAATTTGGTCTTTTCATATGATACAAGTGATAATTTAAGGGTATACAAGTGATAAAAAGAGAATTTAAGGGTATATAAGTGATAATTTTCAAGGGTAAAATCGTCAATTCACTGTAACTCCGTTAACTTTCAAACGAAAACTAACGGTTTGGTGGTCGACTGATACATTTTGTCAATTAAAAGTGGACGATTGATACACCCTCAAAGTGTTGTAGGACTTTACAAAAAATGGTTCGAGTGATGTTAAACTTGAAAAACGTTTCAAAGATATTGTGGGCTAAAGCTCTTAATACTACCTTCTACACTATTAATTGAGTTTATCTTCGTCTAGGTACTAAGAAAACTACCTATAAGTGGTAGAAAGGTAAGAAACCTAATCTAGGTTACTTTTATATTTCGGGGAGTATGTCCTTTATATAGAATGATTGTGAGCATCTTGGTAAATTTGGTCAAAAAAATGATGAAGGTGTTTCTTAGTTATTCAAATAGTAGCAAAGCATTTCATGTTTATAATATGAGAACTCATTGTATTGTTAAATCTGCAAATGTAGTTATTGATGATTATTAAATTTTACAGTTTACTATGTTAAGCAAGGAATAATCAATCTTCTAGAAACACCAAAAGTTGTTACGATTGCTCCTAAAGATCACATCATTGAAAAAGGCCAATCCAGTGAACCTTTTTTTAAAAGGAAAAGAACCAATTAACTAAAGTAACTCTAGAAACTTCAAGGAGTGAGAAGAAGAAAGTTTCCAAGCTTTAGACAATCATGGACTTACATGACCTAATTAAAAGGAACTATCATTAAGAGTTAAGAAAAATCACTCGTTATTTTAGGTAATCTTAATGAACAAATTGTCACAAGAAAAAGATACTCAAATATGGTAAGATTTACTTTTTTACATCATTGATTGAACCTAAGAATGTTAAGGAAGTTTTCCTTGATGAATTTTTTGTTAATGCTAAACAAGAAGAGTTGGAACAATTTGAACAAAATGATATATGGATGGTAAAACCTAGACCGAGTCACACTAATGTTGTAGGAACTAAATAGATTTTTTTAGAACAAAACTAATGAATTTGGTAACATAATGAGAAATAAAGTTAGGTTGGTTGCACAAGGTTACACACAAATCAAAGGTGTTGATTTCGATGAAACCTTTGCACCAATTACTAGACTATAGGTTATTTGTTTGCTTCTTACAGTTGCTTGTTTGATAGGCAAGTTATTTCGAATGGATGTCAAGTGTACTTCTTTTAATGGCATCTTAAATGAAGAAGCCTATGTTAAAGAACCTAAAAGTTTTGAAAACCCTCATTTTCAAATCCATGTTTCTAAACTAAAAAGGGTTTTATATGGTTTAAAGCAAGTTCTGTGAGCTTTGTATGAAAGGTTTACTCAATTCTTTCTTGAAAATAGCTATAAGCGAGGGGGAGTAGATGGAACAGTATTCGTTAAGCAACTTAATCCAAGGATTTTAGTTGTTCAACTATAATGTTTGGTTCTACTTCTTCTGATCATGTATAAGAATATGTGAGTCAAAAGAAAAAGAAGTTTGTGATGAGCATAGTATGTGAATTGACTTACTTTTTAGGTTTGCAAGTAAAACAAATAGAGAATGAAATTTTTATGAAAGTAAATTTTCCAAGAACTCAGTTAAGAGGTTTGGCTTAGATTCAGCAAAACAAATGAGAAATCTTATTAGTATTAATATCAAGTTAACTATTGATGATAGTGATTCTAGTATAGATCCTAGTCTTTATAAAAACATGATTAATAGCTTCCTTTATTTAACTACAAGTAGAGATGGCATATGTTTCAGAGTTGGTGTATGTGCTAGGTACCTAGCGAATTCAAAGGTGTCACACTTAGAAATTGTTAAACAAATCATTCATTTTGTTAGTGGGATAATCAATTATGGTATTTGATACACTAATGACACTAATTCAAGTCTTACAGAATACAATGTAGATTGGACTGGCAATGCTAATGATAGAAAAAAACACCACTGGAGGATGTTTTTATCTTGGAAACAACTTAGTTCGTGGCATAGTAAGAAAAATAATTCAATTTCTCTCTCTAAAGCTAAAGTTGAATATATTGTAGCTGGAAGTTGTTGCACTCAATTACTCTAGATAAAAAAAATGGCTTACAGATTATGGTATATTTCAAGATACTTTAACTGTGTTTTGTGATAACATTAGTGCTATCAATATTTCCAAAAACCCCATTCAACATTCTAAGACTAAGCATATTGATATTTGTCATCATTTTACTAGACACTTAGTTGAGAGCAAGACTTTGTCCTTAGAATACATTGATACTAAAAAATAGCTCACATATATCTTTACAAAAACCCTAGATTCAAAATAATTTGATTCTTTAAGGATAGTTTTCGATGTATGTTCTATGTAAGTCAAAATGTTTTTGCTTTTAAATTTAAGTCACGCATTTGTGCATTAGATATAGGACAAGCATTTATGTGTTTTTAATTTAAAATCTTTGTTTTTGTATTTCGATTATGAAACAGTGATAAGTTCTTGGATTAATAAACGACAAGTAATTTTTCATCTTTTTCAAAGACTTGAAAGCTTTGAACAAGTTTTGATTGGAGTTATTTAACCTTTCTTCAAAAGCAGATGAATGACAATTCAGTCTTTACTTTAACTCAAGGTTTTGATGTTGATATGGTCTTTGTTGAGAATATTTAACTTGAGTCAAGATTGTTTTCCTTGTTTCTTATCTTATCATAAGACTTCTAATACGTATAGACACTATGGTCAAAAATAGCTATAACTCTTTAGAGTGATGCTATCCTTGATTAATATAAGTCTGCATATCACATATATGATAAAGGACAAATTACAATGAGAAGAAGACTACCTTAAGAGGTAGAGTGAAAGCTCTTGACCGTACACACTTTTAGTTATCAATAAACTAAATTATTTTCTAATGAAAACAAAGCTTGTGCTAAACTAGAAAAAAAATGGATAGTAAAGTTTCACTTCACACACATTTCTGTCATATTTGAGATGGTCAAAATTAGAGATAAAGATGATAAGGTTATTTTGACCAACTCTATGTTTTCTTGATGTTTTATATTTGAGACTTTAACAATGAATATTAATGAATTTTTGAGAAAATGATTTTGATTGAATTGCTTGCGCACACACAGAAACTTATATTTCTCTAATCTTTACTTATTTGAGGAAATTAGAGTTTTGATTTCATGGATTAATACTTGTTGTAAAAAAATTCCTTGATACATTGATTTTTCACTTGTTCAAGTTTGTTATTAATGCGTAAAAATTAATTGTTTTTAATCATACATGTGCATTATCATGTTCTTACATATTGGCATGATTTTAGGGTTTAAGAGTTAGATTTTTTTGAAAAAAAAAACTTAATTTTGTTTTCTAAAGTGCATTAAATCTTTTTGGCCCGTCAGAACTAAACAATTACATTCTTTTTGTCATAACTTTGTCTATAGAACTCCAAAGAGAGGTATTTCACAATTGAAGTTGCACAACACAGAGCATAAAGCAGAGAAGCAAAATTCGGCCTCCTCCCTTGAGAATTCAGATTCGACACATGATGTGTTGATTTGTTTCCTTATCTTCTTCATTCAAGTCTTGTAATTGGACTATTTCTTTTCATCTCTATGGAAAGCATAGGTGGATCTTAGATCGCTAGACATTAAAAAATTGAACAATTGTCATTAATTACTTTTCGAAGTGCCTTGACGATCATGGATCAAGGGGCTAACATTTATTCAAGAGAAGCAAATTTAGTCTAACATTAAGTAAGTTGTATGGTTATAAATTGTTAGTGAGAGTCTTAAGTTTAGTAAATACATAGGTTGTAACATCTTAACTTAGTTAATTGCTTTTCATTTAGGCATGGCCTCGTGGATGTAAGATTGATTAATCTGAATCACATAAAAAATCTTCGTGTCATTTAATTGCTGCAATTTATTGTTTTTAGTAAAATTAATTATATTTGATGCAGATGAACAGTAAATATCAACAGTACCAAGAACAGTAACCATAAACAATACTCCTGAATAGTAATTGTAAATAGTACTCGTGAATAGTAACTATGAACAGTGTTGTCAGAAAATTAATTTGGTTTATTTTGTGTTTTTAATATAATTAGCTTAATTATATTGGAGATGAAATTCTAGCTAAAAAACCCAAGAGGAGGTGAATTGGGAATTTAAAAAATTAGACAAGTAAATTCACAAAATAATTCATAACTAATGCTTTAAGAAATTCAGTGATTGTAAATAATTAATTTAAAAGAGATAAGAGAGAATACTTTTATGTGGATCAGCAAAATCCGCCTACCTCCACTCCAAACAACCCGAGCTTGAGGATTATACTATCCATGCCTTTTAATCCAAGGCTTCAAGATTTTTACAATTGACTTCCAAAGTGTTAATAATGTTGGGATTACATGCTCTTTAAAGCATATTTATTTATTTATTTTCTAATTAATAAAATATTTGAGATATTTCCAATTGCATAAACATTTTGAATAAGGTCTGTTTAATCATATTATATGTATTTATGTAATTATCATATAGATTCACAGAAGACATAAATACAAGTTATCATATGATTAAATAAATTTGGTTCTCAGTTGATAAATAGATTTGGGCTTTCTATTTATGTTTAGACTGTAGTAAATACATTGAATGATTTATCTTGATCATGTATGAATTTATTGATGTAATACGACTACATTGAACAAGATCACATATGAGATTTAATTAACTTTATAATAACTATCAGACTTATTAAATTTCATAGGCATTGATTTTACTATAATCTTAACCTTGAGTTAGTTATGATTTCATGATTGTGATTATTATTCCATTTAAATTACCAATGGACATAACACATACTTGTAGTCAAGATTACCTGGTATCGTAGTGGGAGGAATTATAAGTATTGGAGTTATAGATCAATAATATAAAATTTGTACAACACATCTCTTGATGGATTTTCAGCACTTGATCATAGAATTCTTGGCCAGAGTGTGGCAACATATTTAGTATGTTGAAAATGATCATTAGAGAAAACCAGTAAGTATCAAGGAACAAGATGTAATTAAATTGATCGAACAGTTTAGATATCGATTTAATTAATGATGTGATACAAATGATTGTACAGTAAGAAAATCAATGTGGCATGGGTTGAATTATTATTCGAGTACACTATCCTAGATAGCATACAATTATGGAGGTCAATTCCAATCTTTTAGTGGAGTAGCTTTAAAATTAAATAGTTAGGTTAGTTTAATTACATGCCTAATTATTGTAGCCACTATTGTATGTACCCAAATTATCCCCCGGTTAGCTCATTTAATTGACTGCACCACTACTGGATTAACAAGCAAGATAACTAGCTATTGGGTCAAAAGCCTAAATATATCATTTAGTGGGAGGCTCCATTTAATATACTTGTGTGTAAGGGCCTTATGTTATTTTCTAAGGTGGGCCCCTATAGAAAAAGCAAGTAACGTGACTTTTGATTTTTATTATTTGGAGACCAGGGTTTTCACTAAAGGGAGATATTAAAAGACTTATTTTCTCTAAAGGAAACAGACAGAGCCGCAATATATAGATCAGACAAAAAGAATTTTTCTCTCTAAAATTGAGAGGAAATTTTTGTCTTGCTAGTTGCTTTAGTGGTGATATAGGCGCCCACACATCAAGTGCAAATCAACCTTGAGTCATAGCCTGGAAGATTATTTGGTAGCAGATCGTGATCTAACAAGAGTGGTGGTGACGGATAATGACCTAGAAGCCTAAATCACTTCAGCGAAAAAAGCAAAGATTGTTCATCTTATCTGATTGCTAAGGTATGATTTTCTAAAGTGGTGATATAGGTGCCCACACATCAAGTGCAAATCAACCTTGAGTCATAACCTGGAAGATTATTTGGTAGCGGATCGTGATCTAACAAGAGTGGTGGTGACGGATAATGACCTAGAAGCCTAAATCACTTTAGCGAAAAAAGCAAAGATTGTTCATCTTATCGGATTGCTAAGGTATGATTTTCTAAATTACGTATTCCTATATAATGTATGAGATCAGTCTTAAAAGTTTTTATAAAAACTTACAAAATTGATTTTTCACCAACAAATAAAGCTTTACAATTCGAGATGAATGTTGAGTATTAGAAAATGTATATTTATAAAGGAGAAAATCATCATTTTACATTTCACGTCTCACTAACAACCCGTACTTTTATGTATTTAAGTTTCTTGTAATTTAATTATGTGTGTTTTATTTTAATTAAGTATTTTATGTATTTTAGGGGCATCATCGTCATTTCACAATAACCGAGAGATCAAACGGCAAAACGGACATCACTTTTGAACTCAGGACGGTCGAAAACCTTAGGAGGAGCATAAAAGGAAAAATGGTATTGTTCACATGTACAGTACTGTTCACGACACTGTTCACGACACTATTCACATAGACGGATCGATAACGTGGCATTGGCCGATGATGTGGCATTGACTAATGAGGTGTCACAGTCCTGTTGGGCTAAAATTCTTATGTACTGTTGATTGGTGACGTGGCAGCATATTAGTGGACCAAAAATCGCGCGTACGGTACATGCATTACATAGGATTATTTTCAACCAAACCGCGTTATTGTTCAACCTGGGTCAAATCGTGTTACTGTTCATCCGCATGGTAAAACCGCGTACTGTTGATTGATGACGTGGCGCAATCCTGAGCGTCCAAACTGTTTTTAATCCGATGGTCATGATTTACTCCATGTATCTATAAAAAGGGGACCTCCCCCCAATTTATTATCTCTGAATCCATTTTTGGGATCCATTTTCGGTAATTCCTTCTTCATCTTGTATTTTCTATGTATTTTAATAAATTTCTATTTTGCCCCTAGTTCAATTATGAGTGACTAATTTTCTTTCAAGCTTGGGTTGAAGGTGAAGTCTCAACATGTGTCATGGGCTTTATTTGGTAAATTTATTTTCTCTTCCCGTCTAGTTTTTGTGGATGTTTTGACTTCTCGTCGACAAATAATAATAAGCTTGTCTAGATACCGCCCTGGTTACACCGGCTCCCTAGTACAAGGTTATTATTATTTGGCACGATAAGCCCTTAGCACCATATTTATTAGAGCGTGGTTCATGAGGTGTGGATTCCCCCCTCATGATTTAATTAGTATTAATAAGGAATATTTAGCCAATGATGCATGTTGATACGGATCTAGATACCCAAATACGTCAATTTAATATATTTACACTTTAATTTCTTCTCACCATTTCAATTCCAATTTTTAGGATAATTAATCACTTCCACCACAAATCCAACCACCTCATACAAAATTAATTCTACACACAATTAAAATCCACCTCCTCGTGGGATCGACACTCGTTACCATTAGTCTATTCTACAATAGATTCGTGCACTCGCGAGTTCAATAAAATTTGCACAATAAGTTTTTGGCGCCGTTGCCGGGGAGGTAACTAATTTTAATTCATAGAATTAATTTTTGTGAATATTTTCATTTAATTGTTTTCTTGTATTTTTTAGAAAAAAAAAAGTGAACCTACATTTAGAGGTTAGTATTTTTCTTTTTCTCTTCTTTAAAATTCTGTAATTTAATTTTCAAGTTATTTTTTTATTTCTTCTTTGTGATTTTTGTTATCTTACTAATTTTTTTAGTTAGTTTATTTCACGTATTTTTTTGTGTATTTTTATAGTAAGGTTGTAATAGCGCCATAAGGTTAGTATCGTAATTTCTCCCTCTTCTTTATTTCTATTTCTTTTGTTCCCATCTTTATTTTTATTTTATTTGTTTTGCATGCATGGTCGTAGGTCATTATTACCTAATCTTGAACTTATAGACTTCGAACTTGAGAAAATAGTTGGCACACACAAAAAAGTTAAAAATAAAATGGATTTACAAGCACCACAGGAGAGGCCTTTTAAGGACTATTTTAGTCTCTTAGCTAATTTGAGCACATCATGTATAAGATACCCAAATGTAGCTGCTAGGAGCTTTGAACTAAAACCTAGTGTGCTAAATTGTCTCCCCACATTCTATGGCTTAGAAAATGAGGACCCATATAATCATCTGAATAATTTTCATGCTATTTGTCAAACATTTAAATATGAGAATTTTTCAGACGATGATGTTGTTAACATGAATATGTTAATAATATTGATTTTGATGATAACAAACTTTAAATGATTTTTGCTCAAGTAAGTGTTATGTTAAAAACTTCTCATTTCAAAAATGCATCATTTAAAATCTTCCCATTTATAAAACATTTTCAAGTCCATTCAAATCCATTAAGGCTCCCAAATTATCTCCCCCTTCATCATCAAAATGAAATATTGCAAATTGTTTCTCTCACACTATATTTATGATTACAAATCAAAGCACAAAGTGTGAATAAATGGAATGAAACTATGTTTTTAGCTCTTATGAAGATTGCAAACTCGAGTATAAGCTCAATGGTTGTGTTGTGATCAGTCCTCTTCGAATTTGAATGAGCTTATTTATATTTGGAGCTGAAAAACTAGCCGTTACTGACTGTCGGCCAGAAAACGGTTCACCGTTAGCCGTTAACGGTTAACCGTTTGCGCTGGTCAAAGTTATCGTTAAGGCCAGATTTCAAATAAACGGTTTGCCGTTAAGGTTACCCTTTCGCCGTTAACGTCCAGAGACCTGCAAAATGAATACCCGTTATCCGTTTCAAGTAAACGGCTAAGGCTTTGTATGAAGTGACTCTCTGGATGTTATCGGTTAACCGTTTGTAATAAACGGTTCACCGTTAGTTTCCAGTAACCTGCAAAAAGAACACCGGTTATCCGTTTAAGTAAACGGCCAAGGTATTATGTGAAGTGACTCTCTGGAAGTTATCGGTTAACCGTTTGAAATAAACGGTTCACCGTTAGTTTCCAGTAAGCTTGCCATTTTTCGTTCTTCATTAACGGTTAGAGCTTAGCAAACTTTTGCTCTCTGGTCTTAATCGGTTAACCGTTTGTAATAAGTTTCCAATAAGCTTGCCATTTTCCGTTCTTCACTAACGGTTAGAGCTTAGCAAACTTTTGCTCTCTGGTCTTAATCGGTTAACCGTTTGTAATAAACGGTTCACCGTTAATTTCCAGTAAGCTTGCCATTTTCCGTTCTTCACTAACGGTTAGAGGTTAGCAAACTTTTGCTCTCTGGTCTTAATCGGTTAACCGTTTGTAATAAACGGTTCACCGTTAGTTTCCAGTAAGCTTGCCATTTTCCGTTCTTCACTAACGGTTAGAGCCTAGGCAAACCTTTGCTCTCTGGTCGTAATCGGTTAACCGTTTAGAAATAATCGGTTCACCGTTTATTGCCAGAAACACATTTTAAACCAGATTTTGCAAAGAATCTTTTTCCAATTTAAAATCCATTTTTTATAAGTATGAATGGAGCAGTTTTTATGACTTTCATTGGTTAAGAAATAACTCCAATATTTTTATGGTATCAGAGCTTGGTACTCTTAATCGTCTAGAGCTAAAGATCAATGGCAACTCAAAGTGATTCCACATTTAGGGAAGGACAATCCACCACTAGACCACCCTTCTTTGATGGTAATGATTACCCTTATTGGAAAACTAGGATGAGAATTTACTTGCAAGCCTTAGATTATGAAATTTGGGAAATTGTTAGTGATGGTCCTTTTATGTCCTTGACTAAAAATGAAGTTGGAGAAGATATTCCAAAACCTTCACGTGATTGGAACGAACTTGAAAAGAGGAAAGTCTCTCTAAACTCCAAAGCTATGAATGCCTTATTTTGTGCACTAGATAAGAAAGAGTTTCATAGAGTGTCTAGTTGTGAAAGTGCTAATGAGATTTGGCACAAACTTGAGGTTGTCTATGAAGGCACAAATCAAGTGAAATAATCTAAAATAAGTAGGTACACTCGGCAATATGAATTGTTTCAAATGGAACAAAATGAAAATGTGTACTCTATGTATACTAGATTCACGGACATAGTAAACACTCTAGGAGCTCTAGGGAAGACTTTTTCAAATAGCGAAAAAGTCAAGAAAATTATTAGGTCACTACCTAAGGAATGGAGACCTAAAAGGACTGCCATTGAGGAAGCAAAAGATTTAAATACTTTACCTCTTGATGATTTAATTGGTTCTCTTATTTCATATGAGGAAGATTTGGCAGCAGAAAAAGGGCATGAGGAGAAGAAGAAAAACATTGCTCTCAAAGCTTCAAGACATGAGAGTGAAGGGGAAAGTGAACCGGATGATGAAGAGCTGGCCATGCTAGCAAGGAGGTTCAGAAAATTCTTCAAGAAAACTGGAGAGCGAAGAAATTTCAGAAACTTCAAGAACTATAAGGAGAAGAAGGAGACAATCACATGCTATGAATGCAAGAAGCCTGGCCATATTAAATCGGAGTGTCCACTTATCAACAAACACAAGAGGAAAGCCATGGTTGCAACTTGGGATGATAGCGAGGAAGATTCAAGTGACGAGGAAGGATCGCAAGAAGTCTCAAACCTAGCACTTATGGCAATAGGAGATGATGATGATCTCAATGAGGTAAGTGATCCTACCTATGATGAATTATATGATGCCTTTAAAGATTTGCATAATGAGTTGATGAAGATTGGTAAAAAGAATGCATGTCTTAAAAAGGAAATGGCAAAGCTTAAGAATGAAAATGAATCTTTAAATGCAAAAATTGTATGCCTAGAAGTAGGAAACAAGACTTTGCATGATGAAATTGCCTTATCAAATGAGAAGCCTAGCATCATACATGAGCACTTAGAATCACACATAGATGAGTTGAAAAATGAAAATGAAATGCTCAAGAAAAAGAGTATTGAGTTAAATGAGATTGTCTTGAAATTTACAAATGGACAAAAGATGTTGGATAATTTGGTAAACTCACAAAAATCTGTATTTGACAAAAGTGGCATTGGTTATAAACAAAATTTGAAACAAAAATTCTACAAGAGCTATTTTATAAGGAACACATCTATTAACAATAAAATTGCATGTCATTATTGTAATCAAGATGGTCATATGAAAAATAGATGTGCAGTGAAGAGAAATGCATATTATGTTATGAAATGTGTTTGGGTTGCAAAAGGAACCATTGCTAACTCTCAAGGACCTAAAAAGGTTTGGGTACCTAAAACTTGAGATTTTCTCTGCAGGGTTTGAAGAAGAAAAAGAATAAGTGGTACTTGGACAGCAATTGTTCAAGACACATCACAGGGAATTATTCTTGGTTCTCAAGCTTCACCAAAATTGAAAATGGTGGAGAAGTATCCTTTGGAGACAACTCTAAAAGAAAAATTCTTGGAATTGGAAATGTTGGTAAAGTATCTTCAACTCTAATTGAGAATGTATGTTTGGTTGAGAACTTGAAACACAATTTAATAAGCATTAGTCAATTGTGTGACAAAGGTTATAAAGTTGTCTTTGATAAATCAAGTTGTGTTATTGAGAATGCATGTGATGGGAAAACTTTGTTTATGGGAAATAGATGTGGTAATGTTTATACCATTGACATAGAATGTGCATCTATTCTTGATAAATGTTTTTCTGCATTACATGATGATAGTTGGCTATGGCATAGAAGATTAGGACATGCAAGCATGGACTTGATTTCAAAAATTGTGAAAAATGATTTAGTTAAAGGTCTTCCAAAAATCAGTTTTCAAAAAGATAGAATTTGTGAAGCATGTCAATTTGGAAAAAAAATCAAGACTTCTTTCAAAAACAAGAATCATATCTCTACATCAAAACCACTACAATTACTTCATATAGATTTGTTTGGACCTTCAAGGTATGCTAGTTTAAGTGGCAAATATTATGCATCTGTAATTGTGGATGATTTTTCTAGATACACATGGGTATTGTTCTTAGCTAATAAGGATGATGCCATTGATGCATTTCGAATTTTCCATAAAAAGGTTCAAAATGAAAAAGGTTATTCTATTACTTGCATTAGAAGTGATCATGGTGGAGAATTTGAAAATCATGCATTTGAAAATTTTTGTAATGATTTTGGCATTGAACATCAATTTTCATCACCTAGGACTCCACAACAAAATGGAGTAGTAGAAAGAAAGAATAGGTCTATTCAAGAAATGGCTAGAACCATGTTGAATGAAAACTCTTTGCCTAAGTATTTTTGGGCCGAAGCCGTCAACACCGCTTGTTATGTTTTAAATCGGGTGTTGATTAGACCTAATCTTAATAAAACTCCATATGAGCTTTGGAAAAATAGAAAACCCAACATTGGCTATTTCAAAGTTTTTGGATGCAAATGCTTTGTGTTGAACACAAAAGATAATCTTAGTAAATTTGATTCAAAATCTGATGTTGGTATTTTTCTTGGTTATTCAAATTCAAGCAAAGCTTATAGAGTGTATAACAAAAGAACTTTGGTTGTGGAGGAATCTATGCATGTTATTTTTTATGAGTCTAACCCCTCCTCTATGGAGAAAGCCATTGTTGATGATAATGCAGAAGAAGAACAACAAGAAGAAGCATCAAATGACAACCAAGAAGACACAACAAATGGAATTCAAGAGGAGCATCATGAAGAACCAAATGTGGAGCAAACTGAAGGTACTTCTCAAACACTCCCCAAGGAGTGGAGGTATGTTTCCTCTCACCCTAAGGATGTAATTTTAGGAGATCCCTCACGAGGTGTTACCACTGATCATCTCTTAGGAACACATGTGAGCATGCTGCATTCATTTTTCAAATAGAACCAAAATCTTTTGCGGATGCTGAAAATGATGAATCTTGGATTATGGCAATGCAAGAGGAATTGAATCAATTTGAGAGAAACAATGTGTGGGAATTAGTTCCTTGTCCGGAACATCAATCCATTATACGCACTAAATGGGTATTTAGAAATAAAATGGATGAATCCGGTGTGGTTGTACGAAATAAAGCCAGACTAGTGGCTCAAGGTTACAACCAAGAAGAAGGAAATGATTTTGATGAAACTTTTGCACCTGTAGCAAGGTTAGGATCCATTAGGATGTTGCTAGCATATGCATGTCATAAAGATTTTATTCTATATCAAATGGATGTCAAAAGTGTTTTCTTAAATGGATATATTATGGAGGAAGTTTATGTGAAACAACCTCCTAGTTTCGAAAATGAAAAATTTCCCAATCATGTGTATAAGTTATCCAAAGCTTTATATGGTTTAAAACAAGCCCCTAGAGCATGGTATGATAGGCTTAAAAATTTCTTGTTAGATAACAATTTTTCGATGGGAAAAGCGGACACAACTCTTTTTGTTAAGAATAAGAACCAAGACATTCTTATTGTTCAAATTTATGTTGATGATATTATCTTTGGTTCTACTAATGAATTGTTGTGTAAAGAATTTTCATCATGTATGAGTCAAGAGTTTGAGATGAGTATGATGGGAGAGTTGAAGTACTTCCTTGGTCTTCAAATCAAACAAAACGAAGAAGGCATCTTTATAAACCAAGCCAAGTACGTGGGAGATCTACTCAAAAGGTTTGGCTATGAAAATGAAACGGCAAAAAGCACTCCTATGAGCACTACCATCAAGCTTGACAAAGATGAAAAGGGTAAAGAAGTGGATATCAAAATGTATCGAGGTATGATCGGATCCTTACTTTATTTGACTGCAAGTAGACACGATATCATGTTTAGTGTATGTTTGTGTGCAAGATTTCAATCATGTCCCAAGGAATCCCATTTGCTTGCTGTTAAAAGAATTTTCCGTTATTTGATTGGAACCATAGATGTTGGCCTTTGGTATCCTAGGGGAACTCATATAGATTTAACTTGTTTTTTGGATGCGGACTTTGCTGGTCATAAAGTGGATAGGAAAAGCACTAGTGGAACTTGCTTTGTTCTAGGACACTCTCTTGTTTCATGGTTTAGTAAGAAACAAAATTCTGTTGCTCTTTCAACTACCGAGGCTAAATATATAGCCGTCGGAAGTTGTTGTGCACAAGCACTTTGGATGAAACAAACACTTAGAGATTATGGCATTCATCTTGAACAAATTCCTATTAAGTGTGACAATACTAGTGCTATAAATCTTTCAAAATATAAAAATTAAGATCAAAATTTATATAATAAAATATAATTTAACATAAAATTAAGTTATGGAAGCATTAAAATAATAGATAAATTATTAGCACATCAATCTTCAAAGGTCTACATGGATAATTTCTAAAGGTTCTATTGTGGTTGTGTCTATAGATGGAAAATGATGCATATGGCTTTTCCCAAATTGGCATGCACTATAAAAATCAATACTGACATGTTTATTTAGATTGAATGTTTGATCAAAGATTTTCATTACTTGTGTTAAGGCATGAGTTGTTGGATGCCCCAACAGTTTGTGCATAATATTGCAATCAAAGGATTTTGAAGAATGAGAAAACAAGGCCATTTTGGCATCTTTATTGATTTGAAATAAGTTTACAGCAAAGGAAGGTGTTGCATTTGCTGCAATACATTGTGAAAACATAGACAAAGGATAAACTTGGAGTTGACTACAGACACAGATTTAGAAGACAACAAAGCATGAGACTGAATTGAATGACAGACTGTGTTTAGACCTTCAACTTGATAGAGTCCATTATTGAGTGCTAGAAAGTGTATATTTATAAAGAAGAAAATTACCATTTTACACTCTAAGCCTCACTAACATCCCTACTTTTATGTATTTAAGTCTCTTGTGATTTAATTATGTGTGTTGTATTATAATTAAGTATTTTATGTATTTTAGGGGCATTATGGTCATTTCACAATAAATGAGAGATCAGACAGTAAAACGGACATCACTTTTAAACTCATGACAGTCGAAAACCTTAGGAGGAGCATAAAAGGAAAAATGGCATTGTTCACATGTACGATACTATTCACATGTACGGTACTGTCCATGTTACTGTTCATGACACTGTTCACATATATGGAACAATGATGTGGCATTGGTCGATGACACGACATTGACCGATGAGGTGTCACGATCCTATTGGATTAAAATTCTTATATATTGTTGATCGGTGACGTAGCAGCATGTTAGTAGACAAAAAATCGTGTGTATGGTAGATGCATATACACGGAATTATTTATAACCAAATCGTGTCAATACTCAAGCCGCCTCACTGTTCATACCGCGTTACTGTTCATACCGCGTTACTATTCAAACCGCGTATTGTTGACACGTGGCACAATCTTGAGTGCCCAAATTATTTTTAATCCGATGGTCATGATTTACTCAGTGCATCTATAAAAAGGGGGTTTCCCCCTTAATTTACACTGTGAATTCATTTTTTTGCTCCATTTTCTGTAATTCTTTCTCTATCTTGTATTTTCTATATATTTTAATAAATTTCCATTTTACCCCTTATTCAATTATGAGTAGCTAATTTTCTTTTAAGCTTGGGTTGAAGGTGAAGTCTTAACATGTTACATGGGATTTATTTGGCAAATTTAATTTCTGTTCCCCTTTGATTTTTGTGGATGTTTTGACTTTTCGTTGATATATAGTAATAATCTTGTCTAGATACCGCACTGGTATAACCGACTCCCTAGTGCAAGGTTATTACTATTTGGCACAATAAGCCCTTAACACCATATTGATTAGAGTGTGGTTCATGAGGAGTGAAAACCCTTCTCATGATGTAATTAGCACTAATAAGGAATATTAAGCCCATGGTGCATGTTGATACGGATCCAGATACCCAAGCGCTTCAAATAGTCTCAGGAATCTGACTATAACGACCCTATTTGCCAGTTTATAAGAAAACTGAATGGGAAGCCCATCCTCAACCCATAGAGGGTGTTCAAGCCGTTTTGGACGTAAAACTAGAGGAAGATGTGAGCCACAGTCACAACTACTTGTAAATATCTTTTTACTTCATTGTTGTTTTCTTTCACTGTTGTTTTATCATTTGCATTATTGTCTTTAATAATTTTATTTTATCATAGTTTGCTTTTTCCTTTTTACTATTTCTTTTTTTACTCTCGAGCCATGTGCATTACGTGTTAATTGACACAAACATGCTACCTCATACACAGCTGTGACCCACTGTCACCAAGATTCTTAAATATGATTTTTTGTTAAGCACTCACAAATTATTTTTTAGAAGTATCCTAATGGCAGCTACTCCCAATAAATAATTCAAGAATATTTGTGTGCTTTATGAATTTAACTATGGCAAACATAAAGAGTTCATTGAGGCAGCCATAGATCTTGGTCGAAGCATAACAGAGAGAAAATTACACTTGGTGTATGGAAGAGGTAATCGAGGGTTATCAAAATTGGTCTCAGAAGCTACTTTTGTTAGAGGAAGCCAAGTGTTAGACATTATTCCAAGAGCCATAAAACCTTTGGGCAGTTTGTTTGACTCACCGACTGGAGAAGAGTTAGTCGTCTCAAGTATGCAAGAGAGAATAACTGAAATGTTAAATCATGCTGATGCTTTTATTTTCTTACCAGGTGATCTTGCAACTCTAGAGGCACTTATCACATTAGCATCTTGGGCCCATCTAAATATTCACTAGAAACTCATTGGTTTGTTAAATGTCAAAAACTTTTATGATGACTTTATCGCATTTCTTAACCATGCAATAAAAAACTATTTCATTCCTTCCACAGCGAAAAAAAATTTTATTTGTTCTCATACTGCTAATGAGTTACTTGATTTGTTACAAGTTTATCGACCAGAGTTAGATTCCAAGACCTTGGTGTTGGAGTGTCCAAATAATGATGGTAACAGTAGCCGCAGTAAGAAGTGCAAATTAAATTTAACTCTCCGCTTGTAAACATTTTCTTCTATGTTGCACCACCCAGGTGATGTCTTCTAAACGCTACTTCTTTTCTTTAAAATATTGAGGACAATGTTTCGTTCTGGTTAGGGAGAGGGAATAATTGACAATTGTGGAATCCTTGTTAACTTTTTTTACTAATTTTTTGTTGTAGAGACTAACCGTGGCTAACTTTTTGTATTGAAGATGGTTGAATATGGAGTGTAGTGACTCTAGAAATGCGTCTTCTTAGTTAAAAAAAAATCCAGACATTTTCTTTTTCTTTATTAAGCTTTGACAATCATTTTTTTCCTAACTTCTTCTTTCTAATTTCTCCTTTATAAATATACACTTTCAATTCTTTGAACTTATCAGATTTATGTGGCACTCAAACTCTTGACTTATCAATCAGATCATCCATAATTGACTGTGGCGTCCTCACATACTAAGGTTCGTGCTTTCATTGATCATCGGGTTAGGGTTCCATTTAATTCTCGGTTTAGATTCGATCTTGGAGACTAAATTGATTAGGGTCGTGTCAGTTCTCAACGGGTTTCAGAGCTTAGGCACCAAGGTCATATTCATCTATCTTTATTGTTTTTCATTCTTGTTTGAGATTTTTCATTCTTGTTATAGTATTAGAAAAAAAAAGACAACAAAAAAATCGTGAACAGTGCCGCATGAACAATATTTTTAAGGTTTCTTTTATCAAATTTGCATCTTTATGGTTTAATTCTCCTTAAATCCATAAAATTTTCCTATTTATTTCCCTTAAAAAAAGATCCAAAAAAAGGAGTGAAACAAAGAAACAAGAGAAGAAGGAAGAGGATAGTGAAAAAAAAAATCCCCGACGTCTTCTTAAAATCTTTTGTTCATTTCTATTATTAGTGTCTTAAAGGGTCCAAAATTCGTTTTCCCCTATAGGTGAAAATTTTTGCCCAAACTTTTGGTAATTTGTACTTCCGAAACTCGATTTTACATACGCATTGCATTCTTGCTTTTGAAATTCGAGTCTCCTTAGTGTCATCTTGTGAATTGCTATAAAAATCTTGATAGTGGTTTGATTAATTTGATAAGAAATGAGTGAGAATTACTACGAAGGCAAGAGAGTGTGAGCATATTAGAGTGTAAAATCCAATAAATTTGAGTGGAATACGAGTGTAATTGAGTGAGTCATTTTCTTGAGTGAAACACGTAAAGAAGTGTGGTGAAGTCCTTTCTAAATTATTTCTAACTTTCTTTTATAGATGTTGGCTATGTCTCACAACCCAAAACAAAATGGAAATGAAGAAGATCAATTTGAAACTACTCAGAATTTGTAAATTCAATCATTAATAGGAGAGATGAGAAGGATGATGAGGGTTCAATTAGAGCACATACACATGCGGGGCAGCCACAACCCGTTCCCCAAGCACAAATGAGGGAGAGAGTTTTAGCTAGAGGAGTGATTGATGAATATTATAGAGATTAGTGGCAGATCTACAGGCAGGCTACACTGAGCCGTAGCCTGATCTTGATTAGGAAAAAAATCATTGATATCCCTTATATTTTCATCAATTTTATATAATGATAGAGTTATTATTTTGTTTCATATATATCCCTAACTCAATTACCCTTATATTTTCATCAATTTTATATTATAGTAGGGTTTTTATTTTATTTACAAATATGTCCTTAATCCAATTATATTCATTTCCATTTGAAATTAGTTATTTATTTATAAAATGATTAAATTATACATTTATTGAATATATTGAAAACATTAGGGGGCTAAAAGGTTGCTACTGCTTTATTTTAAAAAAATTCTAATTGAAAAAAATTATGTCAATCTAATATAAAATTTTCACTAATATTAAAAGTACTTACAAAAACAACTTGTAATAGTAATTATCAACATTTTCATAAACTTTTTATGTGAATTTTGAGATTTCATTTAATAGTAAGTTAGAAAATAAAATTTGAGTATTTTTAGAAGCTTTTTATAAAATAATCATCAGCATATGATTCTTCAAAGAGAGTCAAAGCACCTACTAAAGAAACAACGACATTCAAATACATTTTTATTGGATGAGTTTAGTTTATTATTGAAACTTTTGACTAACAATATATTTATAATTTTAAAAAATGAATAAATTTTTTAGTTGTTTAATTTATTTAAACCTAGTAGTTAAGTACTTGACTTCAACCATTAAAGTTTTACTTGCGAGTTTTAATTGTTTTTAATTACATGTATTGATTTAATTTTAGCTTAAAATTCTTAATTGATTTATTAATCCTTATATAATTATATACTATTAAAGGTTGCAATGTCGGATTCCATAATTGAAAAATAGGGTTTTTATATTTGAATTACCTTTTATTTTCTACTCTTTTTTTATAATTAGTTTTATTTCGAGTACGTATTTATAAGAATAAGATTGTTCATGTCCCTCTTGTTTGACGCACTTCTTCCTACATATGAATTTTTTCACCTTTTACTTTTGGACTATATATACAGAAGTTAAAGACTAGTTGCCCAATGCTTAGGAGTTCTATTATAACGGTTTATATTAGATGAGGATAAAAAAGGTTTGTTCGATGATAATTGCATCTTAGTATTGTGGAGCATCATAATTCATGGGATGAGGCTAGAAAGGCTTAATGTTGTAATTTTATTTTTTCTTCATCCAAGCCTAATGTTTCTGCCCCCATTTGGGATTATTGGGATCATTGGATTTTGCATTAGTAATTATATATATATGTTAAAATTTTTATCTATGTCAGTGTTCTCTAGTATATCATTTCTGTTGGACAGCTCTTTGTTGTTGTGCTTTTGAGTGATATATCACTTAACTGAAAAAGAAAAGAAAAAGGAAGTTTATTGAAGACTAAATGTTTAATTTATGTCTATCTTTCAGGAATGATGTAAATTAGAAACTTAGGTTAGTGCATCTGCAAAAAATGGTATGCAGCATGATTCGCTCATTCGCAATGCTAAGATAGGCGAAACATAAACAAGAGCAACCAGGTAGGGAATTTTTGGTACAGTTTTATTACTATTCTTTTGTGGTTGTTATGGAAGACAAATCAGTTTATTAATTTGTTTAGTGACACACACTTAATATGACAGCCTTAATAAATTGCCACATATACTAGTTTAACTCACCCAGGTAACTCTTGGTTTAATCACATCTTTAAACCCTACTCTATAAGGTTTTCATTACAAATTACTTCCACACCCGCCACTTCCCCACTGTCTTTGTGTTTCACCCTTTTCAAAGAAATGAATTGACAAGTATTTTTCTAAGGTTTCTCTTAGGTTATTTTATAATTATTAGCTTATTTTATTCGTAACGCAACTGTGCACCTTAATTCTTTTTCTTTGTTCTTTCTCCCTTGAAAGAGCAAGTACACTTACCGATATATATTATATTGCAATTTTTGTGTAGGGATTTTCATCCAGCAGCTTTTGCTCTTTTTTTCTCATCCATCAAGTTTTTCTAGGGATTCTCTATTCTCCACTCACCAAGGTTTGATTTTTTCTATGTTATTTTTATATAATATTATGCATTCATTAATATATT
Organism: Citrus australasica; assembly: GCA_029618585.1. Taxonomy (NCBI): domain Eukaryota; kingdom Viridiplantae; phylum Streptophyta; class Magnoliopsida; order Sapindales; family Rutaceae; genus Citrus; species Citrus australasica. Next base: position 7,332,265 of record JARCIV010000006.1, read on the forward strand.
AATTTAATATTTTAATGATTAATTGTTTCATGAGCCATGTATGGTGAAAGAGCAAGTACACTTACTCACATATATTATATTGTAATTTTTGTGTAAGGGTTTTCATCCAGCAGCTTTTGCTCCTATTTCTCATCCATCAAGTTTTCCTAGGGATTCTTCATCCTCCATTCACCAAGGTTTGGTTATTTTTTTTGTTTTATATTATATTATGCTTTCATTTTATACTAATTTAATATTTTAATAATTAATAGTTTCATGAGCCATGTATGATTGACTTTTTAATATTTATATTTAATAATTAATAGGTTATATTTACTGTTCAATTTTGTTTTTGTTAATAATGTATAACAAATTAGCTCCCTAGAATATTAGCTCATCACCATTAAACCATTATCATAGAAATAGTGGGAAATATCTTCCATGAACAAACAAGAATATTTAATATTTTAATAATTAACAGTTTCAGGAGCCATGTACTGTTAACTTTTTAATATTTATACTTTAATAATTAAGAGGTTTAAGATATGTTTACTGTTGATTTGTTTTTCCAATACTGTGAAATGATCACGAAATATGTTATTATAACCCAAACTTTGTATGACAAACTGTAGAAAAATAATAAAATATAAAGAATCAACTCCCTCAAATACTAGTTCACCACATTAGTCATATAATTATAAAATGATCCTTGCAAATAACTCTCAATTTAATGATTAAAATATATATTAGATTTAATTTTCATAAAATTGCCAATGTGGAATAAGAAAAGAATAATAATCAAAGTACATAATTAATAGACTAATAGGTTGTTTGCTTTAACAGGACCTTAATAACGAATAAGAATTGGATGTGGTTGTCAAATAGATTGTCCAGGAGTTTTGTGACGGTGTTAAGTCTTTCATTAAAATTACTGAAACAAGATGGTGAGACATGGCGTCCTTGTCGAGTTTGTTTGAATACCCGATCATTTAATGTGAAAATTATTGGAAGCCATTTGATCCTAAAAGGATTCTCTAAAAGTTATAAAAATTGACTTTACATGGAGAACAACCTGAAATTAGCAGTGGTAGTGCTAGTTTGAATGAGGATACAAAGCAAATAAGTAATGAGGACGATGGTGATGATGGATGTCTTGAGATGTTGTTTGACATGTGTGGAGAAACAAATATGAATATTGGCACAAGTCTAGGAATCAAATAATGTGAAAAATGGAAATATCTTCCATGAATGTGAAAAATTATTTGATGCAGCTAAGCATAAAGCATATAGCATATCCGGGTTGTTCTAAGTACTCAACTTTAACTTGTATTGTTAAGTTAATGCACATTAAAGTACTTAATCATTAGAGTGATAAATCATTTTGTATGTTGCTCTAATTCTTTAAGGATTTGCTTCCTGAAGGTTCAAACATTCCCACATCATATTATGAGACTAAGAAAATATTGTGTGGCTTAGGATTAGGGTATGAATCAATTCATGCATGTGAAAATGATTATGTTCTATTTTGGAAAGAGAATGTTGATGCTGATAAATGTTGTATTTGTGATGAGCCTAGATATAAATTTGATAATGGAAAAGACAAAAAGATCTCGAGAAAGCTCTTACATTATTTTCCATTAAAACCTAGACTACAAAGGTTGTTTATGTCAAGACATACCGCTTGCGGTATGTGGTGGCATTAGGATAAACGTATTGAAACAGAGGGTATTTTAAGGCATCCATCTAATTCTGAAGGTTTGAAGGACTTCGATAACCAATATCCTCATTTTTCTTAAGATCCACGCACTGTTAGATTGGGTTTTACAATGGATGGTTTCAATCCGTTTGGTGATATGAGCAATGCCGATAGCACATGGCCAGTAGTGCTTGTTCTTTATAATCTACCATATAATCTACCACCTTGGAAATGCATGAAAACCCATTTTATGATGATGTCGCTTCTTATTCCGAGTCCGAAAGCACCTAGAGATTTATTGATGTGTATTTACGTCCTTTGATAGAAGAATTGAGATAACTATGAAGCAATGGTATTGGCACTAATGATGTTTCTAAAAAGGAAACTTTTCGTCTACATGCATTTGTTTTGTGGACAATGAATGACTTTCCAGCTAATGGTAAATTATCAGGTTGAAGTACCAAAGGCTATAAATGTTCATAATGTAATAAAGATGCTTACTATCGCCAATACAAAAAGCTCAATTTCATTTATTCCAAGAATCACTTTAAACATTTTCATAAAACCCAACAAATCAACCTCAGAATTGTGTAGTAGATCAACAAAAGTAGTACGTTGCATCATCAAAACCTTTGATAAATAAAATCTATTACATGGGTCATCATCGATTCTTATTGTCACACCACCGTTGGCAAAATAGTTTATAATTTGATGGGAAACTAGAAAAAGATCCAACACCTAAGGCATTGTCAAGAGACGAGATTTTGAAACAATTTAAGTGTGTCGAACTTCTACTATTTGGCAAATGTCCAAAGTGTTTTGGTCAGAAAAGAAAACATTTTTATGAGGACTTGAATTGGACAAAAAAAGTATTTTTTTTTTAGCTACAATATTGGTCCAAACTAAAGTTACGTCATAATCTTGATGTAATGCACATAGAGGAGAATATATGTGATAGCATCATTGAGACATTGTTGAATATCGAAGGAAAACAAAAGACACTGTCAAGGTTAAAAAAGATTTTGAAAAAATAAATATTTGAACTGAGTTACATTTAATATGATGGGCCAAGGATTTTAAAACTTCATGCATGTTATACACTTGCTTTAGCTAAGAGAAAAGATTTTTGTTGATTTTTGAAATCTATTGAGTGTCTTAATGGATAAGCTTCTAATATTTCAAGAATTGTGAATGTTAATAACGGTAAGATTTCAGGACTAAAAAGTCATGATTGTCATGTTTTATTGCAACAATTGCTTCCAATTGCTATACGACCATATTTGCAAGAAGATGTTTGTACAATACTTGTAGAGTTATCAAACTTCTTTAAACAAATATGTTAAAAAACTTTGCATGTTAGTGATTTGAATAAATTAGCCAAAGAAATTGTCCTACTTCGTTGTAAATTGGAGAGGATATTTCCACTTGCTTTATTTGACATTATAGTTCATTTGACAGTACATTTGCCATTAGAAGCAAAACTTGTTGTCCCTATAGCATTTAGGTTGAGGTATCCATTTCAAAGGCACTTAGGGAAATTATAAAAAATATATGTAAGAAATAAAGCTAGACCTGAATGTTCTATTACTGAGGCATGTATTGTGGAAGAAGCACTTACATTTTGCTCGATGTACATTAGTGGAATTGAGACAAGCTTTAACCAATGTGAGCAAAATGATGATAGACAAAATAGAGAAAAGCTCATTGGTATGTCTTGAACAATTGTGAGGAATTACAACCTTACTTAGAGTAAGTATATTGTAATTTTTTTAGCACACACACATACTATTTATTTGATTTTTTAATTTTTAATTTTAATAAAATAATTTATATAGTGAGCATGCTACAGAGTTGAAAGTACAAAGTATTTCTAATATATCTAAAAGATAAGAAGAGCAATTCCCTACGTGGTTTAAAAATCAGGTTTGTAATGAGTGGCATTTAGCAATTTAATATTTATACTTTAATTAACTTTAGGATCAAATTACTTTTTCATTATTTCTTTGTAGATGATGACTATGCATTGCAAAGTGTCTATAAAAGCCACTAACCAATTTTATTTGGCTTGTGGTACATATCTTGTTCTGTACTAGTACTTTAGATGTAATGTCAACAAAGTTCGATATCATGTTCACACTCATGATAAGAATCTAAAACTCAAAATAATAGGGTTATGGTACCAAGTCAACATGGCAATGTCGAAGTGGACTTTTATGGTGTTTTATCTAGTGTTATGGAGCTAAATTATATTTCCAGAAATCACGTTATCTTATTTTAATGCAATTAGTTTGGTATCGATTTTGACAAAAGGGGAATACAAAAGGATTATCATCTCACAAGCATCAATGTAAGCAGAATGTTGTATGATAATGATCCTTTTGTGTTAGCAATTCAAGTCCAACAAGTATTCTATGTTGATGACTATAAGCTAGGATCAAATTGAAAAGTGGTAAATAAGATCCAACACTGACATGTGTGGGATGTTCCAGGAATAGATGACACAGAAGAAAGCTTTGAAGGTGTAGATAATATTTACTAAGAGAATGAATCATCTGACATTCAATTGGTCGTTGAAGAAGATAGACAATTCCATCAGCATGATGTGAGTCCTAAAGAAGTTGACATGACGAAGCAGAATTGTAAAGAAAATGGAGAAAACAAGTTTCTAAAAAAAAGTTTATAGAATAATTGAGTCTGATAAGACCTCTCTATTTATAATAGAGGAAACCTACTTCCCTAAATTAACTTAAAATAGGAAACTAAATCACAATTATAATGGAAATAAATTATACTTTCCTAAGTTAACTAAATCTTATACCTTAATTGACTCTAAAGAAAATAGAAGTCCTAAACTAATAAAATTCTAGAACTCGTCCTCGAGTTTGGCTTGTATAATGCCTTATTATCTGGATGGTATTTGAAGAAATCAGCCACATTGAATATGTGAGAGATATTCCAATTATTTGGTAGTTGGAGTACATAAGCGGTATCATTAATCTTCCGTTCGATGCGAAACAATTTGTACTTGCGATTCTCCAATTTAGTATGAATACCAAGGAAACAATTTCGCCACAAATGCGTCATCACCAAATCACCCTCCTGAAACACCTTATTGTGTCGATGCTTGTCTACCTCAGCCTTGTACTTAGCATTGGCAGCCTCTAAATGGGCTCATACCTTGGCAAGAATCTTTAGTGCCTTTTCTTCCATATTATCCACTGCTTTACTCGTTATTGCTGCTGGCATGATAGCCAAATCATAAACCTGTCGTGAGGAACAAGTATAGATAATCTCAAAAGGGGTCTTGTTAGTATATCGATTTACTATACTATTGTAAGCAAACTCAACCTAAGGCAATGCAACTTCTCAGTTCCGTTGCTGGTCACCACAAACACAGCACAACATGTTGCCCAAAGTGCAATTGACTACCTCCGTTTAACCATCTATCTAGGGATGGAGGCACTACAAATTGCAACTGTATGCCAAATATATGCCAAAGGTATTGCCAAAATTTACTAATAAACTTCACATCCCTGTCAGTAGTAATAGTCTTTGGAACACCATACAAATGAACTATCTCACGAAAGAACAAATACGCCATTGAAGTAGCATATTCCATCTTCTTACAAGCAATAAAGTGCGTCATCTTTGAAAACTTATCAACCACCACCAATATTGAATCACAGCCAGTCCTTGTGCGCAGCAATCCTAGTACAAAATACATGGATAGGTCCAACTCCTATCTTGCTTTGGCACCAACAAAGCTAGAAGAGTACATAGGCTCATACACTCATGAATGAAATGCTTCTGCAACAATTTATCAACCTGTCATTGTAAAATCACATTCTTTTGAGGACTCATGCAGTAATAGGGCAAGTTAGGTAAACTTGCGCCTGGGACTAGGTCTATATGATGCTGGATATCTCACAAAGGTGGTCGCCCATCTGGCATCACTGATGAGGCGATGTCAGCAAACTCAACTAACAATGGTTGTACCTCTCTAGGAATAGAAGTCATCCCGAATTCATCTTGTTTTTGCAGTTTCTTGCAACCATCATAATCTTCTTCTAAATGTCCCTTTACAATAACCTGAAAATTCTTCCCTTCAGCATTAGGATTTTTCTTCTTGGTTGTTAAAGACACTAAACAAACTTTCTTGCTATTCCACTAAAACTCGTTTACGTTATCCCTTTCTCTATGTACTGTGTCCACACTAAACTATCAAGGTCTCTCCAATAAAAGATGACACGCTTCTATATCTACTACATCACACACCATATTGCTCTTATAAATCATCCCAAAGGAGAAAGGAACACGACATACTTTTGTCACTTGCGTTTTTGTCCTTTTCTTTATCCATCTAATTCTATAGAGTGTTGGATACTTCTTTGTTGAAAGTCCCATCACATTAATTAATGCCTTGGAAAATATATTCTCACCACTACTACTACCAAGCCAAGTTTTCTTCTCGTTTTCAATCCCCACACTTTTTAGTCTATTCTACACACCAATGAGTTGTCTCTGTTGAACTCTAGAAACAACATGTTACATATGTTCTTTCAACTTTTTTGCTTTGGAAACAGCTGTACCCATATCCCAGATCGCGTCTACAATCTTATTTTGCATTATTGCTTCAATATGTCAAGATTTTGTAACCATCCGAAACTTTGGGTCATCCATGTATATTTATCAACATTACGATTTCCTTGCTGCAATTCTGATATTTCACGTACAACTACTGTTGGTAATCCGTCAATAGGAAATATTCTTTCATCATCCTCTGCATCCTAGGCCACGATTTGATTAAGGGCTTTCCCAAAACCTTTCTTCGATTCTGGACATTTTGCTACCATGTGAATGTTGCGCCTTTCAAATTAAACGCCACCAGCTTTACTCGCTTATCCTACGGAATCTCCGTATGTTGAAAGAAATTTTCTACATCTAATATCCAGTCTAAAAATTCTTCAACATGCATCCCACTATAAAAATCTACAATATACACGTTAATCTTGTACTCTAAACTCTTCCTGCACCTCCTATCACAATCTCCAACGTCTTCTTCTTCTAAATCGTTGTCTAACTCTTCACGCATGCGCGGCTGCATTCACTTCACGGGTTCTAGATTCTGAGGTACCACTTCGAGATTCATGCTCTGAGGCGTTGCTTCGTGATTAAAACCTTGTCGAACCTCTTCATAGTGATTATCCCCAAGGTTATTCATCGTGATTGACTCGTTGAATTCCTTCCTCGCGATTATCCCTTTGCTACTCATGTTTGTCTCAATTTTCATCCACGAAAAGTCTAAAACCCTTGAGTGTCTGCTCTATCGCCACCAATCTCAGGTTCACTATAAGAAATTTGACTTTTAAGACAATACTTTTTACAACAATTTTAAATTTGGTCACTGAATGGTACTTATTATGACGAACTTTTGAAATTGTTACTAATAGTCTCATTTTGATTTGTGTTATATTTTGTAACCAATAAGTTTTATTTTGAGACTCATTAACTGGTTACTGATTCGACCTTTTTATAACAAACATTATTTTACTCTCAAAAAGGCATATATTTTTTTGTGCAAAAATTTCCCCCTCAGATTGAAAATTTTGGGACAATATTTCATCATTTATGACAAAAATAATGGTCACAAGATATGATTATAGGTGACAAAACTATTTTGTAACTAAAAGAGGGGTTTGAAGTTGGTCAAACAATTTGTGACACAAAATATTAGTCTCTAAAGCTATTCAGATTTTGATTGATTTTAAGACCATATTTTTTTATCATAGATAATTTCCTATAGTGACAAAACTAAAAAATAGTAGTTGAAACTTTTGTCATGAATAATTTTATATTTTATGACCATTTGTTTTTGTTTTTTATATGCATTATTTAGTACCTGATTCAATTTTTTTGTGACAGATTTTATAGTTGCCACAAAAAAAAACATATTTGTATAGCATTAAAAAGTCTCTCCAAAATTAACTATTTTGGGACAATATGTCAACTTTTATGACAAATTATATAGTGGCAAAATATCACTATAAGAAATTTGATTTTGTAAAACGATTTTTATTATGACATTTGTAGATTTTGTCTTCAAATAGTACTTATTGTGAAGATTTTTAAAATCGTCACAATAATCTTGTCTTGGCTGATGTTATATTTTGTAATGAATAATATTTGTTTTGGGACCTATTAATTGGCCACCTAATCAAATTTTTATGACAAATATAAAATTAGTTGCAAAAGAGTATGCTTTTTTTAGCACAAAAAATTCCCTCTAGAATTAATCATTTTCTGACAAAATATCATCTTTAATGACCAAAAATATGGTAGCGAAATATAAAACTAGGTGACACCATTATTTTGTAACTAAAAGAGGGGTGTAAAATTAATCAAGCCATTTGTGACAAAATATTAGTCCCAAAAGCTAATAGGGTGTTGGCTAATTTTAGGACCCTAGTTTTTTGTCACAAATAATTATCTACTTTGAAAAAATTAAAAAATAGTAATTTTAAATTGTCTTGAATAATAATATAATTCATGACTTTTTTTTCCTAGCACGTTATTTAGTATCTGACTCTTTTTTTTTTTTTACGAACTTTACAACACTGAAGAAAAAAGAATAATAACAACATAGCCTAAACCTTAATAACAACACAACCTAACTCTCACTCACAGCCGAAGAAAATAAAGCATTCACAGCCACCATCACCTTAGCCTCTCACTCAACTCATAGCACTTAGCCTCCCACTTAAATCAGTCGTCATTGTTCGATTGAAGAAACTTTAGGCCATGCGAAGACCGATGGAAGCGTTGGTAGTGCTGATGCGCGGTGGGATGCAACGGGTTGAGATCTACGACCTGTGCAAATTTGCTGGCTGTCCATAGTAACTCCAATGGCTTCTGGGCAGTGGTGATGATCGGATTTTGAAGGGGTTGTTGTGAGGAGTAAAATGCAGATGGTAGTGGGTTGAAAATCCGGCGGATCTTACTGATCATGGTGACGATTTACGGGAGAAATCACAGCTTCGTGTAGCCGTTTCTAGCTACTTTTCGGTGGCGACGAAGATACGCAGGTGCTCGCCGGTGCTTGGGAGTTAATACTTTTACTTAACATTCTCTCTCCCCAATTGTTAATCTCGCAATACTTCTTTCTCTTCCAGCGAGTTTTTGGAAACTTTTCCGACTAGTTAATTTTCGCTTACCCTATTTGTTTGCTAGGAAACTAACCAAAGTAACAACAGTGAATAACACTACGTGATTATATGGATTGCTAATTGAATGTGATAGTTGCTTCAAATGAAAAATGATTTAAGATATTATATCTGATACTTAACTTGAATTAAGGAAAGTGTGTAAAAGATTTGAGTGTAAAGTAGCTCAGAAATGAAAAAGAATACAGAAACATCTTAGCTGAAATGATAGCCATATGTTATTTTCTTTTATGTTGAATTGAAATGATATATTAATTACTGAATTATTTTGTTTCATGTGTGAGGAAGTTTTTTGTTGCAATAGCTTTTGACATCAAACTTGTTTAGGTGCTTGCTAGATTTGTTTCTAAGTGCTTTGATGTTCTTAATTTATTAATGCAGTCATTTTCAAGATGGTTTTAATAGGTCTCAGATGAAGCTGATATTGTGTATGTTTTTTCGAATGATTATCGTACAAAGCTTGCTGCCAATGCATTAAAGTTAAAGTAGAACTTGTGATTGACAAGGCAAAGGTATCAAATGCAATACTGTTCTGTGTCAAAATTTTGGTAAATATTTTGTATCCTTTGCTTTGCAGGCTACTACTAAGTATTCAATTAGGGTTCTTTTTGGGACAGCTCTCATAGCTTCAATTGTTATTGTCTTTACTGCAGTTATTTCCATCCTTTCAAGTAAAAGGTATATTTTGAAATTGACATTAAAATCATATCAAATGTTTATTATTATTGTTGGATCCTTTATAAAAGAAAGGTATTCACCATCGGATTCTTAAAAGCAGTGATGATGATGATCATAGGAGACAAAGACGATGCATGTCATTTGATTCAGGATTGAATATTTACCTCCCTCCATCCGATCTATTTTGGTAAATATTTTTTAGTTTCAGACCCAGTAATATTCCTAATATTTTAACGGTTCAAAATTAATTATATTAAAGCCACTAATTAAGAAGTATAAAATTGAACTAAAATAACTTTCCAATTTTCATTTAACGACAAACTTTATTCTAAAAAACTTCATATAATTATGTTCCCGTCTTAAATCATGTAAGGTATTGGGATCCACAGTATTATAGAAGGGAACAAATGTAGACAGATGATGATGATAAGAAAATGAACTTTATTGAATCTGTAAGTAAAGATTTTAAATTATGTATTTTCCTGGGATCCATATTTTTATGGAATGCATTTATATGTATCAAGCTTGATGATAATCATGAGATTGGTCCAGTAGCTTTTGCAAACCTAAATTACATGTGAACCATGCTACAAAAATCTTTTGAGGATTAAAATCGAATTAAAGTTCCATTTTCTATGAATATTCATAAATTGCATTTTTCTTTTCCTTACTTTTTTTTTAAATCAATATCAAGCATTCTTTTCTCATATGTATGAACTTTATGATTGCTGGAGATTGCAGGTTGTTATGTGTATTTTTTTTTTTTTTGGCATAGGAGCCCAATCTAAGCGTTAACAAATAATTTAAAAGAAAGAAAGCACATAATTTCTATTGAGGATTGAGCATGATAAAATATTGCCGTTGTTGATTCGTGGTTGTTTTAATTTCTTGTCATTTACATGATTCATTTATGGTTATTTGGTTTGCAAAGTTGCATATGGTTGATTGAGTAGTTTTTTTTTTTTTCTGCTTTATACAGGTGTTGTTGGACTTGATTTTTGGGTCGTATAAGGTTGACTTGCGGGATTTCTGGGTTGCAAAAGCTTTATGGATTTCAGGTGTACTTGCTGCCATTGATTGAGTATTTCTGGATTAACTAAAGGAATGATAATTTTATCAACAACTAATAATTGAATACCCTTTCATGGATTTATGTTAATAATATTTTTCACTTTAAAGTTCTTTTGTCATTAAATTTTAAATTCTATGGCTACATATTGTTATTAAAATCCAAGTGAGTCTATATAAATTGTCTTTAAAAAAAATTTGAAACTAAATTAATTACCATTTGTATTTGTAAAAATTGTCACAAACGACAACTACTTAAGATGATTATATAATGTCGCGATATGTAAACTTCAACAACGAAAAAATAGCGTCGTTAATTGTATCTTCAAATCTCTAAAATGATGATTTTTAGTAATTATTGAGGCTATATTTTGACACTCTTGAGACAAATATTATAATTATTATAAATCACATATTGAGACAAATATTATAGTCACAATAAACCACGTATTGAGACAAATATTATAGTCACTATAAATTACTTATTGTGAAAAATGTGGAATATCATCGATTGCATTTTTTAATATCATTTGTGACGATTTTAACTTAATTTTAAGACAATGATTGTTGTCACAAAAACATATTTTTAACATGACGAAAATTATTTTGGTCACTAGAACTTTTTAAGACGATCTTTCCACGACTAACATGTGACAATTTATATTTTGTCATAAAAGATATAAGGTGACTAATTTGTTATCTTTAGTGACTAATTTTTTTGTAATAAAATATCATTTTTCTTGTAGTGGTTATAGGCATCTTTCATCGCTTGTAAGGCTGCTTCTACAACCGCCTATTTGATAACCTCCATAGACCGTGCCTGCATCCCTTGATCATCGTCTTTAGGATGGTTATTCCTTTGTTCGTGTGGTCGTACCATGATGACAAGTGAACTTGCATTGATACCAACTGACGAAGTGGAATTGTAAAGAAGATAAAGAAAACAAATTTTAGAATAAAAGTTTATAGAATAATTGAGTCTAAAAAGTTCTTAAAACAATAACAAGACTTTTCTATTTATAATAGAGGAATCTCATTTCCCTAAGTTAACGTAAAATGGGAAACTAAATCACAATTATAATAGAAACAAAATATACCTTCCTAAGCTGACTAAATCTCATACTTTAATTGACTCTAATGAAAATAGAAAGTTCTAAAATAATAAAATACCATAATTGACTCTAATTAAAATAGAAAGTCCTAAAATAATAAAATTCTAGAATCTTAAAATTCCTCAAATAACATCCTACATCATGACAACAATGGAATACATCACAAAGGACTAATGCTTGAAAATTAGAATTCTGATGTTAGGGAAGAGAGTGAAACAATTGAAAATTATTGTAGTGATAATGAAAATATTTCATCAAAAGATGATGACGGTAATGTCAATTAATAATGCATGCAATACAAATTGGTAATCTTTTTTTATATGTATTATTATGTATGATTTATTTTAAGCTGTTTGTTTCTGTTATTATCTATCAGTTGTATATTTTTTTTAAAAAGATTATGGATTATTTAATTATGTTTTGTTAAATTGTAGGTTATTGGATCATGGCTACTAAAGGTTCTCGCCAATCATGTTCAGTAGCAGCGGCACAAGCATGTAATGAATTAGCTGCACCAATTAATTCATTGTCTAATTCTAGCTCTAACGCCATTCTTGGTATTTTATCTAGTCATATTTTAATTTTTTTTATTTTTATCATGTCATTTAAAATTATTGATATTATTATTATTATTATTTTGGTAGCTGCTAATGCCAAAAAAAACAAGAGATCCAAGTCAGGAGGCTAAAAACTTGACAAGCTCTTTCACTAGTGCCAAGCACCATTGCCAATTGAGTTTTGTGAAACAATGAATGTGCCTATTAGTGCTAATGCAATGATAACTCTATGAAATGAGAGTGATCATGACATTTTTACACTTAAATCAATATTACTTAGAAAGTAAATGATATGTTCTTATTGCATTTTAGTTACATTTTGCATGAGCATCTATTTTAGTTTATTTTTAATAAATTGAGTTTATTTTAGATCATTTTTGCTCAGAATATGTGCATGGTGACCGAAATTTTCAAGTTTGATGGATGGAATGTTGCTGCAACAAACTTGTAGAGATGACAAAAGAACTTGGCTATAGAGGAATTAAAACAAGTTTGAATCAGTGAAGATGTTGTAACCATTACTGTAGCAATCCTGGAGTAATGACAGAATGGATTTCGAGCGCAAGAACTAAAAGATTGTAATATGAAGTTTCCAGAAATGGAAGATACGCGCCAAACACTTTCAATTGCCCTAATTCCAAGTTATAAAGCACGCATGAAAAAAAAAGAGCCATCATTTAAGGAAAAACAACAAAGAAAACAATAAGAAAATAGAAATCAAGAGAGATTTTGATGCAGCGAAAGTTTAATGTTCAAAATATTCCATTGATTCTAGAGAATACCGGAACAAAAGAACAACTAAATTCACATTGATTCAAAAGAATACCACGAATTTAGGGATTAAGACTTGTTGATTCCACAGAATACCGAGAATTAATCGTTCAAATACTCACAAAGAGATTTGAAAATTGAAATATTATTAAACTCAAAATTCTCTGCCTTCAAAGGTTGCAAGAGGGAGCTATTTATAGTAGTAGTAATTATCCTAATTCATGAAGTAAAAACAAAATCCTAAATTGAAAGGGAATCAAAATTCTAAATTAGAAAGGAATTTAAAAGTCTTGAACTTTAGTTAATAAGGAAACTAATCCTAGTATAATATGGATTCCTACTCTTCATCATTCCCCCAGGGTGGAGAGAATTAACCCTCGAATTCAGATTGTCAGCAACAACATCTTCATCATGATCACCTCTGTAAGGAATAAGATGCTTAACATTAAATACATCTGCGGTGCAGATATGACTAGGAAGCTTTAATCGGTAGGCATTAGGATTTATCTTCTCGATAATCTCCAAAGGACCGATTTTCCTGGCAGAAAGCTTGTTGTACTCACCAACTGAGAATCTATCTTTAGTTAGGACAGCCCAAACAAAATCTCCCACTTGAAATTCCAAAGCTCGACGTTTTTTGTCTGCCATAATTTTATAACCTTCGGTCATCTGCTTCAAAGACTCTTGCGTAGTTTCATGAATCTTCTGAAGCTGCTCAATAAAGTCTTATGCTTTACCACTTTTGCGAACTAAATCTGGAACTGGAGCCAAGTCGATGGGAGCTCGTGGATTATATCTGTAATTCACTTGAAAAGGGCTTAAACCAGTACTACGCTTAACTGCATGGTTATAAGTAAACTCGACTTGATATAAATTCTGATCCCACATCTTCAAGTTATCACCAACTAGACTACGTAGATGGTTTCCTAAAGAGCGGTTGACAACTTCAGTTTGACCATCTGTTTGTGGGTGGTAAGCACTACTAAAATTCAAGCGAGTGTTGGTCAACTTCTATAATGTCTTCCAAAAATGGCTAAGAAATCGTGTATCCCGGTCAGATACTATAGAACTTGGTAAACCATGCAATCTATAGACTTCCTTGAAGAATAGGCGAGCAACAGTCAAAGCGTCTGTAGTCTTCTTGCAAGCAATGAAGTGAGCCATTTTTTAGAATCGATCAACTACAACAAATATCGAATCCATACCCCTCTGAGTGCGGGGTAATCCCAAAAAAAATCCATGCTAATTTCAGCCCAAGGTTGTGTTGGAATCGACAGCGGCATATATAACCCAGCATTAGTTGCTGCGCCCTTGGAAACTTGACAAATGCGACAAGACTAAGTGTTAGCGATTAGAGCCAGAGTTTTGTCACGACCCATGTGCCCTTCGTTATGTAACTCTGAAATGATTTTCAATCTCAAACTTGAATCAAGAACACACAACTGATTACTCTTGAAAAGGAATTCGTCATGTAAATGATAATCTGAGCGAAACCCTGCAACAACGTCTTCTAATATAGGAGCAAAGTAAGGATCAGAAGCATATAACTCTCGAAATGTGTCAAATCCGAGAACTTGATTATGCATCTGTGTCAATAAAGAAGCTCGTCGACTAAGTGCATCTGCTGCCCGGTTGGATTCACCAGAGGTATGCTTCACCACAAAAGTAAATTGTTGAAGGAATGTTGTCCACGTGGCATGTCTGTGAGAGAGCTTGTCTTGACTATTGAGGTACTTTAACGCGGCATGGTCAATGTATAAAACAAAGTCTTTATGAATTAGATAATGTCGCCAATGTTTTAACGCTTGAACTACTGCGTAAAATTCCACATCATAAGTGTTGTAGTGTGCCTTTGCTCCATTCAACTTCTCACTGAAATAAGCTATAGGCTTACCTTGTTGGATAAGAACAGCTCCAATGCCGACCTTAGAAGCATCACAATGTATCTCAAAAGTGAGCGAAAAATCTGGTAGGGCACTGGGGCAGTAATCAACTTTTCTTTGATAATCTTAAATGCCTTAGTAGCTACTTCTGTCCAAGAGAATTGTCCTCTTTTCATGCAATCGTTGATTGGTGCCATAATAGTACTGAAATAAGGAATGAATCACCTGTAAAAAGAGGCCAATCCATGGAAACTTCTGGTGGCGGATAAAGTAGTTGGCTGTGGCCAATCTCGAATAGCATCCACTTTTGATTGGTCAACAGATATACCATCCTTCGACACCACATATCCCAAAAATAATACTTTCTCTGTCATGAAAATACACTTGTTTACTATTGTGTATAAACTTGTTGCTCTTAAGGCTAAAAGCACTTCTCTCAAATATTGTAGATGTAACTCGTGACTGGTGCTATATATAAGTATATCATCGAAGTAAACAACCAAAAACTTTCCAACGAAAGGGCAAAGAACTTGATTCATGACTCGCATAAAAGTACTCGGAGCATTGGATAAGCCAAACGGAATTACCAACCACTCGTATAACCCTTCGCGAATTTTAAAAGATGTTTTCCATTCATCTCCAGGCCGTATTCGAATTTGATGGTAGCCACTTTTTAAATCAAGTTTGGTAAAAATAGTTGCTCCACTGAGTTGATCTAACAAGTCATCTAATCGAGGGATTGGAAAGCGATATCGAATTGTAATTTTATTGATAGCTCGACTGTCCACGCACATCCTCCAAGAACCATCTTTCTTTGGAGTCAATAAAGCAGGGACTGCACAGGGACTAAGACTTTCACGGATAAATCCCTTTTCTAGTAACTCTTCCACTTGGCGCCTTAATTCTTCATGTTCTGTAGGACTCATACGATAATGAGGTCGATTTGGTAATGTAGAACCTGGTACCAAATCAATTTGGTGTTGTATATCCCGAAGAGGTGGTAAACCCTATGGTAACTCATTGGGGAACAAATCTTGAAATTTCGCCAGAATAGGTGTCACAGCTTCAGGAATCTTTGAATCACCGTTACTCTCTTTTCCCAATAAAATGTAGACTCTCTGTCTTTGCTACAACATCTATAAATCGCTTCTTGCCTAATAAATAATTACCCAATTCTTGCTGGAGAGTAAACTCCTTGTTAGGTAGGAGAACGATCTTGGTGTTGTTAAACATGAAGCTGTAGGTGTTTCTCTTCCCATCATGTACTACGTTTCAATCATATTGCCAAGGTCTACCCAGTAATAGATGACAAGCATCCATAGCAACAACATCACACCAAATTTTATCTTTATAAATTGAACCAATGGATAAGGAAACTAAGCAACGTTTCGATACTGTCACTTGATTTCCCTTCTTCAGCCATGTGAGCTTATATGGAGTTTGATGAGGCTCTGTCTTTAAATTTAGCTTTGTTATGGCTTCTTCCGAAATGACATTCTCGCAACTGCCTGAGTCTATGACCATACGACATACTTTACCCCCAATTGTGCAAGTAGTCTGAAAGATATTTTGTCGTAGCCACTTGTCTTTGTCTTGACCTTTAGGAGTGAAGAATGCGTGGTTCACGATCAACATTGGTCCGCTATCACCATGTTCTTCAACAGATTGAGCGCTACCACTACTATCAAAAGTTAGCTCTACCGCGGACTCTTCAGTTTCTTCCTCCTGATAGTCTTCGCTTTCCTCTATGCCTACGAATAAGCCTTTACCTTATTTTCCTCCCTTTTTACATTCTGTTATTCGGTGTCCATTTTCTCCGCAATTAAAACAGCGTAATCCCGAACCCAAGGATTGGGTTTTGCTGTTTTGACTGATTTCACTAGGTTTACTAGTTTTATTTGCAGGATTTAGAGGAGTGAAATTATGAAATTGAGAAGTCGGGTTTGAATTATCACGAACACCACTTCGAGCACCCCAAAAGCTTGAGTCAATAGTACGTCGACTAAATTGTTTCTCCAACTGCAAGGCTTGTTGGTGTGCCTCTGAAATAGAGAATGGGTCAAGTAAATTTAATTGGTCTTGAAATTGAGATCGTAGGCCTCCAATGTAGCGGGAAACCTGTTGTTCTTCTGTCTCTGTCAAGTCATTGCGTGCCACCAACCAATGAAATTCTGTAGTGTAATAATCCACTAATCGATTACCTTGCCTTAAATTCTGTAGTTGTTGGTATAACAGTTTGGTGTAATTATGAGGCAAGAATGCTCCACGCAAATGCTTTTTGAACTTTTCCCAAGAATCAATATTCTTTTTGCCTTGTCTAATCCTTGTGAGCTTAGTTTGTTGCCACCAAGTTGCTGCTCTTCCACGAAATCGAGTTGCAGCAAGCGAAACTAGTTTATTTTCACGAACTTCTTTGTATTCAAAAACTTCCTCAATAGCATTAATCCAATCCAATAATTCTTTAGGTTGACCACTTCCTTGAAATTCGGGAATGTCAATTCTCAATCCAGATTCCCATCTTCTGTCATCAGTAGACTCAGTTCTAGGTCGACGCCCAGAGAATGGGTTAGCAAAGCTTCCACTTGATTTGTCTTCATGTTCTGGAGTACGATGGCGTTCATCAAGTAACTCTGTCATTCGTGCCATTTGTGTAGCTAGCATATCAATTCTGGCTGTCAGACTAGCCAGGGCTTCATCTTTATAAATATCTTCTTGATTGTAAGTTGCAGTATGAGCATCACGAGCTTTTCTTGGAAGCATTTTATCAAATTCGGGTTTAAAAAGTAGTGGGGCTAAATGGAAGAAAAAAGGAAAGGTTTGGTGGTAGATGGAGTTATATTGGTGATGCCAGGTTTTAGCTCTGATACCAAACTGATGCAGCGGAAGTTTAATGTTCAAAATATTTCGTTGATTCTAGAGAATACCGGAACAAAAGAACAACTAAATTAACATTTATTCAAAAGAATACCGCGAATTTAGGGATTAAGACTCGTTGATTCCACAGAATACCGAGAATGAATCGTTCAAATACTCACAAAGAGATTTGAAAATTGAAATATTATTAAACTCAAAATTCTCCGCCTTCAAAGGTTACAAGAGGGAACTATTTATAGTAGTAGTAATTATCCTAATTCATGAAGTAAAAACAAAATCCTAAATTGAAAGGGAATCAAAATTCTAAATTAGAAAGGAATTTAAAAGTCTTAAACTTTAGTTAATAAGGAAACTAATCCTAGTATAATATGGATTCCTATTATTCATCAGATTTGAGGGCTGAAATAGAGGATTCATAGATCAAGTATATTTCAACTCTTTATCTTATTTTCTTGTTTTATATTTTGTTTATGGGAATTATTTATTGTTCTATCACAAATCACGAACTAAACGTTGCTGTGGTTGAGTAAAAAACAAACTTAATGTTTAGTTGACTGATATATGCGTGTTGCTTTGTATTTGCTATATCATTTTATCTTAATTTTACTTATTTCAATTCTGTATTTCGACTAACCACTCATTTAGTGGATACTAACTAAAAAAGAGCCTAAAGATGGCCTGACTTAGTGGAACAAATTAAGACAATACTTGATTATAGATTGGATTTTCAAAGTTGAGTTAATCTTGATTTGGATAGTTTCATGCTTGATCTACAACTAGTGAAGAACTAGACATAGGGATTTACCTTATAGGGTAAATGAAACCTAGAATGTTTAATGTGATATGTTGAGTGTTAAAAAGTGTATATTTATAAAGGAGAAAATTGTTATTTTACACTCCGAGTCTCACTAACATCCCTAATTTATGTATTTAAGTCCATTGTAATTTAATTATGTGTGTTTTATTATAATTATGTATTTTAGGGGGCATCAAGGTCATTTCACAATGAACGAGAGAACAAATAGCAAAACGGACAGTAATTTTAAACTCAGGACATTTGAAAACCTTAGGAGGAGCATAAAAGGATAAATGACATTGTTCACATATATAATATTGTTTACACATACGGTATCGTTCATAATACTATTCATGACACTGTTCACATATACGGACTGATGACATAGCATGGATCGATGATGTGGCACCGACCGATGATGTGGCAGCATTCGATTGGACGAATGAAGCGGCATTGACTGCTTTTATGGCATTGACTGATGAGTTGGCGTTGACCCATGATGTATCGCAATCCTATTGGACTAAAATGATTATATAGAATTGATCGGTGACGTGGCAGTATTTCAGTGGACCAAAAAAAGTGTGTACAATACATTGTTAGCATATATATATCCATAATGTTGATTTTGATGATAGCAAACAAGATTAAGATTTTAAAAGCTCAAATTATTTTTCATACATTTTAAACAAATCATTATTTTGATAATATAAGGTTTTATACTTAAAGAAAAAATGATTTTATAGAATTGGTTAGTTTTCAAGTTCATAGTCAAATTGAAAAAGTTTTAAAACTACGGAAATGGACTGATTTGTAAAGTTTTATGACGATTTGGGCCATAGTATAATTATAGACAGTTTTGGGGCAACAATATAATTTTAGAAAATAGTTTCACTATAGCAAACGGCTAACCGTTTGTGAAAAATGGCAAACTGATAATTTTCAGCAAGCATCTTCTACAAAGGATTGTTAAAATGATGATTCTGGAAAATAACGGTGAACCATTTATGGAAAACGGGGAACCGATAATTTCGAGATTGCTAACCTTGAACCGTTTAGTGAGAACGGTTAAGCCAAATTTATTTTACAGGTCTCTAGAAATTAACGGTGAACCGATAGTGACAAACGGTCAACCGTTTATTTGAAATTCAGCTCAATGGTAACTTTAACCAGAATAAACAGTTAATTGTTAACAGTTAACGGCGCTCCGTTTACGGGCAGACAGTCAATAACGACTAGTTTTTTCAGCTCCAACTATAAATAAGCTCAATCTAATTCAAATAAGTAGAATTCCAACGATTATCATTGAGAAAAATATTGAGAATACAACTTCATTAAGTTTTAAATCCTTGTATTCATCTCATTCATTCACACATTGAGCTTTCATTTGTGATCAAACATATTGTGTAAGAGAAATTCATTTGTAATCCTTTTTGTAAAATCAAGTTAAGAGATTGTAAGTGTTGGGATACACTTGGGTTAAGACATTGGGGATAATCTCTTGTTGTGAAGGTCCATTGACACCTTAGAAGTCATTTGTAAGCATTTGAAGCATTGGAGACTTGCTTAGTGAAATTCTCAAGCCGGGTGAGCTTGGAGGCGTGAACGTAAGCAGGGATTGCCGAACCACGTAAAAATCATTGTGTTTTTTTTCTCTTCTCTTACTCTCTTATTATTATGCTTTATTGAATTTATTGTTTTTTATTCCATTAAGGCATTAGATTAAATTCTTGTGTGGTTTGCTTAGCTTAATTTTTAATAACCCAATTCAGCCCCCTCTTGGGTTGCCTAGTTAGTATTTCATTTAGTATCAGAGAGAGGTGCTCTTGTATAGACTTAACCGTCTAGAGCTAAAGATCTATAGCCATCCAAATTAGCTCAACTTTCATGGAAGACAAATCTACCACTAGATCCCCATTCTTTGATGGTAATAACTATCCATATTGGAAAACTAGGATGAGAGTCTTTTTACAAGCCTTAGACTATGAATCGGATGATGAACTTGATGAGGTAAATGATCTTCCTACTTATGATTAATTACATAATGCTTTTAAAGAATTGCATGATGAGTGGATGAAAATTGCTAAAAAGAATGTATGTCTTAAAAATAAAATGGTAGAGTTCACAAATGAAAATGAATCTCTAAGTACAAAGATTATATGCCTAGAATTAGAGAATAAAATATTGCATGATAAAGTTGGATTATCAAATGAGAAACGTAGCACTTCACACGAGCATCTAAAATCACATGTAGACGACTTGAAAAATGAAAAGGATACTTTACAAAAATGCAATGATTCATTAAATGGAAAGATTAAAGGACTAGAGTTAGAGAATAAAACTTTGCATAATAGAGTTGCATTATCAAATGAGAAACCAAGCACTTCACATGAACATCTAGAGCCACATGTAGATGATTTGAAAAAGGAAAATAAAATGCTCAAGAAAAAGAACATTGAACTTAGTGATGTTGTGTTAAAATTCACAAATGGTCAAAAGAACTTAGATAACTTTCTTAACTCTAAAAAATATGTATTTGATAAAGGAGGACTTGGGTATAAGTCTAACTTGAAGCAAAAGTATTATAAGAATTACTTTGTTAAAGCCCTCCACTAATGATCAAATTGTATGTCATTATTGTAATGGAAATGGTCATTTGAGTTTTAGATGTCCAGTTAAGAGAAATGTATATTATGGAGTCAAATCTATTTGGATTCCAAAAGGAACCAAATCTAACACGCAAGGACCCAAGAGTATTTGGGTACCAAAGGGCACAACATGAATGTTTTCTTTGTAGGTACCACAATCAAAGAATGACGAAGAGTTCCTTGATGAAAACTTATGAGGATAATCACTTGATTATTGTCTAATCGAAAATGATGAGACAAGATGATTTAATTGTTTTGATAATAATTATTGCCTTATTGATTATAAGTGATGGTCTTTTAATCTTAGTAAGTATTTCATATTTCATCATAACATTAAGTGCATTAACGTGATGTGGATAAGTTTATCTTGCCTATTTATTATGTTGAGTGGATTATGATATATGGATAGTAGCTTGAATTTGTGAAAGTATACTTGTATGTTTACATGATTGAATTATCATTGTGTATAACATTGAGTGCTTGATCATGATGCATGGTTATATATATATATGATGATAGCTTGTCAACTCATCATGATGGATTTGTTTGATTTTAATGATTATGCAATGCCTAAGCATGATAAATAAGTGATATTCTTTAATTCTCAATCTTTGAATGCTTACATATTTCATGATTATGTGATATATATGCATGATAAATGAGTTATGTATTATTTCTTGTATTAGAAGTAATCATGGTGGAGAATTTGAAAATCATACATTTGAGAATTTTTGTAATGATTTTGGCATTGACCATAAATTTTCATCACCTAGGACTCCACAACAAAATGGAGTTGTAGAGAGAAAGGATATGTCTATTCAAAAAATGGCTAGGACCATGTTGATTAAATCTCATCTCAATAAAACTCCCTATGAGCTTTGGAAAGATAGAAAACCCAACATTGGTTATTTCAAAGTTTTTGGATACAAATGTTTTATTTTGAACACAAAAGATAATCTTGGCAAATTTGATCTAAAATCTGATGTTGGTGTTTTTTTCTTGGCAATTCAATCACAAGCAAAGCTTATAGAGTGTATGACAAAAGAACTTTGGTTGTGAAAGAATTTATACATGTTACATTTGATGAGTCTAATTTTTCCTCTACGGAGAAAGTTGTTGTTGATGATGATGTAGATGAAAAGCTACAAGAAGATTCATCAAAGGATAGCCAAAAGAATACACCGCTTGAAAATCAAGAGGAACAACATAAAGAAAAAAATGCGGAGTAAAATGAAAGTACTTCTCAAACACTCCCCAAAACACTCCCCAAAGAGTGGAGGTATGTTTCTTCTCACCTTAAGCACTTAATTTTGGAAGATCCATCACAAGGTGTAACTACTAGATTATCACTTAGAAATATATGTAAGCATTTGTAATAATGGATTTGATCACTTGTTCTTTAGCTCATAATGATGGCTTATCTTAATAGCTATGTTAATTTTGATGATCTATATATTGTCATTATGTACTTATGCTTTGCTTAAGTTTTGATGATAAAGATTGTGCTTTGATGATTCCATTGTATTTGATGAAATTTGGTTTTATGGAATCTATGATTGGTGAATGGATATATATATTTTTTTTTTTTTGCTTTCTTGACGCATTGTTAAATATGCATTACTTGCTTTAAATGATATCTAAAGGGAGAAATACATCTACTTTGAGATTTTTTAAGCGTATAAGATTTTCTAAGTTACATTGAAATGTTACATTAGATCTTTGATAAGTTTAGTTGTCTTGATTTCTAAAATGTGATTAGTAATTATGGAGTTTGGATAGTTGATAATATGTTCTTATAACTTTTGCATGCTAATTTGCTAAACAAATCGAAACGTCTTTGCGAAAAAATATTTTCAAAAACTCTGCATAAACTTGGGATGATGAAATTTATTAATATCTCTAATCATGTTATTAATATGATTAAAATTGATTTCTTGATAATTTTGATGATTAATGATTATATATGTGTTGCTTGATGAATTGATTGAGTTGTTGGTTTGTTATAATTGTTTAAGCTTATACGGAAGTTTTTTTAACCACTTTGTGTATTTGAGGATTTGTTCATTTTTAAAGGGAGACTTTGCCGAACTTTTTGCTCGCATAAAATGGGTAATATCTGTATCGAATTATTTTTTATGATCTGTTATTGCATCTATCTATCTTTTTCTTTTTTATGATAAAGGAGGAGTTAAATATGATATGTTTTTGGATAAAATCATTTTGATTAAAATTTTGAATTGACCATATATTTAGGAGGAGCATACAATATAATTTTGGATAATATGCATTTTGAGCATTTTTTTATGGTTGATATGTGATTATGGTGATTTTTTTGAGATATGATGATGATTTGATTACATTGTTTTATATGATAATTTTATGTTATGATAATTACATGGTTGTAATATTATTAAACTTGTATTTGAGGTGATGCTTGTTGTGAGGGGGAGATTCTATCAAAATTTCTACTCGGCTAACATGGGTAACAAATTTGTTACTCTTATTGGTTTCCTTTAAGTTTTCTTTTTTATGATGAAGGGGGAAAAGCATACATGTTTTTAAATTTGTAAAAATTTCTACACTTTTTCTTTTCCATTAAGTTTTCTTTTTTATGATGGAGGGGGAGAAGAATACAATTTGTTAATTTAGTTCATTGACAAATTGTAAGGGGTGCTTATATTTAGGGGGAGAAATTTGAGGAGTCATTCTTTAAATATATACAAGGTTTGTCATCATCAAAAAGGGGGAGATTGTTAGCATATATGTATCCATAATGTTGATTTTGATGATAACAAACAAAATTAAAAATGATTAAGGTTTTAAAAGCCCAAATTACTTTTCATACATTTTAAACAAATCATTATTTTGATAATATAAGGTTTTATAGTTAAAAGGAAAATGATTTTATAGAATTGGTTAGTTTTCAAGTTCATAGTTAAATTGAAAAAGTTTTAAAACTACAGAAATGGATTGATTTGTAAAGTCTTATGACGATTTGGGCCATAGTATAATTATAGATAATTTTAGGGCAAAAATATAATTTTGAAAAATAGTTGCACTGTAGCAAATGGCTAACTGTTTGTGAAAAATGGCAAACCGATAATTTCCAACAAGCATGTTCTACAAAGGATTGTTAAAATAATGATTCTAGAAAATAACGGTGAACCGTTTATGGAAAATGGTGAATCGATAATTTTCAGATTGCTAGAACCGATAATTTTTAGATTGCTAACTTTGAATCGTATAGTGAAAACGGTTAAACCAAATTTATTTTGCAAGTCTCTGGAAATTATCGGTGAACCAATATTGACAAACGGTCAACCGTTTATTTGAAATTCTGCTCAACGGTAACTTTGACCAGAATAAACGGTTAACCGTTAACAGTTAACAACGATCCCTTTACAGGCAGACAGTCAATAACGACTAGTTTTTTCAGCTCCAACTATAAATAAGCTCAATCAAATTCAAATAAGTAGAATTCCAACGATTATCATTGAGAAAAATATTGAGAATATAACTTTCATTGAGCTTTAAATCCTTGTATTCATCTCATTCATTCACACATTGAGCTTTCATTTATGATCAAACACATTATGTGAGAGAAATTCATTTGTAATCCTTTTTGTAAAATCAAGTTAAGAGATTGTAAGTGTTGGGATACACTTGGGTTAAGACATTGGGGATAATCTCTCGTTGTGAAGGTCCATTGACACCTTGGAAGTCAATTGTAAGCATTTAAAGCCTTGGAGGCTTGCTTAATGAAATCTTCAAGCCCGGTGAGCTTGGAGACATGGACGTAGGCGAGGATTGCTGAACCACGTAAAAATCATTGTGTTTGTTTTCTCTTCCCTTGCTCTCTTATTATTATGCTTTATTGAATTTATTGTTTTTTATTCCATTAAGGCATTCGATTAAATTCTTATGTGGTTTGCTTAGCTTAATTTTTAATAACCCAATTCACCCCCTCTCTTGGGTTGCTTAGTTAGTATTTCATATGTGCATTACACAAAGTGGCAACCCTAATGATGTGTTCTATCCAATCAGAACTTGCCATATCGCGCAACCCTGAGCGTCCAAATTGTTTTAATCTGGTGGCCATGATTTAGTCATTGTATCTATAAAAAAGCGCCTCCCTCCCCCTAATTCGACACCCCTGAATTTATTTTTGAGCTCCATTTTCTGTAATTCTTTCTCCATCTTGTATTTTCTACGTATTGTAATAAATTTTCATTTTACCCCTAATTCAATTATGAGTAACTAATTTTCTTTCAAGATTGAGTTGAATGTAAAAGCCTCAACATGTTCAATGGGCTTTATTTGGTAAATTTATTTTCTCTTCCCCTCTCATTTTTGTGGATGTTTTGACTTTTCGTCAACAAATAATAATAATATTGTCCAGATACCGCACTGGTATAACTGACTCCCTAGTGCAAGGTTATTACCATTTGGCATGATAAGCCCTTAGCACTATATTGATTAGAGTATAGTTCATGAGGAGTGGAAACCCCCCTCATGATTTAATTGGCGCTAATAAGGAATATTAAGCCGATGGTGCATGTTGATGCAGATCCAAATACTCAAGCGGTTTATTTTAATCGATTTGACTTCAATTTATTCTTGCCATTTTAATTTAAATTTTAGGATAATATAAATCAAATCACCCACTTAGAAAATTAACTCTGCATGTAATTAAAATTCACCTCCTCGTGGGATCGACACTCGTCACCATTGCTCTATTCGACAATAGATTCGTGCACTTGCGAGTTCAATAAAATTTGCACAACATTATATATGATATTAGCGTAACAATTGGTCACTATTAGGTTGCATTAGATATAAAATATTCAACAAACGACAACTAAGGATGCATGAAAGATTTTGTCTGGTGTTGTAGTAGATGTTGTAGCGGCAATATTGTAATTGAAATAGTCAATACCATTAAGTGAGTTTATTCATTCAACTACTATTTCCCATTGATTACATTCTTGTGTTTGACGTGATAAATTTCCCTATTGCATTTTTATTTTAATTAGTTCATTAGTTTCATTAATTGTCTTATTTTAATTTAGAACAAAACTGCACTGTTAAGATTGTTATAGCAAATTTGATAACATCAATCCCTGTGGAGACGAACTGAATACTCATCAGTATATTACTTGTTGTGTACACTTCCACACTAACACCTATAGTAATAGAAACAGCATGCAACAATGCTAGCTTCTGACATTGGTGTTGTTCTTAGGAAAATTGCTCCATTAGGGGCAAAGAAATAGAATGATGTGTTAGAATATCAAAGAATATTGATGATAGATGATATTGCAGTATTATTTTATTTCATTTCATTTCATGTTTAAAAGTTCATGGATTTGTGTAGTCTTTTGTTTTTTATACAAATTGAACTTTGGTAACATTTGTGATAATTTTTTCCTTGTTCACATTACAGATCAAATTTGTCATTGATGTCCATTGATATAAACCTCGTCAAGAACTAACGTGACTCTAATCAATTAAGTCCACAAGATCGAATCTAAACCAGGAATTGAATGGAACTGCGAACCAATGCTTAATGAATGCACGAACCTTGGTATGTGAGGATGTCACAATCAGTTATGGATGGTCTGATTGATAAGTCAAGAGTTTGAACGCCATGGAAATCCGATAAGTTTAAAGAGTTTGCATAAGAACCAAATAGAACTAAGTTTCTCACCAATTGCTTCAAAAATTATATCTGTTTATTGAATACGAGTGCATTTTTCTTTCTTTTTTCTCTCACATTTTCCTCGGCCTCTTTTTGAACTTTACTCTCTTTTTCTTTTGCTCATTCTCTCTCTGTAGGCTCACTTGGTCTCCATAAACTTGCTTTAGTGTCAATGGAACAAGAGTGACGTTGCGTTGATTAGATACAAATGAAACACGTATGTCGAATTGCCAAGGCCGCCCAAGTAACAAGTGTCCAGCCTGTATTGGTACTACATCACATAGCACTTTATCTTCATACTTGCCAATCCAAAAGTCACTAGTACCTACTTGTTCACTTTCACCTCACTACTGTCTTTTAACCATTGTAGTTTGTATGGCCATGGGTGTTAATTGTCGGAAGCCCTAACTTCTCTACCATACTTTGTCTTGAACATAGCAACATTAGAAAAACTTCCTCCATTAATAATCATACTACATACTTTGTCTTGAACATAGCATCGAGTATGGAAAATGTTTTCCTGTTGCACAGTTCTTCCTTTACTTGCACACTCAAATCTCTCATAACTACTAAAGTCAATTCCCCAAGGGCTATATCCTTTCATCGTCGACGTCCTCTGATGGTGGCGTCTCATTTTCTTTCGTTTCATCTTCAGTTACAATCTCACTGTTGTCCCGCAATACCATAACTCTTTTATTCACACATTCACTTGTGATATGCCCCCTACCATGACATTTAAAACACTTAATGTCACAATTCCTATTAGTAGGAGTCACGATGTTACCTTGTGAATTGTGCTTGGAGGGCTTAGATCCTAGCTAAGGTGCAGTAGATGCTTGTGGCCTCTCATTTCATTTCACATAGCTCGGCTTCCAAGGAGTAAAACTCGAGCTTGGGGTTGTACGGGTGTTACCCCTCCTCAATCTCCACATAATGTTGCAACTCAACCTTATCTACGATCTCTCGATTAAGATCATTCAAGAATAGTGCCATGGTAGCCTCTCTATCTTCCTCCACATTTGCTCTAATTATGGCAATCTTCATTTCTTTATAATAATCCTCAATGCTTCGGCTACCCTGTGTAAGACTTTGTAATTTTGGGTACAAGTTTCGATAATAGTGCTTAGGTACAAAATGTTTTCTTATTAATGATTTCATTTTATCCTATGTCTCAACTAGACGTTCCCTATTTCGCCTCGTACTTATAACAAGTTGATCCGACCAAGTAATAGCATAGTCAGAAAACTCAATCACAGTCAATTTTACCTTTTTTGCCTTCAAATAATTGTCGCAGTCAAATGTGAACTCCATTTTCTTCTCCCATTCAAGGTATGCTTCCGGGTCATATTTTCCTTTAAAATATGGAATCTTCATCTTTATGCCACTTAATCCATCATCTCTATTCCTAACTCTCCTACCTCGTCCATCTCTCTTATAGCTTCCCATTAAGTCCTCCCATTCATCATACTCATCCTTATAATAGTCATCAATCTCTCCTCTAGCTGGAGCTCTTTCTCTTCTACATACTTAAGGAACGGGTTGTGGTTGCCCTGCATGTGTGTTCTCCACTTGATCCAAAAGCTCGTCTATGAGCTCTAATTCAGCCCTCATCATCATTCTCATCTCTCTCATCAATGCTTGAATTTGTAAATTTTGAGTAGTCGCATATTGATCCTCTTCATTTGTGTTTTGCATTGGGTTATGAGACACGGCTAACATCTGCAAAAGAAGGTTAAAAATAATATGGAAAGGACATCACCTCACTTCCTTATATGTTTCACTCAAGAAAATGATTCACTCAATTCCACTCATGTTTCACTCAGATTTATTGGTTTTTACCCTTTAATATGCTCACATTCACTTGCCTTTTTCCACTCATAGTAATTCCCACTCAGTTCTTATCAAACTAATCAAACCAATATCAAGATTCCAGTAGCAATTCACAAAGATTACACTAAGAGGAGTCAAATTTCAAGAGCAAGAAGGCAATGCATATGTAAAGTTGGGTTTTGACTTTAGGCAAAAAAATTTCACCTATGGGGTAAAACCAGTTTTGGACTTCCAAGGCATTAATAATGGAAAAAAAATGAAAGATTTTCAAAAAAGGTTGGGGACCTTTTTTTTTTTTTTAGGAAAAGGAATAGGTAAAATTTGTGGATTTAAGGAGAATTAAACAACAAGGAAGCAAAATTGATTTTAAAAAAAGAAACCCTAAAAATATTGTTCGCGCGGCACTGTTCACGTGACATTGTCCATGCAGTACTATTCACACGGCACTGTTCACGAATTCTTTTTTTTTTTTTATACTAGCACAAGAATGAAAATTCAAACAAGAATGAAAAACAATAAAGATATATGGATATGACCTTGGTGCCTAGGCTCTGATACCAAATGATACGAACCCCGTCAAGAACTAACACGACCCTAATCAATTTTGTCCCCAAAATTGAATTTAAACTAGGAATTGAATGGAACCGCGACCCAATACTTAATAAAAGCACGAACCTTGGTATGTGAGAACGCCACAATAAGTTATGGATGGTTTGATTGATAAGTTAAGAGTTTGAATGCCACAAAAATCCGATAAGTTTAAAGAGTTTGAATAAGATCCAAAGGGAATTAACTCTCTCACCAATTGCATCAAAATTGATCTCTATTTATTGGATACGAGTACATTATATAGGGTTGGTTACAAGAATTTTTGGAAATAATCCTGAACCAAAATCAAATTGAAAATCTGAATCTAAACAAATAGGAAAGAATCTAAATCACATCAGAATCCTAATTTAAGTGAATATAAAAGAATCTAAATCAAATCAGAATCCTAATTTAAGTAAATAGGAAAAAATCTAAATCAAATCAGGATCAAAATTGGCTTAAATGCATTAAATCAATTAAAATGGAAATTAGGCGGTTAAAATAGAAATAATTGATTTGATTCTCTAATAGCCTCCTCAAGAAACAGGAAAGTATCTTAAAAAGGAAAATAATATATTTTTCCGCCATAATGTGCAAGCCAACTTCCTATTTCATGGAAGTGATTATTTGGAAACTTCAAGAGCCGGAATCATGCATTTATCATGTTTGATTCCTTCAACGGGCCTCCATGAATTTGATTGAGCCTAAGTTACTTGAATCAATCCATTAACCGCTTCTTTGAATTTCTTTGCTCGAGGTCTAGTAACGGCTCTGATGAGAACTTGAATAGGATCTGAATATGCCTCATCCCACGTGCTTGTGATAGTTTTATCCTCAATCTCATCATCCATAGTCCAATCAGTAAAAACTACTTACTAGATAAATTGGCGATGAGGTTCAAGAATTTTCATCACCAACTAAAGAAAGAGTTTGAAGAATATCCTACAATTGAGGAGGTAAAGTGAAATCCATCGAAGGATCTTCGTCATAAGCAAGCAAAATGGGAGGGTCTTTGTGATTATTTTTCAAGTGAGGCATTTAAGGTACAGTTTTAATATATCAAGTGCTAATTGCTGGTGGAATTCTTCTTTGTGATTTCTATTTGTTAACACTGGTTTTTAACACTATTTTTATTGTTGCTCTACAATTTCGGCACTAGAGTTAATTATCATAGATTGTTGGTTTCTCTACAATTTCTGCACTAGAGTCTAGGTCCACATGTTTGGAGACTGGATGGTAACTCTAGATATTTCGATTATCTAGTTTGTAGTACGCAAAGCCCTAAATGACCACTGGAAAATGATATAAAACTCATTTGCCACTTTCAGGGGAAAAAAATAAAAAAAAATGAAAGACGAACATTTGGAGTCTCTTTTTTTAACTTTAAATCTTTAACAGTTGGAAACACATTTTTCTTTATCTCCTAGTGTCACTCCATGCACCTTTAAATCTTTAATAAGTGGATTCACTTTAATTAGTCTGCAAACTCATGCCACATTTTCACAAAAAAAGAAAAATTGTTCAATACAATACATTAAATGTATATTGATAATTATAAAGTTTGAATAGGCCAAAGCCAAAAGCCAAAGCTGATTGACACGTACGCAACAAGATTAATTGAAGATGAACTTTGAATCATGCAATTTAATTTAAGCTACTTAGCTTAAACTTAAATGGTCTTAGCAAAAATAGAAAGTTGATGACAAATTTATTACACTGACTTGTAATTGTTAAATAGAGATTAAATTTTGTTTGATTTACGGGCAAAGAACACTACATTGAGTATTAATAGCTTATAAAACTTCTGATATGACCTGATATATGATAATGAAATATGATCTAATTAATTTTTGAAATTTTGAAGAAAATTAAAATGTGATTACTACCTGACTAATTGATTGAATTTGGTGAGTTAAAATTATTTGAAATGAATAAACATATTTATTCACAATAAATTTCATGGAAATTGATCTTTTTCAAATGATTATCATCCTATATGAGTTTTTAATTCAATCTTTCTATGGTAGGTTGGGGTTTGCATAAATCAATCATTTTAATTAGATTGGTTTGAAACCCATTTATTATTAATTTTTATAATAAAATATATCTCTGAGGATTCTTTCCATGAACCATATTATGTATAAATATTAAAATGCAACTACCTGTTAAAGTGCTTTAGAAAAATGAAGTTTATGGCTAACTTAGGTGTTGTACATTATTGTAAAATCTTTGTTAACTACATTTTCTATTTTTTTGTGGGCAATTTTTTCTGTTATATTTTATTTTGTTACGGATGTTTTTTGCTACTGTAAAAGTTGTGCAATTATATATGCAATTGAATGAACATTCATTTATTTACTAGATTTGTTGGTTGACATCACACATAAAATGGCCTGTAGGTAAATCAATTTTGATGTCTTTAATGACTTATTAGAACCTAGTTCAGCTTACCGACATTACATGATGACATAGTTTTCAAGTAATGGTTGTCACTTCGGTTAAGTAATTTAATGCTTAATAACATGTTCTAACAAAATCAATTACATAAACAATAAAAAAAACAAGCAGAATCAATTGCATGCCAAGTCAAATCCTTGGCAGTTTGCGCTAAGTGAAACATACGTCTAAATCTAGAAATGAGAGGAAAATACCATAAAACCTTCGCCATAATACCTATCTTATATTTTTCAACACTACCACTCTTTTTTTCTATCTAGACAAACCACAAGTAGGACATTCAAAAAGCTCTTTATACTCTTTTCTGTAGAGTATACAATCATTTGGGCAAGTATGTATTTTCACAAATTCTAAGCCTAAAGGAGACATTGTTTTTTTGGCTTCATACATAGACTCTAGAATTTCATTATTTTAAGGCAACAATTCTTTTAAAAAACTCAACAGTGCAGTAAAATTGTTGTAAGACCACCCAAATTTACCCTTCATATTGAACAACTTCACAAAAGTGTCTAACTTAGTAAATTTTGTACATCCTGGATCCTAAATGCCTTAGGATCTCCCTCACAATCCTTGTAAGCATCATTGAAAATATCCATTGTATTATCATTGTTGAAGTCCGTTGAATCAAATGGAATGTCTACATTAAAAGTGACATGGTATAGCCATCTTCCCCATGCCACTTCCAAGTTTTATAAGACTTTACAAAACCATGCCAACACAGATGTTCAGTTACAATTGTAGGTGTGCAAAATGCTAAATTCCAACATTTATAACACAGAATCATCAAAAATTTTAACGGCAAAGTTCACAAATTTGACAACCCGCTTTTTCATACTCAAATGACATTTTACTACAATCAATCCAAGACTTATCCATAGTGTTTTCAACGAGTTTTGATCCTGACACATAACAGAGGGCAAACATGAAACAAGAATATTGACTTTTCAAATTTGTTCTATCATTAAAAAAAATAAAAAATTAACATTTACTTACACACACATGGAACCAAAAACAAAAAAAGATCAAAACATGTTGGCCTTACATACTAGCCAATATTTGCATATTAAAAAAGCAATCAACAATGCAATACAAAAGCAAATGGAACATAGAAACAAGACAAACTCAAATACCCAAACAATAAACCCAAAAAAAACAATAAAGGAAGCTGGGTTAATTTACTTAGCATATCAAAATTAATTTAATTTACTAAGGTTATTGACTATAAATGCATACTAAAGAATTAAAATACTTTGGTTTTGATCCCATGCATTGCAAAAAGCTTGAAGGCCCCCGAACTCAGTTGTAAAGCGTGGGCTTGAAAGAAATTGTAGGAAATAATCCAAGACTGAAACAAAAATTCCCTAAAAGCATATCAACAATTGATAATAACACATTAACTTAAATAATTCATATCACTACTAAAAAAATGGTATTTACTGACTTTATAATAGTGTCAGAAATTACTTTCACTAACACTTGTTAATTGTATCAGTAATCTGAAAGTCAGAAAAATAATGACACTTGTAAGTGGTGTTAGTGATTACTATTATTACAATATCACCGATATTATGACACCACAGTGTTAGTAGTTATTGATATTATTAGTGTCTATAATTACTATTACCATGGTATCACTAGTTAATTTATTTTAAAAAAAATAAAAAATTGAATTGGATCATTGCCTATTGATTTATTTGTAAAATTAAAAGCACCACAAAATAACAAAAAGAAATTAATTTATATCACAAAATCTTTCATTTCACATTTAAATATTATTTGTATATATTACAAATTCAACTTCAATAGCCAAAATATGAGATATCCTACTCTCATAACTAAATAATCCAAATTCAATCCATAAAAATTTCTACCATCCAATCAAATGCCTACTAATTGTGGCTAAATTTAATAAATCTAGAAGCTAAATTGAGAATGATGACTGTTTTTCACTCTTTGAATATGAGTAGTATAATTGCGTTATCACACCAGCAGCTTTTCCATTCAATAGTCTGTATGAGTTATGATACAAGTGAAGTTGAGGAATAAACACTTCAAACACATTGAGCAAATCTGCATACATGGAAAAAAGAGAAAAAATTAGCTGCCAATTCCCAACCATTAGAGAAACAATGGTTAATATAAATAAATCTATTTTGTTCTAAAGAAAAAATATTCATACACTATTTATGAGTAAACTCAATTATTTCGAATGGTGGAGCACATATGTGTGAACAAAAGAGCATCACATAGCTCAAAGTACATTAACTGTTCTGTGCCTTATTCATTTTTCGCTTTAGCTTTTATTTTAGCAATTTTTTGAGAATAAGCTCCAACTCAGAAGGTGAAATCGACCTTCCATATGTAGACATTCTTGCAGCTGACAGCAATTAGTTTGGGACTACGGCTTTTTTGAGCATCTGGCATTGATTACATTGAGATATACAATTTACCTACAAACATTAAAGAACTAAAACATTATATATATTTAGAGACAATTCAAATGTCAGCAAACTACTATATTTAACTAGGTTTATTGGTTTAACAAGTGGCACGACAATTTTTTAGATAGAAATGTACAGAAACTATAAAGGAAAAACATTATCAAGACACCATTAAAGAATCATAGAGTACCTTTACCAGATTTGTTTGCTTTGCAGGTGGACTGTGATGATGATGAGCATAAAGCATTTTCATTTAAGCGGACAAGTGCCTTAGGTTCTTTACTTACTACAGACCACGTGTTCTCCCCATCTAGCCTTGCACTTCCAAATTCATGAAATCCATCTTTGTGGAATGTCTTAATGCCAGGAGTGCATGAAAATTCTGGGAGTGCATTGGCCTTCTAAATAAAAAGAAACTCGTAAATAATTCTTGTGTCAAGTAACAAGGACAAAAATTTACTTGGAAGCAGCGCATCCATGAAAAGGTAGACGCAGATAGCTACAGAGATGCAGTCAACACATAATAGCTAATCCTAAACCTTATTGGATATAATACCTCATTAGCAGAGATTGCTTCTTCATCTGACGTACATGTTGATGCCTTCCTTGGCGAGAAGATAAAACCAACCTCATCAGGAAATTCAGGCGTTTCAACCTCGTCTTCCACAAAGACACTTAATTGCTTCTGTTACAGCGACATGCACAAATGTCAGTTTCTCCTAAGAAAACTGGTCGGAAATTGAAAATTCTATTCAAATTTAATCACTTGCCTTTGGTGATAAACTGCCAGCAATCCTTCCACAAGTTTCTCCATGAGTACCTGTATGTCAGAAACCAAGTCTGTGCTTTGGAAACTAAACATGAATATCGATGAACAACACCCTCAACAATCTCATTAGCGTCAAAAACATTTTATTACAAAATAATATTACGGTTTCGGAGCGCACCTTTCAGTATGTCTAGTCGCGATTGAAGTTGCATTACTTCCTATCAATTTACAAAAATTATAGCATGAATAAATTAAACAATTACCTCTAAATTTATAAAATCAACGTCATCACAACAATTATGAGATGGATAACAATTTAAGTAAATTTTAATAAAAATTTATTCAACAATTAAATCGAATGACAATTAAACTGGTAAATTGAAAACTGACCTCTTTCTCTGATGGCCCACCCAACGAAACACAATTATCTCGTAAATCGACGTTAAAATCTTCCTCATCTGCAAATCAAAAAATTTGAAAAACAGAGAAATGCTTAAAACGTGTACAGTGTTTAGTGTATACATAACATAAGAGTATTTCAAAAATAACAGCAACCCTGTATGAAATGTCAATCAAATTACCAGAAATGCTTTAATCAGAATCTTCATCTCCCTGAAAGCGCATAAGATCCCGGCAAAATGAAAAGAAAAAAATAAAATGAATTATCATCTACAAAAAAAAAAAACAACTTTAGTTGGTTAAAATCTATAAACTAAGTGCGGCTCGGATAGCAGAATATGACTAGAAAAACAAAAACATTATTGAGTAACCAGAACATCTAATGCTGCATATGGGCACCAGAACAAAATTCATGCAAAAATATGGAAGTTGAAAAATTAGCAAATGCCGCTAACCGAGTTAATGGAATGCAAAACCTGCCTAGATAGTGGAGGAGTTCCGGTAAAGGAGGACCATCAAGCACAGCTAAGGAGGAAGAATGCAACTTAAAATAGTTATAGTTTCATTACGAATTAAAAAAGTTTAATTCTCTAATTTTCAATACAATGGCATCTCCTATTCATGCGCATGCATCAGCAGCATTGTTATTGATAGAACTGAAAAATTGGCACTCGGATAATCATATGGTTGTAGACACTGCTCCAAAATAATCATAAAACATGGAAACTAATAAGGCCACAGGTTCTGGAATGCCAAAAGCTGTACGCATATATATGGGTCAGTCACGAATAAAAAGAAACGAATTATCATAACCTCGACACGAATGGGCGTAGTCACTATAGGATCAGGGCGGCACAGCCCTCAGCCACTATAGGCAAGGGTTATATTAATGGTTGTGAATGAATAAATTCAAATATCAACTTTAGTAATCAACTTATTAATTTATAAGTATTTTTTTTATATTATGATATCGTATACTCTACTAATTGTATTTAAAATATACACACACATATACATACATATATACCAACTTCTAATTGTGAGGTAAGCTAAGACTCGAAGCTATTCCTTAATAATCTAACACTATATAATCTCAAGTGTGGAAAACCAGCAGAGAAACCAAGTTGCTTAAACTCTTGTTCAGTCCTGTGTTTACCTTTGGCCCTGTAGATGGTCATAACAAAAATGTCCCCTTCTAAGAGAGCACGAGTCCTCTGACTTTCGTTTGAATCATTAGGCAGCACAGGCTCGCAAGCAATCAGTTTTCCTCCTGCCGGAAGAGCCTTGTAACAGTTCTCCATTATCAGCTTGCATTCATCATCAGTCCATGTAGTTAAAACCCATTTCATAAAGATAGCATCAGCGGCAGGAATGGACTTAAACATGTCCCCACCAATATGGGTCACTCCAGGGAAACTTGGAGCTTCGCCAACAACCTCAGGCAAATCAAAATTGATCCCTTCACATATAAAACGATGTTTCTGTAATATCATCCTCAGGCAATCACCTGCACTCCCACCCACATCAACCAATCGCTTCACACCTTTGAACCCATTGTAACCGTCCAAAACGGACGTCATGAACGGCACGGACACTCCCGACATGGCTTTCCGCATCAAGCCGTTCATTTCAGGCATCTTCCCATAATAACTATATGCCGGCTCGCCATGGACTTTCACAAATGGCTCAATAGTTGGGTCCAGAACGGCCTCGTGCACCAAAGGCCACGCGCTCATAAGCGCGTCCTGGTGACGCTGGATCACGTAGGGCGCGTACGATAGACCCTCGGCATCAGTAACGAGGGATTTCCCAATCTCGGTGAGGCTGTACTTCCTTTCGCCTCCAAATTCGCGATGCTCCGAGAACACGCCGTAGCTGGTGAGCAAGCGGAGGATACGTTGCAAGTTCTCGGCGTCCCCACCGCCGGATGGGAGGATACGTGTCAAGATCTGGGGGGCGGAGAGAGGGGTGTTGGCCAGTCTTACCTTCTTCCCGCCATCTTTGCACTCGTTATCTTCCATTACTGGTTACTGACCTTTGAGCTTTGATTTCGCAGCACCATGCCGGCCAAACAAAAAGATAAGACGTGAGCACTTTTTTGACAATTTGGATGTTAGGGATTTTTCTGATCTTGTGAGCTTAGGAGTTAACTAATACTTTGGTAGAGGGAGTTGAAAAGTTGTATTTTGGACAACATGCAACTTTTCCATTTGTTTTGTTTTTATCAACTCAAAAAGTACAACTCTAACAAAATTAAAAATAATTCGTAGTCTAGTGGTCTTTTGATTCAATATAGAAGCTCTAGGTTTAAGAGGTCGTGGGTTCGAATTCCGACTTAAACAAAATTAAAATGATAATTTTTAAGCTCATACCTAAGCGTCATTGATCGCTATTACTAAAGTTATTGAAACTTCAATATTAATAATTAGTGATACATATCTATTAAATGCGGAAAATGATCTAAATATATGTGTATACTGATATTTTTAAATAAAATATCAAAACACAAATATCAGTAAAAACTATTTTTCTAATAATGTATAATCGTATTTGGGACCATGTGTGACAAACTTAATTGCCCTACCTGCACATTCTACTATTACTTTATTATAACATAATGAAAAATAAAGTTGCCCCATAACTCCTTTTTTTTTTTTGCAAAAAAGATAACCTTTACCTAAGTAACACATTCATAAGATAAAAATCAAGATAACATTTATCAATATATAATTCCAGGTCATTGAAATACAATATAAAACAATAAAAAATAGATAACGCTACAAATAAGAAATGGATTGAAGAAGTAAAACTTGGTTTGCAAGGTACTGAAATGTAATTATAACCATCAAAAGCAAAACCAGATAGCCCATTTCAATCTTTTTCCCTCTCCCATAGCTATGACAATAACAGGCTTGCCCAAGTAAAAAGTTTGCTTGTCAAATTAATAAAAAAAATCCAAATCCAAATTATTTCTTCTATTTTACATTTTGCTTTTCTTGGTTTGCAAGTTTCCACATTTATGCAAATATGAAGAAGCACAGGTGGCAAATACCTTACCCCCTGCCTCTTCACCAACAAAACCGCAAACACAGACATAAAGCAACCTCGTCAACAGCCTTACAAATTCTCAACTTTCTTTGCCCATCTCTAGTTACATTAACTTCAACCTTTACAAATCACAAATAAATAAAAAATCACTTTATCTATCTCTACCATCTATGCAACTTCTTCACTAAATACACCATCTCATTCATCCAGTCACTCACTCACAAACTCTCTAAACTACAAAATTGCACTCAACCACTTGATGCCTTCAACAAAAATCAAACCTAGAATTAAAGGTTTAGGGCTACAATCCTCTAGTTTACGTGACAAAGTCAGAGAGTAGATGGTTCGTATCGCATCGCGCCATCGCCATTCGTGGTCATAGTGGCCGACTCAAATTCAATCAATGGGTTTGCCATTCGCTCAATGCTGGTAATGGCCAATTATATATAGAAAACTTTATGTGTAGGGAACAGTTGGCTGACCAGGGTTTAGGCAGCGACAATGGCTTATAGATTGACGGTTTGACGATGAGTTTGGCTAGGTTTTAATTGCTGACTGTGAGAGTGACAATGACGATTAGTGTGCCAGGGGTTTGATTGCCATTTGGTAGAGTGAGAGTAAAGACGATTATGATGAGAGTAGGCTGATTAAATCAGAGGATGACGATGATTATGGCTACGGTTTCAGTGGCATTCGTAAGAGTGTGAGAGTGACAATGGCTGAATTGTGTAGTGTTTAGGACTTAGAAAATTTTTGGTCAAACATGGTCAATATCAAATTTCTATCATAATGTTGTGACTGAGTTAATTTCATCATACACATATCATAAATTCTTGATAGAAAAACATTCCATCACAAGTATATCATTAATCATTTGATAGACCAAAATTTTATCACAAATCCATCACACTTACAGGATAAATGACTTTTGTCATAAAGTGGTTGTCATCTATTGCCAAATTTCTTACAGTGTTAATTAACTCAAACCCCTTTTCTAGAGTATAATAATAAAATTTAATTGTTAATTGTATTTAATATTACAGTTAACAATTGAAAAATAATGTGACATTAAGTAATAATATAATAATAATAATAATTTAAATCAAAATGTGGCAAATTTTATTGGATTTAAAATTATTATATTCAATTACAATTAAAATAATGAAATCAATTTGACTTTAACGATAAATTTTGATAATGCAAATTATAATTATAACGTTAAAAGAATATATTTTAGTGTAACCAATTATAAGTAAATTATTATAGTTGTTGAAAATTAAATTGTTAATTTTCAAGATCAAAAGGATATTTATTTTTTTTTATAAAGAAGTTCAGGAGGATTATTCATGTTGGAGGTAAAACTTTGTTTGGACAAATAGAAGCATTGAGGTAATATAAGTACCCCTAAGGAAGAGAGTGACCAATTAGATTGTGCCATGTATGTAAAAGACTAAAGACACCCCAATACAAAAGGTCGGATCCAACTCTCATTTAATAAGCTAAGCCTCACCTCACCTACTACAATTCATCTTCTTCCTTGAGTTAGGGTTACTTTGTTCACCACATTGACTTGATTATCGGGATACCATCACCAGCCACTACCAACATCGCCCTCTAATAGCCTTGTCAATAAGAAATTAAAATTTCAACATTAAAAGAAATACACAAAATATATTAATTTAAACAAAACATTTCTACTGTACGTAAATTATCATCACTAATATCAGTACTTTGCTCCATCTTTTAATCAAATATACAAGTATTATCAACAATTTTAACAAATAAATTTGATACAATTATTGTTACACAATTAACTAAACAAATAAAAACCCAACTTTAGTAAGCAATACAAAATCTATCAATTAAAATAAAATATTAGTAATATTAAATTTGAAAATTATAAAACTTCTAGTTATTAAAAGCTTTTTTGTGTGTGTGTGTATATATATATATATATATATATGCTGCGCTGAGATAAGTTAAGTTTAGGAATTAAGAAATTTAACTTACATTGTATTTATGATTAAATTTTAATGTAATTTTTATTGGTAAGTCCATTATTTATAGAGTTAGCATTTTACGACAAGTCTAGTCAAGTTAGAATTTTATTTATTGAATATCTTGTAATGGGGTTTAATTTATTAAATCCCTAATTTAGTGAAATTCCAATTTATTAGGAATATTTGTTTCCAACTTTAATTAAATGTCTAATTTCGCAAGTCAATTAGTGACAGGATTCTATAATTGGCATGTCCGATTTATTTAGAGTAATAAGTTCGTTTGAATAGGAGGTTTATTAAATGCCTTAGATATTTCTTAGGAGATAATCAAGGTAAGAATATTACATTTATTCATATTTAGATTGATAGGAATTATAAGAGGCAAGAAACTCTTATTTGGAAAAATTCTAAGTCTTTTAAGACTTGTGACTTTTATGAAACCTAGTTCCTATATAAAGAGAGGTATTTCACAATTGAAGTTGAACAACACAAAGTATAAAGCAAAGAAGCCAAATTCGGTCTCCTCCCTTGAGAATTCGAATTTGACACATGATGTTATGTTGATTTGTTTTCCCATCTTCTTTATTCAAGTCTTGTAATGAGACTATTTCTTTTCATCTTTATGGAAAGTATATGTGGATCTTAGATCGCTAGACATTAAAGAATTGAAGAATTGTCATTGATCACTTTGTGAAGTGCCTTGAGGATAGTAGATCAAGAGGGATAGCAGTTATTCAAGAGAACCAGATTTTGTCTGACGTTGAGTAAGCTGTATGATTATAAATTGTTAGTGAGAGTCTTAAGTTTGGTAAATTCATGGGTTAGAACATCTCAGCTTAGCGAATTATGTTTTATTCAGGCATGGCCTCGTGGATGTAAGATTGATTAATCTTAATCACGTAAAAATCTGTGTCATTTAATTTCTGCAATTTATTGTTTTAGCAAAATTAATTGTAGTTTATGCGGATGAACAATAATTATCAATAGCACTGTGAACAGTAACTATAAACAATACTCATAAATAGTAACTATGAATAGTACTCGTGAATAGTAACTATTAATGGTGTTGTCAGAAAATTAATTTAGTTTATTTTGTGTTTTTCATATAATTAGCTTAATTATATTGGAGATGAAATTATAGCTAAGTAACCCAAGAGGGGTGAATTGAGTATTTAAAAAATTAGACAAGTAAATTCACAAAACAAGTCAAAATAATGCTTTAAGAAATTTAGTAATCGGAAAGAATCAATTTAAAAGAGATAAGAGAGAAGAGTGCAAACACAATACTTTGGCTCTTCCATCTGTATTAGATGGAATGCTTATTGGAACCAAATGATGGAAATTTATCTGACAACTATTGATGAAAGAGTTTGGCAATGCATACTTACCAGATATTCTCCACCTACCAAAACTGAAGAAGATGGTGTAAAATCTCCAAAGTCAGTCAAAGAATTGTCTAATGATGAGTTTGATGCATCTAGATATAATTCAAAAGGACTGCATGTTATTGCCAATAATAGAGTTGATGTGTTTCAACATCAACTAGTTTCTACATGCAAGACATCTAAAGCTGCTTGGGATGTACTTAAAAGTACTTTTAAAGGTGACAATACAGTAAAACATTCTAAACTTAAAAGACTTACATCTGATTTTTTAGAACTTGAAAATGCATGGGCAAGAAATCATATCTAAATTTAATTCTAGAATCCTTATTATGGTTAATGATTTTTTTGCTCCTGGAAAACTATTTTCTGAGGAAGAAATTTATAAAAAAAAATCTTAAGATCTGTCAATCTTAAATATCACCCTAAGTTTTGGCCATTAAAAAATATGCTAATATGTCTACAATGACTAAAGTTTCTCTTTCAAGGAAATTAAGGGTCTCTGAGACTAATTACTTGAATTTAAATCCAGAGAAAGAAAATAGTATTGCTTTTTAGGCAGAAACATAGGTTTCAATTGCCAAATCAAGTGAGGATGATGATCTATATATGTACAAGGATAATTCTCTTGCATTCATTGCAAAAAATTTCGAGAAGATTTGAAAGAAAGAACTTCAACAAACCAAAAAATGTTAACATGAATATGTTAATAATATTGATTTTGATAATAATAATCTTTAAATGATTTTTGATAAAAATATTGGAGTTATTTCTTAACAAATGAAAGTCATAAAAACAGCTCCATTCATGCTTATAAAAGATTGATTTTAAATTGGAAAAAAGATTCTTTTCAAAGACTGGTTTAAAATGAGTTTCTGGCAATAAACGGTGAACCGATTATTTATAAACGGTTAACCGATTACGACCAGAGAAGCAAAAGTTTGCTAAGCTCTAAACCGATTAGTGAAAAACGGAAATGGAAAGCT
Organism: Citrus australasica; assembly: GCA_029618585.1. Lineage (NCBI taxonomy): Eukaryota > Viridiplantae > Streptophyta > Magnoliopsida > Sapindales > Rutaceae > Citrus > Citrus australasica. Next base: position 7,375,142 of record JARCIV010000006.1, read on the forward strand.
TACTGGAAACTAACGGTGAACCGTTTACTACAAACGGTTAACCGATAACATCCAGAGAGTCATTTCACACAAGGCCTTAGCCATTTACTTAAACGGATAACCGTTGTTCTGTTTGTAGGTTACTGGACACTAACGGTGAACCGTTTACATACAAACGGTCAACCGATATCATCCAGAGAGTCACCTCATGCAAAGCCTTAGCCGTTTACTTAAACGGATAACCGTTGTTCTTTTTGCAGGTTACTGGACACTAACGGTGAACCGTTTACATACAAACGGTTAACCGATAACATCCAGAGAGTCACCTCATGCAAAGCCTTAGCCGTTTACTTAAATGGATAACCATTGTTCATTTTGCAGGTCTCTGGACGTTAACGGGGAAAAGGTAATATTAACGGCAAACCGTTTATTTGAAATCTGGCCCAACGGTAACATTGACCAGCGCAAACGGTTAACCGTTAACCAATAAACGGTGAACCGTTTTCGGGCCGACAGTGCATAACGGCTAGTTTTTCAACTCTACTTATAAATAAGCTCATTCAAATTCAAAGAAGATTGATCACAACACAACCATTGAGCTTATACTCGAGTTTGCAATCTTCACAAGAGCTAAAAACATAGTTTCACTTCATCAATTCACACTTTGAGCTTTGATTTGTAATCCTAAATATAGTGTGAGAGAAAAATAATTTGTAATCTTTCATTTTGAGGAATTGTGAGTGTTGGGATACACTTGGGTTAAGAGATTGGGGATAATCTCTTGTTGTAAAGGTTATTGACACCTTGGAAGTCAAGTGTAAGCAATTGAAGCCTTGGAGGCTTGCTTAGTGAAATCCTCAAGCCCGGAAAGCTTGGAGGCGTGGACGTAGGCGAGGTTGGCCGAACCACGTAAACATTGTTGTGTTTGATTCTCTTTTCCCTTATCCTTTTAATTTGTGAACAATTTATTTATCATTGTTTAATTTCGTTTTTAAATTTGCATGATAATTTGTTGTTTAGTCGAATAATTTATAAAATCCCAATTCACCTCCCCTCTTGGGTTGCCTAGTTAGAATTTCATTTGGTATCCGAGCTTGGTGCTCTTGTTTAGACTTAATCGTCTAGAGCTAAAGATCAATGGCAACTCAATATGATTCCACATTTAGAGAAGGGCAATCCACCACTAGACCACCCTTCTTTGATGGAAATGATTACCCTTATTGGAAAACTAGGATGAGAATTTATTTGCAAGCCTTAGATTATGAGATTTGGGAAATTGTTAGTGATGATCCTTTTATGCCCTTGACTAAAAATGAAGTCGGAGAAGATATTCCAAAACCATCACGGGATTGGAATGAACTCGAAAAAAAAAGGCCTCTCTAAACTCTAAAGCCATGAATGCCTTATTTTTTTGTGCACTAGATAAGAAAGAGTTTCATAGAGTGTCTAGTTGTGAAAGTGCTAATGAGATTTGGCACAAACTTGAGGTTGTCTATGAAGGCACAAACCAAGTGAAAGAATCTAAAATAAGTAGGTACACTAGGCAATATGAATTGTTTCAAATGGAACAAAATGAAAATGTGTACTCTATGTATACTAGATTCAAGGACATAGTAAACACTCTAGGAGCCCTAGGGAAGACTTTTTCAAATAGCGAAAAAGTCAAGAAAATTATTAGGTCTCTACCTAAGGAATGGAGACCAAAAAGGACTGCCATTGAGGAAGCAAAAGATTTAAATACTTTACCTCTTGATGATTTAATTGGTTCTCTTATTTCATATGAAGAAGATTTGGCAGCAGAAAAAGGGCATGAGGAGAAGAAGAAAAACATTACTCTCAAAGCTTCAAGACATGAGAGTGAAGGGGAAAGTGAACCGGATGATGAGGAGCTGGCCATGCTAGCAAGGAGGTTCAGAAAATTCTTCAAGAAAACTGGTAAGCGAAGAAATTTCAGAAACTTCAAGAACTATAGGGAGAAGAATGAGGCAATCACATGCTATGAATGCAAGAAGCCTGGCCATATTAGATCGGAGTGTCCACTTATCAACAAACACAAGAAGAAAGCCATGGTTGCAACTTGGGATGATAGCGAGGAAGATTCAAGTGATGAGGAAGGATCGCAAGAAGTTTCAAACCTAGCACTTATGGCAATAGGAGATGATGATGATCTCAATGAGGTAAGTGATCCTACCTATGATGAATTGTATGATGCCTTTAAAGATTTGCATAATGAGTTGATGAAGATTGGTAAAAAGAATGCATGTCTTAAAAAGGAAATTGCAAAGTTTAAAAATGAAAATGAATCTTTAAATGCAAAAATTGTATGCCTAGAAGTAGGAAACAAGACTTTGCATGATGAAATTGCATTATCAAATGAGAAGCCTGACATCATACATGAGCACTTAGAATCACACATAGATGAGTTGAAAAATGAAAATAAAATGCTCAAGAAAAAGAGTAATGAGTTAAATGAGATTGTCTTGAAATTTACAAATGGACAAAAGATGTTGGATAATTTGCTAAACTCACAAAAATGTGTATTTGACAAAAGTGGCATTGGTTATAAACCAAATTTGAAACAAAAATTCTACAAGAGCTATTTTGTGAGGAATACATCTATTAGCAATAAAATTACATGTCATTATTGTCATCAAGATGGTCATATGAAAAATAGATGTGCAGTGAAGAGAAATGCATATTATGGTATGAAATGTGTTTGGGTTCCAAAAGGAACCATTGCTAACTCTCAAGGACCCAAAAAGGTTTGGGTACCTAAAACTTGAGATTTTCTCTGCAGGGCTTAAAGAAGAAGAAGAATAAGTGGTACTTGGACAGTGGTTGTTCAAGACACATGACAGGGAGCTATTCTTGGTTCTCAAGCTTCACCAAAATTGAAAATGTAGAGACGTATCTTTTGGAGACAACTCAAAAGGAAAAATCCTTGGAATTGGAAATGTTGGTAAAGTATCTTCAACCTTAATTGAGAATGTGTGTTTGGTTGAAAATTTGAAACATAATTTAATAAGCATTAGTCAATTGTGTGACAAAGGTTATAAAGTTGTCTTTGATAAATCAAGTTGTGTTATTGAGAATGCATGTGATGGGAAAACTTTGTTTATGGGAAATAGATGTGGTAATGTTTATATCATTGACATAGAATGTGCATCTACTCTTGATAAATATTTTTTTGCATTACATGATGATAGTTGGCTATGGCATAGAAGATTAGGACATGCAAGCATGGATTTGATTTCAAAAATTGTAAAAAATGATTTAGTTAAAGGTCTTCCAAAAATCAGTTTTCAAAAAGATGGTATTTGTGAAGCATGTCAATTTGGAAAACAAATCAAGACTTCTTTCAAAAACAAGAATCATATCTCTACATCAAAACCGCTTCAATTACTTCATATAGATTTGTTTGGACCTTCAAGATATGCTAGTTTAAGTGGCAAATATTATGCATTTGTAATTGTGGATGACTATTCTAGATACACATGGGTATTGTTCTTAGCTAATAAGGATGATGCCATTGATGCATTTCGAATTTTCCATAAAAAGGTTCAAAATGAAAAAGGCTATTCTATTTCTTGTATTAGGAGTGATCATGGTGGAGAATTTGAAAATCATGCTTTTGAAAATTTTTGTAATGATTTTGGCATTGAACATCAATTTTCATCACCTAGGACTCCACAACAAAATGGAGTAGTAGAAAGGAAAAATATGTCTATTCAAGAAATGGCTAGGACCATGTTGAATGAAAACTCTTTGCCTAAATATTTTTGGGCCGAAGCCGTCAATACCTCTTGTTATGTTTTAAATCGGGTGTTGATTAGACCTAATCTTAATAAAACTCCATATGAGCTTTGGAAAAATAGAAAACCCAACATTGGCTATTTCAAAGTTTTTGGATGCAAATGCTTTGTGTTGAACACAAAAGATAATCTTAGTAAATTTGATTCAAAATCTGATGTTGGTATTTTTCTTGGATATTCAAATTCAAGCAAAGCTTATAGAGTTTATAACAAAAGAACTTTGGTTGTGGAGGAATCTATGCATGTTACTTTTGATGAGTCTAACCCCTCCTCTACGGAGAAAGCCATTGTTAATGATAATGCAGAAGAAGAACAACAAGAAGAAGCATCAAATGACAACCAAGAAGACACAACAAATGGAATTCAAGAGGAGCATCATGAAGAACCAAATGTGGAGCAAAATGAAGGTACTTCTCAAACACTCCCCAAGGAGTGGAGGTATGTTTCCTCTCACCCTAAAGATGTAATATTAGGAGATCCCTCATGAGGTGTTACCACTAGATCATCTCTTAGGAACACATGTGAGCATGCTGCATTCATATCTCAAATTGAACCAAAATCTTTTGCGGATGCTGAAAATGATGAATCTTGGATTATGGCAATGCAAGAGGAATTGAATTAATTTGAGAGAAACAATGTATGGGAATTAGTTCCTTGTCCGGAACATCAATCCATTATAGGCACTAAATGGGTATTTAGAAATAAAATGGATGAATCCGGTGTGGTTGTAAGAAATAAAGCTAGACTAGTGGCTCAAGGTTACAACCAAGAAGAAGGAATTGATTTTGATGAAACTTTTGCACCTGTAGCAAGGTTAGAATCCATTAGGATATTGTTAGCATATGCATGTCATAAAGATTTTATTCTATATCAAATGGATGTCAAAAGTGCTTTCTTAAATGGATATATTATGGAGGAAGTTTATGTGAAACAACCTCCTGGTTTTGAAAATGAAAAATTTCCAAATCATGTGTATAAGTTATCCAAGGCTTTATATGGTTTAAAACAAGCTCCTAGAGCATGGTATGATAGGCTTAAAAATTTCTTGTTGGATAACAATTTTTCAATGGGAAAAGCGGATACAACCCTTTTTGTTAAGAATAAGAACCAAGACATACTTATTGTTCAAATTTATGTTGATGATATTATTTTTGGTTCTACTAATGAGCTTTTGTGTAAAGAATTTTCATCATGTATGAGTCAAGAGTTTGAGATGAGCATGATGGGAGAGTTGAAGTACTTCTTCGGACTTCAAATCAAACAAAACGAGGAAGGTATTTTTATAAACCAAGCCAAGTACGTGGGAGATCTACTCAAAAGGTTTGGCTATGAGAATGGAACGACAAAAAGCACTCCTATGAGTACTACCATCAAGCTTGACAAAGATAAAAAGGGTAAAGAAGTGGATATCAAAATGTATCGAGGTATGATCGGATCTTTGCTTTATTTGACTGCAAGTAGACCCGATATCATGTTTAGTGTATGTTTGTGTGCAAGATTTCAATCATGTCCCAAGGAATCCCATTTGCTTGCTGTTAAAATAATTTTCCGTTATTTGATTGGAACCATAGATGTTGGCCTTTGGTATCCTAGGGGAACTCATATAGATTTAACGTGTTTTTCGGATGCGGATTTTGCCGGTCATAAAGTGAATCGGAAGAGCACTAGTGGAACTTGTTTTGTTCTAGGACACTCACTTGTTTCATGGTTTAGTAAGAAACAAAATTCTGTTGCTCTTTCAACTACCGAGGCTGAATATATAGCCGCCGGAAGTTGTTGTGCACAGACACTTTGGATGAAACAAACACTTAGAGATTATGGCATTCATCTTGAACAAATTCCTATTAAGTATGATAATACTAGTGCTATAAATCTTTCAAAGAATCCCATTCAACACTCAAGAACCAAGCATATAGAAATTAGACATCATTTCTTGAGAGACCATGTTCAAAAGGGAGATATTACATTAGAGTTTATTTCTACGGAAAAACAACTTGCCGATATTTTCACTAAACCTCTTTGCGAAGATCAATTTTTAAAAATTCGGCATGAACTTGGGATGATGAAATTTTCACATTAATGTGTCTATCCATGCTATTGAGTGTACTGAATTGATTGACTTATTATTGTGAAATAATGGTTATGAATTGCTTAAGCTTGATTGTCAAATGATGAATTTGCCTTGATTATGTCTCGTTTGTATGAATAAATTGGTTGAAAACTTGTTCATGAATCATGCATTAAAATGGCTCATAATATATTTTCAGATCAATTAAATGATTTGGGAATTTATTAATTGTTGGCCAAATATTAAATCAAATGTGCGAAAATTTAGATAAAATAAACGGATAACTGTTTCCAGTAAACGGTGAACCGTTTTTCTCCAGAAACTAGAATTTTGTGACAGTCTTCTTACCCTTTCACCGTTTTCTACAAACGGTGAACCGTTTGTTGGCAGTAAGTCTTCTAAGTGTTACCCCGTAACCGTTAAGCACTTAGGCTTTCACCGTTAACCAGTCTCAAGCCTCTGTTCATTACCCTCTAACCGTTTATTATAAACGGTTAACCGTTTTCGCGTTTTAAAACTGTTCAAAGGCTTTCTCTTCTTCCTCTCCAGTTACCCTCTCACCGTTTTCTCCATTGTTGCGCAGCCGAAGCTTTCCTCTTCCTCAAATCTTCATTTTTCTTGCTTCTTGAGTCAAATCAAACCGATTAAATCATTTTCTATCATCTTTAAAACCATTTCACCGATTCAAAACCTTAAATCAAAGCTCAAATCGTAAAATCCCAAATTTGAACCCTAACTGCCGCGAGTTGGGTTTCTCCATTTTTTATCCATTTTGTCCTTTTTTTCAACCAAATTGAGCCTCACATTCACATTCCTTACTCATTTCTCATCAAATCACTGATTCATTTCTCTCTCTCTCTCTGTGTTTCACTTCACCATACTCCTCCATGGCGGAAACCTCTCGGAGGAACGTCTGGCGAAAATCAGCACCTCGAGTGAACCCCATTCGGCCAAGGGAAGTATCTGAACTTGCTAGAACTCACTTCCCCACTCCTCCTTTGGCAAAACGGTTCGAGGACCACTTCGATGGGCGAAAGGTACTTGACTACTCTTGTATTAACCTTAATGATTTCCGGCACTTAGTTGTATGTGATAGAAGTGTTCGGGATATGCTTATGCCTTGGAAGTCTTCCATTAACTTTGCTGAGCGAATTTATCCTAACTTGGTGCGAGTATTTTACTCGAACATGGATATTTCCCATAGTAGCGAACATAGGATAGTTACTCAAGTTGGTGGTGTCCAAATTGAATTTGATGATGCGGATTTAGCTGAATATCTTGGTATCCGGTGTGCTGGACATGACATATACACCTCTAGGAAAATCCTTTGTTTCGACCATTTTAGTCATACGGATGCAGTCCGCCATATATGTCGCCGTAGAGACCTATCTGATTATATTTGTTTGCTTCAATTTCGGTCTCAACTTTTACCTCTCCAAGTCCGTATTCTGCATTCTATTCTACAACACATAATGACTCCTAGGAAGGGTCACACGGATGAGGTCACGAGGTTGGACGTGGGCATATTCGACAGCCTACTCTCAGATCGTCCTATAAACCTCGCGTATATCATTGTGCGACATATGTTGAGTACCCCTGCGGTTAATCACCGCTTGCTTCCATATGGTAGAATCATTACTAGGATACTGCGTCACTTTGGTGTGCCTCTCCTAGATACTGGACATATGGAGACTAAACGGATTGGTCCCGAGGCAATGACGAGTATTGGCTTTTCTTGGAGGAATGGGATGTGGATTAAAACCAGCAACTCCAAAAACAGGGATACCTTGATAGCTCCGGAGGACGATCGGATGCTTAATGATGTCTATCCTCCCGATAAGCTTCCTGACTTTAGATTAGGAGCTCAGCCACCTCCTCCGCGTCACCGATTTGTTCCTCGGCCTCCTGCTGACTCTGACCTTGAGGAGCGTGCCACGGATGCTGACATTCCGTCCTCCTCTGAGCCACCACCTGTACCTGAGCCATCCACTGTTCCGGAGTCATCAGCTGCGCCTGAGCAGCCATCTGACGTTCCTGAGCAGCCAGCTGCCTCTATGCCACGTCCTGCTCCAGCTCCAGCTCAGCCACCCGCTCCCGACAGTATGCAGCAGCTGATTCTGGATCGGTTGGACACCCTTTCTCGAGATCACCAGCAACTGCGATATGATTTTGAGACCTTTCAGCGGCAGAGCATCGATCATCAGCTTGAGATTATCCATGCTCAGCGCATCCTTCTCGGCATCCTTGGTTATGATCCGGGGAGCTCATCTTCTCCTCCACCACCTCATTAGTTTCTGGATTATGTTTTCGCACATACAGTTCATATTTTGATTATTTGCATTTTTCCATGTATATTTTTACTGCTATATGCTATTTCTGGATTTTGATGCCGTGGTTTTATGCTTATTCTTGATATTGGATGTCTTGATTGAGATTGATATGAATTGTGGATTATTGATTATTGAAGTGTTGATTTGCTAATGGTGTTGTTGGGTTGGTGATGGAGTTGATTATTATGACATTTTGGAAGTGTTTTTCTCTCTTGTGTATAAATGGTTTTACTCATTTTTAAGGGGACACTCTGCCCAAATTTTTGCTCGCCACAAACCGAGCTTTCGTTTCATTCTTTACTCTTTTTCTTTTTTATGATGAAGGGGGGAGATAATTTGGGAGTCTTAATGGACTAGAATGGATTTATAAATGTTTTTTTTAAATGGGAAATGATGCATTTTGAAATGAGAAGATTTGAAAATGCTTACTTGAGCAAAAAATTTTTTATTGACCATTTCTTAAATTGGCCATACATTAAGAATAATTTGGGAGTCTTAATGGACTAGAATGGATTTATAAATGTTTTTTTTTTAATGGGAAATGATGCATTTTGAAATGAGAAGATTTGAAAATGCTTACTTAAGTAAAAATCTTTTTATTGACCATTTCTTAAATTGGCCATACATTAAGGGGGAGCATATTTTGAGGGGGAGCCAAATTTTTTAACAAAGTTTGTCATCATCAAAAAGGGGGAGATTGTTAACATGAATATGTTAATAATATTGATTTTGATAATAACAAACTTTAAATGATTTTTTATAAAAATATTGAGTTATTTCTTAACAAATGAAAGTCATAAAAACAGCTCCATTCATGCTTATAAAAGATGGATTTTAAATTGGAAAAAGATTCTTTTCAAAAACTGGTTTAAAATGAGTTTCTGGCAATAAATGGTGAACCGATTATTTATAAACGATTAACCGATTACGACCAGAGAAGCAAAAGTTTGCTAAGCTCTAAACCGATTAGTGAAAAACGAAAATGGAAAGCTTACTAGAAACTAACAGTGAACCGTTTACTACAAACGGTTAACCGATAACATCCAGAGAGTCATTTCACACAAGGCCTTAGCCGTTTACTTAAACGGATAACCGTTGTTCTGTTTGCAGGTTACTAGACACTAACGGTGAACCGTTTACATACAAACGGTTAACCGATAACATCCAGAGAGTCACCTCATGCAAAGCCTTAGCCGTTTGCTTAAACGGATAATCGTTGTTCTTTTTGCAGGTTACTGGACACTAACGGTGAACCGTTTACATACAAACGGTTAACCGATAACATCCAGAGAGTCACCTCATGCAAAGCCTTAGCCGTTTACTTAAACGGATAACCATTGTTCATTTTGCAGGTCTCTGGACGTTAACGGCGAAAGGGTAATATTAACGGCAAACCGTTTATTTGAAATCTGGCCCAACGGTAACATTGACCAGCGCAAACGGTTAACCGTTAACCAATAAACGGTGAACTGTTTTCGGGCCGACAGTGCATAACGGCTAGTTTTTTAGCTCTACTTATAAATAAGCTCATTCAAATTCAAAGAAGATTGATCACAACACAACCATTGAGCTTATACTCGAGTTTGCAATCTTCACAAGAGCTAAAAACATAGTTTCACTTCATCAATTCACACTTTGAGCTTTGATTTGTAATCCTAAATATAGTGTGAGAGAAAAACAATTTGTAATCTTTCATTTTGAGGAATTGTGAGTGTTGGGATACACTTGGGTTAAGAGATTGGGGATAATCTCTTGTTGTAAAGGTTATTGACACCTTGGAAGTCAAGTGTAAGCAATTGAAGCCTTGGAGGCTTGCTTAGTGAAATCCTCAAGCCCGGAAAGCTTGGAGGCGTGGACGTAGGTGAGGTTGGTCGAACCACATAAACATTGTTGTGTTTGATTCTCTTTTCCCTTATCCTTTTAATTTGTGAACAATTTATTTATCATTGTTTAATTTCGTTTTTAAATTTGCATGATAATTTGTTGTTTAGTCGAATAATTTATAAAATCCCAATTCACCCCCCTCTTGGGTTGCCTAGTTAGAATTTCAAAAAAGACTTCTACAACAGTGGCTTCAACGGTTCAAAAAGGTTCTTATAACCTAATTCTAAATTTTATGATCTTAACAAACTTGAGAGTATTCAATGTAGAGAATGTGAAGGCAGAGGGTACGTACAAGCACAATGTGCTAACACTCCCATGAAAAAGAAAGCAATGTAATCCACTTAGAGCGATGATGATTCCAATGATAGAATTGGTGAAGAGCACCTTGTTGGAGGACTTGTTATCCATGATAATATGTCAAAATAGAATAATGGCGATGTACAAGAATCAAACGTTGGAAGTACATCCTCATCTAAAATCTTGCACACAATTCCCTTTAAGGAAGATACTAATTTTCGTCTTAACACAACTGTGCAACATGAAATAAGAATAATGATCTAGATAGTGACGTAAGTGACATTGATCTAAATGACAAGAAAGCTTTCCATGAACGCTATGAGACAATGTTCGCTAAATGGGAAGAAGTATACAATGACTTTGATGACTGAAGTGTCTAATCTTTTGGATAATAAGGCAAAACTTGAGATTGAGGTCATTCATTACATGTCTTTACTTACTGACAAAGATAACCAATTGCTTACAATGACTATAGAATTAAAGAATACAAAAAAGTCACTGAAGACGATAAATTGTGGAACTCGAAACTCAAAATATATCTTGTCAATTAGCAAATCTAGCTCAAATCATCATCGTCTTATATACCAACATGGTGAAGACTCAAATTATCAAGGTGCGTTTGTTAAAGCTACTCCACCAATAGCTCCTCCACTAACTACTTCTCCACCAATAGCTAAAATTTCATATTGTCACAAAGGTAAAGTTGTTGCACATTCTTCAAAATTTCATCAAGATAGGATCAACAGGTTTATTCCTACTTGTCATTTTCCTGAGTTAAAAGACATATAAGACTTAATTACTTCAAGTTCATAAAATATATGAAAAGGCTATGTTCTTTTGGGACAAATGACAATAAATCTAAAAACACTTGGATAAGGAAGACTAATTATGAAGCTTATGTTTATTTTATTTCCTTAAAAGCTTATACTAATGACTTTTGGTACTTTGATAGTAGTTGAGTTTAGACACATGATAGGGGATAGAAGTGACTTGATCAGTTATCAAGAAGTTAGTCAAGAAAATGGGACTTTTGCTGATGGTGTAAAAAGTCATGCACTTGGAAAACGAACACTAAATATAAAAGATTTTCCAAAAGTTGACAATGTTCTACATGTAGAGAATCTCCAAGCAAATTTACTCATCAAATTTATGATTATGAATTGTTTGTCAACTTTGAAAGGTTTAATCGTGTTCTTGTTATTGATGAAAATTAATTTTGAAAGGACATTGATCATCTGATCATTATTATTAATTGATTAGTTCAATTATTTATCATAAGACCACTCTTGATGACATAGATTTATGACATCAAAAGCTTGGTCATTTGAACTACAAGTTACTAATTAAAATTGTGAAAACATATGCTGTCAAAGGAGTTCCATTGCTCAAAAAGAAATAACCTAAAGCCATTCAAGATAGAACAACATCTAAGGTACTTTGACTACTTTATATAGACCTTATAGGACCAATGCAAGTTGAAAGTTCAACTGGAAAAAGGTACGTATTTGTGTGTGTAAATGATTTTTCTAGGTATACATAGGTTAATTTTATCAGAGCAAAATCAAACACATTTAATGTGCATAAAAAGCTATGTGAAAAGGTTATAAATGAATAAGATTGCAATATTGTCATAATCATAAGTAATCATAAGAAAGAATTTGAAAACTTTAGTTTTGAGGAATATTGTAATTTACATGGAATTTCACATCAATTTTCTGCACCTATTGCTCCACAAGAAAATGGTGTTGTAAAAAAAAGAAAAATGATCATTTGTATACCCTTAGTTTACTCCATTATCAAAAATATTACAACACTTTGAGGGTGTATCAATCGTCCACCCTAAGTTGACAAAATGTATCAGCTGACCACCAAACAGTTAGTTGCCGTTTAAGTATGATGACGTCAGAAGGGTAATTTGGTCTTTTCATATGATACAAGTGATAATTTAAGGGTATACAAGTGATAAAAAGAGAATTTAAGGGTATATAAGTGATAATTTTCAAGGGTAAAATCGTCAATTCACTGTAACTCCGTTAACTTTCAAACGAAAACTAACGGTTTGGTGGTCGACTGATACATTTTGTCAATTAAAAGTGGACGATTGATACACCCTCAAAGTGTTGTAGGACTTTACAAAAAATGGTTCGAGTGATGTTAAACTTGAAAAACGTTTCAAAGATATTGTGGGCTAAAGCTCTTAATACTACCTTCTACACTATTAATTGAGTTTATCTTCGTCTAGGTACTAAGAAAACTACCTATAAGTGGTAGAAAGGTAAGAAACCTAATCTAGGTTACTTTTATATTTCGGGGAGTATGTCCTTTATATAGAATGATTGTGAGCATCTTGGTAAATTTGGTCAAAAAAATGATGAAGGTGTTTCTTAGTTATTCAAATAGTAGCAAAGCATTTCATGTTTATAATATGAGAACTCATTGTATTGTTAAATCTGCAAATGTAGTTATTGATGATTATTAAATTTTACAGTTTACTATGTTAAGCAAGGAATAATCAATCTTCTAGAAACACCAAAAGTTGTTACGATTGCTCCTAAAGATCACATCATTGAAAAAGGCCAATCCAGTGAACCTTTTTTTAAAAGGAAAAGAACCAATTAACTAAAGTAACTCTAGAAACTTCAAGGAGTGAGAAGAAGAAAGTTTCCAAGCTTTAGACAATCATGGACTTACATGACCTAATTAAAAGGAACTATCATTAAGAGTTAAGAAAAATCACTCGTTATTTTAGGTAATCTTAATGAACAAATTGTCACAAGAAAAAGATACTCAAATATGGTAAGATTTACTTTTTTACATCATTGATTGAACCTAAGAATGTTAAGGAAGTTTTCCTTGATGAATTTTTTGTTAATGCTAAACAAGAAGAGTTGGAACAATTTGAACAAAATGATATATGGATGGTAAAACCTAGACCGAGTCACACTAATGTTGTAGGAACTAAATAGATTTTTTTAGAACAAAACTAATGAATTTGGTAACATAATGAGAAATAAAGTTAGGTTGGTTGCACAAGGTTACACACAAATCAAAGGTGTTGATTTCGATGAAACCTTTGCACCAATTACTAGACTATAGGTTATTTGTTTGCTTCTTACAGTTGCTTGTTTGATAGGCAAGTTATTTCGAATGGATGTCAAGTGTACTTCTTTTAATGGCATCTTAAATGAAGAAGCCTATGTTAAAGAACCTAAAAGTTTTGAAAACCCTCATTTTCAAATCCATGTTTCTAAACTAAAAAGGGTTTTATATGGTTTAAAGCAAGTTCTGTGAGCTTTGTATGAAAGGTTTACTCAATTCTTTCTTGAAAATAGCTATAAGCGAGGGGGAGTAGATGGAACAGTATTCGTTAAGCAACTTAATCCAAGGATTTTAGTTGTTCAACTATAATGTTTGGTTCTACTTCTTCTGATCATGTATAAGAATATGTGAGTCAAAAGAAAAAGAAGTTTGTGATGAGCATAGTATGTGAATTGACTTACTTTTTAGGTTTGCAAGTAAAACAAATAGAGAATGAAATTTTTATGAAAGTAAATTTTCCAAGAACTCAGTTAAGAGGTTTGGCTTAGATTCAGCAAAACAAATGAGAAATCTTATTAGTATTAATATCAAGTTAACTATTGATGATAGTGATTCTAGTATAGATCCTAGTCTTTATAAAAACATGATTAATAGCTTCCTTTATTTAACTACAAGTAGAGATGGCATATGTTTCAGAGTTGGTGTATGTGCTAGGTACCTAGCGAATTCAAAGGTGTCACACTTAGAAATTGTTAAACAAATCATTCATTTTGTTAGTGGGATAATCAATTATGGTATTTGATACACTAATGACACTAATTCAAGTCTTACAGAATACAATGTAGATTGGACTGGCAATGCTAATGATAGAAAAAAACACCACTGGAGGATGTTTTTATCTTGGAAACAACTTAGTTCGTGGCATAGTAAGAAAAATAATTCAATTTCTCTCTCCAAAGCTAAAGTTGAATATATTGTAGCTGGAAGTTGTTGCACTCAATTACTCTAGATAAAAAAAATGGCTTACAGATTATGGTATATTTCAAGATACTTTAACTGTGTTTTGTGATAACATTAGTGCTATCAATATTTCCAAAAACCCCATTCAACATTCTAAGACTAAGCATATTGATATTTGTCATCATTTTACTAGACACTTAGTTGAGAGCAAGACTTTGTCCTTAGAATACATTGATACTAAAAAATAGCTCACATATATCTTTACAAAAACCCTAGATTCAAAATAATTTGATTCTTTAAGGATAGTTTTCGATGTATGTTCTATGTAAGTCAAAATGTTTTTGCTTTTAAATTTAAGTCACGCATTTGTGCATTAGATATAGGACAAGCATTTATGTGTTTTTAATTTAAAATCTTTGTTTTTGTATTTCGATTATGAAACAGTGATAAGTTCTTGGATTAATAAACGACAAGTAATTTTTCATCTTTTTCAAAGACTTGAAAGCTTTGAACAAGTTTTGATTGGAGTTATTTAACCTTTCTTCAAAAGCAGATGAATGACAATTCAGTCTTTACTTTAACTCAAGGTTTTGATGTTGATATGGTCTTTGTTGAGAATATTTAACTTGAGTCAAGATTGTTTTCCTTGTTTCTTATCTTATCATAAGACTTCTAATACGTATAGACACTATGGTCAAAAATAGCTATAACTCTTTAGAGTGATGCTATCCTTGATTAATATAAGTCTGCATATCACATATATGATAAAGGACAAATTACAATGAGAAGAAGACTACCTTAAGAGGTAGAGTGAAAGCTCTTGACCGTACACACTTTTAGTTATCAATAAACTAAATTATTTTCTAATGAAAACAAAGCTTGTGCTAAACTAGAAAAAAAATGGATAGTAAAGTTTCACTTCACACACATTTCTGTCATATTTGAGATGGTCAAAATTAGAGATAAAGATGATAAGGTTATTTTGACCAACTCTATGTTTTCTTGATGTTTTATATTTGAGACTTTAACAATGAATATTAATGAATTTTTGAGAAAATGATTTTGATTGAATTGCTTGCGCACACACAGAAACTTATATTTCTCTAATCTTTACTTATTTGAGGAAATTAGAGTTTTGATTTCATGGATTAATACTTGTTGTAAAAAAATTCCTTGATACATTGATTTTTCACTTGTTCAAGTTTGTTATTAATGCGTAAAAATTAATTGTTTTTAATCATACATGTGCATTATCATGTTCTTACATATTGGCATGATTTTAGGGTTTAAGAGTTAGATTTTTTTGAAAAAAAAAACTTAATTTTGTTTTCTAAAGTGCATTAAATCTTTTTGGCCCGTCAGAACTAAACAATTACATTCTTTTTGTCATAACTTTGTCTATAGAACTCCAAAGAGAGGTATTTCACAATTGAAGTTGCACAACACAGAGCATAAAGCAGAGAAGCAAAATTCGGCCTCCTCCCTTGAGAATTCAGATTCGACACATGATGTGTTGATTTGTTTCCTTATCTTCTTCATTCAAGTCTTGTAATTGGACTATTTCTTTTCATCTCTATGGAAAGCATAGGTGGATCTTAGATCGCTAGACATTAAAAAATTGAACAATTGTCATTAATTACTTTTCGAAGTGCCTTGACGATCATGGATCAAGGGGCTAACATTTATTCAAGAGAAGCAAATTTAGTCTAACATTAAGTAAGTTGTATGGTTATAAATTGTTAGTGAGAGTCTTAAGTTTAGTAAATACATAGGTTGTAACATCTTAACTTAGTTAATTGCTTTTCATTTAGGCATGGCCTCGTGGATGTAAGATTGATTAATCTGAATCACATAAAAAATCTTCGTGTCATTTAATTGCTGCAATTTATTGTTTTTAGTAAAATTAATTATATTTGATGCAGATGAACAGTAAATATCAACAGTACCAAGAACAGTAACCATAAACAATACTCCTGAATAGTAATTGTAAATAGTACTCGTGAATAGTAACTATGAACAGTGTTGTCAGAAAATTAATTTGGTTTATTTTGTGTTTTTAATATAATTAGCTTAATTATATTGGAGATGAAATTCTAGCTAAAAAACCCAAGAGGAGGTGAATTGGGAATTTAAAAAATTAGACAAGTAAATTCACAAAATAATTCATAACTAATGCTTTAAGAAATTCAGTGATTGTAAATAATTAATTTAAAAGAGATAAGAGAGAATACTTTTATGTGGATCAGCAAAATCCGCCTACCTCCACTCCAAACAACCCGAGCTTGAGGATTATACTATCCATGCCTTTTAATCCAAGGCTTCAAGATTTTTACAATTGACTTCCAAAGTGTTAATAATGTTGGGATTACATGCTCTTTAAAGCATATTTATTTATTTATTTTCTAATTAATAAAATATTTGAGATATTTCCAATTGCATAAACATTTTGAATAAGGTCTGTTTAATCATATTATATGTATTTATGTAATTATCATATAGATTCACAGAAGACATAAATACAAGTTATCATATGATTAAATAAATTTGGTTCTCAGTTGATAAATAGATTTGGGCTTTCTATTTATGTTTAGACTGTAGTAAATACATTGAATGATTTATCTTGATCATGTATGAATTTATTGATGTAATACGACTACATTGAACAAGATCACATATGAGATTTAATTAACTTTATAATAACTATCAGACTTATTAAATTTCATAGGCATTGATTTTACTATAATCTTAACCTTGAGTTAGTTATGATTTCATGATTGTGATTATTATTCCATTTAAATTACCAATGGACATAACACATACTTGTAGTCAAGATTACCTGGTATCGTAGTGGGAGGAATTATAAGTATTGGAGTTATAGATCAATAATATAAAATTTGTACAACACATCTCTTGATGGATTTTCAGCACTTGATCATAGAATTCTTGGCCAGAGTGTGGCAACATATTTAGTATGTTGAAAATGATCATTAGAGAAAACCAGTAAGTATCAAGGAACAAGATGTAATTAAATTGATCGAACAGTTTAGATATCGATTTAATTAATGATGTGATACAAATGATTGTACAGTAAGAAAATCAATGTGGCATGGGTTGAATTATTATTCGAGTACACTATCCTAGATAGCATACAATTATGGAGGTCAATTCCAATCTTTTAGTGGAGTAGCTTTAAAATTAAATAGTTAGGTTAGTTTAATTACATGCCTAATTATTGTAGCCACTATTGTATGTACCCAAATTATCCCCCGGTTAGCTCATTTAATTGACTGCACCACTACTGGATTAACAAGCAAGATAACTAGCTATTGGGTCAAAAGCCTAAATATATCATTTAGTGGGAGGCTCCATTTAATATACTTGTGTGTAAGGGCCTTATGTTATTTTCTAAGGTGGGCCCCTATAGAAAAAGCAAGTAACGTGACTTTTGATTTTTATTATTTGGAGACCAGGGTTTTCACTAAAGGGAGATATTAAAAGACTTATTTTCTCTAAAGGAAACAGACAGAGCCGCAATATATAGATCAGACAAAAAGAATTTTTCTCTCTAAAATTGAGAGGAAATTTTTGTCTTGCTAGTTGCTTTAGTGGTGATATAGGCGCCCACACATCAAGTGCAAATCAACCTTGAGTCATAGCCTGGAAGATTATTTGGTAGCAGATCGTGATCTAACAAGAGTGGTGGTGACGGATAATGACCTAGAAGCCTAAATCACTTCAGCGAAAAAAGCAAAGATTGTTCATCTTATCTGATTGCTAAGGTATGATTTTCTAAAGTGGTGATATAGGTGCCCACACATCAAGTGCAAATCAACCTTGAGTCATAACCTGGAAGATTATTTGGTAGCGGATCGTGATCTAACAAGAGTGGTGGTGACGGATAATGACCTAGAAGCCTAAATCACTTTAGCGAAAAAAGCAAAGATTGTTCATCTTATCGGATTGCTAAGGTATGATTTTCTAAATTACGTATTCCTATATAATGTATGAGATCAGTCTTAAAAGTTTTTATAAAAACTTACAAAATTGATTTTTCACCAACAAATAAAGCTTTACAATTCGAGATGAATGTTGAGTATTAGAAAATGTATATTTATAAAGGAGA
The DNA here is from genome assembly GCA_029618585.1 of Citrus australasica. Classification (NCBI taxonomy): domain Eukaryota; kingdom Viridiplantae; phylum Streptophyta; class Magnoliopsida; order Sapindales; family Rutaceae; genus Citrus; species Citrus australasica. The sequence continues at coordinate 7,393,634 of JARCIV010000006.1, forward strand.
AAATCATCATTTTACATTTCACGTCTCACTAACAACCCGTACTTTTATGTATTTAAGTTTCTTGTAATTTAATTATGTGTGTTTTATTTTAATTAAGTATTTTATGTATTTTAGGGGCATCATCGTCATTTCACAATAACCGAGAGATCAAACGGCAAAACGGACATCACTTTTGAACTCAGGACGGTCGAAAACCTTAGGAGGAGCATAAAAGGAAAAATGGTATTGTTCACATGTACGGTACTGTTCACGACACTGTTCACGACACTATTCACATAGACGGATCGATAACGTGGCATTGGCCGATGATGTGGCATTGACTAATGAGGTGTCACAGTCCTGTTGGGCTAAAATTCTTATGTACTGTTGATTGGTGACGTGGCAGCATATTAGTGGACCAAAAATCGCGCGTACGGTACATGCATTACATAGGATTATTTTCAACCAAACCGCGTTACTGTTCAACCTGGGTCAAATCGTGTTACTGTTCATCCGCATGGTAAAACCGCGTACTGTTGATTGATGACGTGGCGCAATCCTGAGCGTCCAAACTGTTTTTAATCCGATGGTCATGATTTACTCCATGTATCTATAAAAAGGGGACCTCCCCCCAATTTAATATCTCTGAATCCATTTTTGGGATCCATTTTCGGTAATTCCTTCTTCATCTTGTATTTTCTATGTATTTTAATAAATTTCTATTTTGCCCCTAGTTCAATTATGAGTGACTAATTTTCTTTCAAGCTTGGGTTGAAGGTGAAGTCTCAACATGTGTCATGGGCTTTATTTGGTAAATTTATTTTCTCTTCCCGTCTAGTTTTTGTGGATGTTTTGACTTCTCGTCGACAAATAATAATAAGCTTGTCTAGATACCGCCCTGGTTACACCGGCTCCCTAGTACAAGGTTATTATTATTTGGCACGATAAGCCCTTAGCACCATATTTATTAGAGCGTGGTTCATGAGGTGTGGATTCCCCCCTCATGATTTAATTAGTATTAATAAGGAATATTTAGCCAATGATGCATGTTGATACGGATCTAGATACCCAAATACGTCAATTTAATATATTTACACTTTAATTTCTTCTCACCATTTCAATTCCAATTTTTAGGATAATTAATCACTTCCACCACAAATCCAACCACCTCATACAAAATTAATTCTACACACAATTAAAATCCACCTCCTCGTGGGATCGACACTCGTTACCATTAGTCTATTCTACAATAGATTCGTGCACTCGCGAGTTCAATAAAATTTGCACAATAAGTTTTTGGCGCCGTTGCCGGGGAGGTAACTAATTTTAATTCATAGAATTAATTTTTGTGAATATTTTCATTTAATTGTTTTCTTGTATTTTTTAGAAAAAAAAAGTGAACCTACATTTAGAGGTTAGTATTTTTCTTTTTCTCTCCTTTAAAATTCTGTAATTTAATTTTCAAGTTATTTTTTTATTTCTTCTTTGTGATTTTTGTTATCTTACTAATTTTTTTAGTTAGTTTATTTCACGTATTTTTTTGTGTATTTTTATAGTAAGGTTGTAATAGCGCCATAAGGTTAGTATCGTAATTTCTCCCTCTTCTTTATTTCTATTTCTTTTGTTCCCATCTTTATTTTTATTTTATTTGTTTTGCATGCATGGTCGTAGGTCATTATTACCTAATCTTGAACTTATAGACTTCGAACTTGAGAAAATAGTTGGCACACACAAAAAAGTTAAAAATAAAATGGATTTACAAGCACCACAGGAGAGGCCTTTTAAGGACTATTTTAGTCTCTTAGCTAATTTGAGCACATCATGTATAAGATACCCAAATGTAGCTGCTAGGAGCTTTGAACTAAAACCTAGTGTGCTAAATTGTCTCCCCACATTCTATGGCTTAGAAAATGAGGACCCATATAATCATCTGAATAATTTTCATGCTATTTGTCAAACATTTAAATATGAGAATTTTTCAGACGATGATGTTGTTAACATGAATATGTTAATAATATTGATTTTGATGATAACAAACTTTAAATGATTTTTGCTCAAGTAAGTGTTATGTTAAAAACTTCTCATTTCAAAAATGCATCATTTAAAATCTTCCCATTTATAAAACATTTTCAAGTCCATTCAAATCCATTCAAATCCATTAAGGCTCCCAAATTATCTCCCCCTTCATCATCAAAATGAAATATTGCAAATTGTTTTTCTCTCACACTATATTTATGATTACAAATCAAAGCACAAAGTGTGAATAAATGGAATGAAACTATGTTTTTAGCTCTTATGAAGATTGCAAACTCGAGTATAAGCTCAATGGTTGTGTTGTGATCAGTCCTCTTCGAATTTGAATGAGCTTATTTATATTTGGAGCTGAAAAACTAGCCGTTACTGACTGTCGGCCAGAAAACGGTTCACCGTTAGCCGTTAACGGTTAACCGTTTGCGCTGGTCAAAGTTATCGTTAAGGCCAGATTTCAAATAAACGGTTTGCCGTTAAGGTTACCCTTTCGCCGTTAACGTCCAGAGACCTGCAAAATGAATACCCGTTATCCGTTTCAAGTAAACGGTTAAGGCTTTGTATGAAGTGACTCTCTGGATGTTATCGGTTAACCGTTTGTAATAAACGGTTCACCGTTAGTTTCCAGTAACCTGCAAAAAGAACACCGGTTATCCGTTTAAGTAAACGGCCAAGGTATTATGTGAAGTGACTCTCTGGAAGTTATCGGTTAACCGTTTGAAATAAACGGTTCACCGTTAGTTTCCAGTAAGCTTGCCATTTTTCGTTCTTCATTAACGGTTAGAGCTTAGCAAACTTTTGCTCTCTGGTCTTAATCGGTTAACCGTTTGTAATAAGTTTCCAATAAGCTTGCCATTTTCCGTTCTTCACTAACGGTTAGAGCTTAGCAAACTTTTGCTCTCTGGTCTTAATCGGTTAACCGTTTGTAATAAACGGTTCACCGTTAGTTTCCAGTAAGCTTGCCATTTTCCGTTCTTCACTAACGGTTAGAGGTTAGCAAACTTTTGCTCTCTGGTCTTAATCGGTTAACCGTTTGTAATAAACGGTTCACCGTTAGTTTCCAGTAAGCTTGCCATTTTCCGTTCTTCACTAACGGTTAGAGCCTAGGCAAACCTTTGCTCTCTGGTCGTAATCGGTTAACCGTTTAGAAATAATCGGTTCACCGTTTATTGCCAGAAACACATTTTAAACCAGATTTTGCAAAGAATCTTTTTCCAATTTAAAATCCATTTTTTATAAGTATGAATGGAGCAGTTTTTATGACTTTCATTGGTTAAGAAATAACTCCAATATTTTTATGGTATCAGAGCTTGGTACTCTTAATCGTCTAGAGCTAAAGATCAATGGCAACTCAAAGTGATTCCACATTTAGGGAAGGACAATCCACCACTAGACCACCCTTCTTTGATGGTAATGATTACCCTTATTGGAAAACTAGGATGAGAATTTACTTGCAAGCCTTAGATTATGAAATTTGGGAAATTGTTAGTGATGGTCCTTTTATGTCCTTGACTAAAAATGAAGTTGGAGAAGATATTCCAAAACCTTCACGTGATTGGAACGAACTTGAAAAGAGGAAAGTCTCTCTAAACTCCAAAGCTATGAATGCCTTATTTTGTGCACTAGATAAGAAAGAGTTTCATAGAGTGTCTAGTTGTGAAAGTGCTAATGAGATTTGGCACAAACTTGAGGTTGTCTATGAAGGCACAAATCAAGTGAAATAATCTAAAATAAGTAGGTACACTCGGCAATATGAATTGTTTCAAATGGAACAAAATGAAAATGTGTACTCTATGTATACTAGATTCACGGACATAGTAAACACTCTAGGAGCTCTAGGGAAGACTTTTTCAAATAGCGAAAAAGTCAAGAAAATTATTAGGTCACTACCTAAGGAATGGAGACCTAAAAGGACTGCCATTGAGGAAGCAAAAGATTTAAATACTTTACCTCTTGATGATTTAATTGGTTCTCTTATTTCATATGAGGAAGATTTGGCAGCAGAAAAAGGGCATGAGGAGAAGAAGAAAAACATTGCTCTCAAAGCTTCAAGACATGAGAGTGAAGGGGAAAGTGAACCGGATGATGAAGAGCTGGCCATGCTAGCAAGGAGGTTCAGAAAATTCTTCAAGAAAACTGGAGAGCGAAGAAATTTCAGAAACTTCAAGAACTATAAGGAGAAGAAGGAGACAATCACATGCTATGAATGCAAGAAGCCTGGCCATATTAAATCGGAGTGTCCACTTATCAACAAACACAAGAGGAAAGCCATGGTTGCAACTTGGGATGATAGCGAGGAAGATTCAAGTGACGAGGAAGGATCGCAAGAAGTCTCAAACCTAGCACTTATGGCAATAGGAGATGATGATGATCTCAATGAGGTAAGTGATCCTACTTATGATGAATTATATGATGCCTTTAAAGATTTGCATAATGAGTTGATGAAGATTGGTAAAAAGAATGCATGTCTTAAAAAGGAAATGGCAAAGCTTAAGAATGAAAATGAATCTTTAAATGCAAAAATTGTATGCCTAGAAGTAGGAAACAAGACTTTGCATGATGAAATTGCCTTATCAAATGAGAAGCCTAGCATCATACATGAGCACTTAGAATCACACATAGATGAGTTGAAAAATGAAAATGAAATGCTCAAGAAAAAGAGTATTGAGTTAAATGAGATTGTCTTGAAATTTACAAATGGACAAAAGATGTTGGATAATTTGGTAAACTCACAAAAATCTGTATTTGACAAAAGTGGCATTGGTTATAAACAAAATTTGAAACAAAAATTCTACAAGAGCTATTTTGTAAGGAACACATCTATTAACAATAAAATTGCATGTCATTATTGTAATCAAGATGGTCATATGAAAAATAGATGTGCAGTGAAGAGAAATGCATATTATGTTATGAAATGTGTTTGGGTTGCAAAAGGAACCATTGCTAACTCTCAAGGACCTAAAAAGGTTTGGGTACCTAAAACTTGAGATTTTCTCTGCAGGGTTTGAAGAAGAAAAAGAATAAGTGGTACTTGGACAGCAATTGTTCAAGACACATCACAGGGAATTATTCTTGGTTCTCAAGCTTCACCAAAATTGAAAATGGTGGAGAAGTATCCTTTGGAGACAACTCTAAAAGAAAAATTCTTGGAATTGGAAATGTTGGTAAAGTATCTTCAACTCTAATTGAGAATGTATGTTTGGTTGAGAACTTGAAACACAATTTAATAAGCATTAGTCAATTGTGTGACAAAGGTTATAAAGTTGTCTTTGATAAATCAAGTTGTGTTATTGAGAATGCATGTGATGGGAAAACTTTGTTTATGGGAAATAGATGTGGTAATGTTTATACCATTGACATAGAATGTGCATCTATTCTTGATAAATGTTTTTCTGCATTACATGATGATAGTTGGCTATGGCATAGAAGATTAGGACATGCAAGCATGGACTTGATTTCAAAAATTGTGAAAAATGATTTAGTTAAAGGTCTTCCAAAAATCAGTTTTCAAAAAGATAGAATTTGTGAAGCATGTCAATTTGGAAAAAAAATCAAGACTTCTTTCAAAAACAAGAATCATATCTCTACATCAAAACCACTACAATTACTTCATATAGATTTGTTTGGACCTTCAAGGTATGCTAGTTTAAGTGGCAAATATTATGCATCTGTAATTGTGGATGATTTTTCTAGATACACATGGGTATTGTTCTTAGCTAATAAGGATGATGTCATTGATGCATTTCGAATTTTCCATAAAAAGGTTCAAAATGAAAAAGGTTATTCTATTACTTGCATTAGAAGTGATCATGGTGGAGAATTTGAAAATCATGCATTTGAAAATTTTTGTAATGATTTTGGCATTGAACATCAATTTTCATCACCTAGGACTCCACAACAAAATGGAGTAGTAGAAAGAAAGAATAGGTCTATTCAAGAAATGGCTAGAACCATGTTGAATGAAAACTCTTTGCCTAAGTATTTTTGGGCCGAAGCCGTCAACACCGCTTGTTATGTTTTAAATCGGGTGTTGATTAGACCTAATCTTAATAAAACTCCATATGAGCTTTGGAAAAATAGAAAACCCAACATTGGCTATTTCAAAGTTTTTGGATGCAAATGCTTTGTGTTGAACACAAAAGATAATCTTAGTAAATTTGATTCAAAATCTGATGTTGGTATTTTTCTTGGTTATTCAAATTCAAGCAAAGCTTATAGAGTGTATAACAAAAGAACTTTGGTTGTGGAGGAATCTATGCATGTTATTTTTTATGAGTCTAACCCCTCCTCTATGGAGAAAGCCATTGTTGATGATAATGCAGAAGAAGAACAACAAGAAGAAGCATCAAATGACAACCAAGAAGACACAACAAATGGAATTCAAGAGGAGCATCATGAAGAACCAAATGTGGAGCAAACTGAAGGTACTTCTCAAACACTCCCCAAGGAGTGGAGGTATGTTTCCTCTCACCCTAAGGATGTAATTTTAGGAGATCCCTCACGAGGTGTTACCACTGATCATCTCTTAGGAACACATGTGAGCATGCTGCATTCATTTTTCAAATAGAACCAAAATCTTTTGCGGATGCTGAAAATGATGAATCTTGGATTATGGCAATGCAAGAGGAATTGAATCAATTTGAGAGAAACAATGTGTGGGAATTAGTTCCTTGTCCGGAACATCAATCCATTATACGCACTAAATGGGTATTTAGAAATAAAATGGATGAATCCGGTGTGGTTGTACGAAATAAAGCCAGACTAGTGGCTCAAGGTTACAACCAAGAAGAAGGAAATGATTTTGATGAAACTTTTGCACCTGTAGCAAGGTTAGGATCCATTAGGATGTTGCTAGCATATGCATGTCATAAAGATTTTATTCTATATCAAATGGATGTCAAAAGTGTTTTCTTAAATGGATATATTATGGAGGAAGTTTATGTGAAACAACCTCCTAGTTTCGAAAATGAAAAATTTCCCAATCATGTGTATAAGTTATCCAAAGCTTTATATGGTTTAAAACAAGCCCCTAGAGCATGGTATGATAGGCTTAAAAATTTCTTGTTAGATAACAATTTTTCGATGGGAAAAGCAGACACAACTCTTTTTGTTAAGAATAAGAACCAAGACATTCTTATTGTTCAAATTTATGTTGATGATATTATCTTTGGTTCTACTAATGAATTGTTGTGTAAAGAATTTTCATCATGTATGAGTCAAGAGTTTGAGATGAGTATGATGGGAGAGTTGAAGTACTTCCTTGGTCTTCAAATCAAACAAAACGAAGAAGGCATCTTTATAAACCAAGCTAAGTACGTGGGAGATCTACTCAAAAGGTTTGGCTATGAAAATGAAACGGCAAAAAGCACTCCTATGAGCACTACCATCAAGCTTGACAAAGATGAAAAGGGTAAAGAAGTGGATATCAAAATGTATCGAGGTATGATCGGATCCTTACTTTATTTGACTGCAAGTAGACACGATATCATGTTTAGTGTATGTTTGTGTGCAAGATTTCAATCATGTCCCAAGGAATCCCATTTGCTTGCTGTTAAAAGAATTTTCCGTTATTTGATTGGAACCATAGATGTTGGCCTTTGGTATCCTAGGGGAACTCATATAGATTTAACTTGTTTTTCGGATGCGGACTTTGCTGGTCATAAAGTGGATAGGAAAAGCACTAGTGGAACTTGCTTTGTTCTAGGACACTCTCTTGTTTCATGGTTTAGTAAGAAACAAAATTCTGTTGCTCTTTCAACTACCGAGGCTAAATATATAGCCGTCGGAAGTTGTTGTGCACAAGCACTTTGGATGAAACAAACACTTAGAGATTATGGCATTCATCTTGAACAAATTCCTATTAAGTGTGACAATACTAGTGCTATAAATCTTTCAAAGAATCCCATTCAACACTCTATAACCAAGCATATAGAAATTAGACATCATTTCTTGAGAGATCATGTTCAAAAGGGAGATATTGCATTAGAGTTTATTTCTACGGAAAAACAACTTGCCGATATTTTCACTAAACCTCTTTACGAAGAACAATTTTTAAAAATTCGGCATGAACTTGGGATGATGAAATTTTCGCATTAATGTCACTATTCATGCTATTGAGTGTGCTGAATTGATTGATTTATATTTGTGATCTAATGGTTATGAAATACTTGAGGTTGATTGTCAAATGATAAATTTGTCTTGTTATTTCTTGAGTGTATGAATAAATTGGTTGAAAACATGTTCATGAATCATGCATTAAAATGGCTCATAATATATTTTCAGATCAATTAAATGATCTGGGAATTTATTAATTGCTAGCCAAATATAAAATCAAATGTGCGAAAATTTAGTTAAAATAAACGGATAACCGTTTTCCATAAACAGTGAACCGTTTTGCTCCAGAAACTAAAATTTTGTGTCTGTCTTCTTACCCTTTCACCGTTTTCTACAAACGGTAAACCGTTTGTCGGCAGTAAGTCATCTAATTATTACCCCTTAACCGTTGAGCTCTTAGGCTTTCACCGTTTCCTAGTATCAAGCCTCTGTTCGTTACCCTTTAACCGTTTATTATAAACGGTTAACCGTTTTCGCGTTTTAAAATTGTTCAAAGGCTTTTCTTCTCCTCTCCAGCTTACCCTCTCACCGTTTTCACCATTCCTGCGCAGCCGAAGCTTTCTTCTTCCTCAAATCTTCATTTTTCTTGCTTCTTGTGCCAAATCAAACCGATTAAATCATTTTCTATCATCATTATAACGTTTTCACCGATTCAAAACATCAAATCAAAGCTCCAATCGAAAAATCCCAAATTTGAACCCTAACTACCGTGAGTTGGGTTTCTCCATTTTTCATCCATTTTGTCCTCTTTTTCATCCAAATTAAGCATCACACTCTCATTCCTCACTCTTTTCTCATCAAAACACCGATTAATTTCCCTCTCTCGCCTGTGTTCACCCCACCATACTCCTCCATGGCTGAAACCTCTCGGAGAAACGTCCGGCGAAAATCTACACCTCAAGTGCACCCCTTTCAGCCTAGGGAAGTCTCTGAATTTTCTAGAATTCACTTCCCCACTCCTTCCTTGGCAAAACGGTTCGAGGACCGTTTCGATGGGCGAAAGGTACTTGACTCCTCTTGTGTTATCCTTAATGATTTCCGGCACTTGGTTGTTTGTGATAGAAGTGTTAGGGATATGCTTATGCCTTGGGAGTCTGCTATTAACTTTGATGAGCGAGTGTATCCTAATTTGGTGCGAGTCTTTTACTCGAACATGGATATTTCACATAGTAGCCAAAATAGGATAGTTACTCAAGTTGCTGGTGTCCAAATAGAATTTGATGATGGGGATCTAGCGGAGTATCTTGGTCTCCCGAGTGAGGGACACGACATATATACCTCTAGGAAAATTCTTTCCTTTGACCATTTTAGTCATACGGATGCAGTCCGTCATATATGTCGTCGTAGAGACCTAACTGATGATATTTGCTTGCTTCTGTTTCGGTCTTAACTTTTACCTCTCTAAGTCCATATTCTTCATTCTATTCTACAGAAAATAGTGACACCTAGGAAGGGTCATTCAGATGAGGTCACGAGGTTGGACGTTGGCTTACTGGATAGCCTTTTCTCAGATCGTCCCATAAACCTCGGATATATTATTGTACGGCATATGTTGAGTACTCCCGCGGTTAATCACCGCTTGCTTCCGTACGATAGTATCATTACTAAGATACTGCATCGTTTTGGTGTGCCTCTCCGAGATACTGGACATATGGAGACTAAACGGATTGGTCCCGAGGCGATGACGAGTATCGGTTTCTCTTGGAGGAATGGAAAGTGGATTAAAACCAGCAACTCCAAAAACCGGGATACCTTGATAGCTCCGGAGGACGATCGGATGCTTAATAATGTCTATCCTCCCGAAAAGCTTCCTGACTTTAGATTAGGAGCTCAGCCACCTCCTCCGCGTCGCCGATTTGTTCCTCGGCCTCTAGTTGACTCTGACCATGAGGAGCATGCCACGGATGCTGACATTCCGTCTACCTCTGAGCCACCGTCTGTACCTGAGCCCTCAGTTATTCCGGAGTCATCAGCTGCGCCTGAGCAGCCTTCTGATGTTCCCGAGGAGCCAGCTGCCTCTATGCCATCTCCAGCTCCATCTCAGCCACCCGTTTCAGATGGTCTGCAGCAGCTGATTCTTGATCAGTTGGACACCCTTTCTCGAGATCACCAGCAGCTGCGCTCTGATTTTGAGACTTTCCAGCAGCAGAGCATCGATCATCAGCTTGAGATCATCCATGCTCAGCGTATCCTTCTCGGCATCCTTGGTTATGATCCGGGGAGCTCATCTTCTCCTCCACCACCTCATTAGTTTTTGGGTTATGTTTTCGCACATACAGTTCATATTTTGATTGTTTGCATTTTGACATATATATTTTTACTGCTATATGCTATCTATGGATTTTGATGACATGGTTTTATATTTGTTCTTGATATTGGATGACTTGATTAAGATTGATATGAATGATGGATTATCGAATATTGAAGTGTTGCCTTGATTTGCTAATGGTGTTGTTGGGTTGGTGATGAAGTTGTTGACAAACCTTTTTGGAAGTGTTTTTCTCTCTTGCGTATAGTTGGTTTTACTCATTTTTAAAGGGAAACTCTGCCCAATTTTTCGCTTGTCACAAACTACACTTTCGTTTCTTTCTTTTCTCTTCTTTCTTTTTGATGATGAAGGGGGAGATAATTTGAGAGCCTTAATGGATTTGAATGGATTTAAATGGATTTGAATGGACTTGAAAATGTTTTATAAATGGGAAGATTTTAAATGATGCATTTTTTAAATGAGAAGTTTTTAACATAACACTTACTTGAGCAAAAATCTTTTTATTGAACATTTCTTACTTTGGCCATACAATAAGGGGGAGCATATATTGAGGGGGAGCCAAATAGAGTTTGTCATCATCAAAAAGGGGGAGATTGTTAACATGAATATGTTAATAATATTGATTTTGATGATAACAAACTTTAAATGATTTTTGATAAAAATATTGGAGTTATTTCTTAACAAATGAAAGTCATAAAAACTGCTCCATTCATACTTATAAAAGATGGATTTTAAATTGGAAAAAGATTCTTTGCAAAATCTGGTTTAAAATGTGTTTCTGGCAATAAACGGTGAACCAGTTATTTCTAAACGGTTAACCGATTACGACCAGAGAGCAAAGGTTTGCCTAGGCTCTAACTGTTAGTGAAAAACGGAAAATGGCAAGCTTACTAGAAACTAACGGTGAACCGTTTATTACAAACGATTAACCGATTAAGACCAGAGAGCAAAAGTTTGCTAAGCTCTAACGGTTAGTGAAGAACGGAAAATGGCAAGCTTACTGGAAACTAACGGTGAACCGTTTATTACAAATGGTTAACCGATTAAGACCAGAGAGCAAAAGTTTGCTAAGCTCTAACCGTTAGTGAAGAACGGAAAATGGCAAGCTTACTGGAAACTAACGGTGAGCCGTTTATTACAATCGGTTAACCGATTAAGACCAGAGAGCAAAAGTTTGCTAAGCTCTAACCGTTAATAAAGAACGGAAAATGGCAAGCTTACTGGAAACTAACGGTGAACCGTTTATTTCAAACGGTTAACCGATAACTTCCAGAGAGTCACTTCACACAATACCTTGGTCGTTTACTTAAACGGATAACCGGTGTTCTTTTGCAGGTTACTGGAAACTAACGGTGAACCGTTTATTACAAACGGTTAACCGATAACATCCAGAGAGTCACTTCATACAAAGCCTTAGCCGTTTACTTGAAACGGATAACAGGTATTCATTTTGCAGGTCTCTGGATGTTAACGGCGAAAGGGTAACCTTAACGGCAAACCATTTATTTGAAATCTGGCCTCAACGGTAACTTTGACCAGCGCAAACGGTTAACCGTTAACGGCTAACGGTGAACCATTTTCTGGCCGACAGTCAGTAACGGCTAGTTTTTCAGCTCCAAATATGAATAAGCTCATTCAAATTCGAAGAGGACTGATCACAACACAACCATTGAGCTTATACTCGAGTTTGCAATCTTCATAAGAGCTAAAAACATAGTTTCATTCCATCTATTCACACTTTGTGCTTTGATTTGTAATCATAAATATAGTGTAAGAGAAAAACAATTTGTAATCTTTCATTTTGAGGAATTGTGAGTGTTGGGATACACTTGGGTTAAGAGATTGGGAATAATCTCTTGTTGTAAAGGTTATTGACACCTTGGAAGTCAAGTGTAAGCAATTGAAGCCTAGGAGGCTTGCTTAGTGAAATCCTCAAGCCCGGAAAGCTTGGAGGCGTGGACGTAGGCGAGGTTGGTCGAACCATGTAAACATCGTTGTGTTTGATTCTCTCTTCCCTTACCATGATAATTTGTTTTTAGTCGAATAATTTATAAAATCTCAATTCACCCCCCATCTTGGGTTGCCTAGTTAGAATTTCAGATGTTAAACTTAGATTATTCTCATTTTCTTTAAAGGATAGAGCTCGTTCATGGTTAAATATTATGCTTGCGAATAGCATTACATCATGGGAACAAATGGTAACAAAGTTTTTGAATAAATACTTCCCAGTGCATAAAACCAATGCTATTCGCAGGGAAATATCAGAGTTTACCCAGAGAGAAGACGAGCAGTTTTTCGAAACATAGGAGCGATTCAATGGGCTACTCTTGAAGTGTCCACATCATAGGTACGAGAAATGACACCAATGCCAATACTTTTTGGAGGGATTATTGCCGAATGTGTAAGAATGGCTAATGGCAACAAGTAGAGGAGAACTAATGTCAAAAAGTGCATAAGAGATTTGGAAATTCTTCCAGCGATAAGCAAATAATTCCCAACAACGGAGTTGATCACTCAGGAATACTAGAAGAATTAAGGGAGTAAATGAGGTTCGCATTGGCGAGTCAAGTTCAGAAATCAAAGAAGTCAAGGAGATGGTTCAAGGTCTCGCTCGACAAAAAGCATCGTTATCGACTGCTAAATCAACAGAACCACATGACCATGACTCATACTCAGATCAAGCCAATGCCATAGGTGTAATGAGAAAACCATCAAATTACAACCCATACTCCAACACATATAACCCTGGATCGAGAGACCGCCCCAATTTTTCATAGTCTTAAGGATTCCAACATAATGGACCAGCAGCTCCAGCTCCACCAATGCAACTAATTCATCAAAATCCCCAAGCATCTCAACCCCCATTTAGACCATTCAATAAGAACCAGGACTACTCTCAACCCAAACCATGGGATGATGCATTCCAGAATTTCAAGAATGTTACTCACTCCACGATTGAGCAACAGAACCGCACCATTGATGGACTACAAAATGAGTTGAGAGCAGGCTTTAACTCACAAGCCCAATCGGTTTCAAGCCTGGAGAAGATGGTGGGACAACTTGCTTCTTCAGTTCAGACCTTGGCAATGACTGTTAAGAAAAGCAAGTTTCCAAGTCAACCAGTGCCTAATCCTAAAGGAGTACATGAAGCAAGCATCAGTTCACCATAATAGCATGGAGAGGTCAAAGCAGTCATGACCTTGCGAAAAGGAAAAGAAGTCGACAACAAAGTGGAGATGCCGGTGACAAGAAAATCAAATTGTTCCTGTGAGTGTTGAGGACTCACCACCGGAGGAGAAAGAAGAAACCAACCCACAAGAATACGTTCCCAAAACTCTATTTCCTCATAGGTTAGCTAAAGGAAAGAAGGGAAAATACACAGTTGAGATTCTTGAAATCTTCAAACAGGTAAGTGTTATCATCCCTTTACTTGATTCTATAAAGCAAGTTCCATCTTATACCAAGTTTCTTAAAGACCTTTGTACTAAAAAGAGAAACATTCATATTCAAAAGAAGGCATTTTTAACAGAAAACGTTAGTTCTATACTCCAACATAAAATTCCTCTAAAATACAAAGACCTAGACTCCCCTACTATCTCATGTAGCATAGGGAACCACACAATTGAGAATGCTTTGTTGGATTTAGGAGCTAGTGTAAATCTGTTGCCTTACACAGTATTTTTGAAACTTGGACTTGGAGAATTACACCCAACTCCAGTGGTGTTACAACTTGCAGATCAGTCCACGAAAATACCTCGTGGTATTGTGGAGGACATGCTTATCCAGGTAGACAAATTTTATTTTCCTGTTGATTTCATTGTAATTGACACTCAACCAATATAGGATTCAAGGAAGCATATCCCCATTATTCTCGGCCGACCTTTCTTGGCAACTGCGGATGCTCACATTCAATGCAGAACTGGAAATATGCAGTTGTCCTTTGGCAACATGACTATGGAACTAAACATATTCAACATTGCCAAACAACCTCACAATGCAGATGATGAAATTGTTGATGTGGATTTAATAGAAACATTAGTTGATAATACTTTTGTTTCAAACCTTAGTGATAATCCTTTACAAACATGTTTAACTCACTTTGGTTTGGATTTTGATATTGACAGATCGGTCGATGAGGTCAACGCCCTACTTGACTCAGCACCATCCATGGACACTAATAAATGGAAGTCAAGAGTTGAACAACTAGCACCATCAGAAAAGAAACTCATCACATCATCAGAATCACCACCAAAACGCGAGCTCAAAACATTGCCCAACACATTGGAATATGTATTTTTGGGGGAAGAAAGTTCTTTACCGGTAATCATCTCATCATCCCTCAATGACGAACAAAAAGGTAAGTTGTTGGATGTTTTAAAAGAGTACAAAAGAGCATTAGGATGGACCATGGCGGACATAAAAGGTATAAACCCAATGGACTGCATGCATTACATTCACCTTGATGAAAATGCTAAACTTACTAGGGAAATGCAACGTCGGTTAAATCCTAATATGAAAGAAGTGGTTAGAACTGAAGTCCTTAAGCTATTAGATGCATGTATCATTTACCTCATTTCTGATAGTTCATGGGTCAGTCATGTGCAAGTTGTCCCCAAAAATTCAGGAGTCACTGTAGTTACGAATGCCGATAATGAATTGATACCCACTAAAGTGACTACAAGATGGCGTGTATGCATTGATTATAGAAAGTTGAATTCTGTCACACGTAAAGACCATTTTCCTTTACCATTTATTGATCAAATGCTTGATAGATTAGCAGGCCATGAATTTTATTGCTTTTTAGATGGCTATTCAGGATATAATCAGATTCCCATAGCACCAAAAGATAAAGAGAAAACCACTTTCACTTGCCCTTTTGGCACTTTTGCATATAGGAGGATGCCATTTGGATTATGTAATGCACCTGCTACATTTCAACGATGCATGTTGAGCATTTTTTCTGATATGGTTGAACAATTTCTTGAAGTCTTTATGGATAACTTTTCTGTCTTTGGTGATTCATTTGATCAATGTTTACATCATCTAACACTAGTTCTGCAGAGATATATCGAGAAGAACTTGGTCTTAAATTGGGAGAAGTGTCATTTTATGGTAAAACAAGGTATTGTTCTCGGTCACATCATTTCGAGCAAAAGTATTGAGGTTGACAAAGCCAAGGTGGATCTCATTTCTAATCTTCCTCCACCCAAAACAGTTAGAGAAGTAAGATCTTTCCTTGGGCATGCTGGTTTTTATAGACGTTTCATTTAATATTTTAGCAAAGTTTCTATACCACTTATGTAATTTACTTGCTAAGGATGTACCTTTTATCTTTAATGATTCATGTCTTGTAGCTTTTGAAAAATTAAAGCAATTGTTGACATCATCACCCATCATTCAGGCCCTAAACTGGAGCTTACCATTTGAACTCATGTGTGATGCATCTGATTATGCAGTAGGAGCAGTATTAGGACAAAGAGTTGATCGAATTCCCCATGTTATTTATTATGCTAATATAACATTGAATGATGCACAGTTGAACTATTCAACTACTGAAAAAGAAATGCTAGCAGTAGTGTTTGTATTGGAAAAATTTCGATCTTATCTCATTAGTTGTAAAATAATTATATTCACATATCATGCTGCTCTTAAATATCTTCTCATAAAGAAATATGCAAAAGCTAGAGTAATTCGTTGGATGTTACTTTTGCAGGAATTCGACTTGGAATTTAAAGATAAGAAAGGCACATAAAATGTTATGGCTGACCATCTCTCTCGTCTCCATGTTGACACAATTATGGAAATATTATCATTAAATGAGTCATTTCCAGATGAACAATTTATGAGTGTGGAAATATTACCTTGGTATGTTGATATAGTTAATTATCTTATTACAGGTCAACTTCTAGAGCATTGGACCAAGCAAGACAAGGCCAAATTTTTTGCAGAAATAAAGAATTTCTTTTGGGATGACCCTTATCTGTGCAAGTATTGTGCAAATTAAATTATTAGGTGATGTTTCCCAGAAAGTGAAATTCAGAATATCATTTCATTCTGTCATGAACAAGCTTGTGGAGGCCATTTCAGTGCTAAGAAAACAGCTACTAAAGTTTTACAATGTTGTTTCTATTAGCCAACTATATTTCGAGACGCTTACACTTTCTGTTCTTTATGTGATAAGTGTCAAAAAATGGGGAGCATTACATGAAAGTACATGATGCCACTAAATCCAATTTTAGTGGTTGAGATTTTTGACGTATGGGGTATCGACTTCATGGGACCCTTTCCCCCTTCTTTTGGCCATCAATACATATTGGTTGCTGTTAGGGATGGCAAAAATCCCCACGGGGACGGGTACCCTCGGGGATTTTCCTCATTCGGGGAGGGTATGGGGATAATTTCATACCCAATTTTTTATTCGGGGAGGGGACGGGGAATTTTTTTTACCCAAATTCTTATTCGGGGAGGGGACGGGGATGAGGTGGAATCCCCATCCCCTACCCATTTCCCCATTTTAATTTTTAATTTTATTTTATTTTTTTTAAAATTACTAGTAAATAAATAATAAAATTTAAATTATAAAATTATAAATATTGGTAAAAATAAAAAAAATCAAAATATTTATATTATTAAACTTTTAGGCCTAATTAACTAATCAAAATTCTAAATTTTTATTTAGGAAATTAAAAAGACTGAGTAGATTCTATTAGCCCAACATTTTTTTAATTTTAATATTTTTTAAATATTTTAAACTTAAATCTATTTTTTATTTATTTTTAGATGTTATAATTGCCCACAGCGAATTACAATTTTAATATCTAATCTAATATTTGCTCTTGATTTGCTCCGATTTAACTATTGTGTTGTAAAAGAAATAATCCACATTTATAAAGTGCCCACGCCACCATTGAAAAAGTTAGTTTTGAATCTAAATTTGATTTTATTTGTAACAATTTTGTATTAGACTATTAATTTGTTCATGATAGTTTGTAAAAGAAGTTTGTATCCCTTGCATATTGCGTTACTAACTAATTTAATGTATGTGACTTTTGTAATAGATATTAATGTAAGATATATTTTGAACTTTACTTTTATTTAAAATTTTTATTTTAATATGATTAACTCAAAATCGAAAACAAAAAAAAATATATATTAGTTATTCGGGGATCGGGGACCCACGGGGATCCCCTGTTATTATTCGGGGAGGGGATGGGGATTCTCTCAAGTAATTCTGACGGGGACGGGGAGGGGACGGGGACATACACAGAATATCAGGGATGGGTATGGGGAGATCGGTCCCCTCCCCTCCCCTCCCCTCCCCATTGCCATCCCTAGTTGCTGTTGATTACGTATCGAAATGGGTAGAAGCAATTCCATGCAGAACCAATGATCACAAGGTGGTGATAGGGTTTTTGAAAAGCAACATTGTTTTGCGATTTAGATTCCCTCGAGCAATAATCAGTGATGGTGGTGCCCACTTTTGTAACAAAGCATTCAAAGCTCTTTTGACAAAGTATTCCATCACTCACAAAGTGGCGACCCCATATCATCCGCAAACCAGTGGCCAAGTTAAGATCTTCAATCGAGAAATAAAGCACATATTAGAAAAGACGGTGAGGTTAGACAGAAAAGATTGGTCATTAAGACTAGATGATGCATTATGGGCATATAGAACTGCTTTCAAGACCCCGATTGGGATGTCACCCTACAGGCGTGTATGGAAAAGCTTGCCACCTACCTGTGGAACTCAAGCATCGTGCATATTGGGCCATCAAGAAATTCAACTTTGACATGCAGCAAGCCAGCTCAAAAAGAAGATTACAACTGACAGAACTTGAAGAAATTCACAATGACGCATACGAAAATGCCAAGATTTACAAGCAACGAATGAAAGTCTTCCATAACAAGCAAATTATGAGAAAATCTTTCACTCCAGGTCAAAAAGTGCTTTTATTCAATTCTCGCTTGCGCCTATTCCCAGGTAAGTTACGCTCTCGTTGGTCTGGCCCATTTATTGTTCATATTGTTTTTCCACATGGGGCAATTGAAATTAAGGACCCAAAGAACGGTGTCACATTTAAAGTTAATGGTCAAAGATTAAAGCCATATATAGAGTACCGACCACATGGAAAAGACACCGAAATAAATTTGAGTGACCCACTAGATTTGAATTGATTTTTTTCTTTTCGGTGGTTTGATTTTTCTTTCTTTCTTTTTATTATTCTTTTACTAATTGAAATTATTTTTTCATAAGTGTGTTTATCATTAAGTTTTCTCTTATCATTGTTAATCATGAGTACCATACTTAGACCGTTCCTCCTGAACATTCTTAAACCACTTCAACGTGCAAAACTCATCTCAAAAGGCAGATTCAATTTTGTAAAACACATCGCATTTGGGCTCTACAACCACCAGAGTTAGTAGCCTATGTTGAGGGTTTAGAAAGCCAACTCAGAGATATTGAGATAAGTGTTTACGGCATCCAATTGAAGGTTGAGGTAAATTCAATAAGAGGACGATTTTAATTTTCTTTGTGTGTTTTAATTTGTTTGTGTGCTTTAGTTTGTTACCCTGGTGAAGTGGCGGATAACGGTACTCCGTGACAATCAAGTCGGTTACTTCAGTTTCCCATAATAACTGATATTCTGAGGCGAAGGTATGGGCAGAAATGAGTTTCTATCGAAGCTTCACAAGCGATTTCCTTCACTTCCTCAGAATGACCTCTTTACGATCTATAAAGCCCGGTTCGAACGCATGCGATTGGTCATGAGGAATAACATACCTGCGGACATCCGTTGGTTAATCGAGGCTAAAGTACGATTGGCAGGTGAGTTACCTCTAAAATTTATTGCATACATGCCTGGTTGTGGTAAAGGAAATTATGCAAGAAAACAACGAGCTCGAAGAATTTCTGTTGCTTGTCATAAGTGTGCCAGAATGAGTTGCGATAAAAAACCATGTTCTTTAGGAATGATGTCTGATAACAGAGAAGATAAGATTCAATTCATTATGGATGGCTTAAATAAGGAGTCATTGGATGATATCCTTTTGTCTCTTGAAACGCTTCCCAGTGGATATGTGCAAGGAGCGATTCTCCAGTTATGGTCATTATTCCAAAAAGAACATGCACGATATAGTCTCGGGAATCTGATTATAAACGACCATGTTTGCCAGTTTATAAGAAAACTAGATGGAAAGCCTATCCTCGACCCATAGAGGGCGTTCAAGCCGTTTTTGGACGTAAAATCAGAGGAAGATGTGAGCCACAGTCGTAACTACCTGTAAATATCCTTTTACTTCATTGTTATTTTATTTCACTGTTATTTTATCTTTTACATTATTGTCTTTAATAATTTTATTTTATCATTATTTCTTTTTCTTTTTACTGTTTCCTTTTTTACTCGCGAGCCATGTGCTTTACGCGTTATTTGACATTGACATGCCACCTCATACACAGTTGTGACCCACTGTCACCAAGATTCTTAAATATGACTTTTTGTTAAGCACTCACAAATTATTTTTGAGAAATATTCCAATGGCAGCTACTCCCAATAGACAATTCAAGAACATTTGTGTGCTTTCTGGATTTACCTATGGTAAACATAAAGAGTTCATTGATGCAGCCATCGATCTTGGTCGAAGCATAGCAGAGAGAAAATTACACTTGGTGTATGGAGGAGGTAACCGAGGGTTATCAAAATTGGTCTCAGAAGCTGCTTTTGTCAGAGGAAGCCAAGTGTTAGGCATCATCCCAAGAGTCCTAAAACCTTTGGGCAGTTTGTCTGACTCACCGACTGGAGAAGAGTTAGTCGTCTCAGGTATGCAAGAACGAATAACTTAAATGCTTAATCATGCTGATGCTTTTATTTTCCTTCCAGGAGATCTTGCAATACTAGAGGCACTTATTACACTAGCATCTTGGGTCCATCTGCACATTCACCAGAAACCCATCGGTTTGTTAAATGTTAATAATTTTTATGATGGCTTTATCGCATTTCTTAACCATGCAATAAAAAAACTATTTCGTTCCTTCCAATGCCAAAAAGCTTTTTATTTGTGCTCACACTGCTAATGAGCTACTTGATATGTTACAAGCTTATCGACCAGAGCCAGACCCCTGGACCTTTGTGTTGAAGCATCCAAATAATGATGGTAACAGTAGCCGCAGTAAGAAGTACAAATTAGATTTAACTCTCCATCTGTAAATATTTTCTTCTGTGTTGCACCACCCAGGTGATGTCTTCTAAACTCTACTTCTTTCTTTTCAAACATTGAGGACAATGTTTCGTTCTGGTTGGGGGAGGGAATAGTCGATAATTGTGGAATATTGGTTAAGTTTTTACTAATTTTTTATTGTAGAAACTAATTATTGCTAACTTTTTGCTAAAGATGGCTGAATATGGAGTGTAGTGACTCTAGAAACGTATTTTCATTGTTTGAAAAAAAAATTAAAAAAATTCAAACATTTTCTTTTTCTTTATTATGTTTTGATGTTCATTTTTCTTCTTCTTTTTAATTTCTCCTTTTTAATTTCTCCTTTATAAATATACATTTTTAAATTTGTTTTTGAGTCGAAGATGGCTGAATATGGAGTGTAGTGCCTCTAAAAACACATCTTCTTAAGTTAAAAAAAATTGTTTTCTATCATTTTCTAATTAGTTTTTCTGCATCATTTTCACATTTCTGCATGCATATTTTCCTTTCATGTTTAGAATAGGTTGGGGGGTAGGATGTTGTTAAAAAAAAATTGTGTGATTTGTTTTAACATTGGATGACATGATTAATTTCAAATTTTAGTATTTGTATTATCTTTGGTCTTAAGCGATGTTACACTATGTTTGCTACTCTACATGTTGATGTCGGAGACAAATATGAGTTGCTTGAAGGAATGAACATGTCATAATAAGTACCAAGTGAGTTTTTGAGCCTATCATTTTTCTTGGAGAGTAACCCCTTTTGCCCATTCTTTATACAGCTTAGCAATTTATTATTATACACACGATCTCTAGATTTCTTTTGAGTTAACCCTGAAAACAAATTAAATTAAAAAAAATGTGTGTTGCTACATTTGGAGGCCCATTTAACTAGTAGATATGGAAGGTTATTTAGAGCCCTAAAAGACGATGGAAATGCCATTTTTGATCCGTTTGAGCCTTTCTAGCCATCCATTTTGTGAAATATCCATAGTTAACCATTTTGAGCCGTTAAAAAAAAGCCTTTTATTTGTTAAACTTATCATCTTGACCCACTCCAATTTGGAGTATTACCCGATGTCTTATAAGTTCCATCACCTATTTATGTTTGAGAAAAATGTAAATAATTATATTGTTCAGTAATGTTGTGCCAAGCAAAAGCAAAAAAAAAATTGTTTAAAAAAAAGGTGAAATCCACTTTGCAACTTCCAAAAAAAAATTCACTTGCATTTTTCTCAAACATACACTTTGTTTTCCTTATTTCCCTTCTTTGTTAACCATGTCCCTAGCCTACGTTACGTCCTAATAAAAGTCCTTCTTGATTTTAGGGAACTATAGTCTGAAGTAGAAGCTAGTTATATGGGCTAAAAAGATGTTGTGGTGCATAAAAAAATAATAACAAAAAAAATTAAATAAATAATAATAAATAAATTTGGTTGACTAGCATTTTCATTTGACTTGAGATCGTATTATTTCTAAGCTGAGGGCATATTTCTTTCATCTTGGTGAGAGCATGTGATATCATTTTTTTTATTACTTTCTTTCAATTACCATTCATTGAAGTGACTATTTTTATTGGGTTTAATTTCTTGTGAGAGTGTCACTACTTCTAATGAAATTTTGGGGTTTGACATATCATTCTTGAAGGTAGCTATGACAAAGTCTACTGCGCTGATTCATGTGGATGGTTGATGTAGGTGTGATGTTTCTTTAGACTTGAGATAATGCTTATACTTTTATTTTATTGTTATCATTAGTCTGATTGAATAAACAAGAGTGTTTTAAAAAAAAATCATTTTGGATGTGAATTTTGTTTTTGCTTTATTTGCTAGGGACTAGCAATAACCTGGTTGGGGGTGTGTTGAGTATTAGAAAATATATATTTATAAAGGAGAAAATCGTCATCTTACATTTCACGTCTCACTAACAACCCTTACTTTTATGTATTTAAGCTTCTTGTAATTTAATTATGTGTGTTTTATTTTAATTAAGTATTTTATGTATTTTAGGGGCATCATAGTCATTTCATAATAACAGAGAGATCAAACGGCAAAACGGACATCACTTTTGAACTCAGGACGGTCGAAAACCTTAGGAGGAGCATAAAAGGAAAATGGTACTGTTCACATGTACGGTACTGTCTACGTTACTGTTCACGACACTGTTCACATAGACGGATCGATGACGTGGCATTGACCAATGATGTAGCATTGACTGATGAGGTGTTACGATCCTATTGGGCTAAAATTCTTATGTACTTTTGATTGGTGACGTGGCAGCATATTAGTGGACCAAAAATCGAGCGTACGGTACATGCATTACACAGGATTATTTTTAACCAAGCCGCGTTACTGTTTAACCTGGGTCAAACTGCGTTACTGTTTAACCTGGGTTAAACAGTGTTATTGTTCATCCGCGTGGTCAAACCTCGTACTGTTGAGTGATGACGTGGCGTAATCCTGAGCGTCCAAACTGTTTTTAATCCGATAGCCATGATTTACTCCATGTATCTATAAAAAGGAGGACTCCCCCCCCCCGCCCTAATTTGATATCTCTGAATCCATTTTTGGGATCCATTTTCTGTAATTCCTTCTCCATCTTGTATTTTCTATGTGTTTTAATAAATTCTCATTTTGCCCCTAGTTCAATTATGAGTGGCTAATTTTCTTTCAAGCTTGGGTTGAAGGTGAAGTCTCAACATGTGTCATGGCCTTTATTTGGTAAATTTATTTTCTCTTCCCCTCTAGTTTTTGTGGATGTTTTGACTTCTTGTTGACAAATAATAATAAGCTTGTCTAGATACCGCCCTGGTTACACCGGCTCCTAGTACAAGGTTATTATTATTTAACACGATAAGCCCTTAGCACCATATTTATTAGAGCGTGGTTCATGAGGTGTGGATTCCCCCCTCATGATTTAATTGGTATTAATAAGGAATATTTAGCCCATAGTGCATGTTGATACAGATCCAGATACCCAAGTACGTCAATTTAATAGATTTACACTTTAATTTCTTCTCGCCATTTCAATTCCAATTTTTAGGATAATTAATCACTTCCACCACAAATCCAACCACCGCATACAAAATTAATTCTACACACAATTAAAATCCACCTCCTTGTGGGATCGACACTCGTCACCATTAGTCTATTTTACAATAGATTCGTGCACTTGCAAATTCAATAAAATTTGCACAACAATGAACACATGCCTTTTTTCCCCAAGTTTTTCCCTCACTTACAAACACTCAATTTGAAATATAAAACTGAAGTTTACAAAATTACTCTTTTAAGAGCATATAGGCAAATGATAGCTCAAAAATTATATCAATAAATATGTGTAAGCAAAATAAGAGCTCAAAACATTTTCACATCTTGATAAAGATTGCGAAGATATATGTTTGAAATGAATTTATCTCGGCTATTTATAAATTGTAAAATAAATTAACCGCTATTAACCTTCTGACCATTATCAGTTAACCACTTACTAGGAAACAATTTGTTGTTTGCTTCTGTGACAAGTTACTGTTATGGCTGAATTATAAATTTCAGTTTAATTGGTTTGCCACTTATTAGATATCGATTTGCCGTTTGATTCCAAAAAGTCATCCACGTGTAATCGATTTGCCGCTTCAAGTATGCTAGTTTACCTTTTAATTCCAGAGAGTCATTTAGATACAATCGGTTTGCTGCTTCAATTCTGCTAGTTTACCATTTAATTGCAAATAGTCATTTAAATATAATCGGTTTGCTGCTTCAATCTAATGGTTTGTCATTTGGTTCCAGAGAGTCATTTAGATACAACCAGTTTACCATTTCAATCTAGCAATTTGCCATTTTAGACAAAAATGAAAATTCTTTTCGAAAACTTTTATGAAAAGTAAACAAGCTTATTGAAAACAATACCCATTTTTTTAGAATAACATATTTAATAAGATCATATTGTTATGCAAATTTTATTGAACTCGCAAGTGCACGAATCTATTGTAGAATAGATCAATGGTGACAAGTGTCGATCCCACGAGGAGGTGGATTTTAATTATATGTAGAATTAATTTTGTATGAGGATGGTTGGATTTGTGGTGAAAATGATTTGGATTATCCTAAAATTCGAATTAAGATGACAAGAATAAATTGAAGTGAAAATTTATTAAATTGACGTACTTGGGTATCTGGATCCGTATCAACATGCACCATGGGCTAAATATTCCTTATTAATACCAATTAAATCATGAGGGGGGAATCCACACCTCATGAACCACACTCTAATCAATATGGTGCTAAGGGCTTGTCGTGCCAAATAATAATAACCTTGTACTAGAGAGCCGGTGTAACCAGGGTGGTATCTAGACAAGATTATTATTATTTGTTGACGAAAAGTCAAATCATCCACAAAAATTAGAGGGGAAAAAATATAAATTTACCAAATAAAACCCATGACACATGTTGAGACTTCACCTTCAACCCAAGCTTGAAAGAAAATTAGCTACTCATAATTAAACTAGGGAAAAAATGAGAATTTATTAAAATACGTAGAAAATATAAGATGAAGAGGGAATTACAGAAAATTGAGTCCAAAAATGGATTCAGAGCTATCAAATTAGGGGGGAGGCCCCCTTTTTATAGATACATTGAGTAAATCGTGGTCATCATATTAAAAACAGTTTGGATGCTCAGGATTGCGCCACGTCATCAATCAACAATATGCGGTTTGACCACGCGGGTGAACAGTAACACGATTTGACCCGGGTTGATTAGTGACGCGGTTTGGTTGAAAATAATTCTGTGTAATGTATGTACCGTACGCGAGATTTTTGGTCCACTGATATGATGTGAACATTGTCATTTTTCCTTTTATACTCTTCCTAAGGTTTTCGACCGTCCTGAGTTCAAAAGTGATGTTTGTTTTGCCGTCTGATCTCTCATTCATTGTGAAATGACTATGATGCCCCTAAAATAAATAAAATACTTAATTGAAATAAAACACACATAATTAAATTACAAGAATCTTAAATACATAAAAGTAAGGGTTGTTAGTAAGGCTTGAAATGTAAAATGATGATTTTCTCCTTTATAAATATGCATTTTCTAACACTCAACACATATATCCATTTAAAAGAAATTTCCTGGAAAATACAATGAAAACATTTTAAGAGCTTTACTTATTCATTTTTCCATTTAATAATTTATAAGAATATGTATATTTTCTATTTTACCCTTGACGTGGTTTGTTATCATCAAGAGCGAGAAGACCGTATAGCCATATAGGTTATCAGGAGATTTTCTCATGCTTCACTCTGTTAAGGAATTTAATTAATTAAGTCGATTAATTAATTAGTTCTAGGGCTTTAAAATTGCTTACATTTATTTGTAATAGATTTAAATTTCTTTCATTTATGATTAAATTTAAAATGTAAATAATTAAAACCAAAAATGTGGGCATGGGTATCCAGTGGATTTTTTCTCAATATCAAACCCACTCGCATCCTGCAGTGGTTTGGTCTAAAATACCAAACCTACCCACAATGCACAAAATTACCAATAAGTAAGTTTTTGCAAACAAATTTGGGGGTTTTGTGAGCCAATAGATAATTTTGTCATCCCTGATCTCAAGGTTCATCGTTTGCAATGGGGTAAAAGTTTGTTTAGTCTATATATTATGAGCTTAGTGCCCATTTAATCCCTATATTTTTAAGAATGCCTCAAAACGTCCTTGCTATTAAATATTGACACTTATGCCATTATTTTTTTATTTTTTTTAGCATGCTTTTACAATTTTACACTCTTACAGTAATGTTTCTTTTTTAGATATTAATAAAAAAATTGGATTATCAAATTAAACCCAAAAATAAAATAAAAAATAAAAATGATATATATTAATTTTTGTGGAAGCTCATGTGTGTCCAAAAAAAATTAATTTTGTAAAAAATTAAATTATCAATTTTTAAAAAAAATTAATATTTTAACTTCTCAGCAGAGTGTTCCACAAAAATTAATATATATATTGTTTTTATTTTATTTTTTGGTGTTAAACTAGTAATTTAATTTTTCTTTTTAATAATGTTTAAAAAAAAGAACATTATTGTAATAGGGTAATATTGTAAAAGTAAGTCAAAATGAACAAAAGATAATGGCAAAGATGTCAATAATTTAATGATAAGGATGCTTTGAGATATATTTAAAAATATAGAAACTAAACGGTCACTAACCTCAAAATATAGAGATTAAACGAGCTCTTACCCTTTACAATGTCCCTCATCAATCAAGCACCCTCTTTCATGTCTCTATTCTTCAAAACTTAACCCCACCAATTATCAAAGTTCACCCTCAAGATAGCCCGAAAGCTACTTTCTTAAATATTTTAGTTCATTTGAGGCTTGACCAAAAATGAGCTAAAATAATTAGTGTCTTTTACGCCTTAAAATATTAATTTTGAAAAATCAAAAAGAGTTATTAGGAAAATAAAGGTGCATTTAGTATAGCTTTTGTTTTGTAGCTTTTCATTTTCCCAAAATTAAACCTATAAAATTTATTTGTTAGGTCTATTTTTGAATAGTAAATATGTCCACTGAAAAAAGTTGTTCTTATTTCCAGAAAGTGAGAACAAAAATTGGCATTCTCTACTTTTCATTTTCATTCTTTATATATATATATATATATATATATATATATATATATATATATATATATATATATATATATTATCACTATTTGTCTCACTTTTGTCGCATGGAACCATGACTAATATTTATTAAGTTTTAACCCTTTATTTCTTCTTCTTTTTTATAATACCAACACAATATTTTATTATATATTCATAAACTTACAGGTTCTTGTCAGATAAGATTTATTTTTGTTCCAACATATTTACAATTTTATAGATATTCTTAAATTATTTTTAGCTCATTTTGTTAAAAGTAAAAATTTAAAATAATCAAATAAAATTTAATTGTACATAATTTATGATAAAATAAATGAACATTTTTAGTTCATTAAAGATTAGACTATTATCATTATCAATATAAATAAAATATGATAATTTCTAAACATTTAAAAATTAGTTCAAATAAATAAATATATCTAAAAAATAACCTACACATTATTCAAAAAGCAATTTTTTGGACAGACTACTAAATGTATTTTCATTGTTTTTCTTTTCATAAATAATAATTTAGAATTAAGCTGCCAAATTTATCTTCGCATATCGAAACAACCCATCAAAAATATCATTTTTCTTTTGCAAAATAAATTTAGAAAAAACCAATTGAAAAACAATACCATACACAATCTAAATTTTTTGTACAATTATTTGAATTTAATGTAAATTATAGAACTGTAAATAATGAAATATAAAAATTATTTTAATATTCCAAGTGATTTATTTATAATATTATAATGATTTAACAAAAGATTATTGAAAAATGAGAGTGATTTGATCATTTGATGGTCTCAATTTAATATATGAAATCTTAGAAGTTCAAGTCCTCTACTTATAATATATTCCATTTTAACAGATTAATTCAACAAATAGCTTGTCTCGAAAAACAATAGTGGGCCGGGCGGCAAGCTTGAAACATTTGCCCAGTATAGCCATCACCGCGAACTTCAAAAGGGTATTATCAAAGTTTGCTGAATAAACTATATAAGTAAATAATTTCAGCCCAATATGGCCCTCTTCTTGGAATATATTCCATTTATTTATGGAAGAACTAAATACATTAACGAATACCCACAGATTTTTTAATTATCATCAAATTGATCGGCCGTAGCTCATAAGCTGACAAATTAAGGAGATCGATCAAACCACCTTGTTGTATGAATGAAACTGACTGTTCATGAATTAATCAAATGAATTGCTGCCCTCTGGTTCGTTGGATAACAAATTCAATGAGCATTTCCATGTTGCGATGAGAAGATGCACCTACTCCAGTAGCACGATTTGCTATCTCCCCAAGCTGCCTTGTTCTCTTTATCTACTCATCTCCTTGTTTGCCTCGATCCATCAGTTTTTCAATAGCTTCTTTCACTTTCTCCCTCTTAATCACTAAACCAGACTTGTCTTCCAAACAACATGTCACTGCAGCCTCAATTCCAACACTCACTCATATCCCTAATACTTGCACAGCTAACTTCTCATTATAAAATTGCTCGGCAAACAAAGGGCATGTTACTAACGGCACTCCTGCACTCACTCCTTCTAGTGTTGAATTCCAACCGCAATGTGTCAAGAACCCTCCAATTGCTCGATGAGATAATAGCAACACTTGAGGTGCCCATCCCCGAATTATAAATCCTCTCCCATTTGCCCTTTCCTCTAATCCTTCTTCTTGGATCCACTTCTCAAACCTTATGATCTTTCACCTCCTCTTATTACCCAAATGAACGGCTGACTTGATGCTTCTAAGCCTAACCCAAGTTCTAAAAGTTGCCAAGTAGCAAGGCCACATATACTCCCAAGACAAGCATAAATCACAGACCAAGGTTCCCATGAGTCAAGCCATTTCAAGCACTGTTCATAATCATCTACCGTTGATCCATTTTCACCTCTGCATCTCTTATTTTTATCTATGTTCAACTTTTTTTTAATGACATACTAATCTATAGTCCCACATGGAGTTGCCACCTTGAGCATGTTAAACATGCGTTGGAGATTTTAAAAAAATAGCAATTCTTTATCAAAGCAAGCAAGTGCAGTTTCGGCCAACAAGAGCTTGAATACCTTGGCCATATTGACACTTGCCACGGTGTCAAAGTAGATGAGAAGAAAATTTCTGCCGTGGTGTCTTGGCCATGTCCACAAAACATATCAGAATTAAGAGGATTCCTTGGCTTGACTGGATATTACAATAAATTCATTTAGGGATATGTCTTGCTAGCCTGACCCCTCACCAATCTCCTCAAGAAAGGGTAATTCAGCTAGAGTAAGGAAGCAGAGAAAGCATTTGAAAAATTGAAACAGGCCATGACACAAACACCAACGTTGGTGATGCCGGACTTCAACGATACTTTTATAATTAAAGCAGATGCTTCTGGCGAAGGCATTGGTGCGATACTTCAGCTCAAAGGGAGGCCCATTGCCTTCATGAGTCGAGCCCTGAGAGTCTCAAAACAATCGTGGTCAACCTAAGCGAAGGAAATACTTGCCATAGTTAAAGAAATTCGGACATGGAGACCATATATGTTGGGGCATAAATTCATAATCTAAACCGACCAACGTAGTTTAAAATATTTTTTGAAGCTACCCCGGAACAGCAAAAATGGTTGGCTAAATTGATGGGGTACGAATATGTGATTCAGTACTGTCCGGAGCATGAAAACATCACTGCGGACGCCTTATCACGCCGACCTGACAATCCCACTCTTAACCACTTGTTTGTGACGCAGGTTGCCCTATGGGATGAAATCAGATCGCCAACCATGGAGGATGAGTAGATGAAAAAAATTGCATAGGTGGCTCAAAATCATGTTGCAGGTCCTTATTCTTCACAAAACAGGTTAATATTGTTTAAGGGGAAAGTGGTAGTTACTTGCAAGTTACGTGAGGCATTGATGTTTGAGGCACATGACACCAAGGTGGGGGGACATTCTGGAGCCCTATGAGCATACAAATGCTTGGCACAACAATTTTGTTGGCCTTCTATGTTTCACTCGGTGCAAGAGTATGTAAGCAAGTATGAGACCTGTCAACGGACAAAAGCTACAACCCTCAAGCCAGCGGGACTCCTACAGCCATTACCAATTCCTTGCCAGGTGTGGGACGATATATCAATGGACTTCGTGGAAGGCTTGCCAAATTCACAAGGCAAAGATACAATTATGTAGGTGGTAGATAGACTAAGAAAATTTGCTCATTTTATACTATTATCTCATCCGTTCTCGGTAAAAACGGTGGTAGAAAAATTCATCAACGGTGTTGTTAATCTACACAAAATGCCTAAGTCCATACTCAGCGATCGAGATCCCATCTTCATAAGCAAGTTTTGGAAAGAATTCTTTAATATGTCAGGCACACAATTGAATATGAGTTCGGCGTATCATCCCCAATCCGACGGACAAACCGAGGTAGTCAATCGATCCTTGGAGCAATATCTAAAATGCTTTGTTCATCAATGGCCGCGAAAATGGAATTCACACCTACCATGGGCTGAATTTTGGTATAACACAACTTATCATGTGTCCATTGGCATGATTCATTTTAAACTTTGTACGGTAGAACCCCACCCACGGTGCCAATTTATCATATGGGAACTTTGCCAATGCATGAGGTAGAAAGAGCTTTATTATCCCGGGATGAATTATTATCTCAACTGAAGAAGAATTTGGCAGCCGCGGTAAATCGATGAAACAATCTCTGGATAAGGGTCATCGAGACGTGGAATTCCAAGAAGGTGACATTGTGTTTTTGAAACTTCAATAGCATCGACAGTCCTCTGTGTCCAAACGAGTGCTTCAAAAATTAGCCAACAGATTCTTTGGGCCCTACTAAATTCTTCATAAAGTTGGACCTGTCGCCTATAAGTTGCAATTACCAGAGGGAGCGAAGATCTATCTCGTTTTCCACGTGTCTTTGCTTAAGAAAATGATGGGTGATTTACCTAATGCCGTTGTTGAGATGCCTCTTATTAATGCCAAGGGCGTGATCGTTCTAGAACCGGATTCTATTGTTGACACTCGCTAGAAGAAACGAGGGAGTAAGCTTATAGAACAAAGCTTGGTTCGCTGAAAAACGTTACCGCCAAAAGAAGCGACATGGGAGGATACGGCATTGATCACACTAACAATTTCCTTTGCTGACCCTTGAGGACAAGGGTCCTTTTCCAGGAGGGATCATTGATAAAGAGCCAAGGTGATCAGCAAGAGCACCAAAACCTAACTACAAGTTCAAGGGCTACGTTTGAGCTACATGCTCATGCAAGCCATGCATGGCTTCATGCAAACTGTGTTTCACATGCAGGATGAGTTTGTTTGCGTGTTGAAGCAATAGCAGGAGAATCACCACGTCAAAATATTCATTGTCGGTTTGGAGGAAAATCAAATCGTAGTGGTCATGTTTGATTTGGATTCGGTCTCTAGGTTTATCTTTAAATATTTACTTGTTTTATTTTACTTTATTCTTACCGATAGTGTTGGCTAAGAATCAAAGACTTGTTATGTTAGCTACTATAAATAAGTTTCCCGCTGCGAATAAAGATCATTAAGAAATTATCAACTCAATTGTCTCTGGTCATTCTCACCAAAAGCAGAACAACATTATCATCTTTTAATCATTCTTAGCAAGCATCTGATGGAGACCTATCAAATCAATTGGTATCAGAGCAGGTTAGCAATGGGAACCAACAAGGAACGAATTGAACGAGTGGAAGCTGAAATTGGAGGAATGCAAGACCGTATGAAGCAGATGGAATTGGGGATCAACGATAAGCTGCATCACTGGGAGGAGACACTTAGCAAGCTAGCCGATTCAATTAACACCTCCAAATGAGCGGCAAGTCAACAGAAGAATATAGGTTCATCCCGTCCAAGCAGAGAAAATAATGTTGGGGGTTGACAATAGTTCCCTTCTAGAATGACCAAACTAAAATTTCCTCGCTACTTAGGAGATGAACCGACGGAATCGTTTAATTAGGTGACACAATTCTTTGAGTACCAGGAGACGACAGATGAGCAAAAGGTGACTCTGTCCGCTTTTCACCTCGAAGGTGAAGCCAACCAACGGTGGTAATGGTTGCGCATGATATACCGAGAAGAAGGGCGCATCGTTACGTAGGAAACATTCATGAAGAATTGTGGGCTCGCTTTGGTCCAACCGAATGCGAGGACTTCGATGAAGCACTATCCTGAGTAAAGCAAACGGACTCTCTACGTGACTACCAGAAAGAGTTTGAAAGATTGGGTAGCCAGGTGTATGGATGGACACAGAAAACTTTGGTAGGGACATTTATGAGAGGGCTCAAGTCGAAAATATCGTATTCGTGACAAACTAATTGCTTCTTTTTCACACGAAAAAAAGCTATCAAGACCAACATTCATCAACCGAGCGCCAACAATACAACCAGCCACCATCAAAACTGCTCCGACCGTGCCCTCTGAGAAATTAACTTGGGAAGAAATGCAGCGTCGACGAGGGTTATGTTTCAATTGTAACGAAAAATTCACCACCAGCCATAAATGCACAAAGGCTCAACTGTTAATCCTGGAGAGTGAAGCGGAACCAAATGAAGCTACCTATGAGGAGATCACGGAGGAAATAACCCGAATAGAACAAGGGGAAATCAAGGATCCCAAAATCACCTTATATGCACTCACGGGTTGGGCAGCACCTCAGACAATGCGCGTGATGGCGAAGATTGGGCCCTATGAAATTGTTGTTTTAATTGACAGTAGATCGACATATAATTTCATCAGCACCCGACTAGATAATTTGTTTCAACTACCAATCATGCCCACGGCGATATTCTCAGTCCCGGTTGCTAATGGAGAGAGAAATTATCATGCCAAGGAAAATTTGAGAAAGTACAAATTGTAATTCAAAATATTCCTTTCTCACTTACTATTTATTCGCTGCCAATAACAGGTGTAGACATGGTTTTGGGGATTCAATGGCTCTAAATGTTGGGATCCGCAGTGTGCAATTGGAAATCACTCACCATGGATTTCGATTAGGAAAATTAGAGGCGACATTTGCAAGGGATCTGTCCACAATCATTGCAAACGGCTTGCTTGTCAGAAATTACCAAAGAAATTTGGCAAGGCAATGGGGCTTTTACGATTTGTTTACATAAAAATTTAGAGGAGCCCTTAAACGTAGTACCAACAAGCATGCAACAACTATTGAAGGGTTATGGCAAATTGTTCCAAGAACCCACACAGCTGCCCCATACACGCGGAATTGACCATTGTATTACACTCAAGGAGGGAACAGAGCCTGTCATTGTCCTACTGTACCGCTACGCCTACTTCCAAAAGGATGAAATCGAGAAACAATTAGAGGAAATGCTGAATTCATGAGTGATCAGACCGAGTACCAGCCCATTCTCTTCCCCGGTGCTGTTGGTTAAAAAGAAAGACGGCAGTTAGAGGTTTTGCACTGACTAACAAGCTCTCAGTGAAGTAATCATTAAGGATCGATTTCCCATTCCCACCGTTGAAGACATGCTCGATGAACTACATGGCGCTGCCTATTTCACCAAACTTGATTTAAGGGCCGGGTACCACCAGGTATGAGTCAATCCACTACACATTCATAAAAAAAAAATTCACACACACAACGGACACTATGAATATTTGGTGATGCCGTTTGGATTGTGCAACGCGCTGTCAACATTACAGACTATAATGAACTCTATTTTTTGTCCTTATCTCAGAAAATTTATTCTTTTTTTTTAATGACATACTAATCTATAGTCCCACATGGAGTTGCCACCTTGAGCATGTCAAATAGGCATTGGAGATTTTTTTAAAAAAAAGCATTTCTTTATCAAAGCAAGCAAGTGCAGTTTCGGCCAACAAGAGATTGAATACCTTGGTTATATTGTCACTTGCCACGGTCTCAAAGTAGATGAGAAGAAAATTTCTGCCATGATATCTTGGCCACATGCACAAAACATATCGGAATTAAAAGGATTCCTTGGCTTGACTGGATATTACTGTAAATTCATTCAGGGATATGGCTTGCTAGCCCGACCCCTCACCAGTCTCTTCAAGAAAGGGAAATTCGGCTGAGTCAGGAAGCAGAGGAAGCATTTGAAAAATTAAAAAAGGTTATGACACAAACACCAACGCTGGCGATGCCGAACTTCAACGATACTTTTATAATTGAAGCAGATGCTTTTGGCGAAGGCATTGGTGCGATACTTTAGCAAAAAGGGAGGCCCATTGCCTTCATGAGTTGAGCCCTGAGAGTCTCAAAACAATCGTGGTCAACCTACGCGAAGGAAATGTTTGCCGTAGTTGAAGAAATTCGGACATGGAGACCATATCTGTTGGGGCAGAAATTCTTAATCCAAACCGACCAACGTAATTTAAAATATTTTTTGAAGCAGAAAATAGCTATCCCAGAACAGCAAAAATGGTTGGCTAAATTGAAGGGATACAAATATGTGATTCAGTACCGTCCCGAGCATGAAAACACTGCTATGAACGCCTTATCTGCCGACCTAACCGTTCGACTCTTAACCACTTGTTTGTGTCGAAGTTGCCCTATGGGATGAAATCAAATCGACAATCATGGAGGATGAGTACATGAAAAAAAATTGAACAGGTGGCTCAAAATCAAGTTGCGGGTTCTTATTCTTAACGAAACAGGTTAATTTTTTTTAAGGGGAAAGTGGTAGTTCCTTGCAAGTTACGTGAGGCGTTGATGTTTGAGGCATATGACACCAAGGTGGGGGAATATTCTGGAGCCCTACGAACGTACAAACGCTTGGCACAGTAATTTTATTGGCCTTCCATGTTTCACTCGGTGCAAGAGTATGTAAGCAAGTGTGAGATCTGTCAGAGGACAAAAGCTACAACTCTCAAGCCAACAGGTCTCCTACAGCCATTACCAATTCTTTGCCAGGTGTGGGACAATATCTCAATGGATTTTATGGAAGGCTTGTGGAATTCACAAGGCAAAGATATAATGATGGTGGTGGTAGATAGACTAAGAAAATTCGCTCATTTTATAGCATTATCTCCTCTGTTATCAACAAAAACGGTGGCAGAAAAATTCATCGACGGTGTTGTTAAGCTACACGGAATGCCTATGTTCATACTCGGCGATCGGGATCCCATCTTTATAAGTAAGTTTTGGCAAGAATTATTTAATATGTCGGGCACACAATTGAAGATGAGTTCGGCGCATCATCCCCAAACCGACGGACAAACTAAGATAGTCAATCGATGCTTGGAGCAATATCTAAGATGCTTTGTTCATCAATGGCCGTGAAAATGGAATTCATACCTACCATGGGCTGAATTTTGGTATAACACAACTTATCATGTGTCCATTGGCATGACTTCATTTTAAATGGCAATGAATGTACGGGAATGTTATTGATGTGTTTATTTGACAAAATAAATGAGAATGGGGAATGAGAATGAGAATCAATTTATCAAAATACTCATAGTATTAAATAATGTAATTTTCTTTAATTAGATAAATGTATAAATATGTTATAAAAATAATATTAATTAAAAAGATTAAAATTAATAATAATTATTACATTTAAAATAATAAAATTAATTATGATTTGAACAAGAGTAATTCAAAAATTATGAAAATTTTATAAGGATACAAAAGTCATTTCAAAATATGGGAATCCTCATTCCCAATCCCCCATGGAAGGGCACGACTACAGTACATGCATGTATGTGATACATGCAAGCAATAAAAAAAGAGCAAAAAAAATAGAGCAATGGTTTGGCTGCCAAGTAGCAACCAAACACTTAAAAAAAAAACTGGGAGCAATCGGTTTTTGCAACTGGTTGCCCATTAAATGAATTAAATAATATTAAATATAATAATATTCAATTATAATAAATAAAATAATAATAGAATAATCATTATTTTAATATTAAAGGACACAACAATAAAAAATTATTTTATAATAATAAAAAAAAGTTTTAAGTTTAATGGCATAGGTATCAAGTTAATGGTCTTGATTTCATGTTTATTGGTCCATTATTTCATTCTTTTCATAGTCGCAAGTTAATGATCTCAAGTTTCATATTCATTGCCGTAAGTTTCAAGTTCCTTTGATTTCAAGTTTAATGATCTAGGTATCAAGTTAACAGTTATAGTTTCATATTTATTGGTCCATTAATTAAATGATTTTCATAATTGCAAGTTAATGATAACATGTTTCATGTTTATTGCTGAAAGTTTGAAGTTCCTTTAGCTTCACGTTTAATGGTCCATGTATCAAGTTAACAGTTATAGTTTCATGTTTATTGGTCCGTTAATTAAATGATTTTCATAATTGCAAGTTAATGATAACATGTTTCATGTTTATTGCCGCAAGTTTGAAGTTCCTTTAGCTTCACGCTTAATAGTCCAAGTATCAAATTAATGGTTATGGTTTCATGTTTCTTGGTCCATTAATTAAATGATTTTCATGGTTGTAAGTTAATGATCTCATGTTTCATGTGTATTGTCCTAAGTTTCAAGTTCCACTGGTTTCAAGTTTAATAGTCCAGGTATCAAGTTAATGGTCATGGTTTCATATTTATTGGTCCATTAATTAAATGATTTTCATGGTTGCAAGTTAATGATAACATGTTTCATGTCTATTTCCCTAAGTTTCAAGTTCCTCTGATTTCACGTTTAATGCCCAAGGTATCAAGTTAATGGTCATGGTTTCATGTTTATTAGTCCATTAATAAAATGATTTTCATGGTTGCAAGTTAATGGTTTCAAGTTCCATTCTTATTGCCCTAAGTTTCAAGTTCCATGCTTATTGCCCTAAGTTTCAAGTTCCTTTGGTTTCAAGTTCATTAATTAAATGATTTTCATGGTTGAAAGTTAATGATAATATGTTTCATGTCTATGGCCCTAAGTTTCAACTTCCTTCGGTTTCATGTTTAATAGCCGAGGTATCAAGTTAATAGTCTTGGTTTCATGTTTATTGGTTCATTAATTAAATGATTTTCATGGTTGCAAGTTAATGATATTATGTTTCATGTTTATTGCCTTAAGTTTCAAGTTCATTAATTAAATGATATTCATGGTTGCAAGTTAATGATATCATGTTTCATGTTCATTGTCTTAAGTTTCAAGTTCATTTGGTTTTACGTGTAGTGGTCTAGGTATCAAGTTTAATGGTCTTGGTTTCATATTTATTAGTCCAATAATTGCATGATTTCCATGGTGCAAGTTAATGATCTCATGAAGTTTAATTCCTTTGGTTTGAAGTTTAATGGTCCAGTAATCAAATTAATGGTGATGTTTTCATATTTATTAAGCCATTATTTGCAATGATTGATTTTATTGAAAGTTTATAATCTGATGTTTTCTCAAAAGAAGTTTTATAGTTTTGATTCAAAAATCTCAAAAATATTTTCTATTTTGTCCATAAGCTTTAACAATAACTCATTTTACGAAATCATATTTTATATCCAAAATTCTTTTAGTGGTACATTTATTATAACTTTAAAATATACATAGAATTTATTGTTAATTTTAAGTTATATAGAATATAACATTATAATTCTTCTAAAAAAAATTTTTTGAAAATTTTACTCTGTTAAGTTGCGTTGCATATTGCAAAATCACATTTAATGTTAAAACAATGATTTAAAAGATTAACAAAACTTGATATCTTGGTTCTTAATTAATTATGGAGATCACTCAGAAAAGAACAAAAAAGAAAAGAAAATTAAGCAAACATCAGTTAAAAAAAAATAGGACAAATCACAAAGTCGTATAAATTTTAGACCCTACTATTTGCAATTACATTGGTATCATCATGATTCAAGAAACATTACAAATGTAATAGATTTTGGATCGAAAACGGCTAGCCTCTTTAAAACAAGCAGCTAGTCATTTTCGATCAAAATGCTTTCTGGAATTAAAAAGGCTATCCGTTTACTTTATCGCGGCTAGCCTTTTTCAATTCAGAGAGCATGCAACTCCAAACGGCCAGCCTCTTTATTGAAACAGCTAGCCATTTTAAGGAAACATGCTCTCTGGAGTGAAAAGGGCTAGTCGTTTTTCACGAAGAGGCTAGCCTTTTTCATTCCAAAGAGCATACGAAGTGAAATGGTTAGCCTCTTTGTTGAAGCAGCTAGCCATTTTCGAAAAACATGCTCTCTGGCGTGAAAAGGGCTACCTGTTTCCTACGAAGAGGCTAGCATCTTTCATTCTAGAGAGCATACAACTCCAAATGACTAACCGCCTTTTCACTACAGGCTAGCCGATTTAGCTCTACATGACATATGAGTGCAGTTAATTTATTTGTACACCAACCAAATCTTTTCATTAATGGTGACATTAAATGCTTTAAAAACCCAACCCAGACACCACTAAGCTTCTTATTACATGGAAGAACTAACACATTTTCTTACTTTTGAGGATCAGAGATGATCAACGCACACCATACAATAAACTCACCCAATTGTTGTCGTTCTACCACTTAAAGTTAATAGTTCACCTTTTTAATTCTAAAAACTCTCCAAAATAGAATCAATTAGCCACTTTAAGTGTTAACGGTTCGTCGTTTATGCCCCAAAAATTACAATTTTATTAAAAATATCATGAAACTCAATCAAACCTATTTTCCAAGATTTCAATTATGTTAATTTCAAAAGTATTTTCTATTTTGTCCATAAGCTTTCACAATAACTCATATTTTATGATAGATATAGATTTTTTTTAATGGTACATTTATTATAACTTTAAAATAATTTATTATAACTTTAAAATACACATAGAATTTTTTTGGTTAATTTTTTGATATATAGAATATAACATTATAATTCTTTTAACAAAAAAAATTTTTAGTTTTGAAAAATTTATTCCGGTAAGTTACAATATTGCAAAATTATGCAAAATTAAATTTAATGTTAAAACAATGATTTTTCATTGAGGGATTATTTTAATGTAAGATGGAAGCCAGTAATTCTCAAAATACTATTAAATTAAAAGATTAACAAACTTGATATTCTGGATCTTGATTAATTATGGAGATCACTCAAAAAAGAACAAAAAGGAAAAGAAAATTAAGCAAACATCAGTAAAAAAATATAAGACAAATCACAAGGTCG
The DNA here is from genome assembly GCA_029618585.1 of Citrus australasica. Taxonomy (NCBI): domain Eukaryota; kingdom Viridiplantae; phylum Streptophyta; class Magnoliopsida; order Sapindales; family Rutaceae; genus Citrus; species Citrus australasica. The sequence goes on from JARCIV010000006.1 coordinate 7,432,960, forward strand.
TATAGATTTTAGACCCTGTTGTTTGCAATTACATTGGTATCATCATGATTCGAGAAACAAACCCACTACCCAATGCCACCAATATCTGAAACCAAACGAGAAAAAGAAAATGCTAATGATTCAAAATAAAAGAAAAATAAGAGAATTGCTTCTGAAATCCAGGTCCTCATTGGTATCTTCTTGCTCCTTGTTCAGAAACTGCTAATAACCAATGGCTAACTCAGTTCATAGCTGGGTAAAACTACAGATTCTTTAATGGAAGAGAAACAATGTTGGTAGTACTTGAAACTGAGAGCTGCACCCTAAAAACAAGTAAAAGAAAATATAATCCCAAGAACGAATACTCGACAAAATTGCAATTCAAATAAAATACAAGGGAATCTTCCCATTTTAAAAATTAAAAAATAAAAGCAAAATGGAGATCATATTGAAATAAAAATTATAAAGTCTTTCTACACAAACATTAGTAAAACAGTGCCAGTAAATTTCCTGGTGTTGTTTTTGCAGCATAACAGCAACTAAACATCACCTGGAAATTTCCAAGTGCAGTTTTTCTGTACAAACAACAGCAAAACAGCACCTGGAAACTTCCGGCTATTGTTTTTGCTGCATAACAGCAGCTAAGCAGCACCTAGAAACTTCCATGTTTTGTTTTTACTACATAACAGCAGCTAAGCAGCGCCTCAAGACTTCTACATGCTATTTTTGTGCATAAACAACAGCAAAACAACACCCCTAAATTTCCATGTGTTGTGTTTATGTTTATTACATAACAACAGCTAATCAGCACCTGGAAACTTTTAGGTGCTGTTTTTATGTGTAAACAGTCGCAAAACAAATTGCATATTATGCTTAAAATAAAACTGCATTCCTAGCACACCATTATTGAGGAAACTAAACTCTACATATAATATAATTAATTAATTTAGCTCATCACCCTGTAAGATTAAATCAATATAATTAATGACATGTTTATAATAAAATATCTTTCAAGTGGGGAATAGATCAAAATTAAAGAACCAAGAGAAATTTATCAAAACAAATTATAAATATAAAGAGTATAGCTCAAGAATCTTGAAAGAATAACAGAGCAAATTAACACACTCTTATGATACAATTAAGCAATAGTAAAGTATAGACAAATGATTAAAGTTCTATCAAATTCTCCAATTCATATTGTAGTTAAAGAGGAAGATACACCAAATAAAAATACTTGACTTGTAATTTTAATCTAAAAACAATTAAATTCTCCAAAACAACAAAAAACAATTAAGACCTCTTCGAATATTTGAGGTCCTTTAGGAGCAGCACCATGAACACAAGTATTTATAACACTTGCCCACGACCAAAATTTAAAAGCCTCTTCCAGAATTTGATCGGCTAAGTCTCTAGTAGGTGCCAATAATAACAATATAGCACCTTCACCTTGATTACAAAAAACGTAACTCAGTTGCGAAAGGAAAATATGAACATGAAGATTCATTTAGATATTTTATCAAACACTTGGAGGGCTTTAAATCTTACCTCTTCTTTTAATCAAATGCCATCCACTTTTAAATAAACTTATTTTGACTAGGCTCTTTTTTTAAAGCAAAATAAATCAAACTAAGCAAAAAAATCTCTCAATCAAACAAAATAAAACTAATTTCCAAAATATATATGTTGAATAAAGCCATTCACCACAAGTTTAAGGCTATGCATCACATTTCATTGAATTTAATAGGCATTCGATTATGTTGGCATATCGATTCAGACAGGCACAAATAAATAAACGAAGACAAGGTATATCTCAACAAAATGAGGAACAAACAATTTCAAAATCTGATTTTTAATTTTTATCCGAAAGCAAACAAACCCTAAAAATTCAAACAAAAGCAAGCCCAATTTCATAATCATATTAACAAAATTTAAAAACTTGGTTCTTAGCCTTTTTTGGTAGTATGTGTGATTGATTAACAACATCATACCCAATTTCTTCACGACGTCGACAAAGAATAGCAATTGCGGCTAAGAGATTGGACATTCATGCATGCCAGTGATCGGTGGTGGCTATGAGGGTTTGTTTAATGGCAAGGATTGTGGCAGCGTGCGCAAAACAAAATTAGGAAAAAAGAATTGAAAGGCTATGAAATCAATTTAGAGTTAACCAAAATACCTGAAAATCACATCCGCCGCTGACTGTTGTGGAAGTTGTGCCACCGTTGACTGTTGTGGAAGCAAAAGAGGAGAGGAATTAGTAATTAGGGATTTTGAATTTTTTTGCCCATGAGCCTGCATCAGGTGAGAGAGTGACTGAGTGAGCGGGGCAGGGGGTTGTTCATGCGCTGCTGTTCACCATTGTCGAAGAAGACAAGAGAAGAACTAGCTTTGCGTGAGGTGAGAGCTTTTTTCTTTTTCTTTTTTTGTTCCCACAAATATATATGACCGGTTCGGATGTGTGCCTGTTACTGTTTCTATAGGTTTCAAGTTTTGTGAAATTTTTTAATTATTTATTAATTAAACTCATCTCAACCGTTGGATTCATTATATTCAATCCAATGGTCATCTTTTATGCATGCACCATATACATGCAGGTATTGTAGCATCAATCCCATGGGAATAAAACTATCATTCTCTATTACCAAATTTTATAGAACCCACACATTTTATTCTCATTTTTAAATTATATTTTCCTAAATAAACATAAATTTTATTTTCATTTTTTCATTCTTATTTCCTAAATCTTCAAGTAAACACACTATAAATTAATTAGATTTAAAACATATAAAATATAACGGGAGACATTGATTAATGATTATTATTATTTAATAGAACCAGTTCAATACCAGAAGAACCACCTTGAGTTATCCTAAATCAAGTGTTATTTACAGCACCTTGGCAAAGGGATATGCTATATGTGCAATCCAAGTATATACTTATGTATGCCTTTGTCCTTACGGAGTGAGATTACATACAGGCAAGAGATGCCATTGAGAGAGACCGCTGAATAGTAGTTTCATCTGTCATCAAGAAGACCAAAAGACATAACACTTTGGTATTGAGTAGAGATTAAATTGAAGGAGCAAACTTGACAATCAAATTCAAAAGTGGAATTAAAGATACCTTCCGCAAGCACTGAGATTCCAGAAACTCAAAGGAGCCAATACATCAATTAAGTATGTTTTCAACTGATTTTGGGCTAAGAAAATCCAAAACCAATCTATAACAATGAATTTATTATTTTGGGGGAGATGGGGTACCTCACTAGTTTGTTGAGTGGGACGTGGGGTATCCTAGGTTTGGGGAGGTGAGAAGGTGGGTAAGAGTGACAACAATGGTGGAAGGTCAGCAACGCACAAGATATTCTTCGAAGCGGGTTTCGCACCTGCAAAACAGTGAAAATAGAGGTTAGAGGTGAAGCCGGGGGGGGTACCCCTGGCGTTCACACTCCGACGCTCAAGTTAGCAAACTCGAGCTTTTTAGGTGAAGAGAGCTAGCAAGCTCTCTGTAAATTAGGGTTTTTAGATGGAGAGAACCTGGTTTTTGGAGTGAGAGTGTGAATGGCGAAAGTTGGAGGAAGGAGAAAAGCTTGTCTCCAAAAACTTGTGGTGAATAAACCCTAGGTGTCTTTATATATGGTGTACCTCCCTGCCACGTGGCGTACCCTCTTTGGCTCATGTCCTTTTCTTATTTTCATGATTTTCGGGCCGTTATATGCATGCCCGCGGCGTATCTCATCATTTGGAGGCGTGGCACGCGTTGGCGAGTGGTCCTGGGGTACCTCTGCAGAAGTTGTCGGGTAGGCGGTTGGGGACCACTGTCCTTGGTGTAATATTCTGCACTGTGGCAGGCGGCTGTCCCCCCCTTTGCGTATCATTTTCGATTCCTTTTTCTGACAAGATCAAATGAAATCTTTTAGGCGGTGGAGACGTTGCTTATGGCGGATATTTTGGAGGATTCTCTTACACCGTTTTATAGGATACCCCAAGGTATGAGGGGTACCCCTTACTACTTGGGGTACCCCTTTATACTTAGGGTATCCCTTTATGCTTAGGGTACCCCTTTTCCACACGGGGTACCTTATTTTATGCGGGATATCCCAATTTCACGTGGAGTACCTCAATCCGTTCTGGACTCACTCCTTTAATCGACACGGGGGGTACCCCTTTATACTCAGGGTACCCCTTTCCACATAAGGTACCTTATTTTATGCGGGATATCCCAATTCACGTGGGGTATCTCAATTTGCTCTGGACTTGCTCCATTAGTCGACACGTGGCACTTTTACTGTTCATCCTATTTTTCCCTCAAACAACAGCCCCCTAGTTTCTTTTTGGCGAGAATTATTTGAGGCAAAAGAAACTCATTGTGTGAGTGACACGTGGCGATATGACTGGTCCGAGGTTGACTTGCTTAATTTCTTCCCTTGACTATGCTGAGTGTCTTGAAAATTCTCTCTGTCTCTTTGTTTTTGTTATTTTATGAAATGGGGTACCCCTCACATTTTCTGGAATGGGGTACCCCTTTAAATGTTCGTTAGGCGCTTCTCTGTTGAAATAGGGTACCCCCGGTGACTGACTCAGATCGGCGAATCTGGTGCCTGCCCTTCTCAGTAATTATGGCGAATCTCCTCTCGAATTGGTGACTAAAACTTCGGCGCAGATTGCTTACCCCTTACTTGGCTCAAGTAAGAGGACGGAGGTATGAGTGTTAGTATACCTAAGCGAACCTCATGACGCTAGGGTATGCCGGTTTTTTCACTCGCGGGTCTTCTTTGACCCTTCCCTCTCTTCACAATTTTTCAGATAGTTTACCCCCACTCTGCCGAGTGAGAAGACGGAGGTATGAGTGTTAGTATACCTAAGCGAACCTCATGACGCTAGGGTATGCCGGTTTTTTCACTCGCGGGTCTTCTTTTACCCTTCCCTCGCTTCACAATTTTTCAGATTGGCGAATGGCGAAAGTTACATATATCCGGATGCTAGTGTATCTCAATGGCGATAAACGAATATAATCCGCGTGCTACGACCGAAATGGCGAAACTGGAGAAAGAACCCTCATATTGGCGAATGGCGAAAATTACATATATCCGGATGCTAGTGTATCTCGATGGCGATAAATGAATATAATCCGCGTGCTACGACCGAAATGGCGAAACCAGAGAAAGAACCCACTTCATATTTGTTATAGATAGAAATTGCATTGATAAATAACGAAAGCGTAGATCAATACATGGCAACAGACCAACATAGGGCATTTGGGGTACCCCATTTGGCCTATCACCAAGAACACTGAAGAAAATACTAAGGAAAACAAAAGACTAAAGGTTTAGATACTGCCCTTTAGTAGTATTTCCGAAGCATCGCGGCATTCCAGGGGTGCCTCACAATTGTGCCATCCATGTGGAGCAGCCTATATGCGCCTGTCCCAACGGGCTTATCAATGCGGTAAGGTCCTTCCCAATTTGCTCCAAAAGCGCCCTCGTAGGATACCCTCGTGTTCTGAGTCACCCTTCTCAGGACCAAGTCTCCTCTCTTGAAGGACCGAGGGCGTACCTTCTTTTCATATGGACCCGCGATGCGATGTTGATATATGACGGTCCTCAATTCTGCTCTAGCCCTTTTCTCAGCTACCAAATCAAGGTTGGCGGCTACCAAAGAGGTGTTCTCGGTTTCATCAAAGTATTCGACCCTATGAGAGGGTATCCCAATCTCTGCTGGAATTACTGCATCTACACCGAATGCAAGAGAAAAAGGTGTCTCCAATTCACATTTGGGCTTAATTTGCTCCTCGTGGGGTACCCCCGCATAACGCTAGAGTAACTAGTTATAGGGTACCCTACCACCGAGGCCTCGGTGGTGGCTCTTGCTGCTCTGGTGGTGGCGGTCTTGGAGGTTGGGGTACCCGTGAGATACCCTTAGTGTTAAATACTCGTCCTCGCGGGGCCACCCTTGGAGGGCTCCGTATTCGGGGTACCCTTGTAGGAAGGTGATGAGTTTCTCCCACTGTGCCTCCGAAAGACTGGAACCCACCTTCACGGTCTTTGCTGGGTCGGCGGTACAAATCGGAACTGAGATAAGGTCTTCAGCTGGGGTACCCGTGAGATACCCTAAGTGTTAAATACTCGTCCTCGCGGGGCAACCCTTGGAGGGCTCCGTATTAGGGGTACCCTTGTAGGAAGGTGATGAGTTTCTCCCACTGTGATTCCGAAAGGCTGGAACCCACCTTCACGGTCTTTGCTGGGTCGGCGGTACAAATCGGAACTGAGATAAGGTCTTCAGCTGGGGTACCCGTGAGATACCCTAAGTGTTAAATACTCGTCCTCGCGGGGCAACCCTTGGAGGGCTCCGTATTAGGGGTACCCTTGTAGGAAGGTGATGAGTTTCTCCCACTGTGCCTCCGAAAGGCTGGAACCCACCTTCACGGTCTTTGTTGGGTCGGCGGTACAAATCGGAACTGAGATAAGGTCTTCAGCTGGGGTACCCCACTTTCCATCTTCCGATAACCGTGGATCCAATGGCGCCTCTACTTCACACCGGAGCTCAGCCAGCTCCCCTTGGGGTACCCTCGAACTATTACCCGTAACTGCCTCCACCACCATTGGCAAAGACTCCAACTGCTTTCGTGGGGGGATAACCTGAGTAGATTTCCTGAGTGTAGCTTTACGCTGTCTAGCAAGTGTTCTCCTGGAGGGGGAAGTAGATTTCGTGGGTTGGCCGCCGTTGGGGTACCCCTTTACTCCCAAATCAGAAGCTATTTGGTAGGTTACTCTGGAAGCCACAGAATAACACCCACGAGCAGATTGCTGGTCCCCCTTGATAGTGATTACTTCTTGGGCGGCTGGGACTTTCATGGCGAGATAATGCATGGATACCACCGCCTTAGTTGCTACTAAAAACGGCCTACCCAATATAATATTGTACGCACCCGGGTGATCTACAATTAAAAAGTCAATCATATGAACAATACGGTAGGGTACCTTACCGAGTGTAACCGGCAGTGTGATGATGCCCTTGGGTATGACCATATCGCCGGCGAACCCAATGAGCGGCGTAACATAGGGGGTGATCTTTGGCGACTCAATTAACAACTGATCCAAGGCGCTTTTGAAGATGATGTCGACGGAGCTTCCGGTGTCTACAAGGGTCCTCGCCACTTTTCCAGTGGCGACCTTCAAAGTAATTACGAAAGCATCATCGTGAGGGTACGAGATGCCCTCCGCGTCTTTCTCCGTAAAAAGGATCGGTAGGGGATGGTGGGGTACCCTTGGTGTACCCCATTCATTAAGGTTGACTTCTCTGCCTATGCGGTAACATGAGGGTTATGCCCTCGTCCCCATGGGATAACCCGTGGTGGGCTCCGCTGCCGGGGTACCCTCGATACTGGGGACTCCACCCTTCTGGGCTTTTCTTTATCCCTCGTGGTGTCAGCCTTCTCTTCTTGGCGCTTCAACTGACATTTCTCATCCATCTCCACTTGCTGCAACGCCCGAGAACGGGCTTCCCCATATGAAAGTGGACGCTTCTTTTGAAAAGAACGCCACAATTTACCCAACCGCAAATTCTTCTCGAAGTGGGTTAGTGTGTGTTGATCTCCGAATGCCCCGGTTCGCAGCACCTCCTGGTGGAAACGAGTCACGTAATCCGCCAAAGGCTCAACTTCCCCTTGCTTGATAAAGGCAAGCTTGGAGGCTACCCTGTCTTGAGAAGAAGCATAGGAAAATTCTTTAGTAAATTCGGATAACAATTGGTTTAAGGAAGATATGCTACCCGCTTTCAAGGAACGAAACCATGACTTCGCGGGGCCTGTGAGTGTGTGAGTAAACATCCTACACATGGCGCTCTCGTCTACACCCTTGATAAACATTTGGTCGCGGTATAACTCAGCATGCTCCGAGGGGTCAGTGGTACCCGAGTATTGGGGTACCTGTGGCATGGTGAACCCCTCAGGGAGGGTTGCCTTCCGAATCTTCATAGTGAATGGTGATTGGTAGGTCAGCGGTGCTGGTGCAACCGTAAGGTTTTGCCTCTCGGAGATGAGCTTTACTTGGGCTTCCAAGTTTTCCATCTTTTCCACAAGGTCAAGGGGTACCCTTGGTGTACCCGATGAGGTCGTTGTCACTTGGGAGGCCCTTTTAGCATTTAGTTTCTCACGGAGGTCTTCATGGGTACGCTTTATACGCCTCGTACCCTGGCTACTACGGGAGTTACAAGAAGCGGTGGAACGCTCGTCGCGGGTACCCATGGTTCGAAACTTGGAGCGAGTACCCGATGGCCTATGTTTTGGCTTGCTGGCCTCGGGTACCCTTCGTTTGACCATAGCTTGGTCGTCCGCTTGAGGTGATTGAGCTTCTAGCGTCACCGGAGGAAGTGGACTCTCGGGTGCCCGAGATCCGACCGCCCTAAGTATTGCGTGGGCGAGATCCTCAAAACGCTGATGCGCAATAGGTTCCTCCTCTTGGCGAACCCCCGTCGATTGCTTGACACTCTTGCCCTTGTTGATGCGGGCTACCCTTCTTGCAGGGTCACTATCGTCACTACCACTGTCCTCCCTTGTCCTTGTGGGAACCCCCATTAAACCTTCGGGAGGTACGTCAGGTGCCATGTGTTAATGCACCCACAACAACCAGCTAGGTAACCACAATATAGGCTTTTTGTGCGAGTCCCCACAGACGGCGCCAATTGTTTTCAACTGATTTTGGGCTAAGAAAATCCAAAACCAATCTATAACAATGAATTTATTATTTTGGGGGAGATGGGGTACCTCACTAGTTTGTTGAGTGGGACGTGGGGTATCCTAGGTTTGGGGAGGTGAGAAGGTGGGTAAGAGTGACAACAATGGTGGAAGGTCAGCAACGCACAAGATATTCTTCGAAGCGGGTTTCGCACCTGCAAAACAGTGAAAATAGAGGTTAGAGGTGAAGCCGGGGGGGGGTACCCCTGGCGTTCACACTCCGACGCTCAAGTTAGCAAACTCGAGCTTTTTAGGTGAAGAGAGCTAGCAAGCTCTCTGTAAATTAGGGTTTTTAGATGGAGAGAACCTGGTTTTTGGAGTGAGAGTGTGAATGGCGAAAGTTGGAGGAAGGAGAAAAGCTTGTCTCCAAAAACTTGTGGTGAATAAACCCTAGGTGTCTTTATATATGGTGTACCTCTCTGCCACGTGGCGTACCCTCTTTGGCTCATGTCCTTTTCTTGTTTTCATGATTTTCGGGCCGTTATATGCATGCCCGCGGCGTATCTCATCATTTGGAGGCGTGGCGCGCGTTGGCGAGTGGTCCTGGGGTACCTCTGCAGAAGTTGTCGGGTAGGCGGTTGGGGACCACTGTCCTTGGTGTAATATTCTGCACTGTGGCAGGCGGCTGTCCCCCCCTTTGCGTATCATTTTCGATTCCTTTTTCTGACAAGATCAAATGAAATCTTTTAGGCGGTGGAGACGTTGCTTATGGCGGATATTTTGGAGGATTCTCTTACACCGTTTTATAGGATACCCCAAGGTATGAGGGGTACCCCTTACTACTTGGGGTACCCCTTTATACTTAGGGTATCCCTTTATGCTTAGGGTACCCCTTTTCCACACGGGGTACCTTATTTTATGCGGGATATCCCAATTTCACGTGGAGTACCTCAATCCGTTCTGGACTCACTCCTTTAATCGACACGGGGGGTACCCCTTTATACTCAGGGTACCTCTTTCCATATAAGGTACCTTATTTTATGCGGGATATCCCAATTCACGTGGGGTATCTCAATTTGCTCTGGACTTGCTCCATTAGTCGACACGTGGCACTTTTACTGTTCATCCTATTTTTCCCTCAAACAAAGTAATAAGAAAGCGAGTGCAATATCTCACATAGGTCTTGCAATAAATTTGTGCGTTTGATTGAGTTTTATTGATAATCATAAAATTCAAGTGATCAATTAACAACCTCAAAATTCACATTTGATTTTGTGCTTCTGTTCCAACAGAGTCAAAATTGTAATTGATAATTGAACTTGAGCAAAAAGAACTTCGATTAGGCTGTTGGGTAGGGTAGATACAAAAAGTAAACAAAAGAGAAAATCTACAACCAAAAGGAAAATAAAAGAAACAGGACCTTAAAAATTGCAGAGCCCAAGCTAGAAAGAGAAGATACTAATTGAATTATTGAAGCTATAGGTTCATTAAGAGCTAGTAAACTTAGTGACAGCCTTGGTGCCTTCAGAAACGGCATGCTTGGCAAGCTCACCGGGCAAGACAAGTCTAACAGCAGTCTGGATCTCACGAGAAGTGATAGTGGGCTTCTTGTTGTATCTCGCGAGACGAGACGACTCCTGAGCCAATTTCTCGAAGATATCGTTGATAAAGCTGTTCATAATACCCATGGCCTTGCTGGAGATTCCTATGTCAGGATGCACCTGCTTCAGCACCTTGAATATGTAGATCTTGTAGGTCTCCACGGTCTTCCTCACTTTCTTCTTCTTCTTGTCGGCGCCGTCTTTTGGAGGCTTCTTCTCAGCCCTCGGTTTTTTCTCGGCGGCAGCGGCCTTCTCGGCTGCCAGCTTCTTCTCGGCGGGCTTTTTCTCGGCTTTCGCTGCCATTTGATTTCTTATTACTTTGTTATTTCGATTTCAAGGTGTGCGCATGTCTCCTTCTCTTCTTTATGTAGGGGCCTGAGGAGAGTTGTGATAGGCAGATTTTGAGTCACGCAGATTGATTGCTTGGATGCCGTTGGTTTCTGTGAAGCATTGAAATGAACGGCCAAGATTCTGTATTGGTTCAGTGGGAAATAAGAAAAGTTTGTAAAAGTTTTGTAATTTCCCGCGGGCGGGATTGGTTGGCGGATGAAAAAATACTACTTCCGAAATAGATTCTTCAAAATTTGAAAAGCAAGTTGCATTTATCTAATTCGACTTTGGTTCTGGATCTTCTTAAAATCAAAATTAAGTTCATCCGACGGCAAAGAAAAATTGAAAAAGAAAAAGAGATCCTAACGATTAAAAAAAAGATTGCCTATTATTTACACTATAAAAATAATTTTAAACTCTCTTATTTTAATATAATAATTTATTACAAAAACCATATCAGGTGAATTATTATTAAGGGAAAATTAAGTTAAGCTCTTTGAAGCAAAGTTAATACTCTTTACACTTATTTTCATCAAAAACTTGAATGTGACTATTTGAACTCACTAAAATACTCATTAAACTCAAATTTAAAATATTTTTTATTACTAAAAAGCCACAAACCAAATTACGATTGTGGAAAATAATAATAATAATTAAATAAGAGTTTTACTCTTTATGCCATCTTTAAACCAATTTTTATTGTTTTAAAAGAGATTTTTTTTCAGTTTAATATTTTTTCCCTCTGCAAAGGAATTGTGAGATATTTTTGCTCTAGTTAACTGGTTTATGGTAGAGCTACTTGCCTTCATTTCAGGTACTGATATCTTTATTCTTGAATTTTAGGGCTGCACTCAATTTTATTCAATCTTCTTTGGATTATGTACATAGCAAATAACAAACTTGACAAAAGTGCAATGAAGCACATATTTATATTTATATATTGGTTATGATTATTTTGGAGCTGCTCTAAGGTAGAATACAAATTACAATCACACACGTAAAGTGATAAATAGTAAAAAACTCATTATAACTTTGATTGTGTGGTTATAAAAAATTGGGAGATTACCACTTTCCCCCCTACAATAATTAACATATCCCACTTTCCCCCTTACTGTTTTTATAATGGCCAAAAACCCCCCTGATAGCATAAGTTTACAATATTACCCTTATTTTTAACTAATCTTTTATTTATATTTATTATAAATTAAATAAATCTCATGAATAGAAACTAAATAAAAAAAATTAAGCATTAAAAATAAGAAAATATATTTTGATATGAGCAAAAAAATTAATAATAAATTTTTTTCTTGCACTTATTTATTTTGTGAAAATTTTCTTATAATAAAAATATAAGAAAATTATTATAAAATGATAAAAAAATTATTATAAGAAAACTTGAATGACAAACAAAAATTTATTATAAGATAAATAATAAAATATTTTACCTATACTTTTTACATTTAATTTTAAAATATTACAAAATATTTATTATAAGAAAATATTCACAAAATAAATAATTACAAGAAAAAAAAATTGTTTTTAATTTTTTTACTCATATCAAAACATATATTTCTTATTTTTAATACTTAATTTTTTTTATTTAGTTTCTATTCATGTAATTTATTTAATTTATAATAAATGTAAATAAAAGAGTAGTTGAAAATAAGAGTAATATTGTAAACTTATGTTGTTATGAGGGTTTTTGGCCATTATAAAAACAGTAAGGAGATAAATGGTATATGTTGATTACTGTAGGGGGGAAAGTGGCAATCTCCCTAAAAGATTAGTCTACCTTATAGCGGTTCCAACATAACCAAACCCTTATATATTAAGATCACTACAAACAATGGAAAGGATATGACAATTTGGCATGCACAAAAGTGAGTTAAAGAAAGAAGCGTGAAAGAAAGAAGAATGAGTTATTTTTTAACTATAAGAGGGTTTGTTAAGTAAAATTATATATTTTCAATTTTAAAAGAGCAGGGTTTAATGAGTTGAAAAAAGGAGTTTCAATAACCCCACCCAACAAACTATTACATTTTACAAATCAATAGAGTACATAATTACTTTAAACACCCCATCTAATGCACTATCTATTCATCCTATAATTAAAAAGGGAAATTATCACTGCACTATCTCTATTTTACTTTAAATTCATCAAACCATCACAAAATCCTAATATATTCTCTTCACCACCTTTATTTTTAAATTTGTATCAATTAGCCACTTTTGCACTAACACTATTAAATAAATTAAATGAAATGATAATTTTACCCCTAAATAAATTAAAAGAACAATTTAGTTTATAAAAGATTTGAAAAATAAAAAATTATAATTATAAAATAACCTTAAATTTAATAAAAAAATAAATCCCAAATAGATGTGCTCAGCTGATTTTTATTAAATTTTAGATTTTACAAAATTTTAATAATTATTTTTATTAAAAATTATAATTTTACAAAATTTTAATAAAAATAACTGAATTTATTTATTAAAAAGTAAATCCCAAAATTTTAATAATTTAGGAGATTTTTATTAAACCTCAAAATTTTGACAGTTATTTTTATAATTTAAAATTTTTTATTAAAAAATAAAAAATTCTAATTTTGGGGTTTTTAATTAAATTTAGGGGTATTTTTATAAATATAATTTTTATTTTTCAAAATTTTTATAAAATAAAATGAATTTTTAATTTATTTAGGGTTAAAATTATCATTTCATTTAAATTATTTAACAGTATTAATGCAAAAATGACTAATTGATACAAATTTTAAAAAAAAAAGATAGTGTAAAGAACATGTTAAAAATTTGTAGTAGTTAGATGAACATAAGGTAAAAGAAAAGTAGTGCAGTGATAATTTTTCATAAAAAAAGTAAAAGAAATATAAAACCTATTTAGTGTCATCTTCTTCTTCTTTTGTTGGTGTTATCGTATTTGTGAGTTGACCTTTTTTTATTCGATTGTTGTTGATGGCAAAGAAAGTGCTAGCTTAAGAGTTGAAGGCTTTAGTGACCAACATTTTATCACCTTAAGTATGTTTTAGTGATTGAAAAATGCATTCCATCATTAAATATATAAGAAAAAATTAATTACTATTTCAAGTTTTCAGCTAAGACTTTTTCAGGGTTAATGAGAAAAATTAGTGACAAGTTTTCTTTTCGTAGATAAAACATTAACTTTATGTGAAGAATACGAAATATTCATCGCTAAATCGTACTTTCTGCGACAAAAAAACTTTTACTGCTAAAGATGTGATTTGATTGTTAGAAAGTTACCAATGGTGACAAACTTTTTTTTGTTGCCCAATATACATATAGCGATGAAATTATAATTTCATCCCTGAAATTATTCATTTTAAGATTTAAATTATTGCTAAAATTTAAGACCTCTTATGAAGAAGCACAAATTTTGTCACTAAATGTGTATTTTTAACAACGAATTTATAAGTTACCCAAACAGTGTCGAAATTATAAACTCATTTTTTAAAACATTGGTTTAAAGATTTCAAGTGATAATTTTCCGTCAAGGCTTTAGACTTTTAGTGACAATTTTTAATTTTTATCACTAAATGTGTATTTTTAGTGATAAAATTATAAATTCGTTGTTGAAAATATTTGTTTAAAGATTTAAAGCAGTTAATTATCTGCCAAAATTAAGTTTTAGCAACGAATTTTAAATTTCGTTACTAAAAAGTTTAGTTCTCTATTCGTATATCATTTACTTCATTTTGTTCTCTCTTTCTCATTCTCTCATTCTCTTACTTTTATTCTTTAAGTCTTTGATCTCTAATTTATAATTCTTATTTTCTCTTTTTATTTTTAACATGGTGTATTTTTTCTTTTTCACTTAATTATCTTATTTATTACAACTTATATTATTATTATTATTATTATTATTTTATCTATAAGTCAACTAATTATTGTTTATGTTAATTTGTAGGAAATATTGAAGATGAAGAAAATCAATAAATTTATATTCATTTGTAAAAACTTTCTTTTGAAAGGATAGATATTAAAATTTGTAATTATTTTGTTATTTTTCATCAATAATAATAATTCACCTTAAATTTCTTAAGTCTCTTTTTTATCATAATGGTGTTAATTACTAATGTAATTTAGTGTTAAAATTGATAATATTTTAACAATAGTAATAATAACTAAATGTTTGCAAAATAATATCTTTCAGTCAAAATATTATTCGTGCTGAAACTACTTTTAGAGATGAAACATTTGGTTGCTAAATTTGATGTTTTCAGCACAAAAATTAATGGAAAGTTTATGGTTTTGGGGACGATTGTATTTGTTACTAAAAAGGAGGCATTTGACAATGAACATTTTCATCGGTAAAAGCATGTTTTTAACGACAAAATACTCCTTTTGCCATGAATCTAACGACAAAGGTATTGTCAACTTTATCGTTCTCCATGACAATATAATTTCG
Organism: Citrus australasica; assembly: GCA_029618585.1. Classification (NCBI taxonomy): domain Eukaryota; kingdom Viridiplantae; phylum Streptophyta; class Magnoliopsida; order Sapindales; family Rutaceae; genus Citrus; species Citrus australasica. Next base: position 7,447,984 of record JARCIV010000006.1, read on the forward strand.
TTATTAAAGCATTCAACAAGAAATTTTGAAAATTAGTACCTAATGCGATGCACCTATTGTTACAGAATGGCAACGAATTTTTTTTCTATAGCGACGATTTTCTGTATCTAATGCCTTTTTGTATTGTAGTGCTTGTTGATGGTAGAGTTGTAATGTCATTACGGTGCACCAAATTTAAAACTTTATTACTAATATAAATAACTAGTACAGAGCGAGTAAGAATCGATCCCACGAAAACTATACTAATTATATTTATTATCAACTCTAAGGCAAGATTTAAAATAAACTAATAGCAGTAATAATAATATAAATTAATCTAATTGAAGAAAATGCCAATTATAAATAAAAAGGGGGTTTTGTGAATTTTAACTAAATAGTAAGAAATAAAGAAATTAAAACTAACAACAATAATTTAATAAAAACTTGAATTAAAGGAGAAAAAAATAATAATGAGAAAAATTTTGGTTAAAGGATCATTCGCCACCACCAAACGTGCATATAATATATTAATTCTATTATCAATTTGTATTGAAACTATCAACCGTAGACAACAATAAGCTCTGTTAGTCTCAATCTTTCCTTAGTGTGTTATTAGGCAAAACACATAATCTCTAACCATTAAATAATTTAAAACAAGCTCTTTAAATTTAAGATAATGGAAGCATTAAGTGGAGAAAGATATTAAGTTGATCTAGGCAATAAACGCACAAACTCGGATTTTTTAACCTCAGTTATGTTCTCTAATTGAAATCACTGATTCCAACTTGCCACTAATGATTAAAATATCAAGACAATTGCGGATCAAGAATTTTTATCTAGCAAAAGAAATTATTCAAGTCCTATCTAATTGACACTTAAATAAGACGAGAATAAAATCATAAACATTAATTATAGAAGAACATAAACAATCTCAATTAAATAAATTGAATGATAAAAATTTAATTTTATTGCATAGTATGTTTAGGATTTTGAATTCACCCTCAACCAAATAGAAAATCTAGCCTAACATAATTAAATTGGGAATAAAAGAGTTAATAAAACCAAACATTGCGATAAATTCTAACGGCTGCCTCCTCTGTTTTTTTCTTCTCTTTTGCGGCTGCAAATTGTTGAGTATGTGTGGCTGCCGATTCTTTTTTTTTTTTTTTTTAATTCTGTTCTGTGTTGCTTCCGCTTGGCCTTTTTATAATGCTTCAATTGTGGCTTTTAAATCCTTGCATGGAAAGAATTAAATCTAAAGCCAAACCGCTACTTTCATGCATGCACGTGACTTGTTCAATTAATAAGCCAATAATGATTTTGCCATGATTTTCTAAAGCGAAAAGACTTTATTTTCCTTCCTCTCACATGCTGGCTCTTGATTAATATGGCAATCTCTTTTTTCCAATTTTGCTTTCATGTGATGGCTTAGCTTGTTAATTGGCTTGGCTTCCTTTTTGACTTCATTTTTTCATTTTTAGCTCCATGTGCAAGATTAATTTTGCTTGGTCTGTACAAGCTAATTGGAACATATTCTTTATTTCTTTATTTGTTTTCAATTTTTGATCTCTTGTGCACTTTTGTCTCCCAATCTTTAATTCTTTTCCTCTTCTGATTCTTTGAATTAGATTTCTTTCCTGAATGCTCCGATTTAATTTCTCTTTAATCCCAGATTATATCTAAAATAACAAAATAAAAAAACTAAGATAAAAATTAACACAATAAAATATAATTTACTAAATTAAAAATTAACTAGAATATTTAAAATCAAAACAAGAAAGAGATGGAGAAATTAATAGCAAAAGATATGAAAAATATGCACTTATCATAGAGCATGAAATTGTGTTCCATCTCTAGAGTACATATAAAAACTTTTCACTATGATACATAAAGATGAAGATCAAGGCACTGTTAAAAAATTTTGCAATATAAAACCATTCACAAAGAACATGCATGTTATGTTTTCAAGTGCAAGTTACCTTCAAGGTCCAAATAAAAACCAATTTTGAATAAATATTTAGAAATAAAAATTAAGAATATAATTGATGTAGAACATGACTTTTTTTTTATCTTTTTAAGGCTGTAACTTGAGTTACAATTGCTCATTTTGGGCACATAGCATACTATTTTGAAGCTTATGGAAAGATAAAGCTAATTTTGTTTTAAAGTTGATTGGTCTCCTAGAGGAAATTCCATTTTTAATTGTATGAGTTTTCTTTTTTCTTTTTAGTAAAATTATCCACCGTCTACCTGTTTTTTCCAACTTTTTCAAAAATACACAACACTTTTTTTTTGCTGGAATCCACCTGAAGTTAAATTTCTTTTCATTTTTTCCCTTCCGTTTGAAAACCGTTAAGAAAACTAACGGAATATTATGTAAATGACTTTTTTACCCCAAATGTACAAGATAAATTATCCACCGATTGCCTTTTTTTCGTATTTTTTCAAAAATACACAATTCTTAATTTTTTTTTTGCTGAACTCCACTTGAAATTATATTGTTTTGGACCTTTCCACCACTGTGTCATTGTGAAATGACAATTTTACTCTTATGATGTCAGCAAATTTCTAACGGTGTTATAACGAGAGTAGACCAATAAAAAAAATGTTAACTTCAGGTGCAGCGCTGCAAAAAAAAGATTTATGTATTTTTTAAAAATGGTGAAAAAAAGGGTGGGTGGTGGACAATTTACCTTCTTTTTAATTTCAGACATTATAATTTTATTTTATGTTTGATTTTAACCTTTTTGATTATTTTGCATTTTATGTATAAATGGGGGCCTTTATAACTTTTCATCAATATTCAACTATCTTTTCTTAACTTTGTTATGTATTGTTTTTGCTTCGTCAAATTGGTATCAGAGCATAGGCTTTCCTAGATATGGCACCAAATGACGGAACACATAGAGACAACCGTCCTACGAATGACAAGTAGAAGATGTGGGCTATGGCAGCAGAATTTGTTGTAGCCACTATTAAGGATTTTATTCAACAACCAGAATTTTGAGAAGTCCTTCCTTAGGTCTCAATGGCAACTGGAATTAGAATTGAGGTTGAAAAGATGTCGACGAGAATGCAACTCACAGTCGAGTAGTTGAGAAAGGGATTACATGAGAAGAAAATCGAGAGTTGTTACATCTAATTTTCTTTTATTTGAATTAGTCAAGAAAAATATTATTTTATTCTATTTCAATTAGTATAAGTCAAGTCAAAGGTTGTTAATGGAGTAGCTATTTTTTAGATACTTTACTAATTTTTTTGCCCATATATTCCTAGTTTTGCTCATGGCGGATGTAATGCACTTGTATAAAAACACCTTTTGTCATGAATAAAGATCATCGAACAAGTTTATTCACTAAGTATTGAGTAATGGCAGGTGTTATCCCCTCAAAGAGCTAGCAAGCTATGCTTGTATCTTTTATTTTTCTTAAGCAAACAATTGTGTGGGCAACATTTTAGTATCTAAGCTCAGGCATGATTTGCTCCCATGATTAATTGTGCTTTTAATATTCTAAATTACTATGAATTTATATCATCTTGTTGTAATATATCATTTTACAAAATTTGTGATTTATAACGTATGTTTGGATAAAAAAGAAGGCTTGCAATATTTTTGATACCTGAAAGCCTAATGTGTTGGGAATTGTTTTACATACCGAGTTGACGACTCACCCCTCGTCATCACTTTTTGTAGGTTGAGTAGCTTCTTGAGAAGTGTTGCTTATCTTTGGAGTTAGAGGTTTATTTAATTTTGCTAGTTGAATAACAAAGGATGAATTTTTGTTTCCCTTAAGGTTGTTTATTTATGAATTTGTATTTGGGAAGTTTTGAGACTTTTGTCATATTTATGTCTTTGGAGAAAATATTTAGTATTAGACATATGGATTTGTAGATTTATTTAAATTAAATTTGAGGTATTTTAGTTTGAGATTTTTGTGTAAGGATTTTGATTTGTAAGTGACCTCCTTCATAATGTGTTTCGTAAGTGTTAGATTTGGGGTGTTACAAAATTGGTCATGCTTATCCTTACTTTTTTAGATTTCATCAAATTTTATACCACTGCTTTCAACAACATCCAAAGCAGGGTCCTTTGACATTTTCTGAAATTGACACTTCTCATCATTCATTAACTATTTCCATTTTTCAGCAATCGTGGCTATATAAACCTTTCTGACCCCTTGTTGCCTAATCCACTTTGCTTCATATTTACTGTAGCCAACAATCAATGTTACATTAATAACACAAACAAAACTAATTAATAATAAAACAACCAGGGGTGGGCAAAATCGGATTCGGATCGGGTTTGAATAAACCCGATCAGGTTTCGGGTTTGAATAAACCCGATCAGGTTTCGGGTTGATCGGGTTGAAGAAAAACTCATTCGAACTCATTTTGAATTTGCAATTTGATCATGTTCGGATCAAATCGGATCGAATTATAGATTTAGATTGAGTTAGGATTGAATCGGGTTCGGTCAAATTGGGTCACACACAGCAAAATGGGAAATAGGCATTTGAAAATGTTAAAAGTCGGTTTGTAGCATTCAATATTTTCTTTATTTGAATTTTTCCCCTCACCATGGCCTATAATATAATCTTTCTATCATCGATTTTTCAACTAATTTATAAGTTACAAAGAAACCCAATCCCAAAACATGAAAAAGAATTTAAAAAAAATACATACATAAATTACGTATTAGGAGGGCATAATCATGCTTGAGCAAAGGGCAGCAAATCACAGTGCAGATTAGTCACAATGCCCAGTGGACCAAGTGGTAGCAGCAAATCGCGTTGGCTTGTTGGGGATCGTAATGGCTTTACGCGGATGTATTGGATCGCTTCAGGGCTGCTTTGCTACCATGCCATCTGCGTCTCAACATCTATTTGTCGTGTCGTGACTGCCGTCTGCAGTTACATGTTTGGCTAGTACTGCTGCATGTGTTACTGTGTGTGAAGACTGGATTGTGTTGTTCTGTTGTATGTGTGATGGCACAATGTTTGCTGTTTGATTAATTGCTTTTGTAAATAATTTATTTATTTTTTTTAGCCAACTTGATTGGGTTTTAGAACCCGATTTGATCACAATCCGATTGGGTTGGCAAAATGCTATCCGATCGGATTTGTTGAACAATTCGATTCGATTCGATTCGAACCGAACCTGATATTTTTCAAATTGGATCGGGTCAGGTCAGATTAGATCAATTTTTTCCTCAATCCTAATAACAACTTGAAACAAATCAATAAATGCATACTTACAAAATGTGTATCCATGCTCCTTTACCAGGTCATGCATTTGTATCATCTTTAGTATCCCATGTTATAAATGGATTTTATTATGCAAGTCATGTAATAGACAACACATGAATTGAGCGTCAATTTAATCATTAACAATACAAAAAAGTTTGAAGCAATAACAAACAACATGATACACAGTAATGGTGTGCTAAATATAAGGGGAAATGACGACGAAGAGCAAGGGAACCGGCTTGTCGGAAGGGTTTAAGTAGCCAATAGCTTGGTCTCTGCCATCTAAGCGGTTAATCGCATCTACCACTAGGATGCTAGAGACCAAGCGATTAGCCGCTTAAACCCATCCAGCAAGTCGTTTCCACTACTCTTCGTCTTCATCCTTTATTTTATCATCTTTTCTATCTAAAACCCAAAACTAGCTCCTCTCTGATAACTATATGAAACGAGAGTTATCATTACATTTTTAGACTTAAACTAATATTACTTAGAGAGTAAATAATGTGTTTTTATTGTATTTTTAGTTACATTTTGCATGAGCATCTATATTGATTGTGTTTTAAATTACTTTGTGCTCTAATTATATGCATGATTGCAGGTTACCAAAAAGCTTAAGTTTTATGGATGGAATGATGCAACAATAGACTTGCAGAGATAATAAAAAAACTTAACTGTAGAGGAACTAAAACAAGTCTGAAACAAAGAAGATATTATTGCCATTGCTATAACAATCCGGAGACACTGCATACGAGATTACGCGCATGTTAACTAACAAAGCAGCAATAGGCGACACAAAAAGATTACGATCCGAGGTTTTACAAAAAAAGAGACACTCAGTCACACATTTTTGGTTGCCTTAATTCCAAGATATAAAAGAACACAAGTGAAAGAAATAAGAGAGAGCCGTCACTTAAGAAAAATAACAGAGAAAATAAAAGAAAAAAGTGAATAAGAGAGAGTTGAGGTCTACAGTAGGGGATTTCCAAAAAAAAAAAAAGAGCGATTGCAAAAAGCTAGCAGAACTCAATTCCACATCTTTATTTTCTTATTTTCTTATCTCTATGGGAATGTGTTCGATGGCAAAAACAAGTATTGTTATTGTTTTATGGTATATTATGAATTAAACTTTGATGTATTTGGGTGTTAAATAAGCTTAATGGTTATTTAACTGATATATGTGTGTTGCTCTGAATCTGCTGTAGCATTTTGTCTTGATTTTACTTATTGCAAATCCTTATTTCGGTTGACCACCCATTTAATGGATACTAGTTAAGAAGGAGCCTAAAAAAAGTTTGACTTGGTGGAATAAATTAAGATAATACATGGTTTTAGATTGAGTTTACTAAGTTGAGTTAATTTCAATTTGAATAGGGCAATCCTTGATCTAAGATTAGTGAAGAATTAGACATAGGGATTCACCTTATAGGGTAATTGGAACCTAGAGCGTATAATGATGTATCTCATGATAATATAACAACTGTTCATTGTTAGGTTGCATTTAGATATAAGATATCCAACATGCAACAAATGAGGATGTATGAGGGATTCTGTACAGTGCTGCAATAGATGGTGTAGCAATAAAATCTTAACTAAAAAAATGGTTAATACCATTAAGTGAGTTTAGACACTCAACTACTCCTTTCCCATTGAGTACATCTTTGAGTTTGACTTGAGATTCTTTTATTGCATTTTTGTTCATTGCATTTTCAATTTAGTTAGTTCATTAATTTCATTAATCATTTTATTTAAATTAGACTGAAAGTACACTGTTAAGATTGTTGTAACAAGTCTTATAACATCAATTCATGTGAAGACGATATAAATACTCATAATTATATTACTTGTTGTGTATACTTTTACATTGACACCTATAGCAATAAGCAATCAACACTCTCTTTCACTAAAACCCACAATTTTCTTATGCTTTTCTTTCCAATTTCATGCTTCCCAACCATTAATCATTTCTTCAAGAGTAATTTTTCATCATTCCAACACCATTACTCCACTCAAAATTTATAAATCCCTAATTATTTCACATAGTTCAAATAATTTAATCCAAGGAATAAACAAACAACGAAGGCAGATGTGTTCAACTGCTCCGGATGACAGTAACCTTGTGAGAGATTCAACTTGTTGTTTGCCATGTGGGAGATGGTAGCTTCGATTTTATGTGCTTAGTACAAAAATCTTGCAGACAAGTTAGTGATTTGAGAGAGAGATGGTGAGAAACGTGAGAGAAGGAAATGATTTGAGGGAGAGAAAAAAAGGGCGAAGTGAGAAGGGAAAAAAATGGGCAACTGGTTTAATAAGTTGCCCCTTTTTTTTTCTATTTTTTTCCCTTTCAATCTCAACCGTTGGATTCAAGTAAAATCAATCCAACGGTTACAAACGAATAACGGCACAATGCCGGCCATTGAGGCCCGACATTGTTGTTTTTGCTTGTAAGAAGAATCAATTTAAAGAAACAATGATATCACTTCAAATTCATAAATATCCAAATTTGAATAAAATCAATTTTGTCAATAATCAAATGTCAAAGGTCCACCAAGAATAATTGGCCAAAGTTATAAGCCAATGATCACCAAAATCTGAAAGGGTATGGAACTTGAGGTAAAAATCACTAATACTGCAAATGCACACTACTAGAAAAATAGTTTTTTATTGACTTTTGAATAGCGTCAAAAATTACTTTAACTGGCACTTGCTAATTGTGTTAGTAATTTGGCAATTAGAAAAATATTGACACTTGTAAGTGGTGTCAGTGATTACTATTACTATAGTATTACCAGATTTATGACACTATAATATTATTAGTTATTGATAATGATCGCTTGTTAAAAGTTACTTTCACTATAGTATCACAAATATTATGACACTATAGTGATAGTGTTTACTAACAATTATTACACGTCAATAGTTTGTTTTACATCGGGGGGATGACATGATAAAATGAACGGATACTAATAATTTAATGTTAGCAATTTGTAATATTATAGCATCACTAATATTATGACGCAATAGAGCTCTCACTTTCTGATAAATTTTTTAACATCAATGGCTTTAGAAAAAAAGATGCTCAAACATTATTGGTGTTACTCTATTATTTTCATTGTTCTTTTAGTTTTGCCAATCAAATAATGGTATTCAAAGAAAATATTAAAATTAAAATAAAGTACGAAACTGAATAATTAAATATAAGTATATAACATTCCTACTGAAATTTAAATAGGTATAAAATAAAATACTAATACAAATATCTAAAATATTGTTTGAAAACATCTCAAATATTTACATGAAACAACATAATGACAGTTTGCGGAAAACAAGCATCCTCAGTACATCTACTTTTTGACCTTCGCCTTTCCCACCTATAAGTGCAGTATATAGAATCAATTAGCTACTATACTACAAAAATCAATTCTTTGATACTTACAAGCAAAAATTTAATTTACTTGATTATTGTATGTTACGATTAACTTTGCAACATACATGGCCCACTGATCGCAAAGTTGCGAAAGATCATCCATAGTGTACTCATCACAGCCCTTGAACTTAAAAAATAAAGCAGCAAAATGTATTAATATATTTTAAAATCTGTCCTAAAATAAAACAACAAAAATGAATACATATATTTTTAAATTTGTTATGATTAAAATGAAGAACATGCAAATGAATAGTATCACCATAGCAAACAGCGATTACCAAATCTTCTAAAAAGCTGATAATTTATAATCTATCATTTTGCTTTACTCAATATTACATTAACACTTAGCACTGAGATTTATATGCCTTCTATTTGTACATGCAACAACTGCAGTCATTACTCAATATTACTTTAACACTAAACATGAGATTTATATGCATTCTATTTGTACATGCAACAACTCCAGTCATTTTAGTTTACACTAAAGTGCCTTAAATACATAGTAGAACACACTAAAAATTGGCATCAATTTTTCCAAACATGTTGAATGCATTCAATAAAATATTGATCGGATGTGTTCAACTAATAAATCTCCTCGCTCTATTTAAAAATACAATAGCATAAAGTGTAGATATATATAGCATAAATATGGCAAATAAAGTGTATGTGATTATCCTGAACATAAACAACACTTCCTCTCATCCTTTGCACAAGATATGATTATATTGCTAGTTTCAAGCATAAAGCAACAAGTTGTTCACCTATTAAACATCTTCACAATTCACATAATTGACAAGTAGTATTCCATAAATAGTGGCAATTGATTGATTAAACATTGTTCTTAAGAAAATTCATTCCACAATACATTCTTCGACAAAATATTAAAAAAGTTATGGAGAAACAATTAAACTTACTCATTCACCATCTACTCCATATCAATTGCTACTGGCACCCAGTGGCCACTAAACAAACAATTAAAAAAACATATTACAAGATAAATTTAAATCATTTATGTCAAAAAAAGAAAAAAAATAGACAAAAAATAAATAAACTATACCTTGGGTTATATGGGAACACAATTATTTGGGCTATTTGTATCTCGTCAAAAAGGTCTGAAATATAAGAACACCAATTTGGCTAGCTTGCTTGACTTGAATGTAACTTAGCTATACATCCAAATTGAATTGGAATAACATCACTGCCATTACCCATCTCCTCATACTAGTGTCTATTAAAAAATAAACTTTTATGACATGAATATAAGAAATAAATTAATGACAGTTTGCAAAATCAGAAAACATAATAAAAATATAAATCAAGTTCTTTTATTTCTTACTTGATCCATATCTCCAAAACAGAATTTGAGAGCTCTGTAAACTCAATGACTTCATTGCAAATCTGCTTGTCAATCTACTCTCCCAGTAGACACCAAAAGTCTTCAGATCATATGCAATCATAATCGACTGTGTCAAGAAGCTCTCAATCATTAAAGAAAAGATGTTCATATGTGAACTTTGGTTCTCCTTTCTTACTTTCACAGCTCCACGAATATTCTTTCTTAGAACAAGTTTCCTTGCTATCACTAGTTTTACAACAACGGGTTCCTTTGTTGTTCCTTTCTGTTCATACAAACCACAACATTTGTAGGAGACTTTGAGCCATCAAATTTTTTCTTTGAAGGAGTTAATCTTGAAGATCTTCTTGGGGCGATTTTTGAAGTGGATTCACAATCTATTGGGGGTGGATTCTATGCAGGGGATGGCATGGGAGGTATGTTGATGTTTTTGTTAAGTTTTGGACAAATAGTGGGGTCATTGGTCACTGACTTTGGAGTAACTTTGTCACTGCCTTTGGGGTAGCTTTGGGGTTGTTAGTCACTAACTTTGGAGTAACTTTACTGGGTGATCGATGATCTATCTCCATCTTAACACTGCAACCACCTTTGGAGTTAGGAAAGTTGGAACTATCAACTTCAGTGTTGTTGCAGGCGTTTATCCTTACATTCATTTGATCTAATTGAGCTTGCATAAACTGAAAACTCTCCTGATACATTCTCTATTCTCGCGCCAACTCCGTAGGGTCATGAATATTGAAATACATGGATATGGTGATGAATTAACCCAATCCTTGGACCAAACTTCCATTAGGCTTCTTTTAAAGGGTTTCACCTAGAATATCATTCGGGTCTTGGGATTGGAACGTTCCCTGCTCAACTTGGCTTCTTAGCTCACTCTACAAAATAAATACTAAAATATTTGATCAAAACTAGGAATAAAAAAAAAAGTTAAATAATGATAGTTTATACAAACATTGCATTACCAACAGTTTTTGAAATAAACAAAGCAACCTAATCTGTTAATTTACATGATCTTGGATTATAAAATAATTCAGGCAGCTTTCAGTTTTAAACTATTTGCATTGGTAATTTTCAGTGGTGGTATAAACTTACAATTCTCTCAGCCACTTGCTGCACTTCAGGTGTATAAGTACAATTTTTTTCCTATGAGCCAATAAACAGGCTTCACTGCGGTCAATCTCGCGCTTAGAAACTCCGAGGTCCAACTGCTGCAATAATTCAATAAAAATTGAATTCAAAACTGCTATAAATCATCCTATTATTTGTATTGAAAATGTCATAAGTTTATACATACATAGCATTACCAACATTTTTTGAAATAAACAAAGCAACCTAATCTGTTAATTTACATGATCTTGGATTATAAAATAATTCAGGCAGCTTTCAGTTTTAAACTATTTGCATTGGTAATTTTCAGTGGTGGTATAAACTTACAATTCTCTCAGCCACTTGCTACACTCAGGTGTATAAGTACCATCTTTTTTTCCTATGAGCCAATAAACAGGCTTCACTGTGGTCAATCTCGCGCTTAGAAACTCCGAGGTCCAACTGCTGCAATAATTCAATAAAAATTGAATTCAAAACTGCTATAAATCATCCTATTATTTGTATTGAAAATGTCATAAGTTTGTATAGAGTGGTTATTATACTTACTCTTTTATGCAACAACCCAGCATATGTTGTGCTGCCCAAGTGATGATTGTACACATTCTTCGCTCTTTTTTCCTTTGCTGCCTTACTTTTTTCCTGCACAAAGTGGATATTGATTAAAATGGTTATAGGAACTCAATAATATTATCTAACTCACAGAATTTTAAACATACGTGAAAAGTCTTCGGATAAAATCTTCAACAAAGCTCTTCTAGTCCTCTTTTCTAATGCCTTCATACTCAAGAGGAGGCTTTTTTAGTGAACTCAAGTTGTTTGCATTTTCAGTCACATACTCTATGTATGGTTGAATCTCGGGGGTGTTCATCAAAACACATTGATGCGCTTGCGTCAATGCAGGGGCATCAACCACCTTAATATTCTACAATAAATCAAATTTTCAAAATATAAAACATGTACAAAATTAAATAGAAAATAATTTAATTTATAAAATTAAAAATAGAATTTGATTAAATCATATTTATTACCTAAGAGATTCACCTTCCCCTAACTAATATTATTTAGTTAAGCATAATTAAAATAAAAAGGAGTAGAATTGAATTACTTATAATTAAAAGTAATAAAACAACTAAAATTGGAAATAAAACTAATTTTATTTATAAAAATAATTATACAAAATATTAAAAACACACATGGAAATCAAGATTACAAGGAGATGGAGAGAATTTGAGAAAAAGAGAGTTGTAGAGAGATGCTCAAAAACATAAAAATGAGGCTCTATTTATAGAAAAATAAATCCATAATCCAGTGCTTTGCGGTCCATCATAAGCTTCATGCATGTGCTCCTCACAACCTTTAGATCAAGATCAAATGGCTGGTCAAACTTCAAAAGTCAACATCACACGTGGCATCATTTGACTCGTCCGATTTGCCCAAAGAACGGTTGAGATTTGACGGGTTAATGGGTGGATCGGGTCGACCCGAATACAAAGATTCGGATCCTCCCACTTGCTTCACCAACCATTGCCACGTGGCACAATCATGGCCATTGAATCATGGACGGTTGAGATTTAGTCAAAATTGCCAGCTATCCCATGCACTCATATCTATTGTAAGCTCATTTCATCATCCAATCAGTGCTTGGTCAACAGGAAAAGTCAACTTTTTTTATACAAGCCCAATTTTAAGCCGATCTTGACTGATCTTAAGGTTTTCGGACCTCCGGAATCCAAATTTGACCTCCATTTATTTGTTTGGAGCCTCGAAGTACGTGAAATTAATATTTTTCCTAATAAACACATAAAAATACACAAAATTAAATATATTTAAAAAATAATTAATAATTCCTAATATATTACATAAACACAAATATAAATTATAACATAAGCATAAAATAACATATTATCGCTTGATAATTCAACAATTTTTAATACTAATCAATATTCGTGCCTCTGAGTGGCCTTTCGACTGTAGAATCAATTAGACAACCAGTAGGTAGTCCGATTGATTTACAATTTGAAAAGTATTTAGCATAAAATTCAAGTGCTTCCTCAGCAATATAGCACTCTGCAATGCAACCTTCAGAACGATATCAGTTGCGTACATAACCCTTTATAGGTTAAATTTCTCTCTCAAATGGATACATCCATCGAAGGTAAATCGGGCCACTTAATCTAACTTCTTCAACTAAATGAATTGTTAAATGGACTATTATATCAAAGAAGGCAGGTATGAAAGATTGTTCTAAATTGTATAAGGTGATTTTAAGTTCCTTTTGCAATTGGTCCAGGGAATCGGGCTCTACTACCTTAGAACACAAAGAATTAAAGAAAAGACAGAACCTGATTATGACAGATCTGACATTTTAAGGTAAATAATTCTAAATTGCTAATGGTAGTAGTTGTTGCATCAAGGTATGACAATCATGAGACTTAAGCCCGTGAAGACGACAATCATCCATTGAAACAATATTTCTAAAATTAGAACAATAGCCATCAGAAACTTTAACACCTTGCAAGGTTTCACAAAACATTTTTTTTTCTTTCTTACTTAAAGTGTACGGGGCAGGGGGTAGGACTTTGTTTTGTTCATCAGGAGCTAATGCAATAAATGCTTTGTTAATTTTCTCTTTAAGCTTTGGATGTGTAAGATTTTTTCTAACATTAATTCCATCGTTTACTTTCCCTAATTGATGGAGTAATGTACCATAGATGCTCTCACATACATTTTTCTCAATTATCATCACATTTAGTTGATGGCGAACTAACAAATGTTTTCAATATTCTAAATCAAAGAAGATTGATCTCTTTTTGTACAACAACTGAGCTACATCTCTCTATTACTCTCACCATCACCTTAAACCTCACTATCACCCTCACCCTCAACTTCAACCTTACCATCAAAATCACCTTTACCTTTACTATCACCCTCATCCTCACCTTTACCCTTACTGTTACCCTCACCTTTACCCTTACTATGTCCCTCACCCTCACCTCCTTTGTTAACATGAATATGTTAATAATATTGATTTTGATGATAACAAACTTTAAATGATTTTTGATAAAAATATGGGAGCTATTTCTTAATAAACGAAAGTCTTAAAAATCATACCATTTATACTTATAAAAGATAGACTTTCAAATTGGAAAAAAGATTCTTTGCAAAATCTGGTTTAAAATGTGTTTCTGGAAATAAACGATGAACCGGTATCTTTTAAACGGTTAACCGAGTATGACCAGAGAGCAACAATTTGCCTAAGCTCTAATCGTTAATGAAAAACGGAAAAATGGAAAGGCTACTGGAAACTAAAGGCGAAGCGTTTATTACAAATGATTAACCGATAATGTCCAGAGAAGTGACTTCATACAAGTCCTTAACCGTTTACTTAAAACAGGTAACTGATGTTTATTTTGCAAGTTACTGGAAACTAACGGCGAACCGTTTATTTCAAACGGTTATAACATCTAGAGAGTCACTTCATGTAAAGCCTTAACCGTTTACTTAAAACGGGTAACTGATGTTCATTTTGCAGGTTACTGGAAACTAATGGCGAACCGTTTATTGCAAACGGTTAACCGATAACATCCAGAGAGTCACTACATGAAAAGTCTTAACCGTTTACTATAAACGGATAACTGGTGTTCATCTTGCAGGTTTCTGGAAGTTAACGGCGAAATGGTAACCCTAAACGGCAAACCGTTTATTTGAATTTTGGTCTCAACGGTAACTTTGACCAGCGCAAATGGTTAACCGTTAACTGCTAACGGTGAACCGTTTTCGGGCCGACAGTCAGTAACAGCTAGTTTTTCAGCTCCAAATATAAATAAGCTCATTCAAATTCGAAGAGGACTGATCACAACACGACCATTGAGCTTATACTCGAGTTTACAATCTTCATAAGAGCTTTAAACATATTCTTACTTCATCTATTCACACTTTGAGCATTAATTTGTAATCTTAGATATAGTGTGAGAGAAAAACAGTTTGTAATCTTTCTTTTTGAGTGATTGTAAGTGTTGGGATACACTTGGGTTAAGAGATTGGGGATAATCTCTTGTTGTAAAGGTTATTGACACCTTGGAAGTCAAGTGTAAGTTATTGAAGCCTTGGAGGCTTGCTTAGTGAAATCCTCAAGCCCGGAAAGCTTGGAGGCGTGGACGTAGGCGAAGTTGGCCGAACCACGTAAAAATCCTCGTGTTTGATTCTCTCTTCCCTTATCTCTTTAAATTGTGATCGATTTAATTATTATTGTTTTAATTTCGTTTTAGATTTGCATGATAATTCGTTTTTAGTTGAATAATTTATAAAATCCCAATTCACCCCCCCTCTTGGGTTGCCTAGTTAGTATTTCATTTGGTATCAGAGCTTGGTGCTCCTATTTAGACTTAACCGTCTAGAGCTAAAGATCAATGGCAACTCAAAATGATTCCACATTTAAGGAAGGACAGTCCACTACTAGACCACCTTACTTTGATGGAAATGATTACCCATATTGGAAAACTAGGATGAGAATTTACTTGCAAGCCCTAGATTATGAGATTTGGGAAATTGTTAATGATGGTTCTTTCATGCCTTTGACTAAAAATGAAGTCGGAGAAGACATTCCAAAACCTTCACAGGATTGGAATAAATTCGAAAAGAGAAAAGCCTCTCTAAACTCCAAAGCCATGAATGCCTTGTTTTGTGCATTAGATAAGAAAGAGTTCCATAGAGTGTCTAGTTGTGAAAGTGCTAATGAGATTTGGCACAAACTTGAGGTTGTCTATGAAGGCACAAACCAAGTGAAAGAATCTAAAATAACTAAGTACACTCGTCAATATGAATTGTTTCAAATGGAACAAAATGAAAATGTGTACTCTATGTATACTAGATTCACGGACATAGTAAACACTCTAGGAGCTCTAGGGAAGACTTTTTCAAATAGCGAAAAAGTCAAGAAAATCATTAGGTCAGTACCTAGGGAATGGAGACCAAAAAGGACTGCCATTAAGGAAGCAAAGGATTTAAATACTTTACCTCTTGATGTTTTGATTGGTTCTCTTATTTCATATGAAGAAGATTTGGCAGCAGAAAAAGGGCATGAGGAGAAGAAGAAAAACATTGCTCTCTAAGCTTCAAAACATGAGAGTGATGGGGAGAGTGAACCGATGATGAAGAGCTAGTCATGCTAGCAAGGAGGTTCAGAAAATTCTTCAAGAAAACCGGAGAGCGAAGAAATTTCAGAAATTTCAAGAACCATAAGGAGAAGAAGGAGGCAATCACATGCTATGAATGCAAGAAGCCTGGCCATATTAGATCGGAGTGTCCACTTATCAACAAACACAAGAAGAAAGCCATGGTTGCAACTTGGGATGATAGCGAGGAGGATTCAAGTGATGAAGAAGGATCGCAAGAAGTTTCAAACCTAGCACTTATGGCAATATGAGATGATGATGATCTCAATGAGGTAAGTGATCCCACCTATGATGAATTGTATGAAAATTGGTAAAAAGAATGCATGCCTTAAAAAGAAATTGCTAGAATTTACAAATGAAAAGGATGCCATGCAAAAATGCAATGAGTTATTGAATGAGAAGATTAAAGGATTAAAATTAGAGAATAAAACCTTGCATAATAGATTTGCATTTTCAAATGAAAAACCTAGCACTTCACATGAGCATTTAGAATCACATGTAGATGATTTGAAAAAGGAAAATGAAATGCTCAAGAAAAAGAATACTGAACTTAGTAGTGTTGTTCTAAAATTCACAAATGGGCAAAAAATGTTGGATAACATGCTTAATTCTAAAAAATGTGTTTTTGATAAAAGAGGACTTGGATATAAGCCTAACTTGAAGCAAAAGTATTACAAGAATTATTTTGTTAAAGCTACCTCCACAAATGATCATAAAATTGTATGTCATTATTGTAATCAAGATGGTCATATGAAAAATAAGTGTGCAGTAAAGAGAAATGCATATTATGGTGTGAAATGTGTTTGGGTTCCGAAAGGAACCATTGCTAACTCTCAAGGACCCAAAAAGGTTTGTGTACCTAAAACTTGAGATTTTCTCTGCAGGGCTTGAAGAAGAAGAAGAATAAGTGGTACTTGGACAGCGGTTGTTCAAGACACATGACAGGGAATTATTCTTGGTTCTCAAGCTTCACCAAAATTGAAAATGGTGGAGACGTATCTTTTGGAGACAACTCAAAAGGAAAAATTCTTGGAATTGGAAATGTTGGTAAAGTATCCTCAACTCTAATTGAGAATGTATGTTTAGTTGAGAACTTGAAACACAACTTAATTAGCATTAGTCAATTATGTGACAAAGGCTATAAAGTTATCTTTGATAAATTTAATTGTGTTATCAAGAACACATGTGATGGTAAAATCTTGTTTGTTGGTAATAGATGTGGTAATGTTTATGTCATTGACATAGAATGTGCATCTACTCTTGATAAATGTTTTTCCGCATTAC
This sequence comes from Citrus australasica, assembly GCA_029618585.1. Taxonomy (NCBI): domain Eukaryota; kingdom Viridiplantae; phylum Streptophyta; class Magnoliopsida; order Sapindales; family Rutaceae; genus Citrus; species Citrus australasica. The sequence goes on from JARCIV010000006.1 coordinate 7,465,555, forward strand.
ATGATGATAGTTGGCTATGGCATAGAAGATTAGGACATGCAAGCATGGATTTAATTTCAAAAATCGTGAAAAATGATTTAGTTAAAGGTCTTCCAAAAATTAGTTTTCAAAAAGATAGAATTTATGAAGCATGCCAATTTGGAAAAAAAATCAAGACTTCTTTAAAAAACAAGAATCATATCTCTACTTCAACACCGCTTCAATTACTTCATATAGATTTATTTGGACCTTCTAGATATGCTAGTTTAAGTGGTAAATATTATGCATTTGTAATTGTGGATGATTATTCTAGATACACATGGGTATTGTTCTTAGCTAATAAGGATGATGCCATTGATGCATTTCGAATTTTCTTTAAAAATGTTCAAAATGAAAAAGGTTATTCTATTACTTGCATTAGAAGTGATCATGGTGGAGAATTTGAAAATCATGAATTTGAAAATTTTTGTAATAACCTTGGAATTGAGCATCAATTTTCATCACCCAGGACTCCACAACAAAATAGAGTAGTAGAGAGAAAGAATAGGTCTATTCAAGAAATGGCTAGGACCATGTTGAATGAAAATTCTTTGCCTAAGTATTTTTGGGCCGAAGCCGTCAACACCGCTTGTTATGTTTTAAATCGGGTATTGATTAGACCTAATCTTAATAAAACTCCATATGAGCTTTGGAAAGATAGAAAACCCAACATTGGTTATTTTAAAATTTTTGGATGCAAATGTTGTGTTGAACACAAAAGATAATCTTGGTAAATTTGATTCAAAATCTGATGTTGGTATTTTTCTTGGTTATTCAAATTCAAGCAAAGCTTATAGAGTTTATAACAAAAGAACTTTAGTTGTGGAGGAATCTATGCATGTTACTTTTGATGAGTCTAACCCCTCCTCTACGGAGAAAGCCGTTGTTGATGATAATGTAGAAGAAGAACAACAAGAAGAAGCATCAAATGACAACCAAGAAGATGCACCACATGGAATTCAAGAGGAACATCATGAAGAACCAAATGTGGAGCAAAATGAAGGTACTTTTCAAACACTCCCCAAGGAGTGGAGGTATGTTTCCTCTCACCCTAAGGATGTAATTTTAGGAGATCCCTCACGAGGTGTTACTACTAGATCATCTCTTAGGAACACATGTGAGCATGTTGCATTTATTTCTCAAATTGAACCAAAATCCTTTGAGGATGCGGAAAATGATGAATCTTGGATTATGGCAATGCAAGAGGAGTTGAACCAATTTGAGAGAAACAATGTGTGGGAGTTAATTCCTTATCCGGAACATCAATCCATTATAGGCACTAAATGGGTATTTAGAAAGAAAATGGATGAATCCAGTGTGGTTGTAAGAAATAAAGCTAGATTAGTGGCTCAAGATTACAACCAAGAAGAAGGAATTGATTTTGATGAAACTTTTGCACCTGTAGCAAGGTTAGAATCCATTAGGATGTTGTTAGCATATGCATGTCATAAGGATTTTATTTTATATCAAATGGATGTTAAAAGTGCTTTCTTAAATGGATATATTATGGAGGAAGTTTATGTAAAACAACCTCCTGGTTTTGATAATGAAAAATTTCCTGATCATGTGTATAAGTTATCCAAGGCGTTGTATGGTTTAAAACAAGCACATAGAGCTTGGTATGATAGGCTTAAAAATTTCTTGTTGGATAATGATTTTTCGATGGGAAAAGCAGACACAACTCTTTTTGTTAAGCATAAGAACCAAGACATACTTATTGTTCAAATTTATGTTGATGATATTATTTTTGGTTCTACTAATGAGTTGTTGTGTGAAGATTTTTCATCATGTGTGAGCCAAGAGCTTGAGATGAGTATGATGGGAGAATTGAAGTACTTCCTTGGACTTCAAATCAAACAAAACGAGGAAGGAATTTTCATAAACCAAGCCAAGTACGTGAGAGATCTACTCAAAAGGTTTGGCTATGAAAATGGAACAGCAAAAAGCACTCCTATGAGTACTACCATCAAGCTTGACAAAGATGAAAAGGGCAAAGAAGTGAATATCAAAATGTATCGAGGTATGATCGGATCTTTACTTTATTTGACTGCAAGTAGACCCGATATCATGTTTAGTGTATGTTTGTGTGCAAGATTTCAATCATGTCCCAATGAATCCCATTTGCTTGCTGTTAAAAGAATTTTTCGTTATTTGATTGGAAGCATAGATGTTGGCCTTTGGTATCCTAGGGGAACTCATATAGATTTAACATGTTATTCGGATGCGGACTTTGCTGGTCATAAAGTGGATAGGAAAAGCACTAGTGGAACTTGCTTTGTTCTAGGACACTCACTTGTTTCATGGTTTAGTAAGAAACAAAATTCTGTTCTTCTTTCAACTACCGAGGCTGAATATATAGCCACCGGAAGTTGTTGTGCACAAGCACTTTGGATGAAACAAACACTTAGAGATTATGGGATTAATCTTGAACAAATTCCTATTAAGTGTGATAATACTAGTGCTATAAATCTTTCAAAGAATCTCATTCAACACTCTAGAACCAAGCATATAGAAATTAGACATCATTTCTTGAGAGATCATGTTCAAAAGGGAGATATTGCATTAGAGTTTATTTCTACGGAAAAATAACTTGCCGATATTTTCACAAAACCACTTTGCGAAGAACAATTTTCAAAAATTCGGCATGAACTTGGGATGATGAAATTTTCGCATTAACGTCTCTATTCATGCTACTGAGTGTACTGAATTGATTGACTTATAGTTGTGATCAAATATTTATGAAATGCTTGAGCTTCATTGTCAAATGATGAATTTGCCTTGTTATTTCTTGATTGTATGAATAAGTTGGTTGAAACATGTTCATGAATCATGCATTAAAATGGCTCATAAAATATTTTCAGATCAATTAAATGATTTGGGAGTTTATTATTTGCTGGCCAAATATTAAATCAAATGTACGAAAATTTAGATAAAATAAACGGATAATCGTTTCCAATAAATGGTGAACCATTTTGCTTCAGAAACTAGAATTTTGTGTCTGTCCATTTACTCTTTCACTATTTTCTTCAAACGGTGAACCGTTTGTTAACAGAGAGTCCTCTATCGGTTACTCCTCTTCCGTTTCGGTCTCAACTTTTACCTCTCCAAGTCCGTATTCTTTATTCTATCCTACAGCACATAGTGACACCTAGGAAGGGTCACTCGGATGAGGTCACTCGGTTGGACGTTGGCTTACTGGATAGCCTACTCTCAGATCGTCCCATAAACCTCGGATATATTATTGTACGGCACATGTTGAGTACTCCCACGGTTAATCACCGCTTGCTTCCGTATGGTAGTATCATTACTAAGATACTGCGCCGCTTTGATGTACCTCTCCGTGATACTGGACATATGGAGACTAAACGGATTGGTCCCGAGGCGATGACTAGTATCGGTTTTTCTCGGAGGAATGGAAAGTGGATAAAAACCAGTAACTCCAAAAACCGAGATACCTTGATAGCTCCGGAGGACGATCGGATGCTTAATGATGTCTATCCTCCCGATCAGCTTCCTGACTTTAGATTAGGAGCTCAGCCTCCCCCTCCACGTCGTCGATTTGTCCCTCGGCCTCCAGCTGACTCTGACTTTGAGGAGCGTGCGACGGATGCTGACATTCCCTCCTCTTCTGAGCCGCCTTCTGCACCTGAGCCATCAGCTGTTCCTGAGTCATCAACTATGCCTGAGCAGCCAGCTGGCTCGATGCCGCCTCCAGCTCCAGTTCAGCCACCCGTTTCAGACGGTATGCAGCAGCTGATCCTTTGATCATCAGCTTGAGATTATCCATGCACAGCGCATCATTCTCGGCTTCTTTGGTTATGATCCGAGGAGCTCATCTTCTTCTCCTCCACCACCTCAGTAGTTTCTGAGTTATGTTTTCGCACATACAGTTCATATTTTGATTGTTTGCATTTTGTCATGTATATTTTTACTGCTATTTCTATATGCTATTTATGGATTTTGATGACATGGTTTTATGATTGTTCTTGATGTTGGATGACTTGATTGTGCTTGATAAAACTTGTGGATTATTGAATATTGAAGTGTTGGTTTGCTCATGGTGTTGTTGGGTTGGTGATGGAGTTGTTGTTAAGACATTTTGGAAGTGTTTTTCTCTCATGTATATAAATGGTTTTGCTCATTTTTAAGGGGAAACTCTGCCCAAATTTTCGCTTGCCAAAAATCGGACTTGCGTTCTTTTCTTTTCTCTTTCTCTTTTTGATGATGAAGGGGGGGATAATTTGGGAGTTTTAGAATGAATTTGAAAATGTTTTATAATTGGGGAGATTTAAAATGCATTTAAAAATGCTTACTTGAGCAAAAATCCTTTTATTGAACATTTCTTAATTTGGCCATACATTAAGGGGGAGCACATACTAAGGGGGAGCCAAATATTGAATAGAGTTTGTCATCATAAAAAAGGGGGAGATTGTTAACATGAATATGTTAATAATATTGATTTTGATGATAACAAACTTTAAATAATTTTTGATAAAAATATGGGAGCTATTTCTTATTAAACGAAAGTCTTAAAAATCATACCATTTATACTTATAAAAGATGGACTTTCAAATTGGAAAAAGATTCTTTGCAAAATCTGGTTTAAAATGTGTTTATGGAAATAAACGGTGAACCGGTATCTTTTAAACGGTTAACCGATTATGACCAGAGAACAACAATTTGCCTAAGCTCTAATCGTTAATGAAAAACGGAAAAATGGAAAGGCTACTGGAAACTAACGGCGAACCGTTTATTACAAACGGTTAACCGATAATGTCCAGAGAAGTGACTTCATACAAGTCCTTAACCGTTTACTTAAAACGGGTAACTGATGTTTATTTTGCAGGTTATTTGAAACTAACGGTGAACCGTTTATTTCAAACGGTGAACCGATAACATCCAGAGAGTCACTTCATGTAAAGCCTTAACCGTTTTCTTAAAACGGGTAACTGATAGTCATTTTGCAGGTTACTGGAAACTAACGGCGAACCGTTTATTGCAAACGGTTAACCGATAACATCCAGAGAGTCACTACATGCAAAGCCTTAACCGTTTACTATAAACGGATAACTGGTGTTCATCTTGCAGGTCTCTGGAAGTTAACGGCGAAAGGGTAACCCTAAACGGTTTGACGGCAAACCGTTTATTTGAATTTTGGTCTCAACGGTAACTTTGACCAGCGCAAACGGTTAACCGTTAACTGCTAACGGTGAACTGTTTTCGGGCCGACAGTCAGTAACGACTAGTTTTTCAGATCTAAATGTAAGTAAGCTCATTCAAATTCGAAGAGGACTGATCACAACACAACCATTGAGCTTATACTCGAGTTTACAATCTTCATAAGAGCTTTAAACATATTCTTACTTCATCTATTCACACTTTGAGCATTGATTTGTAATCTTAGATATAGTGTGAGAGAAAAACAGTATGTAATCTTTCTTTTTGAGTGATTGTAAGTGTTGGGATACACTTGGGTTAAGAGATTGGGGATAATCTCTTGTTGTAAAGGTTATTGACACCTTGGAAGTCAAGTGTAAGTAATTGAAGCCTTGGAGGCTTGTTTAGTGAAATCCTCAAGCCCGAAAAGCTTAGAGGCGTGGACGTAGGCGAGGTTGGCCGAACCACGCAAAACTCCTCGTGTTTGATTCTCTCTTCCTTTATCTCTTTAAATTGTGATCGATTTAATTATTATTGTTTTAATTTCGTTTTAGATTTGCATGATAATTCGTTTTTAGTTGAATAATTTATAAAATCCCAATTCACCCCCCTCTTGGGTTGCCTAGTTAGTATTTCATCCTTTTCACTTTTTTTGGACTTTTTTCCCAAATTTGGTGTCAATGTCAGCAACCAAGTTTAAGATCTATGTACCAGACAAAGGCCTAAGAGGATTTTCAATAAATAGCTTATGGCCTATATATGATACTTTCTTACTGTGCGGTAGCCAAGATGCACATGTGTTTATCCCACAAGCTGGACAACTATAGTACCCCTTAACAGTACACCAAGATAGGTTTCCATAAGTTGGAAATTCACTAATCGTCCATATCAACATAGCTCGTAAATTAAAAGTTTGTTTCCTATAAACATCAAACACATCGACGCCTACATCCCATAGGGTTTTCGAATGGTGTTAGGTGTACATCTATGTCATTTCCAAGCTGTTTAGGGCTAGATATTAGTAGAGACAACACCATAAACTTCCTCTTCATACACAACAATGAAGGAAGGTTATATGTTATCAATGTAACAAGCCAACAACTATAAGTAGTGCTAAGTGTGCTATATGGGTTAATCCCATCAGATGATAAAGTCAACCGAAGATTTCTTGCCTCTTGGGCAAAATCAGACTATTTCTTGTCAATTAACTGCCAAGCTGGTGAATCTGCCGGGTGGCAAAGCTTGCCATCTCTAATTCTTTTATTTTCATGCCATGTTAAGTTCTCAACAGTTTGCGGTGATTGAAACATTCTTTTGAACCTAAGAATTATAAGAAAATATCATAACACATTTTTAGAGACCCCCTTTCTATTTTTTTATCCATATTTTCTTATTTGCCACCTATATGCTCTACACCTTGGGCATTCACTAAGATTCTTGAACTCATTCCTATAAAGAATGCAATCATTTCGACATGCATGTATTTTCTCATAATCTAAGCCTAATAGCTTCATTATTTTTTTGGCCTCATACATGGACTTAAGCAAACTATTAACATTTGGCAATATCTCATTCAACACTTCCAATAAAACTGCAAACCCACTATCAAACAACCCATAAAGTCCTTTTATATTGTACAGTTTCATTAGACCCGATATCTTTGAATGCTTTGAACCCAGATATAGGGGCATTTCAGCATCTTCAAGCATATTCTTAAAAGAACTAGGATCTTTATCACAATGCTCAAAAGCATCATGAACCATGTCATCTATATAACTATAATTCGGACATCAAAAACACTGATTTTGTGGCTGGTCTTGGCATTTTACAAAGGTAGGTTTCGGGTTCACCTCACCATGCCAATTCCAAACTAAATATTTTTCTAGAAAACCTTTTTTAAATGGATGTAGCCTCACTTGTTCAGGAGTCAAAAACTCTATATTACAACAAGAGGTACAAGGATATCTAATTGACATTCTATTTTCAGAATTAAGAATGGCAAACTCCAAGAAATCATTTACCCTATCACTATACTCATCAGACAATCTATCACATACTATCCAAGTTTTGTCCATAATATGTCTTGTTACCTATTCATTTGTTAGATGTTGTTAGTTTAATAAGTTTAGTTAAATTGTACAAATAACTTCAAACTTTTAGGTTTAAATTAAAAATACAAATTGCAAAATAAATCTAAGTTCTACTTGTTTAGAGTCACTTAAATACATGTACGCATTTAGCAACCCAACAAAGCATATATGTAAGCATTCAGCAACCCAACAAAGCATATATGTACACATTCAACAAGCCAACGGAGCATGGATGTACACATTCACCAAGCTAGCAAAATATACATGTACACATTTAGCAAGCCAACAAAATATGCCACATCCACATTTTTTAAAATTTCATTTTCATATTAGAACAAACAAAAGTATATATTAGAACAAGTAATTTAATTCCAGAAGAGTCTATACAACAAAAACGAAACTAAGACCATGTATGTCAATATTTGAAACATGTCAGTACAAGCAAAACTCATAATACAAAGATAATAGAAACTAAAAGAAAATGAGTGATTTAAAAGAATTACTAAATGAAGACAACTGTTACACCGTAAACTTTTGTGATACTTCAAAAGCGAGAGATTGAACTGAACATATTAATTCAATTGATTAGAGCTGGTCAATTGAGATAAACATGTAAGATATAAGAAAAAGTAATAACAAACTAAACAATATTCTAGTTGAAAGTCAATAATTCAATATTAAAATGAAAACAAAAGTTTCCTATACAAACAAACAAAAGGTTCCTTTCAAAAGTTTATTAATTTAAAGATCATGTCAAAAAATAAAAAAATAAAAAACAAACAAGCTACATGTGGTTGTGACACTAAAATGGCCAAGGCTATTGTACCCATCAACACATGAATGAAGATTTAAATATATTGTTAATTACGATGTCAGAGAGCTGTACAAGGGAAATCACATAAAAAAAAATTAAGGACAATGCTTGTTGTTGTTGAAGGGTTTGCATGTGAGATATTGCATTTATACTAAGTCCAGCAAGTGCATTATAAGGAAAGGATTGATGAATTGACCCGAATTGAATATGTATCTTTATAAATGGCTAATTAAATGGAACAAGTTAGGCCTAAAATTGAAAGCATCATGCAAAATTTTAAATGCAATTTCGAGAAATGGGGAAAAGGAGAAAAACCCAAATTTGCATTGACATTGTATCCATCAATTCCAATTAAAGTGTACATGAAATTCAAAGTCGAGTGACATGACAACTAAATAAAGAGAGGAAAGAAAATTGATTTGAATCAGGCACTTATAAAACTGCTCTTAGTTAAAAACTCTGGTACAATAACTCAACTTCAATTGCATTTACCTCTTTGTTATGTTTTCCCATGTCCCAAATTATAAACAATCAAGATTACAGAAAAACCTAAGAATTACAAAATAAATAAATGGCACCTTCAGAAATGAATTTATCGTAGTGGGGAGAGAGAGAGAGAGAGAGAGAGAACCAAATCGTGATAGAAAGAAATTCCTTTGCTTCCGGCTTGGTTGGGATTGACATGAAGTTTGATTAGAATGTGCAGTTATCAACAGTGGGAGATAGGATTTTAGGATTTTGTTTACTTAACTTTGACAAAGAAGGAGAACCGAGTGGTGAAGAATGATGAGTGAATGACTTAGAAAAAAATTAGGTTCGATTTTGGTCTTAGAGTTAGGATAAAACGATGCATTTTACTTATCTTAATTTTTTTCTAAGTGAAACAATACCATTTCTAACTGAAAATATATTATTTACTTGTAAAATTTAAGCCAAAATCTGCTAAAATTTTCACTCAGGCACGCTCAATACATTTCAAGTTCTTCATATTACAAAAATAATATTCTACTAATTCAATAGCATTACTAACAAAAAGTCACAACGATTTTAATTTTAAAAAGCTTTGGCTTTTAAAGGTCTTGGGTTCAAATGTCAATTTGAAACGAGATTCAAATTTAAATTTTCTTTTACTGATACCTTAATGTCACCAAGGCTTTTTCTTAAACTTAAATGCTCCGATGTTAAAGGTCCCTGGTTCGAATTCCATCCACTACATGATTAGAATTATTTTATTTTTATTACTAATACTTTAGTGTCAGAGATTTCTGATGTCTAAATTTCAGACACCATAGTATCATTAATTTATGATACTTATGTGTTAAACACAGAAAATGGCCCATATGTATAAAAATATTGATACTTTTTAATAAAGTGTCACAAATCAAGCGTCAGTAAAGACAATTTTTCTAGTATTCGCAAGAAAATGAGCTAAGCACAATATAATTAAATTGCCATCGATTCTCACTGTAACATATACAAAGGTGATGTATATCTTGATACCCAAGCTGCTCGTAGCACTAGATACAACTTTCATTAAATCCAACGGCTATAGTTAATTTAATTTATCTCTATTGGCTATTATTCATTGTCCTTTACAATGGACAATTTCACATGTCTTCACATAGAGAAATAGGCTTATCCTCATGACCTCTAGACTATTCTTGATAGTCATGCAACATGAAATCAACCATTTCTTGTTCGTGTCTCATCATCATCTAAGGCATACGATGAGTCTTTGCTGATAGAGTTTGGTGTTGGTTGCTTATGGAGGCATTTTGTTGAGCGCTGAGTTCATTCCATTAAACACATTACCAGCATAAACCATGTAAATAAAAATAAAAATAGAAACGCTATATGTGGTCATTGTAGTGTGCTTTGTTAAGCATTCATAGGCTCTTGGGACTTGGTAGAATTAGGGGTGGGCATATTTTAACTGAACCGATCCAAACCGACCATTTGGATCGGTTTGGATCGGTTTCATTAGTAAAAAAAAATTGATTTCGGTTGATTGGATTGTAAACCGACATCACTCGGTTTGGATTTCGGTTTGGAAGGATTCCAAACCGATTCAAATAGATCTAATCCAAAAATATTACATAATTACATTATATTCTAAGTTAAGCAATTTAACTAATTATATTTATCATATGCAGATTTTGACAAATCAAAAGTAATTGGGCCATAAGTTTTGACGGACAAGATGCACAATATTTTAATTGTCAAATGTTGTTCAAGTTTATTTTAATTTTGTGTTTATTTTGAATGAACAGGTTAGGAACTTCTTTATTAGGATGTATTATGCTATAAACTTGTATGGATGTATCTTTGAATTGTTATGTAGATATCAAAGTAGATATGAATAATATAAAAGAAGTATCAATTTGGATTACAGACACAAAAAAATAATAAATAATATAGGTAAAATAATATAAAAGAAGTGGGCTTTTAGTTAATAAATTCAAAACGAGGATCCAAACCGATCCAGTCGGTTTGGATCAATTCGGTTTGAAAAAATTTTAGGTTGATATCGGTTTGATCCAAACCGAATTTGCCCACCCCTTGGTAGAATACTGTGGAATTGTCTGTGAAGCTTATTTTGTACCAAGCTTATTTACGTGGTTTATACTATAAACCACGTTAATTGACATTTTTGCCAATGTCGAAGCCAAACCTAATTGAATAGGTTGGATCGGTTTGGGTTGTAAAGCTAAATGGGTTATATTTGTTCGAAGTCCAATCCCTTTTCTTATTTTTTATTTATTTAATTATTTATTTTTGGTGTTACATCTTGATTGGATATTTCCTTGAAATTAAATACTAGCTACATATTCGTCTGTCTGTCTGTCTGATTGAATAATTCAAAAGTAAATATTACCCTCCTCATTCTTTGCACAAAAATCCAAAGCCTGAAGACCCATCACTTGGCTAATGCTGATTAGAATTTGATTTCATTGAAAATTAAGAAAATTTCGACAAAATTGTCCGATATCTTGCTTGCAAAAATTGGAAGTGGACTGGAAAATCAACTTATTGGTAAAGCTGTAGGACAAACAACACTTTAACCAAAGCTGTTTCTTAACCATGCAATTGAAACTGATAAGAGATATAGACCAAACAGATCCCGCCAAAGAGGGTTCTGTGGAATAGAATCGCCTATTGTCCCCTAGAAGAAAGAGAAACAAGATAGAAAGTTAATATAGATAGAAAAATCTTTGAATAAAATGCCTCTCAACATCGGAGGTCAACTAATAATAAATGGCCGAACTTATAAGTCTACGATCATCAATAAATGATTTCTTCACCATAAGACACGGCATGGGAATCTATGACGAATTTGTATAGAGTAGTCATGTCCTTGTGTCTTAGTTTGGAGTAGTCAACTAATAATAAATGGCCGAACTTATAAGTCTACGATCATCAATAAATGATTTCTTCACCATAAGACACGGCATGGGAATCTATGACGAATTTGTATAGAGTAGTCATGTCCTTGTGTCTTAGTATGGACAAGTTACTAGTGCCTTTGAATAATTTCACGGGCAGTACTACATATACTAAAATCTAGGCGATGCTCACGTATCGTAAAACAAAAGGCAAAGCCAAAGAAATTTGCTTTTCACCTTTACAAATGGGTACAAGCAATCAAGCATGCGTCACTCTGTTTATCTGATTCTAGTTCTTTTGGTCACACTGATGCAAGTTGCAGCTTTTGCAACTTCCCCCAATGCCGAAAAAGATGGTGTTGCCTTGCAAGCTTTCAAGTCAATGATTCATCGTGACCCTCAAGGAATCCTGAACTCGTGGAATGATTCTCGCCACTTCTGCGAGTGGGAGGGCATTGCATGGCTGCATGTGGTGGCGGGCATTGCATGACTGCATGTGGTGGCAGCCATAGAAGAGTCACAGCCCTAAACCTGAGGTCGAAAAGCTTGGTTGGCTCCCTGTCTCCTTACCTTGGAAACCTCAGCTTCCTAAAAGAGATCGATCTTATGAACAACACAATCCAAGGTGAAATCCCTCATGAATTTGGGCGTCTGTTCAGGTTAGAATACCTACTTCTGTCAAATAACTCCCTTGTTGGGAAAATCCCGGCCAACTTGTCTTATTGTTCCAGGCTCACCTACTTGTACTTAGGATACAACAAACTAGTAGGAAGCATTCCCTTTGAGTTTGTCTCTCCGTACAAACTCAAAAGACTGGTTATACACTGGAACAATCTGACAGGAGGCATCCCACCTTTTCTTGGGAATTTAACCTCCCTGGAAGTTATTTCTCTAGGCGCCAATGTTCTTGGAGGAAATATTCCAAATGCATTAGGTCAGTTGAAAGAGTTGAAATCTCTTGGACTTGGCAGAAACAACCTCTCTGGTACAATACCTCCTTCCATTTACAATCTTTCCTTCCTAACTATTTTTTCTGTAGCTGAGAATCAACTTCATGGAAGTCTTCCGCCAACTTTAGGTCTTACTCTTCCCAATCTCACGGTTTTCCAACTAACACAAAATTTCTTCAGCGGATTCATTCCAATATCTTTATCCGATGCTTCAAAACTCGAAGTGATTCAAGTTGGGCTTAACAATTTTTCTGGGAAAGTTTCAGTTAATTTTGGAGTCTTGAAAAATCTTTCATACATAAGTGTAGGCTTTAACAATCTAGGAAGTGGGGAAAGTGATGAGATGAGTTTTTTGAATCCTTTGGCCAACTGTAGTAAATTGTGGGTTCTCGATATAGGATCAAATCAATTTAGAGGAGCATTGCCTCAATCGATAGCTAATCTTTCTAGTGAACTTCAACGTTTGGCCATTTATGATAATCAGTTGTATGGCAGCATCCCTTCAGGATTAGGTAGTCTTGTTAAGTTATATTTCTTAGGGATCTGGGGAAAACCAATTTACAGGCAAAATTCCTAAAGAAATAGGTAAACTTCAGAACTTACAAGGCATGGATGCTGGTGACAACGAACTCTCAGGGACATTCCTTCGTCTCTGGGAAACCTTTCATCGCTATATGGAATTCTCTTGAACAATAACAAATTGTCAGGAGTTATCCCTCCTAGTTTAGGAAACTTGAAGCAATTGGCGTTTTTGGAACTATCCCAGAATGAGCTCAGCGGAACTATCCCAGAAGAAATTTTCAATATATCTTATCTTTCAGTATCACTGAATTTAGCCCGAAACCACTTGATAGGATCTATTCCTCCAAGGATCGGTAACCTGAAAGCTTTGAAGAGTTTTGACGTGTCTAGCAATAATTTGTTTGGTGAAATTCCAAGTGAACTTGGTCTTTGCTCTAGTCTTGAAGAGATTTATTTGGCAGAAAACTTCTTCACCGGATCAATTCCTCCATCATTGAGTTCTTTGAGAGGTATTCAAAAGATTGATCTTTCTCGGAATAATTTGACCGGCCAAATTCCAGTATTCCTGGAAGGTCTTTCTTTGGAATATCTTAAGTTATCCTTCAATGATTTAGTGGGCAGAGTACCAACAAAAGGAATTTTTGCAAATGCTAGTGCAATATCAGTTGTAGGTTGTAATAGACTCTGTGGGGGTATTCCTGAATTGCAACTGGCCAAATGCATAGAAAACAATTCAAGGAATTGTGAGAAGATCTCACAAGGACTGAAAATAATAATCATAACTATAAGTGCCTTTTCAGGATTAGTGATGATTTTATTTTTCATTTTCTATTTTCTCAAAAAGAGGAAAGGATTAAGAATGCAACAGCCTTCGGGACAGATGCTGAGAGCACTTCAAAAGGTTTCTTATGACTTTCTCTTCAAAGCAACTAATGGCTTTTCTTCAACACACTTGATTGGTGTGGGCAGCTATGGTTCTGTATATAAAGTAGTGTTTGGTCAAGATGGAACTGTTGTTGCAATCAAAGTGCTTCAGCTTCAACGCCGAGGGGCTTCCAAAAGTTTCATGGCTGAGTGTAAAGCCTTGAGAAATATACGCCACCGAAATCTTGTCAAGGTTATTACTTCATGCTCAAGTATTGATTTTCAAGGCAACGACTTCAGAGCTATAATTTTCGAGTACATGCCAAATGAGAGTCTTGAAAAATGGTTGCATTCAGATGCAGTTCCACAAACAGATGAAGAAATTGAAATTCAGAATCTTACCCTTCTTCAGAGGACAAGTATTGCAATTGATGTGGCTTCCGCCATAGATTATATCCATCACCGCAGCCATGAATCAATCCTTCATTGTGATCTAAAACCAAGCAATGTCCTTCTCGACAATGACTTTACTGCTCACGTCAGTGATTTCGGGCTAGCAAGATTTCGTCCAGAAGTCTCATGTCCAACTCAAAGCAGCTCTGTTGGAGTAAGAGGAACAATTGACTATGCAGCTCCAGGTTATACATATTCAAAACATATCAAGTTGCTTTTTTAAAATTTGTAGGTACATTTAATTTATTCTCAAAAACTTATATACACTATTTCATATAAATTTATTTTGTTGAATAACAGAGTATGGCTTAGGGAGTGACATGTCAACAAAAGGTGATATTTACAGTTATGGGATATTGTTGTTAGAAATGGTGACAAGGACCCACGGATGTTATGTTCGAGGGAGACTTGAATCTTCATAACTTTGCAAGAATGGCTTTGCCTGATCATGTGATGGACATTGTGGATCCAACACTTCTTAACGATGTCAAAGATTGGGACTCTGCTAATAACCAGAAGTTGGCACAAGCAAGAATCAATAGTAGAATAGAATGTCTCATTTCTATGGTCAGAATTGGAGTTGCATGCTCAATGGAAGCACCACAAGATCGAATGGATATAACCAATGTTGTGCATGAATTACAATCAGTGAAGAACGCTCTTCTTGACCCTGGAATTGTGAGGCGAAGAGGAAATTAGAGGATTGAAATTCTCCTGTGGCTTTTGTGAGGTGATGCTTACATAAGTACTTTTTTGTTTTTAGTTACGTGTATTCAATCCCTTCCAACTAGAAATTTAGATTTTTTTCCCCTTTAATTTCTTATGTTTGAAGTACTTGTTGAGAATGTCAAAACTCAAAATTTATGAATGAATTTTGTTTTGATATAACTTATCTGCCTTCAATACTTATTGTTAAATTATTAAAACTGACAATAAACAACTATAATTTTCAATACAATATTAGTTTGTGAACACTTGATATATTGGAAATTGGAGATGCTTGCTCTGCTAATGCCAGAAAGCCGATTAAAATAAATGAGGATTTTTTTTTGGGTGGGGGGGGGGGGGGGGGGGGCTTGGTGTCAAACAGCCTTCAAGTAAAATATTTTAATTACAAATAATCGAGAAACAAATCAACAACTCTAAGAGAGAAATATGATTAATGAAAAGATAGTTTGGAGTTCCCTGAATGTCACTGGAGAGTAACTTTACTTTGAGTCTGAACTGCGATTAATAAAAGAGAAACTTCTTGAGGCTCTGTTCATGAATAGAAACAAACTGTAAGCGTGTCCCTCTAAATAAGTGGTGCTTCTATATCTTAGTTGTTGCTTTGATCTGACAATCACAAACCGTTTTGATTTTTCTGCTGCTACGATCACTTTGCAATGACATTTTAATTCATTATGTTTTTATGATATGCCCTGTAGCGGCAGAATGTATTTATCTTTTTTTTAAAAATTATATTCTTCTTTCTCTTTTAAATTTCCGGTGAAGGTTTAATTGCTTGGAGAGGAAGTATCCTCACTTAAAAAAAGTTGACTCTGACTACTATTAGAACAAGAAAATTAGTAGTTAATCAGCAAGCATTCATTCTATTGACATGTGAGTCTTCTTTCTTTGGTAGTAATGATACTGCTGTATTAAATGTTTGTATACTGAGGCATGACCAAAGAATTACTAATGTATTATTTGATTTTTCTTCACTATCATAAATTTATATGTTTTCTGTCCACCTTTGACCTTAAGAAAATATCGGTACATTTTCAACCTTAAACATGAATGATTTTGAGGGATTTGTTGTTTTATACAGTTTCATGATCCAGGATAGCATAATTGTGGAATGCTTGAACTTAATATGTGAAATTGGAGTCGCTTAAAATGATGAATCTGAGTTGGCTTTGATGAAAGAGAATCTTAAGACTTGTATACATGAACGTTTACAAACCATAAGCATGCCCTTATAGCAGGTAATAACAGAAATCATGTTGAACTTTTCTCTTGCTCCGAGATATATTAGCATAAAGCTGCCTTTTTCAATGCTGTAATTCTACAACGTAAAAGCTTAGTTGTTCGGTTCCGGCCAAGATTATTAGTCTACCACCAATATTTGAAATCATTAGCCTTCCACCGAATTTAGAACCCTCGCTTTCAAGGGAACTAACAAAGCTTAGGTGAACATCAGAATATGGAAAGGAAAAGCCAAGCCAAGTGGCTTCTCACTTTTAAAGTACAAGCAAGTGCCACTGTTTATTTTCCGTTGATGTTTCTTTTTTTTTTTCATCACATTGTTGGAAGTTGCAGCTTTTGCCATGTTAGGTCCATCATATTTGGGTGGCCGAAGCCTAAGTTCCGTTAATTTGGGTATTTAAGTAATTAAAAGAAATAAGTTAGGGTTATATAAAAATTGCCATGAAATTGAACAAAAGCAAACGGCAGCCCTAATTACAGATTGGAAAGGGTGAGGGAGAGAGAAAGAACAGTGGCGGCTTTTGTTTTGGGAATAGTAATTTTAATCTTTGATTGAACAATTGAAAGGTGATTTTAAGTCTAATTTCTCTCAGATTTTGATGATAAGTTTCTGCTACTGCCCTCCACAATCTTACTAACTATTATTTGAGATACTCACTTATTGGAGAAATAAATATTAAGTTAGTACTATAAACTAAGAAAATTGAAATTCTTGATGTTAGTGTTTAATATTATCTAGAGAAAAATTTGTCTTGTAATCCCATTAATATAGTGGAAGATTATATTGAACTATGGTCTTGTGGTTTTTTCCGCTTTGGATTTTTTACATGAAAATTTATGTCTTTTGTGGTTAATTTATTACTTTGGATTTTATTGGTTTATTTGTCTACTAATTTATTTGTGGTACATGTCCTATTTTAATCACACGAAGAGGAAAAGAGTTTTGTTTCCGCTTAATTTGTAATTACTTGTGTGAGTCCCTTTCCCAACATGCCACTTCTAGCCATGCCTTTCAGGAGAGAGTTTGTGCTACCTTGTAGGCCTTCAAGTCAATAATAATTCATGACCCTCAAGAAATTCTGAACTCTTGGAATGATTCTCACCATTTTCTGCAAGTGTGAAGACATTTGTAAAATCTGTTATTTCATATTTTATTATTATTATATATCTATTTTAGAGAATTTAGAATTTTAGGCTAATGATTTTAAGGGTGTTTTAATTTTCTTTATTTATTTGTATTCTCACCATTTTATACATGATCATGCTTTCATAATTTTATCAATATAACACACACAAAATCATTGAATCAATCAAATAAAATCACTAATAAAACTAGAAGTTCAAAGGATTATAAATTCTTACCTACTTTCAAAACAAAATCAAAACTCAAGAACTTCTTCTATGGAAAAGAAAAATACAATCAAAATCTTCTCCTCTTCTTAACAGAAAAAAAAGTGAGTTTATTCTTGTATGTGATGTTGTATTATTTCTTTTTTTTTTTTAATTAGCCTCTATGGTTTTGAGAAATAAGGCAACGTAAGAGGAGTTTATGCTATCCTAAAAACTGTGAATAACATCAATTCAATGCTATACAACTGCTATTTTTATTAAGTCTCATGCATAAAACTTTATAGTTTATTAAACTAGACATCTTTATCTTTCTATCCATATGTTTATCGTAGAAAAAAACATTGTATATGAATTGTTTTGATTTTTCGAATTTGGAACATTGGTGTTGGAAAATTCTGATTTTCAGTAGCAGCCTTTAATTTTATAATTTATTTAGTAACTCAAACGACTGTAGAATTTTGGGAATTTTTTTTATTGTACATATATATGTCCAGTTTCTATATATTTAAAGTTTTAATTATTAGCATAATATAAAAATCATTAAAAATCATAGAGTTGGGCTACCGCAATCCTGGAAACTGTTTTCCAAAATTGCGAGGGCTAATATTGAAGTCAGTTTGAGTTCCTTTTTCATTAGTAAATTCTTATAAATTTTTATTCTGATTCCTTGTTATTTCCTCTCATCTTCAAAATTTGAATCACTATTTTTGAACATGTATAACTAAAGTTATGAATTTTTGAATTAATTTTTTATCACCACCAGACACTTTTGATGTTTTTGCAAAAATCCGTTTTTGAAGATGTTTATGAACCCTAATTAATCTTGTTAACTTTTATATTGAATGGAAACATATTCACTATAGCTTTTTGTAATATTTGTGATTTTTTCGACGAGTTATAATTTGTTAGAAATCAGCTCCTGTAAGATGGTCTAGTGTAGTTTAGTGAATTGATGTACTTAAGTAAAAGTAAATAGTTTAAGGATTTATGGGTTTTCTTATCAAGGTTAGAATCGAATAGAATGTTAATAAGAATTTTATCCTAATAATTATAGGTTAAGAGTGAGCTCGTGTGATTGAGGTTATTATTGTTTGCTTCGAATAGTCGTAAATGTATGTAAATATTTATGAAAAGAATAATAGATCTCAAATAGATTGGCATTTTATTGTATTGAATTAATTTTACTGTTATAGTTTATGATAATAAGTTATATTTTGGTTAAAAACTTTTTTAAACTATTTTTTTAATTTTTTTTAAAAATGACTTTAAAATATTTGTCTTTCATAAATTATTCTCCTTAAAAATATGTGTAAAACTTGGCCAGTTCAATGCCTTATAAGAGAGTTTTATTGAAAGTATTACTGAATGATTAAGACTTAAAAACGTATTTAAGGTTTTAGCTCATTGTCTGTAGTTACCGTTGCTAATTACGAAATAGCTAGTTGTATTGTGCGCACTTATTTTCGATTATTGTGGGGTAATGTACCTTGATTGAACTATTGACTGGGTCACCCGGGGTTACATGTGACTTATTGAACTATTGACTGGGTCACTGGGGTTACAGTTGACTTACTAAACTACTGGCTGGATCACTGGGAGTATAGCTGACACAATGTGGCATGAGTAATTGAACAAATGAAAATGTTTTAATGATAAATGAGTTCTTAAATGATTATCTATATTATGACATAACTGATTATGGATTTTACTATACATATATATTAAATTATAAAATGATTACTGGTTTCTAATTTATGGTACTTTAAAATTATTATCATATATTTTATCATTGTTAGTAACCTTATGCATGAGTTTGCTTACCGAGTTGACAGCTCACCCCTCGTCTCTAATATTTTGCAGATTGATTTTAGAGATGTGGGCTTTTTAGTCTAGAGGAGAGGATTTGTTAGCTGAAAAACTTTGGCATTTTCTAGATGAATAAATTGTTGCTACTTTGGTTATTGTTAAGAACAAAATTTTTGGTTTGGAGGATTATTGTTATTTTTATTATTTTAGAGACTATGTTTCAACTATGGCTTGTATTAGTTTTCTTTTGGGAACAACAATAAGATTAATGTTACGAGGTTTCATTCCAAATTTCTCTTGATATTCTTACGTGAATTTTGGGGTGTTACAACATTACTTGAAATTGAAGGCACAGAAAATTCACATAGTCCTAAACGTGAGGTCAAAAGGCTTGATTAGCTCATTGTTCATTCTCATATTGGCGAAAGACTCAATAATGCTCAAGGAGCCCTTTATGGTTGTTTGAACTTGCGTCTTGGTAGTATGGTTCTTGCTAAAAAATGGGATGTGTAAATATTCTTAAGGACAAACTAAAGTTCAGAGAATATAGTGCATTGTGTTACAACATTCAAGACATTCTCACATATAGTGGACAACAACCAGCCAAGAAAAAGCTAATTTTCTGCACTCCTATAGAGATATGCTAGGTTTTCAGTAGTGATGACAGTGGCATGTTCATCCACAGATAACAAATGTTTGTTGGGTGATAATTTTGTTCCATCAATGAAACCATCCAGGTCATTGCCATGAATTGCAGGCAAGACCTAGATTTTTTATATGTACACTTGGTCTTGTCTAGTTTCACAGGCAATGAGAATGCAAAATGAACTTTGAGAATGATGTATACTATAGTGATATTAGAGGCAATAGTGTTTGATTGAGCTAGGTTGATTTGGTTTCTAGGCATCATTTCAACAATTTCCGTGAATAAAATGATTACACATGCTATTATACCAACTTAAAAATTTCAAAAGTGGCATGTTGGCACTGGCCTTTTAGAAGGCGATGCTCGCCATTGTTGAAGAAAGAGGCGTCACCTCTTTCTTTGACAAAAAAAAAAGTCGTAAAATGAACAATGATGAACTATAGCCACTCAGTGGCTAAAAATAGAGGGGTTCAACCCCTCATTTCATTCATCTCATTCTTCTCATTTTCAATTTTATAGTAAGAGATTAAGAGTTTAATACTCTTGGTAATTAGTGATTTGAGAGGTTGGGTGTATTGGGGTTCTGAAAATGAGTCAAAATATTACAATATTTGTAATCCTTATTTCACTAGTAAAATATTTTTCTTAGGGATAGCAAAAATCCCCACGAGGACGGGTACCCTCGGGGATTTTCCCCATTCGGGGAGAGTATGGAGATAATTTCATACCCAATTTCTTATTCGGGGAGGGGACGGGATGAAGTGGAATCCCCATCCCCTACCCATTTCCCCATTTTAATTTTTAATTGAATTTTTATTTTTTAAAATTACTAGTAAATAAATAATAAAATTTGATTTATAAAATTGTAAGTATTGGTAAAAATAAAAAATATCAAAATATTTAGATTATTAAACTTTTAGACCTAATTACCTAATTAAAGTCCTAAATTTTTATTTAGGACATTAAAAAGACCGGACAGATTCTATTAGCCTAAAAATTTTGTTTTAATTTTAATATTCATTAAATATTTTAAACTTAAATCTATTTTTTATTTATCTTAAATCTTTTTTTATTTATTTTTAGATGTTGTAATTGCCCACAGCAAATCACAATTTTAATATCTAATCTAATCTAATATTTGCACTTGATTTGCTTCAACTTAACTATTGTGCTATAAAGAAAATATTCCACATTTATAAAGTGCCCACGCCACCATTGAAAAGTTAATTTTGAATCTAAATTTGATTTTATTTGTAACAATTTTGTATTAGGCTATTAATTTATTCATGATAGTTTGTATCCCTTGCATATTGTGTTACTTACTAATTTAATGTATGTGACTTTTGTAATGGATATTAATGTAAGATATATTTGGAACTTTACTTTTATTTGATTTTTTTATTTTAATATGATTAACTCAAAATCGAAAACAAAAAAATGTATTAGTTATTCGGGGATCGGGGACCCTCGGGGATCCCCTGTTATTATTTGGGGAGGGGATGGAGATTCTCTTAAATAATTTTGACGGGGGTGATGAGGGGACGGGGACATACGCAAAATATCGGGGATAGGTATGAGGAGATTGATCCCCTCCCTTCCCCTCCCCATTGCCATCCCTAATTTTTCTACTGTATTTGCCTATGGATGTTGACTAAAAGATGAACCATATAAATTCTTGTGTCCTCTTTGTGTACTTATTTTCATTTTTTTCTCTAATTTCATTTTAGATGTGGCCCTATTTTACCCATCAATTTGCTAACAGGCCCTCAAGATAATCATCAGCAGAGATATTATCTTTGCAAAAAAGTAATTACAAAGGAAAGATGAGGATGGTAGCACTGTAAAGACAAAGTCAGAGACTGTACCAGTATATGTGGAAAAGAATCCAAAAAGAGAATATTCAGATTCTTCTGAAGCAACACCAGAGCACGAGAAACAAGAACCAGTCAAGTTTAAAGCTCTAGAAGTTTGTCGGTCAACTCATAAGAGACAGCCGTCAATATGGCACGGGGAGTATTTTATGGAGATTAACGTTGCATGTTGTGTTCTAACAGAGGATTGAGAGCCATCAACTTTCCATTAATCTTTAAATAGCTCAGATGTTGCTTTGTGGATGATAGCAATACATGAAGAAATTGAAACTCTATACAGGAATAGGACATGGGAACTTGTACTACTACCACATAGAAGAAAAGCCATTGATAACAAATGGGTCTAGAAAATCAGGAATGATGACAACGATCAGTGGAGTGGTATCATGCAAGATTAGTGGTGAAAGGATATATTTAGAAAGAAAGTACTGAGTTCAATAAGATATTTTCTCTGGCAGGGGTGGACCCAAGACTTACTATTATCCCAGGCTAAATTTTAAAATTTATATTTTGAAGCAAACATAAAAATTTATAAATAGAAAGAAATACATTAAATAAGGGGAACACCAAGAACCCTATCCCTATAAAAATGTACTATAGACAAAAATAATTATAAAAAAGAGTAGAAAACAAAGGCAATTAAAATATCAAAACACCATTTTCAATTATAGAATATGACATTGCAACCTATAATAATATGTAATTATATAAGAATTAAGAAATCAATTAAGAATTTCAAACTAAAATAAATAAATATATGTAATAAAAATCAATTAAAAATTGTAAGTAAAGCTTTTATGTTTGAAATCAAGTACGCAATTATCATGCTTAATAAATTCAACAACTAATAATTTATTCATCCATTCAAATTATAAAATTATTATTAGTTAAAAGTTTCAATAATAAACTAAATTCAATTATGCAAAAAAGTACTTGGGTGTAGTTATTTCTTTGTCTGGGACTCTAGCTTTCTAACTAGATGTTGATGACCCTTCGATCAAAAGCTCCTTAAAATACTCAAAGTCTATTTTCTAAATTGTTCTCCCAGGTAATGTTGAAATGCAAGTTATGTAACCCAAGATGGGGGGTGAATTGAGATTTTAAAAACTTAAGCTAAGCAAACTATAAAAAAATTTAATCTAATGCCTTAATAGAATAGAAAACAATAAATTCAATAATAAAAGAGTGAGGGAAGAGAAAACAAACACAAGAATTTTTACATGGTTCGGCAATCTCCGACTACGTCCATACCTCTAAGCACACCGGGCATGAAGATTTCACTATCCAAGCCTCCCAAGGCTTCAAACACTTACAATTAACTTCTAATGTGTCAATGGACATTTACAACAAGAGATTATCCTCAATCTCTTAACCCAAGTGTATCCCAACACTTACAATTCTCTCAATTTGATTTTACAAAAAAATATTACAAAAATTTCTCTCACACAATGTGTTTAAATACAAATGAAAACTCAATATTTGTTAATAAATGAAATGAATACACAAAGTTTATGTTTTAGATTTGCAAAGAAAATGCACAAAATATCAATGGTTGCATCATTTTACACGAGTTTGATTTGAGCTAATTTATAGTTGAAGAAGAAAACTAACCGTTATTGACTTTTTGGTGATAATCAGCTTGCCACTTTTGTGAATTTGGTTAGCCGCTTTATGTTATCATTATGTTCAAAATTTGAATTTTCTCAAATCCGGTTTGTCGCTTTCTTAATCCAGTTAGCTGCTTTCATTCCAGAGAGTTTCTGTCCATAACTAGTTTCCGATTTCTTCAATCCGGTTAGCCACTTTGCTAAAATGACGGCCACAATGAACTATTTTTTAAAATTATAATTTTACCTTAAAACTTTTATAACTGCATTATGGCAAAAAATGTTGTGAATAGTTTCAGATAGATCCAATTTCAAAATTTCTAAATAATGCTTGTTATTTCCAAAACTTTTTAAAATTATAATATGGCCCAAATATGTGGAAATTATAGTATAGCCTAAAACATTTTAAAACTTTGCAAAAAGGCCCAAACCTAGAATTCGAAACAATACTTATTAAAATCAAACTTTTTCATTTTAGTCCACATCTTGAAAATAACTAATTTCATAAAATCATTTTCTTATTATAAAAGCATAATGTGTAATTCTTTGTTTATCCAAAAAACATGTGGTTTGTTATCATCAAAATCAACATTTTATAGTCATATAGGCTAACAAATATAACTAAGAAATGAAATCTAAAATTCACATAAAACATCGTTTATGAAAATATTGATAATTGTTACCACATGTTGTTTTTGTAAGTATTTTTAATACTAGTGACAATATTATATTACATTGACATACTTTTTTTTTCAATTACAAGCTTTTTTAAAATAAATTAAAATTTAAAGCAGCAATAAAATTTTAGCTCCCTAATGTTTACAATATATTCAATAAATATATAATTTAATCATTTTATAAAATAAGTCACTAATTTTAATTGAAAATAATATAACTGAACTAGGGACATATTTGAAAATAAAATAAAAAACTCTATTGTTATATAAAATTGATGAAAACATAAGGGTAATTGATTTAGGAACATATATGAAAACAAAATAAAAACTCTGGTATCTTACAAAATTAATGAAAAATTAAGGGGTATAAGCAATTTATTCGGACTAGACCGAGCTACAGCCCGGTGTAGCCCACGTGTAGGTCTGCTAATGTTCTTTGATGGTTCGACCCACGACAGTCAAATTAATATTGGCGATGTGTGCTATATTTGATCTACATTTAGAATAGTTAAATGTGAAAACTGTGATTCTTTATGGAGAACTGGAAGAAAAAATTTATATGCTCCAACCTAAAGGTTTTACTGAAACAAGCAAAGAAAACTTAGTTTGCAGATTGAACAAATCTTTATACGATCTCAAACAAGCACGAAGCTATTGGTATAAGAGATTTGATTAATTTATCATAAGCCTTGGATATAACAAACTTAGTTCAAACCATTATGCATATTACAAAAAGTTTGAATATAATGATTTCATTATTTTGCTATTATATGTGGATGACATATTAGTAGCAAACCTCAACAAAGATCGAGTTTAAGAATTAAAAACACAATTGGCTAGGGAGTTTGAAATGAAGGACTTGAGACCAACAAACAATATTCTAAGGATGCAAATTCACCAAGATTGAAATAACAAGAAAATTTGGCTTTCTCAGAAGAATTATTCAAAAAAATCTTGTGACACTCCAACATCCAATATTGTCAACCAATTTCTACCCCACTTTATGTAAATTTTAAGTTATCCTCAAGTATTTATCCTAGCAATGAAGCAGAGAGGAAAGAAATGTCTTATGTACCGTATGCATCAATAGTTGGAAGTTTAATATTTGTTATGATATGTACTACACTAGAATTGCACAGGCAGTGAAAGCAGTCAGTCGATACATGGTGAATCCTGATGGAGAGCATTGAAAAACTATGAAGAAGATTCTGAGATACATCAGCCATCAATTTTCCATTAAGCTTTAAAAAGCTCAGATGTTGTTTTGTGGATGACAACAATGCAGAAAGAAATTAAAACTCTACGCAAGAATAAAATATAGGAACTTATACCATTACCACATGGGACAAAAGCCATTGGTGACAATTAGGTCTACAAGGTCAAGCGTGATGGTAGTTATCAAGTGGAGCGGTATTGTGCAAGGTTGGTAGTAAAATGTATGCTCAGAAAGAAGGTATTAACTTTAACGAGATATTTTCTCTTATGGTTCAACTTACAACAGTCAGAGTAGTCTTGACGGTGTGTGCTACATTTGATTTACATCTAAAAAAGTTAGATGTGAAAAGTATATTTCTTCATGGAGCACTCGAAGAAGAAATTTATAAGCTCTAATTAAAAGGTTTTGCTGAAACAAACAACAAGCAAATTTTCTTTGGTGGTTCAACTCACAATAGTTAGAGTAGTTTTGGCGATGTGTGCTACATTTTATGTACATCTAAACGAATTAGATGTGAAAACTACATTTTTTCATAGGACACTAGAAGAAGAAATTTATAAACTCTAATTAGAAGGTTTTGCTGAAATAGGTAAAGAGAATTTAGTTTCCAGGTTAAACAAATAACTATACGGTCTCACATAGGCGTCAATGTGTTGGTATAAGAGATTTGATTCCTTCATTATAAGCCTTAGATACAACAAGCTTAGTTTAGATCATTGTGCATATTACAAATGTTTGAAGACAATGATTTCATCATTTTGCTGTTGTATGTAGATGACATGTTAGTAGCAGACCCCGACAAAGATCAAGTCCAAAAATTGAAGGCACAATTGACTAGAGAGTCTGAAAGGAAAGACTTAGGACCAACAAACAAGATTTTATGAATGAAAATTCATCGAGATAGAAAGAATAAAAAGATTTAACTTTCTGATAACTCTATGAAATGAGAGTTATCATGACACTTTTTAAACTTAAATCAATATTATTTAGAGAGTAAATGATGTGTTTTTATTGCATTCTAGTTATATTTTGCATAAACATCCATTTTAGTCTATTTCTAATATATTGACTTTGTTTTAGATCATTTTGCACTCAGAATATGTGCATGATTGTAGGTGACCGAAAAGTTCAAGTTTGACGGATGGAATACTCTTGCAACAACCTGTAGAGATGATAAAAGTGATTGGTTGCAGAAGAATTAAAATAAGTCTAGAACAATGAAAATGCTATAGTCGTTGCTGTAGCAATCCTGGAGCAACGGCAGACTGGGTTTTGTGCGCAATAAATAAAAGATTGCGATCTAAAGTTTCTAAAAATGGAGGATACACACCACACACTTTTGGTTGCCCTAATTTCAAGTTATCAAAGGAGCACGCATAAAAAGAAAAGAGAAGGGGTCGTCACTCAAGGAAAAACAACAGAGAAAAACAAAAAGAAAACAGGGAATAAGATAGATTTAAGGGTTGCAACAAAAGATTCAAGGAGAAAACAGAAAAGAAATCACCAAAACTAAGCAGAAGTTAATTCTTCTTCTTATTTTCTTGTATTTTATTTATTTATGGGAATTGATTTTATGGCTAAACCTATTTTTGTTACTGTTCTATCGTAAATTATGAACTAAATTTTATTGTACTTGAGTGAAAAACAATCTTAATGGTTATTTGACTGACATATGTGTATTGCTCTGTATTTACGGTAGCATTTTGTCTTTAATTTTTTATATTATTATTCTCTATTTCGGCTTACCACCCATTTAGTGGATACTAGCTAAGAAGATGCCTAAAAAAAGTCTGATTTAATGGAACAAATTAAGACAATACTTTATTTTAGATTAACTTTCCCAAGTTGAGTTAATATAGATTTGAATAGGGTCATGCTTAATCTAAGATTTGTGAAGAACTAGATATAATGATTCACTTTGTACGACAATTGGAACCTAGAGAAATTAATGTTATATCATATGTTAGCATAACAACTGGTTATTGTTAGGTTGCATATAGATATAAGATATTCAACAGGCGACAGCTGAGGATGCATGAGAGATTTTGTCCAGTGTTGTAGTAGATGTTGTAACAATTATACTGTAATTAAAAATAAAAGTCAATAATATTAAGTGAGTTTAATCACTCAACTACTCTTTTCCCATCGAAGTTGTCCTTGAGTTAGACTTGAGATTTATCATTATTGCATTTATTTACTTGCATTTTTATTTATTTTTAATTATTTTGTTATTTTATTAATTTCCTTGATTGTTTTACTTTAATTGAAATTAAAACTGCACTATTAAGATTGTTATAGCAAATCTGATAACATCAATCTCTGTAGAGACGATCTGAATACTCATCAGTATAGTACTTATTGTGTATACTTGCACATTGACACCCATAACAATAGAAATCACCCAACACTTTCTCAAAATAATTACTTGAAGAAAATCTTACGACGCTTCAACATGCAAGATTGTAAGCCAATTTCTACCTCACTTCTTGTTAATTTGAAGTTATTCTCAAGTATGTGTCCTAGCAATGAAGCAAAGCGAAAGGAGATATCTCAAGTACCATATGCATCAGTAGTGGGAGGTTTAATGTTTGCTATGATATGTACTAAATCAAACATTAGGGTAAATTGGATTTTAAAAAACTTAAGCAAAAAAAATAACAAAACAATTCAAACTAATGCCTTAGAAGTAAAGATAAATTTAACTATAAACAAATATAAAGAGATGAAGGAGAAGAGAACAAACATAATGTTTTTACATGGTTTAGTAAATTTTGCATACGCCCATGGCTCTAAGCTAACCGAACTTGAGGATTCTACTATCCAAGCCTTTACAACACAAGAATTCAAGATCTTTGCAATTGACTTTTGTAGAAACTCAGGTGCTATGAACTTATTAAGCAACCCA
Organism: Citrus australasica; assembly: GCA_029618585.1. Classification (NCBI taxonomy): domain Eukaryota; kingdom Viridiplantae; phylum Streptophyta; class Magnoliopsida; order Sapindales; family Rutaceae; genus Citrus; species Citrus australasica. The sequence continues at coordinate 7,493,852 of JARCIV010000006.1, forward strand.
AGACTCTGCCCCAAGACCTCCAACCAACTAATCAAGATGCTACAAGATTATTAACTGAGAAGCTACGACTAAGATGAATCTACGGAACTAAATGATTAACCAGTTTAGACTTAAGAATCAACAAAAGTAAAGTAATCAACAGAACAAAAGAAATTTAACGTCGTTCAGCTTGATTTCTCAAGCTTACATCCACGGGAGGGCAAAATCACAGCTTTATTGAATTCCAATGACTAATTACAGAGTAATGCATAACCCCAAGAAAGATCACAACTGACTTTATATAATCAGTTCCCTTTCTCTCTTCAGCTCTCTCTGCTCACCAATCTGTTGTTTCCACATCAGCTGCTCTTATAATAGCTGCAAATAACGAACCCATAAATCTCCAGCAACTCAAGTGAGTTCCTCATGCATTTAACGATTTCTAACGAACCTTGCAAGCTGAACACAAGCACGTGACATAAACGTGCTTCACTTAAACTTAAACGACAAACACATACGTCGTTCAAAAGTGTATTTCTTTTACTTTTCAAAACGCAGGACCTCATGTCATTGAGCTTAGTGTTTCCAGCTTATAAACGCAAAGTCTTCTGCCGTTTTGGTTTTCTGGATTTGCTTTCACAAACAACAATTCTCCACCTTGAAACAAATCAGCCCCTCATTTTCCCCTCCATTTCCAGAATGAATCAATAGCAGCCAAGACCAGCTATGTCCAAGCATACCTTGAACTTAGCTGTAGTGACTACTTTATTTAACATGTCAGCAGGGTTTTTGTCTGTATGTATCTTCACCATTCTGACCACACCCATGGAGACAACATTTCTGATGAAATGCAGCTTAATGTTGATGTGTTTTGTCTTTTCATGGTGAGCTGGGTTTTTACTCAAGTAAATGGCACTTGAGCTATCACAGAACACATCAATTGTCTTCTGACTCATTCCTAGCTCAGAAATCAAGCCTTTTAACCATAAGGCTTTTTTTACTGCTTCAGCAGCTGCTGTATACTTAGCTTCTATTGTTGATAATGCAACAACATGTTGAAGACTTACTTTCCAGTTAATCAAGCAGTCATCCAACTTGTACAGATACCCTGTGAGAGATCTTCTTCTATCTAAGTCTCCTGCAAAGTCAGAGTCAACAAATCCACAGATCCCCTCAGACTTGATCCCTGACTTTCCATAAACCAGCCCATGGCTCAAGGTTCCACTTAGATATCTTAGAACCCATTTTACAGCTCTCCAATGCTCTTTTCCAGGGGACACCATAGATCTGCTAACTACACTTAGAGCATAGGAGATATCAGGTTTAGTTAGAACCATAGCATACATCATGCAGCCAACTGCATTAGCATAGGGAATCTTGGCCATCTCTAACTTTTCTTCTTCTGTATTTGGACACTGCAAACTGGAGAGCTTAAAATGTGTTGCTATTGGAGTCATCATAGGTTTACATGAGGTCATCCCAAAGGTTTCCAGTACTCTCCACAGATATTTCTCTTGAGAAAGAAACATAATGTCTTTGCTTCTATCCCTCTTGATCTTCATGCCTAGTATCTTCTTTGCTGACCCTAAATCTTTCATCTCAAATTCAGAGCTCAGCAAGTTTTTCAAAACTTCAATTTCTTCTCTTGACTTACAGGCTACCAATATATCATCTACATATAGTAACAGGTATATATAGAGATTTGTATTTATTAGCTTGTAATATACACAGCAATCAAAACTGCATCTCAGGTATCCATGTGATAACATGAATTCATCAAACCTAAGATACCATTGCCTTGAAGATTGATTGAGCCCATACATTGATCTCTTTAGCAAGCAAACATGGTTTGGTTTTTCAGAATTTCTTCCTGAAGTCTCCCATGTAGGAATGCAGTCTTGACATTGAGTTGATCAAGTTCTAAGTCATGAACTGCAGTCATTGCTAACAATACCCTTATGGAGGCATGTCTAACCACAAGGGAGAATACCTCCTTAAAGTCAACTCTTTCCCTTTGAGTGTACCCCTTAGCCACCAGCCTAGCTTTGTACCTGCTAGGTTCACTAGTTGTAAGACCTTCTTTGACTCTGAAAACCCACTTGCAACCCATTGTCCTTCTGTTACCAGCCTTCTCAACCAATATCCAAGTGTGATTCTTCTTCAGAGAGGCTATTTCTTCATTCATAGCTTCCTGCCATTTTGATTTGTTTGAGCTTTGAATTGCTTCAGCATAACTCTTGGGCTCATCTACTTCTATATCTTTTGAAGTAACCAGTGCATTTGCTATCAAATCAGCATACCCATATCTCTTTGGTGGTCTGATTTGTCTATTTTCTCTATCTTTTGTCAGCTGATAACCATGTACTTGAGTCTGCCCCTGAGATTGTGGTTGAGGGTTACTGCATTCATCATGATCTTCACTGTCTTTATCTGAACTGTCACCCCTCTCAGATTTATTTGAATCAGGATGCTCCGCCTCAAATTGGATGTCATCTTGCACTTGAGGTTTCTTCCCAGTATCCTATCTGACTTCCAAAACAGCCTTCTCATTAAATGCTACATCTCTGTTTATTATACACCTTGGTGGTTCTATATCAGTGCACCATAGTTTGTATCCTTTAACTCCATCAGGATAGCCTAAGAACTGACCTTTAAGAGCCCTAGGTGTTAATTTTCCTTGATTGATATGTGCATAAGCAGGGCATCCAAACACTTTAAGATTGACATAGCTGTCTGGTTTTCCATGCCACATTTCAAATGGAGTCTTGAAATCTAGGCAGCAGATGGACTCAAATTCACCAGATAGCTTGCTGTTAATAAGGTTTCTGCCCAAAGACCTTTTGGAAGCTTTGCTTGCACCAGCATGCATCTCACCTTATCCATCAAGGTCCTGTTCATTCTTTCTGCCAATACATTTTGCTGAGGTTTTGACCTCACTGTTTTATGCCTTGCAATCCCTTCATTTGTACAGTAACTGTTACATTTCTGATTGCAGAACTCAAGTCCATTATTTGTTTTTAATTTCTTAACCTTCTTTCCAGTCTGATTTTCAATTTAGGTTTTCCATTATTTAAACTTGTTAAAGACTTGATCCTTGTGCTTCAGTACATAAACCCAAACCCTTCTTGAATGGTCATCAATTATTGACAAAAAATAGCTATTTCCACCTAATGAACTTGTCTGTGCAAGTCCCCAGAGATCAGAGTGTATGTAGTCTAGGATGCCAATAGATTTGCTGGTTGAGTTTTTGAAACTGTGTCTTGTGGACTTCCCAAATACACAATCTTCACAAAAATCTAACTCATCGATCTTATCCTTCCTCAGAACTCCTTGTTTCTCAAGTTCTTTTAACCCCTTAACACTCATATGCCCTAATCTTAGATGCCACAGCCTGGTGCTAACCCCACCAGTGCCAACAATCACATCTGTTATACTTGTAACTGCCTCACCATATAGGACATATACTCCATTTCTTTTTGAACCTTTTGTTCTTCGGTTCTTGACAATCTCTCTTGAAGTGGCCTTCTTTGTTACAATGAAAGCACTTCTTGTTGTGTGATATAGACTTGTCTTGCTTTTGTTTATTATTCTTTCCATCATTCTTGTTAAACTTACCCTTAACTGATAACCCTTCAGCATGCATCATATTCCCATATTTTTCTTGTAGCCCTCTAGTATTCAAGGCAGCCTTTACCTCATTTAATAATAAGGTTGATCTTCCATACATAAGGGCATCGACAAGATTTGAATAAGATTGAGGTAGAGAGCTCACCAGAAGCAATGCCTTCCCTTCATCATCCAGCCCTTGTGTTATCAGCAGGGCCTCCATCTTCACCTTCCACATGTTGAAGTCATTCTTGCCAGTAAACTTCTCAAGATCGATCTTGATTGAAACCATATCTCTATGGTGGTGAAAGGCTAGTCTTTTGGGTTGGATAACTAGAAATCTTATGTTAAGTCTCCCCAACAAGTGGTATCAGAGCTAGACCCTAGTAGCCAGAATGTGGTGGTGGAACAACTCAGGTGTGTCGGACGAAAGGACCGCAGTCCGACAGTGGTTTCGTCCGAGGGGGGAATTGTTGAATTGTGTCCAACATTGGCTAGTGAAGGGAAGATGCTTATGTTTATAAGGTGGTAGGTCACTCCACCTAAAAAGCTAGTCTTTTGGGTTGGATATCTAGAAATCTTATGCTAAATCCCCCCAACAACTTTTAAGGTGAAATTTGTTGGAAATCATTTTGAGCAATAATTAGGGAAGACCAAGAGTTATTTGATCATTGTCCGTTCTTAGAAGTCGTCATTGCCGCGAAGAATGTATAAGCAAAGGAAATTGATGAAGTATGGATTTCAAAGTTTCAAAAAAAGTTGATGAGAAAAATAACAAGTTTAAATTATAAGATGATTTGCTCTTACACTACAAGTTTCATATTCCAGACCATACCCAAACTCAAAAATGAGTTTTTTTTTTAAAAAGAGAGAGACTAATGTAGGAAATTATTTAGCATTCTGGTATTTTTATTATTTTAAAAATTTTCTATTTTAATTTGAGTCAACTATGGTATGTGTTTTAGTCTTTTTATTTCTAGTACAATTGTGATTTTAGTTTCCATTTTTAAGTTAACTCAGGGAAGCAGAATTACTCTATTATAAATAGTCATCTTTTTATTCTGTCATAACTTCAACTTCAATAATTCAATAAAGACCCCTCTATTAAAATTTATTTTGAGATTATTTATCAAAATATCTCTTGTAAATTCATTTAGATTAGAGCATCATCTAATCTCGCTTAATGCATAATTAAAAATCTCATTAAGTTATTTGGAGTAGAATACTCTCTAATCACTCTTTGATTAGAGAGTAAATTAATTGTGTTAGGTCGGTTAGATACTAGAACAATATCTAGTGTTTTTCTATCCTATCAATTTTGCTTCCACTACCCACTCTGTCAAATAAAATAAAATAAGCTTAATGGAAAAAGTGATAGTTACCATGACATATTAAAGATGAAAGAACGAAAGTCCATAAATGACCAATGTAATTATCAATAATGTAGGCACCAGGAAGTTGTGTAATCCACACAACATTTGACTAGTTATTCACATTTTTCACAAAAGAAAAAAAGAAAAAGTATCTTCATAGAGTTGGTTTTTCAAGTAGTTGATTAAGTTTTATTATATCCCATGGTAGGACCTTCTCTCAAACTCTTCATAGTTGTTTACATGAGCCCTTTCAATTGGTTAAAGTTAACCCTTTTTTCTTTTCCATCAGTTGTATATGATATGGTTATGTATCTTCTTCTTTACTTAGTATTGTTATATTATTCTGCAGCCCGTGAGCTAATTATTTGTGTGACTATAGTTTATGAAATGTATCAAACCATGATGTTATGATTTTTCCTTTTAATCCAATTTCATGTTATATATTTTTTTTTCATTTAAATTTTAGAAGGATGAGAACTCAAGTTGTTGCGGTACTAATTCTTTATAAACTTCGGCAACTATTGAAAGCAAGAGGAAGAAATTATTAGAGAAATTGAAAATATGGGACTGTTTTCACCAGCTATGATCCAGGTAATAGATGCAAATATAATTATTGTGGCCATGATTATGCTTGTAAGAATAAATATGGGAGTAAATTTGGGCCTAGCATATTATAGTCTCATTTGTTTTGTTGTCATGATTATTTGAGCACGTTTGAGGACAAAAATCAAACAGCTTTATGTGAAATGAAAGATGAATCTTCATGCGAAATAAAAAATAATCTAAATCTCATGTCTTTGATAATATAGAAAAGAACTTGCAGGATTGGTTGTTATTGATGAATAATCCTTTAGTTTTGTGGAGAAAAATGGCATTTAATAGTATATTAAGCAATTAGAATCAAATTTTGATATATTGTCTAAGAGAACCCTTGTTAGAGATGTGTATGAACTTTTTGGGATGAAAAGCTAAAACCAAGAACTTTTTTGTTTCAAATAAGCAAAGGGTTTGTATAACAATAGATTCATGGACTTCTAAATAAATTATTACTATATGGTGATTACAATCCATTTTATTGATAATGAATGGAAACTACAAAAGAGAATTGAGTTAGGTACTATGCAGAATTCAACTTCTCTCAATTTTGAATATGTGTGGGGCATGAAAGAATTGAAGGTGGCGACCTTGTGATTCAACATGTGTCCACTTGGTGGAATTCCACCTACTTGTTGTTGGAGAGTGCTATAAAAATTTAGAAAGCTTTTGAGAGAATGGAGGATGATGATCGACATCATATTTCGTATTCCAAGGAGGACGAAGGACTACCTAATAGTGATGATTAGGAAAATACTAATGTTCTTGTCTAGTTTTTGTGGTCATCTTTTTAACATAACTTTTAAATTTGGTAGTTCTATCTATGTGACTTCAAGATTATATTTTCATGAAATGTGCTCAATTTCTTCTGATTCGACATCGCTAATTGAAAGAGGTGATGATCTTTTCTTATCTAAAATGGCAGCAAGTACCTAAAAAAAGACAAACATTGGGGTTTGACTAACAATTTTAATAATTTATTGCTCATTTCAGTTATTCTTAATCCACATTATAAGCTAAAATATGTGATATTTTTCTTTAAAGACAATTTTGTTATTGATGCGGTTGGGGAAAGTCAAAAGAAGTGAAAAACCTTTTGATACATTTTTATGATTACCATAAAGATCTTGACACTAAGATTAGTGGTTGTGAATCATCCAGTTGTTTGACAAGTTGTGAATTGTAGATAGTAAGAAATTTGATAAAATGGTGGGTTTTTCTAAACTTTCAAGTGTTACAAAGCTCAAAAAAAAAAAAGAATATGAAAAGATAATTGTATTGAGATAAAAAATGAAGAGGAGAGATACTTATTGGAGTTGCGTGAACTTGTTCATGATGATGACTTTTAGCAAAAGGACATGTTTGTAATTTCAATATCTATAGTTGCTCCAAATATGCATTTAATATTAGAGGACACATCGTTGATTCATTTTATAGCTTTTTAGGTCCAAAGATGTTGGAAGCTTTGATAAGCACGGAAAATTAGTTACATAATTTTTTGTCCCATTACAAGACGAACCAAAAATGGAGGAACTTGAGTTTTATAAAGCCATGATGTAAGATAACTGTTTATCATAACAAATAAAAATATTTACTTATTTTTTCTATCACTAATCTTTGTTATTAATTCATTTTATTTGATACAAAGTTTGGAACAAGTATAGTAACAGAAGTAATGACTTTGGATTGATACTATTCTTACAATTTGGAGAAGCTGACTCAGTTGATCATGGAAGCTCTAGATGAAAGTACTATTGATGAGAATGAATATGATGGGTTGCTTTTATACTTAAGTTGTGTTTTTTTTTTTTTGACTTCTATAGACATTGTTAGAGTTTGTGTTTTAATGGGTTAATACCACTAGTTCAGTTGATATCATATTTGTGGAAGTTTATAATTAGAGTTTATGTTCTCATTTGTTGAGAAATAATGATTTTTGTGATTGAACTTTATTTTGATTTTCTAATATTATTTGATTTAGGATAAAGTTATTGGAAATTTTATTATTTATAATTTTTCATCCATTATATTTTAGAAATATTTTTTCATATTTTAACATTTATTTAATAATTAATATGTATTTAGTAATTAATATGTGTAATAATTAATAATTATTATAATTTTCATATAATTGAATTTGCCAAAACAAAATACATTTGGATTATAAAACTCAAACTAGATTCAAACCAACTCCATGGAGTTGGTTTAGGTTAATGTATTTGTGTTGGTTTGGTTTGAACCCAACTTTTTATGAAACTCAACCCAAACCAACCCATGCCTATCTTGTTGTTAATATGTTTGTCTATCTTTAATTGTAAATACAGCACATACTATAGTAACAAAATTTAATTTTAACATTATGCAGGATACTATTGGATAAGATGGAGATAAGGAACAAACTGAAAATGATGATTCAAATACTTGATGGAATATTGAAGAAGAAAGAATATATAATCAAACTTTTCGTTAGTTAATCCTAACAAAAATTGATGAAGTGAATCATTTTGTATGTAGTTGAACAATGGCTAAACAACTAATTATATTTTAGATGATTGTGTTACTATTATTATTATTAATTTCAATCAAATTCAAGTACAATCTTATACAATTTGAGCATGAATGGCTTAACAGATGACAAAAGGAAATAAATAATCTATTTTTGAAAATCATATAACATCTAATCAATATTATGAAATTACGTTACCAAGGGAAAATCATAATTTTCAAGAGATTAATGTTTATCTCCAATCACTTTATGTCGAGGCAATCAATCAACAAAATTCATCGTTATTCAGGTTTCGATAGAAACTTATTTTCATTGATGTCAAAATTCCTTTGGTAATATTATACTATAGAAGAAAAATTCCCTAGTCAATAATTGTATGGGGGATTGCCACTTTCCCCCTACAGTAATTAATATATACCATTTACCCCCTTTCTATTTTTATAATAGTAAAAAACCCTTAATAGCATAAGTTTACAATATTACTTATTTTTAACAACTCTTCTTTTTTACATTTATTATAAATTAAATAAATTACATGAATAGAAACTAAATAAAAAAATTAAGTATTAAAAACAAGAAATATATGTTTTGATATGAACAAAAAAATTAATAATAAAATTTTTTCTTGTAATTATTTTTTTGTGAACATTTTCTTATAATAAACATTTTATAATATTTTAAAATTAAATGTAAAAAGTATAGGAAAAATATTTTATTATTTATCTTATAATAAATTTTTATTTGTCATTCAAGTTTTCTTATAATAATTTTTTTATCATTTTACTAATAATTTTCTTATATATTTATTATAAGAAAATTTTCACAAAATAAATAAGTATAAAAAAAACTTTATTATTAATTTTTTTGTTCATATCAAAACATATATTTCTTGTTTTTAATGATTAATTTTTTATTTAGTTTCTATTCATGTGATTTATTTAATTTATAATAAATATAAATAAAAGAGTAGTTGAAAATAAGGGTAATATTGTAAATTTATGCTATTAGGGGGGTTTTGGCCATTATAAAAACAACAAGGGGGAAAATGGTATATGTTGATTACTGTAGGGGATAAATTGGCAATCTCCCGTAATTATATCTACGGAATTTGCTCCTATTACCGGGGCATAAATTCGTTTGTTAATATGTTTACCTACAAATCTTGTTCTTATGGCTTAGAAAGTAAAATTGGTAGGTATACTAATTTACGTGGACTAATAGGGTTACCAAAAACATTTTCCATAGGAAATTATTACCGATAACATTTTCTCTAGGAAATATTTTTATCTAATCATTTGAAAAATTGTACCGATAAGTATTTTTTTAATTACCGAGGGACACTTTCTTTGGTATAAAATAGTTTTTCTGAGGGCTTGTGCATTTAACTACCAGCGTTTTCACGAAAGACAGGGATGGATAACTTTCTAAGAAATATTTGCACATCTTGTATTGCCGAGAGTTTTTATCCCTCGGTAAAAGGCATTTTTGTTATTGTGCAGCTTCCTTCACTTCTTGTTTTGAGCAAATCTGCTAAGAATTTGGTAGAGAAAGTGCCGCAAACACATTCAAAAATTCGCAATAACTTAGAGGCAACTAATGATAAACATAAGGCTGATGCAGATCAACATCAGCGAAAGAAGATGTTTGCAGTTGGTGATTTGGTCATGGCATGGGAACCTTGGCAATAAAAATATGGTATATTTAATGGCGCATCAAGTTATTTAGCGAATTAACTAATAATTATTTATTTGCAAATTAATCAAGAAACATCATTATAAAAGAATTGGTATACATTCATTTTTATTTTATTTTTAAGTCTGATTTGATAAATCAGTACTTTTTTCTTTTTATAAATATCTCAAGAATATTATTGCAAGGGTATTAAAAATAAAGAAAAAGTAAGCATAGAAGTGTAAAATATTTAATAATAAGGGTGTCTTGAGGTATTTTTTAAAATATAAGAATTAAATTAATTCTTAAGTTGAAATATAGACTAAATAAGCATTTACTCTTTTAGAGCTAATTGGCCTCCTGGATCAACAGGAAATTCTATTTTTATTGTTTACTTTTTTTTTAGGTATTTGAAGACATTAAAAAAAAAATTGTCTAGTTTGCCTCTTTTAGTTATTTTGCATTTTATGTGTAACAAAGAGCAAAACCTAGTCTTTCAACGCCTTTCATCAATATTCAGCTTTCTTTTCATAACTTTGTTCTTTATCATTTCCGCTTTGTTAATAATTGTGGTGAAGAAATTTTTTACAGCTTGACTTGATTTTGGTTTTATATGCTAAGTTTTTCTTAAAAATTTTCTTTGAGTACTGAATGGTTTTATTGGTGTTTTGAGTAAATAAAAATAATTACTTTAATAAGTTTGAGTAAGGATATCTTTTGCATTTTAAAAAGTGTTCAGAGTAAAATTTAATTATTTAAATTTAATAGATGAGTGTACATAGTAAAACTTAATTTTGTTTAAATTTAACAGTTGAATGTATAGAGTAATAGTGTTCAAAGTAATTAGTAGAAAGCAAATAGCCTCACCCATTTAAAAAAAAAATACATATCCCAATTTTTTTTGTAAATTTCGTTGCTTTGGATGGAATATTTTCTTTCATAGTTTAAATAATTTATTTACCCCTGTAATTTTTCACGCAAGAACTACTTATTTTGATATTCCTACATAATGACCGTGAGATATTATTATTCACTATTTAATATATAATTTAAAAAATAAAAAAATAATTTCTATTCTTACATAATATAGGGTTTAAAAATGTTATTAAAAGTAGAAAAGACTTTAAAAAATATTGATAATGTACTTAAAATATAATATTTTTACAATTTTAATATTAAAAATAAAGAAAATTTTGGTAGTCAAAATCGGGGGATACCCTAACAAGAAAAGAAACTGTCAACATCATTCTTTGAAACCCAAAAAAAAAAGGAAATAAGAAGATAAATATGATAACAGTCAAAATCGGGGGATACCCTAACAAGAAAAGAAACTGTCAACATCATTCTTTGAAACCCAAAAAAAAAAAAAAAGGAAATAAGAAGATAAATATGATAACTTTCTCTTATTTATTTATGTTTTGTCATACATACACTCATGACAAATATTAGCATAGAAAGTCGTCCATTGTCAGGACTTATTTTGTTGATACAATGTGACAACTTATTACTTTTATTCCAAGCTTACAGAGGATTAATGGTGCTATTTTAACTTAAATCTTAACATGAATTTTGAGTCCATGATTTCATGCAATTTATTTAACAGAGATAGATGATGAATGAATTTGACACCACAAAAAATTATCTTTTATTTTCATCATCTACTATTAAATATTGCATGATATCATTACCTTAAAATTATGTTAAAATTTTAAGCTGAAAGTTTTAGGCAACCTCCGTTACTTACTAATATCTCTCAAGGACAGAAAGTAATATCGTAATTAGGACCACCAGTGCAAGAAAAGGTGCTAGTGCGATCATCATAAGCATAGCTATAAGCTTGAGGGCACTGGTCTTTGAAAATCTTAGAATATTTAGTCGGTGGGCATGTCTCAGGTTTATTGAATGCCCCAGTGCAACAATATTGTGGTTCATTAAAAGCTAGACATGCACTCTTGCAAGCAATCACATTCCCATCGGATCCTTTGACTGCTAGCTCTGATGGACAAACAGCATTCACGTTGGCTTTACAGCTAGATGTCGTGCAAGTAGCACCAGAACCGCCTTGTGGGGCAACTGAAAGAGGCAAGTTAAAGCCATCAACGAGGCTAAGATCGAAGAAATCTTGTCCTTTGTCTGCAGCAATTGTGAATTCCACGAGAGATGCCGGTGGGGCTGCACCCTTACCGTTGCATGTGACTTGGCCTGAGCCACAATCTGCAGTGACGCAAGTGAACTTGCCGGAGGAATCCGTAGAGCACTGTGTTCGAGCCCAGAAACGGCCTTTCCAAGGGGAAGGAACATCGAGAGTCTTTTTTGCTTTGGATGCTAACTCGAACCCATTTTCTGACAGCTGAGCGCCTCCATCTGCGGTTAGGGCTCCCGGCCAAATAGTGTTTTGGCAGTTGTTTGTGAATGTAATCGTTGCCAAGTGCGCCCCTGCATAAAATATATGCATTAGTTGTTTATTAGGTGACGTATGAGAGAAACTTCTGTGGGGTAGGTCACCTCAGCTTCCGTCCACTAATGAGTCTCACAGCAAGACCTAACAGCAGGTCTTTACTGTGCAGGTGCACCACATAAGTTTTTCTCGATATATATGCTAATTCTTAGACAATTTAGATAAAACACTGAAAAAATAGTGTAATTGTAAATAAATCGATGCTGGTTTACGCATTTAATTACAAACACCATAAAACGGTATTAATTTCTCATTATTTTTACCAGCTCTCTATCTCTTTAGCATTTTTCTTTCATAAATTTTGTTTTGAACCCAAGATTCAAGATGTAGTTTTCATGACTACAAGATATTTCGACTCATTTCGTGATTATGGAGAACGCTTTGGACCACTTTAAAGTTTCACAATAATTACAAAGATAATATTAATATTGAAATATGAACTGAGCCATAAAAAATAATGGTAAAATTAATTTACATAATGACAGTAATTAATCATAAAACTGATAACAATCATTTAGTGGGCTAATGATTTTTTTAAGATTGATAAAAATTGCCAAACCAATTATGAACATGCAGAGTACGACTTGGAAATGCACTGGTGAAATCCATGCATAGACGCTATGCTTATCAATTAAAGACGAATAAATAAAATATCAAAAGAAAATGTTGTTTACCAGAGATGAGGAAGGAGAAGGTAAGGCAAAATATTGCTCGGGTATTCATCATGAAAGCTGAGGCTTTGCTTGATTAACTTTTATTTGATGAGTTCTATGCTGGAAACAAAGCAGAGATTGGTATTTATAGGCTTACTGGCTTAAGAGTTAAGAAAAGACGCATTGATCCTGTGCTCCGATATTAAAATATTGGAGGTTTCAACTTTCAACAGGGGATAATGCCGTGCTCTTCGGGTTAAACTTTAAAGCGTAAATTAATGTTAGAGCGTCAACGGGATAATGCCGTGTTCTTATCGCCCATGTGTCGGCATGGTTCATACTTTTCCAAATAAATTTTTTAACTTTCTAGAATTTGAATTTAATTAACCAGTTAAATAAAATTATTTGAAAACGATTATGCCTCTGGAAACAACAAGTTAGTCACATTTATTTATCTGTGATTGACAAATAGATAAGTTGGTAATCATTTCAAAATAAATGCACATATATTCCCAAGTTTTGAAAATCAATTTGAAGACTTAGCATCATACAAATGTAACTTAAAGTTTTATTTTAATCATAAGATGAAAAGGCCCAAAACAAATTATTTCCTAGGGTTCCAAATTCTTTATAACTGCTTCTAATTTCAAGTGAAGTGATATTCATATATTAGATAACAAACAAAAGTAATATGCAATCAATAATTTATAAATCAATCATTCAATGTATGAGTGACATATGCATCAACACTTGGGATGAAAATAATGAGATTTAATTTGGAAATTAAGTGTAACTTTATTATATTATAATTGTAAAGTTATCTCTACACACAACTCTGAACAATTGCATTTTGTTGTCTTAACGTCAATAAATCTGAATACTTCAATTATTTTAGTAATCAAATTTTTTTCAATTGGCCAGACTGGTTTCCTTGAGTTCCCAGGAGAACTTGGGATTTCCTATAATTGATTTGTTGATCTCATCCCGCCCCCCTTTTCAATTAAGTAGGTCCTACTGTATTCAATTAAATAAATTCCGGTCAAATTTGGTACGAGGAACATTCAAACTTTAATCCATTAATTCTGTTGTAACAAGCCAAACTAACTCGATTGTCAGAAGAAAGTATATAGTTTGATTTAATAATCCATTACATCCTTATAGTTTATTAAATATCTTATTCCTCTCTTTCTTTCTTTCTTTTTTAAAAAAGTTAATAGTTTTACCCTTAATGAATTTGGATAATTCAAAATAAATGAAAAAAAAACTTATTTCAAACAAAAAATCGCTGTGAATTATATAATTTTTTAATTTATTTTCAAAGTTAATTTGAGCAATAAAAAGTACTACTGTTATGCTGATATTGAAAATTTTTTGCTTTGGTATACGACTCATTAGCGAGACTAATTTGTCTTTATTTATGATGGATTTGGATTCATTATAAATTACTCAATTTGTTTCAAGTGCATGTCATACATGTATAGAGTTATTTTGGATTATCTCAAAAGTACAAACACTAATTTCAGTACCCCAGAGCTTCAAACTTCAAATATTGCAAGATTTTATAATGATCCTACTAATGTATTACCTAAATTTGCTCTTAAGCATTCTAGATCTTTAGTTTGATTGGAGAATTATTCAAACATTCTAGAATGTTATCTTTAGTTTAATCTTTGAAATATAATACTCCTTTTACTCCAAAATAAAAAGAAAGTTTTAACTTATTATTATAAATAAAACTGTTAGCATGTTATTTCTTTTCAAAATAATTATTTTTGTATGGTTATATATTAATCAACATGAAATTATAAAAAATGAAGAAATAATTGAAATACTTTTTCTAATTAAATTTAGAAGATCAAATAATTAACAGTGATATTATTATTACAAAATTATTTAAATTTTTCATAAGTATTCAAATATTTTCCTTTATAGAAAATAACATTTACATGATTAATTAATAATTATAGTGTTAATTTGAATAACTTTGGAAAATAATCTTTATGTTTAATATTTTCTAGTTTGAATAATTGACAATGATTTATGTTATTCATTTGAATTATCCAAACTGTTTAACGGAAAAACTATCAAAATTAAGGAAAAAAATTGATATGCAAAGGCCTAATGGGATAATTTTACAAATTATAGTGATCTGTTGGAAGCATTGAGCCAAACGATACGAATGTAAAGAACATTATTTACCCGTCTGAACTTAGAACTAATTTAGATTGTGCAATATGATGAAAACAATTGTGTATCTTTGGATTCTTTGCCAGAATCCATTGACTCACTAAACATAGTTTGTTGGGAGTAATTAATTGAAGAGAACTAACAGAAATTGACAGTCTTTTTCATGATTTCTTTCAAAATATCATTGCATTTGAGAAATGTGGCCAGAACTGCCCAAATGTGATGAGTGGCAATGTACCTAATGGCTCACATCTCATGACTTCAATAGTTTGTAAATTTTTTTTTTGAATAGAATAATTTGTAAAAGTTACATACGTTTCGTTAATTTTTTTTTTCTAATAGATATTCTGTCTTTGAAACTTCCATGAAAAGCACCCTTGAACTTTCTAACAGAAGAAATCAAGTCTAAACGGAGTTCTCTTTGTACCGCTATCAGCGGAGCCCCTAATTTGATTAAGAAAAGTACGCAAATGTCTTGACGTGAGGAAAATGCTAGGTTGCTGGCTGTAAGCGTGATTGCTTACACGTTGTGTTTAGTTATTGTTTCCTTCTGATTTAACTTAAGTTGTGACTTTTATGCTGTCTTGAAGTTATATTTATTGAGAAATTATCATTCATCGATCTTAATTTTGTTTGTTCTGGTATTAAAAATATTAAGAAAATTTAAATTTATTTTATTTTTCATCTTATGTTTATAATTTGTATCGAACGTCTATAAAATGTTAACTGTTGTTTAATATCATGACATGGGTAATTTAAATATTTAATATGCTAAATAATGAAAAATTATCACTCATCCATATCAAGTTTACTATAAAAAAATACTTTAAAAGCTTAAATTTGTTTGAATTTCCACCATAAGTTTGCAATTTGTATCTACCGTCCATTAAAATGTTAACTGTCATTTATAATCAATGATTTTACAAGGGTAATTTAGACATTTAATATGTTAAATAAAAAATAAAATAATACTCTAGAACAAAAAAATTAAAAAAATAAAAACTAATTTTTAGTACAAATATTTAATTAACTACACTTAACATCATAATTTCTTCCTTAATTAAAATCAAATTTATCTTCACAAATTTACATAATCAAACTTAGCCCACAAATTATCCAAGCTTTATTTCATATATACTCAATCAATCCAATCCTTAAATTCAATTTCATAAACAGCCAATCAAACCCAATTTGTAGTATCATAGCCGCCATTACACTATTATCACTTTCGCTGGCCTCATGGATAACTGCAACCACGAGAAGACTGATCAATGGTCGATCTTCATGGCTCAATGCATGCTTTTGTCAATTACCTCTAATGACTGAAGGACTTAGTGGCGAACAATGTTAGCGATGAAGGATTTGATGTAAATTCCGTGTTGATTTTGTCAATCCTAAAAGTTTATAGAGAGAGCAGATAATGAATAAGATAGTGAGATGTATTTTATTTTGGTTTTGGTTTTATGTGGTTGATGAACGTTTGATACAAATTATGATTAGAGATCAAAATTGTTGATGGATTTTGTTTTGAAACAAAGAATTTGCTGGTTTTTTTTTAGTTGGGAAAAAGACATCTACATTCTCAAGATTTGGAAAAAAAATTATAAAGATCCCCAAATTTTTTAGAAAGGAACACAAAAATTCTTTTTTATCACTATACCCTTTGAATATATTAGTTAGAAAATTGACTTTAAAGTTTTTTAATTAATATAAATTTAATATAAATAACATAATCCATCTAGTAGACTAATAATGTTAAATTATTTTAACATTGAAAATAATATTAAATTTTAAATTATTAAATTTGTTTTAATAATATATTTTTATTTATTATAAAGATTTTAAATAAATTTGTGGGACAAATAAATGTGCAAGTAACAAAATATCTCCCGATTAATAATACTAAAATTATTTTTTTACATAATATTCAAAAATAATTTTAATTTTAATTTATTATTTAAATATTATGTTTCTATTCATTAATAAAAATTACTTTATTATAATAAAATAGGTCTAATAGATTACAAAAACAAAAAGACTTTTTAATATTAAAATTATTTTAAAATGTATGTACAGTTGCATTCATTTTTATGTCAAATTTCTATTTATTATAAAATTTTGGGTAAATTTTTTCACCAGGGTCAAGACCGACAAAAATTATTATTCAATCGAGATCTATTTAACAAGTATTAATTTAAGGATGATAAAACCCTTATTCAATTTAAATTGCATTTAAAGAAAATTATGAATGGAATTGTGTAATTAACACCCTAGAAAGTCTTGAAAAAAACTCGTCCTAAAGACTTACCATTAAAAAATTAAAAATTCATAATCTAATAACAACACTAGTGTCCTAGAAGAGTCCCTCTCTCCCCCTCTTTATTCAATTTATACAGTAAAACATTTCAGAAAATGTTTAATAAATTATATTTCTCCTCAATATTTAATATATGGAGTCTTTTGTTTTTAATTAATTACAATAGAGCGCTCTTTTCTCTCTTTTTTCCTTCAAATTTCTTCTTTGTTATTTTGTTTATTCAATTTCCTTTTTTCCTTGAAGTTGCAGGATGATATTTTTTTAATAAATCAGTAGCTCTTTTCTTCTTGTGTGTGTGTGTGTGTGTGTGTGTCATTTTATATTGACAATTGAGATAAAGAGGAAAACAAATCAAGAGTTTTATTTGAAGTGTAGAACTGAGAATTGGTTTGATATATAATTGACTTTTATTGCCAAAATAATATTTTAGAGATGGTTATAATTAGTAATCAATAGTATGAATCTGGTTTAAGTTTTAGAAGATAAGGAAATTCTGTGTTGATTTTGTCAATCCTAAAAGTTTATAGAGAGAGAAGATAATGAATAAGATAGTGAGATGTGTTTTATTTTGGTTTTGGTTTTATGTGATTGATGAACGTTTGATACAAATTGTTGATGGATTTTGTTTTGAAACAAAGAATTTGCTGGTTTTTTTTTAAGTTGGGAAAAAGACATCTATATTCCCAAGATTTGGAAAACAATTATAAAGATCCCCAATTTTTTTAGAAAGGAACACAAAAATTCTTTTTTATCACTATACCCTTTGAATATATTAGTTAGAAAATTGACTTTAAAGTTTTTTAATTAATATAATTTTAATATAAATAACATTATCCATCTAGTAGGCTAATAATGTTAAATTATTTTAACATTGAAAATAATATTAAATTTTAAATTATTATATTTGTTTTAATAATATATTTTTATTTATTATAAAGATTTTAAATAAATTTGTGGGACAAATAAATGTGCAAGTAACAAAATATCTCCCAAGTAATAATACTAAAATTATTTTTTACATAATATTCAAAAATAATTTTAATTTTAATTTATTATTTAAATATTATGTTTCTATTCATTAATAAAAATTACTTTATTATAATAAAATATGTCTAATAGATTACAAAAACAAAAAGACTTTTTTAATATTAAAATTATTTTAAAATGTATATACAGTTGCATTTATTTTTATGTCAAATTTCTATTTATTATAAAATTTTGGGTAAATTTTTTCACCAGGGTCAGGACCGACAAAAATTATTATTTAATCGAGATCAATTTAACAAGTATGGATTTAAGGATGATAAAACCCTTATTCAATTTAAATTGCATTTAAAGAAAATTATGAATGGAATTGTGTAATTAACACACCTAGAAAGTCTTGAAAAAAACTCGTCCTAAAGATTTACCATTAAAAAAACTAAAAATTCATAATCTAATAACAACACTAGTGTCCTAGAACAGTCCCTCTCTCCCCCTCTTTGTTCAATTTCTACAGTAAAAAATTTCAGAAAATGTTTAATAAATTATATTTCTCTCTCAATATTTAATATATTGAGTCTTTTGTTTTTAATTAATTAGAATAGAGCGCTATTTTCTCTCTTTTTTTCCTTCAATTTTCTTCTTTATTATTTAGTTTATTCAATTTCCTTTTTTCCTTGAAGTTGCAGGATGATATTTTCTTAATAAATCAGTAGCTCTTTTCTTCTTGTGTGTGTGTGTGTGTGTGCGCGCGCGCGCGTGTGTGTGTGTGTGTGTGGTGTGTGTGTGTGTGTGTGGGTGTCATTTTATATTGACACTTGAGATAAAGAGGAAAACAAATCAAGATTTTTATTTGAAGTGTAGAACTGAGAATTGGTTTGATATATGATTGATTTTTATTGCCAAATTAATATTTTAGAGATGGTTATAATTAGCAATCATTAGTATGAATCTGGTTTAAGTTTTAGAAGATAAGGAAATTCCATGTTGATTTTGTCAATTCTAAAAGTTTATAGAGAGAGAAGATAAGGAATAAGATAGTGAGATGTATTTTATTTTGGTTTTGGTTTTATGTGGTTGATGAACGTTTGATAAAAATTGTGGTTAGAGATTAAAATTGTTGCTGGATTTTGTTTTGAAACAAAGAATTTGCTGTTTTTTTTTTTAGTTGGGAAAAAGACATCTATATTCCCAAGATTTGGAAAAATAATTATAAAGATCCCCAAATTTTTTAGAAAGGATCACAAAAATTCTTTTTTATCACTATACCCTTTGAATATATTAGTTAGAAAATTGACTTTAAAGTTTTTTAATTAATATAAATTTAATATAAGTAACATAATCCATCTAGTAGACTAATAATGTTAAATTATTTTAACATTGAAAATAATATTAAATTTTAAATTATTATATTTGTTTTAATAATATATTTTTATTTGTGGGTCAAATAAATGTGCAAGTAACAAAATATCTCCCGATTAATAATACTAAAATTATTTTTTACATAATATTCAAAACTAATTTTAATTTTAATTTATTATTTAAATATTATGTTTCTATTCATTAATAAAAATTACTTTATTATAATAAAATAGGTCTAATAGATTACAAAAACAAAAAGACTTTTTGAATATTAAAATTATTTTAAAATGTATATGAAATGCAAGTTATGCAACCCAAGAGAGGGGGTGAATTGGGTTTTTAAAAATTACGTAATACAATTCGCACAACAAATTAATCTAACGCCTTAATGGAATAGAAAACAATAAATTCAAACAAGCATAAAAATAAAAAAGTAAGAGAAGAGAAAAACAAACACACGTATTTTTACGTGGTTCGGCAATCCCTGCCTACGTCCATGCCTCCAAGCCAACCAAGCTCGAGGATTTCACTATCCAAACCACCCAAGGCTTCAAGTTCTTACAATTTACTTTCAAGGTGTCAATGAACCTTTACAATCAAGAGATTATCTCCCTAATCTCTTTACCCCAAGTGTTTCTCACATTTATACACTCACAATTTGATACGTAATGAAAATTACAACAAAACTCTCTTTAAGAGTGGATATGCAAATAATAGCTCAACAATGATTCAATCAATGATGATTTGCGTTTTGGAAGCTCAATATATGTTATATGATCTTATATTTGCTTGTATTAGTTCTTAAAATAAAGTTTGAGTTGAATTTTTATAGTTAAAGCCCGAAAACTAGCCGTTATAGGCAAATTCCCGCGCCCAAGCGGTTAGCCGCTTGATTTATCCGGCTAGCCGCTCAGGAACAGTGATATTACCGTTATTTTTGAATTTTGCTACAGTAACATTGTTCACTAAAATTACACTTTGACCCAAAACTTTCTATAATTATATTATGGCCTAAAACGTCATAAAACTTTATAAATATGTCCAATTTCAGAATTTCCTAAGAATAATTGACTTTCCAAAACTTTCTGAACTTATGATATGACCCTAAAGATATTATTATTTCACAAAAAATGTCATTTTCAACATAATACCCATATTTTTCAAAGTTCTCAAAACCTTGCACTTTAGTCCAAAATATTAATAAATTATAGTATGGCCCAAAACATTTCAAATGTTTGTAAAAACGTCCAACTCCAAAACTTAATAATAATACTTATTAAAATTAAAGATTTCAAAACTTTACATTTAAGTCCAAATTACTCAAAACCACAAGGTACTTTATCTTATAAAAATAAAATCTTTTAGTTTATAAAAAGTAATTAATTAAATTAATCTTTTGAGCTTCTCAAATGCTAAATCATGCATCAATTAAATCATACCGGCTTTACAAGAATTTATCGCACTAATTTATTTGTTGAGCTCTAAACTATATTCTTGATGTCGTCGTTGTCCGTTGAGTGTCTTCAATCTTGATTTCACTTGATTCACTTGCATAAATATTATCCTTCAAAAAAACTATTGAAAATGAAAAAATATAATATTTATTATTTTTACTTGATTGTTGATTCACTTTACATTTTTCATCTTTATCAAGCTTGATTGTTGTACTCATTGGAGTATTCTTGGTGGTATTTGATTCATCAATACCAAATCTCTTGAGCAAGTCTTTGACATACTTAGCTTGGTTGATGAAGATCCCCTCATTGTTTTGTTTGATTTGAAGTCCAAGAAAATACTTCAATTCTCCCATCATGCTCATCTCGAATTCCTTACTCATACAAGAAGAAAACTTTTTGCACAAAGATTCATTAGTAGAACAAAAAATAATATCATCAACATAAATTTGAACAACAAGCATATCTTGATTTTTATTCTTAATAAAAAGACTAGTATCCGCTTTTCCCATTGAAAAACTGTTATCCAACAAGAAATTTTTAAGTCTATCATACCATGCTCTAGGTGCTTGTTTTAATCCATATAATGCTTTTGATAACTTATAAACATGATTTGTAAATTTTTCATTTTCAAAACCAGGGGGTTGTTTCACATAAACTTCCTCCATAATATAACCATTTAGGAAAGCACTCTTCACATCCATTTGAAAATAAAATAAAATCTTTATGACATGCAAAAGCTAACAACATCCTAATGGATTCCAATCTAGCTACAGGTGCAAAGGTTTCATCAAAATCGATTCCTTCTTCTTGGTTGTATCCTTGAGCCACTAATCTAGCTTTATTTCTTACAACCACACCGGATTCATCCAGTTTATTTCTAAATACCCATTTAGTGCCTCTAATGGATTGATGTTCCAGTTTTGGAACCAATTCCCACACTTTATTTCTCTCAAATTGATTTAATTCCTCTTGCATTGCCATAATTCAAGACTCATCATTTTCCGCATCCGCAAAAGATTTTGGTTCAATTTGAGAAATAAATGCAGCATGCTCACATGTGTTTCTAAGTGATGATCTAGTTGTAATACCTCTTGAAGGATCACCTAAAATTAAATCCTTAGGATGAGAGGAAACATACCTCCACTTCTTGGGGAGTGTTTGAGAAATACCTTCTTGTTGCTCCATATTTGTTTGTTCTTCTTGTCTATCCTCTTGATTTTCTTGTTGTGCATTCTCTTGATTTTCTTTTGATGATTCTTCTTGTAACTCTCCATCTGCATCATCATTAACAACTCCTTTCTCTGCAGAGGAGGGGTTGGATTCATCAAACATAACATGCATGGATTCTTCCATAACTAAAGTTCGTGTGTTATAAACTTTATAAGCTTTGCTTGTGTTTGAATACCCGAGAAAGATGCCAACATCAGATTTTGGATCAAATTTACTAAGATTATCTTTTGTGTTTAAAATAAAATATTTGCATCCAAAAACTTTGAAATAACCAATGTTGGGTTTTCTATCTTTCCAAAGCTCATAGGGAGTTTTATTGAGATGAGGTCTAATCAACACCCGATTTAAAACATAACAAACGGTGTTGACGGCTTCGGCCCAAAAATATTTTGGTAATGCATTTTCATTTAACATGGTCCTAGCTATTTCTTGAATAGACATATTCTTTCTCTCAACAACTCCATTTTGTTGTGGAGTCCTAGGTGATGAAAATTGATGCTCGATGCCAAAATCATTACAAAAATTTTCAAATGCATGATTTTCAAACTCTCCACCATGATCACTTCTAATACAAGTAATAGAATAACCCTTTTCATTTTGAATCTTTTTATAGAAAATTCTAAATGCATCAATGGCATCATTCTTATTAGCTAAGAATAATACCCATGTGTATTTAGAATAATCATCTACAATTACAAATGCATAAAATTTTCCACTTAAACTAGCATATCTAGAAGGTCCAAACAAATCTATGTGAAGTAATTGAAGAGGTTTTGAAGTAGAGATATGATTCTTGTTTTTGAAAGAGGTTTTGATTTGTTTTCCAAATTGACAAGCTTCACAAATTATATCCTTTTGAAAACCAATTTTTGGAAGACCTTTAACTAAATCATTTTTTGAAATTTTTGAAATTAAATCCATGCTTGCATGTCCTAGTCTTCTATGCCATAACCAACCATCATCATGCAATGCCGAAAAACATTTATCATGAGTAAATGCACACTCTATATCAATCGTGTAAACATTGCCACATCTATTTCCCATAAACAGAATTTTCCCATCACATGCATTCTCAATAACACATCTTGATTTATCAAAAGCAACTTTATAACCTTTGTCACATAGTTGACTAATGCTAATCAAATTGTGTTTCAAATTTTCAACCAAACACACATTTTCAATTAGAGTTGAAGAAACTTTATCAACATTACCAATTCGGAGAATTTTTCCTTTTGAGTTATCTCCAAAGGATACATCTCCACCATTTTCGATTTTGGTGAAACTTGAGAACCATGCATAGTTTCTGGTCATATACCTAGAACATCCGCTATCCAAGTACCATTTATTTTTCTTTTTCTTCAAGCCCTACAAAGAAAATCTTATGTCTTAGGTACCCAAACCTTTTTGGATCCTTGAGCATTAGCAACGGTTCCTTTTGGAACCCAAATACATTTGACACCATAATATGCATTCCTTTTCACGGGACATCTATATTTCATGTGACCATTTTGATTACAATAATGACAAACAATCTTATGATCACTTATGGAGGTAGCTTTAACAAAATAATTCTTATAATACTTTTGCTTCAAGTTAGGTTTATACCCAAGTCCTCCTTTATCAAAAACACATTTTTGAGAGTCAAGCATGCTATCCAACATCTTTTGCCCATTTGTAAATTTTAGAACAACATTACTAAGTTCAATATTCTTTTTCTTGAGTATTTCATTTTCCTTTTTCAAATCATCTACATGTGACTCTAAATGCTCATGTGAAGTGCTAGGTTTTTCATTTGATAATGCAACTCTATTATGCAAGGTTTTATTCTCTAATTCTAATCCTTTAATCTTCTCATTCAATGACTCATTGCATTTTTGCATGGCATCCTTTTCATTTGTAAATTCTAGCAATTTCTTTTTAGGGCATGCATTCTTTTTACCAAATTTCATCAACTCATCATGCATTTCTTTAAAAGCATCATACAATTCATCATAGGTTGGATCACTTACCTCATTGAGATCACCATCATCTCCTATTGCCATAAGTGCTAGGTTTGATACTTCTTGCGACTCTTTTTCATCACTTGAATCTTCATCGCTATCATCCCAAGTAGCAACCATAGCTTTCTTCTTGAGTTTGTTGAGAAGTGGACATTCTGATCTTATATGGCCAGGCTTTTTGCATTCATAGCATATGATTACCTCTTTCTTCTCCTTTTGGTTTTTGAAGTTTCTAAATTTTCTTCGGTCATCGGTTTTCTTGAAAAATTTTCTGAACCTCCTTGCTGGCATAGCCAACTCCTCATCATCCGGCTCACTTTCCCCACACTCTCATATTTTGTGGTTTTGAGAGCAATGTTTTTCTTCTTTTCCTCATTTCCTCTTTCGGCTGCCAAATCTTCCTCATAAGAAATAAGAGAACCAATTAAATCATCAATAGGTAAGATATTCAAATCTTTAGATTCCTCAATGGCAGTCCTTTTTTGTCTCCATTCCTTAGGTAACGACCTAATGATTTTCTTAACTTTCTCGCTATTTGAAAAGGTCTTTCCTAGGGCTCCTAGAGTGTTTACTATGTCCGTAAATCTAGTATACATAGAATACACACTCTCATTTTGTTCCATTTGAAACAATTCATATTGCCGAGTGTACCTACTAATTTTAGACTCTTTCACTTGATTCGTGCCTTCATAAACAACTTCAAGTTTGTGCCAAATTTCATTAGCACTTTCACAACTAGACACTCTATGAAACTCTTTTTTATCGAGTACACAAAACAAGACATTCATGGCTTTGGAATTTAGAGAAGCTTTTCTCTTTTCCAATTCATTCCATTCCAGTGAAGGTTTTGGAATGTCTTCTTCGAATTCATTTTTAGTCAAAGGCATAAATGGACCATCACATACAACTTCCCAAATTTCATAATCTAGTGCTTGTAAATAAATTCTCATCATAGTTTTCCAATACGGGTAGCCATTTCCGTCAAAGAACGGTGGCCTAGTTGTGGATTGTCCTTCCCTAAAGGTTGAATCATTTTGGGTTGCCATGGTTCTATTACTCTAGACGGTTAAGTCCTAACAAGAGAACCAAGCTCTGATACCAAATGAAATGCAAGTTATGCAACCCAAGAAGGGGGGTGAATTGGGTTTTTAAAAATTATGCAATACAATTCGCACAACAAATTAATCTAACGCCTTAATGGAATAAAAAATAATAAATTCAAACAAGTATAAAAATAACAGAGTAAGGGAAGAAAAAACAAACACACGGATTTTTACGTGGTTCGGCAATCCCCGCCTACGTCCACGCCTCCAAGCCAACCAAGCTCGAGGATTTGACTATCCAAGCCACCCAAGGCTTCAAGTTCTTACAATTGACTTCCAAGGTGTCAATGAACCTTTACAATCAAGAGATTATCTCCCCAATCTCTTTACCCCAAGTGTTTCTCACACTTATACACTCACAATTTGATAAGTAATGAAAATTACAATAAAAACTCTCTTTAAGAGTGGATATGCAAATAATAGCTCAACAATGATTCAATCAATGATGATTTGCGTTTTGGAAGCTCAATATATGTTATATATGATCTTATATTTGCTTGTATTAATTCTTAGAATGAAGTTTGAGTTGAGTTTTTATAGTTAAAGCCCGAAAACTAGCCGTTATAGGCAAATTCTCGCGCCCAAGTGGTTAGCCGCTTGATTTATCCGGCTAGCCGATCAGGAACAGTGATATTACCGTTATTTTTGAATTTGCTACAGTAACACTATTCACTAAAATTACACTTTGGCCTAAAACTTTCTATAATTATACTATGACCTAAAACATCATAAAACTTTGTAAATATGTCCAATTTCAGAATTTTCTAAGAATAATTGACTTTCCAAAACTTTCTGAACTTATGATATGACCCCAAAGATATTATTATTTCGCAAAAAAGGTCATTTTCAACATAATACCCATATTTTTCAAAGTTCTCAAAACCTTGCACTTTAGTCCAAAATATTCATAAATTATAGTATGGCCCAAAACATTTCAAATGTTTGTAAAAACGTCCAATTCCGAAATTTAATAATAATACTTATTAAAATCAAAGATTTCAAAACTTTACATTTAAGTCCAAATTACTCAAAACCACAAGGTACTTTATCTTCTAAAAATAAAACTTTTTAGTTTATAAAAATTAATTAATTAAATTAATCTCTTGAGCTTATCAAATGATAAATCATGCATCAATTAAATCATACCGGCTTTACAAGAATTTATCGCACTAATTTATTCATTGAGCTCTAAACTATATTCTTGATGTCGCCGTTGTCCGTTGAGTGCCTTCAATCTTGAGTTCACTTGATTTACTTGCATAAATATTATCCTTCAAAAAAACTAGTGAAAATGTGACATACAATATTTATTATTTTTACTTAAGACACATGTTTGTTATCATCAAAATTACATTATATGTAGCCCTTTCGGCTAACAGTATATACAGTTGCATTTATTTTTATGTCAAATTTATATTTATTATAAAATTTTGGGTAAATTTTTTCACCAGGGTCAGGACCGACAAAAATTATTATTTAATCAAGATCAATTTAACAAGTATTAATTTAAGGATGATAAAACCCTTATTCAATTTAAATTGCATTTAAAGAAAATTATGAATGGAATTGTGTAATTAACACACCTAGAAAGTATTGAAAAAAACTCGTCCTAAAGATTTACCATTAAAAAAACTAAAAATTCATAATCTAATAACAATACTTGTGTCCTAGAACAATCCCTCTCTCCCCCTCTTTGTTCAATTTCTACAGTAAAAAAATTCAGAAAATGTTTAATAAATTATATTTCTATCTCAATATTTAATATATTGAGTCTTTTGTTTTTAATTAATTAGAATAGAGCGCTCTTTTCTCTCTTTTTTTCCTTCAAATTTCTTCTTTGTTATTTAGTTTATTCAATTTCCTTTTTTCCTTGAAGTTGTAGGATGATATTTTCTTAATAAATCAGTAGAACTTTTCTTCTTGTGTGTGTGTGGGTGTGGGTGTGTGTGTGTGTGTGTGGTGTGTGTGTGTGTGTGTGTGTCATTTTATATTGATACTTGAGATAAAGAGGAAAAAAAATCAAGAGTTTTATTTGAAGTGTAGAATTGAGAATTGGTTTGATATATAATTGACTTTTATTGCCAAAATAATATTTTGGAGATGGTTATAATTAGCAATCATTACTATGAATTTGGTTTAAGTTTTAGAAGATAAGGAAATTCCGTGTTGATTTTGTCAATCCTAAAAGTTTATAGAGAGAGAAGATAAGGAATAAGATAGTTTTGATATTAAGTGGGGTATAATTGAAAAAGAGATTTTAAGAGAATTTTACAGGGTTCCAATAATTTAATTCTATTATATATTATTCTTAGGCCCATACCTATCAAGTCAAACCGTTTATTTGAAAGCAAAGACGAATCACAAGTTTTTGAATATCCTTACGCGTAATTTCCTCATTCAGGCTTAAGTTTTTTTATTTCTTAGTCCAACAATTTCTCTAACAAACCCACTTCAATTTTGTTGAGGCAAAAACTTAGGATATCATAAACGAAAATAGATAACAACATTATACGACACCTAATAAAAGATTTAAAGGGGGCAGAAAGTTACATTATAACGATTAGCCCCACCACATGAATACGTAGGGGGGTCATTATCTGCCGGATAGGTGTGAGCCAAACCACACAGCTGCTTAAATTTCTTGGAATACTGATTAGGCTGGCAAGCTTGGCCACTGAAATTCTCAGTACAGCAAAATTTTGCATCTCTTAACGCATCACATGGACTATTGCATGCTACATACGATCCATTTTTGTTTGTGGCCACCAATTCTGGAGCGCACACATTGCTCAAGTCCGCAATGCAATCCACAACAGGACATGATGATCCAGACCTGTCCACTAACGTCCCGCCATCCGGTCTGATCCGGATCGGAACATTGAACCCGTGGTTCAAGCTCACTTCGTACGACACTTCAGATTTATTATTGATTGATAAATTGAGTAAGGTAACAGGGTATCTGGGCATTGGCCCTTGGCAATCAACTTGGCCTGTCCCGCAGTCTCCGGTCTCACAAGAAAAGTAAAACGATTCATTATTGGAGCATTTGGTTCGCGCCCAAATGCTACCGGTCCATGGTTCCGGCATGCTAAATATTTCCAGGGTGCCAGGTGCATGCTCAGAGTTGAAGTCACCAGAAGATGGAGATGCAGCAAGCCACACCGTGTATGAACACTGGTTCTCAATATTAAGAATTACTTCAGACTGCCCACCTGAAAAAGGAAACAAAAAAAAAAAAAGATTCAAAATTAGCCATCATTCCATTTCCTGGGTTACCTTTTTGCTTTTGTGTGTGTACACAAAAATGACTTACCAGAAATGATCAACAAAAGTAGGAGCAGGCTGGAAATAGAAGCTTTGTTTTCCATTACTTGTGTGTTTTCTGAGTAAGAAAACTAGCAATTAGAATGGGAAGGTATCCTTTTGTTTATTTTTATAAGCAAAGCCAGGAACATATTCTGGAAAGAATCAACCATAATATAAAATTTGCAACTCATTAATGAGTTAACTATAAAATGAAAGGAAATCATTGTGATGTCAAAAGCATATCCATTGAATTAATATATTGTGTTTATATTATAATCGCCAGGCTGGACAAATATCTGTTATATATCCCAATAAATGTTTTGCTCTTTACAGGCTTTGCTTATACCATAAAAGTAAAAAAACTTAAAATTCAACGATTTTTTTTTTTCCAATTTTATTATATTTTGGCTTAATTTGGCGATGCTTATTTGCAAATTCCAAGATATGCAATTGAATGCACAATTAATTATCGTTTGCAGCATGTCTTTAATTTTTAGGGTAAATTTCTGTAACATATGCACTTTGATTTTTTATTAAGTGTACGATTTAATTTTTTCGCTTCGAATCGAGATAAATTGAGCGCGATTAAAAGCTCAAGTGGTCGGATTTATTTTTCGTTACGGGTCCGTTATAAGCTTAATCTGTATTAAGCTTGTTAAAAAAAAAAAAAAAAAAAAAAAAGAAGAAGAAGAGCCCGTTTATATTTTGGTCGGGGGGGAGCTGTTTGGCATTTGAGAAAAGAGAGAGAGAAAGAGACAGAAGAGAGAGAGGGAGAATTTGACCCGGTTTGACCCGAGAACCCGACCCGAATCCGCGACCTTGACCCGGTCGTTTCTCCCGATTCCGGCCACCTCACCGGCCGTGCTTGGTACCGTTTTGAAGCTTGAGAGACAAGCAACGTATCCCTGCCGTCCTTGTCGCCGGAAACCGCCTGGAACGCCGCCGGTTGAAGTTCGAAACCCGCGGCCGAAACCCGTTTTCGTCGCCGTCGATTTTGCCGGATTTTTGGCACGTCACCACTTGAATCTTGATCCTCAGCTCACCAGCATCATTTTCCGACCAACCCCGTCACCTGAATCGGCCGGATTACCGCCGATTTGCCCTCGGAAAACTCGCGGCCTTGGGAGCTCGATCCGCCGCCGTTGTCGCGCGTGGTACGTCACCGCCGCCACCATTGAACTCAACGTGGCCGGAACTACCAGACCTAAGCTCCCCGTCGCCGTTGACTGAAGTCCGGTCACCGTTGACCGGCAGGGGCAATTCGGTAATTTCATAAAACTTTGGGAGTGATTTTGTAATTTATGAAATCAGTGGGTAATTTGATAATTTGAGGTTAGGGTAGTAAGGTAATTTGTGATTTCGAGGATAATTCGGTAGTTTAAGTTGTTAAGGACATTTCGGTAATTTTACGCTCCAAGGGTAATTTCGTAAGTTCAGACATTGTGATTATTTCCGTTATCCGAGTTGAGAATAATTTGGTAATTGAAGATTCTACGGATATTTAGGGTAAATAATGATGTTGAGGGCATTTTGGTACTTTTGACATGTAGGGTTATTTTGGTAATTATGTACATGCGGGAATAATTATTGTTGTTATATATTCGTTTCGAGAAGTATTATGTAATATTAGTTGTTCGGAGAATGATTATGTCGTTTCCTTGTTTAGGAGGATCCGCGAACGAGACTCAACCCGCAAACGGTGTTGATACCGAGTCTGGACATTGTCACTGTGAGTGGAAAATACAAAGTTTGTTTTCATAATATATGATGATTTTATGATACAGTGCAGTATGTTTTGATAAATAAGTATTTGATGCTTCGATTTAATGATTTCTAGAAAATTGATTTTAGCAAATGAGATTTGAAAAGAAAGAAAGATTGTTTTACAGTTTTAGCTTGGATGCTTGAATTCGTTATTGGCTTAGTGGAGGACACTCTAGATGTTTATATAGTTATGAGATAACTGGGCGAAGGACGCATTGCGAGAAGCCCAAAGAGTATGAAAGAGAAAGTTATGAAAGTTAAGAGAGTGTCTTGCTAAGCGGTAATCGAATGAAGGTAGCTCAAGTAAGAGATTTGAAAAAGAATGTGAAAGTTTGAGAAAGACAGAATGAGATTTCGATGATTTGTTTTACGATATTTTCGAATACAATTGTACGTCACTGAGAATGAGTTTGAATAATAACTTTATTGTCGTTTTTGAGTAAATGCTTGATATGAAATTGAATGGATTTGAGATATGTTGAAGAAAAAGAAAATGAGATTTCAGATGAGATTATATGTTTTATGTACATGTGTATAAATGTTATTTGAGAAATTATTAAACAGTACCCTTCCCTCCAGATACAGAGATACAGATACAGATGAGATGAGATGAGATGAGATAGAGGCCTTTGGGGCCCGTCTGAACACACATAGAGGCTTTGGGCCGTGTGTTTGGGCGCTTTTGCCTTTTGGGGGCTTATGCATGCAGTATGATGATTACAGAGATACAGATATGAGATATGAGATGAGATTTTCCCCATCTATCCGTTGTAGCTCCGGGGCGTGGCGGTACCCAGATAGTACGTCATTGCCTGTCCGTTGAGGTCCGGATATGATAAGATTATTCCCCTGGGTACTTGTTTGATGATAGCTTTTGATATGCAGTATTTGATATGACAAGTATTATGATTTCATCGATTTTATACAGATTTATGTAAAATTGTATTTCAGTGACTGATTTGAATTAAATATGTTTATATAAGTTTTTATGAGAGTTTGAAGAAAATTGATTTGAGAAAGAACAAATCATTTTAAATAAATTTATTTTTTAGAAACTAGTATCCACTCACTGAGTTTTATACTCACCACGTTTTTCTTTTATCATATTGTTTCCCCCCACAGGAGATTTGCAGGTACATCTGTCGACTCAGTATCGGTAGCTAGATTTGTAATTGTGACCACGTGATGGTGCTAGGAGTCGTAGATTTAATATCTTGATATTTGAGATATTGTGATTTGTATTTATTGTTATATTTTGTTATTAAGAATAATCTTTGTATTTGTTTTTAATATTTGAGTGTTTTGGGTGATGTTTGAGGTGTTGACTTTGGGTGATGTTTGAGGTGTTGACTTGAGGAGTTGGTTATGAAGGTTTGATGATTATTGAGATATTATTGGGAGTGTTGTTTTGTACATTGTAGTTTTGGGAATGTCGTATTTATAGGGGAGGTTCTGCCGAAATTTCGGTAGAATCTTTACGAGTTTAGACAGACTCGCCCTGGGAGTGCGGGGCGGGTCGTTTCAGTTGGTATCAGAGCATGGTTATAGATTCTGTAGACTTTCCTGTTGTAAATAGAATAAGTCTTATTGTTATTAAGTCGGAGTGATATTTTGTAGGCACCATCATGATTCGTCGTAGCAGTAGACGTGGCCGCGGACGTGCCCGTGGTCGTGGCCGTACTAGACTAGTAGCTGGGTTGACTGAAGGAGATGTACCTGCGGGGGAAAATAATCCCGTAGACGAGGGAATAGTTGAATCTTCAACGCACGAGGTTGTGCAACAGGCAGCAGAAAATGCTCCAAACATTGAGCAGTTGATTGATAGATTAGCTCAGATTGTGACTACAGTGGTACAGAATCAGACTCATCTGCATGTCGGTCATGCAAATACTATCGAGCGTGTACGAAGTTTAGAGGTAAAGATTTTTAATGGTTCTGGTGATCCACACATTCTTTTATTTCTCGTGCATTTGTTATGCATATAGAGAGGGAATCTGAATTGCTAGATTATGGTTTGATAGTTAGTACACCTACTGGAGGGTCACTACTTGCGGAGAGGGTGTACCGAGATTGCATGATTCGATTGACTGAGCATGAATTTAAGGCGAATTTGATTATTTTAGGCATTCGAGATTTCGATGCCATTTTGGGCATGGATTGGCTTACATTTCACCATGCTACTGTGGAGTGTTTCAAAAAAGAAGTTGTGTTTAACAAGCCAGGAGAAATTATGGTGAAATTTTGTGGTGAGCGTAAAGTTTTACCCTCATGTGTCATATCGGCCATTGAGGCAAGATGCTTATTAAGGAAGGATTGTTCAGCCTATCTTGCATACGTTATGGACACTAAAGCTCAGAAGTTGAGATTGGAGGATATTCCAATAGTTCAGGAATTTTCAGATGTATTTCCAGATGAACTTCCAGGGATGCCACCTAGCAGAGAGATTGAGTTTTCCATTGATTTAGTCCCTGAGACGGCTCCTATATCTATAACACCATATAGGATGGCTCCAGCTGAACTAAAGGAACTTAAGATTCAACTGCAAGAATTGGTGGATAAAAGGTTTATTAGACCTAATGTGTCTCCATGGGGTGTTCTGGTTTTGTTTGTTAAGAAAAAAGATGGTACTCTTAGAATCTTCTTTGACTATAGGCAGGTGAATAAAGTTACCGTGCGTAATAAATATCTACTTTCGCGTATTGATGACTTGTTTGATCAACTTCGGGGAGCTAAGGTGTTTTCCAAGATTGATTTACGCTCGAGATATTATCAGTTTAGAATTAAAGAGGCCGATATTTCTAAAGCAGTATTCAGAACTCGTTTTGGGAATTATGAGTTCTTGGTGATGCCATTTGGCTTGACTAATGCCGCAACAGCTTTTATGGATCTTATAAATAGGGTGTTTCGCCCTTATATGGATTGATTTGTGATTGTGTTTATTGATGACATTTTAGTGTATTCTCGAAGTCAGGAGGAACATGAGGAGCACTTGCGGACTGTTCTGCAGACCTTAAGGCAAAAGCAATTGTATGCTAAGTTTAACAAGTGTGAGTTCTGGTTGGATAAGGTAGCATTTCTGGGCCATGTGATATCAGTTGAAGGAATTTATGTTGATCCTCAAAAGTCGAAGCGGTTGTAAATTGGGAACGGCCTACAAATGTAACTGAAGTTCGAAGTTTCCTTGGATTAGCTGGCTATTATCGTAGATTTGTGGAGGGATTCTCCAAGATTGCTACTCCTCTGACACGGTTAACCAGAAAGAATGCTAAGTTCCAGTGGGATGATGACTGTGAAAAGAGCTTTCAAGAACTCAAGGCACGGCTTACTTCAGCACCAGTTCTTACACTTCCATCGGGTAATGAAGGGTTTGTGGTTTTCAGTGATGCATCCAGGCAAGGATTGGGTTGTGTACTAATGCAACATGAGAAAGTAGTGGCTTATGCTTCTAGACAACTTAAAAAGCATGAACAGAACTACCCGACTCATGATCTAGAGTTAGCGGCAGTGGTATTTGCACTCAAGATATGGAGGCATTAGTTATACGGAGCTACATGCCAGATTTTCACTGATCATAAGAGCTTGAAGTATTTGTTTACTCAGAAGGAGTTGAATTTGAGACAGAGGAGATGGATCGAATTGATTAAGGACTACGATTGCACTATCGATTATCATCCGGGCAAAGCGAATGTGGTAGCAGATGCACTAAGTAGGAAGACTTCCAGCTCTATCGCTCATTTGCGAGTGAAATATGTGCCTTTATTGATTGAGATAAGATCTTTGGGAGTCGAGTTGAATACTGATAATCGTGGAGCTTTGATAGCTAACTTTCGAGTTAGGCCGACTTTGATTGACAAGGTTCATCAGATGCAAGATCAGGATTTGCAGTTACAAAAATTGAAAGAGGATGTGCAAAAAGGCTTACAGACTGATTTTGCGGTGAGAGATGATGGAGTTTTAGTTATGGGTAATCGACTTTGCGTACCCGACGTTAAGGAGTTGAAAGAGGAGATCATGGAAGAAGCTCATTGTTCAGCTTATGCAATGCATCCTGGCAGTACGAAGATGTATCGTACCTTGAGAGATCATTATTGGTGGCAAGGTATGAAGAGAGAGATAGCTGAATTTGTATCTCGGTGTTTAGTTTGTCAGCAGGTTAAAGCTGAACACCAGAGACCAGCAGGGTTTTCTCAGCCGCTTCCTATCCCTGAGTGGAAATGGGAGCACATCACTATGGATTTTGTAGTGGGACTTCCACGTACTCAGAGTGGTCATGATAGTGTTTGGATAGTTGTTGATCGACTTACAAAATCTGCTCACTTTTTACCATTCAAGACCACATTTTCGATGGACAAGTTAGGAAATATTTTTGTGGCTGAGATAGTCCGACTTCACGGAACACCTGTGTCTATTGTTTCAGATAGAGATTCTCGATTTACTTCGAAGTTCTGGACAAGCTTGCAAAAGGCTTTGGGCACCAAGTTGAATTTTAGTACAGCTTTTCATCCGCAGATTGATGGTCAGTCAGAGCGTACTATTTAAACCCTGGAGGATATGTTACGAGCTTGTGTTTTAGAGTTCAAGGGTAGTTGGGACATTTATCTTCCCTTAATGGAGTTTGCTTATAATAACAGTTATCAAGCTAGCATCGAGATGGCTCCTTATGAGGCTTTATATGGCAGGAAATGTAGAACTCCGGTATGTTGGGATGAAGTTGGAGAGCGGAAGCTTTTTGGTCCCGAATTGGTTCAGAATACTAATGAGAAGATACAACTTATTCGGGAAAGACTAAAGGCAGCCCAAAGCAGACAAAAGAGCTACGCAGATAAGCGTAGGCGAGAACTTGAATTTGAAGCGGGTGATAAGGTTTTCCTACGGATATCTCCTTGGAAAGGGGTACTTCGATTTGGGAAGCGTGGGAAGCTAAGTCCACGTTACATTGGACCATATGAGATTGTAGAGCGTATTGGTCCGTTGGCATACCGATTAGCTCTACCACCTGAGTTATCCAGAATCCACGATGTGTTTCATGTCTCAATACTCCGGAAGTACGTGTATGATTCTAGTCATGTATTATCGAGACAACCAATTGAACTGAAAGAAGATTTGACTTATGAAGAAGAGCCCGTGGAAATACTAGAACAGAGGCATCAAGTTTTGCGTTCAAAAACTATTCCGCTAGTAAAAGTGTTGTGGAAGAATCATGCAAGGGAAGAGGCTACTTGGGAACGCGAGGACTTGATGCGAGCTCAGTATCCCCATCTCTTTTTATCAGGTACGTAAATTTCGAGGACGAAATTTTTATAAGGGGGGAAGATTGTAACATATGCACTTTGATTTTCTATTAAGTGTACGATTTAATTTTTTCGCTTCGAATCGAGATAAATTGAGCGCGATTAAAAGCTCAAGTGGTCGGATTTATTTTTCGTTACGGGTCCGTTATAAGCTTAATCTGTATTAAGCTTGTTAAAAAAAAAAAAAAAAAAAAAAAAAGAAGAAGAGCCCGTTTATATTTTGGTGGGGGGGAGCTGTTTGGCATTTGAGAAAAGAGAGAGAGAAAGAGACAGAAGAGAGAGAGAGAGAGAATTTGACCCGGTTTGACCCGAGAACCCGACCCGAATCCGCGACCTTGACCCGGTCGTTTCTCCCGATTCCGGCCACCTCACCGGCCGTGCTTGGTACCGTTTTGAAGCTTGAGAGACAAGCAACGTATCCCTGCCATCCTTGTCGCCGGAAACCGCCTGGAACGCCGCCGGTTGAAGTTCGAAACCCGCGGCCGAAACCCGTTTTCGTCGCCGTCGATTTTGCCGGATTTTTGGCACGTCACCACTTGAATCTTGATCCTCAGCTCACCAGCATCATTTTCCGACCAACCCCGTCACCTGAATCGGCCGGATTACCGCCGATTTGCCCTCGGAAAACTCGCGGCCTTGGGAGCTCGATCCGCCGCCGTTGTCGCGCGTGGTACGTCACCGCCGCCACCATTGAACTCAACGTGGCCGGAACTACCAGACCTAAGCTCCCCGTCGCCGTTGACTGAAGTCCGGTCACCGTTGACCGGCAGGGGCAATTCGGTAATTTCATAAAACTTTGGGAGTGATTTTGTAATTTATGAAATCAGTGGGTAATTTGATAATTTGAGGTTAGGGTAGTAAGGTAATTTGTGATTTCGAGGATAATTCGGTAGTTTAAGTTGTTAAGGACATTTCGGTAATTTTACGCTCCAAGGGTAATTTCGTAAGTTCAGACATTGTGATTATTTCCGTTATCCGAGTTGAGAATAATTTGGTAATTGAAGATTCTACGGATATTTAGGGTAAATAATGATGTTGAGGGCATTTTGGTACTTTTGACATGTAGGGTTATTTTGGTAATTATGTACATGCGGGAATAATTATTGTTGTTATATATTCGTTTCGAGAAGTATTATGTAATATTAGTTGTTCGGAGAATGATTATGTCGTTTCCTTGTTTAGGAGGATCCGCGAACGAGACTCAACCCGCAAACGGTGTTGATACCGAGTCTGGACATTGTCACTGTGAGTGGAAAATACAAAGTTTGTTTTCATAATATATGATGATTTTATGATACAGTGCAGTATGTTTTGATAAATAAGTATTTGATGCTTCGATTTAATGATTTCTAGAAAATTGATTTTAGCAAATGAGATTTGAAAAGAAAGAAAGATTGTTTTACAGTTTTAGCTTGGATGCTTGAATTCGTTATTGGCTTAGTGGAGGACACTCTAGATGTTTATATAGTTATGAGATAACTGGGCGAAGGACGCATTGCGAGAAGCCCAAAGAGTATGAAAGAGAAAGTTATGAAAGTTAAGAGAGTGTCTTGCTAAGCGGTAATCGAATGAAGGTAGCTCAAGTAAGAGATTTGAAAAAGAATGTGAAAGTTTGAGAAAGACAGAATGAGATTTCGATGATTTGTTTTACGATATTTTCGAATACAATTGTACGTCACTGAGAATGAGTTTGAATAATAACTTTATTGTCGTTTTTGAGTAAATGCTTGATATGAAATTGAATGGATTTGAGATATGTTGAAGAAAAAGAAAATGAGATTTCAGATGAGATTATATGTTTTATGTACATGTGTATAAATGTTATTTGAGAAATTATTAAACAGTACCCTTCCCTCCAGATACAGAGATACAGATACAGATGAGATGAGATGAGATGAGATAGAGGCCTTTGGGGCCCGTCTGAACACACATAGAGGCTTTGGGCCGTGTGTTTGGGCGCTTTTGCCTTTTGGGGGCTTATGCATGCAGTATGATGATTACAGAGATACAGATATGAGATATGAGATGAGATTTTCCCCATCTATCCGTTGTAGCTCCGGGGCGTGGCGGTACCCAGATAGTACGTCATTGCCTGTCCGTTGAGGTCCGGATATGATAAGATTATTCCCCTGGGTACTTGTTTGATGATAGCTTTTGATATGCAGTATTTGATATGACAAGTATTATGATTTCATCGATTTTATACAGATTTATGTAAAATTGTATTTCAGTGACTGATTTGAATTAAATATGTTTATATAAGTTTTTATGAGAGTTTGAAGAAAATTGATTTGAGAAAGAAAAAATCATTTTAAATAAATTTATTTTTTAGAAACTAGTATCCACTCACTGAGTTTTATACTCACCACGTTTTTCTTTTATCATATTGTTTCCCCCCACAGGAGATTTGCAGGTACATCTGTCGACTCAGTATCGGTAGTTAGATTTGTAATTGTGACCACGTGATGGTGCTAGGAGTCGTAGATTTAATATCTTGATATTTGAGATATTGTGATTTGTATTTATTGTTATATTTTGTTATTAAGAATAATCTTTGTATTTGTTTTTAATATTTGAGTGTTTTGGGTGATGTTTGAGGTGTTGACTTTGGGTGATGTTTGAGGTGTTGACTTGAGGAGTTGGTTATGAAGGTTTGATGATTATTGAGATATTATTGGGAGTGTTGTTTTGTACATTGTAGTTTTGGGAATGTCGTATTTATAGGGGAGGTTCTGCCGAAATTTCGGTAGAATCTTTACGAGTTTAGACAGACTCGCCCTAAGAGTGCGGGGCGGGTCGTTTCAATTTCACCCCACCCTCTAATTAAATTGACATACTTCAATTCATCTTCCAAAAGTGTGAAAACGTCAATCTACCCTCCAAAAACCGTTAACTCTATGTTAGTTTTAACATCGAAAAGAATAAAATTGTATTTGTATATATACCGTAACGAGCGTTAGATATAGAGCCTTGTGCACATGAAATCAATATCAGCAACACTGTACACATGATATGTAAGCATAGATTTAGAATTAAATAATCAAACTAGTTTGATTTAGTAGATATATATAAGGCCTAAGGTTTCCACCAAAAGATATAAAAATACTTAAAAAAAAAAAACCAAAAAAGCCGCAATATACAAAATCAAAGAAAAAGTAAAATTTCTTCTCTAAGTTTAAGAAAAAAATTCTTTTATTACTACTTGCTTTTAGTAGTGATAGATGCGCTCACACGTTAAGTGCAAATCAAACTTAAGATATAAGTTAAAAATTCTTTGGGTGACAGATAGTGATTTGAATGCCCAAATTATTAGTACAAAAAAGCAAAGATACGATTTCTAAATTATAGTAATTTTTTATGTTATGTGAGAATTTCAATCTAATAATTTCCACTGCAAAAGCATTTACCCAACACTCATAAGGGAGAAAGTTTAGGCAAACATATGAACTCATCACTCATCCAACTATTAATAAAATTATTTGGATTCTAATAAAAAATATCAGTAACGAATTTAGTAGGAACATTGGACATAAAATTGATGGATAAAAAAATTGAAACATTTAAAAGCGTAATAGTAAAGTTCAACCCAAATTAAGGTTTAATCCAACCAAAACCAAATTTTATAAAATAAATTTGGTATCTAAGCTAAATTTTTGGGATCCTACCTAATTAATAGGGACATCTAAGAGAAAATTAGAGGAAGTATTAATTGAAATACATAGACCCATAAGGGAGAATATTTATCAAAACTAGGAACTCATTCAATGAAAAATAATTTTATTTAGAATTTAACCCAAAAATATTTAATAAAAATATTTAATATAAAACTAATGGACAAATAACTGTAACATACCTATGACACAAAAAGTTTAACCTAAATTAGAAAGTACCTCACTAAAAGTAAAATTACAAAAAAAACTTAACCCAAATATTTGAAATATTACTAAGTTAAATCAGAATATTCAACACAAAAATGGTAGAATAACTAGTTGACACACATTAAACCCAAAAGGAGAAAATAGAAACAAATTTAAAAACTTATTCAACGTAAATGAATTAACTTAAAAATCTAATATAGAATATTGGTATTTAATGAATTCAATACAAATATTAAACACAAAATTGGTGGACTAATAAGTTAACACATTTTATCCTATAAGCGAAAAAATTTAACAAAACTCAAGAACTAGTCCAACCAAAGTAAAATTAAAAAAATAAATTTAACAATTGAACCCAATTAATTAGAATCTTATCCGAGTAATTGAAATATTCAACGTAATGACAGTGGAATAACGAATTGAAACATGTGAGTCCAATGGAGGTATAACCATAAAATTCATCCAATAAAAAATGAATTTATTTGAAATTTAACCGAAATATTAACATTGAATGTAAGACTATTAAAAAAAATAGTTAATTATTAGTTGAAATAAGTAAAAATATTTGACGAAAAATTAAATTATTTAAAAGTTAACTAGCAATACTAGTATTGAATGAATTTTGTGAAAATATTAAATACAAAACTAGTGAATTATAAGTTTAGAATATTAAAAACAAAATTAGTTAATTATTAGTTGAAATAAGATAAAAAATTTAACAAAAAATTAAATTATTTAAAATTTAACCAGCGATACTAGTATTGAATGAATTTTGTGAAAATATTAAATAGTTAATTATTAGTTGAAATAAGGTAAAAAAAAGTTAACAAAAAATTAAATTATTTAAAATTTAACCAGCAATACTAGTATTGAATGAATTTTATGAAAATATAAAATACAAAGCTAGTGAAT
This sequence comes from Citrus australasica, assembly GCA_029618585.1. NCBI lineage: Eukaryota > Viridiplantae > Streptophyta > Magnoliopsida > Sapindales > Rutaceae > Citrus > Citrus australasica. The sequence continues at coordinate 7,534,480 of JARCIV010000006.1, forward strand.
TATAAGTTTGAAACAAAATATGCGAATAAGTAAAAAAAACAATTGACCAAAATTAAAGACGTGAAATCAACTTGAAACATCAACGATATATTAGTATTTTAACTAAAAGAGTTACAATATTATAATTATGCTCAAATATTTTTTTATGTTAAATAGATGTTAATTATTTAACAATTTCCTTAATATTTTCTATTTCATTTTCTTTTATTTCCTCAGCACTAAAAATAACTTTCTATAAATTATTCAATCATCAACCGGTAAGAACCCGGTCAAGTTTTGCACCATCTGTATCTGCATTGTAGCAAATAACTATTAAAAAATAGATGTCGATGAAACTTGGCTGAATGAAGACAAACAATCAAGAAGTTTTTAAAAAAGATTAAGATTCAATATTAAGATAAGCTTTTGCTGAGTACTGAATCAATAATTAGAATTGATTTAAATTTTTATTTTTTTTATTTATCTTATCTAACTACCATTGATTTAGTGCTCAGCAAAAACTCAGCTCAGCACTGAATCCTTATCCTTTTAAAAAACCCACTTGATCCTTGTCCAATCACCATAGGCACCATAGCAGGCCTTGCCATATGTACTGAGATAACAGGCCTTTGGCAGGAATCGTTTGCCTACATAATAATGAAATTTCTTGAAACATTCATATGGAGAAATTCATGAATGAAATTAAAAGACTTATCATTCTCAACCCAACAAAGTACAGTAATAAGGATTCTCAAGATCTAAATTTAAAAAAAAAATGTAAAGAACTCCAATCTAAGACTCCTGAGCCACACAGCTGAACATTTATCACAGCTGGCCATTCTGGAGAACTGCCACTAGAAATATTTAAGATCAACCCAAAAATTTAAGATTAGCCATCCTCTTCCGAATAATATCCCCAGTATACCGTCCAACAGCATGGCAGATAAGCTCATCTTTAAATGCCACTCTAGAAAAATCAAATAGAACTGGGCAGTCAGTTACAAATGCACAATGGCAGTTCAAATTTTATTATAAGTCCAAATAAAAGAAAGAGCATGGAAAAACCCACAAAGTAAAATAAATCCAAAGTATTCAAATATGGAGTAGCGATAAGGAGCAGACATCTTCACTTTAAAATCATTCAAACGGAGCTAAAAGACCCAAAAACAAAAAAAATCTAAAATGCACTAAGCGACAAAACATAGTGCATTGCAGTCCATCTTTTCCTCATCTTTTAGCTCCATTCGCTTTTCAAAATCATCTGGACATCCCCACACCTAAGCACCATTCTTCAAATAAGTTCCACACTTCAAACTTAAACTACATATTTGCAAAGTTCAAAAGACCATGCATGTTATAAAAACTCAAATCTCAATGTCACAACCATTATACAGTCAACACAACACACCATCGAGAAGATTTCAATGGCTTAAAGAGTTATCGGAAGTACACACCCAATGTCATAATCACATCTCAATTGATATCGAAGCTTCTCAGCCTGTTCATGAGATAGGAAATAAAATGAAATGGAGAATAAAACAACAAATTATTATCAATTAATTTTAAAAATGGCATGATGAAAATCATACTTCAAAACCTTCAACATCTGTAGGCACCTCAAGTGGTTTGAAAAAATTGAAAAAAGATCTCTCTGCCTTCTCTATCCAGCATTGTCCTGGATACCAATGAATCACCGTCCTACACAACAGTAGCACCAGCAAGCAAAATTTAGATCAAGGTATAACAATATAGAAAAAGACTTATTCTCAATAATCTTACTGCAAACACTATAGCTCTCAAAGTAAGTTACCCAATAGCTTCCTTGAGAACAATATCAGTTTCATCAATCATGCGATAAGTCCTTTCCAAGACAGAATTCTTGAAGTAAGAATTGGGGCCAAAGGTGAATTCAAGCTTAAACCCCTCAGAATCATTAATCCTAGACCACTTAATGTCTGTAAGATACTTCAAAGCTCCTTGATCATGCTTGGTAATCTGATTCGAAAGAAAATATTTCAAGAATACAAATCCTTGACCATGGCAAAAACAAATAAAAATAAAAAATGGAAGAAAAAACCTAAATACTCTAGTAACTTACATTCTGACGAAGCCCATGGTGACTTTTCATCGCAATAAACCAGAAATCAGGTACTCCTTTCTCTGCATTACGAGCATAAACAATCAAATATAAATCCACAAGGACATTTGCCACAATAATTTTAAAGGAATTTCATAATTCCTATGTTGATATTCGAAGGGTACCTTTGGTAGCTTTATCCTCTGACTGGACCGTTGCACCATCATTAGGAGCCCCTTTCACTTCAGTAACACCGTTGACAATGTCATACCTCTGTACGGTACAATCAATTGGATTATAGGAAATTACATGAATCAAGCTTCAAATAATCCGAGAGAAAGCTCATGCTGTCATGCATAACATACACATGAATGTAAAAAGACACAAGGCAACCATGCCCTCACACAGTCTATGGCACTATTTTAACACAGCCTCAAGAGCACACCAGGCTAATCAGTATGTGGCCCACAGAAGAGGAAACCCAATGCAGTTTTTGGTAAAACAAAAAAAGATATGTACAATTTCCTTTTCTTTGCCTTTCTTTTTTTCTCTTCAAATATCCCATAAAAGAGACTACCCCATCGTTACATTACATGGGTCAGGATATTCTTAATTCCCAAGTAAATATATTCACCTTCCTATACAAAAGCAGAAAATTTTGTTAGATAAAATGGTAAGATACCTTGGTGTCTAGAGGCTGACACAATTTAACATAATTGGCTTCCTCTTTTCTTCTCTTCTCAAAGAATTCTGCCTCCAATTTATTAAGCTCAATCTGTAAATCATTAAAGAGTCATCAACCTCATCTTGTTGTCGAGTGTTTGAGCAATTAGAGAAATGAAAAAACCATGAAGGGTGCAAAATACACCCAACAACATAAACGAAAACCAAAGTTGAAGAAATTTCCTCATTCATGATATTTATAATGATGTCAAATTGTCATTTGAGGCATTGACCAAGTTGATTACCATTATAAAGTGAGTCAGAAACTAGTAATATAATGTATATCAACATTGCAGAGGGAAGTTAATGAGAACTGCCTGCCGTACTCAATATGACTTTCCATTTTAAGGCATTGGTCAATATTATTAACAAGATAATCATAAACCATTTACTACATTGAATTAGTGGCAAAAATGTCAATCAACTCCTATTACCCACCAAATAGATCCAAAAATAAAGATTTTTGAAATACACAATTTATCATGTCCACACCATACTAATAGCACAAAGTGACATCATATCAATGACCTAGTTAAAATAAAAAAGAACTTGCCTCAATCTTTCTGAGAGACTCAATTTTCTGAGCCAAGTTCTCAGCTGCAGGGTTATCAAATTCAATCTGCAAAAGCAATGATCCTTACATCAGGTAATGATGAAATACTCACGTCTACTATTGACCTCATTTTGATCTTAGAATTATTGAAGGATTTGACTGACCCAAAAGACTACAGTAACATACCTTCCTTTTGGTCCGTCTCCCACAAGTTGTATCCCCACTAAACCATGAAATAGCATGGCAAACAATCTCCTTTTTAATTGTCACACTACATAAAAAAAACAGAACTCTGGAATCCATTACAAGCCCCATAAAGTTAAAAACTCCAAAGTATTCAAATACGTTCAACCCTTCAAACCTAAACTACATATTTCTGAAATATAATCACCATGCTCGTTATAAAAGCTCAATTCCTAATATCATAACCACTGTACAGCGGACAAGGAGCATTATCAAGAAGATTTACATGGCTTAAAAAAAGAGGTATCAAGACTACATACCCAATTTCGTAATCATGTTCCAATTGATGAAGAAGCTTAACCTATTCAAGAAATTGAAAAAGATAAGGAACCGAAAATAAAACAACCAATTATCCACAAGTCATGATGTGAATCTTACATCAATAGATTCGTCATATACAGGGAATTCAAGTGATTTGAAAAAATTGAAAAAACTTTTCTTTGGCTTCCGTGTTGAGCATTCTCTTGTCAAGCATTTTTCTGGATACCATTTAATCTTCGTCCTACAAAACACCAATAGAACAACAAGAACAAAAATTTTGATCATCTAAGGTATAACAGTAGGGAACAAGACTTCTCAAATCTCAATGATCTTACTACAGATTCCAAACGATATAGCTCGCAACATAATTGCAAGGAAAGAATAGAAGTTAATTACCCTATTGCTTCATCAAAAATAAGTTTAACTTCATCAATCATGACGAACTTCTTTGCCAAGACATCGTTCTTGAAGTATGGATTAGGGCCAAAGAAGAATTCAAGCTTGAATTCACGACAACAAACAATCCTGGACGACTTAATGTCTATAAGATACTTGAGAGCTTCCTCATCAGCCTTAGTAATCTGATTTCAAGGTATATTGGAAAAAAAAGGTTTTAAGAACGCAAATCCTTGATAGTGGCAGCAACTAAAAAAAAAAATTATGCTCAAATAACTTACTTCTTGAGCTAGTAAGGAATTATTTGTCATTGCAGTGAGCCAGAAATTAGGCACTCCTTTCTCTCCATTTTGCATGCAAACAATCAAATATAATTCCGATGTTGATATTAAAAGAGTACCTTTGCTAGCTTTATCCTCTCCGAGGTCTATTGCTCCATTTGCGGCCCCTTGAACTCCATCAAGGCCGTTGATAATGTCAAATCTCTACAAGTAGAGTACAGGCAACAATCAATGTGTCTAAAGGAAATTAGATGAACGAATCTTCCGCATTCTCCCAGACAAATTAATTAGGCTCACATGATACAAGTTAAATGTTAAAAGCCAAAGGGCAACAATGCCCTTGCACAGCTAGAATAGTTATGGCACTATTTTAAACACCTAGCATCAAGAGCACACCAGACTATAAAGGAAGAAACCCAAATTATTTTTTAGATTGGACGGCATGAAATGATACCTTGGTGAACAGAGGCTGATACAGTTTTTCACATTCAGCTTCGTGCCTTGCTCTTTCCTTGAGGAATTTTGCCTCCAATTCATCACGTTGCCTCTGTAACTGATAGAAGAATCATCATGTTAACCTCCTCTCCTTGTCAAGATTTTCAGCAATTATAACCATCAGTAATCACCATGAAGTGGCAAAACGGTCAATCATCTGCTATTGCACTACCAAGTAGCAACAGAATAACATGTACATATATATATATAACACAGATAGTGATGACATAATCTATAGCGCACACAATGTGGCAGTGAAAATATAAATAACAAATCATGCACGTGCTTGTATCTGCCTGAGAGCCTCAATTTTCTGCGTCAAATTCTCAAGTTTATCCTACACAATAACAATTAATCGTCCATTAAACAATCAAAGCCCTAAATGTAAACATATATAATACTAATCTTACTAAAAAAGCAAAAAATAAATGAGACAATCATCACTTAATTACCTTTGGAACGGCCAGGAGGTCGGCTCGAGCCCCTTTGTCAAGGGCTACACGGAAACCAAAACAAAACGAGAGTCAGATCAGATAGTCTTCAAAACTCTAATTTCGGTTTAGTTCATCAATTATTAACTAAGGTTACATGCACGGAGATCGTTATCCTTCTCGTCACTGCACATCGTGGAGGATAAATGACGGTTTTTCAGAGAAAGGATTAGGATGCTAAAACCCTAAAATTAATTAGATGGCGAAAGGAAAAGATGAATTTTGGTTTAAAATGTAGAAACGTGGCCGCTCTTAGAAAGTTAAAATCGTTTTCAACAAGGCAAAGGATATATTTTTATCTATGGAAAGTCAAACTTCAATTTCCGACACGTCGCTTTGTGCAACTTGCCTTCTTTCGATATGGTCATTTGTGTTCAAATTCTAGAGAAATAGGATCTTACTCGGAAAATAATTTCAACTTTGTCTAATTTTTTAGAATAATTCTAATTTATATTATAAAAAAGGTTTTTTGAATTAAAATTATAAAAAAAGAAGTTTGCGTGTGCATGATTTTCCATATCCGAAAAAAAAAATTCCATATCCAATAATATATCTAAAAAGAAACGGCATAATAATAATAAACGGTTATTCGATGAGAATGAAAAGGTCGTGAAAATTTTAACGCACAGCTTCAATTGAATATTGACATGCATGTACGTACTGGACCGAACTGCGAAACGACTCAAGGAAACGCCATGTTGAGTCTCAGTTTCATTGAAAAGAGGCCGCGACCGTAGAAAGACAGAGAAACTTCCTTCTTTCTGACACGACAACCAACCGTATGCGCCTACGTTTCACCCACAGCTGAAGAGATTTTTCAACACCACGTGGCAGTTTCATTAATCCTCCGCAATTCAACGTAGGCCACGTATGTTATGTAAGCTCAACTCCGCAACAAAATACACGATGAAAGACTCCAAGAGAGGGGAGGAGGGAGACACGCTAGTTACGTTTCGCTTCGTCTGGGGTCTCCTTTAGAATCTGGGTTTCTTTTTAACAACGGTAACATGTGTGCTGTTTCTTTGGCTTAACGGACAACGGTAATCTTCATGCCCTCCACGGGTCACCTTTTACTGTTTTGCATGCGAATTGCGTTGTTTATTCATCATGATGTCTTTTGTCTTCTCTCGTCTCGTCTTAATAGTAGTAGCGGTCTTGATTTGGATCTTCAGGATGTTTTACGGTATTTCATCTTTTACAAAATTTCAGACAAAATTACGCCAATTTCTTGCTTTTCTACCCTGTTCCCTGATTAATTTTCTCGTTTCTTGTAGCTTTCGTGCTTGTGTTTGTTTTGCAAGAAAGTTGTGAGAAAACTTGGTGAATAGTGGTGGGATGAATTTATAGGGGAAATAATGAAACTTTTGAGCTCTTTGGATGTGCGGTTTGATTTTGAATGATTATTCTACTTAGTAATCAATTCTAATTACATTTGGTCGAGATTTTTAATGAAATGGAAAAAGCTGAAGAAATTGGAAGCAGAGAAGCTGAAAAGCGTGTCTCTGTGCAAGTGAGTAATTTTCCAAAAGATCTCTACTGCTTGCTTTGCTTATGGCTTTAATGCATGCGCTCGAACATGGACTAAATATCGATCCACGCCTGGATTTACCATTGTATTCGCTGGGTTTCGTTGGGTTGACCCGACCCAAAACCAATGTGAAATTGTTTAGAGAGTTTAACTATTGGCAATTTGTTTTGGAAGTCTTTGAAAATCTTTTTGTATATTTTACAATTTTAGATTGTATGGGATTTAAATAATAGTAACACATTTAGAGTTAGTATGAATCTAACTGGTGAGTTCATAACGAATCAATAGTGTGTTCGTAGCGATGGCAATGGGTCGAGTCAGGCCTGATCATTGAAATGAATGATCTATTTACCATTTCAACATTAATTTACCCATTTTTCTTCAATTCACTTGTCCTATGTGTGCTTTACAAAATTTTTGTTTCATTTTACACTAAATGTTAATTCACAATTTTTATGTCATTTTTCTAAATTTTTGTTTTGTTTACCATTCTAAAGACCAATTTACCACTCGAACATTAATTTACTCTTGTTCTTTCAATTTACTAGTCTTATATGTAATTTATAATTTTTTTGTTTCATTTCACATTTAATGTCAATTTACAAGTTTTATGACACGTTCCTAATTTTTTGTTTTTTACAATTTTAATGGTCAATTTACCACTTTAACATTAATTTACCACTTTTTCCTTCAATTTACTAGTCCTATGTGCACTTTACAAAATTTTTGTTTCATTTCACACTTAATGTCAATTTACAAGTTTTATATCATTTTTCTAAGTTTTTGTTCTTTTTATGGTTCTAAAGATCAATTTATCCCTCTAACATTAATTTACTACTTTTTCGTTCAATCCACTAGTTTTATGTGTAAATTAGAAATATTTTATCTTATTTCACACTTAATCATAATTTATTTTCATTAGTTTAGTTCAGTTGACTCAATCCAAACCTAATGTGAAATTAGTTAAGAGTGTTGGACTATTGCCTATTGGCATCCTTTTGAAAGTCTTCCAAAACCTTTTTCTGGACTTTACAATTTTAGATAGCATCAAATTAAAATAATAGTAACAAATTTATAGTAAGTATGAATCTAACTGCTGAATACTTGATGGATCTGCAGTTTATATCAATGCATCTTAATTTATATTTTTATTTATCTAAAGTGGGTAAGGATCATTTTTTTTTTTGAGTTTGGATATTTAGCAAAAAAACATAAATGCATGATGGATTTGGAAAAAAGAAATCATATCATACAAATTGTTGTACAAAGTTATTTTCTACAAACTGATGTAACATATATTATTTGGTTAGATTAAATAACTCCTAGCTCGCATTATTTATTTTTATTTTTTTGTACGTTCATTCAATCAATGAATTTACACCACACCAACTTATATAAAATAAGTTTATACAAGAGTTTATAACTTTATCATCACTCTTCAAGCATTCTTACATGAAAGCAATAAGAATGACCTATATACAAAGATAGTATTCAATTCAAAACAATTCAATATGTTTAAAAATGTCCCTTTATTCACTACAAGAAAACTGGCAATAGATGACAGACACTTTGTGACAGAAATGACGTACGTCATAAAAATATGATAGAGTCGTGATAGATTTTGTGTCTATCAAATATTCATGATGGACTCATGATAGCAATTATGTCAATAATATATGACGACTTTGTGATAGAATATATTACATCAAGAATTCATGATAGAATTTTAATGTTGACTTCATTTTGGCGCTTCTTTGACTGAAATTTTTGGCATTATTTAAAATAAAATATTATATGAATCAAGAAACGTTGTCGTTTCACTTAAGTTGGAACGATGATGTTTTGCTTATAAAATATTAAATATTTAAACAAATTTATTATAAAATAAAAAACAAGCTATTAAAATTAAAATAAAAAGTTAAAATTAAATAGAAACCCTCGATTTTTTTTTTCTAAGTGTTGAGGTTCCCACCCATTCTCACACCAAACTCTTCTCTCATAAAACCACCTGAAACCTTAGCCTCCTTACAACCACTCTCAATCAACCTAGGTAGATACTCACATCCATAGCTGTTGAGTGTTAGAAAATGCATATTTATAAAGGAGAAAATCGTCATTTTACATTTCACGTCTTACTAACAACTCTTACTTTTATGTATTTAAGCTTCTTGTAATTTAATTATGTGTGTTTTATTTTAATTAAAGTATTTTATGTATTTTAGGGGTATCATGGTCATTTCACAATAAACGAGAGATCAGACGGCAAAACGGACATCACTTTTGAACTCAGGATGGTCGAAAACCTTACAAGGAGCATAAAAGGAAAAATGGCATTGTTCACATGTACGGTATTATTCACATGTACGGTACTGTCTACGTTACTGTTCACGACACTGTTCACATAGACGGATCGATGATGTGGCATTGACCGATGATGTGGCATTGACTGATGAGGTGTCATGATCCTGTTGGACTAAAATTCTTATGTATTGTTGATGGTGATGTGGCAGCATATTAGTGGACCAAAAAACGCACGTACGGTACATGCAACACATGAGATTATTTTCAACCAAACCGCGTTACTGTGCAAACTATGTTACTGTTCAAACCGCGTGGTCAAACCGTGTACTGTTCACTCGTACTGTTGACGTGTACTATTGACTGATGACGTGGCGCAATCCTGAGTGTCCAAACTGTTTTTAATCCGATGGCCATGATTTACTCGATGTATCTATAAAAAGGGGACCTCTCCCCCCTAATTTGAGACCTCTGAATCTATTTTTGGACTCCATTTTCTGTAATTCCTTCTCCATCTTGTATTTTCTATGTATTTTAATAAATTCTCATTTTGCCCCTAGTTTAATTATGAGTGGCTAATTTTCTTTCAAGCTTGGGTTAAAGGTGAAGTCTCAACATGTGTCATGGGCTTTATTTTGTAAATTTATTTTCTCGTCCCCTCTAGTTTTTGTGGATGTTTTGACTTTTCGTTGACAAATAATAATAATCTTGTCTAGTACCGCCCTAGTTTACCGGCTCCCTAGTATAAGGTTATTATTATTTGGCACGATAAGTCCTTAGCACCATATTTATTAGAGCGTGGTTCATGAGGTGTGGATTCTCCCCTCATGATTTAATTGGTATTAATAAGGAATATTTAGCCCATGATATATGTTGATACGGATCCAGATACCCAAGTATGTCAATTTAATAGATTTACACTTTAATTTCTTCTCACCATTTCAATTCCAATTTTTAGGATAATTTGAATCACTTCCACCACAAATCCAACCACCTCATACAAAATTAATTCTAAATATAATTAAAATCCACCTTCTCGTGGGATCGACACTCGTCACCATTGATCTATACTACAATAGATTCGTTCGCTTGCGAGTTCAATAAAATTTGCACAACAATAGCCACCATGGCGGAAGCGTTCGAATTGGGCAGCATTTCTTGAGGCAGCGGAAGCGTGGCGGTGCTCATGGCTCTACTAGTTTAGGCTTGGCAAAATCCGGGTCCGGTCCGAGTTTTGGTGTTGCCCGGGACCGGACCGGATGAGAGAAATGAAAACCCGGACCCGGGTTAAAACCCGGTTTTTTCGGGTACGGTCCGGGCTTGAGCCCGGCACCTTCCGGGTCCGGGTTTTGATCCGGGTTTTTAAAACCCGGATGTGATAATTTTAAATTTTTTTAAATTTTTTTCTTTAATTTTTTCTTTCATTTCTCTAACAATACAAATTTTAAAAAAGAAAATAATCAAATAAACTCATTCAATTTGAAACTTTAGAAAAGAAAATGGCCAAATACAAATATATAACACACTAACAATACAAATTTTGCACAAATGATAAATACAAATTATTTCAATCTACTTTCTAATACCTAAATTCATCCAATTTCTAACTTAAACTCATTTAATCTATATATAAAATAAATAAATAAAATTCAACAACACAATAATCACACAATAAATTTAAATAACATCCAACATATTATAAATTCATAATTATATATTTATATATAATATATTTATTTTTTAAAATTTATTAAAAAACCGGGTCCGGTCCGGGTTTCGGGTTTTTTTTTTGTTGAACCCGGACCCGGACCCGGATTTTATATGCATGCGGTCCGGGTTTTACCCGGACCGGATTGACCGGGTCCGGTCCGGGCGGGTTTTTTTGACTTCCCTATACTAGTTGCACCTGAGGTTCCAGCGCGGGCTGACGGCATGTGATGACCACAAAAAGAAGCAGTACAGTGGCAACAAAGCGTGTTTCATGCCGGTTACAGTTGTCACAGACTAGAGGCATGAGGTTCCAATGGCCAATTTTAAATATTTGTTCTTTAATTCTTATTTTTTAATCTTAATTTTTATTTTATTTTGGCGAGTGTTTGAGATTTATGGTTTGGATTTGTGCTGTTATGTGTCACTTTTAGTAATTACTCTACTAAGGACCTTAGTTTTTCTGGGAGAATTTTTGCTTTGAAAGCTTCTGGTGCATGTCTAATGTCGTTGGAGCTATTCTTCTTGCTTTGAAAGCTTTTTTGTAATTTATATTCTCTTTGTTAGGTTGTGAATGATAGCAAAATGTTTCGAGTTCATGTGTTATTTTTGGGGCATCCTCTACTGGAGGGGTTTCAAATGACATTTCCATTCTTTCTTTTTGTTTTTGGCTTCCATCTTTGTCTATCTGAATACTATAAAGTTGCGGTTATGTTCTGGTTTTTCATTTCATTTTTGCAAATTTTTGTTGCAATGATGTTGGAATGTTTGTAGTTTATGTAGAGTATCCGGACTCTGCTATTTGGGGTCTCTGTAATGTGTTTTTTCCCCCTACCTCTCTTTATTGATGGGTTGTGAATGGTATATTTAGAACTTAGTTGGCTTTTTTTCCCCCAAATTTTCTGAAATAAAATACCCTTTTGCAGCAATTTTGAATGTCAAATTAACGTTGTATGGTTATACATCATTTTACTGTCAAATCTTTTTCTCATTTTGAATGTTGGCTTATGATTAATTTGTTTAATTGTCCGGCTGTGGTGCGGAATTACGTGTGTAACGTGTGCAACGTGTGCAGGCACATGCACCTTCTCCAGGTTACTTTGTACGATTGGATAAAGGTCCTGAAGATGATCTCTATTTGAAAAAGAGAGTAAAGATGCGTCGCTGGCTCTGTTGTACTTGTCAAGTAGAGGAGTCTTATCCATCTCATGAAAATGAGCGCCTAAAAAGCCCAAAGAATTATCCAGATGGTATGTTTCTTTGGCCCTTGTTGTCTTGATTTATTCTTGAATAGTGAAGTAGCTTTTGAATAGATGTAATACTCTGAATTCCTTGTTTATAGCATCACTTTTAATTGGTCTTGCAATTATATTTGGGTACATTTAATAATTATTTGTAATGATTCCGAACTTTTAACTGTTTTATGTTTAGATAGAACGATTTGGACATGGCTTTGATCTCGCATTTTACAGCTTAATAAGATAAATTAAAATTCATATTTATGATAGGAAATTCTTGATAATTTTAGCACTTGATTTTTAATATTATGTTGGACAATTGCTAGAGATGAGAAAAAGTTGGTTATGATAGTTGTTTTGATGATCAGATGGGTACCGATGTCAAGGATTTAGCAATTAATACCTTTTACTTTTCCTCATTTGTGGCTGCGCTCAAATTGAAATTCAAAATTGTTTTGTGAGAGCTTATTGTAGTAAATATTCTATTCTTTTTGCAGAAAATTGATATATCATTTGATTGGCAGCAACTAGTTTCATTGTGACTCCAAGTACATATTTGCTGTTGTAATTAAGTTTATTTTCACATAAGGCCTTCAAAAGTAGCTATTGGCATAATTTCATATGGTTAAAAGGATATGAATAGATTTCTTATTTATGAATAAAGGCATACATATGTAACTAGGTTCAGTTATTTTTCCACGCTTGTCCTATCTCAATCATTTTTCCACATTTTAGGGCACCATAAAAAGGTCCCAGCTCCTGTGAAACCTGAAGTGCAGAAGGCAACACCACCTATTGAAGTGCCTGCATTGCCTTTGGATGAACTGAAAGAAAAGACGGACAATTTTGGATCAAAGGCATTGATTGGTGAGGGATCGTATGGAAGGGTGTATTATGCAAACTTAGAAAATGGCAAAGCAGTGGCTGTTAAAAAGCTTGATGTTTCCTCCAAGCCCGAGTCAAATGTTGAATTTTTGACTCAGGTATATCTGAAACTTCGTAGAAGCATATTTTTTTTATTATTACTTTGTTGTTATTGATAGCTGAATTTACGTTTTTAATGCATATGTTTTTGTCCCGCTATTTTGTATCAGGTTTCAGTTGTTTCAAGATTGAAGCATGAAAATCTAGTCGAGTTGCTTGGTTACTGTGTTGAAGGAAATCTCCGTGTTCTTGCTTATGAATTTGCTGCAATGGGATCTCTTGATTAGAAGATAGGATGAGTTGATTTGGATTATACATGTAATTACATGCAGAAAAGGAGTTCAAGGAGCACAACCAAGTCCAGTCCTTGACTGGATGACACGGGTTAGAATCGCAGTTGATGCAGTAAGGGGTTTGGAGTACTTGCATGAGAAGGTTCAACCTTCAATAATACACAGAGATATCAGATCTAGCAATGTCCTTCTCTTCTAAGATTTCAAAGCAAAGATTGCAGATTTCAACCTTTCAAATCAGGCCCCTGATATGGCAGCTCGCCTTCATTCTACACGAGTTTTGGGAACCTTTGGTTATCACGCTCCAGAGTAATGCTTCTGAAAATCTTCTGTCCTATTTATTCGTTTTCTTTGTTCTTGATTCATTATTTCCTTGTTTGATGATTGGTTTGGTTCAGTGCTTCTAACTGTCAAAGATAATGCAATTACTACTAACAAATTTCTATATACCAAATGACCTTCTATATACCAAATGACCTTGATTGATCCCAAACTTGTGACTTTGACTTTTATCCTATCCAAAATGACACTAAGAAAATGTAAAACAGTAAATTTTAAGAATGGATAATGTTCTGTTGAACTAGAATAGTTTTTAAGAATGAGTAATGTCTATTGAACCAGAATGGTTTTTAGGAATGAGTTATGTTCTATTGAATTGGACTGCTCTGTCAGAGATGGTTTATAACGAAATAAAATATATTGATGTTTCTGAGATTTATAATCTCTTTATAATGGTTGTTGTTAAGGATTGTAGTGTAGATGTTATGCATTTGATAACATTGGGTATTTTGATTGATTTTCTATAGATTTATTTGCTGGTTTGGTTTGGAATGTTGCTGGGTATGTGGTTGGAATTAGAGTGCTATTGGAAGATGGTGGGTTGCTGGATATGGGTTGGAGTGTTGCTGAGTGTCTGCATTGGAGTGTTGCTGAGTGTCTGCATTGGAGTGTTGGAGTGTCGTTGTTGGAGTATTCCCACTGGAAGAGGGTATTACTGCTGGAAGTCACACTTAAAGTCTTGATATTGGAATATTTCCATTAATCTTTTGAAGTTTTGTTGGGTAACTTGGCTTGGTTTCTGGGATTATAACTTAACTGTGTTGTTTTATATTTGGGAATTTTTTTAATTTAAGATGTTTTATTATGTATTCATGGTGATTACATTGGGTACTATATGTATCTCTTTTGAATTTGTTGGATTGAATGGATTTTAATTAATATTATTTGTTTTTAGTTTTTGTTCCCATATTCATTTTATCAATTAATTAAATTTGAAAACAGGAATTGATTAATAAATTATAATTATAATATAATTTTTTTAAAAAATATAACTCTATGACGGAAAATAGCCATCATAAAGTTAATCACAAAAAAATTTCTGCCAAAATTTTAAAATGATAATTGAACTTCCCACCAAAAATTAAAAAAAAAGGCGCGAAATTAAAAAAATTATTTTTAATTAAATTATTTTTATATTAAAATATTATGTGATGGATATATGACCGTGAAATGCCATCATAAATTCATGATGGAAAAATATTTTGTCATAAATTAATGACAGTGACATAGATGACGGATGAACTGTCTGTCATGCACCCCCTTTTATAATAGTTAGTTTCCGTCATCTATTACCTGTTTTCTTGTAGTGATTGAAGATAAAAGTGTAAAAAAATTATTGAAATCAATAACATAGAGGCACAAACAATTTTATCCAAATGCAAATTTTATTGAACTTGTAAGTATACGAATCTATTGTAGAATAGATTAATGGTGACGAGTGTCGATCCTACGAGGAGATAGATATTAATTATGTGTAGAATTAATTTTCTAAGTGGGTGGTTGGATTTGTGGTGAGAGTAACTTAGATTATCCTAAAATTTGAATTAAAATGGCGGGAATAAATTGAAGAGAAAATTATTAAAATTGAGTGCTTAGGTATCTGGATCTGCATCAACATGCACCATAGACTTAATATTTCTTATTAGTGCCAATTAAATTATGACGAGACTTTCCACTCCTCATGAACCACACTCTAATCAATATGGTGCTAAGGGCTTATCGTGCCAAATAGTAATAACCTTACACTAGGAGCCGTTTATACCAGTGTGGTATATGGACAAGATTATTACTATCTGTTGACGAAAAGTCAAAACATCCACAAAAATCAAAGGGGAAGAGAAATTAAATTTACCAAATAAAGCCCATGGAACATGTTGAGACTTCACTTTCAACCCAAGCTTGAAAGAAAATTAGTTACTCATAATTGAACTAGGGGTAAAATGAGAATTTATTAAAATACGTAGAAAATACAAGATGGAGAAGGAATTATAGAAAATGGAACTCAAAAATGAATTCAGGGGTGCCAAATTAGGGGGAAGCCCCCTTTTTATAGATACATTGAGTAAATCATGACCATCAAATTAAAAACAATTTGGACGCTTAGGATTGTGCCACGTGTCAACAGTACGCGGTTTGCATAATGACGCGGTTTGAACAATGAGGCGGCTAGAATAGTGACGCGGTTTGGTTGTAAATAATTCCGTGCATATGCATGTACCGTACGCACGATTTTTGGTCCACTAACATACTGCCACGTCACCGATCAATAGTACATAAAAATTTTAGTCCAATAGAATCATGACACCTCATCAGTCAATGCCACGTCATCGGTCCGTATATGTGAATAGTGTCATGAATATTAACATGGACAATACTGTACATGTGAACAATGTCATTTTTCCTTTTATCCTCCTCCTAAGGTTTTCGACTGTCTTGAGTTCAAAAGTGATGTTCGTTTTGCTGTCTGATCTCTCGTTCATTATGAAATGACCATGATGCCCCTACAATACATAAAATAATTAATTATAATACAACACACATAATTAAATCACAAGAGACTTAAATACATAAAAGTATGAAGGTTAGTGGGACTTGAAGTGTAAAATAACAATTTTCTTCTTTATAAATATACACTTTCTAACACTCAATACCAAACTAGTGTGAACAAATTGATGTAGCATGAAGACACTAGCTGAAAAGTAATAACCATTTTTTTTTCAATTATGTGGATCCACGATAGTTTTTAGGGGTGTTTAGAATCCAATACAGTTTGCTTAATCAGTTTGATCCACAAAAATCTGATCTATAGATTGGTGGATCCGATTGGATTAAATTGAAATAAAAAAGCACTAAATAAAAAAATTAGTTTTATATTAGATTTTGATAATAATATAAAATAAAAAAGAACTAAATAAACAAAATTAATTTTATATTAGATTTTTTAATTTAATTTTGAATTTGATTTGTAATAAAATTACTTGTGCATTGAATTTTTTATTTAATTATTTCGTGGATTGGACACAATTACAAATTTTTATCCACAAACCAATCCTTAAAATGGTGGATTGGGTCACATCCACATCTAATCTACACATATATGGATTGGATTTGGATTAAATTTCACTAATTCGTGGATTAAATTGGATTGAAAATTTATAATTCACAAAATTATAGATTAAATATGGATTGATGTCCAATCTGCAAAATCCGATCTACGAACACACTTAATAGTTTTGTATATCCAATCTTCTTTGTGACATCAGCTGTACATATTTTGTGTACAAGGTGGTTGTGGTTCTATAGAAATTTTATGTGTATATATAAGTGTGTATAAAAATATTTTATAATAAAATCATAAATCTATCAATTTTATCTGTGACTTATTTGAAAAAAATAATGTTATAACTATTACATCATTAACAACAAAAAATTGTTCAAAATTAAAAATTTACTAAAACTACGTTGTTCCCTTTTTATATAATATTTATTTTTTTCAAGTCAAAGTAGGGATGGCAGAAATTCCCACGGGATGGGTACCCTCAAGGATTTTCCTCATTCGGAGAGGGTATGAGGATAATTTCATACCCAATCTTTTATTCGGGGAGGGGACGGGGAAATTTTTTTACCCAATTTCTTATTCGGGGAGGGGACGGGGATGAGGTGGAATCCCCATCCCCTACCCATTTCCCCACTTTAATTTTTAATTTTATTTTAAAAAAATTACTAATAAATAAATTATAAAATTATAAATATTGGTAAAAATAAAAAATATCAAAATATTTATATTATTAAACTTTTAGGCCTAATTAACTAATCAAAATCCTAAATTTTTATTTAGGACATTAAAAAGACCGAGTAGATTCTATTAGCCCAATATTTTTTTAATTTTAATATTCTTTAAATATTTTAAACTTAAATATATTTTTTATTTATTTTTAGATGTTATAATTGCCCACAACGAATCACCATTTTAATATCTAATATAATATTTGCTCTTGATTTGCTCTAATTTAACTATTGTGTTGTAAATGGAATAGTCCACGTTTATAAAGTGCCCACGCCACCATTGAAAAAGTTAATTTTGAATCTAAATTTGATTTTATTTGTAACAATTTTGTATTAGACTATTAATTTGTTCATGATAGTTTGTAAAAGAAGTTTGTATCCTTTGCATGTAGCGTTACTTACTAATTTAATGTATGTGACTTTTGTAATAGATATTAATGTAAGATATATTTCGACTTTACTTTTATTTAAATTTTTTATTTTAATATGATTAACTCAAAATCGAAAACAAAAAAAAGTGTATTAGTTATTCGGGGATCGGGGACCCTCGGGGATCCCCTGTTATTATTCGGGGAGGGGATGGGGATACTCTCAAGTAATTCTGACGGGGACGGGGACATACACAAAATATCGGGGATGGGTACGGGGAGATCGGTCCCCTCCCCTCCCCTCCCCTCCCCATTGCCATCCCTAAGTCAAAGGCAGTAAAAAAGGTATATCTCTCAAGTCTCAATGTCATCATAAAAGACAAGAAAAAGAAAATGAAAAACTAGAAAACATAATCCTTATTCTTCATTTCCAAATATGAATATCTCTCTCAATCAGTCAATTCTCTAAGTAAGCCTTAAGTAACTTGATTGAATTAGTTAGTAAGGTGAGCTTAATTGGTTCTTGAAATATTTTGTTTAGTTGTAATTGGTTTTTGAATGAAGATTATGAGGCTAAACTTAAATAAATACATATTAATTTTTTTTGGGCAAAATAATTTGCCACATGTTCATGTGTATGAGTTAGATTTTAGTCTAATCTGCTGTGAACTTTCTAGCTGACGATTGATCGAAACTTGGTTAATATTTCAAATCCGATTTATATTCTGAAGTTTTATTTCAATGATTAGCTTTTTTTTTTTGGATAAGACAATGATTAGCTTTTTACCTAAAACAAAGTTTAGTTCAAGTCACAAATAGAAAGAAATTGATTTTCTTTTTTTTTTCTAGATTATTGGATTACTATTATGCTTGTAATTTGGAAAAATTACTCAGTATGATGTCATATTTGTATAATTAAGCTAATTCATGATATAAGTAGTGCAATTTCCTCATAAAATGTGGAAACAAAATCATAATAATGAAGAAAAAAGAAAAGAATAAGGCATTCACCAAAAGAACAACTACATTAAAATCAGTCAGCAACTCCTCAATCCACTAATTGGCATGTGTAGATATCAATAGTCACTCCAATGAATGCTAAATTAATTAATATCACACGCTCTCACCAAGATGAAAGAAATATGCCCATAGCTTAGAAATAATATGATCTTAAGTCAAATAAAATGCTAGTCAACCCAATTTATTTATTCTTTATTTTTTATTGTTTTAATACACCACTACATCTTTTTAGCCCATATAACTAGCTTCTACTTCAAACTATAAATCCCTAAAATCAAGGATTTTTATTAGGATGTAACGTAGGCTAGGGACATGGCTAACAAAGGAGGGGAAATAAGGAAAACAAAATATCTGTTTGAGAAAAAGTAAAGATCTTTTGGAAATTACTGAAATAGAAGTTGTGCAACCCAAGAGGCGGGGTAAATTGGTATTTTAAAACTTATCCTAACAAAACCACACAACTATCCAATCTAATGCCTTAGTAAATTCGAAAGCAATAAGTTTGATAAAAACACAATAATAAATGAGCAAGGGAAAAGAAAAACAACACACGAATTTTTACGTGGTTCGGCAATCCCCGCCTACGTCCACACCTTCAAGCGATCCAAGCTTGAGGATTTCACTATCCATGCCTTCCAAGGCTTCAAAAGCTTACAATTGACTTCCTAGGTGTCAATGAACCTTTACAACAAAAAGATTATCTCACAATCTCTTCACTCAAGTGTTCACACACTTAAACACTCACAAATTTTATGAGGAAATGAAAATTACAATAAAAACTCTCTCAAAGAGTAGATATACAAATTGAAGTACAAAAGATGATTCAATGTTTTTGATTTGCGAATATGAGAGCTCAATATATGTTGTGTGCTTTTTTTATTTTTCTTGCTGGTGAGCTTAAAAATGAATTGGATTTGAGTTTATATGGTTTGAGCTCAAAAATTAGTCGTTATGCATATTTTGGTGATAACCGGCTTACCGTTTATGGAATCCAGTTAGCCGCTTTTATGTTACCGTTACAGTAAAAATTTGAATTTCAGAACATCCATTATGCCACTTACGAAATCTGAATAGCCGTTTATATTCTAGAAGCTTACTGCCCAAAATTCGGTTAGCCGCTTGTCACATCCGGTTAGCCGCCTGCTACAGTAACAACTACAGTGAACTATTTTCTAAAATTATACTTTGACCCCAAAACTTTATATAACTGTATTATGACCTAAATCGTTATGAATCTTTTCAGATAAGTCGAATTTTGGAATTTCTAAGTAATACTTTGTTAATCCCAAAACTTTTTGAAATTATGATATCGCCCACAATATATGAAATTATAGAATGGCCCAAAATATTTAAATACTTTCAAATAGGTCTAAATCCGAAATTAAAAATAATATTTATTAAAATCAAAGATTGTAAAATTTTTTCATTTTAGTCCACAACTTGAAAACAACTTAACTTCATAAAATCATTTTCTTATTATAAAAGCACAATACATAAATTAACTTTTTTGTTCAACCAAAACATGTGGTTTGTTATCATCAAAATTAACATTTATAGCCATATAGGCTAACAATTATAAGGTGCATTTCACTTATTTATTATTATTGTTATTTGTTTTCTATCTTTTTTCCTTTTTTTGAAATTTTTTTTTTATGGCACAACTTTACTGAATAAAACAATTATTTATATTTTTCTCAAACATGAATAGGTGATAGAACTTGTAAGACATCGAGTAATACTCCAAATCAGAGTAGGTCAAGATAATAAGTTGACAAAGAAAATATTTTTTTTAAAGGCTCAAAATAGTTAACTATGGATATTTCACAAAAATGATGGCTAGAAAGGCTTAAACATGTCAAATATAGCCTTTTCATCGTCTTTTATGGCTCTAAATAATCTTTCATATCTACTAGTTAGATGGACCTTCAGATGTAGTAACAAAGTTTTTTTTTTTTTAAAATTTTATTTAACCTTCTTTTTTTTAGAGGATTGACTCAAAGGAAATATAGAGATCATGTATAAAATAATAAACTGCTAAACTGTATGAAGAATGAGCAAAAATGGTTACTGTTAAAGAAAAATGACAGGCTCAAAAACTCACTTGATATTCATTATGACATGTGCATTCCTTCAAGCAACTCATATTTGTCTCCGACATCAACATGTAGAGTAGCAAACATGGCATAACATCACTTAAGACCAAAGATAATACAAATAATAAAATTTGAAAGTCATCATGTCCTCCAATGTTACAAAAAAATCACATAATTTTTTTTTCAAACGACATTCTATCCCCCAACCTATTCTTATGAAAAGAAAATATGCATGCAGAAAGGTGAAAATGATGCAGAAAAACTAATTAGAAATGTTACACTTAAAATGATAGAAAAATAAAATGTTTGAATTTTTTTTAATTAAGAAAATACGTTTCTAGAGTCACTACACTCCATATTCAGCCATCTTCGACTCAAAAATTTGAAAGTGTATATTTATAAAGGAGAAATTAGAAAGAAGAAGTTAGAAAAAAAATGATTGTCAAAACTTAATAAAGAAAAAGAAAATGTCTGGATTTTTTTTTAACTAAGAAGATGCATTTTTAGAGTCACTATACTCCATATTCAGCCATCTTCAACACAAAAAGTTAGTCACGGTCAGTCTCTACAACAAAATATTAGTAAAAAACTTGACCAAGATTCCATAATTGTCTACTATTATTCCCTTCCCCCAACCAGAACGAAACATTATCCTCAATATTTTAAAGAAAAGAAGTAGAGTTTAGAAGACATCACCTGGATGGTGTAATACAAAAGAAAATATTTACAAGCGGAGAGTTAAATCTAATTTGCACTTCTTACTGCGGCTACTATTACCATCATTATTTGAACACTCCAACACCAAGATCTTGGCCGATAAGCTTATAACAGATCAAATAGTTCATTAGCAGTATGGGCACAAATGAAAATTTTTTTCGCTGTGGAAGGAATGAAATAATTTTTTATTGCATGGTTAAGAAATACGATGAAGTAATCATAAAAGTTATTGACATTTAACAAACCGATGAGTTTCTGGTGAATGTGCAGATGGACCTAAGATGCTAATGTGATAAGTGCCTCTAGAGTTGTAAGATCTCCTGATAGGAAAATAAAAGCATCAACATGATTTATCATTTCAGTTATTTTCTCTTGCATACCTGAGACGACTAACTCTTCTCCAGTCGGTGAGTCAGACAAACTGCTCAAAGGTTTTAGAGCTCTTGGGATGATGCCTAACACTTGGCTTCCTCTGACAAAAGTAGCTTCTTAGACCAATTTTGATAACCCTTAGTTACCTTCTCCATACACCAAGTGTAATTTTCTCTCTACTATACTTCGACCAAGATCTATGGCTGCCCCAACGGACTCTTTATGTTTGCCATAGTTAAATCCAGAAAGTACACAAATGTTCTTAAATAGTTTATTGAGAGTAGCTGCCATTAGGATACTTCTCAAAAACAATTTGTGAGTGCTTAATAAAAAATCATATTTAAGAATCTTGGTGATAGTGGGTCACAGTTGTGTATGAGGTAGCATGTCTGTGTCAATTAACGCATAAAATACATGGGTCGAGAGTAAAAAAGGAAACAGTAAAAAGGAAAAAACAAACTATGATAAAATAAAATTATTAAAGACAATAATGTAAATGATAAAACAACGGTGAAGTAAAAGGATAGTTACTGGTAGTTGTGACTATGGCTCACATCTTCCTCTGGTTTTACGTCCAGAAACGACTTGAACACCTTCTATGGGTTGAGGATGGGCTTCCCATCTAGTTTTCTTAGTAACTGGCAAACATGGTCATTTATAGTCAAATTCCCGAGACTATATCGTGGACGCTCTTTCTGGAATAATAGCCATAACTAGAGCATTGCTCCTTATACATATCCACTAGGATGCGTTTCAAGAGACAAAATGATATAATCCAATGACTCTATACTCAAGCCCTCCCTAATGAATTGAACCTTATCTTCCTTGTTATCAGACACCATTCCTAAAGAACATGGTTTTTTATCGCATCTCATTCTGGCACACTTATGACAAGCAATAGAAAGTTTTCGAGCTCTTCGTTTTCTTGCGTAATTTTCTTTACCACAACCAGACATGTATGCAATAAATTCAGGAGGCAACTCACTTGCCAATCGTATTTTGGCCTCGATTAACCAGCGGATGTCAGCAGGTATGTTATTCCTCATAAGCAATTGCATGCGTTCGGACCGAGCTTTATAGATTGTGAGTAGGGCATTCTGAGGAAATGAAGGGAATCGATTGTGAAGCTTTGCTAAACTCTCGTTTTTGTCCATACCTTCGTCTCATAATATCAATTATTATGGGAAACTGAAGTAACCGACTTGATTGTCATGAAGTACTGTACTGGGGTAACAAACTAAAACACACAAACAGAGTAACAAACTAAAACACAAAAAGAAAATTACAATCGTCCTCTTAATGAATTTACCTCAAGCTCTAACTGGAATTTTTTTTTTTTAAAAAAATTTAAATATTTTCTTTTTCTTTATTATGTTTTGATGTTCATTTTTCTTCTTCTTTTTAATTTCTCCTTTATAAATATACATTTTCAAACAAAATTTTTTGAGTCGAAGATGGCTGAATATAGAGTGTAGTGCCTCTAGAAACGCATCTTCTTAAGTTAAAAAAAATAATTTTTATTTTCTATCACTTTCTAATTAGTTTTTCTGCTTCATTTTCACATGTATATTTTCCTTTCATGTTTAGAATAGGTTGAGGGGTAGGCTGTTGTTTAAAAAAAAATTTGTGATTTGTTTTAACATTGGATGACATGATGAATTTCAAATTTTAATATTTGTATTATCTTTAGTCTGAAGTGATGTCACGCTATGTTTGCTACTCTACATGTTGATGTCGAAGACAAATATGAGTTGCTTGAAAGAATGAACATGTCATAATAAATACCAAGTGAGTTTTTTAGCCTATCATTTTTTTTGAAAAGTAACCCTTTTGCCCATTCTTTATACAGTTTAGCAGTTTATTATTGTATACACGATCTCTAGATTTCTTTTGAGTTAACCCTAAAAAAAAATAAAAAAATAAAAAAATAAGAAGAAAAAAAATGTGTGTTGCTACATTTGGAAGCCCATCTAATTAGTAGATATGGAAGATTATTTAGAGCCCTAAAAGATGATGGAAATGCCATCTTTGATCCGTTTGAGCTTTTTTAGCCATCCCTTTTATCAAATATCCATAGTTAACCCTTTTGAGCCTTTAAAAAAAAAAACTTTTCTTTGTCAACTTATCATCTTGACCTACTCCGATTTGGAGTATTACCCAATATCTTACAAGATCCATCACCTATTTATGTTTGAGAAAAATGTAAATAAACATTTTGTATAGTGAAGTTATGCCTAGTTAAAAAAAAAATTGTTGTTCTAAAAAAAAAAACAAATTGTTGTTTCAAAGAAAAAAAAACAATAATAGGTGAAATCCACCTTACAACTCCCTAAAAAAAAAAGAAAAATTCCTCTGCATTTTTCTCAAACATACAATTTGTTTTTCCTATTTTCCTTCTTTGTTAGCCATGTCCCTAGCCTACATTACGTCCTAATAAAAGTCCTTGATTTTAGGGAACTATAGTCTAAAGTAGAAGCTAGTTATATGGGCTAAAAGGATGTAGTGATGCATGAAAAATAAATAAATAAATAAATAAATTGGGTTGACTAGCATTTTTATTTGACTAGAGATCGTATTATTTCTAAGCTAAGGGCATATTTCTTTCATTTTGGTGAGACCATGTGAGATCACTTCTTTATTATTTTCTCTCAATTACCATTCATTGGAGTGACTATTTTTATTGGGTTTAATTTCTTTGTGAGAGTGTCACTACTTCCAGTGAGATTTTGGGGTTTGACATGTCATTCTTGAAGGTAGCTACGACAAATTCTACTGGGCTGATTCATGTAGATGGTTGATGTGGGTGTGATGTTTCTTTAGACTTGAGATAATGCTTATACTTTTATTTGATTGTTATTATTCGTCTGATTGAATAAATAAGAGTGGTTAAAAAAAAAACAACATTTTTGAAATTTGTTTTCGCTTTATTTGCTAGGGACTAACAATAAGCTAGTTGGGGGGTGTGTTGAGTGTTAGAAAATACATATTTATAAAGGAGAAAACCATCATTTTACATTTCAAGTCTTACTAACAATCCTTACTTTTATGTGTTTTACCTTTTTGTAATTTAATTATGTGTGTTTTATTTTAATTAAATATTTTATGTATTTTAGGGGCATTGTAGTCATTTCACAATAAACGAGAGATCAAACGGCAAAACGGACATCACTTTTGAACTCAGGACGGTTGAAAACCTTAGGAGGAGCATAAAAGGAAAAATGGCACTGTTCACATGTACGGGTACTGTCTACATTACTGTTCACGGCACTGTTCACATAGACGGATCGATGACGTGGCATTGACCGATGATGTGGCATTGACTGATGAGGTGTCATGATCCTGTTGGACTAAAATTCTTATGTACTGTTGATGGTGACGTGGCAGCATATTAGTGGATCAAAAACTACACGTATGGTACATGCAACACATGAGATTATTACTGTGCAAACCGCGTTACTATTCAAACCGTGTGCAAACCGTGTCACTGTTCAAATAGTGGTCAAATTGTATTACTGTTCACGCGTGCTGTTGACTGATGACGTGGCGCAATCCTGAGCGTCAAAACTGTTTTTAATCTGATGGCCATGATTTACTCGATGTATCTATAAAAAGGAGGCATCCCCCCCTAATTTGGCACCTCTGAATCCATTTTTGGACTCTATTTTCTGTAATTCCTTCTCCATCTTGTATTTTCTACGTATTTTAATAAATTCCTATTTTGCCCCTAGTTCAACTATGAGTGGCTAATTTTCTTTCAAGCTTGGGTTGAAGGTGAAGTCTCAACATGTGTCATGGGCTTCATTTGGTAAATTTATTTTCTCTTCCCCTTTAGTTTTTGTGGATGTTTTGACTTTTCGTTGACAAATAATACTAATCTTGTCTAGTACCGCCCTGGTTTCACCAGCTCCCTAGTATAAGATTATTATTATTTGGCACGATAAGCCCTTAGCACCATATTTATTAGAGTGTGGTTCATGAGGTGTGGATTTCCCCCTCATGATTTAATTGGTATTAATAAGGAATATTTAGCCCATGATCCATGTTGATACGGATCCAGATACCCAAGTACGTCATTTCAATATAATTTTCTTCAATTTATTCTTGCCATTTCAATTCCAATTTCAGAATTTATTCTCACAATTTTAATTTAAGTTTTAGCATATTTTAAATTATTTCCACCACAAATCCAACCACCCATTTATGAAATTAATTCTATATATAATTAAAATCCACCCCCTCGTGGGATTGACACTTGTCACCATTAATCTATACTACAACAGATTCGTGTGCTTGCGAGTTCAATAAAATTTGCAATGTCGTAGATACCTCTCTCAATGTCTCTGAGTTATCTTTCTAAATCCTCAACATGGGATACTAACTCTGGTAGTTGTAGCTCTCAAATATGATGTGTTTTACAAAATCGTATCTGGCTTTTGAGATGAAATTTTACACGTTGAAGTCGTCTGGAGTGAAAGATTTTCTCATAATTTGTTTGTCATGAAAGATTTTCATTCGCTGTTTGTAAATCTTGGCATTTTTCGTATGCATCATTGCGAATTTCTTCAAGTTCTACTAGTTGTAATATTCTTTCTGAGCTAGCTTGCTACATGTCAAAGTTGAATTTCTTGATGGCCCAGTAGGCACGATGCTCAAGCTCTACGGGTAGGTGGCAAGCTTTTCCATACACTAGCCTGTAGGGTGACATCTCAATCGGGGTCTTGAAAGTCGTTCTATATGCCCATAATGCATCATTGAGTCTTAATGACCAATCTTTTCTGTCTGGTCTCACCGTCTTTTCTAATATATGCTTTATTTCTCGATTGGAGATCTCAACTTGGCTACTGGTTTGGGGATGATATGGGGTCGCCACTTTATGAGTGATGAAATACTTTGTCAAAAGAGTTTTGAATGATTTGTTGCAGAAGTGGGTACCACCATCACTGATTATTGCTCGAAGGAATCCAAAGCGTGAAACAATGTTGCTTTTCAAAAATCTTATCACCACTTTGTGATCATTGGTTTTATATGGAATTGCTTCTACTCATTTGGATACGTAGTCAACAGCAACCAATATGTATTAATGGCCAAAAGAAGGGGGAAAAGGTCCCATGAAGTTGATACCCCACACATTAAAAATCTCAACCACTAAAATTAGATTTAGTGGCATCATATTCCTTCGTGTAATGCTCTCCATTCGTTGATACCTGTCATATGAAGAGCAAAAAGTGTAAGCATCTCGAAATATAGTTGACCCATAGAAACCACATTGTAAAATTTTAGTAGTTGTTTTCTTAACGCTGAAATGGCCTCCACAAGCTTGTACATGGCAGAACGAAATGATGTTTTGAAATTCACTTTATGGGACACATCGTCTGACAATGTGATCTGCACAATACTTGAACAAATAAGGATTATCCCAAAAGAAATTTTTTATTTCCGTAAAAAATTTGGCTTTGTCCTGCTTAGTCCAATGCTCTAAAAGTTGGCCTGTAGCAAGATAATTAACTATATCAGTATACCCTGGTAATATTTCTACACTCATCAATTGTTCATCTGAAAATGACTCATTCAATGGTAATAGTTCTGTAATTGTGTCAAAATGGAGATGAGAAAGATGGTCGGCCATAATATTTTTTATGCATGTCTTATATTTAATTCCAAGTCGAATTCCTGTAAAAGTAACACCCAACGAATTAGTTTACCTTTTGTATCTTTCTTTGTGAGAAGATACTTAATAGCAGTATGATTTATGAATACAATTATTTTACAACCAATGAGATAAGATCATAATTTCTCTAATGTAAACACTACTGCTAACATTTCTTTTTCAGTAGTTGAGTAGTTCAAATGTGCATCATTCAATGTCATACTAGCATAGTAAATAATATGAAGAATTCGATCAACTATTTATCCTAATACTACTCCTACTGCATAATTAGATGCATTACACATAAGCTCAAATGGTAAGTTCTAGTTTGGGGGCTGAATGATGGGTGATGATGTCAACAATTGCTTTAGTTTTTCAAATGCCAAAAGACATGAATCATCAAAGATAAAAGGTACATCCTTAGCAAGTAGATTGCATAAGGGTTTAGAAACTTTGCTAAAATCTTTAATAAAACGTCTATAAAAACTAGCATGCCTAAGGGAAATTCTTACTTCTCTGACTGTTTTAAGTAGAGGAAGATTGGAAATGAGATCTACTTTGGCTTTATCAACCTCAATACCTTTGCTCAAAATGATGTGACCGAGAACAATACCTTGTTTTACCATAAAATGGCACTTCTCCCAATTTAAGACCAAATTCTTCTCTATACATCTCTGCAGAACTAGTGTTAGATGATGTAAACATTGATCAAATGAATCACCAAAGACAGAAAAGTCATCCTTAAAGACTTCAATGAATCGTTCAACCATATCAGAAAAAATGCTTAACATGCATCGTTGAAATGTAGCAGGTGCATTACAGAATCCAAATGACTACCTCTTATATGCAAAAATGCCAAAAGGGCAAGTGAAAGTGGTATTCTTTTGATCTTTTGGTGCTATGGAAATCTGATTATATCCTGAGTAGCCATCTAGAAAGTAATAAAATTCATGACCTGCTAATCTATCAAGCATTTGATCGATAAATGGTAAATGAAAATGGTCTTTACGTTTGACAAAATTCAACTTTCTATAATCAATGTATACACGCCACCCTGTAGTCACTCTAGTGGGTATCAATTCATTATCAACATTGGTAACTACTGTGACTCCTGACTTTTGGGGACAACTTGCACTAGACTGACCCATGAACTATCAAAAATAGGGTAAATTATACCCGCGTCTAATAGTTTAAGGACTTCAGTTCTGACAACCTCTTAAAATGCAGATTCACTTTTTTTTAAATAAGAAAAAAAGTACAAGAAAACAGCTAAAAGAAATTATGTACAAAAATTAATTCTACAAATTAAAATAACTTACCTCCCCAGCAACAACGCCAACAACTTGTGCAAATATTATTGAACTCGCAAGTGCACGAATCTATGATAGAATAGATTAATGGTGACGAGTGTCGATCCCATGAGGAGGTGGATTTTAATTATGTGTAGAATTAATTTTCTAAGTGGGTGGTTGGATTTGTGGTGAAAGTGACTTAGATTATCCTAAAATTTGAATTAAAATGACAGGAATAAATTGAAGAGAAAACTATTAAAATAGAGTGCTTGGGTATCTAGATCTGCATCAATATGTACCATGGACTTAATATTTCTTATTAGTGCCAATTAAATCATGAGGGGGTTTCCATTCCTCATGAACCACACTCTAATCAATATGGTGCTAAGGGCTTATCGTGTCAAATAGTAATAACCTTGCACTAGGGAGCTGGTTATACGAGTGCGGTATCTAGACAATATTATTATTATCTGTCGACGAAAAGTTAAAACATCCACAAAAATCAGAGGGGAAGAGAAAGTAAATTTACCAAATAAAGCCTATGAAACATGTTGAGACTTCACCTTCAACCCAAGCTTGAAAGAAAATTAGCTACTCATAATTGAACTAGGAGTAAAATGAGAATTTATTAAAATACGTAGAAAATACAAGATAGAGAAGGAATTATAGAAAATGGAACTATAGAAAATGGAACTCAAAAATGAATTCGGGGGTACCAAATTAGGGGGAGCCCTCTTTTTATAGATACACTGAGTAAATCATGGTCATTAGATTAAAAATAATTTGGACGCTTAGGATTGTGCCACGTGTCAACAGTATGCGGTTTGACCATGCGGTTTGCATAATGACACGGTTTGAACAGTGAGGCAGCTTGAATAGTGACGCGGTTTGGTTGTAAATAATTCTATGTATATGCATGTACCGTATAGACGAATTTTAGTCCACTAACATGTTGCCACATTACCGATCAACAGTACATAAGAATTTTAGTCCAATAGAATCGTGACACCTCATCAGTTAATGCCACATCATTGGTCCATATATGTGAACAGTGTCGTGAACAATAACATGAATAGTACCGTACATGTGAACAATGCCATTTTTCCTCCTTTTATGCTCCTCCTAAGGTTTTCGACTGTCTTGAGTTCAAAAGTGATGTCCGTTTTATTTTCTGATCTCTAATTCATTGTGAAATGACTATGATGCCCTTAAAATACATAAAATACTTAATTATAATACAACACACAATTAAATCACAAAAGACTTAAATACATAAAAGTATGAAGGTTAGTGGGACTTGAAGTGTAAAATGACGATTTTCTTCTTTATAAATATACATTTTCTAACACTCAATACCAAATTAGTGTGAACAAATTGATGTAGTATGAAGACACTAGCTGAAAAGTGATAATTATTATTGGTTTTTTCAATTATGTGGATCCATGATAACTCTATGAAATGAGAGTTATTATGGCAATTCTAGACTTGAATCAAGATTACTTGGAGAGTAAATGATGTGTTTCTATTGCATTTTTGTTACATTTTGCATAAATATTCATTTTAGTTTAATCTTAATAAATTTTGCTTGATTTAGAGTAATTTGTGCTCAAATCGTGTGCATAATTGTAGGTGTCCAGAAGCTTATATTTCATGGAAGGAATGTTGATGCATTAGGCTTGCAAAAATAAGGAAGAATATGGCTACAAAAAAATTGAAACAAAATTTGGAACAATGTAGTGCTGTAGCTATTGCTAGAGCAACCATTACTGTAGCAATCCTGGAATAAGGACAAAGAGAATTTAGCGCGAGATATCTGCAAAATTGTGATCTGCAGTTTCCTAATCTGGTTTATGCGCGCCCTAGACTTCTGTTTACCCTAAGTTTCAGTTATAAAAAGGGCACATATCATATGAAAGGGGTGGCGGTGAAATAACATTGAAGAAACCGAGAGGAAAGGAAGGAAAAATTAGAATTCACGGGAAAACAAGTATGCACCAGTGAAGAAACCCGCAGAACTACTTAGATTCAATCTTCATCGTTCTTTACTTGTTCCCTTCCTTACTCTTTGATTGAAACGATGTATTTCATGGCTATTATTTTGTTGTTCACTTTTCTTTTTTAAAGTATGAACCAAATTTGATTGTAGTTGAGTGACAGACAATCTCAATGGGATCTTGACTGTTCTTATAAGTTGCTACAAGATTATTGTAGCATTTTAATCTAATAGCTTATATTACAATCATTATTTTGGTTGACCTCTCATTTAATGGTTTAAGTTAAGAGAGAGCCGCAAAAGGGCTTGTTTTAGTGAAAATTATTAGAGTAATACTTGATCTTAATGTAAGTTTCCTGGATTGAGTTTACTTAAGTCCTAAAAGGCCACACTTGAGTTAAGACTTGTGAAGAACTAGACATAGGAATTCACCTTGTAGGGTAGAGAGAGTGTAAGTTCTTAATGCCATACCTTAGGTGGAATAACAACTTGTCATTGTTAGTGTGCTTAACGGTATGAGAAGTCCAACAAGCGACAGCTAAGGATGCAAAATAATTCTACCCAGTGCTTTAGGAATTGCTGTAGCAACTGGTGTTAATTTGAACAAAACAGTCAGCCCATGAAAAGAGTTTGATCATTCAGCTACCTCATTCCTATTGAATTCTGTTTACACAATTCGTCTAATTTACTTCAGTACTGCATTTATTTGTTTTGCTTTCTTATAATTGTTTATTTCAGTAGTAATCAACTTTAATTATATTCCCTTTGAAATAAAGAAAGTTTGCACTATTGTGGTTGCTGCAGCCTTTCTAGTAACATCAGTCATTGTGGAGACGATCTTGAATATTCATCATTTTATTACTTGTTGTGTACACTTGCACATTGACATCAATAGCAATTGATTAAAATTCACCAACAATCCATGATGGTTTTTAGGGGTGTTTAGAATCCAATATGGTTTGCTCAATCAGTTTGATCCACAGAAATCTAATCTATAGATTGATGGATCGGATCGGATTAAATTGAGATAAAAAAGAACTAAATAAAAAAATTAGTTTTAAATTAGATTTTGATAATAATATAAACTAAAAAAGAACTAAATAAAAAAATTAATTTTATATTAGATTTTTTAATTTAATTTTGAATTTGATCTGTAGTAAAATTATTTGTGCATTGAATTTTTTATTTAATTATTTCATGGATTGGACACAATTACAAATTTTTATCCACAAACCAATCCTTAAAATGGTGGATTGGGTCACATCCGCATCTAATCTATACATATATAGATTGGATTTGAATTAAATTTCACTAATTCGTGGATTAAATTGGATTGAAAATTTATAATTCACAAAATTGTAGATCGAATATGGATTGATGCCCAATCCGCAAAATCCGATCTACGAACACACTTAATAGTTTTGTATATCCAATCTTCTTTGTGACATTAGCTGTACATATTTTGTGTACAAGGTGGTTGTGGTTCTATATAAATTTTATGTGTATATATAGGTGTGTATAAAAATATTTTATAATAAAATCATAAATCTATCAACTTTATCTGTGACTTATTTGAAAAAAATAATGTTATAACAATTATTACATCATTAACAACAAAAAATTGTTCAAATTTAAAAATTTACTAAAACTACGTCGTTCCCTTTTTATATAATATTCAATTTTTTTTTCAAGTCAAAGGCAATAAAAAAGGTATAGCTCTCAAGTCTCAATGTCATCATAAAAGACAAGAAAAAGAAAATGAAAAACTAGAAAACAGAGTCCCTATTCTTCATTTCTAAATATGAATATCTCTTTCAATCAGTTAATTCTCTCAGTAGGCCTTAACTGACTTGATTGAATCAAGTTAGTAAGGTGAGCTTAATTGGTTCTTGAAATATTTTGTTTAGTTGTAATTGGTTTTTGAATGAAGATTATGAGGCTAAACTTAAATAAATACATATCAATGTTTTTGTGGCAAAATAATTTGTCACATGTTCATGTGTATATGAGTTCAGTCTAATCTGCTGTGAACTTTCTGGCTTGCGATTGATCGAAACTTGGTTAATATTTCAAACCCGATTTATATTCTGAAGTTTTATTTCAGTGATTAGCTTCTTGTTTTGGGATAAGACAATGATGAAATACTAACTAGGCAACCCAAGAGGGGGTGAATTGGGATTTTAAAATTTAAGCTA
This sequence comes from Citrus australasica, assembly GCA_029618585.1. Classification (NCBI taxonomy): domain Eukaryota; kingdom Viridiplantae; phylum Streptophyta; class Magnoliopsida; order Sapindales; family Rutaceae; genus Citrus; species Citrus australasica. Next base: position 7,567,789 of record JARCIV010000006.1, read on the forward strand.
AGCAAATCACACAACAATTTAATCTAATGTCTTAATGGAATAAAAAATAATAAATTCAATAAAGCACAATAATACGAGAGTAAGGGAAGAGAAAACAAATATAATGATTTTTACGTGGTTCGGCAATCCCCGCCTACGTCCACGTCTCCACGCTCACCCGGCTTGAGGATTTCACTATCCAAGCCTCCTAAGGCTTCAAGTTCTTTACAATTGACTTCCAAGGTGTCAATTGACATTTACAATCAAGAGATTATCTCCTCAATCTCTTCACCTGAAGTGTTTCTCACACTTTTACACTCACAATTTGATGAGAAATGAAAATTATGACAAACAATTCTCTTTGAGAGTGGATATACAAATGATAGCTCAATAAAGATTTAATCTATAATGATTTGCGAAATTGAAGCTCAATATATGTTGTGTGCACTTCTTTATGTTTATCAAGTTTATATAGTTTGAGCCCAAAAACTAGCCGTTATGAGTTTTCTGATTATAATCGGCTTACCGCTTTTGGAATTCGGTTAGCCGTTTTTATGTTACTGTTACAATAACTATTTGAATTTTAGAACATCCAGCATGCTACTTTCGAAATCTGGTTAGTCGCTTTCATTCCAGTAAGCTATTGCCCAAAATCTGGTCTACCGCTTGTCAAATCCGGCTAGCCGCTTAACTATAGTGACTGCTATAGTGAATTATTTTTTAAAATTATGGTTTGAACCCAAAACTTTATAGAATTATGATATGGCCCAAAAAGTCATAAAATTTTGGACAAATGTCCAATTTCAGAATTTCTAACTAATACTTGTGTTTTCCAACACTTTTTGAAATTTTGATATTGCCCAAACACTGTGAAACTTTTCAAATAAGTCCTCCAAAATTCCGAGCAATACTTATTAATTTCAAAGTTTTCAAAACTCTTTTAATTAGACCATAAACTTGAAAAACAACTAATTTTATAAAATCACTTTTCCATTAAATATAAAACCTTTATAATGTGAAAATAATGATTTATTTAAAATGTATAAAAAATAATTTGAGCTTTTAAAAACTTAATTATTTTTAATTTTGTTTGTTATCATCAAAATCAGCATTATAGATACATAAATGTTAACAATCTCTTTTTTTTTATGATGACAAACTTTTCATGTATTTAAAGAATGATTGCACAAATTGCTCCCCCTAAATTTAGCTAAATTAACAAATTTAAATACACGTATTATTCTCTCCCTTCATCATAAAAAAAAAACTTAGTGGAAAAGAAAAAGAGTAGCAAATTTGTTACCCAGGTTGTCCAAGTAGAATTTTCGATTGAATCTCCCCCTAACAACAAGCATCACCTCAAATACCAGTTTAATAATATTAATCCCAAATTATTATAAATCATGATACAAGCCAACTCCATATACAAATCATCACACAATCCATCAACCATAAGAAGATCATATAAATCATCAAATCATCATCATATCCCAAAATCATCAAAATCATCACCATATCCCAAAATCATCAAAATCATCACCATAATCACATATCAATCATCAAAACAATACTCAAAGTGCATATTATTCTCCTCCTTTTGACCATATCGAAATGATATATTACTTTGTCTCCCCCTTTGGACAACAAAAAAGTTCAAAATGCATATTTCCAAAATCATATTGTATGCTCCCCCTAAATATATGGCCAATTTAAAATTTTAACCAAAATGATTTTATCCAAAAACATATCATTTTTATCTCCCCCTTCATCATAAAAAAGAAAAGATAGAAAGATGCAATCGAAACAATATCATCAAAAAATAATTCGATGAAGATATTACCCATTTTGTGCCAGTAAAAATTTCGGCAGAGTCTCCCTTTAAAAATGAACAAATTCTCAAATACACAACATGGTTAAAACCACTTCCATATAAGCTTAAACAATTATAACAAACCAACAACTCCATCAATTCATCAAGCAACACACATATAATCATCAATAATCAAAGTCATCAAGAAATCAATTTTAATAGTATTAATAACATGATTAGAGATATTAATAAATTTCATCGTCCCATGTTCATGCCGAATTTTTGAAAATTGTTCTTCGCAAAGAGGTTGATTTGTTTACCAAATTGGCATGCAAAAGTTTTAAGAACATATTATCAACTATCTAAGCTCCATAATTAATAATCACATTTTAGAAATCAAGACAACTAAACTCATCAAAGATCTAATGTGACATTGCAATATAACTTAAAAAATCTTATATGCTTAAAATTCTCGAAGTATATGTATTTTTTCCTTTTTCAATATCATTTAAAACAAGTAATGCATATTCAACAATACATCGATAAAGTACAAAAAATGCATTCATTCACCAATCATAGATTGCATAAGATCAAATTTCATCAAATACAATGTAATCATCAAAGCACATTATTTATCATCAAAACTTAAGTAAAGCATAAGTACATAATGATAATATATAGATCATCAAAATCAACATAGCTATTAAGAAAAGCCATCATTATGAGCTAAAGAACAAGTGATCAAATCCATTATTACAAATGCTCACATAGGCCAATTTAATGAATAATGATATAATACAATAAATGACATATGAATTCACACATACATAAGTGATGAACAAATAAGGAAGATGAATAAATGACATGAAACATAAATGCATACAAGAGCAAACATATAACTCATCTATCATGCATATACATCATACAATCATGAAATATGTAAGCATTCAAAGATTGAGAATTCAAGCATATCACTCATTTATCATGCTTAGGCATTTCATAATCATTAAAATCAAACAAATCTATTATGATGAGTTGACAAGCTATCATCATGTACGTATATATAACCATGCATCATGATTACACACGATAATATAGCAAGAATTGTTAGCAAAGCAATTAAATTATCTTACTTATCATTTTCTCTTAGATCATGATCGAATGATTATTCTTACAAGCTCTCATCAAGAAATTCTCCACCATTTCTTGATTATGGTACCTACAAAAAAAAAATTTCAAGTTGTGCCTTTTGATACCCAATATACTCTTGGGTCCTTGAGTGTTAGGAATGATTCCTTTTGGAAACAAAAAACATTTTACTCCATAATATGCATTTCTTTTAACTAGACAACTATTTTTTATGTGACCATCTTGATTGCCATGGTGGCATACAACTTGATTGTTAATGGAGGTACTCTTCACAAAGTAATTCTTATAATACTTTTGTTTCAAATTTGGCTTATAACCAATACCCTCTTTCAAACACACATTTTTGTGAATTAAGCAAGTTATCCAACATCTTTTGCCCATTTGTAAATTTCAAGACAACATCACTAAGTTCAATATTCTTTTTCTTGAGCATCTCATTTTCCTTTTTCAAATAATCTACATGTGATTTTATATGTTCATGTGAAGTGCTAGGTTTCTCATTTGATAATGCAACTCTATCATGCAATGTTTTATTTTCTAATTCTAGGCAACTAATCTTTGCACTTAGAGATTCATTTTCATTTGTGAGCTTTACCGTTTTCTTTTTCAGACATGCATTCTTTTTACCAACTTTCATCAATTCATCATACAATTCTTTAAAACATCATATAACTCATCATAAGTAGGAAGAATATTTACCCATCAAGTTCATCATCTCTTATTGCCATAAGTGATAGGTTTGACACTTCTTGCGAATCTTCTTCATCGCTATCGTCCCAAGTAGCCACCGTGACTTTCTTCTTGAGTTTGTTGATAAGTGGACACTCCGATCTTATATGGCTACGCTTTTTGCATTCAAAACAAAAAATTGCCTCTTTCTTCCCTTTCTCCACCTTAAGGTTTTCTCTCATAAGATCTTTAAAGTTTCTTCTTTTAATTTGCTTTTTGAAGATCCTTCTAAACTTTCTAGCAATCATTTCAATGCCTTCATCTTCAAAGTCACTTCCATCATCATCACTTTCAACTATAGAAGATTTAAAAGCAAAGCTCTTCTTCTTTTCATCTTTATCAATTCTTTCATTAGCTATATATTCTTCATATAAAATAAGTGAACCAATAAGATCATCAAGAGATAAAGTATTAAGATTTTTTGCTTCTTCTATGGCCGTTCTCTTTGGTCTCCACTCTTTCGGCAATGATCTAATAATTTTCTTTACTTTTTCACTATTATTAAATATCTTACCTAGTGCTTCAAGAGAATTCACAAGATCGATGAATCTAGTGTACATATCATGAACACTCTCATATGATTCCATTTGAAACATCTCATATTGCCTAGTGAATCTACTAATTTTACACTCCTTGACTTGATTTATTCCCTCATATACAACTTCAAGTATCTTTCAAATTTCATAAGCACTTTCACAACTAGAAACTCTATGAAATTCTTTCTTATCTAAAGAAAAAAATAATACATTCATTGCCTTGGAGTTTAATGACATCTTTTTTTTTTCTAATTCACTCCAATGACTTGACGGTTTTGAAATATCATCTCCTACTTTATTTTTAGTCAGGCATGAATAATCCATTACAAACAACTTTCCAAATTTCATAATCTAAAGCTTGCAAATAAATTCTTATCCTAGTTTTCCAATATGGGTAGTCATTACCGTCAAAGAAAGGTAGTCTAGTTGTGGACTGTCCTTCCCTAAAGGTTGAGTCATTTTGGGTTGCCATTGATCTTTAGCTCTAGACAATTAAGTCTAAACAAGAGCACATTCATCTGATACCAAATGAAATACTAACTAGGCGACCCAAGAGGGTGGTGAATTGAGATTTTAAAATTTAAGTTAAGCAAACCACACAACAATTTAATCTCAGGCCTTAATGGAATCAAAAACAATAAATTCAATAAATCACAATAAAAAGAGAGTAAGGGAAGAGAAACTAAACACAATGATTTTTACGTGGTTCGGCAATCCCTGCCTACGTCCACGCCTCCAAGCTCACCGGGTTGAGGATTTCACTATCCAAGCCTCCCAAGCCTTCAAGTTTTTTACAATTGACTTCTAAGGTGTCAATTGACCTTTACAATCAAGAGGTTATCTCCTCGATATCTTCACCGCAAGTGTTTCTCACACTTGTACACTCACAATTTGATGAGAAATGAAAATTATAACAAACAATTCTCTTTTAAAGTGGATATACAAATGATAGCTCAATGAATATTTAATCTATGATGATTTACAAAATTGAAGCTCAATATATGTTGTGTGCACTTGTTTATGTTTGTCAAGTTTACCAAAAATGAATTGGATTTGAGTTTATATAGTTTGAGCCCAAAAACTAGTCGTTATGAGTTTTTTGATGATAACTGGCTTACCGCTTTTGGAATCTGATTAGCCGCTTTTATATTACCGTTACAACAAATATTTGAATTTTAGAACATCCGATATGTTGCTTTCGAAATCTTGTTAGCCGTTTTCATTCCAGTAAGCTACTACCCAAAATCTTTGATTGACAAATTTTGACAAACCTACAAAGAGCATTAACTAAGGATGAATATTGCGTATAATTTAGAAGAGTAGTGGAAGAATGATTGTAAATAGGCATGGAACTTGCATTCTTAATGGGTAATCACAAGCTTAAGATCTGTTATACAATTATAGTTATTTAATATGCACACACTCATACACACACATATATAGTTATGCTACATTAATCCCAATTGGTATCTCAAAAGATTCATCCCAAATGAGATGGCATTAGAAATTGAAGAAATTCATCAACCATTAGATTAATGTTGTCTTGCATGCCATCTCATTTGGGATAGACCTTTTGACATAACATTTGCAACATAGGATTATTCATATATACTTATCAGTGCCATTTATAGGTATGGCTAAAGACCCAAAAAAAGTATTTTTAAGTGTACAACATCATTGCTTTTTGTCGAGTTTGTAGCAAGATAGAGAATGATTAAGAATGAATATACCTATTTCTACTTTTGTAGATTATCTAAAGCATACAGTAGGTTTTCTTTTTCTAGATTTTTGCATTCTTGAATGGGCTTTGTATTTGTAAACTGTTCAAGATTAACAATAAGATATTATACTTTTGGACATTTAGGATACTCCATCAAATTGACAAAGGTTGAAGCATATTGCATTTCCAACGTTAAGCAATTAAATAACAAGTACTCCTTGCCATTATTTATAAAACTAAGAAAGGAACAAAACATTGGCTGCAAAATGTTACTAGTCTTTACCAAAGAGATGCCTTGGTAAAAATGTTTATCGTAGGACTTTGCTGATTGGGAAATCATTCAAAAATGGTTGGCCCACATGGTGCTATAATCAGTTCTACCAATCAATTATTCTGACATTATTTGCTAGTTAATGCTCAAAAGTCTAATCACATCTAACGTGCCAAGCAGAAAAATCCAAAAATTCGAATGGTGAATAAATATATTGAGACGCTCACTTGTGATGGATTCTTGTAAAACCTATAGATTAAAAGGAATGAATCACATTATAAAAAACAAATGCCATATATATTGTATAATAGTTTGTTCATAATATCCATAGGACTAGTTTTACATGCAACAACTGTCAGAAAATATGTCAAACCACTTTATATACTGCCAACTTATCAGAGTAGATAAACATGAATGATCGATAAAAATTTAGATAAGAAAATAAATCCTAATCCATCCACTTAAAAGAATTATGCAATTTTCAATCAACCAAGTTACGATAAAGTCCCATTAAACAAGTTCCTCGTTTTCAATATTTTCAGCACAAAGAGTGTAGAAGAAGAAGATCACTACACTGTTCATCAAATCCCCAGTCTCTTAGCTTAGGCGTTTTTGTTGACAAAAAATAATGTATAATGAGTCATATCATTGCATGTTTCTTACTAGCAAATTTTAATTTAGGTTCTGCACTAAAAAAAATGCGCTACATATAGTACAGTATACCTAAACAATGTCCAGAATTGTCATAGCTTCATTAGTATTATCCAGTTTCTTTGTCTAAAAATAGTAGGAACACATATTTGTGAGACTGAGGAAAAATCAACTCCATATTGAAATGGAAATGATGACTCATAAAAACTAACATGATTGCTGATGTAAACTCTTCCAGAGGAATGTAGACATTGATAGCCCTTATGTAATGAGCTGTAGCCCAAAAATATGCATCTGCTAGTTCTATAATGGAGCTTATGATGATTATAAAGTCGCAAACAGGGATAACAGGCACAACCAAAGATTCAAAGATGAGAATAATTAGGTTTTCTATGTAACAACAGCTCAAAAGGTGACCTATTATTAAGGGTAGTAGTTGGAAGTTTGTTAATGAGGTATGTGGCGGTGTGAAAGGTATTCCACCAGAATTTTAGAGGTAGATTTGCTTGAGCAAGAAGAGTGAGATGTGAGATACAACTTTCTTAAATATAGTAGAATTTATTTTTAAGCTAACAAGCCCTTTGAGTTTATAATATTTAATTTTAAGGAATGATGCATAAGTAATGGCATAAGAAATGATGACTTAAGTGATGACATAAGCGATAATGTAAGAAGAAGTGTAGAGAAAGTTAAAGAATTCTAGAATTTAGTAAGTTAATTATGAAGGTTAATCTCAACCATTGATCAAGAGTTATGGTGACAAAATCCTAGCCATCCATTAGCCTTAAGAAATCCTATAAATATCCCCACCACCTTTCATTTTCAATCCAACCCATAAATTTCATTCTCTTATATTCTAAGTCATAATATCAAGAGTAGAGAAATCCTCAATTTAGAAAGGTCTAGAAAAGTCAAGGTCAAGAGGTAAGTAACACTTCAACTGCAATGTAGGGATAAAATTCTTAGGTTCAGTTTTAATAATTCCTTTATATTATGATAATTATTATAACATGATTAGTTGTATTCTAAATCCTTATATGGTCGGCTCTGCCGCCTAATATGTGATGCTATGGTCGGCTCTACCGCCTAGTATGTGATGCTATGGTCGATTCTACCACTTAATATGTGATGCTTATACTTAATTATGCTATGGTCGGCTATGCCGCCTATATTGAAGAATGTTGTTCTTAGATGGTATTGTGTGTGTTGATTCTGTTATGCATTTAGGAACTTCAAATGTTAGGACATAAGTTGCATAGAATGCATGCATATCATGAATTATATTATAAAGAAGACATTTCAGAAAAATGGATTTATTAGAAATAGGTTGTTGTACTACGAGATGGCAAAGTTTCTAAGGAGGGTAAGCCCTCAAAGTAAGTAAAGGAAATTTTTTGGGGACAACGATACGTAACACACAAAAGATCAATTAATAAGGCCCAAGGGCATATTGCTGAAAAAATAAAAGTGTCAGCCTTGTAGTACAACATACCTAGGACCCTAATGAAGATGTTTTGTATTTTTCTGAGTTTTCTTTTAAAGCTTAATATGATCATGCATGATAAGATATACATGCATCCAAGTGTTACTTACTCGGCATTAGCTCATAAAGTCCTTACACTGCAGGTAACGATGAGTAGGGTAAGCTGGCACCAAGTCCTAACCAAAACGAATTGCATATGGGCATAACCGATCTTGGGATTTTATGATGGACTTAGCTTTGTATTAATAAGAATAAGTATCTTGGCTTTATGTAATAATTAAGTTTTTAAATAAACTAAGAAATCTCCGTATGACTCTTACTTTTCTGTAAGAAAGTTTTGTTGGATTGTGCTAAAATTTTAGAATTCGTATTTATATTAAAAATTCAATTTTTTTAAATATTTTTTAAAATAATTTTTTTAATGGAGTGTTACATGAGACCTGTCTCTACAATATGTCTATGTTTTCTTTCAATCTTTCCATTTTGATGATGAACAAATGGGCAAGGGTGTCTAAACTGAATGCCAAGTTCAGCTAAGTAGATAGTAAATGACCTAAACTCTCCACCCCAGTTAGTTGGTAAACCCTTTATCTTTTTAGACAAATTGTTTTCAATCATTGTCTTGAATTCTTTGAAGGTTTGCAGGGCTTTGGATTTGGCAAAAAGAGAAAAAATCCAGGTGAATCTAGTAAAATCATCTAAAATGGATAGATAATATTGGTAACCCTGTGAAGACAAAATAGGAGATGGTCCCCAAAGGTCTACATGGATAATTTCTAAAGGTTATGTTGTGGTTGTGTCTACAAATGGAAAATGTTGCTAGTCCTCGAGCAAAAATTAAAATAAAAACTACGAAAAGAAAATCCTAACTAAACCACTTTCGCAGGTGATCGCGATTGCATTTAGCGTATGCAATAAGCTTTTAAACCCCTAGGCGGCCCTAGTGGACGAGTTAGAGTCTCGTGAGGATTTCTAGCAATGATACCCACAAACATCATAAAAAATGCCTCAAGGATTGCATAAAGTATATAGCTCAAAGAAAATTAAAAATATTGGCAAAGTTTTAACTTTAATTCAATAGTCAGCCTTATCTCATATTGGATTCATGTATTGTGTGTGAATCAATTCAATCAAAACTTATTCTCAAAATCTTCAATATCAACAGCACTTGTATTGAATAATAAACAGAGTAAGTCAAACTAACCTCATCATCTTGATCTTTTTTTTTAACAAGCATAAATTTGCATTTTCTTTTGATTTTTCTTGGAGCACATGCTTTTTTTTTCTTTTCATTTTTTTCATAGTCAGGAGCTTTCATTCTACCCCTTAAGTTAGTCTTCTTCTCATGGTAGATTATCCTCTACATACTGGTGGTACATAAGCCCAAATTACTCAATGATAATTTCACTCTTAAGGGTTATAGGTAGCTATTTCTGACTATGATGCCTGAGTAAACTTAAGTAATGTAAAATCATTTAATCAAACTAAAATTCTCAACTCAGGCTATATCAATCTCAAATCTCAAGTTAAAATTCTAAAAGAATCGACATAAGTGGCAAGATATTTAAAGAATCACAATCAAGACGAAACTAACACAAGAATCAAGTATAAAATAAGACAATATTCATCCTTTTCTAAGAACCATATTCATTTTCAACCATATACTTATCATAGGCATTACATTTTTTTTAATTAAACTTTTTTTATGAAAAAAAAATGAAAGGAAAATATTCCCAAACTTAAAATAAACATTGTCCTCAATGTAAAGAAAAAGAAAAAGAAAAGTGAAACTCCCCCGGTTTTGCACTTGAAGATGTAAAGTTTTAGCTGGGTCGTTGAAAGGCATGTGGAAAGTTGATGTTTATCGACCCCCAAACTTGTGTAAAATCTTAAAAAAAAATAAAATAAGTAAAAGAAACGACTGAAGAAATAAGGAAAAATAAAAAATGACAATAATAAAGTTTAGACAGTTTGGGTTACCTCCTAAGAAGCGCTTAATTTATAGTCATTAGCTTGACTGTCTTTGGAGAGATCATTCAAGGAGGCTCGTGATGATATGGATGGACCTTGCACAAAGTTCTTGCAATTAGGCATCTTCCCACGAAAATGAGGAAATGGATCTTCATTAATAGACAGCTTATGTATTGCATAAATGTCAAGAGGGTCAGATAGATACTTATCCTTCAATGATTTGGCCATTTTTCTATCCATGACGTCTTCTTGAAAACAATCTTTGAGTTCAGTTGGATACTTGATATGTGTGTACACATTGAAAATGACTTGCTCATTTTGAACTCTTAAAATCAATTTCCCTTCCTGAACATCAATCAAAAGCTCTTCATGTAGCTAAGAATGGTCGGCCTAGAATGAGAGGTAACTCTATATCTTCGGCCATATCTAAGACAATGAAATCTGCAGGGAATATAAACATGTCAACTTTCATAAGCACATCCTCAACTATGCCTCTTGGGTATTTTATAGATATATTTGCCAACTGTAGGGTAACAATTGTTGCTTTAGGTTCACCCAAACCTAATTTCTTGAAAACAGAAAAAAGACATCAAATTAATGCTTGCACCTAAATCACACAAAGCTTTATCAAAATAACAATTTCTAATAATGCATGGACTATTAAAACTCCCTGGATCTTTCAGCCTTGGTGGCAATTTATTTTGCAAGATGGCGGTGCAATCCTCAGTTAACATTATTATTTCATGCTCCTCAAATTTCCTCTTGTTGGACAATATTTCCTTTATAAATTTGGCATAAAGCGACATTTGTTCCAAAGCATCTGCAAAAGGAATGTTAATATGCAATTTCTTAAACACATCAAGAAATTTTAAAATTTGCTTATCTATGTTATTTTTTCGAAGACTCTGAAGAAAAGGGATTGGAGGAATATAGGCCTTGACTGGTTCTGCTGGTTTAGGTTGTGGTATTTCTAAACTTGCTGCCTTTGAAACCTTGGTGGTGTCTTCAGCTTGTTCTTCATCAACTTTCTTTGCTTCTTTTAGCAGCTCATCAAGTTGTTTACCACTCCGAAGTATAATTACATTAACTTGCTCCTTTGGATTTGTCTTGGTGTTGCTTGGCAGAGAGCCATGTCGTCTACTGGATAGCAAGTTTGCAATCTGACCCACTTGTACCTTGAGGTTCCAAATTTATGCAGATTGATTCTGAAAAGTTGTCTCTATTTTGGTCATGAATTGAGACATATTTGTTGTAAGTTGGGTAAGAGCATTTTCTAAGTTTGACTTTTTTTGTTGTGGTTGGAACCCTGGAGGTGGTGCCAATGCATTTTGAGTGTTGTTCTATGACAAATTCGGGTGGTTTCTCCAGCCAAGATTGTAGGTATTTGAATGTAGATTATTTTGTTACCTCTGGAAGTTCGACACATAATGAGCTTGTTCAGCAGATGACGACGCAAAAGGACTTCCAACTTGGCAGTTGACACTGGTATGGTTCCCTCCGCATAATTCACACACTTGAGTATGAATAGCACTGACATTTAGGTGCTCTAGCTTATTAGATAAATCAATCATCTGCGCAGATAAAGCAGTCACAATATCAATATTATGGGCTCCTACAGTTTTCCTTGCCATTGATCGCTCTAAAGACCACTGGTAATTGTTAAATACCATTTCTTCCAATAATTCATAAGCCGCTTCTGGTGTTTTTCCCATTAACGTTCCTCTTGCTGTAGCATCAATCATTGTTCTGATATTGGATCCCAAACCATATTAAAATGTTCGTACCTGAAGCCAAATTGGTGGACCATGATGTGGTCATTTTCTTAGTAGGTCTTTGTATCTCTCCCACGCTTCATATAATGATTCCATCTCAAACTGAGCAAAGGTTGTGATTTCATTCCTCAACTTGGTTGTTCTTGCTGGAGGAAAGTAATTTGCTAAAAACTTCTGCGCCAAACCATCCTATGTAGTGATTATTCCAGCAGGGAGTGAGTTCAACCACGTTTTTGCTTTATCCCTCAGTGAGAACGAAAAAAGCCTTAGCCTGATAGCATTGTCTGAAACAGCATTTTGCTTAAATGTGTCACAAATTTCTAAGAAATTTGCAATATGAGCATTTGGATCATCATTTGGCATCCCAGCAAATTGTACTGATGTCTGAATCATCTGGATTATGGCTGGCTTAATTTCAAAATTATTGGCTTGAACGGCAGGGCGTGCAATGCTTGAACGAGCACCATTAACTGTAGGCACAACATAATCTCTTAAAGGTCTCGCATCCTCATTTTCATGTAATGCTTCATCAACTATGATTAGTTGTTGCTCCTGTAAAGCTTCTCTCATTTCTCTATTAAGCCTTCTACACGTACGTTCAATCTCTCGATCAAAAGGCAACAAATCAAAACTTCTTAAATGTCTCATAAAATTAAACAAGAAAACGAAAATAAAAATAAAAAACAATAAAAATAAAATTCAAATTAAACTAAGGTTAGTTAGTATCGATACTAATCCAAACAATCTTCAGCAACGGCGCCAAAAACTTGATGCGTAAATTAGCAAGTGTACTAGTCGGCACAAGTAATATAATGAAGAGTAGAGTATAGTCCCACAGAGATTGTATATCCTATTAGTTACCGAAATTATTCTAACCCTAATTTATTTGAACAATCAAATAAGCGAATTAAAATTAAAATTAAATAGAATAAAATAACTAAAAATTAAATAAAGATGCAGGCAGTAATAGAAATCACCAAGAGATTAAGACACTAGGACATCCGATTTCACTGTAACCAATCCTATTTAATCCTCCATCTATGCTATTAAAATTTATTACCCATGTTGACAATGAATTTTCCTAATCTATTCAATATCTTCTCTCGAGTACTATAAAAAATACCTACACATATTAACTCACTATATCTCTATGTGAATTTAAATATGCTTAGATTCATTAGGCTCTATGGAAATTCTTAGAAAAACTGCTTAAATCATGTTAGCACATCTCTGTCTTTCGTTCAATTCATGGCATCCATTACACAGAGCAAAAATACATAAATCTCCTCTCGATCTCATTACGTATCCTCAAATCATTTAAATATTGGTCATATATTTAAAAGCATTAAATACAATAATGAACATTCAACCATGGAATAATAAATTAAAAATAACTCAGATTTATGGAATTAAATCTTCATAGTTAGGCTACATTGTAGCCCTAGTAAAATAAATTAGCTCATGGGAATATAAAGAGAATTCATGAATTTAATTGGAAACATTCAAGCAAGATAATAGAGAAGAGGGAAAGAAAAACTCAAGAATTAATGCGTCTTCCTCCTCCTCCAAATTGTTCTTGCTACTCTCGGCTTTTGCTCAAGACTTGCGGTTGCTGCTCTATTCTTTTTTTTTTTTCTCTTGGCTTCAATTCTTCTTGTGCGGCTGCCTTCTTGTTCCCTTAATTCTCCCGCAAGTATAGCTTTTATAGTGCTTTAATTGTGCGCCCTAAATCCTCACATGGAAAGGAAAACAAAATCCCAGCCGCCACTTTAGTTCATGCATGCTTAACTTGTACAATTAATTGGCCAATTTGCAAAGCCAAAGCCCATCACGTGAATCATTCAAATTGCCAATTAATTCTTTAATGCTGCCATAGTTGTCAACCAAATATTCAAAGCTTCCCCCACGTGATTGCCATATTTGTCTTTTTATTTCTTTCCATTTTGCTTCCACATTATTTCCATTATACTCCAATTTGTTTCCTCTTTAAGCTTCCTTTCTCATGAATATTCCCAATATTCCTACAATGACAAAATATAAAAATTAAGATCAAAATTTATATAATAAAATATAATTTAACATAAAATTAAGTTATGGAAGCATTAAAATAATAGATAAATTATGAGCACATCAATCCTCAAAGGTCTACATGGATAATTTCTAAAGGTTCTGTTGTGGTTGTGTCTACAGATGGAAAATGATGCATATGGCTTTTCCCAAATTGGCATGCACTACAAAAATCAATACTGACATGTTTATTTAGATTGAATGTTTGATCAAAGATTTTCATTACTTGTGTTAAGACATGAGTTATTGGATGCCCCAACAGTTTGTGCATAATATTGCAATCAAAGAATTTTGAAGAATGAGAAAACAAGGCCATTTTGGCATCTTTATTGATTTGAAATGAGTTTACAGCAAAGGAAGGTGTTGCATTTGCTGCAATACATTGTGACAACATAAACAAAGGATAAACTTGGAGTTGACTACAACACAGATTTAGAAGACAACAAAGCATAAGACTGAATTGAATGACAGATTGTGTTTAGACCTTCAACTTGATAGAGTCCATTATTGAGTGCTAGAAAGTGTATATTTATAAAGAAGAAAATTATCATTTTACACTCTAAGTCTCACTAACATCCGTACTTTTATGTATTTAAGTCTCTTGTGATTTAATTATATGTGTTGTATTATAATTAAGTATTTTATGTATTTTAGGGGCATCATGGTCATTTCATAATAAATGAGATATCAGATAGTAAAACAGACATCACTTTTAAGCTCAGGACAGTCGAAAACCTTAGGAGGAGCATAAAAGGAAAAATGACATTGTTCACATGTACGATACTATTCACATGTACGGTACTGTCCATGTTACTGTTCATGACACTGTTCACATATACGGAACAATGATGTGGCATTGGCCGATGACACGACATTGACCGATGAGGTGTCACAATCCTATTGGACTAAAATTCTTATGTACTGTTGATCGGTGACGTGGCAATATGTTAGTGGATAAAAAATCGTGTGTATGGTAGATGCATATACACGGAATTATTTATAACCAAATCGCGTCAATACTCAAGCCGCCTCACTGTTCATACCGCGTTACTATTCAAACTGCGTATTGTTGACACGTGCCGCAATCCTGAGTGTCCAAATTATTTTTAATCCGATGGTCATGATTTACTCAGTGCATCTATAAAAAGGGGGTTTCCCCCTTAATTTACACTGTGAATTCATTTTTTAGCTCCATTTTCTGTAATTCTTTCTCCATCTTGTATTTTCTACGTATTTTAATAAATTTCCATTTTACCCCTTATTCAATTATGAGTAGCTAATTTTCTTTTAAGCTTGGGTTGAAAGTAAAGTCTCAACATGTTCCATGGGATTTATTTGGAAAATTTAATTTCTGTTCCCCTTTGATTTTTGTGGATATTTTGACTTTTCGTTGATAGATAGTAATAATCTTGTCTAGATACCACACTAGTATAACCGACTCCCTAGTGCAAGGTTATTACTATTTGGCACAATAAGCCATTAACACCATATTGATTAGAGTGTGGTTCATGAGGAGTGAAAACCCTTCTCATGATGTAATTAGCACTAATAAGAAATATTAAGCCCATGGTGCATGTTGATACGGGTTCAGATACCCAAGCGCTTCAGATAGTCTCAGGAATCTGACTATAAACGACCTTGTTTGCCAGTTTATAAGAAAACTGGATGGGAAGCCCATCCTCAACCCATAGAGGGCGTTCAAGCCGTTTTGGACGTAAAACTAGAGGAAGATGTGAGCCACAGTCACAACTACTTGTAAATATATTTTTACTTCACTGTTGTTTTATTTCACTATTGTTTTATCATTTGCATTATTGTCTTTAATAATTTTATTTTATCATAGTTTGCTTTTTCCTTTTTACTGTTTCCTTTTTTACTCTCAAGCCATGTGCATTACGTGTTAATTGACACAAACATACTACCTCATACACAGCTATGACCCATTGTCACCAAGATTCTTAAGTTTTTTACTAATTTTTTGTTGTAGAGACTAGTCGTGGCTAACTTTTTGTATTGAAGATGGTTGAATATGGAGTGTAGTGACTCTAGAAACACATCTTCTTAGTTAAAAAAAAAAAATCCATAAATTTTCCTTTTCTTTATTAAGCTTTGACAATCATTTTTTTTCCTAACTTCTTCTTTCTAATTTCTCCTTTATAAATATACACTTTCAAATTTTTTAGTCGAAGATGGTTGAATATGGAGTGTAGTGACTCTTGAAACACATCTTCTTATTTAAAAAAAATTCAAACATTTTCTTTTTCTATCATTTTAAGTGTAACATTTCTAATTAATTTTTCTGCATCATTTTTACCTTTTTGCATGCATATTTTCTTATGTTTAGAATAGGTTGGGAGGGTAGAATGTCGTTTGAAAAAACAATTGTGTGACTTTTTTTTAACATTGGATGACATGATGACTTTCAAATTTTAGTATTTGTATTATCTTTGGTCTCAAGTGATGTTACGCCATGTTTGCTACTAAAAATCTATTTTGACACTTAAAATATTTTTAAAAGAAGTAAGACAAGTTTGGGTCATTTTCTCTTTCAAGTATGTCCTTCTCGGTAAAATATAAGGGCCATAGTTAAACCAATTAAATTAATTAAAAATAATAGGATAGAAATCCGGTGATGAACCTCACCGTCTTCATTCTATTAAGATACTTTTTTCTAATGTATTAAGAGAATTTAACATTAAAACAACAAAATTCATTGGTAAAATTGATGTATTTAATTTATTTTTTCAAAAGAAAATATTGGTTGGTAAGTTATTGATTTGTTAGAATTTATTTACAAAATGAAATTTTACAATTTCTATTATTTTAAGGGCTGCACTAAAAAATAAACGAAATCAAAACTTTCATCTATCTAAAAAGCACTACAACAAAAATATCAATCGATAACTTATTTTTCTTAACACTTTATAACAAAAATTATTATATCATAAAAATGTGATAGAGTTGTGATAATAAAATAAATAAATATTTTATTATGAAAAATATTATATCATAAAAATATGATAGAGTTGTGATAATAAAATTAACTAAAGCCATTGTTGTGTGTTAGAAAGTGCATATTTATAAAGGAGAAAATCGCTATTTTACATATCAAGTCTTACTAACAACCTTTACTTTTATGTGTTTAAGTTTCTTGTAATTTAATTATATGTGTTTTATTTTAATTAAGTATTTTATGTATTTTAGGGGCATCATAGTCATTTCACAATAAACGAGAGATCAAATGGCAAAACGGACATCATTTTTGAACTCAGGACGGTCGAAAACCTTAGGAGGAGCATAAAAAGGAAAAATGTACTGTTCACATATACGGTACTATTCACATGTACGGGTACTGTCTACGTTACTGTTCACGGCACTGTTCACATAGACGGATCGATGACGTGGCATTGACCGATGACGTGGCATTGACCGATGAAGTGTCATGATCCGATTGGACTAAAATTCTCATGTACTGTTGATGGTGACGTGGCAGCATATTAGTGGACCAAAAAACGCGCGTACGGTACATGCAACACAGGAGATTATTTACTGTGCAAATAGTGGCTGAACCGCGTACTGTTGACTTAACTGTTGACTGATGACGTGGCGAAATCCTGAGCGTTCAAACTGTTTTTAATCCGATGGCCATGATTTACTCGATGTAACTATAAAAAGGGGGCCTCCCCCCTAATTTGGCACCTCTGAATCCATTTTTGGGATCCATTTTCTGTAATTCTCTCTCTATCTTGTATTTTCTACGTATTTTAATAAATTCCCATTTTGCCCCTAGTTCAACTATGAGTGGCTAATTTTCTTTCAAGCTTGGGTTGAAGGTGAAGTCTCAACATGTGTCATGGGCTTGATTTGGTAAATTTACTTTCTCTTCCCCTCTAGTTTTTGTGGATGTTTTGACTTCTCGTCGACAAATAATACTAATCTTATCTAGTACTGCCCTGGTTTCACCGGCTCCCTAGTATAAGGTTATTATTATTTGGCACGATAAGCCCTTAGCACCATATTTATTAGAGTGTGGTTCAGGAGGTGTGGATTCCCCTCTCATGATTTAATTGGTATTAATAAGGAATATTTAGCCCATGATGCATGTTGATACGGATCCAGATACCTAAGTTTGTCATTTTAATAGATTTACACTTCAATTTATTCTTGCCATTTCAATTCCAATTTCAGAATTTATTCTCGCCATTTTAATTTAAGTTTTAGCATATTTCAAATCATTTCCACCATAAATCCAACCACCCATTTACAGAATTAATTCTATATATAATTAAAATCCGCCTCCTCGTGGGATCGACACTCGTCACCATTGATCTACACTACAACAGATTCGTGCGCTTGCGAGTTCAATAAAATTTGCACAACAAGTTTTTGGCGCCGTTGCCGGGGAGGTAAGTAATTTTAATTCATAGAATTAATTTTTGTGAATATTTCCATTTAATTGTTTTCTTGTATTTTTATTATTAAAAAAAAAGGTGAATCTACATTTAGAGGTTAGTATTTCTTTTTCTCTTCTTTAAATTTTGTAATTTAATTTTCAAGATAATTTTTTTTATTTCTTCTTTGTAATTTTTATTTATCTTATTAATTTATTTTTAGTTAATTTATTTCACGTATTTTTTGTTGTGTATTTTTATAGTAAGGTTGTAATAGTGCCATAAGGTTAGTATCGTAATTTCTCCCTCTTCTTTATTTTATTTGTTTTGTTCCCATCTTTATTTTTATTTTATTTTATTTTGCATGCATGGTCGTAGGTCATTATTACCTAATCTTGAACCTATAGACCTTGAATTAGAGAAAACACTTCGCATAAACAAGCACATCAAAAACAAAATGGATTTACAAGAACCACAGGAGAGGTCATTTAAAGATTACTGTAGTCCTTTAGCCAATTTGAGCACATCATGTATAAGATACCCAAATGTAGCTGCTAGGAGTTTTGAACTAAAACCTAGTGTGCTAAATTGTCTCCCCACGTTCTATGGCTTAGAAAATGAGGACCCATACAATCATTTGAATGATTTTCACGCAATTTGTCAAAAATTTAAATATGAGAATTTTTCAGATGATGATGTAAAACTCAGATTATTCCCATTTTCTTTAAAGGATAGAGCTCGTTCATGGCTTAATACATTACCTGCTAATAGTACTGCATCATGGGAACAAATGGTTACAAAATTTTTAAATAAATATTTCCCAGTGCATAAAACCAATGCTATTCGCAGGGAAATCTCGGAGTTTACCCAGAGAGATGACGAGCAGTTTTTCGAAACATGGGAGCGATTCAATGGACTACTCTTGAAGTGTCCACATCATGGGTATGAGAAATGGCACCAATGCCAATACTTTTTGGAGGGATTATTGCCGAATGTGCAAGAATGGATAATGGCGACAAGTGGAGGAGAGCTAATGTCAAAACGTGCATCAGAGATTTGGGAATTCTTCCAGCGACAAGCGGATAATTCCCAACAACGGAGTCGATCACTCAGGAATACTAGAAGGATTAAGGGAGTAAATGAAGTTCAAATTGGCGAGTCAAATTCAGAAATTAAAGAAGTCAAAGCGATAATTGAAGGTCTCTCTCGACAAATAGCATCGTTATCGACTGCTAAATCAACAGAGCCACATGACCTTGATTCATATCCAGATCAAGCCAATGCCATAGGTGTAATGAGAAAACCATCGAATTACAACCCATACTCCAACACATATAACCCTGGATGGAGAGACCACCCAAATTTTTCATGGTCTTAAGGATTCCAACAAAATGGACCAGCAGCTCCAGCTCCACCAATGCAACAAATTCCTCAAAATCCTCAAGCCTCTCAGCCCCCATTCAGACCATTCAATCAGAACCAGAACTACTATCAACCCAGACCATGGGAGGATGCATTCCAGAATTTCAGGAATGTTACTCACTCCACAATTGAGCAACAGAACCGCACCATTGATGGACTACGAAATGAGTTGAGAGCGGGCTTCAACTCACAAGCCCAATCAGTTTCAAGCCTAGAAAAGATGGTAGGACAACTTGCTTCTTCAGTTCAGACCTTGGCAATGACTGTTGAGAAAGGTAAATTTCCAAGTCAACCAGTGCCTAACCCTAAAGGAGTGCATGAAGCAAGTACCAGTTCACCACATCAGCATGGAGAGGTCAAAGCCGTCATGACCTTGCGAAAAGGAAAAGAAGTCGACAACAAAGTGGAGATGCCGGTGACGAAAGAAAACCAAATTGTACCTGTGAGTGTTGAGAACTCATCACCGGAGGAGAAAGAAGAAACCAACCCACGAGAATATGTTCCCAAAGCTCCATTTCCTCAGAGGTTAGCTAAAGGAAAGAAGGGAAAATCCACAGGTGAGATTCTCGAAATCTTCAAACAGGTAAGTGTTAACATCCCATTGCTTGATGCTATTAAACAAGTTCCATCTTATGCCAAGTTTCTTAAAGACCTGTGTACTAAAAAGAGAAATATGCATGTTCAAAAGAAGTCATTTTTAACAGAAAACGTTAGTTCTATACTCCAACATAAAATTCCTTTAAAATGCAAAGACCCAGGCTCCCCCACTATCTCATGTAGCATAGGGAACCACACAATTGAGAATGCTTTGTTGGATTTAGGAGCTAGTGTAAATTTATTGCCTTATTCAGTTTTCGTGAAACTTGGACTGGTAGAATTACACCCAACTCTAGTGGTGTTACAGCTTGCAGATCGGTCCACGAAAATACCTCGTGGTGTTGTGGAGGACGTGCTCATCCATGTAGACAAGTTTTATTTCCCTGTTGATTTCATTGTAATTGACACTCAACCAATACAGGATTCAAGAAAGCACATCCCCATTATTCTAGGCCGACCTTTCTTGGCAACTGCGGATGCTCACATTCAATGCAGGACTAGAAATATGCAGTTGTCCTTCGGTAACATGACTATGGAACTGAACATCTTTAACATTGCTAAACAACCTCACAATACGGATGATGGAATTGTTGATGTGGATTTAATTGAAGCATTAGTTGATGACACTTTTATTTCAAACCTTAGTAATGACCCTTTACAAACATGTTTAACTCACTTTGGTTTGGATTTTGATATTGACAGATCGGTCGATGAGGTCAACGCCCTACTTGACTCAGCACCATCTATGGACACTAATAAATGGAAGTCAAGAGTTGAACAACTAGCACCATCAGAGAAGAAACTCATCCCATCATCAGAATCACCACCAAAAATCGAGTTGAAACCATTGCCCAACACTTTGGAATATGCATTTTTGGGGGAAGAAAGTACTCTACCGGTAATCATCTCAGCATCCCTCAATGACGAACAAAAAGGTAAGTTGTTAGATGTTTTAAAAGAGCACAAAAGAGCATTAGGATGGACCATAGCAGACATAAAAGGTATAAATCCAGTAGACTGCATGCATTACATTCACCTTGATGAAAATGCTAAATCTACTAGGGAAATGCAACGTCGGTTAAATCCTAATATGAAAGAAGTGGTTAGAACAGAAGTCCTTAAGCTATTAGATGCAGGTATCATTTACCCCATTTCTGATAGTTCATGGGTCAGTCCTGTGCAAGTTGTCCCCAAAAAGTCAGGAGTCACTGTAGTTACGAATGCCGATAATGAATTGATACCAACTAGAGTAACTACAGGATGGCGTGTATGCATTGATTATAGGAAGTTGAATTCTGTCACACGTAAAGATCATTTTCCTTTACCATTTATCGATCAAATACTTGATAGATTAGCAGGCCATGAATTTTATTGCTTTCTAGATGGCTACTCAGGATATAATCAGATTCCCATAGCACCAAAAGATCAAGAGAAAACCACTTTCACTTGCCCTTTTAGCACTTTTGCATATAGGAGGATGCCATTTGGATTATGTAATGCACCAGCTACATTTCAACGATGCATGTTGAGTATTTTTTCTGATATGGTTGAACGATTCCTTGAGGTCTTTATGGATGATTTTTCTGTCTTTGGAGATTCATTTGATCAATGTTTACACCATCTAACACTAGTTCTGCAGAGATGTATCGAGAAGAACTTGGTCTTAAATTGGGAGAAGTGCCATTTTATGGTACAACAAGGTATTGTTCTCGGTCACATCATTTCAATCAAAGGTATTGAGGTTGACAAAGCCAAGGTGGATCTCATTTCTAATCTTCCTCCACCCAAAACAGTTAGAGAAGTAAGATCTTTCCTTGGGCATGCTGGTTTTTATAGACGTTTCATTAAAGATTTTAGCAAAGTTTCTAGACCCTTATGCAATTTACTTGCTAAGGATGCACCTTTTATCTTTAATGATTCATGTCTTATGGCTTTTGAAAAATTAAAGCAATTGTTGACATCATCACCCATCATTCAGCCCCCAAATTGGAGCTTACCATTCGAGCTCATGTGTGATGCATCTGATTATGCAGTAGGAGCAGTATTAGGACAAAGAGTTGATCGGATTCCCCATGTTATTTACTATGCTAGTATGACATTGAATGATGCAAAGTTGAACTATTCAACTACTGAAAAAGAAATGCTAGCATTAGTTTTTGCATTGGAAAAATTTCGATCTTATCTCATTGGTTGTAAAATAATTGTATTCACAGATCATGCTGCTCTTAAATATCTTCTCACAAAGAAAGATGCAAAAGCTAGACTAATTCGTTGGGTGTTACTTTTGCAGGAATTCGACTTGGAATTTAAAGATAAGAAAGGCACAGAAAATGTTGTGGCAGATCATATCTCTCGTCTCTATTTTTACACAATTATAGAACAATTACCATTGAATGAGTCATTTCCAGATGAACAATTAATGAGTGTGGAAGTATTACCTTGGTATACTGATATAGTTAATTATCTTGTTACAGGTAAACTTCCAGAGCATTGGACCAAGCAAGACAAGGCCAAATTTTTTGCAAAAATAAAGAATTTCTTTTGGGATGACCCGTATTTATTCAAGTATTGTGCAAATCAAATTGTCAGACGATGTGTCCCAGAAAGTGAAATTCAGAATATTCTTTCATTCTGCCATGAACAAGCTTGTGGAGGCCATTTCAGTGCTAAGAAAACAGCTACAAAAGTTTTACAATGTGGTTTCTATTGGCCAACTATATTTCGAGACGCTTACACTTTCTGTTCTTCATGTGATAGGTGTCAACGAATGGGGAGCATTACACGGAGGAACATGATGCCACTAAATCCAATTTTAGTGGTTGAGATTTTTGACGTATGGGGTATCGACTTCATAGGACCCTTTCCCACTTCTTTTGGCCATCAATTCATACTGATTACTGTTGACTACGTATCGAAATGGGTAGAAGCAATTCCATGCAGAACCAATGATTACAAGGTGGTGATAGGGTTTTTGAAAAGCAACATTGTTTCGCGCTTTGGATTCCCTCGAGCAATAATCAGTGATGGTGGTGCCCACTTTTGTAATAAAGTTTTCAAAGCCCTTTTGACTAAATATTCAATCACTCATAAAGTGGCGACCCCATATCATCCGCAAACCAGTGGCCAAGTGGAGATCTCTAATCGAGAAATAAAGCACATATTAGAAAAGACGGTGAGGCCGGACAGAAAAGATTGGTCATTAAGACTTGATGATGCATTATGGGCATATAGAACGGCTTTCAAGACGCCGATTGGGATGTCACCCTACAGGCTAGTGTATGGAAAAGCTTGCCACCTACCCGTGGAACTCGAGCATTGTGCATATTGGGCCATCAAGAAATTTAACTTTGACATGCAGCAAGCCAGCTCAGAAAGAAGATTACAACTGGCAGAACTTGAAGAAATTCGCAATGACGCATACGAAAATGCCAAGATTTACAAGCAACGAATGAAAGTCTTCCATGACAAGCATATTATGAGAAAATCTTTCACTCCAGGTCAGAAAGTGCTTTTATTCAACTCTCGCTTGCACCTATTCCCAAGTAAGTTACGCTCTCGATGGTCTGGTCCATTTATTGTTCATACTGTTTTTCCACATGGGGCAATTGAAATTAAGGACCCAAAGAACGGTGTCACGTTTAAAGTTAATGGTCAAAGATTAAAGCCATATCTAGAGTACCAACCACATGGAGAAGACACCTAAATAAATTTGAGTGACCCACCAGATTTGAATTGATTTTTTCTTTTCGGTGGTTTGATTTTTCTTTCTTTTCTTTTTATTATTCTTTTGCTAATTGAATTTATTTTTGCATAAGTGTGTTTGTTTTACCATTAATTTTTCTCTTATCATTGTTAATCATGAGTCTCTTACTTAGACCGTTCCTCCTGAACATTCTTAAACCACTTCAACGTGTCAAAACTCATCTCAAAAGGCAGATTCAATTTTGTAAAACAAATCGCATTTGGGCTCTACAACCACCAGAGTTAGTAGCCTATGTTGAAGGTTTAGAACGCCAACTCAGAGATATTGAGAGAAGTGTTTACGACATCCAGTTGGAGCTTGAGGTAAATTCAATAAGAGGACGATTTTGATTTTCTTTGTGTGTTTTAATTTGTTTTTCTGTTTGTGTGTTTTAGTTTGTTATCCCGGTGAAGTGGCGGATAACGGTACTCCGTGACAATCAAGTCGGTTACTTCAGTTTCCCATAATAACTGATATTCTGAGGCGAAAGTATGGACAGAAATGAGATTCTAGCGAAGCTTCACAAGCGATTCCCTTCACTTCCTCAGAATGCCCTCCTTACGATCTATAAAGCTCGGTCCGAACGCATGCGATTGCTCATGAGGAATAACATACCTGCTGACATCCGTTGGTTAATCGAGGCGAAAGTACGATTGGCGGGTGAGTTACCTCCAAAATTTATTGCATACATGCCTGGTTGTGGTAAAGGAAATTATGCAAGAAAACGACGAGCTCGAAGAATTTCTGTTGCTTGTCATAAGTGTGCCAGAATGAGTTGCAATAAAAACCGATGTTCTTTAGGAATGGTGTCTGATAACAGGGAAGATAAGATTCAATTCATTAGGGATGGCTTGAATAAAGAGTCATTGGATGATATCCTTCTGTCTCTTGAAACGCATCCCAGTGGATATGTGCAAGGAGCGATTCTCCAGTTATGGCCATTATTCCAGAAAGAGCATGCAAGATATAGTCTCGGGAATCTGACTATAAACGACCCTGTTTGCCAGTTTATAAGAAAACTGGATGGGAAGCCTATCCTCGACCCATAGAGGGCGTTCAAGCCGTTTCTGGACGTAAAACCAGAGGAAGATGTGAGCCACAGTCGCAACTACCTGTAAATATCCTTTTACTTTACTGTTATTTTATTTCATTTCACTGTTGTTTTATCATTTGCATCATTGTCTTTAATAATTTTATTACTGTTTGTTTTTACTGTTTGCTTTTTGACTATCGAGCCATGTGCTTTACGCGTATTTGACACTGACATGCCACCTCATACACAGTTGTGATCCATTGTCACCAAGATTCTTAAATAAGACTTTTTGTTAAGCACTCACAAATTATTTTTGAGAAATATTCCAATGGCAACTACTCCCAATAGACAATTCAAGAATATTTGTGTGCTTTCTGGATTTACCTATGGCAAACATAAAGAGTTCGTTGATGCAGCCATAGATCTTGGTCGAAGCATAGAAGAGAGAAAATTACACTTGGTGTATGGAGGAGGTAACCGAGGGTTATCAAAATTGGTCTCAGAAACTGCTTTTATCAGAGGAAGCCAAGTGTTAGGCATCATCCCTAGAGTCCTAAAACCTTTGGGCAGTGTGTCTGACTCAACGACTGGAGAAGAGTTAGTCGTCTCAGGTATGCAAGAACGAATAACTGAAATGCTTAATCATGCTGATGCTTTTATTTTCCTTCCAGGAGATCTTGCAACACTAGTGGCACTTATCACACTAGCATCTTGGGCCCATCTGCACCTTCACCAGAAACCCATCGGTTTGTTAAATGTTAATAATTTTTATGATGGCTTTATCGCATTTCTTAACCATGCAATAAAAAGCTACTTTATTCCTTCCAGTGCGAAAAAACTTTTTATTTGTGCTCACACTGCTAATGAACTACTTGATATGTTACAAGCTTATAAACCGGAGCCAGACCCCTAGAGCTTTGTGTTGGAGCGTTCACATGATGATGGTAACAATAGCCGCAGTAAGAAGTACAAATTAGATTTAACTCTCCGCCTGTAAATATTTTCTTCTGTATTGCACCACCCAGGTGATGTCTTCTAAACTCTACTTCTTTCCTTTAAAACATTGAGGACAATGTTTCGTTCTGGTTGGGGGAAGGGAATAGTCGACAATTGTGGAATATTGGTTAAGTTTTTACTAATTTTTTGTTGTAGAAACTAACTGTTGCTAACTTTTTGTGTTGAAGATGGCTGAATATGGAGTGTAATGACTCTAGAAACGCATCTTCATTGTTAAAAAAAAAAAACAAAAACAAAAAAAATCTTTTTCTTTATTATGTTTTGATGTTTATTTTTCTTCTTCTTTTTAATTTCTCCTTTATAAATATACATTTTCAAACAAAAATTTTTGAGTCAAAGATGGCTGAATATAGAGTGTAGTGCCTCTAGAAAAGCATCTTCTTAAGTTAAAAAAAAAATCATTTTCTATCATTTTCTAATTAGTTTTTCTGCATCTTTTTCACATTTCTGCATGCATATTTTCCTTTCACGTTTAGAATAGGTTGGGGGGTAGACTGTTGTTTAAAAAAAAAAAAAATTTGTGATTTGTTTTAACATTGGATGACATGATGATTTCAAATTTTAGTATTTGTATTATCTTTAGTCTTAAAGTGATGTTACACTATGTTTGCTACTCTACATGTTGATGTCGGAGACAAATATGAGTTGCTTGAAGGAATGAACATGTCATAATAAATACCAAGTGAGTTTTTGAGCCTATCATTTTTCTTGGAGAGTAACCCTTTTGCCCATTCTCTATACAACTTAGCAGTTTATTATTGTATATACGATTTCTAGATTTCTTTTGAGTTAACCCTTAAAAAAAATTGAAAAAAAAAAGAAAAAAATGTGTGTTGCTACATTTGGAGGCCCATCTAATTAGTAGATATGGAAGATTATTTAGAGCCTTAAAAGATGATGGAAAGGTCATCTTTGACCCGTTTGAGCCTTTCTAGCTATCCCTTTTATCAAATATCCATAGTTAACCCTTTTGAGCCTTTAAAAAAAAAAAACACTTTTCTTTGTGAACTTATCATCTTGACCCACTCCGATTTCGAGTATTACCCAATATCTTACAAGATTCATCACCTATTTATGTTTGAGAAAAATGTAAATAAACATTTTATATAGTGAAGTTATGCCTAGTTCAAAAAAAAAAATTTGTTGCTTCAAAAAAAAAAACAATAATAGGTGAAATCCACCTTGCAACTTCCAAAAAAAAAAAAAAACTCTGCATTTTTCTCAAACATACACTTTGTTTTTCCTATTTCCCATCTTTGTTAGCCATGTCCCTAGCCTACGTTACGTCCTAATAAAAGTCCTTCTTGATTTTAGAGAACTATAGTCTGAAGTAGAAGCTAGTTATATGGGCTAAAAGGATGTAGTGATGCATAAAAAAAATGTATAAATAAATTGGGTTGACTAACATTTTTATTTGACTGGAGATTGTATTATTTCTAAGCTGAGGGCATATTTCTTTCATTTTGGTGAGAGCATGTGATATCATTTCTTGATTATTTTCTCTCAATTACCATTCATTGGAGTGACTATTTTTTGGGTTTAATTTCTTTGTGAGAGTGTCACTACTTCCAGTGAGATTTTGGGGTTTGACATGTCATTCTCGAAGGTAACTACGACAAAGTCTACTGGGCTAATTCATGTGGATGGTTGATGTGGGTGTGATGTTTCTTTAGACTTGAGATAATGCTTATACTTTCATTTGATTGTTATCATTAATCTGATTGAATAAACAAGAGTGTTAAAAAAAAAATCATTTTTGAATTTTGTTTTCGCTTTATTTGCTAGGGACTAGCAATAAGCTGGTTGGGGGGTGTGTTGTGTGTTAGAAAGTGCATATTTACAAAGGAAAAAATCGTTATTTTACATATCAAGTCTTACTAACAACCTTTACTTTTATGTGTTTAAGTTTCTTGTAATTTAATTATATGTGTTTTATTTTAATTAAGTATTTTATGTATTTTAGGGGCATCATAGTCATTTCACAATAAACGAGAGATCAAATGGCAAAACGGACATGTACGGGTACTATCTACGTTACTGTTCACGGCACTATTCACATAGACGGATCGATGACGTGGCATTGACCGATGACGTGGCATTGACCGATGAAGTGTCATGATCCGATTGGACTAAAATTCTCATGTATTGTTGATGGTGACGTGGCAGCATATTAGTGGACCAAAAAACGCGCGTACGGTACATGCAACACAGGGGATTATTTACTGTGCAAATAGTGGCTGATTTATGATGACGTGGCGAAATCCTGAGCGTCCAAACTGTTTTTAATCCGATGGCCATGATTTACTCGATGTCACTATAAAAAGGGGGCCTCCCCCCCTAATTTGGCACCTCTGAATCCATTTTTGGGATCCATTTTCTGTAATTCTCTCTCTATCTTGTATTTTCTACGTATTTTAATAAATTCCCATTTTGCCCCTAGTTCAACTATGAGTGGCTAATTTTCTTTCAAGCTTGGGTTGAAGGTGAAGTCTCAACATGTGTCATGGGCTTGATTTGGTAAATTTACTTTCTCTTCCCCTCTAGTTTTTGTGGATGTTTTGACTTCTCGTCGACAAATAATACTAATCTTATCTAGTACTGCCCTGGTTTCACCGGCTCCCTAGTATAAGGTTATTATTATTTGGCACGATAAGCCCTTAGCACCATATTTATTAGAGTGTGGTTCATGAGGTGTGGATTCCCCCCTCATGATTTAATTGGTATTAATAAGGAATATTTAGCCCATGATGCATGTTGATACGGATCCAGATACCTAAGTATGTCATTTTAATAGATTTACACTTCAATTTATTCTTGCCATTTCAATTCCAATTTCAGAATTTATTCTCGCCATTTTAATTTAAGTTTTAGCATATTTCAAATCATTTCCACCATAAATCCAACCACCCATTTACAGAATTAATTCTATATATAATTAAAATCCACCTCCTCGTGGGATCGACACTCGTCACCATTGATCTACACTACAACAGATTCGTGCGCTTGCGAGTTCAATAAAATTTGCACAACAGCCATCTTTTTGTATTTCGCGTGTTACTGCATCTGCTTCACACAGCTAACAAAGAAGCTTAGAAATAGAGCATGATAAGAATGACAAAAAACAAGGGATTTTGTTGCAAAAATCGTGTCAAGACCATACATTGAAGGCTGATACAGAGATAGAACACCATTACGATGGCCGAGGTTAAAAATTTCTATTAATCTCCATTTTTTTTCTAGTTGAAGGGTGTAGTAAATATTCAAGAGATGGATGACAATGTTGAGGACCAATAATCAATGTGTTAATGGGATCGATTATTGTTGGATTCACAATTATAGAAAAAATTGATGAACAATCCCTAGGTTCATAAAATTTGGGTTTTTTTCATTTTATCAGTCATTTTGTTGAAATTAATACTTTCATTTGTGAAGATTTATTAGTAAAGAGAGAATAATCATACTAGTGTTGTTGTTACTCTGAATGATGTTGGTGTTTATGAGGCATTTGGTTTGTAATTAGTATGATTATTTTCATTTTTTCAGAGTTTTTTTTTAAGACTAAACTTGACAAATTTTTTGTATTTGTATTTGAAACTAAAATTTGTTTTCAACAAGCAATTGTATTTGCTAGAAACAATCACTGGAAATTCATTGAGTGTATTGCGAACTTCACATTACTTATTCTAGTTTTGTAATATATATAGATATGAATATCATGTTATGATTTGTTAACAAGGGTTTTGGTGTTTTATAATGCCTATTTTTATGTTGTTATTTATTTATGATAGTATGATTTTTTTTTTTTGCGATGTTATTGATTGTATGTATGATTTTTATTTGTAGCCAAACTTGAGGGTGAATGCAATTGTTAATTTTGTTGGTGAAACACTTGAGATTGGCTTGATTAATCTAGACACTTTAAGTAGAGTGGTCTTGGTTAATGCTGCCATGAAAATGGTGTTTGGTAGAAATAGTTACAGTGCTGAGAGATTTATAATTGAAGTGACACTACCTTTAAACGGATTGAAAGGGATAATTGATCATGATCATGAATTTTATCAAGTCTGGGATTTGTATAGTGCGATTGTATTTGACATGGAAATAATACCATTGAATATACAAAATGTCATCAGAAGAAGATTGTTTAAGGATGACATTGAAGATGTTGTTGCTGGACCTAATGTTAAGGAGCCAAATATTTTAAGTGTGTTTCAAAAACAACCCGAGAGATAGAAAAATGAAGTAATGACAACCAAAGAGACAACTGCACCAGAACAGCATAAAGAAGTAAGAAGTTCACAAAAGGGTCACAGAAAGAAATCTATGGGAAGAAAACCAGTAACAGGGGTGCATCATTTCATCAATACGAAGCCCTTCATTCCTCAACCTGCTAATGAGCATGAGCCTGAACTTCTACCTGAACTTCAGCCTCAATCCCAGCCTTAACTTCAACATGTTGCTCAATCTGAACCTGAACCTCTCCTTTATCACTAAGACGCACCTATATTGACAATACATCTACTATTGAACCACAAAGCACCTGAGATATACTACAAAAACTTAGGCCAACAGTCACTACTATCGAGAATCCGGCTATGCAATTCATTACTCCCACGAAAGAACCTGTTTCTCAAACACCAACAACTAAACCACAATTTGACCACATCCCATACCCAATGCCTATAGTTAACCCTCCATTATAGCAAGCTATAATGAAGCTACTACACCTTTTGAACATGAGGCTCCAAACAAAGCTGATGGTGGACAAGCTGATTCCTTCCACCTCTCACAATGTAGTGACCATTTATGTGACTTTGAGGTTGAGGATGCTGATGACTTGTCTGAGTTTCCTATGGTGAATGATGAGGATGCCATTGATCTTGATAAGGAGGCAGTTGATCCACTATTATCTTAATTTTTCAATGACTAACCTTCAGAACCATTTTCAAGGAATGTTATCCCTACAGAACTTCAGTCTGAAACAGTCACAATGAATACAAAAGACTTGGCAGCACAAGTTGACCAAGTATAGTCTTTTTTTAAATAAAAGAAAAAAGAAAAGCAAAGCAACCATCAACTTTAGAGAATACAGTGAAAGCTTCACAAAAAAAAGCCAACAAAAGAAAGTCTACATATGTCAAAGTAAGGGCTTCTTAGAGCAAGCGAGTAAAAGACAACCTATAGTTGATCCAAGGGTGGTTCATAACAAGAAAGCAAAGAAAACAAGGAAGAGAAATGTTGTAGATTCAGAGCATGTGATGAGCGGGCCCAAGACAACCATGAAGAGATAGTCGAGCATGAATATGGATGATGGTGCTAGTCCTTCATCATGAGTTGTTTGTCATGATAATGGTTGTCAGAAGCAAAAGATGATTGATTATGTTTTTTTTTTAATTAGAAGATGATATTGATGATAGAGAATCTAGAAAACATGGAACTTAATATCATAGAGTTGACCATGATGCACATGATGACTTATTGGATGGATATGAAAGTGACAATAGAGATTATGGGGAAAGTAGAAAAATAAAAAACAAGTTGCAGCATTGAAACTTTTCACTTGCATTTCATCAAGGCTCTAAGTTGTTTTTATAGTACAAGAGTTCATAAGGATTAACATAAAAAGAGATAAAACTAACAGATAAATCTAGCTAAACTTATTGTTATCTTGGATAATAATAACACAAGGATAAATAACTAAAGTGATATGATTCCTCTTATCTTCTAGCTAATTCAAAACTCTCCTCATGTCACCCTTCCAGATGCGTAAACATTGCTAAGTAAGCAGCCAACTCAGCTAATGATGCATGCGTAGAGAATTCTGTCATTTTATTTGCCTCCCTCAAGTGCAAAGTTCTAGGAAGAACATGAAGCTTGTTTCGAAGATTTTGAAATCGATCACAGCCGAATGATTTTGTAAAAATATCTGTAGGCTAATGTGTAGTAGCAATGTGACGTACTTCCATTTGTTTTCTTTCTCACAATGTCTCTTACTATCTCTATGTGCTTTGTTCGTGAATGATGGATTGGATTAACTGCAAGAGATGCTGCACTTGTATTGTCACACCATATAACCGAAGTATTCGCAACCGGGATATTGAGTTCTTGAAGATCTGACACTAACCAAAGCATTTCAGGTGTAGTATTCGCTAAAGCTTGATACTTTAATTCTGTTGAGGATCTCGCTACTGCATTTTTTTTCTTTAAACTCCAAGAAATTAGATTATTTCCTAAGTAAATACAATACCCTCTAGTTGAAGTCCTATTATCAACATTGCTTGCCCAATCTGCATCAGTATAACCAGTCAATTCCAACTTACCTTTTGATTGAAGTATAGACCATAATCACTTGTACTATGTAAATATGTCAAAATTTGTTTGCAAGTTACCCAATGTGACTTCAACGGATATTGCTGAAGGACAACATTTGTCCATGAGGTTCCTAATTTCACAACTATTGTGCAGTAAAATTAAAACAGATGGCGGAAGCTCTAGAAACCTCGGATCGACTTCATTCAAAAACGAAAATCAAGAGGAAAGATTGAAGCTTAGTTACCTCACTTGCAGTTTCAAAAACGCCTTCGTGAAGTAGGAGAAAACGACTGAACACAGCAAGCTACGAACACTGTCCAGAAAATACAGCTCTGCACGAACAGCTTCTGTTTTGCCACGATCTGAGATCCTTTAAGCACCCCAATTGTGATGCCTCTAATCAGTCCACACTTAGAAATTTTCTAGGAGTTCAGAGGATTTGGAATCTCGAAATTTCATTAAGAAATGAGAGAGATAATGAAGGAACATGTATGCTAGCTCATGTTGATTCCTTCCACCAAATAAAGCCACCATTATCTCTAATAATGGCACCATACATTATCATGTCCTAGACCCACCCACTTAGCCATTATTTATTGAAATTGATCTCATCACTTCAATAAACTATTTAATCAAATAAATAAATAGCTAAATTAATTAATTTCGGAATTAATTAATTAACCCCATTTTGATCACATCAAATGGTTAAATGTGGGCTTCTCATGTGACATGTTCTAATGCTTTCTCTTAATCCATATTGGATCCAATAAAAGCCCATAATTCTAAACCCATAATTGGTCTAGAAGTCCATAATCATATATGAACCCGAACATGTCCAAAATGGTCATTTTACGTGCTCGACATTCCATAATGTTTAATTGAGGATTTATGAAATTTATTTTGTTCCTTAAACTATTTATGGAACATCTAAATTTCTATCTTAAATCATATTTAAGATATATTTATATTTATATTCATTCTCAATGAATTATAATATAAATATTGATTTTCCTAAAAATAGGAAATTTAACTTCTCATTTTCTAGTAACTCCTTTTTCATTTCTATATTGTGTGTGACCTTTTAGGTTCTTAGTTATAAGGTAGTAGAACTATTTTAATGATAACTCTTTATTCATTAAATGATGCTAAACTCTTTAGTCATCAATTAGAACCTTTCTAATGACCTTAAGATACATTGGTAATACGCTTTACCAATATTGATCTTAAGGTTTCTACAAGTCGTGAGTGACACCTAGCAGTATATCACAACCATCCAAATAACAAGAATTGTTGGATCTATAGAACCTATTCCATTGTATCTCTATGTCTTGGTCTCTTCATCATCTATGTCCAGAGAAAAGCACGGCTTATGGTTTATTATGTTAAGCAGTTGTGCTTTATCTCAAAATAAATATAAATGAACTTGGCATAAAATATAATTTGAACTCCTTCAAATATATTTAACCTTGGCCAAGGATTTCTCATGCCAATTCATATTATCTCATAAGGACATCCTTTTCGTATATTACAAAGTGATGAATTCCATGTTGGCCATACACTTGTCTTCATACATAGCCAACCATGACAGCTATTGCTAGATCTCTTCCGTGATTAGGAATCAATCTTTATGCATTCACATATCAGAGATGTCTATGTATAAGACATCTGTTATGCCTCAGGTCTAAAGACCATTACTAAACATAGTATCTGATACAATGTATAATAAGCCATTAACACTCAAAACCATATGGCTTACTATATTTGGTCAAGTTCGGTAAACTTGTTCTTTTAACAAGTACCTATGTGTTTGACTTGACATCTCATGTCAATGATATGAAACTCACCATCCATCTTAGTATCACATACCATAAGGAGTCATAACACATACTAGTGTTTATAGGAATTTATAATGTCCAATCATAAATCCACCACTAGGAACTATTTTAGAAGTATAGTACAAAGGATACACGTTTCATATTCTCGACATACTCGAGAATGTGTTCCTTAACTATTTTACTTCTTGGACTATATTCATTAAATTAATTTATGAATATTGATAACTTTGCCATTTTATAAATATCAAAATGCTATTCAAATATGATAATTCCCTAAACAATCAAATCACCATTCGATTGGCCTTTAGGGCATATTGCTAACAATCTCCCACTTGCACTAAAGCCAATCGCTATGGTATCTCATACCCATCTTCTCAAGATGACGATCTAACTGCTGTTGAGTAAGTGCTTTAGTCAGAGGATCCGCAGTGTTATTAGCGGAGGCTACTTTCTGCATAGTGATATAACTCATTCCAATGATTTCTCTAATAATGTGAGATCTTCTCTCAATGTGTTTGGACTTTTGGTGAGACCTTGGTTCCTTAGCTTGTGCTATAGCTCCATTGTTGTCACAATGAGATTGACAATGCAATGGTTGGAACCACTCCAAGTTTTTGAATAAACTTCCCTATCCAAACAGCTTCTTTTGCTGCATCTGATGCAACTATATATTCCGCTTCAGTGGTAGAATCTGCAGTAGTTACTTGCTTAGAACTTTTCTAGCTTACTGCTCCACCATTGATAGTGAATAAAAATCCTGATGTAGATTTTATGTCATCTACATCTGACTGGAAATCTGAATCTGTGAAGCCTTCAATTTTTAGCTCACTTTCTCCATATGTTAAGAACAAATCTTTAGTTCTTCTTAAGTACTTAAAGATATTCTTAACTGCGGTCCAATGTTCCTCACCCGGATTACTCTAGTATCTGCTAGTGACACTCACTGCATGAGCTATATCCGGTCTAGTACATAGCATAGCATACATAAGACTTCCAATTGCAGAAGCATATGGAATCTTATTCATACGCTCTCTCTCATCATAAGTTTTAGGACTCATGCTTTTAGAGAGATGAATTCCATGTCTGAAGGGTATAAAACCCCTTTTGGAATCCCACATATTAAATTTCTTTAATATCTTTTCTATGTACTTAGCTTGACATAGACCTATTAATCTTCTGGATCTATCTCTATAAATCCTGATGCCCAAGATATACATTGCATCTCCTAGGTCTTTCATGGAGAAGTTTTGAGAAAGCCAAATTTTGACAGAAGACATTTGTCCAATGTCATTTCCTATAAGCAATATGTCATCTACATATAGCACAAGGAAAGTTATTGCACTCCCACTGACCCTTTTGTAAACACATGGTTCATCCTCATTCTTAATGAAACCAAATGATTTGATTGCATCATCGAATCGGATGTTCCAACTCCTGGAGGCTTGTTTTAGCCCATAAATGGACTTTCTTAGCTTGCATACTTTATGAGGATTTGTCTTAGATTCAAAATCACAAGGTTGTATCATATAGATATCTTCCTCAATGTATCCATTAAGAAATGCAGTTTTGACATCCATTTGCCAAATTTCATTGTCATAATATGCTGCTATAGCCAATAAGATTCTGATGGACTTTAGCATGGCTACTGGTGAAAAGGTTTCCTCATAGTCAATTCCTTGTATTTGACTATAACCTTTAGCTACCAACCTTGCTTTATAGGTCTCTACCTTTCCATCTAAGCCTATCTTCCTCTTGAAGATCCATTTGCATCCAATAGGTACAATACCTTCGGGTGGATCCACTAGAGTCCAGACTTGGTTGGTTCTCATAGAGTCCATCTCTAAATCCATGGCTTCAAGCCATTTCTTAGAGTCAATATCTGATATTGCCTCTTCGTAACTAGTAGGATCATCTCTATGATCTGTATCACCCAATAAAAGTATATCATTCATCTGATGAAGAAAACCATATCTTTCTGGTGGGTGAATTATCCTACTAGATCTACGGAGTTGTTGTGTTCCTTGTGTTTGTACTTGAACAGGCTCTTCATTGGATTTATCCTCATTAGAATTCTCAATAAATTCTAATTTTCTTCCTTGCCCACCTTCTTGAATAAACTCTTTTTCAAGAAATATGGCATTTCTACTGACCAATACCCTTTGATCAGATTGGATGTAAAAGTAATAACCCAAAGTTTCCTTTGGGTATCCAATGAACCTCCCACTATCCGCTTTAGCTTCAAGTTTCTCACTCTTGAGTCTCTTGATAAAAGCAGGACATCCCCAAATCCTAAGATGATTTAGGCTTGGTTGTTTACCATACCATATCTCATATGATATTTTAGGTACAGACTTGGAAGGTACTCTGTTTAGTACATATGTTGCAGTAAGGAGAGCATATCCCCAAAGAGAAATTGGTAAGTCTGTATAACTCACCATTGATCGCACCATGTCTAACAGTGTGCAATTTCTCCTCTCAGATACTCCATTAAGCTCTGGTGTACCTGGAGGTGTCCATTGTGAAACAATACCATTTTCTTTAAGGTAAGACTGGAATTCTCCACTGAGATATTCACCACCTCGATCTGATCGTAGGGTTTTAATAACTTTTCCAGTCTTTTTCTCTACTTCATTTCGGTATTCTTTGAACTATCAAAGGCTTCAGATTTATACTTCATTAAGTATACTGAACTATACCTTGAGTGATCGTCGATTAAAAGTTATGAAGTAGTAATATCCACCCCTTGCCATTTCATTAAATGGCCCACATACATCAGTATGTATAAGTTCAAGTAAATAAGTGGCCCTTGTACTTCGTCCAACGAAGGGTGCCCTGGTCATTTTTCCTTGAAGACATGATTCACAAGTTGGATAAGGTTCTAAACTAAATGGACCTATTAGTCCATCTTTAGCCAATTTTGTGACTCTATCTTCTCCAATATGACCTAGCCTTAAATGCCACTTATATTTGGGGCTTATTTATTCTCTTTCACGTTTATGTGTTATGGTATTTACATTCACAACATGCTCATTATTTTCTTTCATGTTTAGTACATAAAGATCATTATCTAAAGTACCATGTGCAACATATTTATTCTCATAATAAATATTACAAATTTTATTTCTAAAATAAAATTCATAACTGTCTTTGCATAAACATGAAATTGAAACTATGTTCCTTACAGCAGAAGGAACAAATAAACAATCATTCAAACTTATAACATGCCCAGATGTCATTTTTAAGAAAAATGTCCCTATAGCTGAGGCAGCAACCATTGCTCCATTTCCCACTCTAAGAGACACTTCTCCTTGTTCAAGTCTTCTACTTATTTTCAGATTCTGCATTGACATACAAATATGTGTGGTTGCAGCAGAATCTAAAATCCAAGAAGTAGATTGAATAATTGAAATATTAGTTTCAATAATGAGTATACCTTCACAAGGATTCTCTTTAGGCTTGTCTTTCAAGCTGTTGAGGTAAGCTTTGCAATTCCTCTTCCAATGCCCATCCTTACCGCAATGGAAACATTTTCCCTTGTCATTGGGCTTATTAGCTTTCCCCTTCTTAATCCCACCTTTAGCCTTGGGTTGAAACTTTTTCTTTTTACCCTTTTTAGTTGAGGGCCCTTCTATAGCCATAACATCTTTTGGCTTCTTTATGCAAGTTTCAGCAGTATTAAGCATCTTTAGCAGTTCAGCAAGACTGCACTCAATTTTATTCATGTTAAAATTCATGATAAATTGAGAGAATGATTCTGGCAAGGATTGTAGGATAAGATCGATAGCTAATTCCCCATCCATTGAGAAATTAAGAGCTTCCAGCTGCTCTATGTAGTCAATCATTTTGAGTACATGCTCATTGACCGATCCTTCAATCATTCTCATTCTAAACAGTTTCTTAGATATCTGATATCTAACTGTTCTGCTTTGTTCACCATACAACTCTTGTAGATGAAGTATCATGGAACTTGCATCAGGCATATTTTCATGTTGCCTTTGTAGCTCATTGGACATCGATGCCAATATATAGCTTTTAGCAGTGAGGTCATCATCTTGCCACTTCTGATAAGTGACACGTTCTTCCTCACTTGCTCCCTCAGGAATTTCATTTGGCTTAGGTTTATCAAGAACATAGCTAATTTTCTCATAATTAAGAACAATTCTTAAATTTCTTAACCAATCAACGTAATTGGGTCCCGTCAAACGGTAGTTTTCCAGAATTCGTGCTAGCGGATTATTCATTATTAAAATATTTCTGCAGAAAGTATTAAATTAAATTATTAGCATTTTATTATAATCTATTTGATTTTGGTCTTTAAATCAAATAGTACCTCCCACTATTTTATCATTTCATTACACTCCCATATGTAAGAAACAGAAACTCTCATTGGTAAAAGTTTCTAGTAGGAATCAGATTCTCATTAGCATAAGTTTACCTCACCTAACAGTTCTTGGCTTACTTATTATAATGAGTAGGTAACTCTTTACCAAATGCATCTCATGCATGTACCGATTATCCTTCGGCCTCTAAATCATTAATACCTCACCTAACAGTTCTTGGTATAAATGATTTAGTTAAGTCTACCCTAATACCCTTGCATATTTCAAAACATCTTACTAACCTCACCTAACAGTTCTTGGTAGCTTAATGTATGAATTATGCATCATCGTATGATATATGGTTTATTTTCAACATCTTAATGAATGAGTAGCCCATGTATCCATGTCGACTAGCCCAAGCATAAAATATTTTAAATATTCCATTGGTATTAGTAGGCCATGATGAATATTCCCAATATCCATCATTACAACTTAACAATAATTATGTTTATTCAATAAGGGAGTATTTGGTCATTATTATGGTCTCACTTTTTAGCATGTTATTCCATTTTCAATATTCAAATTTGTCTAAGCACCCTAATATACATCTCATGCATATTATAGACAAACCAACCAAGGATGATCATGGAATTTTCTAATAAAACCAATTTGAGCCAAAATTGGTTTTAAGGTCCACCTAGGTATCAAGCAAACAATAATGATTATGAGACATCTTATGCCTCAAATTATTACAATTATTAATTTCTATTTGAGAGGCCAAAATTACATCGAAAGTGCTGCAATGATCCATGAAGTCTTCTTGCTCCAATCCTCCAACGCATCGTAAATACGTCATCCCTCCTTTGACAATCATCTTGCTTGTAGCAATTACATATTTAGAAGAATTGGGGTACAAATCTCAGGGGTAAAGGGATACAATCAGATCTTAATAGAAGGAGGAACATGCAAGTCCCTATTTAAAAATATTACAATCATTTAAGCCTTTAGAAATCGGCCAAATCAACAAATGGATCAACAGCTCATTCAACCATGCATATATTCAATCATCACATGACATAAATATATCATAAAATATCTAGGTCTTTCCATGATCATCCTTCATGCTATTGTAAATGGACATAACATAAATCATGCTTCAAAAATTCGAAATTGAATGAAGATGGCTCTGATACCACTTGAAGGACAACATTTGTCCATGAGGTTCCTAATTTCGCAACTATTGCGCAGTAAAATTAAAACAGATGGCGGAAGCTCTAGAAACCTCGGATCGACTTCATTCAAAAACGAAAATCAAGAGGAAAGATTGAAGCTTAGTTACCTCACTTGCAGTTTCAAAAACGCCTTCGTGAAGTAGGAGAAAACGACTGAACACAGCAAGCTACGAACACTGTCCAGAAAATACAGCTCTGCACGAACAGCTTCTGTTTTGCCACGATCTGAGATCCTTTAAGCACCCCAATTGTGATGCCTCTAATCAGTCCACACTTAGAAATTTTCTAGGAGTTCAGAGGATTTGGAATCTCGAAATTTCATTAAGAAATGAGAGAGATAATGAAGGAACATGTATGCTAGCTCATGTTGATTCCTTCCACCAAATAAAGCCACCATTATCTCTAATAATGGCACCATACATTATCATGTCCTAGACCCACCCACTTAGCCATTATTTATTGAAATTGATCTCATCACTTCAATAAACTATTTAATCAAATAAATAAATAGCTAAATTAATTAATTTCGGAATTAATTAATTAACCCCATTTTGATCACATCAAATGGTTAAATGTGGGCTTCTCATGTGACATGTTCTAATGCTTTCTCTTAATCCATATTGGATCCAATAAAAGCCCATAATTCTAAACCCATAATTGGTCTAGAAGTCCATAATCATATATGAACCCGAACATGTCCAAAATGGTCATTTTACGTGCTCGACATTCCATAATGTTTAATTGAGGATTTATGAAATTTATTTTGTTCCTTAAACTATTTATGGAACATCTAAATTTCTATCTTAAATCATATTTAAGATATATTTATATTTATATTCATTCTCAATGAATTATAATATAAATATTGATTTTCCTAAAAATAGGAAATTTAACTTCTCATTTTCTAGTAACTCCTTTTTCATTTCTATATTGTGTGTGACCTTTTAGGTTCTTAGTTATAAGGTAGTAGAACTATTTTAATGATAACTCTTTATTCATTAAATGATGCTAAACTCTTTAGTCATCAATTAGAACCTTTCTAATGACCTTAAGATACATTGGTAATACGCTTTACCAATATTGATCTTAAGGTTTCTACAAGTCGTGAGTGACACCTAGCAGTATATCACAACCATCCAAATAACAAGAATTGTTGGATCTATAGAACCTATTCCATTGTATCTCTATGTCTTGGTCTCTTCATCATCTATGTCCAGAGAAAAGCACGGCTTATGGTTTATTATGTTAAGCAGTTGTGCTTTATCTCAAAATAAATATAAATGAACTTGGCATAAAATATAATTTGAACTCCTTCAAATATATTTAACCTTGGCCAAGGATTTCTCATGCCAATTCATATTATCTCATAAGGACATCCTTTTCGTATATTACAAAGTGATGAATTCCATGTTGGCCATACACTTGTCTTCATACATAGCCAACCATGACAGCTATTGCTAGATCTCTTCCGTGATTAGGAATCAATCTTTATGCATTCACATATCAGAGATGTCTATGTATAAGACATCTGTTATGCCTCAGGTCTAAAGACCATTACTAAACATAGTATCTGATACAATGTATAATAAGCCATTAACACTCAAAACCATATGGCTTACTATATTTGGTCAAGTTCGGTAAACTTGTTCTTTTAACAAGTACCTATGTGTTTGACTTGACATCTCATGTCAATGATATGAAACTCACCATCCATCTTAGTATCACATACCATAAGGAGTCATAACACATACTAGTGTTTATAGGAATTTATAATGTCCAATCATAAATCCACCACTAGGAACTATTTTAGAAGTATAGTACAAAGGATACACGTTTCATATTCTCGACATACTCGAGAATGTGTTCCTTAACTATTTTACTTCTTGGACTATATTCATTAAATTAATTTATGAATATTGATAACTTTGCCATTTTATAAATATCAAAATGCTATTCAAATATGATAATTCCCTAAACAATCAAATCACCATTCGATTGGCCTTTAGGGCATATTGCTAACAATCTCCCACTTGCACTAAAGCCAATCGCTATGGTATCTCATACCCATCTTCTCAAGATGACGATCTA
Source organism: Citrus australasica (assembly GCA_029618585.1). Lineage (NCBI taxonomy): Eukaryota > Viridiplantae > Streptophyta > Magnoliopsida > Sapindales > Rutaceae > Citrus > Citrus australasica. Next base: position 7,609,915 of record JARCIV010000006.1, read on the forward strand.
ACTGCTGTTGAGTAAGTGCTTTAGTCAGAGGATCCGCAGTGTTATTAGCGGAGGCTACTTTCTGCATAGTGATATAACTCATTCCAATGATTTCTCTAATAATGTGAGATCTTCTCTCAATGTGTTTGGACTTTTGGTGAGACCTTGGTTCCTTAGCTTGTGCTATAGCTCCATTGTTGTCACAATGAGATTGACAATGCAATGGTTGGAACCACTCCAAGTTTTTGAATAAACTTCCCTATCCAAACAGCTTCTTTTGCTGCATCTGATGCAACTATATATTCCGCTTCAGTGGTAGAATCTGCAGTAGTTACTTGCTTAGAACTTTTCTAGCTTACTGCTCCACCATTGATAGTGAATAAAAATCCTGATGTAGATTTTATGTCATCTACATCTGACTGGAAATCTGAATCTGTGAAGCCTTCAATTTTTAGCTCACTTTCTCCATATGTTAAGAACAAATCTTTAGTTCTTCTTAAGTACTTAAAGATATTCTTAACTGCGGTCCAATGTTCCTCACCCGGATTACTCTAGTATCTGCTAGTGACACTCACTGCATGAGCTATATCCGGTCTAGTACATAGCATAGCATACATAAGACTTCCAATTGCAGAAGCATATGGAATCTTATTCATACGCTCTCTCTCATCATAAGTTTTAGGACTCATGCTTTTAGAGAGATGAATTCCATGTCTGAAGGGTATAAAACCCCTTTTGGAATCCCACATATTAAATTTCTTTAATATCTTTTCTATGTACTTAGCTTGACATAGACCTATTAATCTTCTGGATCTATCTCTATAAATCCTGATGCCCAAGATATACATTGCATCTCCTAGGTCTTTCATGGAGAAGTTTTGAGAAAGCCAAATTTTGACAGAAGACATTTGTCCAATGTCATTTCCTATAAGCAATATGTCATCTACATATAGCACAAGGAAAGTTATTGCACTCCCACTGACCCTTTTGTAAACACATGGTTCATCCTCATTCTTAATGAAACCAAATGATTTGATTGCATCATCGAATCGGATGTTCCAACTCCTGGAGGCTTGTTTTAGCCCATAAATGGACTTTCTTAGCTTGCATACTTTATGAGGATTTGTCTTAGATTCAAAATCACAAGGTTGTATCATATAGATATCTTCCTCAATGTATCCATTAAGAAATGCAGTTTTGACATCCATTTGCCAAATTTCATAGTCATAATATGCTGCTATAGCCAATAAGATTCTGATGGACTTTAGCATGGCTACTGGTGAAAAGGTTTCCTCATAGTCAATTCCTTGTATTTGACTATAACCTTTAGCTACCAACCTTGCTTTATAGGTCTCTACCTTTCCATCTAAGCCTATCTTCCTCTTGAAGATCCATTTGCATCCAATAGGTACAATACCTTCGGGTGGATCCACTAGAGTCCAGACTTGGTTGGTTCTCATAGAGTCCATCTCTAAATCCATGGCTTCAAGCCATTTCTTAGAGTCAATATCTGATATTGCCTCTTCGTAACTAGTAGGATCATCTCTATGATCTGTATCACCCAATAAAAGTATATCATTCATCTGATGAAGAAAACCATATCTTTCTGGTGGGTGAATTATCCTACTAGATCTACGGAGTTGTTGTGTTCCTTGTGTTTGTACTTGAACAGGCTCTTCATTGGATTTATCCTCATTAGAATTCTCAATAAATTCTAATTTTCTTCCTTGCCCACCTTCTTGAATAAACTCTTTTTCAAGAAATATGGCATTTCTACTGACCAATACCCTTTGATCAGATTGGATGTAAAAGTAATAACCCAAAGTTTCCTTTGGGTATCCAATGAACCTCCCACTATCCGCTTTAGCTTCAAGTTTCTCACTCTTGAGTCTCTTGATAAAAGCAGGACATCCCCAAATCCTAAGATGATTTAGGCTTGGTTGTTTACCATACCATATCTCATATGATATTTTAGGTACAGACTTGGAAGGTACTCTGTTTAGTACATATGTTGCAGTAAGGAGAGCATATCCCCAAAGAGAAATTGGTAAGTCTGTATAACTCACCATTGATCGCACCATGTCTAACAGTGTGCAATTTCTCCTCTCAGATACTCCATTAAGCTCTGGTGTACCTGGAGGTGTCCATTGTGAAACAATACCATTTTCTTTAAGGTAAGACTGGAATTCTCCACTGAGATATTCACCACCTCGATCTGATCGTAGGGTTTTAATAACTTTTCCAGTCTTTTTCTCTACTTCATTTCGGTATTCTTTGAACTATCAAAGGCTTCAGATTTATACTTCATTAAGTATACTGAACTATACCTTGAGTGATCGTCGATTAAAAGTTATGAAGTAGTAATATCCACCCCTTGCCATTTCATTAAATGGCCCACATACATCAGTATGTATAAGTTCAAGTAAATAAGTGGCCCTTGTACTTCGTCCAACGAAGGGTGCCCTGGTCATTTTTCCTTGAAGACATGATTCACAAGTTGGATAAGGTTCTAAACTAAATGGACCTATTAGTCCATCTTTAGCCAATTTTGTGACTCTATCTTCTCCAATATGACCTAGCCTTAAATGCCACTTATATTTGGGGCTTATTTATTCTCTTTCACGTTTATGTGTTATGGTATTTACATTCACAACATGCTCATTATTTTCTTTCATGTTTAGTACATAAAGATCATTATCTAAAGTACCATGTGCAACATATTTATTCTCATAATAAATATTACAAATTTTATTTCTAAAATAAAATTCATAACTGTCTTTGCATAAACATGAAATTGAAACTATGTTCCTTACAGCAGAAGGAACAAATAAACAATCATTCAAACTTATAACATGCCCAGATGTCATTTTTAAGAAAAATGTCCCTATAGCTGAGGCAGCAACCATTGCTCCATTTCCCACTCTAAGAGACACTTCTCCTTGTTCAAGTCTTCTACTTATTTTCAGATTCTGCATTGACATACAAATATGTGTGGTTGCAGCAGAATCTAAAATCCAAGAAGTAATTGAATAATTGAAATATTAGTTTCAATAATGAGTATACCTTCACAAGGATTCTCTTTAGGCTTGTCTTTCAAGCTGTTGAGGTAAGCTTTGCAATTCCTCTTCCAATGCTCATCCTTACCGCAATGGAAACATTTTCCCTTGTCATTGGGCTTATTAGCTTTCCCCTTCTTAATCCCACCTTTAGCCTTGGGTTGAAACTTTTTCTTTTTACCCTTTTTAGTTGAGGGCCCTTCTATAGCCATAACATCTTTTGGCTTCTTTATGCAAGTTTCAGCAGTATTAAGCATCTTTAGCAGTTCAGCAAGACTGCACTCAATTTTATTCATGTTAAAATTCATGATAAATTGAGAGAATGATTCTGGCAAGGATTGTAGGATAAGATCGATAGCTAATTCCCCATCCATTGAGAAATTAAGAGCTTCCAGCTGCTCTATGTAGTCAATCATTTTGAGTACATGCTCATTGACCGATCCTTCAATCATTCTCATTCTAAACAGTTTCTTAGATATCTGATATCTAACTGTTCTGCTTTGTTCACCATACAACTCTTGTAGATGAAGTATCATGGAACTTGCATCAGGCATATTTTCATGTTGCCTTTGTAGCTCATTGGACATCGATGCCAATATATAGCTTTTAGCAGTGAGGTCATCATCTTGCCACTTCTGATAAGTGACACGTTCTTCCTCACTTGCTCCCTCAGGAATTTCATTTGGCTTAGGTTTATCAAGAACATAGCTAATTTTCTCATAATTAAGAACAATTCTTAAATTTCTTAACCAATCAACGTAATTGGGTCCCGTCAAACGGTAGTTTTCCAGAATTCGTGCTAGCGGATTATTCATTATTAAAATATTTCTGCAGAAAGTATTAAATTAAATTATTAGCATTTTATTATAATCTATTTGATTTTGGTCTTTAAATCAAATAGTACCTCCCACTATTTTATCATTTCATTACACTCCCATATGTAAGAAACAGAAACTCTCATTGGTAAAAGTTTCTAGTAGGAATCAGATTCTCATTAGCATAAGTTTACCTCACCTAACAGTTCTTGGCTTACTTATTATAATGAGTAGGTAACTCTTTACCAAATGCATCTCATGCATGTACCGATTATCCTTCGGCCTCTAAATCATTAATACCTCACCTAACAGTTCTTGGTATAAATGATTTAGTTAAGTCTACCCTAATACCCTTGCATATTTCAAAACATCTTACTAACCTCACCTAACAGTTCTTGGTAGCTTAATGTATGAATTATGCATCATCGTATGATATATGGTTTATTTTCAACATCTTAATGAATGAGTAGCCCATGTATCCATGTCGACTAGCCCAAGCATAAAATATTTTAAATATTCCATTGGTATTAGTAGGCCATGATGAATATTCCCAATATCCATCATTACAACTTAACAATAATTATGTTTATTCAATAAGGGAGTATTTGGTCATTATTATGGTCTCACTTTTTAGCATGTTATTCCATTTTCAATATTCAAATTTGTCTAAGCACCCTAATATACATCTCATGCATATTATAGACAAACCAACCAAGGATGATCATGGAATTTTCTAATAAAACCAATTTGAGCCAAAATTGGTTTTAAGGTCCACCTAGGTATCAAGCAAACAATAATGATTATGAGACATCTTATGCCTCAAATTATTACAATTATTAATTTCTATTTGAGAGGCCAAAATTACATCGAAAGTGCTGCAATGATCCATGAAGTCTTCTTGCTCCAATCCTCCAACGCATCGTAAATACGTCATCCCTCCTTTGACAATCATCTTGCTTGTAGCAATTACATATTTAGAAGAATTGGGGTACAAATCTCAGGGGTAAAGGGATACAATCAGATCTTAATAGAAGGAGGAACATGCAAGTCCCTATTTAAAAATATTACAATCATTTAAGCCTTTAGAAATCGGCCAAATCAACAAATGGATCAACAGCTCATTCAACCATGCATATATTCAATCATCACATGACATAAATATATCATAAAATATCTAGGTCTTTCCATGATCATCCTTCATGCTATTGTAAATGGACATAACATAAATCATGCTTCAAAAATTCGAAATTGAATGAAGATGGCTCTGATACCACTTGAAGGACAACATTTGTCCATGAGGTTCCTAATTTCGCAACTATTGCGCAGTAAAATTAAAACAGATGGCGGAAGCTCTAGAAACCTCGGATCGACTTCATTCAAAAACGAAAATCAAGAGGAAAGATTGAAGCTTAGTTACCTCACTTGCAGTTTCAAAAACGCCTTCGTGAAGTAGGAGAAAACGACTGAACACAGCAAGCTACGAACACTGTCCAGAAAATACAGCTCTGCACGAACAGCTTCTGTTTTGCCACGATCTGAGATCCTTTAAGCACCCCAATTGTGATGCCTCTAATCAGTCCACACTTAGAAATTTTCTAGGAGTTCAGAGGATTTGGAATCTCGAAATTTCATTAAGAAATGAGAGAGATAATGAAGGAACATGTATGCTAGCTCATGTTGATTCCTTCCACCAAATAAAGCCACCATTATCTCTAATAATGGCACCATACATTATCATGTCCTAGACCCACCCACTTAGCCATTATTTATTGAAATTGATCTCATCACTTCAATAAACTATTTAATCAAATAAATAAATAGCTAAATTAATTAATTTCGGAATTAATTAATTAACCCCATTTTGATCACATCAAATGGTTAAATGTGGGCTTCTCATGTGACATGTTCTAATGCTTTCTCTTAATCCATATTGGATCCAATAAAAGCCCATAATTCTAAACCCATAATTGGTCTAGAAGTCCATAATCATATATGAACCCGAACATGTCCAAAATGGTCATTTTACGTGCTCGACATTCCATAATGTTTAATTGAGGATTTATGAAATTTATTTTGTTCCTTAAACTATTTATGGAACATCTAAATTTCTATCTTAAATCATATTTAAGATATATTTATATTTATATTCATTCTCAATGAATTATAATATAAATATTGATTTTCCTAAAAATAGGAAATTTAACTTCTCATTTTCTAGTAACTCCTTTTTCATTTCTATATTGTGTGTGACCTTTTAGGTTCTTAGTTATAAGGTAGTAGAACTATTTTAATGATAACTCTTTATTCATTAAATGATGCTAAACTCTTTAGTCATCAATTAGAACCTTTCTAATGACCTTAAGATACATTGGTAATACGCTTTACCAATATTGATCTTAAGGTTTCTACAAGTCGTGAGTGACACCTAGCAGTATATCACAACCATCCAAATAACAAGAATTGTTGGATCTATAGAACCTATTCCATTGTATCTCTATGTCTTGGTCTCTTCATCATCTATGTCCAGAGAAAAGCACGGCTTATGGTTTATTATGTTAAGCAGTTGTGCTTTATCTCAAAATAAATATAAATGAACTTGGCATAAAATATAATTTGAACTCCTTCAAATATATTTAACCTTGGCCAAGGATTTCTCATGCCAATTCATATTATCTCATAAGGACATCCTTTTCGTATATTACAAAGTGATGAATTCCATGTTGGCCATACACTTGTCTTCATACATAGCCAACCATGACAGCTATTGCTAGATCTCTTCCGTGATTAGGAATCAATCTTTATGCATTCACATATCAGAGATGTCTATGTATAAGACATCTGTTATGCCTCAGGTCTAAAGACCATTACTAAACATAGTATCTGATACAATGTATAATAAGCCATTAACACTCAAAACCATATGGCTTACTATATTTGGTCAAGTTCGGTAAACTTGTTCTTTTAACAAGTACCTATGTGTTTGACTTGACATCTCATGTCAATGATATGAAACTCACCATCCATCTTAGTATCACATACCATAAGGAGTCATAACACATACTAGTGTTTATAGGAATTTATAATGTCCAATCATAAATCCACCACTAGGAACTATTTTAGAAGTATAGTACAAAGGATACACGTTTCATATTCTCGACATACTCGAGAATGTGTTCCTTAACTATTTTACTTCTTGGACTATATTCATTAAATTAATTTATGAATATTGATAACTTTGCCATTTTATAAATATCAAAATGCTATTCAAATATGATAATTCCCTAAACAATCAAATCACCATTCGATTGGCCTTTAGGGCATATTGCTAACAATTGCATGAATTGACTTGGTTTATGTACAGCAAAAGAAATCTCTGAACGTGTAATGGTGACATATAGTAGTGCCCCTATAACACTCCTGTAAAGAGAAACATCTGAGAAAACATCACTTACCATCTTAATGTATTTCACTTCAATACTCATGGGTGTAGTTGCAACCTTACAAGACTCCATTCCAGTTCGTTTTAGGAGGTCAAAAACACACTCCTTTTGCCTAATATGAAAGCCATCTTTATTTCGTTGAACTTCCAAACCAAGAAAATAATTTAATGGACCAAGTATCTTCAGTGCAAACCGTGTATTTAAGTCATTGATAACGTCACTCACAAGACTTTCACTGCTGCCTGTGATTAAGATATCATCACCAAAACAAAACAAACTTCAGATTTTTGTCGAAGAATGAATAGAGACATATCAGATTTAGAATTGTGAAATCCCCACTCTGCTAAAGTTGTTCTCATTTTCTCAAACCAAGCCCTTGGTGCTTGGTTAAGTTCATATAACACCTTTTTTAACTTACAAATATAACCTGATTTTTCTGCATCAACAAATCTTTCCGGTTGCTCTGTAAATACATTTTCAAGCAACTCACCATTAAGAAACGCATTATTTACATCAACTTGCATAATCCCTCAATTTTTCATAACTGCAATATGAAGAATTATCCTGATAGTGGTTGTTTTTATAACAGGACTAAAAGTTTCATTAAAATCTAGACCCGGTGTTTAAGGATACCCTTTCGCCACTAACTGTGCTTTGAACCTCTCAACACTACCATCTGCTCTCTACTTTACTTTAAACACCTATTTATTGCCCACTATTTTTATTTGATCTGATGCAGGTACTAACTCCCATGTTTTATTTTTCATCAATGCATCATACTCAGCCTTCATGGTTGTTCTTTAATTCTCACTCAACAAGGCTTCATTCACTAAAGAAGGTTCTTTTATTTTAATACACAACACATAGGAATATAGTTTGGTTTTAAAAATACCAGATTTAGATCGAGTGACCATAGGATGTGTTGACTGGGAAGGTGGTTGATGTTGTGGTTGAAGAACAGGTAAAGAAGATGTAGACATATTAGTGGAGGTTATGGGTTCAGCTTCATTTAAGGGAATAGTTTGTGTGCTTTGGCTAGCTAATGATTAGCCATTTAAAATGGTTTGAGAATCTGAAGGAAAAGATGATGGGTTCAAATTAGAATTATTTTAGGAGGCTAACATGTTTGTATTATGATTTGCATGTGACAATGTGTTGTCATCTTATGAGGCTATGGCATGAGATGATCCATTTGTGTTGCATTGGATAGTCTTGGAAGTGGTCTCTGCTACTTGAGGAACTAAAAAAAACATGTCTTTATCTTAACCTGTGGGACCATTATAACCTGTAAGCAAAAACTGAGAAACTAGGATTTGATTAATAGTAGGACACAATTTTGTACTATCTAAGAAAGGAAAATCACTTTCGTTGAAACTAACATGACGAGCTATATAAATCCTTCTTGACTTATGAAGACACTTGTACCTTTTATGTGAAGAACTGTATTATAAGAAAACACATTTGTCAGTGCGAAAATTTAACTTATGACTATTATAAAGTCTGAGATTTGGGAAACAAGCACAACCAAAAATTTTAATAAAGGAATAATCAGGCACTCTATTATATAATGCTTGATAAGGAGATTTATTCTTTAAAATAGTAGTTGGCAATCTATTGATCAAGAAGACGGGAGTTTGAAATGCATCCCACCAAAAAGAGTGGCATGTGAGCTTGTGCCAACAAAGTCATACATGTCTCGACAATATGTCTACATATTCGCTCTACACAACCATTTTGATGATGTGTATGTGGATAGGAAAGTCGATGATTGATTCTACATTCTTGAAGAAATTTTGTAAAATTTTGAAATTCACTTCCCCAATTAGTTTGAATATTTTTTTTTTGTTTCCCAAATTGATTTTCAACATTTCGCTTAAAAATTTTAAAAACTTCAAAAGTCTAGGATTTTGTGACAAGTGGAAAAATCCAAGTGAATCTCGTATTATCATCTACAATATTAAGAAAGTATCTAAAATTGTTTCCTGAAGTTAAAGGTGTAGATCCCTATAAGTCAAGATGTAACAACTCAAGAGGTTCTAAAGCTCTAGAATATGAATTTTTGAAATTTAAGTTATGAATTTTTCCTTGCTGACATGCATCACAAAAAGGAAGAAATTGAATTTTATTCGAACTCAGAAAACTATTACAAAATGAGGAAACTTCTTTTAGCACTTGAAGATGGGGAGGTCCCATCCTTCTATGAAAAAGAGTTATTTTTTCCTTAGACTTGTCAAAAGAGACATGTTCTTCTTGGGAACTTATTGAATTTAAACTAGACATAAAAGATTTAAATAAGACACTAGGATTTTTATTGGAATTGACCGGGACTCGAACATTTAAGATCGGTAGCTGGTACAATCCTTTTTTAGTTCTGCTTTGCAGCAGAGTCTTATTCTGCTCCTTGTCCTTTACAACACAAAAATCAACATGAAATTCAAGAATAAGGTTATTGTCATACACAAATTTAGAAATGCTAATTAAAAGGCTCTTTTGAAGATGAGGGGTGTAGACTATTTATTGAGCTGGATGGTTGTCATTTAAAAGGCTCTTTTGAAGATCTTTTATTATCAGCAATAACACTTGATGCAAATCAATGTATTTTTTGAATTGCAATATGTGTTTGCAAGTCTGAAAATGTCCAAACTTGGACCTGATTTTTGGGGTATTTATAAGAGTATTTGGCTGACACAAGGCAACTTACATTCATGACTAACAAGTAGAGAGGTGTTCTTGCAGCATTAAACTTAGAATTTGGTGGATCACATAACAAATTTTGTGCACGGCATGTCTTTACCAATATGAAAGCAAGGATCCTTAAAGTTAAGCTGAGGAACCAATATTAGAAGGTTATTAGAGCATCAAATAAGGATATATTCACTGCAACAATGAAAGATATACAAGATATTGATACTATTGCATTTAAGTGGCTAAGAAAATTGAACCCCAAGTACTGGTCAATCCATGCATTTGATAAGTTTATCAAATATGATCATACCACAAATAATATAACTAAGAGTCAGAATGCATGGATTAGTAAAATGAGGAATGCACCCATAATCACTTTGGAGGAGTACATCAGAAAAAGGATGATGAGAGCAAGAAATGATAGAAAGATAAATTGTTCACAATGGAAAACTGATATTCCTTCCTTCATCAACAACAAAATGAACCAGATACTGAAGAAAATGAGGAAGCTTAGGCTTACACTAGTAAGTGAGGTATCAATATCTACTACAAAGTCATGGGTTATCAACTTACAAGAGCATAAATGTGACTGTGGACTATGGCAAATTAGTGGCGTATGTTACAGTCATACAATGCCTTGCATTACTCATGTAAGAGATACTTATGACAAGTTCGTTGCTCCTTGTTACTCAAATGAGGCATATTTAAGATGTTATTTAAGCATGATTCATCATTTGCCTGATAAATCTAAATGGCAACATGTAGAAGTAGAGAAAATCTTGCCTTTAAGGTTTAAAGACCACCTGGCATGCTCAAAACATGTAGAAGAATGGAGGTTGATAAACCACCAGCTCATGCTACAAGTTTTGTAGAGTTATTGGCCATAATAAAATATGTTGCCCTACTGATCCAGCCAATGCACACAAGAAAACAAGGAACATGTTGGTAAGGCAGTGGTTAAAACATTCTACAATTTCTTATAACTACCTAATATATATTTTCATTTGTGAACAAATCATAATGCAAATGTTGCTCAATTTTTACTTTATATTTAAAAAAACATAGGAAGACATTGGTAGCAGCTTCAAGCTCAGGTGCATCAGTTGTAGGAGACCATGCTGGAGGGAACTTACAAAATGTTGGCCCTGTTGCAAGTGGCTCTGTGCTTGGTGGATTAGTTCATGGTAGTACTTGTAAAAGTGCATCTCATCCTGGTAAATCTACATCAGGTTCGTAATGTTGAGTTTGTAACTGCTATTTATAATTATTTCACTACTATTAACATTAATTGACTTCAAGTTTTGAAGTTGACTTCTGGTGGCGAGTTATATTAATGTTTGTCAATCTAGTTGCCGTTATTTTGTAATATATCAATCTTGTGGAATAGTGAATTGAAGTTTATACTGACCATTTAAATATCTAATTTTTTTCATTAATCATAAAGGCACAGCAGCTCATACCTCACCCTTGACATCAACAAAATATCAAGTCAAGCAACAATAGGTTCAGCAACTATAAGAGCTATAAGGAATGCAATAATGCAAGCAGGCAAAACAAATAATGTTGAGCCAGTACCTAGGACAACAATGGGTTCAATAATTAGGAGAACCACAAGCAATGCAACAAGAATGTAAGCAGGCAATACAAATGAGCTGAGCCAGTACCTAGGACATCTGTAGGAATGATTCTCATTAGAGAAAGTTCAACATCTGCAAGAGTTAATCTTCAATCTGCATCTACAAGATTAAGAGACTTGAAGGGTAAGGGCAAAACAATGCTTTAAAGTGGTTATTAAGCATCTCAGCTCATTGAATTACCTATATATTTTTTCTCTTAAAGGTTGTTAATTGTACTGTAAAATGCTTGCCCACTCATTTGTTGCTGTGTTGTTGGGCTTTACACTTATATTGCAGAGGCTATCAGACTCAACTGAAATGAAGTGGAGGTAGCATCAAATCTATGTTTTATTGTTCACTATTGTACAATGATGTTGCTGATTTTATTATTTTGTTTTATTTTTTGCGTTAAGTGTTAAGACAATAGTTATGTTAAAGCTTAGTGAAGCTCATGTAATTATTTTGACTAATTTTTTGAGGGTGTTACAAAGAATATTTAGTATGGATATTGGAGTTATTGTAATTGCAGCAAAAAAAATAATATAGTTAGCAGCTACTGAATATTAATTACAACACTCTAGTTTCTTTATGTATCACAAACACTGTGATTAAGCTTACAAAATGCAATACATGAACATTTTTTTATAATGTCACATCTTCTTCAGAGCTAGTTTTCCACCTTTACTTGTCTCTAGCATGGTTAAACCTTAATAATTTCTAACCAAATTGCCACAAATAAATAATACACAGTGCCAGCATTATAAGGATAATTTGCAACAGTCTTATTATTGAATCTGATTTTGCAACAAGTTTTTTAACAACCTCTAAAACCTTGTGCCTTTCAACTATCATCTTATAATTATCTTCCAAATCATCATCTAGCAATCTCACTCCTTTAGCAATTATTTTATACTATTGCTTAGTTAGTTCCCACTACTTGAAGAAATTACAAGTTTTCTTCTCGCATTTGTAGTAGACTTTGAGATTTTCATCGATACTCGGTCACCACAGTCAGTGCAAAATTTACTTCTAAACTTGATAAATTTGCCATTGATCTGCAGCTCCTCACCTTCATCTGCAGAACCACTCTAGCTACCTTTGGATGATGAAATTATTCTTGTTATTTGGCTTTGCTTTGTTGATATTCTAATGGTGTTAATGATTTTATGGCCACTGAAGTGTTTGGGTGCTAGATTTAAGCCACAAACCTCCCAAATACGATTTTGAATTTTGAATTTTTGCAGTTTTTGCAACAATCAATTGTTTTAACTTGCAAAGCCAATGGCATGCAATGTAAATATCTGACTTCGAAGCCCAAATTCTATTAACAATAATGGTGATACTTGTAATTTTTGCACCTTCAAAGCCCAATTGACGAAATGGCAATCTTCGTAATTTATTCAACTTCAAAGCTCAAATCAGGAATAACGATTACATTTTTGGCCTATGAAGACATTTTACTTTTTGCATATTTAAATCTTATAAACAACTAACTTTTTCATGTTTTATTATTTATTTTGTAAGTACCCTATGTACTCTTTGCAGACATGTCAAATCAGCTATTATCTTTTGAATTCATACACTACTGTTAAGAGCTTACTCTGTTACAAGTTGGGGTATTTTGGTATTTTAATCAATCAATGTTAGTCAGCTGTTAAAAATAACATTTTTTGGTGGGTAGATTGACGTTTTCACACTTTTGAGGGCGACTTGAAGTATGTCAATTTAATAAGGGGTAGGGTGAACTTAACCCTTAATTTTTATGATAATTAAGGGTAAGCATCTTCCAAGATATGTAATTGAGTACGTAATTAATCTTCGTTTATAGTATGTTTTAATTTTTAGGGAAATTATTGTTGTGCAAATTTTATTGAACTCGCAAGCGCACGAATCTTTTATAGTATAGATCAATGGTGACGAGTGTCAATCCCACGAAGAGGTGGATTTCAATTATATATAGAATTAATTTTGTATGAGGTGGTTGGATTTGGGATGGAAGTGATTCAAATTATCCTAAAAATTGGAATTGAAATGGCAAAAAGATATTAAAGTGTAAATCTATTAAATTGACGTACTTGGGTATCTGGATCCCTATCAACATGCATCATGGGCTAAATATTCTTTATTAATACCAATTAAGTCATGAGGGGGGAATCCACACCTCATGAACCACGCTCTAATAAATATGGTCCTAAGGACTTATCGTGCCAAATAGTAATAACTTTATACTAGAGAGCCGGTGAAACCAGGGCGGTACTAGACAAGATTATTATTATTTGTCAACGAAAAATCAAAACATCCATAAAAACTAGAGGGGAAGAGAAAATAAATTTACTAAATAAAGCCCATGACACATGTTGAGACTTCACCTTCAACCCAAGCTTGAAAGAAAATTAGCCACTCATAGTTCAACTAGGGGTAAAATGGGAATTTATTAAAATACGTAGAAAATACAAGATGGAGAATGAATTACAGAAAATGGAGTCCAACAATGGATTCAGAGGTGCCAAATTAGGGGGAAGGCCCCCTTTTTATAGATACATCGAGTAAATCATGGTCATCGGATTAAAAACAGTTTGGACGCTCAGGATTGCGCCACGTCATCAGTCAACAGTACAATCAATAGTATGCGTGAACAGTAACACGATTTGACCACGGTTTAAACAGTAACACGGTTTGCACACTGTTTGAACAGTAACGCGGTTTGCACAGTAATAATCCCATGTGTTGCATATACCGTACGCGCGTTTTTTTGGCCACTAATATGCTGCCACGTCACCCTCAACAGTACATCAGAATTTTAGTCCAACAAGATCATGACACCTCATCAGTCAATGCCACATCATCGGCCAATGCCACTTCATCGATCCGTCTATATGAACAGTGCCGTGAATAGTAACGTAGACAGTATCCATACGTGTGAATAGTACCGTACATGTGAACAGTGTCATTTTTCCTTTTATGCTCTTCCTAAGGTTTTGCGACCGTCCTGAGTTCAAAAGTGATGTCCGTTTTGCAGTTTGATCTCTCGTTTATTGTGAAATGACTATAATGCCCTTAAAATACATAAAATATTTAATTAAAATAAAACACACATAATTAAATTACAAAAAGGTAAAACACATAAAAGTAAGGATTATTAGTAAGACTTGAAATGTAAAATGATGGTTTTCTCCTTTATAAATAGGCATTTTCTAACACTCAACACACCCCCCAATTAGCTTATTCCTAGTCCCTAGCAAATAAAGCGAAAACAAAATTCAAAAATATTTTTTTTTAAACACTCCTGTTTATTCAATCAGACGAATGATAACAATCAAATAAAAGTATAAGCATTATCTCAAGTCTAAAGAAACATGACACCCACATCAACCATCCACATGAATCAGCCCAGTAGACTTTGTCGTAGCTACCTTCAAGAATGATATGTCAAACCCCAAAATCTCACTGGAAGTAGTGACACTCTCACAAAGAAATTAAACCCAATAAAATAGTCACTCCAATGAATGGTAATTGAGAGAAAATAATAAAGAAGTGATCTCACATGCTCTCACCAAAATGAAAGAAATATGCCCTTAGCTTAGAAATAATACGATCTCCAGTCAAATAAAAATGCTAGTCAACCCAATTTATTTTTATTTTTTTTTCATGCATCACTACATCCTTTTAGCCCATATAACTAGCTTCTACTTCAAACTATAGTTCCCTAAAATCAAGTAGTACTTTTATTAGGACGTAACGTAGGCTAGGGACATGGCTAACAAAGAAGGGAAATAGAAAAAACAAAGTGTATGTTTGAGAAAAATGCAGAGGAATTTTTTTTTTTTTGAAGTTGCAAGGTGGATTTCACCTATTATTGTTTTTTTTAAACAACAATTTTTTTTCTTTCTTTTTTTTTAAGAAACAAAATTTTTTTTTTTGAACTAGGCATAACTTCACTATACAAAATGTTTATTCACATTTTTCTCAAACATAAATAGGTGATGGATCTTGTAAGATATTGGGTAATACTCCAAATCGGAGTGGGTCAAGATGATAAGTTGACAAAGAAAAGGTTTTTTTTTTAAAGGCTCAAAAGGGTTAACTATGGATATTTGACAAAAGGGATGGCTAGAAAGGCTCAAACGGATCAAAGATGACATTTCCATTATCTTTTAGGGCTCTAAATAATCTTCCATATCTACTAGTTAGATGGGCCTCCAAATGTAGCAACACACACATTTTTTTTAATTTACAATTTTTTTTTAGGGTTAACTCAAAAGAAATCTAGAGATTGTGTATACAATAATAAACTGCTAAGCTGTATAAAGAATGGGCAAAAGGGTTACTCTCCAAGAAAAATGATAAGCTCAAAAACTCACTTGGTATTTATTATGACATGTTCATTCCTTCAAGCAAATCATATTTGTCTCCGACATCAACATGTAGAGTAGCAAATATAGCGTAACATCACTTCAGACTAAAGATAATACAAATACTAAAATTTGAAATTAATCATGTCATCCAATGTTAAAACAAATCACACAATTTTTTTTTAACAACATCCTACCCCCCAACCTATTCTAAACATGAAAGGAAAACATATATACAGAAATGTTAAAATGATGCAGAAAAACTAATTAGAAAATGATAGAAAACGAAAATTTTTTTTTTTTTACTTAAGAAGATGCGTTTCTAGAGTCACTATACTTCATATTCAGCCATCTTCGACTCAAAAAATTTTGTTTGAAAATGTAAATTTATAAAGGAGAAATTAAAAAGAAGAAGAAAAATGAACATCAAAACATAATAAAGAAAAAGAAAATATCTTAAATTTTTTTTAATTTTTTTTTGTTTTTTTTTCTTTTTAAACAATGAAGATGCGTTTCTAGAGTCACTACACTCCATATTCAGCCATCTTCAACACAAAAAGTTAGCAACAGTTAGTTTCTACAACAAAAAATTAGTAAAAACTTAACCAATATTCCACAATTGTCGACTATTCCCTCCCCCCAACCAGAACGAAACATTGTCCCCAATGTTTTAAAATAAAGAAGTAGAGTTTAGAAGACATCACCTGAGTGGTGCAACACAGAAGAAAATATTTACAGACGGAGAGTTAAATCGAATTTGTACTTCTTACTGTGGCTACTGTTACCGTCGTCATTTGAACGGTCCAACACAAAGCTCCAGGGGTCTGGCTCCGGTTTATAAGCTTGTAACATATCAAGTAGCTCATTAGCAGTGTGAGCACAAATAAAAAGTTTTTTCACACTGGAAGGAATAAAGTAGTTTTTTATTGCATGGTTAAGAAATGCGATAAAGCCATCATAAAAATTATTGACATTTAACAAACCGATGGGTTTCTGGTGAATGTGCAGATGGGCCCAAGATGCTAGTGTGATAAGCGCCTCTAGTGTTGCAAGATCTCCTGGAAGGAAAATTAAAAGCATCAGCATGATTAAGCATTTCAGTTATTCTTTCTTGCATACCTGAGACGACTAACTCTTCTCCAGTCGATGAGTCAGACAAACTGCCCAAAGGTTTTAGGACTCTAGGGATGATGCCTAACACTTGGCTTCCTCTGACAAAAGCAGCTTCTGAGACCAATTTTGATAACCCTCGGTTACCTCCTCCATACACCAAGTGTAAGTTTCTCTCTGTTATGCTTCGACCAAGATCTATGGCTGCATCAACGAACTCTTTATGTTTGCCATAGGTAAATCCAGAAAGCACACAAATGTTCTTGAATTGTCTATTGGGAGTAGCTGCCATTGGAATATTTCTCAAAAATAATTTGTGAGTGCTTAACAAAAAGTCATATTTAAGAATCTTGGTGACAATGGATCACAACTGTGTATGAAGTGGCATATCAGTGTCAAATAACGCGTAAAGCACATGGCTCGATAGTCAAAAAGCAAACAGTAAAAAGGAAAAAAAAACAAACACTAATAAAATTATTAAAGACAATAATGCAAATGATAAAACAACAGTGAAATGAAATAAAATAACAATAAAGTAAAAGGATATTTACAGATAGTTGCGACTGTGGCTCACATCTTCCTCTATTTTTACGTCCAGAAACGGCTTGAACGCCCTCTATGGGTCGAGGATGGGCTTCCCATCCAGTTTTCTTATAAACTGGCAAACAGGGTCATTTATAGTCAGATTCCCGAGACTATATCGTGCATGCTCTTTCTGGAATAATGGCATAACTGGAGAATCGCTCCTTGCACATATCCACTGGGATGCGTTTCAAGAGACAGAAGGATATCATCCAATGACTCCTTATTCAAGCCATCCCTAATGAATTGAATCTTATCTTCCCTGTTATCAGACATCATTCCTAAAGAACATGGGTTTTTATTGCAATTCATTCTGGCACACTTATGACAAGCAACAGAAATTCTTCGAGCTCATCGTTTTCTTGTATAATTTCCTTTACCACAACCAGGCATGTATGCAATAAATTTTGGAGGTAACTCACCTATCAATCGTACTTTCGCCTCGATTAACCAACAGATGTCAGCAAGTATGTTATTCCTCATGAGCAATCGCATGCGTTCGGACCGAGCTTTATAGATCGTAAGGAGGGCATTCTAAGGAAGTGAAGGGAATCGCTTGTGAAGCTTCACTAGAATCTCGGTTCTGTCCATTCCCTTGCCTCAGAATATCAGTTATTATGGGAAACTGAAGTAACCGACTTGATTGTTACGGAGTACCGTTATCCGCCACTTCACCGGGGTAGAAAACTAAAGCACACAAACAGAAAAACAAATTAAAACACACAAAGAAAATTAAAATCGTCCTCTTATTGAATTTACCTTAAGCTCCAACTGGATGTCGTAAACACCTCTCTCAATATCTCTGAGTTGTCTTTCTAAACCCTTAACATAGGCTACTAACTCTGGTGGTTGTAGAGCCCAAATGTGATGTGTTTTACAAAATTGAATCTGCCTTTTGAGATGAGTTTTGACACGTTGAAGTGGTTTAAGAATGTTCAGGAAGAACGGTCTAAGTAAGGTACTCATGATTAACAATGATAAGAGAAAACTTAATGATAAACACACTTATGCAAAAATAATTTCAATTAGCAAAAGAATAATAAAAAGAAAGAAAGAAAAATCAAACCACCGAAAAGAAAAAAAAAATCAATTCAAATCTGGTGGGTTACTCAAATTTATTTCGGTGTCTTCTCCATGTGGTTGGTACTCTAGATATGGCTTTAATCTTTGACCATTAACTTTAAATGTGACACCGTTCTTTGGGTCCTTAATTTCAATTGCCCCAAGTGGAAAAACAGTATGAACAATAAATGGGCCAGACCAACGAGAGTGTAACTTACCCGGGAATAGGTGCAAGCGAGAATTGAATAAGAGCACTTTCTGACCTGGAGTCAAAGATTTTCTCATAATTTGCTTGTCATGGAAGACTTTCATTCGTTGCTTGTAAATCTTGGCATTTTCATATGCATCATTGCGAATTTCTTCAAGTTCTGCCAGTTGTAATCTTCTTTCCGAGCTGGCTTGCTGCATGTCAAAATTAAATTTCTTGATGGCCCAATATGCACGATGCTCGAGTTCCACAGGTAGGTGGCAAGCTTTTCCATACACTAGCCTGTAGGGTGACATCCCAATCGGGGTCTTAAAAGCCGTTCTATATGCCCATAATGCATCATCAACTCTTAATGACCAATCTTTTCTGTCTGGCCTCACCGTCTTTTCTAATATGTGCTTTATTTCTCTATTGGAGATCTCCACTTGGCCACTGGTTTGCGAATGATATGGGGTTGCCACTTTGTGAGTGATTGAATATTTCGTCAAAAGGGCTTTGAAAGCTTTATTACAAAAGTGGGCACCACCATCACTGATTAGAAACCACATTGTAAAACTTTTATAGTTGTTTTCTTAGCACTGAAATGGCCTCCACAAGCTTGTTCATGGCAGAATGAAAGGATATTCTGAATTTCACTTTCTGGGACACATCGTCTGACAATTTGATATGCACAATACTTGAATAAATACGGGTCATCCCAAAAGAAATTCTTTATTTCTGCAAAAAATTTGGCCTTGTCTTGCTTGGTCCAATGCTCTGGAAGTTTACCTGTAACAAGATAATTAACTATATCAGCATACCAAGGTAATATTTCCACACTCATTAATTGTTCATCTGGAAAGGACTCATTCAATGTTAATGGCTCTATAATTGTGTCAAAATGGACACGAGAGAGATGGTCTGCCACAACATTTTCTGTGCCTTTCTTATCTTTGAATTCCAAGTCAAATTCCTGTAAAAGTAACACCCAACGAATTAGTCTGGCTTTTGCATCTTTCTTTGTGAGAAGATATTTAAGAGCAGCATGATCTGTGAACATAATTATTTTACAACCAATGAGATAAGATCGAAATTTTCCAATGCAAACACTACTGCTAGCTTTTCTTTTTCAGTGGTTGAATAGTTTAATTGTGCATCATTCAATGTCATACTAGCATAGTAAATAACATGGGGAATCCGATCAACTCTTTGTCCTAATACTGCTCCTACTGCATAATCAGATGCATCACACATTAGTTCAAATGGTAAGTTCCAGTTTGGGGGCTGAATGATGGGTGATAATGTCAACAGTTGCTTTAATTTTTCAAAAGCCACAAGACATGAATCATTAAAGATAAAAGGTACATCCTTAGCAAGTAAATTGCATAAGGGTCTAGAAGCTTTGCTAAAATCTTTAATGAAACGTCTATAAAAATCAGCATGCCCAAGGAAAGATCTTACTTCTCTGACTGTTTTGGGTGGAGGAAGATTAGAAATGAGATCCACCTTGGCTTTGTCAACCTCAATACCTTTGCTTGAAATGATGTGACCGAGAACAATACCTTGTTTTACCATAAAATGACACTTCTCCCAATTTAAGACCAAGTTCTTTTCGATACATCTCTGCAGAACTAGTGTTAGATGATGTAAACATTGATCAAATGAATCACCAAAGACAGAAAAGCCATCCATAAAGACTTCAAGGAATCTTTCAACCATATCAGAAAAAATGCTTAACATGCATCGTTGAAATGTAGCAGGTGCATTACATAATCCAAATGGCATCCTCCTATATGCAAAAGTGTCAAAAGGGCAAGTGAAACTGGTTTTCTCTTGATCTTTTGGTGCTATGGGAATCTGATTATATCCTCAGTAACCATCTAGAAAGTAATAAAATTCATGGCCTGCTAATCTATCAAGCATTTGATCGATAAATGGTAAAGGAAAATAGTCTTTGCGTGTGACAGAATTTAACCGACGTTGCATTTCCCTAGTAGATTTAGTATTTTCATCAAGGTGAATGTAATGCATGCAGTCTACTGGATTTATACCTTTTATGTCTGCTATGGTCCATCTTAATGCTCATTTGTGCTCTTTTAAAACATCCAACAACTTACCTTTTTGTTCGCCATTGAAGGATGATGAGATGATTACCGGTAGAGTACTTTCTTCCCCCAAAAATGCATATTCCAAAGTGTTGGGCAATGGTTTGAGCTCGAGTTTCGGTGGTGATTCTGATGATGGGATGAGTTTCTTCTCTGATGGTGCTAGTTGTTCAACTCTTAACTTCCATTTATTAGTGTCCATGGATGGTGCTGAGTCAAGTAGGGCGTCGACCTCATCGACCGATCTGTCAATATCAAAATCCAAACCAAAGTGAGTTAAACATGTTTGTAAAAGATCATCACTAAGGTTTGAAACAAAAGTGTCATCAACTAATGCTTCAATTAAATCCACATCAACAATTCTATCATCTGCATTGTGAGGTTGTTTAACAATGTTGAAGATGTTTAGTTCCATAGTCAAATTGCCAAAGGACAACTGCATATTTCCAGTTCTGCATTGAATGTGAGCATCCGCAATTGCCAAGAAATGTCGGCCTAGAATAATGGGGATGTGCTTCCTTGAATCCTGTATTGGTTGAGTGTCAATTACAATGAAATCAACAGGAAAATAAAACTTGTCTACCTGGATAAGCACGTCCTCCACAATACCACGAGGTATTTTCGTGGACCGATCTGCAAGCTGTAACACCACTGGAGTTGGGTGTAATTCTCCAAGTCCAAGTTTCACGAAAACTGAATAAGGCAACAGATTTACACTAGCTCCTAAATCCAACAAAGCATTCTCAATTGTGTGGTTCCCTATGCTACATGAGATAGTGGGGGAGCCTGAGTTTTTGCATTTTAAAGGAATTTTATGTTAGAATATAGAATTAATGTTTTCTGTTAAAAATGCCTTCTTTTGAACATGCATGTTTCTCTTTTTAGTACAAAAGTCTTTAAGAAACTTGGCATAAGATAGAACTTGTTTAATAGCATCAAGCAATGGGATGTTAACACTTACCTATTTGAAGATTTCGAGAATCTCACCTGTGGATTTTCCCTTCTTTCCTTTAGCTAACCTCTAAGGAAATGGAGCTTTGGGAACATATTCTCGTGGGTTGGTTTCTTCTTTCTCCTCCGATGATGAGTCCTCAACACTCACAGGTACAATTTGATTTTCTTTCGTCACCGGCATCTCCACTTTGTTGTCGACTTCTTTTCCTTTTCGCAAGGTCATGATGGCTTTGACCTCTCCATGCTGCTGTGGTGAACTGGTACTTGCTTCATGCACTCCTTTAGGGTTAGGCACTGGTTGACTTGGAAATTTACCTTTCTCAACAGTCATTGCCAAGATCTGAACTGAAGAAGCAAGTTGTCCCACCATCTTTCCTAGGCTTGAAACTGATTGGGCTTGTGAGTTGAAGCCCGCTCTCAATTCATTTCGTAGTCCATCAATGGTGCGGTTCTGTTGCTCAATCGTGGAGTGAGTAACATTCCTAAAATTCTGGAATGCATCCTCTCATTGTCTGGGTTGAGAGTAGTTCTAGTTCTGATTGAATGGTCTAAATGGGGGCTGAGAGGCTTGAGGATTTTGAGGAATTGGTGGAGCTGGAGATGCTGGTCCATTCTGTTGGAATCCTTAAGACCATGAAAAATTATGGTGGTCTCTCCATCCAGTGTTATATGTGTTGGAGTATGGGTTGTAATTCGATGGTTTTCTCATTACACTTATGGCATTGGCTTGATCTGAGTATGAGTCATGGTCATGTGGCTCTGTTGATTTAGCAGTCAATAACGATGCTATTTGTCGAGAGAGACCTTCAATTATCTCTTTGACTTCTTTGATTTCTGAACTTGACTCGCCAATATGAACCTCATTTACTCCCTTAATTCTTCTAGTATTCCTGAGTGATCGACTTCGTTGTTGGGAATTATCCTCTTGTCGCTGGAAGAATTCCCAAATCTCTGATGCACTTTTTGACATTAGCTCTCCTCCACTTGTTGCCATTAGCCATTCTTGCACATTCAGCAATAATCCCTCCAAAAAGTATTGGCATTGGTGCCATTTCTCATACTCATGATGTGGACACTTCAAGAGCAGCCCATTGAATCGCTCCCATGTTTCGAAAAACTGTTCGTTATCTCTCTGGGTAAACTCTGAAAATTCCCTGCGAATAGCATTGGTTTTATGCACTGGGAAATATTTATTTAAAAATTTCGTTACCATTTGTTCCCATGATGAAATGCTATTAGCAGGCAATGTATTAAGCCATGAACGAGCTCTATCCTTTAAAGAAAATGGGAATAGTCTAAGTTTTACATCATCGTCTGAAAAATTCTCGTATTTAAAGGTTTGACAAATGGCATGAAAATCATTCAGATGATTATATGGGTCCTCATTTTCTAGGCCATAGAATGTTGGAAGACAATTTAGCACACTAGATTTTAGTTCAAAACTCCTAGCAGCTACATTTTGGTATCTTATGCATGATGTGCTCAAATTAGCTAAAGGACTGAAATAGTCCTTAAATGGCCTCTCCTGTGGTTGCAAATCCATTCCAAATTTATTTTTAACGTTCTTGTGTGTGCGAAGTGTTTTCTCAAGTTCAAGGTCTATAGGTTCAAGATTAGGTAATAATAACCTACGACCATGCATGCAAAACAAATAAAATAAAAATAAAGATGGGAACAAAACAAATAGAAATAAAGAAGAGGGAGAAATTACAATACTAACCTTATGGCTCTATTACAACCTTACTATAAAAATACACAAAAAATACGTGAAATAAATTAACTAAAAAAATTAGTAAGATAAACAAAAATCACAAAGAAGAAATAAAATAAATAACTTGAAAATTAAATTGCAGAATTTTAAAGAAAACGAAAAGAAACACTAACCTCTAAATGTATGTTCACTTTTTTTTCTTTTTTTTAAAAAAAATTCAAGAAAACAATTAAATGGAAATATTCACAAAAATTAATTCTATGAATTAAAATTACTTACCTCCCCGGCAACGGCGGCAAAAACTTGTTGTGCAAATTTTATTGAACTCACAAGCGCACGAATCTTTTGTAGTATAGATCAATGGTGACGAGTATCGATCCCACGAGGAGGTGGATTTTAATTATATATAGAATTAATTTTGTATGAGGTGGTTGGATTTGTGATGGAAGTGATTCAAATTATCCTAAAAATTGGAATTGAAATGGCGAAAAGATATTAAAGTGTGAATCTATTAAATTGACGTACTTAGGTATCTGGATCCGCATCAACATGCATCATGGGCTAAATATTCCTTATTAATACCAATTAAATCATGAGGGGGGAATCCACACCTCATGAACCACGCTCTAATAAATATGGTGCTAAGGGCTTATCGTGTCAAATAATAATAACTTTATACTAGGGAGCCGGTGAAACCAGGGCGGTACTAGACAAGATTATTATTATTTGTCAACGAAAAGTCAAAACATCCACAAAACCTAGAGGGGAAGAGAAAATAAATTTACTAAATAAAGCCCATGACACATGTTGAGACTTCACCTTCAACCCAAGCTTGAAAGAAAATTAGCCACTCATAGTTGAACTAGGGGCAAAATGGGAATTTATTAAAATACGTAGAAAATACAAGATGGAGAAGGAATTACAGAAAATGGAGTCCACAAATGGATTCAGAGGTGCCAAATTAGGGGGGAAAGGCCCCCTTTTTATAGATACATCGAGTAAATCATGGTCATCAGATTAAAAACAATTTGGACGCTCAGGATTGCACCACGTCATCAGTCAACAGTACAATCAATAGTATGCGTGAACAGTAACACGATTTGACCACTGTTTGAACAGTAACACAGTTTGCACACGGTTTGAACAGTAACGCGGTTTACACAGTAATAATCCCATGTGTTGCATATACCGTACGCGCGTTTTTTGGTCCACTAATATGCTGCCACGTCACCCTCAACAATACATAAGAATTTTAGTCCAACAGGATCATGACACCTCATCAGTCAATGCCACATCATCGGTCAATGCCACTTCATCGATCCGTCTATATGAACAGTGCTGTGAATAGTAACGTAGACAGTATCCGTACGTGTGAATAGTACCGTACATGTGAACAGTGTTATTTTTCCTTTTATGCTCCTCCTAAGGTTTTCGACCGTCCTGAGTTCAAAATTGATGTCAGTTTTGCTGTTTGATCTCTCGTTTATTTTGAAATGACTATAATGCCCCTAAAATACATAAAATATTTAATTAAAATAAAACACACATAATTAATTACAAAAAGGTAAAATACATAAAAGTAAGGATTGTTAGTAAGACTTGAAATGTAAAATGATGGTTTTCTCCTTTATAAATATGCATTTTTTAACACTCAACAATTATCACTCATATACCCTATATTTACTCTGTTATCAAAAATACTACAACACTTTGAGGGTGTATCAATCGTCCACCCTTAGTTAGGGGTGGCAATATGGGTCAGGATTCGTTTATTCGATTCGATTCGATGCGAATTAAATGGGTTTGGGTTTGAAAAAATTGATTCGTTTAATAAATGGGTGAATTCGATTCGATTCGTTAATTAAACGAATCGAATGCGGGTTTGAAAATTTAGATTCGTTTATTCGTTTAGAATTCGTTTAATAAATGGGTCATAAACGAATCGAATACGGATTGATTCGTTTATGATTCGTTTAATTAAATTACTTTTTTATTCTTAAATTTATTTGAAAATTTTTTAAAATTGAAGGTTAATATTGTAATTTAAAAAAAAAAACAAAAACCTGAAACCTAAAGTGGCTAAACCTAAATCCCTAAAAATTCTCCCCTCACTCAGCCGACACTCTCCTTGCTCACCATTGTCCTCTCTCTAGCAATCAATTAACAAAAACAGCCGCCGGTAGCCATTGTCAACGGTAGAGGAGGAGATGTGTTGTTGCAATTGCAGTGGGGTCACAAAAAGAGAGCAAGGCTTTTTAGAACTGAGATCCGTTCACTCAGTGTCAATGATGATTCTTCGTCTTCTTCTCCTTTCCATTGAAGAGCAGGATCTCCCGACAAGCTTCCGCCCCCACCGCCTCACTCTCACCCTTCCAAGAATCCAAGTAGTGATATGTTATGTATGTGTAATGATGATCTAACCTTGACTTTGGAGGGATCCAAAGAATCGACGGTGTCGGAGGACATGACGGTGGGATCGTCATCGACGGAGGTACCAAATTATTATTATTATTATATTTATATTTATAATTATAATTATATTTATATTTAAACACTATATTTATATTTATAATTATAATAATAATAAATAATTATTATTATTTTAATTCATTTAATAGTAATTATATTTTTTAATTAAATGGAGGTACTAAATTATTATTATTATTATTATTTGCACTTTTTCATTGTTCTTAATTTTACGTTTATGTTTTTCTCTGGGTTAAGAGTTTTCTCTTTTACTTTGTATGTGTTGGGGAATGATTTAATTTTATTTGATTTTATTTATTTATTTATTCGGTCTAGTTTATTATAGTTTTCTCTTTTATTCATTAACAACAGGTACAAGGCCTTTGAACTGGAAATGAGCTGGGTCTGTGATGAATCAAACCGCCAGCATCATAAGGTAATTTATAATTTAAAATGACTAGTGTGTTTTAAACTTGTGGTTCTTCTATTCCTCTGCTGTTACCACCCTCGCTCACTGGATCTTAGACGAGCAATTTTTTGGGTTGCTGTTTGTTGTTGGTACTTAATATTACCATCATAATTATGCTAGTGATTTTGTTTATATATTTTTGTTTCTGTTTTTATCACATTCAGGTACCAGATGAGCTTCTTGAGGAAGCTAAGGCAGCCGCCAGAGCAGCGTTGGAAGAGATGGATGCAGATTAGTGTAGCCAAGTTGCTAATTATTTGTATAATATGATTTGAATTATTTGTATTTTATTGTGGGTATTTGTATTTTGTTGTGGGATATTAAATTTGTATTTTTTTTGCTTAATTTTGTTTATTAATTATTTTTTTCTAAACGAATCCTGATTCGATTCGATTCGTTATGGATTCGTAAAGGATAAACGAATAATAAACGAATTCGGATTCGATTCGATTCGTTATGGATTCGTAATGGATAAACGAATAATAAACGAATTCGGATTCGATTCGGTTCGTTTATCAATTCTATTAAACGAATTAAACGAATCGAACCGAATATTCGTTTAATAAACGAATCGAATCCGAATCCTGAAATTCCAATTCGTTTAATAAACGAATCGAATCCGAATCCATAGAATTTTAACCCAATTCGTTTACAATTCGATTCGAATTCGATTCGTTTATTCGTTTTGCCACCCCTACCCTTAGTTGACAAAATGTATCAGTCGACCACCAAACCGTTAGTTGTCGTTTGAAAGTTAACGGAGTTACAGTGAATTGACGATTTTATCAGGGAAAATTATCTCTTGTATACCCTTAAATTCTCTTTTTATCACTTGTATACCCTTAAATTATCACTTGTATCATATGAAAAGACCAAATTACCCTTTTGACGTCATTATACTTAAACGACAACTAACGGTTTGGTGGTCAGCTGATACATTTTGTCAACTTAGGGTGGACGATTGATACACCCTCAAAGTGTTGTATTATTTTTTATAATGGAGTAAACTAAGGGTATACAAATGATAATTTCCCTAATTTTTATGATAATCAAGGATTGGGATTTGGAATAAGACAATTATTCCAAGTATATTATATCAAACATTCATCTTTATAGGCCATGGTTGTACTAGTGGCTTCTCATGGCTTCTCCAAAGGCTACAATATATTACTTCTCACCTAGATGAAAATAGTTTATGCTTGAAATAAACATATAGGATACCTAAGATCTTACTTTTAAAACATAAAACAAATATCCAACTATTTTCTCATATATATGAGAGATTAGCTAATAAATATATTATAAGTCATATGTTTATTAGCTAATTTTGTAATATATTCTCTCTTTGATATATCTATATTCATATTCATATTCATATTCATTAGCTAATAAACAATCTTTAAACATTACAATATATTACAGTATATTGTAAAATATATTGTAATATATTTTGTAATAAACATATTTGTCATCCATAATTTATTGTAATGTTTAGTGAGTTGTAAAGTAATATTCCTTAGTGATACGATTGTAATAATGTATCCTGTAAAAGCAGATTTCCTTGGTGCTTATAAAAGAGGACTCCATTGGAGAGTGTGAATCATTGATCCAAATACTTACTCTTGTATTCTCTCTTTGTAATTAACATATTTGTCTTATTCCAATTATTCTCTTTTGGTATCAGAGCCCGATCTCCCAAAAAGAGTCTTCATAGTTTTCAATAATAAAGTATGCTCGGTGGTTGCCATTCAGTTGGATCTTCCACATTAGAAATATTATAGAAAATTAAAAACAGCATGTTTCTAGATCAGGTTATTCGACTAAGAGATATATAGAAAAAATTCTTTTGAAAAGTATGGTGCCCAGTTATAAGACTAAGGAAAGTTGTGTGTTTTAAGCTTATCACTAACAAAAGAAGTCTACTGTGTATCCTCTTGGATGTTAAAACCCCAGTCAAGGTAGTCGAAGACCATGGGCAACCAGAATATAACTCAGTTTGAAATGCATACTTCTAATATGAAAGCTTTCTCTTATTCTTCAAATACCCATTCTTCCATAATAAATTTTCACTTTGAAATCCAAGAAGAAAACAATCAAAAGGTCATCCAACCTTTCATATCTGAACCCTTAAATCCTTACAAATTCTATTATGAAAATACCTTAATATCCTCCATAAATGTGTTGTTCCTTTCAAACGACCCAAACACAAATCTGTGTATAAATCTTCTAAATTTCTTGTAGAACTTATCTTCTTCAACTTCAGAGAAACCTATCTCCCTATTATTTCTCCTCAAGATATCAAGAGATACAGGAAGAAAGGTTACAAAGGGTTGCATCTTAGTGCTATCAGAATTAGGTTCAACCACTATTCCTTGAAGGTAAGAATGTCACATGCTTTTTAGCCATCCTTGATATGAGGTGGCAAACCTTTGAGAAGGCCTTAATTTCAGCAGTGGAAGTAGGCCTTAATTAATGGCATGTGTTCATCTAGGTCGAACCAAATTTCACTTTAGATCTGTATAAACCTCTTCTCTTAGAAACCATTAAAGTCCAATTATATGAGTTCCATGAGCTTCCCAAGAAGATCGCCAAGTTCAAAACAACGAGAGTAACCTCTGAAGAAGAGATACAAAGAACATTGAGAGGAATGCAAGTATATTTTCAAAAACAAAAGAAAATATCCTATAAAAGAGATAAGCCTTCCAAACTAGCACATATTTGGGAAGAAATTTCTTCAGGTAACAATCTCAAAGCCTTCTGGAGAAGTTATGAGATGCCACTAGTACAACCATGGCCCATAAAGACAACTAGATGGGAAATTGATTATTCAAGCAATACCTCTAAGTTAGAATCTTCCTCACTAAATCAAATCATGATGGAAGACTAGCCTTACATCCTGGGAGCATCAACATATGTTGATACCACCGGAAGGTTCAGATAGTCCACATATGAACTAGGAGTGCATTCCCAAGCTTAAGCCTCATCAACAACTAAGACGCCATAGAAACCATAGGTCCTCATAATTGAAAATGGGAAATAAATGTGAAAATTCTGCATGCTCCAACAATAAAAACATTCTGGAATATTGACAATATAAAACCTAAAGACGAAGCTGCATGCTTTGAATAGATGCTAGCATGGTATGAAGGAGAATGCCAGAGAGCATTGTATCTTACTAAACAAGCATCTACCCTGAGGCTAATAGTTGGATTTCTCGATTCTTTAAAAAGATGGTGGATTCTTCCATAATAAACTTTGAAACCTAAAAAGAAAACAATCAAAAAGCCATCCAACCTTTTAGATATAATCATTTAAATCCCTACAAATTCTATGATGTAAATACCCTAATCTCTTCCAAAAATTTTGTTGTTCCTTTCAAACAATCCAAACTTAAATCTGTGTATAAATCCTCTTAAATTCTTGTACACTTTATCTCTTCTAGCTCTAGAGAAACCTATCTCCCTATTTTTTCTCCTCAAGACATCAAGAGGTACATGAATAAAGATTACAAAGGGGTGCATCTTAGTGCTATCAGAATTGGGCTTCAAGCACTATTCTTTGGAGATAAGAATGTCACTTGCTTTTTATCCATCCTTGATACGATATGGTAAACCTTTGAGAAGGCCTTAGCTAATAAATAAGTGATAGATGTAAGAAGTCACATGTAATATTTAATGAGTTGTAAAGTAATATTCCTTAGTGATAAGGATGTATTGTGTGATGTAATATAAAGTAGTAAATAAGACAAAATATATCATGTAAAAGAAGATTCCCTTGGAGCCTATAAAAAGGGACTCCCAAGTAGAGTTTGAATCATCGGTCCCAATACTTACTCTTGCATTCTCTATTTGTAATAAACATATTTGTCTTATTTCAATTATTCTCTTTTGGTATCAGAGCTAATACTACCAAAAAGAGTCTTTTAGTTTTCTATAATAAAGGTCCTCATAAATCAACATGAATAAGCTCAAAAGCATATTTGGTTTTAATTTTTGTAATGGGAAAATGAAGTGTATAGAATTTCCCCAATTAATGTGCTTCAAAAAAGTGTTGTGTTGCTTGTCTACAAATGGTTGCAGAGAGATTATCAGCATGATTTATTTTTAGTAAATGCAATAAACTTTGAGAATTGGGATGACCAAATCTTCTATGCAATAGAGATATTTTATTAACAAAACCAGAACACATATCAGCACTAGTTGCAAACAAGTTTTTTAAGAACTAATGTCAGTTACAGATGGCATATAAAAAGTAAAATGATTGAATGATAACATTGACAGAGATTTATTGATTTGACTCTTAGACAAAAATGAATAAGGTGTGAAATTAGAAGAAGATAAAGGTTTGAGCAATAGTTTATATAATCTTTTCTCACTAATTTCATGCATCAGAACCTAGCCCTTCAATAAATCCTTCACAACACAAAATAAACTAAGAAATTCAACAGAAATATTGTTGTCAGCTGTAAGCTTAGAAATATTGGACAACTTTTTTGTAATGGATAAAACAAGCAATATATATTTAAGTTCAATATGTGTGTATGCATGTTACATTTTAGAGCCTTTGAATATAAGGTAAAGATCACCAATATGAGTTATTGGTAAGCCTTCACAATTACCGATAATGAGTTTGTCATTACCTCTGAACTCCTCTCTTACATTTAGGTTAGTCATGTTATTAGTCAAGTGATAAATAGCACCACTATTCAAGTACTAGCCTTCATTTGCAGGTCCTTCAAAGTTTGAAACATAAGCAGCTCCAGCTCTAGGCAAGCTAGCAAAGTCAAGTATATAGGATGGTCCAGAAGGAAATGCAAGTTTGACATTTTAGAGTATGGCATTGGTATCTATAATTATTCATAGGCCATGGATCATCTTTTATTGTGTAGTAAGTCATATATGTAGGTTCATAATTAGTGATGTAAGCAGATTTTGGATTCTAGCAAAAATGTCTTGGTGACTGAGGTATATAATTCTCTATATATCTATGCTAAGCTAATATTTAGCAGTTGTACACCATGATTTAAAATATATTTGGCAATTGGACATTGATTCATCACTTATGGTTCAATAGAGGACAAATTACCATTACTAAGTAAAAGAGCACCAAAAGAACCTTTTGTAAACAGAGCAGACATATTATTTCCTATCATCATGTGACCACTTCCATGATTGCAAAAATGACCAGTTTCAGAAAAAAAAAATCCTCTTAGACAAACACTGAAAAACATATGTCTGCCACTCAATGAACCATTTTTCCCACTTGAATGGCCACTATAGTTCCCCTAAAAACCTTCTATATAACCTCCCTTCCTAGCATTACCTCTTATTTGTGCATAAAAGGCATTCATCATATGATAGTTATTATAGTTAGGCAAGTTAGCATAATTGGCATTGAACATATGCCTTGCATTTTGACTTTGTTCAACTCTAGTTTTAAGAGTAATAAGTAAAGCATAAGCATCATCATAGTCTAACTAGCTGGTTGTTATGAAAGTAGCTATATCTAAATTACCAGCTTTTAGTCCGTTAAAAATTTATTGTAACATTCTCAAAAATTGAATTGCAAGCATAAACTAGTTTTCTACTATTGCTTTCTTTTTTAAGCGGAGTAGAGATTCCTTCCTCCGAATTAGGGTAAGTAGAAATCGGACCGGAACTAAAAACTCACCGGTTCGATTTAGTTTTTGTAGTTTCGATTCGATAATTTTTTTAGAAAAAATTGAATACTTTGGTTCAGTATAAAAATGAATATTCTAATTCAATTTTCAGTTCAAAATTTTAAATCCAAAAATTGAACCAAAAATCAAATAAATTAATTTTAGATTAAAAACATGCAAGTGACATTATTTGAGAGGTGAAAACACATTATTATTATACTTACGCACACACCATAACATATATATATATATATACTCAAACCCTTCGCATAAAAGCACGCCCTTCATTTCTCATTTTCTCACCCAACTGTAAAGCCCTAAATTCAATCTTCACACCCTCACAAATGAAATCATACCTAGCAGCCAAAATCAAAATCCTCATAAATCCCTTCTCTAATACAAACACTAGTCCCTAAAATCATACTCGCCTCTCACAAATCTCAATCTCAAAACTTTAAACCTAGGAACCATAATTCCTCATGGGCGAAGGCCACCAGCCCATGCCTCCACCGTCATGTCTGCAACTGTGCTTCCCGTCCACCGCTGGTTCATGAATTCATCATCCACCTTTCAACTTTTGCAAATTTGATTTTTTGCTTATTTTGTTTTATTGTTGTACTGGTGTAAAAAAATTTTGTATGTATTTTCTTTTTTTAGTGTTTATTATGTCTAGATTCTATTTTGAATTAATAATTCAAAAATGTTCTTTGGTTTATAAACTTTTTATTGTTTTTGATATACTATAACAAAGATCATTGAAAGAATATGATGAAATCTGCAAAGAATAAGATTATCATAGCAAATTTTTTATTTTTTTAATAAGGTCCAAATCTGAAAATCCAAGTTGGAACCAAATCCGATATTTTTGGTTCAATAACAGTTTGGTGCTTTTTTGTTCGATTTTTTTGGTTATTTAAAATAAATACAATCCGAACAGAAATTTTTGGTTTGTACCAAATACCAATCCGAACAGACACGATGTCGACCCCTACTTAGAACATCCATCTCATACCTAAGTTGAAGAAGTAATGCACTCCAACATGAGATTGCACTCCCAACTTTTTCCCAAAGTCTTCCAGACATCGAAAGAAGTCCAGAAAGGAAGAACAAGATTTAATATATCTTTACTAATGAAGTTAAGCAACCAGCCAAGAAGCATTTGATCCTATGATATCCATGTAATGTATTCAAGATTCTCAATTTGTTCAATAGATCCAGATGTTTTCTTATCATTAGATTAATCAGAACTTGAGCTATTTATGTATACATTGCGAATTAAATAACATGATAAAATAAGAGTATGAATAATTATATTACTTTTTATAATAGGGGTATTGAGATTACATAATTTTTTATGAACATAAAAAAAATACCATAATATTTATTGAAAAAACTTTGTAAATAGAAAGAGTGTAAAGTGTTAATGAAATTTGATAGTGGACGTAAAAATAAAAATAAATTGTGATAAAAAAACAGAGTATAAGGTTTTAAATTAAATATGTCAATGATTCAGTCTTAAAATAGTAAAGATAGGGTATTGTCATATAAGGTACAACATAGAACAAGAAGTTATAAATATGAAATAATATAAGGTGCTAACTTAAATGTGCCTATGGATGCAAATAAAAATTATCTTAATACTTATAAAATAAATTTTAAAAAAATGAGTGGAAGGGGTTATATGAAAATTTATCACACTGTTGTAAAATAGTTAGACCTAATTTTTATCTTATAAGTATATTAACCTATTAATATATTTGATTAATATGATGAATTATGAGATAAGGGTTACAAAAGTCATTTCCACCATTTTATAAGTTCCAAAATCAAATAATAATATAATTATGCCTAATTTATAAATTGTTTAATGGTGGTGGTTATAGAAGCTTAATAAGTTGTATAGGTAGAGATGAATTTGATAGAAAACCCTATCCGCACACACTCTTGAATTATATATTACGAGAGATATATTATTATACCTAGAGCTGGTAAAATTTAACATGACTAGATTATTCGACACGAACACGACACGAATAAATGAGAATCGGTCGTCAAATTTAACATGATTATTAAAGGGGCCGAGTTCGAGTTGACATATTTTTTTCTATGTCGGGTTAATGTTAAAGTTCTTGACTCATTTACCCAAATAATGACACAATTATATTTTCTATTTTAAATTAGTTTTCAAATTCTTGTCATCAAAACTCAAATATTAGACATGATTATTTCTTTTTAATATTTTTTTAGGGATATTTCAAAATTCAATTTTATGTGTGATTTTTGGACATTTATATTCTAATAGAAAAAAAAATTGTGACTTTTATCTTAATAAGAAAATCTGAATGAGAAGCTAATATTGTATTACAAAAATATCTCTGTAAAAATATTTATTTCTTAAATCATAAAATCTAATCTTTTTTATTTATAAAGATATAAATATCAAAATAATCATGTTCAAAATTTTTTTATTTATAAAAATAAATAAGATGTTACTTGTATTCGTATTCAGACTCACTCACACTTTAGAAAAATTCAATTTTATTTAAATTTCATATTAAAAATAAATACTATCTAATAAAAGTAGGTTGTTTAAGTCTATAAATTTATTCATTATTTTTTTAAAATAAACTCATTTTTAAAATTTATGTAAGGAGATAATTAATATATTAAAAGCTCAAATATCTGTCAACTGAACGTAAATCATAAAATGGTACAATGTCAGTGTTCCAACTAAGATGTCATTTCCAATTACTCAGCATTGCCCGTATTTTTCGGCGTATCTGTCCCCACGAAAGGGAAGTAAAAAGATTCATAATTGTTCAGAACGTAACTTACGGTCAGCATGTATAATTTCATTGAACCCGCTATATTTTATATTATTTATAATTTATTCGTAAGTATTATAAAATTTTCTAAATTATAAAATTTCGTTAATCCCATACACTCAATTTTATTTTATTGAAATCCTAAAGTACGAATTCGCCCCCTATAATTTTAAATTTTCAAAATGACCTCCATTTAATTAATAACGATTATTTATTATAATCATAAATATAATTATATTCTTTAAATAGATTATTATTTTTATTATTAATAACAAGAATAAAAAGTATTATAATTAATTAATCTATTAACAATAATTAATAATAATTTTTCCTTAAATTGTTAATAATAATAATAATTAACAATTATTATTAATAATTAATTTTTGAATAATAATAACAATAACAATAATTAAAATATAAAATAATAATTGTGATAAAAATTAATTAATAATTTTATAGTAATGTTACAATTTAACTCATTATGATTTTCATTCTAAGACAAAATAAACAAATAAATGGTAATACAGCTCATTCTAATTACGATTTCTACAGTTCAAGTAAATAAATTATTCTGATTCTAATTCTTTATTTTAATTCTAGTTATTCTGATTGTAATTCATTATGTTTCCAACTAAATTTGATTCCTATTTAGTGAATGCACTATAAAATTCATAATACCTATGAATAAATTGTAAATAATATAGAGTGATCTAATTGAATAATTTATTTGCTTGAACTGCAGGAATCGTAATTAAAATGAGCTTTATTACCATTTATGTGTTTGCTTTGTCTTAGAATCAAAATCCGAATGAGTTAAATTATAACCAATTGCTATAAAATCATTAATTAATTTTTATCATAATTATTATTTATATTTTAATTATTTTTATTGTTATTATTAGTCAAAAATTAATTATTATTAATTATTATTGTTAATTATTATTATTAACAATTTAACGAAAATTTATTATTAATTATTGTTAATAGATTAATTAATTATAACACTTTTTATTCTTGTTATTAATAATAACAATAATAATCTATTTAAAAAATATAATTAAATTTATGATTATAATAGAATAATAGTTATAATTATAATTTATTTAATAATAATTATGTTTTTTAATTAAATGGAGGTTATTTTAGAAATTTAAAATTATAGGGGGCGAATTCGAACTTTAAAATTTAAATGAAATAAAATCGAGCATAAGGGGCTAAATGAAATTTTATAATCCGAAAGTTTTATAACACTTAAGACTAAAGTATAAATAACATAGAGTATGGGGGCTAGATGAATATTTACATGCTGGCCGTCAGTTACATTGAATGTAACTTAGGCGAACCCTTGTCGGGGACACGATGCGAGTAATGGCAACAGAGTAGTCAATGCTCATGCCTTGTTAACGTCTACCAATGCAAATATTATATTATTAATTAATTCAGTCTTCCACTGCGGACGGCACCGCATTGTCACCGTTAAATAACACATGATTCTGACGCGGACTCTTTCAACTCAGAGAAGAACAAGAAACCGAGGCGAGGAATGGAGTTTGAAGAGTTGAGAGAATTCGTGGAGAATATAGAGTTAGTGGACGGCCACGCGCATAACATAGTTTCCTTGGACTCAAGCTTTCCTTTGATCCAATCTTTCTCGGAAGCCACCGGTCCCGCCTTATCCTACGCACCATACTCCCTATCCTTCAAGGTACTTACTCCTCTCTTTCTATTCAACTGTTGAGGCTTCTGTTTCTTTTTTCTTTTTTTTATTGCTTCGATTTTTTTTTTTTATGACAGAGAAATTTGAAAAATATAGCTGAGCTGTATGGCTGCGATTCATCCTTGCAAGCTGTTGAAGAATATCGCAGAGCCGCAGGATTGCAATCCATTTGCTCAATATGCTTCGAAGCTGCCAACATCTCCGCTGTATTCATTGACGATGGACTCAAGTTGGACAAGAAGCATGGGCTTGACTGGCATAAAGGTTTTGTTCCATTCGTCGGTAGAATTTTGAGAATTGAACGTCTTGCTGAGGAGATTCTCGATCAAGTGAGCTACATTTTTCAACTTTTTTTTTCTCTCACTTCTAATAGGAGATTTAAAGTATGCCGCATAATTTCTTATTTTGTGTCAGTACAGGCGAGTCCAGATGGAACTATTTGGACATTGGATGTGTTCATTGAAACATTTTTGAAACAGTTGAGGTCATATCCTTTTAGATACTTTGACAATGTAGATGATTGGTTTGCGATGTTTTAGATTTAGGGTCCGTTTGGTACTGGTGTTGGGGAGCTGTTGCTTTAAAACCACGACTGTAAAGAGTTGGTAAACACTTGCAGTTATGGCTTTTAAGCTAAAGTGATTTTATCCAATAGGTGTTTGATAAAAGAGTTATAAAACCTTTATTAGTCATTTTTGCCAAGCACAATCAACTTTTATTTCACAGCTAGAGTTTTTTTTTTTTTTTCACAGTCCTCAATACCAAACACCAAGTAGACCCTTGGATATATACAGGAAGATCTTCACTGCTTGGTTTCCTTACAGTCTATGTTACAGCTGCTAATAAAATTGTTGGCTTGAAAAGCATAGCTGCATACCGTTCAGGCTTAGAAATTAATCCTCATGTCACTAAAAAAGATGCTGAGGAAGGCCTTGCTGAAGATTTACACTGTGAGTATATAGCCTGTTGATTGTAGATTTTCCATATTTATTGGAAGACATGATAATCATTGTCTTTCTCCAGCTGGAAAGCCTGTCCGCATCACAAACAAAAGCCTTATTGACTACATTTTTGTAAGTAGTTTGGAGGTTGCTCAATTCCTTGACTTGCCATTGCAAATACACACAGGGTGAGAAAAACATTTATTTTGTTAAATTGCTTCTCTGATTAATGGATGAAACATATAGGAAAGATATGAAATCTGGAAGTGATGGCTGTGTGGGAAATTCAAGTGTGCGGTCTCTCTATAATTAAGCTCTAAATTTAAATGTTTTAGATCGCTTTCTTGCATGGATGTTGAAATCAATTACAGGAAACATGTAAATGACCAGTAGTCTAGATCAATTAGGAGGGGAGGTTGACTAAATTTTGCTTGGTTCTCTTGTATAAATTCCCAGGCATGTTCCTTCCTTTCAAGTTATATTTCCCTTTCCTATGATAAGCTATCAGTAGATCAGTAAGCTGGTATGATCTTTTTCTTTATTGGGTCTTTATTTGTTACAATTTTTTTTTCTTCCACAATCAGCTTTGGAGACAAAGATTTAGATTTACGCTTGTCTAATCCCCTTCATCTCCGAGCAATTCTTGAGGACAAGAGGTTTTCAAAATGTCGTTTCGTCTTATTACATGCATCTTATCCATTTTCAAAGGAAGCGTCGTATCTAGCCTCTGTTTACCAGCAGGTAAATCTTTCAGTATCCAGTGAATCATTTACTTTGCTCAAATGTTTCCAATGTTCAGGTTACAAATTTCTGGCAAATAATTCAAAGCCTTCCTTTCCAGGTGTACCTTGACTTTGGGTTGGCGATTCCCAAACTTAGCGTTCAAGGGATGATATCATCAATCAAAGAACTTTTGGAGCTAGCCCCAACAAAGAAGGTGAAACATATTTGAAGAGAAAATTGATTTGTACAGGAGCTTGAGTAAAAGATAACCATGTGTAGTAAGCATGTCTAGCTTGGAAATTCTTTGACGAAGATAAAAAAAAGTATTTCTAGTCAGTAATGGAAGATTTTACGTCCAAGATATATATTTTGTTTTAAGAACCTTTATCTGCTTTTTTTAAATATGTTATAAGAAATTGTGTCCTGAGTGTTATGATAATGTGATGAAAATGGTTTGCCTAATCTATATGTGCACAGTTTTGTGTAGTTTCTACTAATAACTATTGTTAATCATAATGAAAATTGCAGGTCATGTTCAGCACTGATGCCTATGCGTCTCCCGAAACTTACTTCTTAGGTATGTTTAAGTATTAGATTTATTGATTTCTTGCCTTGGCAAGATGGTTTCTCTAGTTTTGCTTCATGTGTGTGAGAGGTTTTGTTCTCCATTATGCCTTTAATCTATGCATTCTCCATTGTGTCAAACTTATAATCCTTTAAGATTGTTTTTCTTGATTCTTATTCTTTCCTATAGTGATACTCTCTATAAGAATAACCTTCATGTAATCATAAAAAATTCTGTTTCCAATTAGGTCAGTTATAAATGAGAATAAGCTCCACGTTGTAATAAGTTATAATTTTTCTAGATCCCATCTTATGAAACTTGCCTCCACATAGTAATAATTATCTGCTTATTGCAAAATATATATTTTTGGTTACATTTTAGGTTTAGGATGGAGTAAATTATTTTTCTAAACTTGTTTGGGATAATGATATATTCTTTAGAGTTGTTACCAAATCATTTTATAGTATTTATAGGATTTACATGAGAGAAAAACATAAAAGAAAATGTAAATGTTTGGACATATAAGATAACTTGCATATTCCGAACACTACATTATTATATGTACTAGTTTTTTGAAGCTATATTTATCTCTTTTATGAACGTTTATGCATTGGATTTGACATTAACCATATGTTAGTACTAAGGATAATTTCAAAATAATAATTTTGTAACTACATCTCTATTGCGTTATAACCTACTCTTAGTAATAAAATCAGTTGGTCCTCACATTCTGTCTATAGAGAGGTTTTACTGATATGCATTAATATTTTCAGATTGGGTTGAAACAAATTTACCTTCAACTATAATTGATTCAGACTGTTGCTGTTTCTTTTAGGTGCTAAAAGAGCACGTGAAGTTGTCTTCTCTGTTCTACGTGATGCATGCATTGATGGGGATCTCTCGGTTGGTGAAGCTATTGAAGTAGCTAAAGACATCTTTGCTCAAAATGCTGCTCAGTTTTACAAGATTAATTTAGGAGTGAAAGAGTTTGCTTCAAAGGATGATATGCATCAAATCTATTTGAAGAAGTCTGATGCCTCTGAAAGTGATGCTTCTCTTGTTCGCGTTATCTGGGTTGATGCTTCTGGACAACACAGATGTCGTGTGAGTTTCTTTTGTACTATCGTGATTCTGAGGAAAAAGTATAGTTATATATTTAGAAGAAAGTAAAAATGTACGTATTAGTTTAATTAGTAAAACCTCTTGCATGGTGTATAAAAAGTTTGGGGTTCAAGTCCCATTCACATGGGTGGGGAGGAGATTTATTTTCCAATGGGCAATAGTTAAAAGAAGTGGAAAAAGAAAGTTTAACGTCTAACTATTGTCAGCCAGAAAGATTTTCTTAATAGTGTCTTTCATGTCAAAGTGCCGTGGTGTTGAATGTGAATACAAAGTTCCTTTTTCTTTTTCCCCCCTTATAAATGTTTTTGTGACCATTACCCTTTTTACCGAGGAAGTCCTTTACAGTTGCCTGCCTGTCTCTGGTTCCCATATTGGCTTTGAGTGCCTAAATCATCGAATGTTATGTATATATAACTATTATGTAGCATAGAAGCAACAAAATAACAGTGACCACACTTAATGGTATTCATGCATTGCCTAAGTTATAATCTGTGAGAATAAAGGAATTCAACACTTAATTTTTATTTCTTTAAAATGTAAGTTACTTGGTTCTTTATATTTTGTAAATCAAAAAAATTGTTTGGTGTCACTGGCTTGTCATTTTGTCTCATCTCTCTAAATTGCTATGCCAAGCATTATAATCCATGACTGCTCTCATTTAGGATGCACAGTTGTAAGCTTATTAAAGGAATTTGTTTGATAATATAGGTTCGGTTTCATGTCCGTTTCTTGTAGATACAAGAAAAGGAAAAATAGAGAAGGAGTAGAAGTTAAAGAAACTGTTTTGTTCAGATCATTTTCTATTAAATGATTGTGTGCTGAATGAAAGTGGATTGTTGCGGTTTAGAAGGAATGATACATTGAAAAATGTTCTTTGAAAAAAGTATCAGTGAGATGTTTTAAGGTACTTTTTGGAGCCCAATGACCTCAAAAAATTTAAAAACATAATACTATTGAAGAACCTTCATATTGGGAATTGTTGATTAGCTTGTTCTATACTTTTATTACTGACATTTTGAGTACTTGAAATTAATATGATGTTTGGAAACAGACAAATCCATCTCAAAGACCTCTTTGATTCTAGTAGTCAATGATTCAAGTTTAATTGTATGGCTTGGCTTGAATAAGTTTTGCTTGTTATGACAGGGTAGTTATTTCTCAGTTTTTACTATTCAGATAATATAGGTTCGGGCAGTTCACGGATATTTCCTTTAGGTTGATTCTTGTTTCTTGCAGTTAACTCAATTATAATATGTTAGGTACAGTGTCATTTCTGTTGTAGACTTTAGAGATAAACTTATTGAAGGAATTTTGACATAACTATTTAGAACCAATGAGGTAAAATTTAGACTATTTTGTTTCATAGAATCTCAAATTTGTTGTATATACTTTCAGGTTGTTCCAATAAAGCGCTTCAATGATATTGTTACGAAATATGGTGTTGGTTTGACATTTGCATGTATGGGAATGACTTCAGCTGTTGATGGTCCAGCTGATGGGACAAATCTGTCTGGAACTGGTGAGGTCAGATTGATGCCTGATTTATCGACTAGATGGAGAATTCCATGGTACAGATTCTTTCCAGGATAACTTTGGTATTTAGATTTGGCATCTCGAATTTTGACCCATAAGATATCTGATAGTTTCTATATATTTAATTTAGCATTTAAGTGCTTAACTGATAGTTACATGAAATTGCTTTTATTGGAACTATTAACATTAATTATTATTGATATTATTCTCTTACTGAATAGGCAAAAACAAGAGGAGATGATTATGGCTGACATGCATCTTAAACCTGGTGAACCGTGGGAATATTGCCCAAGAGAGGCTCTACGAAAAGTTTCAAGACTTCTGAAAGAGGAGTTTAATTTGGTATCTAACATATTTATGCCATAAATGTGAAGGTTATGTATATTGGTGCTTAATTTGAGAACACCAAATGTGCAGGTACTGAATGCAGGATTTGAAATTGAGTTTTACCTCTTGAAGAGTGTACTTAGGTAATGTGAACTATTGTCTCTAAGCCTTTTCATCATAGGAACAGCTTTTAGGCACACTAAATTGTAATTGAATTTGTTCAAAAAACTTGTGCAGGGAAGGGAAAGAAGAATGGGTGCCAGTTGACTTCACACCTTACTGCTCTACGGCAGGATATGATGCTGTTTCCCCTGTATTTCAAGAAGTCCTCGCTGACCTTCACTCCTTGAATATTTCTGTGGAACAGGTAAGAGAAGAAACTTCTGATGTTACTGATCATCATCAGTTAGATAGAATTACCTTGTGCTTTATCGTTGTCATTCCTTTGGAAGCGTGCATCTCTGTTGGGGAGAAGCAGTGTCTATGGAGAAGATAAAATAAATAACTACTGTAAAAACTCAAATCTCCTGGACAAAGTGTGACCATGCAAAAGAGACCATTCTAAAAGTATTTTTCCTGTGTCAATAATGTTTTTTTCTGAAGTGATTGTAAGCATTTCCTGTGTCAATAAGAGAAGAAACTCATGATATTGGTTATCATGCAATCACTTAGTTCGTATTTCTTTGTGGTTTAACTTTATTTGAATTAGCTTGTGGTTTAACTTTTTTGGGCCTCTAGAATGATGCATCTCTATCAGAGAAGTACTCAGGTAAAATAAAAATAAAAATAAAAAAATAGAAATAAAGGAAAAATAATTCCTCTGTAAGATTTCAAAATTTCATGGGCAAACGGTGAGCATCCAAAGACCTCTGGAAGTATTTTCCTTCTTTGTCAATATTATCTCATTTCACATTCAAAATTCTCTCTTTGCGCATAGATTTCACTATGTGCAAATAAGGTCTTCTTTTTGTTATTGGAATGTCAAATTGTGGTTCACATTATTAAAGTTCAATTTGTTTTGTCATTGCAGTTGAATTCTGGGAACTTCTCCCCACGTTTTAAGTTCCATTTTTAAGAGTATACATGTACACACTTGGACAAGAAAAACATACACGTGCACAGACACACATGCACTTGTGCATGTGTGCGCATGATGCATTTTTATTTTAAAAAGGGATATAAAACCAAGGACCTATCTTTGTAATGTCTCTCTCCTCTCAGAAGAAATCAAGCTGGCCAGTTAACATTCTTGACCGTCTTGATAGAGAAAAAAATTGTTAATTATTTTTTTTAATGTATGCTTTTTGATCTAAAAGTAGCATCTGCATCCTGCGGGAAGATGGATTGTCATAAAAAATTAGAGACTTGCAGCTCAAATTAAATGATTGTTGCATGTCCATGTGTGCAAATTTTGCATCCATATTATATTTTCTTGTGGCCTGGAAGTTTATGAATTGTTTCAATAGTGAAAGAAGAATGATATTGTTGTTGGCAATGAAGCTGCATCTATGTGTCCATAACTCTGCTAATGGTGTTATCTTTTTATCAGCAATATGCACCTAGTGTTATGTAGATATATTTATGATAAGTTTTATCAGTTCTGTAATGAACAATAAATTTAGTTTGCATATAATATTAGGTAATCGTATGTCAACTTGCATATTCCTATATAATTGTATATTTCCTATATCTGCACTTACTTCTTATCTATGTAATTGTATATCTTTTAGTTTAAATTAATTCATCGATTTTTCTCTGTATCTCTTTTGTGTATGTGTGTGTATCCTTTTCCGCTCTGCAACTTGTTTATACCATTACCTCCTATTGCAGTTACATGCAGAAGCTGGGAAAGGTCAGTTTGAAATTGCTCTGGGCTACACTGTTGCTACAAAAGCTGCTGACAATTTGATTTTCACACGTGAAGTTGTAAGGGCTGTTGCAAGGAAACATGGACTGTTGGCAACTTTTGTTCCAAAGTAGGTGCCTGATTTCCTTTTTGTTATTCATCTCCCTTCCTGCAGTGGCTGATGTCTGATTTTGTCTTGTAATGGTAAATACTTGTTTCTTGACAGCTGTGATGTTGGATTCTAAAGTGTCGTAGAAGTATTTTTAAGTCACGTAAGTTGTGGAGAAAATTTAGAATTTGGTAGAAAGACCATTATGAATGAAATTATAACAGTGTCTATCCAAGGGGACACCTCCACTTTGAAGTCTCATTTAAATTCTAGGTCTATCCCGCAATATTTTATACTCATTGACAAGTAACTGCCAACCTAGTTTGGATCTGTGATCTAATGTAACATACTTGGTTGAGGAAAAATCAAAGCATGTGACTTCTGTCCTGTCCCAGTGCTGTGGGATTTTGACTGTTTGTTTTAGCCTAACTGTTCTCATCAGATAACATAATGATCTATTTGTTCTGTCTAGGTTTGCATTAGATGACATTGGTTCTGGATCCCATGTGCATCTCAGCTTGTGGCAGAATGGAGAAAATGTATTTATGGCATCTGACAGTTCCTCTAAACATGGAATGTCCTCGGTTGGG
The DNA here is from genome assembly GCA_029618585.1 of Citrus australasica. Lineage (NCBI taxonomy): Eukaryota > Viridiplantae > Streptophyta > Magnoliopsida > Sapindales > Rutaceae > Citrus > Citrus australasica. The sequence goes on from JARCIV010000006.1 coordinate 7,654,461, forward strand.
GAGAAGTTCATGGCAGGTGTTCTACATCATCTTTCTTCCATTTTGGCGTTTACAGCACCAGTACCAAACAGGTTGCTTTAATAGTATTGCATTGTTTTAATTCCTGCTATAACTGTTGTTGCAACTTGCGACCTTATCAGTAAATATTATCATTGGAGTAATTTATATGGGTACATATTCATGAAAATGAATGCAACTTTAAACTGCTGTGAAATTTCTTGGGAGTCATTGGATTCATTCTTTATCATGCATCAGAAAAATATATTTCCTCACAAATCTTTGAACTGAACTTTTAATGTATAGAGGAACCATGATTATCTCTTTTCATCCATGTTGCCTATGGTGTTTAAAGAACTTCCGTGGGAGTCGTGAAACTTTTAATTTTTTTTTTTTACTGTTGCATTGGCCCACAGGGATGACATGTGCGTAAACAGATATTTTATAATTCGGTGACTAACTTATTCTCTATCATCAGGTCTGTGTTGATTTTGAGGATAGATCTCATAGGAATGTGTTTGATGGTTAGTTAGTTATGTGAATTAAGAAAGAACCTGTAGTTTGATATATGCTATTTTTTTAATCTGATTTTCCATCAATATCTAGGTACGACTTTTGTTTTAACATGGAAATTGTGAAATGATACTTTCTGGATTTTGTAAATATCCCTTATGTGCAGATTATAAATGTCATATCCCAAATCTACTAAGGGTATTTAAGTCTTTTTAATTTTTAGTGATCCTTTTTACCGTAGTATAAATAGAAAAAGATGTTTTTTTCATTATAAGAGAGAGAGAGAGAGAGAGAGAGAGATGGAGAGACAAAAGAGAAAAGAAAAGAAAAAGAGAAGAAGAAAGTCTTCTTCTTCTTCTTCTTAGTTCTGCCATAGGCAACACATGAGATCCAGTTGTTATTGTTGGGAGAAGTTTTGGAGGTAAGTTTTAATCTTGGTTTTCATTAAATTGTTGTGGAGAAGCATGATTGCAATAGAAGTAGAAACTTACGATTTTACAGACATATGCTGACAGTGAATTATTACAAAAATCATAGTATTTTGTATAAATTGATTTTGATTCTGATTTTTGGGTATGTTAAACTAGACATCGTCTAGAATGTTTTGAAACTTGTTTCAAGTTAATCGGATAAGATTTCAATTAATTAAGAGTTTTCAAAGTCAAGTCTGAAAACCTGGAAATTTATGATTTCAGTGAATAACGTGAATTACGAAATTATTTTCACCATAGCTAGACTTCTTCAAAAACTATGAAAATTGGACCGGTGATTTTTATATATGTCTAGTATGATTCTGGAAATTTTCGTCATTTTATGATAAAGCAATAAATTGTTTTGTATTTTTAAAGCAAGTGTGTTCAAAACAGAAAACTGTTTGACAGTATTGATGATGTCTGAAACGTCAATTATTTTCAATAGTTTTTGAAGGAATTATGTTATGAAATTTTTATCAATGAACTTTCAATGTGTCAGCATATGGTCTGTAAAATTTGAGATTCTTCCAATAAGAGAATAATTTATTAAAAATCGGAGAAGTATGGACTGTTATGTTTTGAGGGCCGATTATCAAGGACAATTAAGGTTGAGCTTAGGAGTTGTTTAAATTGAGATATTTGAGGACATTAGAGTTTATGATTGAGATTTGATTATATCTTATGAGGCGTTATTGATGATTTTAGGTTGATGGTATCAGTACGCATTTGTTACATGAGGATGCCAAGAGGTAAGTAAACTAGACTTCAAAACGAATCACAATAAATAATATATATGTTTGACTTGTGTGAAAAGCCTATTTTGATATGTACGAATATATCTCTATATGTCTTTGCCCATATGTTTATTTGATGTGTTGTTATGTGTTGAGCATGATTATGTGCATGGGCATATGTATGTGTGATGGTCCATTGGCATGAGCACGAAAATGCATTGAGTTTTCTACGAATGAGAAAGTGGATTTTAACAAATAAGATTTCTGTTTTTATGAGATTTTGCATTGGGGGCCACATCTTGAGGGCCAGAGCGCCGCAAAGTGCCACGCATGGTGCAAAGTGCCACGCACAGCACAAAGTGCCACATTGCAGGATACGTATTTCATCGAAAGAAAATGAGAAAGTTTGAAAGCGACAGAAAGAGATTTTTATGAATTTATTTTACAGTATTTCCAAAAGATCATGGCACATCAACCATTGCATTATGTATAAGTATGTATGTATTTTCCGTATAAGAAAAACTAGTTTGCTTACTGGGTTTTGTACTCATTATAGTTTATTGTGATTCAGTTTTCAGAAGTTAGGATTGATTCGTGATGAGTGAGAAGATGGATTTGAATTGAGGATAGTAGATGGTTTGGTTGAGTTTTTAAGTTATTCCACTGGCTTTTGTATTTGAGGCTCGAATTTTATCGGTTGTAAAGAGTTATTTAAATTCATATGTGAGTTGTGGACATATTTTCCCTTAGATTTCGGATTGGGGTGTTACAATAAATAAGTGAATTATCAAAATATAAATATTAAGCTATGGCTGGTTATACACATACACCAGTGTATACACCAATTTTTACTCTCACATCATTACTCTTTTTGTTCTTGTATACTTAATTATCTACTTACTGTTCATAAACAATTGGACCATTTCCTGATGGCTTAAACTTTTGATCTTGTTTAATTGAATGTTCACCGTATGCTACCTATGAGATGGCTTCATGTTCTTTACTGAAAATATGCTTTCTGTGGATTTTTGTGATTTTTCACCCTTCAAGTGCTATTGGTCTGTAGTTATGATCGAATACAGCCCAATACGTGGAGTGGAGCATACCAATGCTGGGGAAAAGAAAATAGGGAAGCTCCATTAAGGACTGCATGCCCGCCAGGGGTCAAGGAAGGTGTAGTGAGCAACTTTGAATTAAAATCATTTGATGGCTGTGCCAATCCACACTTGGGCTTGGCTGCAATAATTGCCAGTGGCATTGATGGACTTCGGAGGCTTTGTCTGCCTGAACCCATAGGTAGTGTCTCTCTTATAGCCAATTCTGTAAAATTCCATGCTACTTTACATTTATTATTTCTAAATTGGTTATATTGCAAGTTATTGAGGCTGTCATCTGAAAATTCCTCTTACTTGTTAACAAAAGTATGAGTAATAGTTTTTCTACACTTGAAAGTTTAAAATTTAGTTATTTGAAATGGGATTGGACAGGGTATGTATTGTGCATAACATGACCATTTGAATCATCTCCACCCTTCCATTTTCTTTTTTTCTTTCTGCCCTGTTTAGTTCAATGAAACACTCCGTTACCCATTGCTCATATGTATCTTCTTTCATATATTGACTCTCCATTGATAGGATTGTATACTATCTCTTTCTTCACTCTTTTAATCCTCATTTTGCCATTGACCTCACTATCTTCAGCTTTCTATGTTGTTTTTAATTGATGATGACAATTCCCTCAATAACAAGCAGCTTTTGTTTCCAAAGACATGGTGCAGTTCATTTTGTATTCCTAAGATTAGAAGAGCTGGAAAACAGAGCATTTAATAATGTGATTGTGTATATGTTGCTCAATCACTGCTTTGTTCAGACAATTAATAGCATTGTAATGCCAAAGAAAGTAGTAACCCTATATATGCTATTCACTATGACATCTTCCAACTTCCACTGTACTTACCATGTTGATGAGCAGATGCAAACCCCGCCAGTCTCGATGGGAAACTTCAAAGATTGCCTACATCACTCTCTGAATCTGTACAAGCTTTGGAAAAAGATGATATCCTGCGAGATATGATTGGTGATAAGCTTTTGATTGCCATAAAAGGAATTCGCAAGGTGCATTTAATATATGGTTTTTACTCCTTTTTTTTTTTCAGTCTAGTTGCTCAGATAAGCATGACTGATTGACTTCTCTTTTACAGGCTGAAATCAACTATTACTCACTAAATAAGGACGCGTACAAGCAACTTATACACCGCTACTAAGCTATAAATTTCCGCTGGTGGGATTCTGAGAATCCTTTGCGCTAAATTATGGGAAGGCTCATTTTGTTTCTGTTAGGTCTTGCAAAAGTTGTTTATTTTGTGTTTTTTTTTTAATTTAGAGATGATCGTATTACTGAAATATACTATACATCAATAGAAGTTTTCTTAAAAGTATGTGCTTGATTTTATCCCCTTATTTTTTACTGTGCTTCATTCATTCCATTCTTTTTCTATTTCTTTAAAAATTTGAAGATTTTGTCTTCGATTTATCCGTTTGAAACATTAAAATTATTGTTTCCCCAGAATAATGAAATGATAGTTTTTCTTCATATTTTTTATTTTTTTCAGCTCAAGTTTAAATGTGTATGTGAATTTTGATAAAGTTACAATAGATTGGAAAATGGAATGTATATGTTTGAATGATCTTTTTTAACCTTTAAAATATAAATGTTATTTTACTCGTTTTTATGAAACTAATCTTCTATAATAAATTAATTTTAAAAACTACAAATTAAAAGTTTTATTGCAAAATTGTTAGACATTGAAAAACTATATCAGAAACCAATCATAAATTCTCAATAAATAAAAATTCAATTGCGAGTTTATCATAAATTCTTAATCAACAAAATTTTTATGACGGCATTTTCCTAAATTTGAAATAGAAAACAAAAATCAATGATGAGCCTATTATAAATTATTGGTAGAAAAAAGTTTCTATTACAAGTTTGTCATACGACGTGGTGTGTGGGGCTTGTCATAGATGTAATTGACATTGTAGGTCATCTCCCTATCGTAGTGATAGCTTTATGTGGCTCATCTCACTTAAGTAAAACATGTAATAAATAGTGGGAGGAAAAGAATTTAGAGTAATGAAGTCAAATGATGTGTCATTAATTGAGTGATTGATAATTTTTTATAATATTTAAGTGAATTAATTGTATAATCTTATTAATATCATTTCATTTTGAATATTTTTTTAGATAAAAAATTTGAGATATATAACACTATTCAAAATTTTAAACTTGGGAAACAAGTTAGAGTGCATCCAGAATAGAGTAATGGATAAAAACTCATTTAGCCCATGTATTTTAAGATTAGTGTCCATTTAGTCCTTATATTTTTAAAAATGTATCGAAACATCCTTGTCGTTAAAGTATTAATACTATTGCCGTTACTTTTTATTTCTTTTGGCTTATTTTTACAATATCACCCTTTTATAATAAATTTTTTGTTTAGACATTAATAAAAAGAAAATAATTAAATTACCAATTTAACCCTAGAAAATAAAAAAAAAATTATATTATTTTTTTTACAAGCACCATTTGCACACATGGTAGTTTGCATACAATTTTTGACAATTAAAAATTAATATAATTTTTTTATTTTGAGGGTTAAATTGGTAATTTAATTATTTTCTTTTTATTAATGTTCAAACAAAAATATTATTATAAAAGGATACTATTGTAAAAGTAAGCCAAAAGAAATAAAAAGTAACGGTAGGAGTATCAATACTTTAACGGTAAGGATGTTTCGAGACATTTTTAAAAATATAAGGACTAAATAGATACTAATCTTAAAATACAGGGACTGAATAAGCTTTTACCCTAGAGTAATTAAGACACAAGATAGTAAATGGATCATATTGTATAATGAAATCAATAGCTTTTTATTTAAAACTTAAAATTGAGATGTAATTATTTTTTACCCAAATTACTCACTTAAATTATAAATATACCATTTCCAATGATAAATTCCAAAATAGGGAGCAAATTTTACTTCCCATTTGCCCAATTTGCCTTTCATCCTCAGAAGCTTAGCAACTAACATATTTGATTAAATTTAGTAAAAAGGCCATAATTTGTCCATTGGTACTGACAAAACATAATAACAAAAATTATAATTTGTTAATTGGTGCTAACATAATGATAAATTCCAAAATAGGGAGCAAATTTTACTTCCCATTTGCCCAATTTGCCTTTTATCCTCAGAAGGTTAGCAACTGACATATTTGATTAAATTTAGTAAAAAGGCCATAATTTGTCCATTGGTACTGACAAAACATAATAACAAAAATTATAATTTGTTAATTGGTGCTAACATAAAATAGCAAAAGTTGTTATGATTCATTGAAGAAAAAAACAAAAGTGCATTAGAAAAAAAAAACATAACCTTCATAAAAATTGTATATGTAAGGTTTCATCATTGGATTCGTAATTTACAGTGAATAATTTAGGTAAAAAGTTATTAATTTCGTTATACACGTTAGCGATGACATAGCTTAGGTTAATGTATTGATTTATTTATTATAAGAATATAATAGTAATTATAAATAAAAATAAATTTACTATAAAAACAAACAGAATTTACTAATGGAATATGATTTATATGACCTTTTCAAACATTAAGGGGTTTTATATCAGTTTTTCCAAACGTTAGGGAGCTTACGGTCCTCCCTCCCCCCCCCCCTCCAAAAAAAGAAAAAGAATTTAGTTGCTTAGTTGCCAATAAGAATTTTTATTAAAAATTATAAAATTACTTTAATGGACAAGTTTTTTAAAGTTATGTTATGAAAGGAATGAAATAATATTGTTAAAAAAGTAAATAATATTTTAGATATTTTAACATTTAAAAAAAAACTTTTCAATGTTTATCTCAAAAAACCAAAATTTAAGCCTATTGATAGAGACAAATTAACTTATCTAATTTTTAAAAACTCTATTGAAAAAAATAATCAAATAAAAACAAGAAATTTGAAAAAACTTACGAGATTAAATAAATACTTATAACTATTAGATAAGTTATACTAAATAGTTACTTCCTTATTCTTAAGCTAACTTGAGTATCAGAATACTAGCACATACCAGAATCACGGACCTCCACGAACAAGGAACCAGAAGCAAGGATGATAATTCACTCAATATGCATTTGAAGGTAAAATGCAACTACAAAGGGAACGGAAGCTTTGGTGCTGTTTTAAGATCAATATACGCAAAATAGAGTACATTTAAAAACAATCCGAGTAACCAAACGCACCCAATTGGTTTTCGGCTTATGATATAAATTGTTGTTATCTTACTCTTAGCTAAGGTTTTAGAATATAAACCTTCATCCATTACACAAAATACTAACTTAGGCATCGAAGATATTCAAGTTCTCTTTGTTTTCAAGTTTTTGTTCTCAAGTTGAAGATATCCAAGCTCAAGTGCTCAACATCACCTCAACACTCCTTTGGAACATCGCCAGAATCTCATAAACCTCAAAATTCAACCCAATTTTCTCAAATTATTTTGGTAATCTTCATTATAACTGCACTCCTGAGCTTTGACGGTGTTGACAATCCTCTTTACTTTGCAAATCATTATCGTTTTAGCTAAAGCGAAATTAATTCATAATCTTGTAGGTAATAATTAATTCACAATCTTGTAGGTAATCTCATTTATATAAAAAGAATCTCGTGTATATACATACACACAATAAAATTTTTGTCCTCCTATCTATTTTCGTGAGTATAGCCATGGACTAAGATTATGTAGGAGTTTTATGGGAAGAAGGTTAAAATCAATAAACTAAAATTGCTTTAATCTTAAGTTGTGTAACAAGTCTATTTAGAATCAGTTAAAAGTTTTGCTTAATTCAAATAATATAGGCCAATAACATTTCGAAAATTTCGGATGTGATTGGCATTGAATTATTCTAGCTAGATTTTTGGTAGTAAAAAGAAAGAAAATTGTAACCATATAAAACTTTCTAACCATAATGAAACTTAATATTTGTTTGGAAGGAGAGGCATCTTTGGAAACAAAACCAATGAAAAACGATCAAATTTAAAAATAGCAAAACAAACATAGACAATTGAGCAGTATATATGATGCACGCAGAGAGCCGTAAATGGGAAATATAACCAAAAGAAATAAACAAAATACACAATAATTTAAGCTAGACATTCAAAGGCATAGCCAACCCCTTTTTGTGTAAAAGGATAACCATGGCGTCGCCTTTGAAAGCATTGTCATCAGCAGCTGTGTTGATGCTGCTTTTAGCTGCTGCTACGTTGCCCAATTTTGGTGAAAGTCACCAACAACAAAATGGGGGAAAACATCGCGGACGTCGTCATCATCACAGACACAACAAGCCTTGGGTTCCTCATCACAAGGGACATCAACATAAAAGGAAGCCAGTGCATGAACAGCCACAGCCAGTACAGCCACAACCACACCCAGCACAGCCGGTAGAGCCGGTACAGCAACAGCCGCAGCCAGTACAGCCACAGCCAGTGCAGCCGCAGCCACAGCTACAGCCACAGCCAGTACAGCCGATGCCTGTGGAGCACCTTCCCCCGGTACTACCTGGAGTGCCTATTGCAAAACCAACACATCCAGAACTTTCTTCCGCTGATAGAGAAGCACATGAACATGATTTCAAGCCTGGCCCGTGGAAACATGCTCATGCCACCTTTTACACCGGAGACACCGGATCATTTGGTGGAGCTTGTGGTTACTCGGATGTTACAGGAGAAGGATACGGTGAGGGAACAACAGCTTTGAGCACAACTTTGTTTCACAATGGGGCAGCTTGTGGTGCTTGTTTTGAGATCAAATGTATTGACGACCCTAAATCTTGCATTCCTGGGCAACCATCTCTCTTTGTCACAGCCACAAACTTTTGCCCACCAAATTTCCATCAAGACGCTAATGATGGCGGTTGGTGCAATCCACCGCGTGAACATTTTGATATTGCTTATCCGGCATTCAAACACATTGCTGAGTACAAGGCTGGCATTGTTCCTGTTGCATATCGTAGGGTTTCATGCAAGAAGCAAGGAGGTATCAAGTTTACCATTACTGGCACTCAACACTGGACTCTAGTCACAATATGGAACGTAGGTGGTGCTGGAGATATATCACACGTCGAAGTGAAGGGTGATAACAAGTTGAATTGGACGCCATTGCATAAAAATTGGGGTTCAAAATGGCAAACAAGTTGCAGCCTTGAACAAGAGTGCCTCACTTTTAAAGTTACCACAAGTGATGGCAGATTCGTTATCTCACCGAATGTTACCCCAAACAAGTATTGGACATATGGCCAGACTTTTGAGGGCCTCAACTTCCGCTAATTGAATTCAATTCCTTCCTCCATTCTTCTTCCATGGATTCATCGATTTGGCTCGGAGCTAGGGTGATTCTTCAGCCAAATAGCAAAATGTCATGTGTAATCAATAGTTCTACATGCATATTCCCGGATAACAAATATTTTCAAATAAGGTCGATGTTTCACCAATTTACTTTTCTTTTATTCATTGTATTAGAAGGAGGACAACTCCTTTTTGTATTTTTATTTTTCATTTTTGTAACGTGAGTTGTTTGTTCTACCTCAGTTCATTATTGCTGTTATTTACATTAAACAAGTTTAATTGAAAATTAAGCTGAATTTTAGTCATCTTTAAATTAGTCATCTTTAAATTAAATTGAAAATTAAGGTGAATTTTAATCCCCATTTTTGTGGGATTCTTCTCTTTTTTTAATCCAAAATTTCAAAAAATTGATCCTAGCTAGTTTTTCCTTCACGTACTTTTCTTTTGGACGCTCTAAATTTGAACTTTTTGATTGCCGGTGGATTGTCGCCAATCCAACGGAAGTGGCGGTCTCGCCGGGCGTCATCATCATGACGTTGGTAAGTCAGCACCATTAAGTTTACTTACAGAAAAAAGAAATAGTATTCACTATTTTTTTTTTATATCAATGTAATGAGACTTGTTATGCAGATTTTTTATTCCATTGAATAAGTTGTAGATTTTGCATATCTTTTGATTTTTTTCGTTTATTTTAATTGACACATTAGTCGCGGCTAATTGATTCTCTATTTTATTTTTGGTTTACGTTCAAGTAAATTGATTTGATTAAAATAAGTCATTCAAAAAATAAGAAAAATAGTGTTAAAGAACTCAGAATGGGAATGAGCTGGAGAGTGTTTGTCTGTTGAAAAGTTAGAATTCAACAAGACGCCAAGTTCATATTCACCAGTTAATTTAGATCATAACCATGAATTGGCTAAACCTAAAGAAAGACAATTCTTAGAATCAATAGAATGCTGAAATGAATATAAACTTTTATACCCTTGCCTTGCATTTCTAAGTAAACACATGCATAAGGTAAAAATTCGATTTATTACTGACGGCCTCTAACTTGATTCAAGCCATTGCAACTTGCTACCTTTCCCTCAGCTCAAGATTTGAACCTTCCTGCACACACATACGCAATTGGGAGAGAGAGTGGAAAAGAGATGGTGCACTTTCATATTGTGGCTGAGTGTAGATCCCTCATGTCTTAGTACAAAATTTTTATTATGAGTTAAAATAACATAATTAAATGTTATATTTGTTTGTAAAACAATTAGAATGATTTAGATAGTCTAGAATATGTGAGAAATAAATCTAAGGCAGAAAAGTAATAGATACACATGGTGCCGTCATTTAGTTCTATGGTATATTATTCTTTTTTCCTAAGATAGATAGCTGTTTCTTTGCACTACATGCAATTTGTGCTGTTACCACACAAAATTCTGCTGTATATTATATTTTTACTTTTTTAAGATTGCTTGTGTGGTGGAATTGCTACATCTATTTTGAGTTGCTTATAGGATGTATTTTACTAACTCATTTCAGTGCGTATTTTTTTTTAATACTCATATATTACAATTAGAGCTCAATTAATATGTACAATTAGAGATCAGTTAGGACTCTCCTTAATGATTTTATAGATTATAAAAAATGAGGGAGAATCCCAAAAGAAAAAGAAAAAATAAATGAAAATTTATCTTAACTTTAAATTTTTACTTCACTATTTTTACGTGACAGCGTAACGTGTTATTGAATAATTGATTTAGAGCACCAAGTTACTGCTGGGCTAGTGTTCCTGAAGCATAGAAGACCTTCTGCTTAACAACTATCATTAAAAATTTAAAAGTGCATAGAATATCTGGCTTGATTTTCAAAATGTGTTAGTTTATCTCTTAATATAGGCTCTTTTTTTTTTCTCCATTCTAAGAGAGAAACGAAATAACCTCACCGCCTCAGCACTAAATTTATTATTTAAAAAATTAGCGAGACCCATAAGAGAATACACGCTCCACCATTGTGACAGCATCATTCGACATTGTCTCATATAATGTTCTTTCTCTTTAAAATTTTTATCTGTGTATAATTTATTGTCCTCTGTTAGTATTAATTGATTTTACTTTTTATCATTAACGTGATGGAATACTCTTATTCAACCTATTAATAAATAATAGGTCAAATGCCTGGTTATTAGGATGGGTAAAAAAGTCCAAGTCAACCAGACCTGCAAACTTTAGAGCCGTCCGCATTTTGAGGTCATTGACGTGTGCCGAAAATTTCAACGTCTGCTATAAATAAGCTTGATTTAGAGCTTATGGGAAAAATGGGGAAAAAAAAAAAGACTTTATAAATTATATGCATTGTTTGTAGTTTATTATATTGAGTTATTAATATTTTTTGTATTGAACAATTAATCTATTATATATTGAATGCTCAAGTATTTTTTTTTTATTTATATAAAAATTTATGAAAGTTCAAGCCCGGCCCAAACCCATCTAGGCCAGCCAATAACCACTACGCGTGCTAGTTCGATCAGAATGAAAATGATTTTCATACAAAAATGACACGTGACATGTTTACAGAACTGTTCAGACGTGTATAACCACTCCCGCGGAAATCGAACTCAAATGCCACCACCTTACAGATGCTACATATATTACGACCAAAATTTAGAATAACAAAACAGGAAAGCCAAAACCCCCTTTCAACTCTACATGGTTTGAGCAGCAAAGAAAAGAAAACGAAATTGTTAAATACACTTTGAAGAAGGCCACATTTGTTCGCTCCTACGCCTTTTTGGTTTTGGCAGTATGGTATTACAGTTATCTGTGAAGCACATATTCGTCTTGAAAGGCACCGAGTATTCTATTTATCAGAAGTTGCCGCATTACGTCCAAGCATGTATATCACTTGATTTTTTCTGTTTCTTCCTTTTCCTTCTTTCGGCTTTTGTCTCAGTCATTGCTTCTAAACGTTTTGATTGCCGTGATCTGATTTCTTGCAACTTTGCCTTAGCGTCTCGAAAGAGTGCATCTGACCTCAACGCCATCAATTGCTGAATTGAAAGACAAATACAATAAATAAAGTCATGCCTTCATTTCTCGTATAAATTAACCGAAACTAAAAATAATAACAATAATAATAAATTAAAAACAGATCAAGCACCTTAAGATGATCCATTGCAGCAAGATTGAAACCCAGAGTATCTTTGCATTCCTGATACAAGTTTGAAACAAGTCAGTTAAGGATCAAGTTACTTAGCTTTAATCCAAATCCAATAAATATGTTTCCTTGACAATCCAACATTATTGCTATAGTTTAGAAAATCTCAGATATAAATAATAGACATCAAGCGAAATTTTGCCCTGTTTGGTAAGGCGGCTGGCAGCTTAAGCTACAGCACTTAATTTGGAAGCTAAGTTGATTTTATCCCACGATTGATGAAAAGTCTAAAATATCTTTACTATTTTTTATCCCACACAATAAAAATAAACTTTTTCTCCATAGCCGCAGCCCTTTTCCGACAGCAGCCGTAGCTTTTAAGCCACTTTACCTTAATACTAAACAAGAAATATATCAATCTGGTTGGTTTGGCCACTAGTAATGGAGCCAAAAACAGGTCAAGAGTTTGAAACCCCCTCACACCAACCGTGGAAGGGGATTAGTTTAATTTGGAGTGAGATGAAAATAAGTGTGTATATGGTTGCTAACAGTGCACCGATGAGGCAAGAATTTAGTCTAAATTGGTTGGAATATTTCTAGCAAGCATCCCTAGAAACATTCTACTCAATTTTCATTGCTTTGCATCATAGAAATTCTACTGTTCTGTTCAGCGTTCACCTAGTAAAACTCGATTTGCATTGTATAAAGAAATGGCTATTATTACCTTGACTCTTGCATATAGAATGTCTTTGAGAACAGTCAACGCAGGTCTGGCAGATGGGGTAGTAATTAACTGATGATGATGTACCTGCAACAGCACCGTAGCAACCCTGCAAACGAGCTCAACCTACACAAATATTAAAACATTTTTACATCTACCTGGATAAACACAGGCTATAAAAATGATATTTGCAAGAAATGAAGAAATTAATCTTAAAATTACAGCAAAAACAGAAAGATGCACCTGCAGAATTCTCCAAAATACACACACACGCAAACACACACTGGCATTCCAAGTTATTACTTGCATTCCCACAGGCAAGGCAGAAAACTTCATAGTAAGATATTGACATTTTATCCTTTTTTCCATAACATACAGAAATATTTTAAGGCAAGAGAACATCCATTGGTAGCAAACAAAAATTCATAAGTGTGCCAATTATCAAATACAGACAGCGAGAAAGAGAATAGGCAGGAAAGATATTAGAAAAAAAGAAATAAATAACAATAGGCGATTGATTCACCAGCAAATCTACAGTGTAAATGCAAGAACATGTAATCACAGCTTTAGAAATGCTGGTGTTTCTTCTGCTTATCTATAGGTAGAAATAGAAGAACCTTATCAGGATTTGAAGTCCAATCCTTCAGGTAAGACAGAAGCTTCAAAGCATCTGAGAATGGTAAAGCCTGCACCAAAATAAAAATAAAAATTCAACTGCACATTAGGAATTTAGGACAAACAATCAGTAAGGAAAACTGAATGTTTCAGATGATCGTAGAATGATCATATAACACCATATACTTTCCAATAACGAGAACTGATCTTTTGGCACACAAAGATTTTAGACTTCAAGAAATCAAATAAGATTCAAATTTTTCTTGTTTTTCAGTTGTTGTTTGTCCTAATTAGTAAATAGTTTCCACAGGACTATATCTCCATTTGACGGGCAAACAATATTTTCAATACTTTGTTCGCTATGAGAATATCCGGAAAAGTGAAATAAAACTAAACTCTTGTTAATCCCGCAAAATATCATGAATCTGGCACTTTAGATCTTGTTTACATAATGAATACTGAGAAACATGAAAATATCAACCAGGAATTTATTCAATTGGTATAATATTGCAACTCTACTCAAAATGCTCCACTGACCCTTATTTATATTTATTATGATGAGTCAAATAATAATCACCAATAAACTAAGAAAAAAACTTAAACAAGAATTACCGAATATCTAAAAAGGGAAGCAGATTAAAATAAAACTCAAGTTAAATAAGATATTCCTAAACTCAATAAACTCAGCTCTGATACATAAAAGAATTTAATGCATCAAACTCCAACAAAAGCAACGGGACCAGTTAAAGTGACAAGGATGAGATGTCCTCTAAAGGCAAGATTTTAATAGGCATACAATCAACTGAAAATAGGATCAAGTGGGTAGATGAGTTGATTATATTAAGTGTGCAGGATGATTATATTAAGTGTGCAGGATGAAAGCAAGATGCACTGGCCATATGCTACACTTTGCCAAGATGAAATGGCAAAGAAGCAGTAGTAAGAATAACTGAAATGCACAGGCCCACAAAGGTCAGCTTATCAAAAAAGTACATGCTCATCAAAGGAGATTTCCAGAAAGAAATACAGTAAAAGACATCCTAAAATCACAATGGTAAAACTTTAAACCAAATGGACATTCCTACCAGCTGCCATATTTTTCATGTAGCCTTTCTGAAAAATAAAATAAAATAAAATTTACATGGAGATAACCAAAATGAACTCAAAGCTAATAAGTGAGTAATTTCCATCTAAAATATATATGGAAAGAAAAATCAAGAAACCCTTACCAGCAATGTCTGCTCCAGATCATTGGTGTTAACAGTTGAGACTGCACGCAGAACATAATCAGACGGAGATAGCCCAAGCATTCTCATGTCTGGTTGAAACTGAGCAACTTTTCCCCTCATTTTCTCCTCCTGAATGTTACATAAATAAATTATAAAATGCACTTTAAACACACTAAGTTCATGCTAATGGCTCTCTTGCACTTATTGTAAGGAGAATTCGGTTCATAAATAAAAATTAATGTATCATTTTCCCATTTTGAGCACTTTATGAGGTTATTTTTTGAAAGTTCTGACAAACCCACAAATTTACAAACACTGGTATTTCAGTTATAGATCAAATGTTTGGTAAAATTTGTTTTAAGTCAAATAACTTAAGTCTATTGGCTCATGGCTCTTCATAAAGTGTTCTGATTATATTTGGTAACATCTCCATGAATTCACATATGTGAATCATTTGATGCGATAAAAAAGGGACAAAAAGGCAACAGGCAGGCAGAAAGTAAATCCTGATCACTGAAGTTACATTATGAATAAGAAGTTGACAGAATAAGATTGCTTAAAACCAAAATCAAAGAAAACAAGCATTGTTGTTGCAGATTAACACACAGCACTAAACCTAATTTGCATTCACTTTCTCCTAATCAGAAATCATTAAATCATTTGAGAATAACTAATGCATTTTGAAGGAGTGTAACAAGGGTAATTTAGATTATGGATAAAACTCATTAACTGCGGCAACCTTGCATTCATTCATTCTTCTTTCATGGAAGAAGCGTTCCCTTGAAGTGGGTAAGCAAGCACATAGCACGATGATTATTTTCTTATCCTATTAAGTAATTAATATGGCCGCTTGATAACTGTAATGCAAAACTACCTCATTTATAGTGATACGCTCCAGTTCCTCGTCTGCAATATCTAAGGCTTCAATTATTGAATCAGTTGCAGTCATGGTTTCTTGAGTTTTCTTCCCAGCTACAGCCACTGCTCCCTCTTCAGGAAGTTCCTCCTTGGGTTCATACCTGCTTTCTAATGCATTGTCAAGGTCAGACTCAAACAACTCCTCCAGCCTCTTTTCTTTCTCTTCCTGCACATTCAAGAATTTACTCCGGCATGAAACTAATATTAAATAAGGAAAAGGAAATGCTTAAGATCTTAACATGTGGACAATGAGGAGAAAAGACCAACCAAGTCCCTTTTATTAAGAATATACCTCAATAAAAAATGGCTCTTCAGTACGATCCCAACGACGAATGGACCGATCATGGGATCCAGTGACCACAAAATCCCCACGATTGCTGATCGCAAGACACCAAACATCAGCATGATGCCCTTCAAGAGTTAAAAGCAACTCAAATTTATCAGCATCCCAGTATTTGACAAGACGATCTTTTCCAACACTGAACATGTAGTGAGTGTTTCGCACAAACTGCACTGCCATAACACTGCCACAGAAATTGCTTGTGTAAACAAAACAGCTCCATAATTTTCAGCTACATCATCCAAACATAAAAGGAAATATTTATATTTTCAAATTCATCCATAAAAACAAAGCACCTATCAGAATGAGCAAAAATGGATCTGTGGCAGTCACCAAAATCCAAACCCCAGATCTTCAAATTCTTGTCTGCAGAACCGGTCACAATCAAATCTCCATCTGATGAAATATCCATACATAGCACTGGCAGCTTATGACCATATAAGGAAAGGAAAAACTTAAGCGAATCCACAAAAAACACCTGAAGAGTGCACAAAAGAAAATATAATATTATTAATAATAACAAAAAGAAAAGTTAATAGAAATACTTCAAAATATTAGACACCTTACAGTAAGGGGGAAATATAGAAAATTTAAATGAAATCACATAAAAGACAAGAATACTGAGTGAAAAACTAGATAGAATGATCATTACCACGAATACCAGTGCTATGTGGGAAGAGGTGTTATATTTGACAAAAACTAGTTATAGAAACAAGATCTTTCCCCAAAGCATTATTTTGATCCAAGCAATTGTAAACCAGATTTATTGGAATATAACTCCAACATAAAATATTGCTGAAAAATTAACAACATTCCATCTGTTACCACCACCCCCATCCTCCGTACTAAACTTGAAAAAAGATACTACATTGCTTCTATGCGTAATAGGATAAATATGAACATTTAAGTGATGTATCAATCCATGACTTCATCACAAACCATGCATTTCAAATATAACGTCATCATAAAGCATCTCTGGAAAACCAAATTTCTTCCATCTACCACTGCACCATCCACCATCCTCATTACTGTAATGGAAAACAAAAATTACGATTGTGCACCTATGTTGAATATGATGAATTTGAAATTAATTGACATGTCAGATTATGACACAGAAAAGTTGAACACAACAAACCAGCACCCAGAAACAGAAGACGAAATAAAACTAAAGGTAGGTAAGTTTAAAGAAATCAACTAAACCTTCACTGTGCAATCCAATAGAGCAACAGCAATGTATTTAGCATCAGGGCTAACAACAACAGCCAAAACATCATCATTCATCTTTGCAGTTCGTACATTTGACAACATCAGAGACTTAGAATCCTGAAAACCAAACAGAAAATGACTCATCAGATATCATGTGGAAGATGCAAGAATCTTGATTTCAAGTTTGAGCTGCAGTATATCTTCAGAAGATTTTATAGAACACTCAGAAAGTTGAAATTACATACACAAACTCACCAAAAAGGAGAGAAAGAGGAAGCAGAAAAAAGGGGAAAAAAATGCTTACATATTACATTCAGTATAGCAATTCATAAAATTAATAAACCAACATATTTGCCACTCCCCAGCCAGAAAGTTTATGATAAAATGCGAGATGAATTTACATTCATCCATGTACTGTGAGGTCCAAAGGAAAAATACCTGTCTCATCAATGAAACATAAGCATCCACGTAACACAAGGAATTAAATTTAATTTTCAATGCCATTGCTCTCTTTTCCAATCTTTGTCTTTCACAGTTAATAACAGAGATAGTTATGGACTAATACATACCAGTGTCACGATCTACTGTTTATCAATTGAAAAATACCACAACAGAATGTGAATCTTTTCAAATAATTATCATTGAACAGTAAGTACAAGTTAACTTGGAACTACAGAAAGAAGCATAAAAAAATAAATAAATAAAATAAACACAAAAAGGATAAGGTATGAAGCACACACTTGGCCAGACTTCTGTTTAACTCGATACTCCCAGAACTTAACATCATGATCCGCACTTCCAGTGACAAAACCATCTTCATTTGGAATGGCAGCAATCCAGTGAATAGAGCCACCATGGGCCTCCAATACTTCAATGCAGGTACCACTCCCGATGTCAAAAACTTCTATTCTTCCACTTTTAGTTCCAACAAATGCGTACTTATTGTTAGGAACAATTAAACCACAGAGTCCATACCCAGAATCGATAGTCCTCAAACAAGAACCGGTGCTGGGATTCCAAATCTTCACAGCATTGTGACTTGTTGACATCAAAAGAGTGTTGTCAGAACTTAGTGTAAGACTTCTGACATCAGAACGATGTCCGTAGAGCTCAATAGCAACTGTTTTTGTATTTGCACGACTCTCAATAGAATAACACTCCAATAAATTATTGTTCAAAGATAGTGCTAAAGCAGCCATCGAACCCTTTGGTGTAATTGGACAAAAACAAATGGAACAAATCTTTTTACTAGCTCGAATTGTTTGAAGCAACTTGAAAACATCAGGGACTGTAACCATTGGATTATTTCCATCTCCTTCACTTCTGTGAATAATATCTCCATTTTCAATTACTTCAACCGCCCCTTTTGCAGATTTCTTCTCTTTCTTCCGGTGAAGCCTGCGTTTTGCTTTACGCTTAGCTTCAGCTGAATCCAATACACGGAATATCTCCACCATTTTTCCAGCTACTTGACAGGCAAGTAAATTTCCTGACCTATTGAATCTTACAGTTGCAACCCTATCCTTGCTTTGTCTTTGAATTTCACCAAACTGCTTCAGAATTTGCCATTTATCTGGAGAGGGTTTATCTCCATTGTTCACAATTTCAGTTCCACTGACATCAGATACGGAGTGATCCTCATTTAACTCATGGTTAACGGTGAAAAATCTCAGTTCCACATCTGCCGAACCAGTAACCAGGAATCTTTCTTCAGGGTCAACATCAATGGACCATATTTCACTGTGATGACCACTAACTATTTGCATACAGTGCTGGGTTTCAAGATCCCATACTCTCAAAAATTTATCTTTAGAGGAACTGACAAGCTTTTTACCAGACTCCAAGAAAACAAGGTCAGTAACCTGCAACACACAAAGCAATATAAACACATTAACACAGAATAAACAGCTAACAATCATAATACATGGCTGTAAGTAACAAACCTGGTCACGGTGTCCACGAAGACGAAATAAGCCGGTCTCTCCGATCACATCCCACAAGATAACATCATTATCTTTGCTTCCAGATGCAAGCAAAGAACCAAGCTTGTTATATCGTAGCACGGTTACAGCCCCTTTATGTCCATTCAATGTTGTTTCACAAGTCCCTTTTTCAGTATCCCAAATTCTTATACTACCATCTGCATATCCACTAGCTACCTACAATCAAATCATTTTTTCACTTTCTTATATACTAAAGGAGCTCAAAAACTTAAAAAATAGTAATAAATAAAAAAATTCTTAAATAAGAAATAAAATTAAGAATTTGATAGGTACCAGAGAAGAAGGGGAAGAAGCAATGGATGTGACGGCCAGAGGGGGACCGGCACGAGAGGAGGTAGAAGGAGCTAGGGTTTTGGAGCAGATGCCTTGACGCACGTGCCAGACTCCGAGTTTCTCGAGTGCGGCAGCGAGCAGGTGCTTGCCTGAGCTGTCGTATGTGATGTTGGAATCTACGGATACGATTACACCAAAGGCAGCCCCCGGCTCGTACCTTAGGTACGCCTTCACCATCGCTACTGCTTCTGTTTGAAACCTTCCTTCAGCGAGGTTTTGCAAGGGTTTAATGTATGTAACCGTTTGTTATTATTATTATTATTATTGTTGTTGGGTCGGATTACGAGGCCTAAATTACCACCAACAATGGGCCTTCAGGGGGTGGAGTCATCTTACAGTTAATTGTAATAATTTATATTATAAGTTTATTTATCACATTATTGTCATTCTTTCATTCAATATATGCATTTTGCTAAGAGTTTTAATGTTGCATTGTTTGATATATGTATTTCTTAGCTTTTTTATAAGCACTAATATTCATATAGATATTTATAATAAAGTTATAAATTATATCAAACTGATTAAAACTCCTAAATCTGCCCTTGTCCTAAATCACGTATGTAAGTTCATTCATAAAGTGATAAAATACTCTCTTAGAAAATTTCATAATATTAAATGAAAGAAAATGCCTTTTTTTTTTTTGAGACACAAACCCCATGATTCGTGTATTGAAATGTTCTTTGAAGTTTATAAAGTATTACTATCAAAAAAATTTAGATATTTTAAATTTAGTTACCATATCAAGTTACAAGTTTATTTATAATTAATTCATTTTAACATGTAAGCCACATGGAAAAAAATGTAAAATTTACTTTATGGCTCAAAAGATAAATAGAATTATTGAATAGATTTAAAATAAAAGCAAACTCATATTTCTTACCCACTCCCTCATTTTAAGGACAGTGGTGGACTTTAATTATTTAACTTCTAAACGAAAGTGATAAAAGTATTTAATTTCTTAATCCACTTCTTTGATCAAAACAAGTGGGTAGTTCCATTAATTAATCTCCTATCAATAGGGGGAATTTCAAGAACTTTTTTAGTTATGAAACATGTCTTCGTAAGGTGCAAAGAAACTTATCTAATCCGTATATGGTATTTTCTTATTTTTATACCATACAAGTTATGGAATTGTGGATTTCTCACACTGATTGCCGTCACTGATGCTTTAGCACAATTGGGACTGTCCTACACACAATTCTCTTTAAGTGGTGAGATCCTCATCCGAATTAAATAACTATTATATATGCTGTGCAAGGATGCAAATGGTTTTCCTTGCTTGATTTCTTTAATTTTCTTTTTCCATTAACCTGTTGTTTAGGCTTTCCTTGTCATTCAAGCTTAAAATTTTTTTATTTAGGATATATTTGGGAGTAAAGTGTTGTAATTTTTAAGATGCAGCTGCTGTAGAGTAAAAATCATAGCGTGGAATAGAACTGAGAAAAAAGGCTACTAAACTACCAAAACTCAGCTGTAAGGTGTTACCAAACATTAAAGTTCAGTTGCCACACATCACTTCCAAACGCACCCTTAATTAAGTAGACGTGCCACTTTACGTATAAAATAAAAAATAAATTAGAAAAAAAGAGATCCACGGTGGAAATGACCGGTGGCCTGCACAAGGTAAGTATAAGGTCATCAATGGCCAGGATACTTAGAAATATAAACCGACATGTAATTCTATAATCTCAATAATGTATCATAATAATAAAAATTCTGTAAGATAAGCTGTCTTATTCAAATGCTACCGACCAATTAACATTTGATTGTGAAGCATAGAAAGCGTGCTTATTGCTTAGTAATTGATGGGCAATGTACAAGGGATTTAATAATAATTAATTAGGTAATTAGCTTCAAAACCAAATTTTGTTGCATTTAAAAGTGGAGAATATGGGTTAGGCATCTTGCAAGTGGATCTAAAATAGTTGTTTATAATTTTGGATTTTTGGTTGTGGTGCTAGTTGTCATATGAGATCTTTCTAATTCATTATTTTTATGTTCACTTTTAAGGTCTGGTCAAGTTAGAGCATCTCTGATTAACGTAGAGTTTGGTATAAGAACTGGATCAATCGTAGTTGTCATTTCAATGGTTAAAATTTTAAAATACATGCGGGTTAAAAATATGAAATGCATATTATCTGTAAAGAAATAACAAGTGTGATTGCTCTAAGTTGGAGCCATCTCTAAAACGTAATAGTTGCTTAGTTTTTAAACAATAATACCTTAACATGAATCAAACACCTCGCACAAAGGTGAAAGTTTGATGCCTGGCAACATCCATCGTAGAATGTAATAAGTCTCTAAACTGTAAAATATCTTTTGTTCTCCGATTTTTATTTTTCTTTATCATTAACAGTTAATTTTAATGATTTCAACTAGAAATGGCCAATGGGCCGAATGACATGTGTCTGTACAGCACGCACGGCACGACATGAGCACGTTTCAGTAGGGCACGCGGCACGGCACGACACGACATGAATGTGGGCTGGACCGGACTTAGAATTTTAGACACGCAAGCCTTAAAAGAACGGCACGATTAGAGATGAGCTAACCACAATACAATGAAAAAGCATGCAATAAGCACATTTTATTTTTTAATGAAAGTAAACTTAAAATGTTATGATTTTACAAATAACTTGAAATTGAATTTTTTAAATTCATTTAATTATTGGTTTAAAAAAATACTATAATTGATTTAATTAACTAAATAAATAATTGATATCATGATTTTAATGAATAAAATTATAAATATTATGATTTTATAAATATCATGATTTTATGAATATGTATTAATATTATTGTGAACTATGATCTATGACTCTATGTAAGCTCAAGTTAACAATTAAGTTAACCCTTAAAAAAATATTATTATTATTTAAGCATTAAAAATTTTTCTAATACTATAAGGTCAAATTTAGTAATTAATATTACATTCTCTCACTATTATTAGTTTATTAGTATTGAATATGGACTTAAGTTTTGAATTTTTTATTCTATTAAATGTGAATAAAGACAGACCTATTAAAAAAGTATAGACTTGAAAAAAATATACTAACAGCTTAGCATGCGCTCTTAAAAAGATAAAAAAAAACTTATTGATTTTTTTTCTTAGACACGGCACAGCACAGCCCATGGCACGACACGTATGCCGGGCTAAGTCTAAGCAAAAAAAATTAGGTACGCCACGAAACACATATTGGGCATAGCACGGACACAAATGTGGATGGGCCAGCCTGGCCCATTGGCCATCACTAAATTTTCAACTAATTCTTTTATAATTCTAATGCTTGATAGAATTTCATTCTACTAAGACTAAGTTTTGTAAAGCCCCCACTTTTTTAAAATATCATGATAATTCATGTGAGTAATCGCCTTTGTCG
Organism: Citrus australasica; assembly: GCA_029618585.1. Classification (NCBI taxonomy): domain Eukaryota; kingdom Viridiplantae; phylum Streptophyta; class Magnoliopsida; order Sapindales; family Rutaceae; genus Citrus; species Citrus australasica. The sequence continues at coordinate 7,677,461 of JARCIV010000006.1, forward strand.
AGAAAATATATAAAATTAGACACATTTAAATGAGTTTAATTATTTATTAGATCATAAAAACACACTTTTCAAAAATCTCTTCCTTCTTCTATGGTTCAACCGGTAATTACAATAATATGTAAATTGATTTTAATTTTTGCCTCAAATTGTGGTTGAAATGTTAAAAGTAATTCACTAAATTCATAATATTTGACCAAAAAAGAAAATTGTTGGTAAAAGTTTAAACTACTCATTATATCATATTTTTCTTCAGCAATAATTTTTAAAAACAACATCTAAAATAATTAAATAATGAAACCTTTTAATTAATCGCATGTCTAAAGGTCATACCTTATTTTTCTATAAACCGGAGCAGAGCCGCAGAGCCACATAAAGACGTGGCTAGACACTTCCTGGCTTGAAATTTCGAAAATTTCATGTCAAATATCTTCAAGCTACCAATTTTTTTTATTTTATTGCAAAATGTTCTCCTTGAATTTTAATTTTTACTCTCACACATACATTTACAACTTGCATTTGACGTTTCACTCTTTCTCCTATTTGACATGCTTAGCTTAGCTGCTTTAGCATGATCGCTCTAGCTAGCTGCCTGCCTGTCACACTTGGCCAAAGACAAATAAGCATAAAGACATAAATAAAACAAATAACTTAATTTAGTAAATATTCGTTTATTTCTTACATTTTGATTAAGTAAGGATGGTAAAACGAATAATCGAATCGAATTCGAATCAAATCTTAAACGAATTAGGTCAAAATTTTGTGGATTCGGATTCGATTCATTTATTAAACGAATCGAAATCTCATGATTATTCATTTAATTAGTTTAATAGAATTATTAAACGAATCGAATCGAATCCAAAATCATTTATTATTTGTTCATACTAAAAATAAACGAATTCATAACAAATCAAATTGAATATGAATTCATATACAAAAATTAAAATAAATAATCCAAACCATAAAATTTTTCATCTCATTTATATATTAGTCTTATTATTATTTATAATTACTAGATGAACCTTCAAATTTTAAAACTTTTCATAAATATTTAAGAAAAATAAGTAATTTAATTAAACGAATAATAAATGAATTTTAAACAAATAAATTGTATTCAGTTTGTTTATAACTCATTTATTAAACGAATTCTAAACGAATAAACGAATCAAGGTCTTCAAACCCGGATTCGATTCGTTTAATTAACGAATCGAATTGAATTCACCTATTTATTAAAAGAATCAATTTTTTAAACTCAAACCCATTTAATTCGCTTCGAATCAAATCAAATAAATGAATCCTGACCCAAATTGCCACCCCTAAATTGAAGTACCTATTTAGTTATGATTTAAGATAAAACACTATACAATTAAATATATTACATTCTTACCCTTATTTGTTCTTCATTTGACAATAATATCATTCCAACAATATTCTTGACATTAATTAATTAATTTATAAAGGTTAATTAGCAAATTAACTAATAATTATTTATTAGAAAATTACAAAATAAATATTAATGTGAAAGACCTATTATTTTTTGTACTTGTGCAACAATCTTAGGAATAATTATTTATAAATAAATTAATATCAACTAACTTAAAGAAATGTTAAATATATTTACAACAATCTTAAGTACAATTATTTTATAAAAAATTAATTAAGCAAATTAATCCTAAAAGTAAACTAATAATGTAAAGGTTTGCGTAAATTATTATGATACTTTTAAGTTAATTTGATAAATTATTATTTTTTATTAATATCCCCAATAATATTATTACAAGATATTGTAGAAAAAATAAGGATAGGATGTAAGAGCTTGGGTGTTTTGATGTATTTTAGTAAATAAAATTTAATGTATTTTTTAAAATATAAAAACTAAACGAACACTCAAGTCAAAATATAAGAACTAAAAGAATAATTTAAAGCCTTTAAATTTACACAATGTCCTACTAATACTTGAGATTACACTTTTAACCACTCTGTAAACTTGAATTTGTTAAAACAGCGTTATCATAACTGTCTTTGAAATCTTGTTCTGAAAATGATGCATTCAGCGCATAATTTGAACTTTAGCATTTTTGATGATTCAATTTTCAATTTTATAGTTTCCACACAAAAGAAATATTGCAAGTTGCGAACGCCATAATAATCCGTAGCCTTTTGTCCATTTCTCACGCCTATAATAACTTTGAAATTAAAAAAAAAAATTGTAGAGTTTTTAATTAATTAATTAGTTGATATAACTCTTGACTGTTGACCACCTGACCCACAAAACAAAACTGCATGTCATTTGGGTGGAAAGTTTCTTTAATTTCTTTCTATAATTGTTCATATTATATATAGAAAAATATATTTAAATCAATCCACCCAAGATTGTTTGGACAAATTAAATAGCCATTTTCATTAAACGACATTTAGTATTGAATATTATGAATATTTGGAAATTAAATAAGGATTCGTAACAATAGAACCTTTTATTCCTTTGATATTTTTATATTACCGTTTTTGTCGTTTGTAATGAAATTTATAGCCGCTTTTCTTGATTTTTTTATGAAATTTACAGTTAGGTACCTGTACAGGACCCAACAAGCAAAAGTTCGATTATTAATTTAGTGAAGTATTAGGTGTTAAATGAAAGATATGGTTTCTGTGCACTGTGCAGCAGGTGGGCATACCTCTAGTTTCTTCTTTTTTGTGTTATCACAATTGGATCCAACACAAAAGTATTTTTAATGACAGATACGTGTTTATTTGATTATTAACATTGTAGTTCTTGTTGTTTGCTGAAAATGAAGAGAACTCAAAGTTTATCAAATATTGTGTCAATGTATTTCTTCTGAAATTCTCTTGGTAAGAATTACAATATCCACTATCATAAATTTTATCAAAGACTAAACATATCAAATGCATCAACAATGACAATACAAATTAAGATGAGTTTTGAAGTTTTGTTAAAATTTCTCACTTTTCATTTGTTAAAATACTATTTTATCTGTGTTAGACCTTCTAAATAACGTTTATGATATGAATATCAATTACTATGTAAAAATGGTATTGAAATGAACAAAGAATATGTAATAATCCTTAAATTAATTTTTCATATCATATTCATGCCATATTGTCAATCCATTTATAACTTATTTAAGAAAATATTGACATATTTTTCATATTTTGAATTAATTTTTATTTTTTAATATTTATTTTGCTAAATGTGCCAGCATGTTTAGAAACGTTTAATACACAGTTGTATCTGTATTTTGATTTTCTAACATAATTAATAAATAAATTATATCCTCATTGCTTTAAATTTAACATGACATAAATAAGATATGATGATGCGAATTGACAGCCATAATATATGGTTTATTTATATTTGTTGTTTGTTTTGGAAGACGAAAGCACTAATAAAAAAAAATAAAGCATTCTTTCTTTTTTAATGATGACTTTTTTGTCTTTTCTCTTCAAATAAAAACTACGTTGTTACTTATTAGGATACTTTTACAAATAAAGGTAACTAATTAAATTATAAAGAATTAGACTTTTGAACCAAGGAATTAAGGATTTTCAAAGTCAATTGAGCTATTTTTCTTTGTTTTAAAACTTAATGTAGGAAGCATATAGGATAAAATAAATTATGAATTTTAGATTTAGACTTAATTTAATAATTAGTATTTTATTAAAATTTATCTTATTTTAGTAAGTTTATTTAAGTTATATTTGTAATTTTAATTCAATTAAAATTTTAATACAGAAGCTTTTCATTAATAATATTTCAAATCACTTCCTTTAAATTTATATTTATCGTTAATCCAGCGTTTTCTATCTTTGAGAACCATTATTTTTTTAGTTTCAAGAACGTATGGTAGAGTGACATTGAGTATCACTTTCATATTGTGTCATGTAGTATTGCAACCTTTCTATGCCGACTAGAGCTTTCCTATCCACCAACCACCCTTCACACACAAATCCTTCCTCCATCATCCATTAATTCCATCAACTTAGGGGGAAAAAAAACGAATCGATTCCATCAAAATAAGGGGGAAAAAAAAACCACCTTCACAGCCATTGATGCTACTGTTCTTCTTCTTTTCCATCAATCTCCACCACCATCCGAACACTCACACACTGCCAACCATACCCTAGCCATCAATACCACCGATTCGACGGTGTAACCAACCTAATGCTGCCCAACCAGCTACTAAACTACCACTAACACCGTCGCTCGATTTGCTGCCCTCCGCTGTAACTCATGGACCTTCGCCACTACCAAATTGTTCCCCATTATCAACTCTCTCTTTCCAGACCAGACCAACTTCTAGTTGCTACTCCGTTCACCGAAAACCTAAACCAAACGTCTAAATGCCACCTTACTTTAATTTTCCAATCAAACAATTACGATCCAAGTCAAACCACCACCACTATCACATTGATTGATCTCAAATATTCGAGATCCACCCTTCCTCGTCCTCTTTTTGATTAACATCGCCGACAACACCATCTTTTACTTATTTGCAATTTTGACCTTATATTTTCTTTTAATCATAATATTTTCCTATAATTTTCTGTTATTATAAAAAACCAAAAAAGAAGAGACAATTAAAAAAAAATGGTTTCTAGGGAAAGTTTTGAAGCTCATACAATAAAGTATCTTGAAGGATCATCAAAGGCATTGTAAGTTTCAATGAAGGCATTGCGATCGGTGCAACATTTGATTGAGGCATTTGAGAGTTTAACGGAAGAATCTGAAGAATCATTATTAGAATGTCAACTTAGACAAAGATATGCTTATGAGAATCATAAAATAATTGAACGCTGGCCTAAAATTACACAAGATGAGGTAATTTCTTATCCTAATTTGAGCACTGAGTTGAGTGGTACAATTAAGTTCAAGAAACTCAAGTTAAAGAGGCATCGATCATTATAATGGGTAATATCATTGATATGAGTTCATCAAATCAAGTTGATGACAAAAGCATATGCTTAAAAAAGATCATGCAGAGATCATTCATAGCAGAGACAAGAAAGTTATTTTTGAAGAAGATATGGCTACCAAGATAAAGTTAAATGGCTAGAACATTGAGCGAGATTTGGCAAAAGACTTGAGAGGCTTGGAGGATATTCATTTGTACAAGACTTTAACCTTTTGTAGGGCGACTAACAAGATTAAGAAAAAATATGAAATGTGGAGCATTTTGAGTTTCAATAAAAGTTGATGCAAAGCACTATGTGTTCAAATTACAAAATTATTTACTCCTTCATTACAAGTTTCATTCTCCAAATTGTCCTTTATTTTTAGCAAAACTCAAGGACAAGCTTTTTACAAAGAGAAGGAGATTAATATAGGCAGCAAACATGATAGAATAAATTAGGAATTCTAAATTTACAATGAATTTATTATTTAGTACTTTATTAGGATTTATCTTATTTTAATAAGCCTATTTGAGTCATATTTATAATTTTAGTCTAATTAATATTTTAGATTATTTCTCTTATTTGAGAAGGATTAGAATTAAACTATCTATTAGTATATTTAGGCTTGTTATTCATTGTTTATTGTAAAATATAAATTTTTTATTAATAATATTTAATATTATTCCCTTTGGGTTTATCTTTGTCATTAATTCAATGTTTTCTCTTGTTGAGAGTTATTGTTTCTTAAGTTTCAAGAACGTATGCTAGAACGACAACTAGTATCGCTTCCGCTCTATGTCAAAACTCATATGAGATATTTTTATAAATTCAAAGAAAATAAGGTCTTTTCTTATATCATCTTTAAAAAAAAATTGAGGTGATAGCCCATAGTTTTAAAAGAATCTTACCACTTGAATCAAGTAGTATAATGATTATGTTTAAGGAGTTGATTTAATTGGAGAGTTATGGCTTATATGTTAGAGTATCATCAAAAGACTCTTCGAATTTTACTCTTTAAACACTTGTTTATGTGATAAATAAAAGAGTGAAAAAAATAAGTTTTCTCCCAAAAAACTCTTCAAATAAAAATAAATTTATAATATTTTAATCAAACTTTTTCCTCCACCAAAATAATAGCAATTATAATACTTCTCTCTCTTCAAGAATAATGAGATAAAAAAATAATTTAATACTAAATTAAAGACTCTAAAAAACTCTCAAAAAATTATTTTTTTCAAATGAAAAAGTGTTTATCTTATTTGAAAAATCCCATTTGAGAAGCTTTTTAAAACTCTCTTTGTTGATGTGACTCTTCAAATGATATTTCAACATAATTGGTGGGATGCTCTCCTTGCCCTCCGTATCAGAACTAGGGGTGGGCAAATTATCCGACCTGACCCGATCCGAAAATTTTTGGGTTCGGATCGGATCGGGTGGTCAACAAAACCCGATCGGGTGAAATTGTCTCAACCCGATCGGATCATGATCGGATCGGGTTTCACCCGATCCGATCCGAAAACCCGATCGGGTTGAGACAATTTCACCATTTTTTTTATTATCGAATATAGAAACAGAACTACAGCAGTCAGTCACGAACTCACGATGCGAATATGCGATACAGAAACAGAAATACAGAATACAGAAATTGTGAATCGATCTTGAGTACAAAATACAGAAGCAGAAACAGAAATAGAATACAAAATACAAAAGTTACAACTTACAAAACAAACACACACGCACAGTTCAGTAGTTCACAAATCACAAATCACAAATCACAAATCACAAATCACAAATCACTGAACTGAAACCCTCAAACCAGCAGGTCCAGTACCCACTCACTCAAGCCGTCAAGCACATTAGCACAAGCAGAACTGCAGAAGCAGGCAGCAGCCACAACCAACCCACTACCCAGACCCAGTAACCCACAGTCCCAAACAAACACACACGCAGCAAACACACACGCACAGTTCACGGATCAAGCTTCAACCGGCCACCACGCGCAGCCAGCAACCACTTTCGAGAACGACCCCAACCGAAGCCAAAGCTGATTCGCGAAGATCGTGACCCGATCTACAGATCTACTGCAACCACGCGCCGGCAAGCTGCCTCCGAATCTCCGATCCACTCGAGTCTCCACCATTGGCATTCACGGGTCACGGCTGCCTCACGGTCACGGGTCACGGCTCCAGCCTCCAGCCTCAAAACTGAAAAGGCCTCTTCGAAGACTCTTCACTCTCTATCTCTGAGCGGCTGAGCCTCTGTTTTTGGAAGTTGGAATTTGGATTTTGGAACTTGAAGTGAAGCTGTGAAAGTGTGAAGTTGAAGCCCGAACCGAATAAAAGCAAATCCGGCTTTTGAAGTTAAAAGCAAGCCCGAACCCGAATTAACCCGCATCCGATCCGATCCGAACTCCACCCGATTTTTTAACCCGATCCGAATTTATAAGTTCGGATGGAGTTCGGATCGATTTTTATCCAACCCGACCAACCCGAAACCCGATCAGGTTGATCCGAACCCGATCCGAACCTGAATTCGCCCACCCCTAATCAGAACCCTATGTTAAAATTATATTTTACAAATGAGTAGTATTATACACCATAAATTTTTTATCATAAAAATTATGTCAGATGTTATGAAATCATCGATTGGTTGATAAGAAAATACAATTAATACACTTAAATCTCTTATAGAATTATTAAGCACCAAATTATTTGGAAAAAAAAAAATTTGAAATGTCTATCATTATTCTTGACAAATAATAACAGACAAATTATGTGATAGCTTTATCATATCTCACTGTCAAGCAACAAATTAATAGAAAAAAAAATCCTATTGAGAAAAATCTCTTATATAATGCAACAATTATAGTCAATATTTATTTAATTTGTTAATATTAAAATATCTTTAATATGTGACCTTAGAGATATAAACCACAAATGATTATATTATTAAACATGAAAATGACATGAACTTTCTAATCATGCCCCTCTAAACAATATTACAACCGCCAAACCTAACAAGTACAAACCTCTACTTTAATATATCTTTTCACGCTTATCTACAAAATATAAAAGACGATAAAAAGGCATTCACATTTTAAAAAGCTGAACAACTTTAGAAATATAATAACATTAATATTAATCGTATTTTCAAATGATAACAATTAAATTGTCATGATTATCACTAGCTAATTTACTATTAAATTTAAGGACCCACTCCTATGCATAAAATGTACTAAAACATAGAAAAATAAAATTTGTTGAAAAATGAGACATCTTTCCACCTTATTCTTGAGTTCGATAATTTAAATTCTTACAAATATTTACAAGTAGAATAAGTCCAATCTAAATTTAGATATTTAGATCATCATAAAATTAATTTAGAAAGTTTTAATAAACTTCTAATTGTAATGTAATGAAAAAAATTATTTTATAACAATTTTATATTTTTAATTCACCTTTACGTTGGAATTTATAAACTAAGAATTTATGCCTTTTTTAATTCAAAAAATTTATCTTATTATAAATTTATTTTTTTATTTCAATTTTACTTTGGAAGTTTATAAAAAGTATTTGCATCTTTTATAATTGATATCTTACTTCTTAAATAAGGAATTTATATCTTATCTAACTTGTGCTTTCCAAAAAGATAAGCTAAAAGACTAAAAAAGAAAAAAGAAATAGATTCTACTGCAATGTATTTGTCCTCTAATATATTGAGATCTCTGTTTTTTTTTTTGTATTTTACTTTTTCCCTAACTTTAATATGGTTAGGGATCCTAATTAAAAACACACACATATATATATAGAGTCTTTCTCTAATGCATGTGTCATAATTTTTTTTATAAGGGCACACTATTAAATTAACTCTCTTAAATTATTTAAAAAGATGTCTGTATTAAAAAGAAAAAGTGTCCGCATTTAAAAATAAATATACATGTAGATGTATATATATGTATATGTGTGTGTATATATATATATATATTAATATAAGGATTTTCGGCAGTTTCCGTTGATAGAGCTGGGCGCGATCCCACACATCACAATCAAAGCACAATCATGCTAAGTCTAACTGTACGTACGTAAGAAACAGAGGATCCGCGAGCGACGTATTTATCGCATTGTTATTTAAAAAACATTACCATAAAAAAAATCAATTAACATCTTCACATAAAGTCACCACTAGATGAATAATAAATAAATAAATCAAACGGGAACTTATTAAATTTCCAAAAGAAGTTAGCATGGCAAAGTCACTATCTTGCTAATCCGGATCCTGTGCTCATTAACACAATCATTTAGCAATTATTACCGTATTAAACGAGTACAGTAAATATCTAATAATTTATAATATTTAATTTATTAATAATGACAAATTAGAAGCAGTTTTTTTAACAATTAATATGTACAAATTAGAAGCAGTTTTTTTTAACAATTAATATGTACAAATGAATGTAAGATGAATGAATGAACTAAAAAGTGATAATAATTACTTTTTATAATTTTTCTTTTAGCTTCATCTTTACAGCAGTCAGAAGACTTGTTATGTGACTAAGAGGTTAAGTACTTTTCTATGTGCTTGGTATTCAATACAAAAAGTCCTTTTCACCATCACCGTCGAGACAAAAATGACCAAAAAAAATAAAAAAAAATAAAAAAATAAAATAAAAGATCTTTTTTTTTTTTAATTTTTTTTAAGGAAAGAGTGGGCATCCGCGTCGGCATCCGCATCGGTAATAGTAAAAAATAGTCAGCTCCTCCTCTCAAGTCTTTAACTACCACAGTTCACCTTCTGCAACTTGTTAGTTTCTTTTGAAAGGTACGGTCTTACTTGCTTCAAATTAAATTCATTATTTAACTTTTATCTTCAATTTTTGTTTTTCATTGTTTGTCTGTTTAAATTGAATTGCTTTTTCTTTTACTTCCTTAAATTAGATGCTCTTTTTGTTTCCCCCTAACGATCTATCTATTCAGTTATTATTTTTATTATTGTCTGAAAAAGTATGACTGTTTTTAAATATCGCGAATAAGTTCTGTGCATTGTTATTGGAGAAGCTAAATAAATTTAAAGACGGAATATTTTAATGGATTTTATTAATTTCTATTTGTAAAGGTAATGACAACTTGAAAATGGCATTGTTCTAGAACGAAACAACCCCTGCTTTTGCCTCTTCATTGACTCTCGTTAATATTTTTACATCTGAACGACCATATTCTGGTTGTAAGTGGTTTTTGTGTGTCCTTTTAACACTGGTCTTTTCCGCGATTATGAATTTGTGATTAAGAAGCTGAGTTCATTATTTTGCCACTGTTGATAAGTCCATGTCTTCTTTTCTTTTCATAGGTTGAAGGGTGGGAATTTTTAAAGGTACCATCGCAATTTCATAGTAAGCTCTTTCTTTGACATCTCAAACTGTCATAATATAGTGACTCATAATCTTGTAAGAACTGTAACCTTATTGGCATTATGCATGTCTGGCCCTGTGGCCATTGTTGGTGACGTCGAAAGAGCACTTTCTTGTGCAGAGAGAACGACATCTCTGGATGCCATCTCTGACAGAGACCGCGTATATGCATTAAACAATGGTGAAGCTGTCCATACTTCTTCTGAAACCTCTGGCTTTCGAGTTGGGGAGCTTGCACTTCCCAATGGGGAATCTTATTCTGGGTCATTGCTTGGCAACCTACCGGAGGGTCTGGGCAAATATATCTGGTCCGATGGTTGCATATATGAAGGTGAGTGGAGACGTGGGATGAGGCATGGCAATGGAAAAATTCGATGGCCTTCTGGGACTGTTTATGAGGGTGAATTTTCTGGTGGTTATATCCATGGTACAGGAACTTATATTGGCTCTGATGGGTTGACCTATAAGGGAAGATGGCGCTTGAATCTCAAACATGGGTTAGGCTATCAAGTTTACCCTAACGGAGATGTATTTGAAGGCTCTTGGATCCAAGGAGCTGCAGAAGGTCCAGGTAAATATACTTGGGCCAATAGAGATGTTTATTTGGGAAATATGAAAGGAGGGAAAATGTCAGGTAAAGGAACTCTTACTTGGACTAATGGGGACTCGTTTGAAGGAAGCTGGTTAAACGGTATGATGCATGGATTTGGTGTCTACACATGGAGTGATGGTGGTTCCTATGTTGGAACTTGGTCAAGGGGTTTGAAGGATGGAAAAGGAACATTTTATCCAAATGGAATTCAGCTTTCAGTATTACAAGAGCCATACCTTAATGCTCTCAGAATTAGAGGGCTACTACCAGATATGAGAAGGCAAACCCATGCACATGCCCATCATGCTTCTTCGGTGGAAATGGCAAATGCAAAGGTTCCTGGGAACCGAGGATCTCGACGAATTTCTGCTGATAAAATCTCCAAGGGGAACTTAATAAATTTGGAGCAGTCACATAGAGGAAATGTGTCCCTGGAAAGGCGTTGGAGCCTTGAGGTATCTTTTGAAAAAGTTATTGGACATGATTCATCATTAGAGTTATCTGAATCAATCTCAGAAGGCATGGAGAAAGCAAGTGACAAAAATGTTGCACCAATCTTGGAACGTGAATATATTCAAGGTGTTTTAATCAGTGAGTTTGTGTTAAATAACAGTTTTTCACAATCCTCTAGAAGAGAAAAACGGCGACAAAGGAAACTAGTGAAAGAGGTTAAGAGGCCTGGTGAAACAATCATCAAAGGTCACAGGAGTTATGATTTAATGCTTAGTTTACAGCTTGGAATCAGGTACAATTTAGTCAGTCAGTATCAAGTTCTCTATTTAGACTGCTTCATGTTTCACATTCAGAAAACTTGTCTTTACAAGAGGATACCCCCCCCCAAAAAAAAGAATTTAATAAATAAATAAGGATTTTATGCAAGTTCATTGGGTGATTCATTATAACTTTATGCATTCTTTGTAATTAGATCCTTTGCAAGGTTTGATGCTCTCTGCTTTTCCCTTTAGTAACATTGTAGTCAGATTCTTTTCTGGAGAAATGATAGGTAGTATATATTTAGCATGTATGCATCTGAACCTTTTCAGCCATTAGTTGAACAATTTGCTTGCATAACTTCTATATTTTGGTGATCCTTGCATGTAACTTGTGAAAAGTCCTCCATTTACTTGGTAGAAGTAGTTTAAATGTTGTATCTGTTATATATGTTTCATTCCACTGTTTCCAGAAAAAGCAAAGTTATAACATGCTTAGAATGTAATCAGATATACAGTTGGGAAAATTACACCTGTACAGAGGCGAGATGTTCGGGCATCAGACTTTGGTCCCCGGGCTAGCTTTTGGATGAATTTTCCAAAAGAAGGGTCTCAACTTACACCACCTCATCAGTCAGAGGATTTTAAGTGGAAGGATTATTGCCCCATGGTTTTCAGGTTTGTAGATAATATTCTTTCATTTCCTTCCCATATATTTCATTCAATGGGTTTGTTTGGCATTCTTGTTCCGAGCTTAATTTGTTTTTCAGTGTTTCTGGTTAAATTTATTTATAGCACACAAAGCATATCTTTTCAGGAAATAGCTTGCTCTTGAACTTTTTTGGATCAAACCTATGTTATGTGATCACTTTAGAGCAGTGGAGTACCGTTGTGGCATTATTGGTGGTTAAACTGTCTGTAATCTTCAAAGCTATGATTACTCAGTATGTAGTCAAATGTTATTTGCACATATCTTAGTGTATGAGAGAGGGGAGCACACATTCAGCAGTGATTTTTTGAATTTATTTCTCTTGCCATGCCATAGAAGATGCTGTTGTCGGGAACCTAGCATGCAGGGACTAATCTTTAGAGTTTAGAAGAAAAGAAAAATGCTATTTGACTAAACAATTGGTTTGTAATTCTCTGCTTTAACTTTGAAACTATGCATTGTATATTCATTTCTGGATCTTGGTTTACCTTTTTCTCCATGTTTTTATACCTTTTGTTCTTAAAACTCATTACAGGAATTTAAGGGAGATGTTCAAGATTGATGCTGCTGACTACATGATGTCCATTTGTGGGAATGATGCTCTCAGGGAACTTTCTTCCCCTGGGAAAAGTGGTAGTATCTTTTTCTTATCGCAAGATGACCGTTTCATGATTAAGACACTTCGAAAATCTGAAGTGAAGGTTTGCCATCTCAATTTGTACCTTGACATCTGCTGTAGTTATTGCATTTAGAACCTTTCAAACTTTTATCCTTTTTCATTCTTTCTGCCTATTGTTTGTTTTACATTTTGAAGCTTGAATGGGAGGAATATTGCCGTAAAGTTCCAAAACTAGAAGACATTTTTGACCTTTTATAATTACTTTGATCTTGTGCTTCTGTAGGAAAATAGGATTTACTTCCAAATTTGCAGAAGTAACAAAGTGGATGGTTGAGTGAAATTCTCTTCTTCTTCCAATTAATAGACTTCTGGCATCACTGATTGGTGAAATAATATGTTCTATTACCTTGATTTGCTCAGAATCAAGGCCATTAGCTTGCTCTATCTCAGTAACTAGAGGTGGGGTCATGTTAAGAGGATTTTGGGCATTCCCTCCCATTCAGCATTTTAGCCTGATATTGGAGGATCCAGCTATAGGCTGGAGATATCGCTGCCTTTAATGGTAGTGGGATCAATAGAGTTTACACAATATGGCTGATTCCATTCAGTTTTGATATTGATGCAACATCTCTGAACTTTTATTGCCTTCCAATTCTTGCCTTTTTCACTTTACTTTGGTGATTAGAAGTAAATATGGCCTCCGCTCAAATGGTTGGGACTCTAATGTGGTTAACAATGGAAGTCTTTAGAAGCCCTTGGAAAGCAATCTCAAATGAACATCCCTCTTTTCTTTCTCACTTTGTGTGATTGCTTCCCTTGCCTCTGTAAGCTCTGTCCTATACGAAATGCTTCTATAAATTTTTGTCCATCTTCCTCTTCGTCGAATTTGCATTGGAATTTCAACTTCGAAAGAAACTTGAATGATAGAGAGATCCAGGATTATGCTACTCTCTTGGAATTGTTCAACGATATCGACAACGATAAAATGAAAGAACACAAAAGATTGTGGAGTTTGGAGACATCAGGACATTATTCTTGCAAATCTTATCTTAACTGGCTGATTAATGATGTCTCCTTGGCTGATTTTTTTACCCTCCAAAAACGATCTGGAAGGCTAGTATTCCTACTAAAATTCAAGTCTTTTTATAGGTCCTTGCTACAAGAAAAATTAAATTTTGGGGAAGTGATTCAAAGAAAGTTCCCTAATATTTGTCTATCTCTGTCTTGGTGTGTGATGTGCAAAACAAGTGCGCAGAAACTTCTAATCATCTTTTTCTTCATTGTTTTGTGGCCTCAAAGTTGTGGAATAGGTTGCGCAAAGAGGCTTACGTTTTGTGGGTCTTTCGGGGTTCTTGTCACTCTATTCTTATGGAGAATTCTTATTCTTTTGGTAAAGGAGAAAAGGCAAAAACTCTTTGGATCTGTGCTGTGGCAGCCCTCTTTTGGGTAATATGGCAGAAAAGAAATCTTCTTATTTTTTAAGGGAAAAAGTACAAAATATTGAAGAATCGTGGGATAGAGTCCGTCTTCTAGCTTCGCTTTGGGCTTTTGTTTCTAAGAGGATCCAAGTTTCATCTTTTTTCTTCGTTCATCTAAGTTGGGAGAGTACTTTGAGATAGGTGTCTAGGCCAGTCTAGTATTGTAGAGGGTTGATTGGTATATTTTGTATAGCACAGAATAGTTTTCATTTTCTACTTCGTCAATCGGACAGCTCATCTTCTCCTTGTAATGATTCTTCATCATTAATATAATTTATAGTTTCTTATTAAAAAAAAATTACTAATGCCAACTACTTGTTTAGCACTCCTTTGTACATTCAAGAATTTGCTTCTCTTTTTGAAATGGAAGGGTAACCTCTTCGCAGAATAATGGTCAACTGTGATATAAGGCCCTGAAGTGCTATCATTAGTATATGTTGAACAAAGGAACTGCTTAATGTGATGATAGTTTTCTTTAGTGTATGGAAATAGAGAAATAGCTTGAATTGCAACTTGAACATATCTCTAATTGTTAAACTTTAATTCTTAGAACATACCACATTTTTCTTACATGTTTCAGTTCTATATTTTTTGGAATATTTTTTTCCCTTTTTCTTCCCTTTTGATGATTCAATTAACCAAAGTTCTATTATGTAGGTTCTTCTACGAATGCTTCCAACTTACCATGATCATGTGAGATCGTATGAAAACACACTCGTAACAAAATTTTTTGGTCTTCACAGAATCAAACCTTCAAGTGGTCAAAAGGTGATGCACATGGTTTATTACTGCTTTCTTTGTACCGATCACTTTTTTTGTTTGCCTTGATGTGTATAACTATTTTCTACTGTGATATGATGTTACCTTGAGTATTTTCCCTTGATTACCTCATTGCTATCACAAAAGGAGCTTGCTATCATGAACTTTGACTTTTTTTTTTCTCTTTTTCATAAGAAATTGATAGCTATAAACTAATCCCTTAAATTGCAGTTTCGCTTCGTGGTGATGGGAAATATGTTCTGCACGGAACTAAGGATCCATCGAAGGTTTGATTTGAAGGGGTCATCACTAGGGCGATCTACGGACAACATTGAAATTGATGAGAACACAACACTTAAAGATTTAGATCTAAACTACTGCTTTTATTTAGAACCTTCTTGGCGAGAAGATTTATTAAAGTAAGTAATGCTCCAGTGTTGTTCTGTCACTCTGTTACAGTTTCAAATTGACCAATGGTAGGTTTACCAGTTGTTTATTTTATAAATATAGGGAAATAACTAATGGGAAAATGGCAGTGTAATTTTCATTTGCAAGAACTTAAGATGGCTGACCTTCCAAATATCAGACAGTTGAATTAACTTTACTTTGTTTACTGCTTTAAGCTGTACTTGAAATAATTTCTTTCTTATTTGATGCACTTATTCTCATTTGTATTGCCATGTTTTAGTCTTATACTTTTTAATGTTTGTATCATTATGCAGGCAGATAGAGATTGACAGCAAATTTTTGGAAGCTCAGCTGATTATGGATTACAGCCTTTTGCTGGGTGTTCATTATCGAGCTCCACAGCACCTGCGATCACTCACGACTATACGGGAAGATGGATTGGGAATTGTTGCTGAGGAAGGTAATCGTTATCTTTAGTCTGAAGTTGGGAGTTGAGCCTGCCAAATCTGCTCGACTTAAAGTTCGAGAGATGAATAATTTGATTGTCCTTTCATGGTTAGGAACATACCAAGCTTAGTGAAAGTGCATGTCAAGATGAAATGTTTAGGTAGTACTCACGAGAAAAAAATTAACAGTAGTTATGCCTCTAATTTAGCCAAGGTAGCAATCATCAAATTCTCATTAAGGACATATTTGAAGCAGTGAATTAATTGTATGATTCAAGTTAGAAACAGAAATGATTCCTTTTACTTCTTGCATATACTGAATTGAGTCTCTTGGCTTCTTGACTGCATTGTGGTTCAATGGGTCAGAAACAGAACTATATGTTTTGCATGGTTTATAACCCAGATGCATCAAGTTCAGTCTAATCTGAGTTAGAAATTCTTGCTAGTATAGGTTACATGGTTGTATGGTCTACTAGGATATAAAAAACTGATACCCAATTTTGGTGGTGCTTAAATCTCGAACTCTCTAGAGGATGAAATCTCCAACTACCCACAAGGCCTTGTTTTGGTCCCTCGAGGAACAGATGATAGTAGTGTCATTGCAGGCCCACACATTAGAGGTAGCCGACTGCGAGCATCATCTGCTGGTGATGAGGAAGTTGATCTCCTTCTCCCTGGCACAGCAAGGTACGATATCTTTGCACCCCAATGGTTTCTTCAATTATACCACCGTAGAAGCCCATTAAAATCTTTGCAATGTTAAAAGACCATTAATTCATCTCTTATGAGTTGCCTAAGCAGATTTTTGCACCCTGCCAGATTGAATGCATTGACAGACTGTGCGGTTGGCTTCAGAAATGAGAAAATTCAGCATGTTTGCTTTTTATAATTTAATAGATAAAATACAAAGGAAAAAAAAACAAAAGAACTAGTTGTCTGCCTTTGTAGTTTTACATGCTAAGCTTGAGCTCTCTATCCTCCCTAGATGTAGTGCATACTTGTACAGCGATTAAGACATCAACTAAAATTTCATGTTTTAGTTTTGTGTTTAATATTCTACAATTGTTACTTGTGAAGCAGACTACAGATTCAGCTTGGTGTGAATATGCCAGCAAGGGCGGAGCAAATCCCTGGGAAGCAGGAAGATCTATTCCATCAATCTTACGATGTTGTTCTCTACCTGGGCATAATTGATATATTGCAAGAGTACAACATGTCCAAGAAGATTGAACACGCATACAAATCTCTTCAATTTGATTCGATATCCATCTCTGCGGTGGACCCTACATTCTACTCACATCGCTTCCTGGAATTTATTGAGAAGGTGTTCCCTGTTACAAGTTAAAAATTTTTGGGTACTTTGCTGATATGAGTGATTTGTTAATGTGATCCACGGTGCCATCACATCCGTTAAGTGATGATAATCAGAGTGATAATAGTTATCTTGGGTTGTTAAGTGTTGTGAAGAAGTGGCTTCTAGGAGCCATCAGAGAGCTTAGTGTTGTCTTCCCAACAATTTGTTCCATTTTCTGGTAATTGGAACGTGCGCAGCTTTCTTCTTTTATTCCACGTGCTATTTAGATTATGATTTGCGAATTTAATTTGATTATCAACATGAAGTCTCAAAAGCCCGGACGCATTGAAGCGAGCCCAGGTATTTCTTCTTACGGTAAGGAAAACCGAAGCATGCAGACTAAACGTTGCATTCAAATTCAATGGCTGGTAAAATAGAAGCTTCTGTTTATTTATAGTTCTAACTGAACTGTATGTCATGTTATCATGTATTATTATTATTCACAATAAGCCAATAGCCTCAGTTGAACATTTGGCAAGGGACAATTCCCACATTTCACGAGATATCTCTGTTTACAAAATGCGGTTGCGAAGCCAAATTAAGTTTTGCGTTTGATACCATGACTCTGAACCAACAAGGATAATGTTTTTCTTTCTGTTTTTTTTTTTAAACCCTCTCTCTCTCTCTTTCAAAAGAACAGTATCATTAAATAGCATACAAATCAAAATTACATGAGTACTTTCAAGCTACCTAATTTTCTAAGAGATCCAGCTTTCCATTTCACTATATATCAATTTGAAAACCAAATATATCCTGAGATTAAGCAATATGAATCAAAACGGGAACAGGACTGGTCGCAGGACAACCACATGAAGATGTGCTACAATATGGTCAATTATTGTCCCATATTAGGAGGTGGTGGGGGTGGACGAATCGGCATCTGTTGGCCCCCATAACCTTGTGGAGGAGGAGGAGGAGGCATTGTCGGAGGCCTACCCACCTGAGTACCAGGAGTGAAATTGGCCATTGTACCACTACCACCTGGAGGCGGAGGAGGAGCAGGTGGAGCTCCACCAGGAGGCATAGGCCTAGGACCATTTGCCATTGGAGGTGGGGGAGGCGGTAATGTTCCAGTCATTGGCGGGGGTGGGGCTCTAGGAGCATTTCCTGCAGACACACCTGGTGGTGGCCCCTGTGGTGGAGGTGGTGGTGGTGGAGCTACTGCACCGTTGGCTGCAGGGGCAGCTTGAGGTTTGTTCACCTCCACTGGTTTGGATTTGAAATATAGCTGCAGCTGCACATCTCAAACAAACACAAAAATTAATAGTCGCAGAAAACTACCACAAAAAGGAAAAAGTGCCAAACAAAACAACAATGAACAAAGATTAATGTCTCATCTTTAATAGAGGCATCGAGACATATCATATGTAAGTAAATAGCAGGTATAACCTACATTAGAAGTTAAAACCAAGAGCCGATCCAATAGCTGAACCAAATAAGTCACAGAGGTGGTCCAGAGTTTTGGACTTATGGGCAACTTCCGACAACATTTAAAACAGCCGATAAACAACCACGTTTACCGACTAATCCATCTAAACGGACCGAGTGCTAGAAAATGGAAAGAGGGTGGAAAGAGAAAGGGCAAATATAAACAGACTAACCGTGAACATCTTTGAGTCTGGATCCCAATGGGAAAAGAACTTGGGTGTAGATTTGTCAATCTCTGTGCTGGGAACCTGAAACATAAACGGAAATCAATAATCATAACTATCTCCAGTAATGATTAATGGTAAAATGAAAATCAACAAACATATAATATAGTCAAGTCACCTTAAAAGCAATGATCTCATATGGTTCTGCTGCAAACATAAGATACTGGTATCTCTTATCAAATGGTTGAACTCGCTGCATCATGAAAAGAAGATATTAGGATATGGTTGACTACAGAGAAGAAAACATGCAATTCATCTACAAGGAGTGAGATAAAATCGACAAAGGAAATAATAATGACCACTGGTATCATGAGAAATCTGTTTGGTATTAAACTCAACTCAAATATGTAATATACCTGCTCAAAAGATGACATAAATCGGTGCCTCGGCTTTGATAGGTCTTCTATCTCAGGATATTCAATCTGCATTTGAAAGAAAATCATTACTTTTGATACATAATATATGATGCTATATAATGGAATTTCAAGTACAAAACATGAACAAAAAATTAAAATATATATATATATATATATACCTGGAATAGAAGAGACCTCTGCTTTGTCTCAGGATCAAACTGTTTTGTCACACGATACCCAGGCCTACCAATTTTGACTGCATACGCACCACACATATACATAAAAACTCATCAGTTTGAGATTTTACGAAACACGTTCTTAAACTCTACGATAAACAATAGACCAGGTTTTTTTTTTTGTGGGCAGGGGGGGGGGGGGGTTGGGAGCATCAGTGAGATATACAATAACAATGCCTCAAAAAATTTTCAGCAATATCAACACTGAAACAAAATGGCTGCCATACACACCAAAGTATCAATGTTGCAAGTTCATATAAGCCATTATTCGAGATAAGCAATAAACCTATCCTATCTTAGTTTTTAAATCAAAGTCAAATATACAACACTCAGTACCCCCCCAAAAAACCAAGGCACAATACTTTGGGTAACCCTTGGACCCCTCCCACCTTTAATTCTAGGCCAAAAATTAAGTGCTTAGAAATAAATCGTTTCAGTGTCCCTCAGCATGTCGCCCTAATAGTAATAGCTGAAACTGTGGTTAATGTATTTGTAATCCAGGATGTCATCCTAATGGCTGAAACTTATGTAATGTGTAACCCTAATATATTAATATGTAACAGTACGCACAGACATGAAATTAAAAAATAAACCATGCATAAGTGCGTGTTTGAAGAGAAAACTAGCCTGTTTTACGAACGTTGACTTTTCGCTTGTGGGGCTGGGGCTGAGCAGGAGCATCCTTGGCCTCGCGGGCAGCTCTCTTAGCCAAATTGGTCTGATGGCGCTTCCCTTGTGTGTGTGCCAAGTAGTTTCCCTCGTTATTGTGAAGTGTCAAACACAGCTTACACTCGTAACTACAACAAGTACAACAACAAGAAGCAGCAAAGCCACCCCAAGCTTAATTAAATAATTTAATTAATCAAATCAAATCACATCAATCAAACGAAGATGTTGTCGATTTACCTGCCCAGGTGGTTCCGCATGAAATAAGGATCTTTGGCTAAATCGATGGTCTCCAAGGCCAGCCTCCGGAGCCTCTCTCGCCGGTCGATGGCCTCATTCTGAGCGGAGGCGGCGCCACCGCTGCCGGGCTTCGAACCCCACTCTCTGTCCATGATTTTGATGAGGTATGTGTTCAAAGCTTCGCTTTGGGAGTTGTAAAAGAAACTTTCAACAGGCCTTCGGCTTGTATATATACAGGGTTATTGCCCTTGAGGTTAATTTTCGCTGCTCCCAAACATTTTAGGGCATGTTTGGATGCTGTATTATAACTTTTGATTGCATTAGTTTTATACAAGTCTATATTTGATAAGTTAAAAATTACAATAATATTATATAATGGGTCAATCTAATGCGGTAAACTGTCGCTTGCTATTTTTTTTTTTTTTTTATTTTCAACTTTTCAACTTTTACTAACTTTTGCTTTTATTTTAATTTTATAATAATAATAATAATAATAAATATTATTTTTTAATTTAATATTTGTTTCCTTTTCTTTACTCTTTCTTTTTTTTTCCTTTTCGTTTTCAACTTTCCAGCTTTTGTTAACTTTTATTTTTACTTTAATTTTATAATAATAATAAATATTATTTTTAATTTAATATTATATTATTTAATATTTTTATTTTTTTATATTATAATTATTAATATAAATAAATGATTTATTATTCAATAATATTATATTCTATTTTTTATTTTTACATTTTAATTTATTAATAAATTTACAATTTATTATGACTAATAATAAATATTTAAATATGAATAATATTAATTTAAAATTAATAATAATATAAATAATAATATAAAATATTAATACAATTTAAATATATTAATATAATATAATATTTAATTTAAATTAATCAAAAAAATTATTACAGTATAGTGTAGTACCAAATATTGTACAGTATTATTATAATACAATGCTAATGCAATACAGCATAATACAATATACCAACATTAAAATAATGCAATACAATATAATACAATATGTGCACCAAACGCACCCTTAGCAAACTTCTACGCACTAAAATTTCAATAAATTTAGGGTTATTATGATTTTACTACTTCAAAATTTATCAAATATCAAATAACTATAATAAGTATTGTCTCTTATCATTTTCCTATTATATTTTTATAAAATATTATTTTACTACTTTTTCGTTACAATAAATATCATTTTACTACTTTTTCGATATAACCGTTAATTGACTCTTTAGTTGATCAGTTAGTTGACTAATAAAATATAAATTTTATCCTTCATGATTAAAAAATTAATAAGATAAATTTATAATCCATATATCATAATTCCTGTAAAAAGAATTATGTTGGTATTTTATATCCATTTTAATAAATATATTACAAATTTATTTTGTAAATAAGTTTCAACTATTTTTTTAAGGCCAAAACTACTTTGCATCAGAGGTATGGTGCCCCACTTGTTTGTCCTTTACCAAAGCCAGCCTTCGATTTAATCTGACGGATGGGAAAAAAACACGCACAGAAATAGGTAACCGGAGAAGCAAGTAATGGGCCGGTCAGCAGGCTTGGTAAAGGAGCATATATGATAAGTTCGTTTTCGTAATTTTACAACCTATGTGTTTAATCCAACAACAAAACGATATATGGAAGTAATGATTGCAAACAACATGGTGCAAGTGTGGTAGTACTGGTCGAAGTAAGATTGAAAAAAAAAAGTTTCGTAAGTATGTTAGCAAGGTTTGCAAAATAAGCAGGTGATGCGTTTCATGAGCGTAGGTATTTCTGGGAAAAAAGAATTTTGTTGTAGTGGGATTTGTCAAGTGATTGTAGTCTTACATACAGAAACTTTGGAAAGTTATAAATGAAGAAAGTGAGTTGGTCGTAGTAAGACGAAACAAAGGCAATATAATTCCATTGTAATTACATAGAAGGCAGTAACCCTCTTGGCACGTGAACTTGACTATTGTGTGTTTAGGATGGAATACAGACTGAGGACTTTGTATTACATATGGAAAGCAAATAAATGGAATAATAAAGTAAGAAATATAAGTTAGTGCACGGGTAATAATTTTAATTGTATGAAAAAAAATTATGGAGAAAAATAACAAGCAAATAACCTATTTAGCCATTGTTTGGTAGAAAATATCGTGGCCGATGTAGTATTTATTAGTCTAGAAATAAAATAAAATAAGTTAATATGAAATGGATGATTGAAGTTAGTGAAGAGTTAGGGATGACAATGGGGAGGCAAGGGGAGGGGACCAATCTCCTCGTATCCATCCCCGATATTTTACATATGTCCCCGTCCCCTCCTTATTCCCGTTAGAATTGCTTGAAATAATCTCCATCCCCTTCCCGAATAATAACATGGGACCCGCGAGAGTCCCCGATCCCCAAATAAGTAATACATATTTTTTTAATTTTTAATTGATTGCATGTTTATTATATTAAAAAAAAGTAAAGTTCGAAATATATTTTACATTAACATTGATCCATTATAATAGTATGATGCAAAGTACAAATTATAAAAATAATTTTCTTTAGCAATCTTCATAATCATACAATAAAAAGAAAAAGAATTAACTATTCTATCGACAAAAAAAGAAATGAAAAAAATGTATGTAGTTAATTAATATTTTTAATAAAAAATTTTTGGGTAATAGAATATACCAGACAATTTTAATGTCGGAAAAAAATTGAAGACTTTAATTAGTTAATTAAGCCAAAAAATTTAATAATAGAAATATTTTGATATTTGTTACTTTGACCAATATTTATAATTTAATAATATAAATAAAATATTATTATTTATTTAGTAGAAATTTAAAAAAAAGGGAAATGGGGAAGGGATGGGGACTCAACCTCATCACCGCCCCTTCCCGAATAAGAAACTGGGTAAAAAAATTTTCCCGTGCTTTCCCCGAATAAGAAATTAGTTATAGAATTATCCTCGTACCCTCCCCGAAAAGGGAAAATCTCCGAAAATACCTGTCCCTATGGGGAATTTTTCATTCAGTTCGACACTGTTATTGATATCATAACTTGTTGTATGATATAATTGATTGGGATTTCTTTGAGAGGTTATCCTTCAAACGTGTAAGTCATAATGAACATGAAACTTTGTATAACTGATAATGTGAACACAATTAATGTAAATTGTATGGTTGAAAAAACTAAGTTGATATAAGATTTACACATAATCGAATCCATTTAAGAAGATGAGTTAACGTTTCAGATTAGGAGATAATCTGCTAACGTAATATGTGTAATGAATCCAAATGTTATTAATAAAAGGAGAGAAAAATGGAGAAAAGAAAATAACTATAATTGGATGATATATTAAGAGCGGACATAATATTTGAGTTATGATATTAATAAAAAGAGAAAACATGAATAATATCATTCAGTAATGTTGTTGTAAGTGTAAAAAAGTGATACCAGTATGTGGATATTTTTGTTTAGATGGGGTGGATGGAATTTGGGTGCTAATCATCTTCAGTTAACAAGTTTAATACTCGAGTGTGTATGTACTTATCAGTTTTACATGAGTGTTCATGGTTTCATATAGAGGAGTGGGCCAAGAAACTGGTTACAGAAGCCCATGGAAAAAGTAATCCCGATTGAACAGTTGTGGTAACAGTAATGCAATAGGAACAGAAGACAGTGTGACTGGAAAGGGAAAATTTAAAACAACAATAGTAGGGGAAAAAAAAAGAGATTGTGGATGAAGTTTAAAGGCTCACTGAATTTGGAATTAAGTATTGTGGGAGGGGATAAGAAATCGCTGCTGATGATGGATAAAAGTTATTATAGGTGTTGCAGATAAGTGAAGCATGAAGTCGTAGGAAATTAGTTAGAAAATGGAGAACTAGTAAACTAATAAAAGAGAGGAAACTAATGTGAAGTTGATAAATGATTGGAACGAAAAAACTGAGAATGAAATTGTAGAGGACAAAAATATATTGAACAACCACAAGATCAGAAACGAACAAACGTTCTGCATTTGTAAGTTGGGAGGAATCGATAAATATGGAATTCGAAAAATGTATACGAATGTTAAGAGAGGACCGAGATTGGGTATATGAACTACTGAAGGCAATAAGTAGTGAATTGCAAAAAGCATCATACAAAAATACACAAAATGATAACAGCCAATATTCGAAACCAGCAATAGTACAAAATGAGAACAGATGTTGACAGATGTGAAAAACTATCAACAGCTGTGTTGAACTGCATGAAGTGTGAAAACTCCCTATGAACTCTGCAAACAACTTCAGGGCGTCTATACATTGAGTTGTGAGTGAAACTTATATATGGCGCAAGGTAGGACATATCTTTTCATGAACCTTGAACTGCCGAATCCGCAAAAAGAGGCTGACAAACAGAAAAGTGATTTACTATTTTCCATAACTTGGACTATGAAATTAACAACGACATAGTGAATTTACCCTCAATGTTGCTCCTACTCCTGGTAAGGGCATTCAGGTAATCGAACAGAGGTGCCTATGCCTGCAACAGAACACTGATTACTTGCAGCAAAGGAAAAGTAGAGTATGAATGTCATTGCGTTATGTAAAATATAAGACAATCTTTTGTATTGGTAAACCTCATAGGAAAAGAGTAATTGTAGGGTGTTATGTCGGGGTGATGATTTGATTCCTGAAATCAAGTGCAGGTGCTATACCTTGTCATTGGAGGCAATACATGGTCATATGACTGGCATTCCCATTTCGTTATTTCTGGAAGCATGTTCATTCCTGGTCCATAAGCTGATCTATATTCATTTACAGACAAAAGCTTATGTACGTATGCATCAACGTTGTCTCCCCATGCGTCAATGCATCGGCAAGCATGTGGGCAAGGAATTCCAGAGAGTTGCCATAACCTGCAAGAGCAAGTTAGAAGTTCTCTGTTCACTTGATAGACAACTCCATGTCTACTTACAACGGCCAGGGGACTGTTCAAAGTGACATCAGCAGTCCACCCTTCACTTTTAAAAAGATTATGAATGATTTGTTGTCTCACAGCTGGTGTGATTGGATCATAAATCCATTCCCAGCCAGCAAAATATCGTGTTTGAAAAAGTTCAGCAATTTTTCGGGTGATTGCTGTATATCTTTGTGCCACATTCAAGTGCACATATCTCATTAATGAAATTCGAAATTTTTCACTGGCGCTTTTTGTTATCTCTGTACTCTTCACCCATTCGGGCATGGAAAAAAGCGGCCAATTGAGGCAACCAGTGTACTGCAGCCAATTATAACATTGTACATTTACGCCGTCTATGATGGACATTTGGTTGTTGAAACTCTCCTTGCGTGTGCTCCTACACGCTCCCCAAAATGCTGAATGAATTCGGACATCAGGAAATTCGTCAACCATTTTACTGTAAAGGCTGAAACAACACTGCCTATACACAACATATGGAAGGAACTCTTCAACAGCCTCATCAATGCCATTATCCCCATCACCCAATATGCATAGTCCTTCTCCACGTTCCAACCGGAGTCCGTCGTTTACATTCTTGAGGAAAAAAGCTCACGAATCCAAGTTCTCTTCTTGAACCTCGCAAAATGCAACAGGGAGGACGACATCATTCCCATCACGACACACTGCAATCAGCATCACACTCTTATATGGACCATCAATCTCCCATCCATCAACTGTTAGAAGCATTCGACATCTTGCTTTAAATGCATATGCAGTGTCATATAAGAAAACAAACATGCGATCAAATATTTCATCGCTGGATTGTTGTTTTGTTGATGTTTCTATAATGATGATGTTGCGGTTGTTTATCATCTCCATCTCTTCTTTGTACTGCAGAAGTTGTGCATACCCTTCTCCATGGTCTAGTCCAAGCCACATTCTTGCAGTGGTGTCTATAGCTTTCAACTTCCAAATGGGGCATTTTATCCCATAAGTTGCAGTAATTTCATTCCCTAATACATGGAGTTGCTGGTGTGGATTTTGCTTCCATTTGTGAAGGAACTTAGCTGCAATCCACTTTGTCCCCCACTGTAATTTAAATAAACGTTTCGTACACGTATGCACTGGAGTGATGTCTGAAATGATGAATATCTTGGTTGCGTGTTCCTTCATTGCAGTGATTTTCCAATCACAGCTAAGATCTGAACACTTACAACTGATACAGGTACTTGTGTTATCCATTTTGCAAAGTTTTATACCATCCCGAATTGCTTGAACCTCTAAGGCTCGACTAAACTGAAAACCATCTTTGAACCGCTGTCCTAGCTTCATCACCAGTTGGTTATTGGATACATTGTCAAACAAAAAACATAACTGTTTCTACTATTTTTTTGCAGGTCTTTTCCGAATTTAAATAACTCGTCCTCATAGCCGACCCACGACCTTTGTAATTCTTCATCATCTTCATTGGTGTTCGGCAAATAAACTGTCTCATCCTCTGAATCATCAGCTGCTTCCCAACCTTTATCCGATGCCCATGAGGTTGGATAATTGCGAATGTCAGGAGTTGTTGGCAGATGATTAGCGGAACTTAGGTTGTCGTGTACATTGTTACCTTCAATCAGTGAATTTTGAATTTCAGAAATTGCTTGTGTCACTTCAAAGTCTGAAATGAATTGTGTTCTCTTCGTTGAAACAGAATCATCAAGCATTGTTGTCTTCGATGTCCTTCTGCACGTTCTCTGCTGAGATGGAATGTTGGATCGTTGACGGCCATAACTTAGCTGTTGGTGGCCAGTGGATATGTCACGGCTGCCATCAGGTGCTACCATTTGGTGTTGAAACAACACCCTTGCAACCTTCCTTTTGTTGACATTTTTCTTTGACGCAGTTGTGCATGCAATGGCGTTCATTGGTGGTGGAACTTTCTTTGATTCAGTATTAGAACCCCGAAAATATGCAGGTGAGCCGGCAGTTGATGTCCCCCACGGTGTCAGTCCGCATTCACAGTTTCCTGACGAGTTTGATGGGGGGGACACACACTGGTGAGAATTGGGATCCATTAATCTTTGTTTGTCAACATGAAAAAATGGTACAGTATGTTACCCGTCTTAGTTGTTACCTGTATTTGAAGGAAATAATGAGGTTCAATTATTACAACCGAAAGAAAATATTGTACATTGTGTAAACATGGAAATTAAACTATATTGAAAAATTAGGAAAATGTTAGTTAGCATTAGCAGGTGAAAATGGTAAAAAATATAATAGTTTGACAAGGATCCATAAGTGTATAGTTATTGGACCTGATGGTGGAACTCAGTTTCAGTGGGCATAAATTTAGCTAAAATGAACAATGTAATGAATGAGTTTATAGTGGCCATCACCAGATCACACTACTGGTTTAGTCACCTATGACCAATCCGATTTGGTCTCTTCTTCTGAATTGTCAATAATATATTTTGAACACTGACTTTTCAACACAACTGCAACATAGAGAGGCAAACCTTGGTTACTGCAGCATGAAGGTGTATTAAATCCTCGCAATGTGGTATAAAAGAAGGAAAAAATACAAAAAAAAACCTCTTTGGGGCAATACATAAAATGGCACAACAAGAACACCTGTAACTGATTCTCTATATTTGAAGGTTAAACGGATAAATTCCCGATTACCAAGTGTAGGAGTGGGTTTTGTAAAATGAAGTAGGAGTTCAAAATTTAAGGCCTTCGTATTATTAGTATTCGAAAAAATAATAATAATAGGAAACACCAAAATAATACAAAGACGAGGATATTGAAATAAAGGTCTTTGTTGTACAAGGTGAAGACACATGCGAACATTGAACTTATTAAGGTTATGATACAATAAATCTTGTACGAAGGCAATTTCTTGCAAACAATTTCATTACTGTCACCGGTGATTGAAGCTGTTGGTTATATGATGATATTAAAAATAATTTCTTCAATTCTGTTGTTGTGAGCATTGAGTGGCTCAAGATATTTGAAATTCATACCTGTTTTGCAAGGTAAATCAATGTGCTGATGCAGGTAAATCCACGTCCCCCTTCGTATACCATGTTGTAACCAGGGGTTTAGCCATTTCCCCAACGGCGCGTTACCGATGCAGGAGCAGTGAATGCAGGAGGTAGAAATCCTTCGTTTATTCTATGCGACGCCGGCCAGGACGAGTGCGACTGATATTTACTTGCTACTACAATGACGGGCAAGTGTTCCTGGATCACCGTCGAATTCTTGTTTTTTCAGAGCGAAATCATCCCAATGCCTTTGAAATGCTTGAGTGAGTTGAACTGAACGGCCAAATTATTTATATCCCCCTATATGTGGTGGCGCCAAAAATCACCCAGCTCAATTTGTTAATGTTTATATATGCCATAACTCGGTATAACACGTGGCCAATTTGGTCACTTTTACATTTGTCTTGCCATCGGACAACTCATTCAGTTATGCCGCGTCGTGGAATATATTCGGCAAAATAAAATGGGTTTTGGAAACATTGATGACTGTCTCTTTCCTCCCTTGTGTGCATGACTGGGCTTCGATGGTTTGGCCCTCAGTGGTTCATGGGTGGCAGAAAGATAAATTTCTGAACATTTTACTACATGCCATGGCCCAGTGTTAAGTTTGCCATGCTCTGTCATCTAGTCCACAACAGTAATACTTTGTAAATGTTAGACATTAACATAATAATTTGTAGATATGTCCATCAAACATTGATCGGGATTCAGTGATTACACATGAACAATATTGGCTACAACATATGATGACAATTACATTCAATTAATTATGTACGGCTTATAACATTTCATATAGCATTGTATTTCCTTTGGTTGTATACTTTGATAGATGAGATTAATTTAGTAAATTTATACTATTTTGTTATAAAACGACATATTAAGTGGTTGGCTGCGACAACCTTGTTAAAAGTTTTAGCGGTTTAGTCTTTATAAATATTAGGTCATTTCACATTGCATATATGGAGGGTGTTCTCTTATTACACACATGAAATTACTATGGTTATTTCCTTTGGGGTGCTTTTTGGTTTAGATATATTGCAAGCGGTCCTTATTTGACTCCTATATGTTCTTTCGTTGGCCTTTGTTAAATTTGTTATCATGTGTAATAGCATTTTAATAATGTTAGATTTACGTAAAAAAAAATTAACATTATATTATTAAATATAGGAGTATACTCTTATCTACTAATAGTACATCTTTTGAACACATTGATATTACACTTAATTAAATAAAAAATGTTATTGTCATTGCTTCCAACCAAAATATAATGTTATAATGGTGGTAATAATCTATTGAAAATATAGTTGTGTTTAACTTATGAATATATTAGTAATTTACAATGCATATACGTACTTATTACTTCTTTTAATATGTTATTTATTTATCAGAATAATGAACATTTTAGGATTCCCGCAAGCTTAGACAATGCAGTAGATCATCAACCATCCGACTACGGTAGAGCAAACCCCAACCCTACTACAGTTGCAACGTAACCAAGTCCGAAAATCCTTCCTTACAGTCACAGTGTGAATCCCATGTCCCCTTCGGGCTGTAGTCTTCCATTTCTCCGTAAACAATTTTTGTGCATTCTGTAAAATTGATATTTTTGTAGCCTCCACTTAACAAACGTTAAGGTTTCAATAGTTTCGATTGTCAATGTGACTTTCTAGATATGCAAGGTCAGCACAACAGTGATAGAAATTATCGGTAAAAATATACACGTGGCTCGTCCCCCATGCAGTCCAACCATTAAATTAATGGAAGCCGCTAATATTTAATACCCCAGTTGAAAATTTTGGTTAGCCGTTTACGACAACGACATCACTATCTGAACTCCATAATGATGATGAAATTTGTGAGGCCAATTAATAATGACGCCTGCCAAAATGGTAATATCACATGAGATTCCTTTATTAGTACTTCCACCCCATTCTACGACGTGACACGTTGCAAAATCTGCGGCCGGTGTTAACGTGGTCGATGAGATATGAAATTGTCAGTTACAAGACTTGTGGTCTCCACCAGTGGGGTGTATTAATTAATCGCGCTTTCCTACAAAGTCAACATCTATTTAATATATACTATAAGCTGAAATGTGCCAGTGTACAGAAGCTTACCCGTTAATTGCGAAGGTGGGACCATAGAAATGAGTGACACAAAAAAGGTGACCTTGTGTTTTGATGGTGCCGTACGTACATAGGGTGTTAGAGTCTACTGATGCTGCGAAATTTTTTTTTCCCGAGCACCCCGTTTGTTGCGATCATAATGGCCACAAACATTTTCATCACGTGTCATCGGAGTACTTCAATGCAGACAATCCATATGGGTGCATGGATGTTGCTTCAGGAAAAATGAAATTTATTTCCAATTTCCCTATACAAAGATAGAATGCAGGCCGTGGGTTTTGTTGAAGGCGCGACTTGATAGCAACCCTCATCATAGTTTATGAAATATTCCTCGGTTAAGTGCATTCAGCAGTGAATATTTTTTGAACGGTACAAATGTCCGTAACAGCCATCTAATTTCATCTTCTGTGCAATTTCACACTCGCGCACCTTCGTTACACCTATATAGTTCTCTGCTCACCGAAGATTGACAAAATATTCTTTGATTTTTACTATGTAAATAACATAATTCATGTAAGAACGAAAATCATTTGATCAAATTCACAATTCATGCGTAGTTGTTGAGTCCGTGGTTGATCTCTACGAAGACCTATATAATTGTCTCGCGAAGTCAGCGTTATCAAACATCCGATATGAAGCATTATCCAACCTCTCAGTCGTATATAACCTAGTCCCCAAATGCATGTGCTATTGGTTGGAACGTAATTATATAGGCTTCTGCATGTAAGATTACATGAATTGGGAAGTGTTTGTTCGAACTTAAACTTTTTCGACCTGATTAATAGTTGGCAACTTAATGTGTGTTAATTTCTTGTGCACAATTACGGAAACAAAAATTTAATAAGCCCAATTGAACATCTTAGCTAGTGAGGCCAATTCGTTTGGTGGATTAATCAAGTTATAGTACGGGTGGGCAAAAGAGGCAGAACCGAAAAAAATTCGATTCGGTTAAGTTTGTTCCAGTTTTGGTTCGGTTTGCTTATTTTATAAATCCGAATATAACAATTCGGTTTGGGAATTTCATTTTGGTTAGGTTTTAGGATCAAATATAATAAAACCCAAACGGAACCAATAATAACTCGTCGTCTTTTTTTTTATAAAATTTAAGTATGACCCAATATTGCGAATAATTTTGCATAAAAAATGTCCTTCATGGGCTAACATATTTTCCAAACTTTTCAAAAGGGTCATTGACCAAAACTGAACAAGTTTAGGGTGGAACAAATTCGCGCGCGGTCCAAATGTTGACCGCAATCGAGTATTTCGGGCCGCCCATTACTAGGATTGGGTATAACGACAGGCCACTGTGCTTATGACTTGATAATCCTTGAACCCGCATTTTATTAACAATAAATCATAAATTAAATTTTATTGTCAATACCCTTATGTTGATTTGACTCATTTATTACACATATATAATTTTTAAATAGTACAAGTTCATAATTTCATGTCAAATTGTATTAAAATAAATTTAAAGTTATAAATTACCAAATACGTAAAAATTATACACATATAATATTAACAAATTGGCTATCCGGGTACCCGTATGTATGTCCGCCCCAGCCCCGGCCGAACATTTTTTTCATCGGGGTCGGTTTGGGGCACTACAATATCTGAACCCGGGCATGGGTTTTGTCATCCCTAGCGAAGGTAAGATAACGTTTTAATCCATATGTTTTTAATAAGTTATATGATGCCGCAAGTCATCATTTTATTTTATTTACATTTTAAGTCAAATGTTTTACAATTAAAAACAGTTACGATGAGTCTAAAAAGTAATAAATTTAGTGCAAAATTATGCAAAAAAAATAATCTTATACAAATTTGTATTTTATAGTGTTGATTATACATTATATGTTGACATGTAAGTTATCAATATAAATAATAATAAGAAAACATAAATTATCCTCACCTAACAAATAAAATCATTATTACATAAATGACAAATGCTCCAAGTACTTGTAATATTCACCATATGTCTCACTTCTCCGTTCATCTTTATCACTCCCCATAATTTATAATTTGTTTATTCCAATCGAAAAGTGTCATTCGTCATGCATTGAGTGGACAGATGATGGGGAAGAGTTGTCTTCCATTACTCACAGTATCTGCACAGTTGCACCCAGATCTTGCAATATATGTACCACTTGCCGTCCACTTTTTGCAAGCAAGCCATTCACCTTTGAGAGCATCGAAGGTGCGTTTTACTTCCGTTTTCCTTTGAAGACATAATAACTTCCTTCCATTTACTTCTGTTTTCCAGTTGTTAAGTTGATTGCGTGTTTTTCCCCTTTGCTGTGTGTTATTCTGCGCCATTTATGAATATACTTGCTGTACACATTCAATCGTTTCTGCATAAGTTCCCTTTTATGGTAACTTATTACACATCTGTTGTGAAAAACGTGGTGGTAAATTTAAGACAAGATTTTCCTTCATTGTTGTGTTACTGTGTGCACGTATAATGGTTTCCCCCCAATTTCTTTCCCTCTGTATGAGAGCGTCATTTCCATTATAAAATACTTAGTAACCCCCGTCAAACGAAAATTAAATTGGCTAGTAACCAAGTTACAGTGAATGGGTTCATTAATGTACTCAACAAATTTCGTGTGGAGGCACATAAGATACGAAGGGCGAATGTTGCGTGTTTTACGTGAAGGGCCCAAATAATGTTAAATTCCATGGCCATTTGTAGCTAATTTAAATCTAATGTGTGACTGACATGTAACTCTTCCATTTTGTGTTCACTGGCCTGTACTTCTTATTTGCCACCATGTTTACTTTTGTTCAAACTGAATTTAGAAAAGGATAATATGTTTTACAAAATTCTTCGCGCCATTCTATCGGCTGAAACTTATGCCCTCTTCATGTGGATGCAGGACAGATAATGGCGTTTTCCCAACACGTTATTCGAAACCAATGGGCACTCTAGTGTCAAACATTTACCCATGCACCTGGAGCCAATACCTTGGATAGCAATCCACCACCCAGAAACCCCCCCCAATTGCTGCCACCATCTTCCAACTCCCCACAACTTTTGCCTGGACCTTTTATCCCCCCACCAACGAATCCACAAACTTCCCATACCCTGGCAATAAATCCACCAACTTTTGCCCATGGACCATGGCTTGTGCCACCACACTATACCCCTTCACGATTGAATCCACCAACTTTCAACCCCCCAATACTGCATCAACTTCCTTTTAACCCCTTATCAGGCATCACCCACCAAGCTGTGAATCGTACGTCTTTCCATGGACAACAAATGCAACCGCAACCGCAACCTCCTATCCAACCAAACCTTAATCACCCACCCATCCTTCATTTCACATTTGTTCTGGAGTACATGGGTGCCAGAATTGCCGTTCAAACAGATCGTCCCACCCGGTTCCAAATTCTATACCTATGCAATTTTGCTGCCTCTGCCTTGCGTAACACGTATTCCCCACGTAACCATATCTTCAGGCCGACGGTGGCACCTCCCTAGCTGGGTCGAGTTATAAGGGTTCAGAATGATGGTCTGTTGAGGGGTCTAGTACAGTAATGCATCTCAAGAGGAGAATGTGCATTGCAAATTTGGGTGAACTTTATTCCACATGGCCGAGTTGAACACCCTTCAAGTAGTATCTTCAACAACGGGCCCGCCAATGTCCCTGTTGTCGTTGACTTGGGGGCTGTGCCACCCCCCCCATGCAGTTCAATCTGTTCACCCTCCTGTGGCCATCGTTCTTGACCCGCAACAACCACAACCTCTGCCTATTCTTCTGCCGAACTCCGTTGACACCCAGCACCCAACACCCGAGCCTCCTTCGGTATCCAACCCAGTAGACGCGCAGGTAGGCCATAATGCTGCCTCATCGCCTACTCAGAACATTGTCGTTACAATCGCCACACAAACTCCATCACTTGCCATTGCTACACCAGTTCATAATGGTGGCAATGGTGGGTCTGTTGTGCATAATATGGGTCCCACGCCTTCCAATGTTGTTACGACTGTGGTTCCTCCTCAACTGGGCAATGAACGTCGTAAGTATAAGTGCCAAAACTGTGGTCGTGTGGGGCACAGCAAGCGGATGTGCAAGTTGGCCAACCCCATTCTATCTAAGGTATCCGCTATTGTTTGTGTGAAGGTATAATAAACAATCTATGTGTACTCAATATCTGTTCACCTGATGCAATGTCTTGTTCTTCTGTATGTTCATATTTAAATGAATGAGGTTCATGATTTGTAAATGCACTTTATGCACCATGGTGGTAAGATGATTGCCTTGCAGGCATCCGAACCAGTAGGCCGTGCAGGCCCGAGTGGAGCTGCAGACGTTCCGGAAGGGATGAATCAGTCCAACCAGACTAAGTAGTTGAGTCATCCCAGCACATTTGCGACGGCAGGACGACGCTTGCAGCGGGAATCTGATACTTTTGTTTTTTGTTACTGAGCTACCAATTTTGGTAGCTTCGTATGACGTAAGAAGATGAAAATGGTGTGTTTTGTTTTTTGTGGGTGCTTTGGTGAATGTAGGTGTTATGAAGATGCAGTAATGTAAATTACGTACAAACTATCCACTGTATGAAGAAGAGTAATGTGTATAAGTACATTAATAACAAGTACATTATTAAACGTTGTTGTCACTGTTCGTAACTGATTGTGGCTAGATCCAGGCATCCTTGACATTGGATTTGTTGATGCAGTGTAATTGGTGGGCCCAAGGCTTCAATTTCCATTTCTAACAGTCGAAGTACTGCAATTGGAAATTAGACCAAGAGTTCATGCGACATTTGAATATAACCGCCAGTTACTATATTTAGACAGCCAGTACAAATCCAAGGATAAATTAAATGAAGTTTATGCATTGAAGGAATTGAGAGCAATAATGCTATAACATTTTTCTACATTGTGATTTAAAAATAGTAAAAGGCAAATTTGGGTCGACCTATAGACATTCATGGCATGTGACAAAGACGACTGGGTGTACAGTATTCTATGTTCTTGTCTTATGGGAAACACAATCACGGTTACAGTGTAGGTCTTGTACAAATTCCGTTCGTATAAATGATATGTCCGCTTAAAAAAAAGAAATTACTTGTCATGTCATTAATCAAGGAACAAGATATGTAAGCTAGATGTAAGCTATCGTATCATGGAGGGCTAAAAAGCTGTGATGTCAGTATACAGAAAAGTTGCAGGGCCATGATGACCCGATTTAGAATAATCTTATTCAATGAATATAGGTGCTTCTATTAAATAACTACCACGTGTTTGTTCGCATGGGTGGAGGTCACGGGTAGTAATGTAATTTATCATGACTTTGCCCTCTCACACGTGCGAGTCATGGTATTGGGCATGTGACAAAGACTTGAGCGGTAATTATAAACAACACCACCACACTATTAGTTTCATTTCAACAAACACTGATTTGAATCTTCAAAATCAAGGCCACCGTATCCTCCCCACCGGCACCAACATCGGAATATAGTTCTGTGACCAGGTGAGAAGGAAACTCTAAGCTGGTGCTGCACTTTCAGTCGTTGATTATCCCGACTCCTTGTTGTTTTGAAGCTAATGCCCTGGAGTCTATGACTCATGAGCAGAATGCCAGAGGCAAGTTATGGGATTTCTGGGAAATTCATACCAATCTTACCCCACCAGGGAGGAAGCAGAGGAGGCATTCCAGGAATTTCGACGTGCTGAAGAAATAATGTTGGTCCGAACAGTTGAACTGGGGATACAAATGGGAGACGTCCAACATAGCTCGGACGTTCAGGTGGAGGAAGGAAGCACTTCAGATGGTGTGTACCAGGAAGCAATGCGAACAGGTTTACTCATCGCTTGCATTGTAGTTGTGGTTGCTCTGTTGATGAAACTGCTATTGTGAGGAAATAAGTTGATATGGCTTTAGTTATGGGAGGTCATGTAATTATCACTGTATTTAATAAAAGCTCTTGTGTTATGTAAGGACATGTTAAAAGTCAAATCATCTGCTAGGTCGCCGGCAACAGTTTAACGACAAGGTCGGTACTATGGAACTCACCTTTGTCATGGATAATACTATATATGAGCGGGATATTTTATGTAAATGCTTTTGAGGCAGAGGGCCATAACTATTTTTATAATCATTTCATATTAAAGATTTTATGGTATTAAATTAACGAAATTACGAAGAAAATTTAGCTCATCCCATTACCATGAGCTGCACAAAATTTGTACGAAATTAATGTAGCAACTTGGGTACCATATCCACGTTTAACCATCAATTCGTATTCCTCGTAAAATTAATTATGTATTCAAAATTTGAGGAAACAATTTAGGGGAAAATATATTGTCACCATTCATGATAGTAACTATATGACGAATATAACCGTGATGTACAAATAACGATTGGAATAATACAATAATATTTTGTATTGTTGGCGCGTCAATGGGTGCGGGTTCTGGGGCAGCACTATACACATATAAATGGTTGGCCCCATGGTGGTGCTCCCTTGGGATATTTGGTTTGTTTAACAAGAAAAGGTGCAGCTACTATACCCATGGGGTTTGGAACCCAATATTTTGTGTATTTCAAATCCACCATTGGATTTAACGCCAAAGTTGTATAATGGTTTAGATGTGATTATTGGGACATTAACATTAAAAGCCCCTTTTGTTCATGCAAAATAAGAAAAATTAAAAGTTTTATAATTATGGCATATAAGTCCACAATATATATATTTTGTACTCTATTGAACTAGTTGTCAAATTAAATGACTTATTCTTACATTTATTAATATTTATTTAACTTAATAAAATTTACTTAGTAATTAATAAATTAACCAATGTATTACATAGTTAAACTATGTATATTATTTACCAACCATAAGTTATGATAACTATAAATATGATATTTATTAATTTCATACGGCAACCAATTTCGTCCGACCGTCAATGACTAGGGTTGAAACCCCATAAAATTTTTGTTTTTTCAACAAGAGATTTTGATATCTCAAGTAGATGAAATACACAAAAAATGAAAATAAATGTAATATAATATGAAAATCCAAAATAACATTGCTAAAAATTATTGCACCGTCGATGACAACAATGAAGACACCAAGACTAAGAAATAGAAGTGAGTGAACAGAAACACAAATAATATAAATTCACAATTCTCCAATCTATATAATGGTGGCAATGTTGCCGGATAAATGGATGTGTCGTCCATAGATACACCTTCAAATGCAAACAACTATAGCAACATCTCATGATTAGATGACTTTTCAAGGTTCAACACCTTCAACAACCAAGTTGGCGGTCTGTAAATTTAAAATAAATGTGGTAGTGTAATGCAACTCATTGTGTTTTTGTGATGTAGTTGTGGTTTCAGTTATTTTAGAAGAGGCGTGCAACTCTACATATCACCATTTTCTGGCATTGAGCCTATCATTGTGTCGATCATTCAATTTCACGTGTAATGATAACCTTCATGGGCCCTTTCAGTTACTAATGTCATTGTAGGCTAATAAGCAGTTGACACCGAGTGATTGTCTATATTTTTGTAATGTAAAATATCTTTTTTAATGTTCGTTATAATAAGATTAGGAAAAAATTTTACTTACCTGATAATATTAATCATTTTAGGAAATTAAATAAAAAACTAAGAATTTTTTTATTTTTTAAACCACATTAAATAATTTATAGAGAATGAAATTCATAGTGATTGATAATAAGAATTAAATATCCATGTTTACCCTTGACTATCAATATTCATATTGGATAATTATATACCTACACATGGATGGATACTAATTATCTGCAACAACATTTTGTCATTCGTAATTGACATTACTATGATCAAACAAATAATTGTGTCATGTTGACCATTCAAAAATTTTTTTTTTCTGTTATATTCAGTTCAGATTCTTAGATCAGCGTTGGACAAAAGCACCATGGGCATGACCAATTTTTTTTTTATTTGTTATAGATTATGGCGTGACACCCTTTCTAACATGCATTGGCTTCTCTACATATATTGTACATTATAGGTGTAGGACTAATATGTGCAAATTTAAAAGCAACAAAATTTTTTGCTACATGATAAATTAGAGGACTCCATTGTAGTTGACCTTTACAAAAGAGAAAAAACAAAGATGCCAAACCCCTGTTGCAAAGTAGTTTTGCCCTTATCCAGTAACCTATTAAAGTTGAACGATCCAGCTATGCCTATGTTTAGTTGTGTCAGCCCTTCGCGGGGGGAAATGTCTTCAACTGTTTAGATTGCGGACAATTTGTAAATGTTTTGAAAATAAGCAATTGTTTTGGCCGTCATTTACTTTGACCAACAATAAGACAAAAGATTAGCTTTATCATGCAAAAAGACAAATGGGCCTGACTCAAATAAAGCAAATATGCAGCCTTTGGTTGGCCCAAATTAAACCCGTTAGTTGACTGATGCAGAACGACGTCGGCTGGGAAGAATTTTCATTAATGGAAATTGAGATTCTTACCACAGTGACAACAGCCGTTCAAATAGAACGCTGCGTTTTGTACTAACTATAAAAATAAATACTGTAGCTTCAAAACAAACACTCTCCTCACACACTCGCCTCACATAACAGATCGTGGGATTTCTCTCTTTCTCGGTTTCTCTATTTCTCTCTCGACCGTGGGTCTCTCTTCGGCTGTGGCTCTCTCTCTCGCCTTGGGTCTCTCTTCGGTTGTGGCTCTCTCTCTCACCGTGGGTCTCTCTCGAGCGTCGATCTCTCTTCGGTTGTGGCTCTCGCTTCGGCTGTGGCTCTCGCTTCGGCTGTGGCTCTCTCTCTCACCGTGGGTCTGTCTCTCACCGTGGGTCGATAGTTGTAGCAATCGTAATCAATTCATGGAGGTAATTGGTTTAATTAATGCCCAATTTTGGTTGTAATAATTCCAAATGTGTGAAGTCAAATTTTGTTGATCATTGCTGTAAGAACTTGCTATTGGAAAATTGGAAAATGCTATTGTGTTGTTGGAAGTTATCTGCTGTTAAAACTTGCTGCTAGAGATTGTTAAATACTGGAAAATAGAAATGTGTTGTTGGAAGTTAGTGTTGTGTGTTAGAAAGTGCATATTTATAAAGGAGAAAATCGTTATTT
Organism: Citrus australasica; assembly: GCA_029618585.1. Taxonomy (NCBI): domain Eukaryota; kingdom Viridiplantae; phylum Streptophyta; class Magnoliopsida; order Sapindales; family Rutaceae; genus Citrus; species Citrus australasica. The sequence continues at coordinate 7,717,202 of JARCIV010000006.1, forward strand.
TACATATCAAGTATTACTAACAACCCTTACTTTTATGTGTTTAAGTTTATTGTACTTTAATTATGTGTATTTTATTCTAATTGAGTATTTTATGTATTTTAGGGGCATCATAGTCATTTCACAATAAACGAGAGATCAAATGGCAAAACAGACATCATTTTTGAACTCAGGACGGTCGAAAACCTTAGGAGGAGTAAAAAAGGAAAAATTACACTGTTCACATGTACGATACTATTCACATGTACGGGTACTGTTGGCGTTACTGTGCAAATAGTGGCTGTTGACTGTACTGTGCAAATAGTGGCTGTTGACTGTACTGTGCAAATAGTGGCTGTTGACTGTACTGTGCAAATAGTGGCTGATGACGTGGCGAAATCCTGAGCGTCCAAACTGTTTTTAATCCGATGGCTATGATTTACTCGATGTAACTATAAAAAGGGGGCCTTCCCCCCCTAATTAGGACCTCTGAATCCATTTTTGGGATCCATTTTCTGTAATTCTCTCTCTATCTTGTATTTTCTATGTATTTTAATAAATTTCCATTTTGCCCCTAGTTCAACTATGAGTGGCTAATTTTCTTTCAAGCTTGGGTTGAAGGTGAAGTCTCAACATGTGTCATGGGCTTGATTTGGTAAATTTATTTTCTCTTCCCCTCTAGTTTTTGTGGATGTTTTGACTTCTCGTCGACAAATAATACTAATCTTGTCTAGTACTGCCTTGGTTTCACCGGCTCCCTAGTATAAGGTTATTATTATTTGGCACGATAAGCCCTTAGCACCATATTTATTAGAGTGTGGTTCATGAGGTGTGGATTCCCCTCTCATGATTTAATTGGTATTAATATGGAATATTTAGCCCATGATGCATGTTGATACGGATCCAGATACCCAAGTACGTCATTTAATAGATTTATACTTCAATTTATTCCTGCCATTTTAATTCCACTTTTAGAATTTATTCTTGTCATTTTAATTTAAGTTTTAGCATATCCCAATTCATTTTCCATCACAATTCCAACCACTCATTCACAAAATTAATTTTATATATAATTAAAATCCACCTCCTCGTGGGATCGACACTCGCACCATTAATCTATACTACAACAGATTCGTGCGCTTGCGAGTTCAATAAAATTTGCACAACAAGTTTTTGGCGCCGTTGCCGGGGAGGTAAGTAATTTTAATTCTTAGGATTATTTTTTGTGAATATTTCTATTTAATTGTTTTCTTGTATTTTTTTTATTATTAAAAAAAAAAGAAAAAAAAAGTGAATCTACATTTAGAGGTTAGTATTTCTTTTCTTTTTCTCTTCTTTAAATTTTGTAATTTAATTTTCAAGTTATTTTTTTTTATTTCTTCTTTGTAATTTTTATTTATCTTATTAATTTATTTTTAGTTAATTTATTTCACGTATTTTTTTGTTTGTGTATTTTTATAGTAAGGTGTAATAGCGCAATAAGGTTAGTATCATAATTTCTCCTTCTTCTTTATTTTTATTTATTTTATTCCTATCTTTATTTTTATTTTATTTGTTTTGTTCCCATTTATTTGTTTTATTTCTTGTATGCATGGTCGTAGGTCATTATTACCTAATCTTGAACCTATAGACCTTGAACTTGAGAAAACACTTCGCACACACAAGCACATTAAAAACAAAATGGATTTACAAGAACCACAGGAGAGGCCATTTAAGGATTACTTTAGTCCTTTAGCCAATTTGAGCACATCATGTATCAGATACCAAAATGTAGCTGCTAGGAGTTTTGAATTAAAACCTAGCGTGCTAAATTGTCTCCCCACATTCTATGGCTTAGAAAATGAGGATCCATATAATCATTTGAATGATTTTCACACAATTTGCCAAACCTTTAAATATGAGAATTTTTCAGATGATGATGTAAAACTTAGATTATTCCCATTTTCTTTAAAGGATAGAGCTCGTTCATGGCTTAATACATTGCCTGCTAATAGCATTTCATCATGGGAACAAATGGTTACGAAATTTTTGAATAAATATTTCCCAGTGCATAAAACCAACGCTATTCGCAGGGAAATCTCGGAGTTTACCCAGAGAGATGACGAGCAATTTTTCGAAACGTGGGAGCGATTCAATGGGCTACTTTTGAAGTGTCCACATCATGGGTACGAGAAATGGCACCAATGCCAATACTTTTTGGAGGGACTATTGCCGAATATGCAAGAATGGCTAATGGCGACAAGTGGAGGAGAGCTAATGTCAAAAAGTGCATCAGAGATTTGGGAATTCTTCCAGCGACAAGCAGATAATTCCCAACAACGGAGTCGATCACTCAGGAATACTAGAAGGGTTAAGGGAGTAAATGAGGTTCAAATTGGCGAGTCAACTTCAGGAATCAAAGAAGTCAAGGAGATGGTTGAAGGACTTGCTCGACAAATAGCATCGTTATCGACTGCTAAATCAACAGAGCCACATGACCTTGACTCATTCTCAGATCAAGCCAATGCCATAGGAGTAATGAGAAAACCATCGAATTACAACCCATACTCCAACACATATAATCCTGGATGGAGAGACCACCCCAATTTTTCATGGTCTCAAGGATTCCAACAGAATGGACCAGCAGCTCCAGCTCCACCGATGCAACCAATTCCTCAAAATCCTCAAGCCTCTCAGCCACCATTTAGACCATTCAACCAGAACCAGAACTACTCTCAACCCAGACCATGGGAGGATTCATTCCAGAATTTCAGGAATGTTACTCACTCCACGATTGAGCAACAGAACCGCACCATTGATGGGCTACGCAATGAATTGAGAGCAGGCTTCAACTCACAAGCCCAATCAGTTTCAAGACTTGAGAAGATGGTGGGACAGCTTGCTTCTTCAGTTCAGACTTTGGCAATGACTGTCGAGAAAGGTAAATTTCCAAGTCAACCAGTGCCTAACCCTAAAGGAGTACATGAAGCAAGTACCAGTTCACCACAGCAGCATGGAGAGGTCAAAGCTATTATGACCTTGCGAAAAGGAAAAGAAGTCGACAATAAAGTGGAGATGCCAAAAGAAAATCAAATTGTACCTGTGAATGTTGAGGACTCATCACCGGAGGAGAAAGAAGAAACCAACCCACGAGAATATGTTCCCAAAGCTCCATTTCCTCAGAGGTTAGCTAAAGGAAAGAAGGGAAAATCCACAGGTGAGATTCTCGAAATCTTCAAACAGGTAAGTGTCAACATCCCTTTACTTGATGCTATAAAGCAAGTTCCATCTTATGCCAAGTTTCTTAAAGACCTGTGTACTAAAAAGAGAAATATGCATGTTCAAAAGAAGGCATTTTTAACAGAAAACGTTAGTTCTATACTCCAACATAAAATTCCTTTAAAATGCAAAGATCCAGGTTCCCCCACTATCTCATGTAGCATAGGGAACCACACAATTGAAAATGCTTTGTTGGATTTAGGAGCTAGTGTAAATCTGTTGCCTTATTCTGTTTTCGTGAAACTTGGACTTGGAGAATTACACCCAACTCCAGTGGTGTTACAGCTTGCAGATCGGTCCACAAAAATACCTCGTGGTATTGTGGAGGACGTGCTTATCCAGGTAGACAAGTTTTATTTTCCTGTTGATTTCATTGTAATTGACACTCAACCAATACAGGATTCAAGGAAGCACATCCCCATTATTCTAGGCCGACCTTTCTTGGCAACTGCGGATGCTCACATTCAATGTAGGACTGGAAATATGCAGTTGTCCTTCGGCAACATGACTATGGAGTTGAACATCTTCAACATTGCCAAACAACCTCACAACGCAGATGATGGAATTGTTGATGTGGATTTAATTGAAGCATTAGTTGATAACACTTTTGTTTCAAACCTTAGTGATGATCCTTTGCAAACATGTTTAACTCACTTTGGTTTGGATTTTGATATTGACAGATCAGTCGATGAGGTCAACGCCCTACTTGACTCAGCACCATCTATGGACATTAATAAATGGAAGCCAAGAGTTGAACAACTAGCACCATCAGAGAAGAAACTCATCCCAGCATCAGAATCACCACCAAAACTTGAGCTCAAACCATTGCCCAACACTCTGGAATATGCATTTTTGGGGGAAGAAAGTACTTTACCGGTAATCATCTCAGCATCCCTCAATGACGAACAGAAAGGTAAGTTGTTGGATGTTTTAAAAGAGCACAAAGGAGCATTAGGATGGACCATAGCGGATATAAAAGGTATAAACCCAGTAGACTGCATGCATTACATTCACCTTGATGAAAATGCTAAATCTACTAGGGAAATGCAACGTCGGTTAAATCCTAATATGAAAGAAGTTGTTAGAACAGAAGTTCTTAAGCTATTAGATGCAGGTATCATTTACCCCATTTCTGATAGTTCATGGGTCAGTCCTGTACAAGTTGTCCCCAAAAAGTCAGGAGTCACTGTAGTTGCAAATGCTGATAATGAATTGATACCAACTAGAGTAACTACAGGATGGCGTGTATGCATTGATTATAGGAAGTTGAATTCTGTCACACGTAAAGATCATTTTCCTTTACCATTTATCGATCAAATGCTTGATAGATTAGCAGGCCATGAATTTTATTGCTTTCTAGATGGCTACTCAGGATATAATCAGATTCCCATTGCACCAAAAGATCAAGAGAAAACCACTTTCACTTGCCCTTTTGGCACTTTTGCATATAGGAGGATGCCATTTGGATTATGTAATGCACCTGCTACATTTCAAAGATGCATGTTGAGCATTTTTTCTGATATGGTTGAACGATTCCTTGAGGTCTTTATGGATGATTTTTCTGTCTTTGGAGACTCATTTGATCAATGTTTACGCCATCTAACACTAGTTCTGCAGAGATGTATCGAAAAGAACTTGGTCTTAAATTGGGAGAAGTGCCATTTTATGGTAACACAAGGTATTGTTCTCGGTCACATCATTTCGAGCAAAGGTATTGAGGTTGACAAAGCCAAGGTGGATCTCATTTCTAATCTTCCTCCACCCAAAACAGTCAGAGAAGTAAGATCTTTCCTTGGGCATGCTGGTTTTTATAGACGTTTCATTAAAGATTTTAGCAAAGTTTCTAGACCCTTATGCAATTTACTTGCTAAGGATGCACTTTTTATCTTTAATGATTCATGTCTTGTGGCTTTTGAAAAATTAAAGCAATTGTTGACGTCATCACCCATCATTCAGCCCCCAAACTGGAGCCTTCCATTTGAGCTAATGTGTGATGCATCTGATTATGCAGTAGGAGCAGTATTAGGACAAAGAGTTGATCGGATTCCCCATGTTATTTACTATGCTAGTATGACATTGAATGATGCACAGTTGAACTATTCAACTACTGAAAAAGAAATGCTAGCAGTAGTGTTTGCATTGGAAAAATTTCGATCCTATCTCATTGGTTGTAAAATAATTGTGTTCACTGATCATGCTGCTCTTAAATACCTTTTTACAAAGAAAGATGCAAAAGCTAGACTAATTCGTTGGGTGTTACTTTTGCAGGAATTTGACTTGGAATTCAAAGATAAGAAAGGCACAGAAAATGTTGTGGCAGACCATCTCTCTCGTCTTCATTTTGACACAACTACAGAGCCTTTAACATTGAATGAGTCCTTTCCAGATGAACAATTAATGAATGTGGAAGTATTACCTTGGTATGCTGATATAGTTAATTATCTTGTTACAGGTAAACTTCCAGAGCATTGGACCAAGCAAGACAAGGCCAAATTCTTTGCAGAAATAAAGAATTTCTTTTGGGATGACCCGTATTTGTTCAAGTATTGTGCAGACCAAATTGTCAGACGATGTGTCCCAGAAAATGAAATTCAGAATATCCTTTCATTCTGCCATGAACAAGCTTGTGGAGGCCATTTCAGTGCTAAGAAAACAGCTACTAAAGTTTTACAATGTGGTTTCTATTGGCCAACTATATTTCGAGATGCTTACACTTTCTGTTCTTCATGTGATAGGTGTCAACGAATGGGGAGCATTACACGAAGGAACATGATGCCACTAAATCCAATTTTAGTGGTTGAGATTTTTGACGTATGGGGTATCGACTTCATGGGACCCTTTCCCCTTTCTTTTGGCCATCAATTCATACTGGTTGCTGTTGACTACGTATCGAAATGGGTAGAAGCAATTCCATGCAGAACCAATGATCACAAGGTTGTGATAGGGTTTTTGAAAAGCAACATTGTTTCGCACTTTGGATTCCCTCGAGCAATAATCAGTGATGGCGGTGCCCACTTTTGTAATAAAGCATTCAAAGCTCTTTTGACAAAGTATTCAATCACTCATAAAGTGGCGACCCCATATCATCCGCAAACCAGTGGCCAAGTGGAGATCTCCAATCGAGAAATCAAGCACATATTAGAAAAGACGGTGAGGCCGGACAGAAAAGATTGGTCATTAAGACTTGATGATGCATTATGGGCATATCGAACGGCTTTCAAGACCCCGATTGGGATGTCACCCTACAGGCTAGTGTATGGAAAAGCTTGCCACCTACCTGTGGAACTCGAGCATCGTGCATATTGGGCCATCAAGAAATTCAATTTTGACATGCAGCAAGCCAGCTCAGAAAGAAGATTACAACTGGCAGAGCTTGAAGAAATTCGTAATGATGCATACGAAAATGCCAAGATTTACAAGCAACGAATGAAAGTCTTCCATGACAAGCATATTATGAGAAAATCTTTCACTTCAGGTCAGAAAGTGCTTTTATTCAACTCTCGCTTGCACCTATTCCCAGGTAAGTTACGCTCTCGATGGTCTGGTCCATTTATTGTTCATACTGTTTTTCCACATGGGGCAATTGAAATTAAGGACCCAAAGAACGGTGTCACGTTTAAAGTTAATGGTCAAAGATTAAAGCCATATCTTGAGTACCAACCACATGGAGAAGACACCGAAATAAATTTGAGTGACCCACCAGATTTGAATTGATTTTTTTCTTTTCGGTGGTTTAATTTTTCTTTCTTTTCTTTTTATTATTCTTTTGCTAATTGAATTTATTTTTGCATAAGTGTGTTTGTTTTATCATTAAGTTTTCTCTTATCATTGTTAATCATGAGTCTCTTACTTAGACCGTTCCTCCTGAACATTCTTAAACCACTTCAACGTGTCAAAAATCATCTCAAAAGGCAGATTCAATTTTGTAAAACAAATCGCATTTGGGCTCTACAACCACCAGAGTTAGTAGCCTATGTTGAAGGTTTAGAACGCCAACTCAGAGATATTGAGAAAAGTGTTTTCGACATCCAGTTGGAGCTTGAGGTAAATTCAATAAGAGGACGATTTTGATTTTCTTTGTGTGTTTTAATTTGTTTTTCTGTTTTTGTGCTTTAGTTTGTTACCCCGGTGAAGTGGCGGATAACGGTACTCCGTGACAATTAAGTCGGTTACTTCAGTTTCCCATAATAACTGATATTCTGAGGCGAAGGTATGGACAGAACCGAGATTCTAGCAAAGCTTCACAAGAGATTCCCTTCACTCCCTCAGAATGCTCTTCTTACGATCTATAAAGCTCGGTCCGAACGCATGCGATTGCTCATGAGGAATAACATACCTGCTGACATCCGTTGGTTAATCGAGGCGAAAGTACGATTGGCGGGTGAGTTACCTCAAAAATTTATTGCATACATGCCTGGTTGTGGTAAAGGAAATTACGCAAGAAAACGACGAGCTCGAAGAATTTCTGTTGCTTGTCATAAGTGTGCCAGAATGAGTTGCAATAAAAACCGATGTTCTTTAGGAATGGTGTCTGATAACAGGGAAGATAAGATTCAATTCATTAGGGATGGCTTGAATAAAGAGTCATTGGATGATATCCTTTTGTCTCTTGAAACGCATCCCAGTGGATATGTGCAAGGAGCGATTCTCCAGTTATGGCCATTATTCCAGAAAGAGCATGCACGATATAGTCTCGGGAATCTGACTATAAAAGACCCTGTTTGCCAGTTTATAAGAAAATTGGATGGGAAGCCTATCCTCGACCCATAGAGGGCGTTCAAGCCGTTTCTGGACGTAAAACCAGAGGAAGATGTGAGCCACAGTCGCAACTACCTGTAAACATCCTTTTACTTTACTGTTATTTTATTTCATTTCACTGTTGTTTTATCATTTGCATTATTGTCTTTAATAATTTTATTACTGTTTGTTTTTACTGTTTGCTTTTTGACTATCGAGCCATGTGCTTTACGCATTATTTGACACTGACATGCCACCTCATACACAGTTGTGATCCATTGTCACCAAGATTCTTAAATATGACTTTTTGATAAGCACTCACCAATTGTTTTTGAGAAATATTCCAATGGCAGCTACTTCCGATAGGCAATTCAAGAACATTTGTGTGCTTTCTGGATTTACCTATGGCAAACATAAAGAGTTCGTTGATGCAGCCATAGATCTTGGTCGAAACATAGCAGAGCGAAAATTACACTTGGTGTATGGAGGAGGTAACCGAGGGTTATCAAAATTGGTCTCAGAAGCTGCTTTTATCAGAGGAAGCCAAGTGTTAGGCATCATCCCTAGAGTCCTAAAACCTTTGGGCAGTGTGTCTAACTCAACGACTGGAGAAGAGTTAGTCGTCTCAGGTATGCAAGAACGAATAACTGAAATGCTTAATCATGCTGATGCTTTTATTTTTCTTCCAGGAGATCTTGCAACACTAGAGGCACTTATCACACTAGCATCTTGGGCCCATCTGCACCTTCACCAGAAACCCATCGGTTTGTTAAATGTCAATAATTTTTATGATGGCTTTATCGCATTTCTTAACCATGCAATAAAAAGCTACTTTATTCCTTCCAGTGCGAAAAAACTTTTTATTTGTGCTCACACTGCTAATGAGCTACTTGACATGTTACAAGCTTATAAACCAGAGCCAGACCCCTGGAGTTTTGTGTTGGAGCGTTCAAATGATGATGGTAACAATAGTCGCAGTAAGAAGTACAAATTAGATTTAACCCTCCGCCTGTAAATATTTTCTTCTATGTTGCACCAACCAGGTGATGTCTTCTAAACTCTACTTCTTTCCTTTAAAACATTGAGGACAATGTTTCGTTCTGGTTGGGGGGAGGGAATAGTCGACAATTGTGGAATATTGGTTAAGTTTTTACTAATTTTTTGTTGTAGAAACTAACTGTTGCTAACTTTTTGTGTGTAAGATGGCTGAATATGGAGTGTAGTGACTCTAGAAACGCATCTTCATTGTTAAAAACAAAAAAACAAAAAAAAACAAAAAAAAAATAAAAACAAAAAAAAAATAAAAAAAAATAAAAAAATCTTTTTCTTTATTATGTTTTGATGATTATTTTTCTTCTTTCTTTTTAATTTCTCCTTTATAAATATACATTTTCAAACAAAAATTTTTGAGTCAAAGATGGCTGAATATAGAGTGTAGTGTCTCTAGAAACGCATCTTCTTAAGTTAAAAAAAAAAAAATCGTTTTCTATCATTTTCTAATTAGTTTTTCTGCATCATTTTTACATTTCTACATGCATATTTTCCTTTCACGTTAGAATAGGTTGGGGGGTAGACTGTTGTTTAAAAAAAAAAAAAAAATTTGTGATTTGTTTTAAGATTGGATGACATGATGATTTCAAATTTTAGTATTTGTATTATCTTTAGTATGAAGTGATGTTACACTATGTTTGCTACTCTACATGTTGATGTCGGAGACAAATATGAGTTGCTTGAAGGAATGGACATGTCATAATAAATACCAAGTGAGTTTTTGAGCCTATCATTTTTCTTGGAGAGTACCCCTTTTGCCCATTCTTTATACAGCTTAGCAGTTTATTATTGTACACGATCTCTAGATTTCTTTTGAGTTAACCCTAAAAAAAAGAAAAAGAAAAAAAAAAAAGAAAAAGAAAAAAATGTGTGTTACTACATTTGGAAGCCCATTTAATTAGTAGATATGGAAGATTATTTAGAGCCCTAAAAGATGATGGAAAGGCCGTCTTTGATCCGTTTGAGCCTTTTTAGCCATCCCTTTTATGAATATCCATAGTTAGCCCTTTTGAACCTTTAAAAAAAAAAAAAAAAAAAAAAAAAAAAAAAAAATTTCTTTGTCAACTTATTATCTTGACCCACTCCGATTTGGAGTATTACCCAATAAGATCCATCACCTATTTATGTTTGAGAAAAATGTAAATAAACATTTTGTATAGTGAAGTTATGCCTAGTTCAAAAAAAAAAAAAAAAAAAAAAAAAAAACAATTGTTGCTTCAAAAAATAAAAATAACAATAATAGGTGAAATCCATCTTGTAACTTCCAAAAAAAAAAAAAAAAAAATTCTGCATTTTCTCAAACATACATTTTGTTTTTCCTATTTCCCTTCTTTGTTAGCCATGTCCCTAGCCTACGTTACGTCCTAATAAAAGTCCTTCTTGATTTTAGGGAACTATAATCTGAAGTAGAAGCTAGTTATATGGGCTAAAAAGATGTAGTGATGCATAAAAAATAAAAATAAATAAATAAATAAATTGGGTTTACTAGCATTTTTATTTGACTAGAGATCGTATTATTTCTAAGCTAAGGGCATATTTCTTTCATTTTGGTGAGAGCATGTGAGATCACTTCTTTATTATTTTCTCTCAATTATCATTCATTGGAGTGACTATTTTTATTGGGTTTAATTTCTTTGTGAGAGTGTCACTACTTCTAGTGAGATTTTGGGGTTTGACATATCATTCTTGAAGGTAGCTACGACAAAGTCTACTGGGCTAATTCATGTGGATGGTTGATGTGGGTGTGATGTTTCTTTAGACTTGAGATAATGCTTATACTTTTATTTGATTGTTATCATTAATCTGATTGAATAAACAAGAGTGTTTAAAAATATAAATAAAAAAATAAAATCATTTTTGAATTTTGTTTTCGCTTTATTTGCTAGGGACTAGCAATAAGCTGGTTGGGGGGTGTGTTGTGTGTTAGAAAGTGCATATTTATAAAGGAGAAAATCGTTATTTTACATATCAAGTATTACTAACAACCCTTACTTTTATGTGTTTAAGTTTATTGTACTTTAATTATGTGTATTTTATTCTAATTGAGTATTTTATGTATTTTAGGGGCATCATAGTCATTTCACAATAAACGAGAGATCAAATGGCAAAACAGACATCATTTTTGAACTCAGGACGGTCGAAAACCTTAGGAGGAGTAAAAAAGGAAAAATGACACTGTTCACATGTACGATACTATTCACATGTACGGGTACTGTTGGCGTTACTGTGCAAATAGTGGCTGTTGACTGTACTGTGCAAATAGTGGCTGTTGACTGTACTGTGCAAATAGTGGCTGTTGACTGTACTGTGCAAATAGTGGCTGATGACGTGGCGAAATCCTGAGCGTCCAAACTGTTTTTAATCCGATGGCTATGATTTACTCGATGTAACTATAAAAAGGGGGCCTTCCCCCCCTAATTAGGACCTCTGAATCCATTTTTGGGATCCATTTTCTGTAATTCTCTCTCTATCTTGTATTTTCTATGTATTTTAATAAATTTCCATTTTGCCAATAGTTCAACTATGAGTGGCTAATTTTCTTTCAAGCTTGGGTTGAAGGTGAAGTCTCAACATGTGTCATGGGCTTGATTTGGTAAATTTATTTTCTCTTCCCCTCTAGTTTTTGTGGATGTTTTGACTTCTCGTCGACAAATAATACTAATCTTGTCTAGTACTGCCTTGGTTTCACCGGCTCCCTAGTATAAGGTTATTATTATTTGGCACGATAAGCCCTTAGCACCATATTTATTAGAGTGTGGTTCATGAGGTGTGGATTCCCCTCTCATGATTTAATTGGTATTAATATGGAATATTTAGCCCATGATGCATGTTGATACGGATCCAGATACCCAAGTACGTCATTTAATAGATTTATACTTCAATTTATTCCTGCCATTTTAATTCCACTTTTAGAATTTATTCTTGTCATTTTAATTTAAGTTTTAGCATATCCCAATTCATTTTCCATCACAATTCCAACCACTCATTCACAAAATTAATTTTATATATAATTAAAATCCACCTCCTCGTGGGATCGACACTCGCACCATTAATCTATACTACAACAGATTCGTGCGCTTGCGAGTTCAATAAAATTTGCACAACAGTTAGCTGTTGTTAAAACTTGCTGCTGCAGTTAGTGAAATACTGGAAAATGGAAATTAATTGATTTGCTTGTAACCATTGTGTAAGTTATGGGTTGATTTGCTTGCAACCATTGTGTACTGTCTATAAGGGATGACGTATAACAGTTTATTATTTCAGTAATACGTGAGAGTTTTTTGTTAACGTGTCCAATTTACCAATTCCTGCAAAAATGCTAGGCTAAAAAAAGAGGTAGGCTACGTTTGAAATTTGTTCCTTTATGTTTGAGGATGCGTAGAGAGTCATAGCATTATCCAAAAGCCAGTTTATTTCGATTATTCAGGTCATGGGTGAAGTTGAATTGGTGACTCAGTTCACAACAGATTATACATTTTACTTGCATTTGTTGCATGGGTGAAGTTGAATTGGTGGTCATTAGCATAAAGAAGCAGTTGGTAATTTTGAAGTTTAATAATTACTGATGTGCAGCAAAACCCAACCGTCCAGGTGCAACATCATCACCATCAACATCCTCGCAAAATCCACCCCAACTATACCTCTTGGACTTCGCTTAACGTTCACCGACGCCATTTCACGGTGATTGCCAGGTAGGACTCTCGATGTCCTCTGCTGACCTAAGGAGTTAGGTTTCGTAAAATTGACAGTGACCCTATCATTTGTGATGTTTTTATTGCCAGTGAAACTTTGGAAATTATAACGTATTGAATGTAGTTTTAATCTTCTTCCAACTGCACAAACACATATCAATGCAAGTGGTAAATTTGTGTGTTGGCACAAAATTGTTTTCTCATCATTAACGTGTAGATTGACGATGGTACATGAAATATCTGGAATCTCAGTTTTATTGTCGTAATGGTTGGCCTCTTATGGTAATTAATAGGGTAACCTTTAATATTGAAGATTGTAGGAATGTCATTGATACTCATGACTAACCCCGTAAACAAAGTAATAAATTTGTTAATTGCAAGCTTACTGTATTGCTACGGAATAATGTCAATGTCAATAGTTAGAGTTTGCTGGAATTATTACTTAATTAAGGGTCCGTTTGGGGCAGGTGCTCCCCAGGCAAATTAATTCACGGGAAAATCTCCTGGAACAAACCATGGGGAGCAGTTGTTTAGGGGCAGCGCGGCTTCCCCAAACGGACCCTTAATTGCTTGAGACTAACCTTTTGGCTGTCAATTATTTGTTACTGATGATAGTACGTTCATTTTACCTGATTGGGTTAGGAGTGATCACATGCCTGTTTCACGTGGCAACGTAAGGAAATCCAGACGCGGTGGGAGAGTGAGGACTGGTCAGTATGCAGACAGGATCAGTGCTTTACCAAATTCACTCCTCTGCCACATACTAGCATATCTACTAACGAAAGATGCCGTGGCAACTTCCATCTTATCTCAAAGGTGGAAGCATGTTTGGACTTCACTGCACAATCTTTCATTTGACGATAGGTTATGTTCAAGGCATCTTGCCTTTCCTGAAGTTGTAACCCAACGATTTATAGATTTTGTTCAGACAGTGCTTCTGCGCACAGAGCCAGGAAATATTGACAGGTTTTCTCTGCATTGGTCCAGACCAACTAAGTTGTCTTATTTGCACCTTTGGCTGTCTTCTGCAGTTAATCGTCATGTTCGTGAGGTGGAACTGGATTTCGGTCAAAACAACCACATTCAGTTACCCGACATGTTGTATACTTCCACAACACTTGAAGTACTTAAACTACATTCCCACTGTATGATCAATGTCCTCGTTGATGGACCTTATTTTCCGGGGGTTAAAGTTCTTCACATGATGCTGCATCACCCTAAGAATGCATTAACAGAGAAGATGTTTTCCATTTGCCCGTCGTTAGAAGATTTGTCCATCCACGCTTATTTGTATGAGGACAGTCCTCGTACAAACTTTATCATTGACAGCGCAACACTGAAGCGGTTCATATTTAGGGTTACACTACAGGATAACTATTTTAGCGAAATTGAGCACAGTGTTATGCTAAAGGCGCCAAATCTACAATACCTGTATATTGCCAGTGACATTTTGGGTTCCTATGTGTTGCATGACCTCCATTCTGTGAACGAAGTTGTATTGGATATTTTCTATGGGGAGTGGACAAATGGTGATCCTAACTGCGTAGTACAACTGCTCGCAGGGCTGAACAAAACAAAGTTCCTTTCCGTGAATGCTGGCATTACATATGTAAGTATTGCATGACGCCTGATGATGATTTCTTTATGTAGTGCATTTTCATATGTTATTTGTGTCGACATTCACTCATGAAAATTCGATGAAATAGATAATGTAGTTCACGGGTCCTTCGGCGTATGTAACAGTTGCATAGCAAGCGCTATTTATGCAATGTAGGTTCTCCTACTGTATTCAACCAATTTCTGTGTCCATGGACAGACACTTGACAAGTGTTATGACAAATTTTGTCCCTTATTTCCGGAGATGACTTCTTTGGATGTGACGCTTACAGGAAGTGGGTGGCGAGTTCTGCCTGTATTCCTCAATGCCTCTCCCAATTTGCAGAGTCTATTGGTACACAAGGTGAGCAACTGATCTTGACATGGTGATGATATAATATAACGTAATTAAATTTCTGCTCATATGAGTTGTTTGTATGCCCAGCAATGTTGGGTTGAATTCACCGAAGAACAGTTTGAATAGATTCAGCAGGAAATGGTGCCCGAGTGTTTGCTGGAACGTGTAAGAAAGATTGAAATCAAGGGAGCCGAGGGCGATGAAGATGAAGTACGTGTGCTGGAGTATTTTATCAAGTTTTGTAAACGCTTGGAGGTGATGGTCATAATGTGTAAGGGCTCCATTTCAATGAATGCACGCAGGAACTTGAGGCGAAAAATATCACAGTTACAAACTGGCTCTAATGGGAGTGTGATTCAAGTTCTGTGACGGATTCGCGGCCGAGTGTGTTTAAAAGTACATGTTTGGTGCAGTGTTTATGTAAGCGCAGGTGATCAGTGACTAGCATTATATGATTGTTCTTGCGACTTTATGATTTGATTTTGGGCACCTTTAAATATTTTTAACTACTACCCGTATGTGTGGGAAGTCCTATTTTTATTCGCATATGTGGAATATATATCCTTAAATTAATGGACTATGAATGCTGTTGGTACTACTTGTAACATACATTTCAGGCCTGCTTTGGTGAAAATTGATGGGAATATTAGTTACTAAATGTGATTTTGGTAACTAGTGGTTTATTATCTAAACTCCAATAAGCACGCCTGAATTTGTAAAATATGTCTTCATTGTCATTACATGTGTACTTGGTGTTGGTCCAGTATGCACCGACATAGTTTTCTTTTCTCCACTGGTGCTATTAATTGTGAAAGCAATACAGGAATAGCCAGCAACAAATGGCACTTGGGGTGACCTTCCAATTCATCAATTGTATGAAGAAGAAATGATATCATAGCGCGGATTATTATTTTTTATTTACTTTTCATAAAATGATTAATATTAAGAGATAATGAAAATTGTCAGTTACAATATAGAAACAAACTAATAAAACAATTATTTCTCGTCTTTTTCATTACAAAAAATTGATAAAGAAATATTTAAATTATTTTGAAATAGAGTAATTGTTTAGATGTAATTTTTTACCCTTCTTTACTTAAGTTAATGCAAATATTTTAAATGAGTGGTAATGACTATGTACAATGTTGGGGTGGAATAAAAAAACTCAATTTAGTTAAGTGTGCAATTAAATTTACCCTTTTTATTTAAGGACAAAAATTGAACCAAAACTACAAAATCCTTGTTCAAATGAACAAATATGATTTTATGAATTGATAAACTCAAGATTTTATGAATTGATAAACTAACACTATGGAAAAATATATTAATAGTAAATTAATATATTTTTTTCTACATAATCCAATAATTGCTAGTATGTGAAATAACTATTATGTTACAAACAAATAATAAAATATTAATTATATATAATATGAAATTAAATTGATTTTCATATTTTGTGCATTTCATCCATTTGAGATGGTAAAATATCTTGCGTTAGAGAAAAAACAGGTATAATATATCTCACATGGGAGGAAATTGGCTGCCATTTTGTTAAATTAATATATATATATATATATATATATATATATATATATATTGTAAATAATGGTTAGTAAAAGAAATACAATGTTTACCTATCTATTAAATTAATTAGTTTATTAATTAATAAGAGCATTATTAATTTAAATAAATATTAATAAATGTAAGAATAAGTCATGTAATTGAAAACGTAGTTCAATAATCTAAAAAGAATTTAAAATATTATGGACTTATATGTTAAAATTTAACAACTTTTAATTTTTCTTATTTTATATAAACAATATGGGCATTTCATGTTAATAATCTAACAAATGCATCTAACCCGTTGTACAATTTTTGGGTTGAATCTAAAGGTGGATTTGAAAAAGATACAAAATGGGGTACCAAACACCATGGGTAATATAGGGGGACCCCCTTCTCTTGCCCTTCGACACACCTAGCACGACTGAAGTCAAACACATCAAACGGCAAGACACACATTAACAAGACCAGGCAAAAGATAAAAACTGACTCATGCTTGTGATTAACATACTGCAACTATGAAATTTTCAACAAAGTATACAGTAATCTATTAATGACATTCCTGACGTCAGGATCAACGTCGAAGGTTTTCCGAATTCAAAATTAGATTTACTTTTGAGCGGGAATAAGGAGTCACATTCCCGCCCTCTGAGAACATTCCTTACATGGCGCGATTTTTTCCCATAGAGTTCCCATGACGGGGGATGCAGCAAACTTCAACGGTCACAAAGTCCAGAAATTCAGAAAAGGCACACCATGGCTGCATATTTAGGCCAACCAATCAATAAATGGCACTCATATGGAGGCTGCACCAAAAATTACTAAATGAAGTACGTTGGTATTACAAAATGAAAATACTATATTCGGATTATTTGTAAGTATGGAATTTTTTTTTTCATAGCTGAAACCACCTGATATTCGACGTATTTTAAGCAATTGTACCGGCATTTGCTGTTTAGTTTCTGTGTACCCTTATGTCTGACGTTAAACATTTGAACTTATGTAATTACCTGTATGATTCAATCAATCCACTCATCTGCCTCCAAAATTATTTCTGTAGGTAATGCAAGTGTTTGCCACCACATAAATAGCAGGATTTTGCTTTTGTCACAGAGGATAAGAAAGATCATGTCTTCTTCGTCAGATTCAGACAGAGAAGGTGATGAATGGTATGAAATCGTAGATGTTCCTGATGATGCAATGTATTCTGATAGTGAAGACGAGTGGGCGGATGACGAGGGAGACACGGTGATAGAAATAAACGGGGGACCGACCGACCAAGCGGCCCAACAATCTGGAAATTTACAAGCAGATGGCTGCGAACATGGCCACGGGAGGACCGATCAAGGGTCGGCCACTAATTATAAAATGTTGAAATCTACTGATATCATTGGCAAGCAATTTGTATCTGAGGAGGATGCTGAATCATTCTTCAACGAATATGCCAGGGTCAATGGATTTGGGGTGCGAAGACATAACAAGAGATGGAACACAAAGGGAAAATTAATTGGGAGGATTCGGGTTTGTAGCAGACAAGGATATCGCCATGAGAAGTATTTAGACCGCGATAATCG
Organism: Citrus australasica; assembly: GCA_029618585.1. Lineage (NCBI taxonomy): Eukaryota > Viridiplantae > Streptophyta > Magnoliopsida > Sapindales > Rutaceae > Citrus > Citrus australasica. Next base: position 7,735,003 of record JARCIV010000006.1, read on the forward strand.
GAAGCGAGAGGCCAGGCCTATTACGAGGAGTGGTTGCGAGGTTCAATTTCGTATTGCTGCTAAAGATGGACAAAATGGATGGGTTTGTACTCATTTTAATGGCAAACATAACCACAACCTGACGCCTTCACATCATGTACACTACATTCGATATCATCGGAGGTTAACAGATGCAGATTTTGCAGCAGCCTCTTCGCTAAATAAAGTTGGAGTGACACCACCACAAATACATGAATATATGGTGGAAAGGTCTGGTGGGTATAAGGAAGTTGGATACTTGAGGAGGGATGTCCAAAATCGATTGGACTATGCAAAACAGAGAAAACTGAAGGAAAATGACACGGAGACGTGCTTGTCGTATCTAGAAGGGAAAAAGAGCGCTGATCCTGCATTCTATTATCAATTTACAGTCAACGAAGATAACAGATTAGGGGATCTTTTTTTGTGCGACGGAGGAGCCCGTGCTGATTACGCGATTTTTGGTGATGTCCTTGCCTTTGATGCAACATATCGGACTAACTCATATCGGAAGCCATTTGTTGTTTTGTTGGGGATAAATCACCATAGACGGACCATTGTTTTTGGTTTTGCATTATTGTCAGATGAAACAGAGCAAACATACACATGGTTATTAGAGACTTTCTTAGCAGCAATGGATAGGAAACAACCGAAGACAGTTATAACTGATGGTGACAAGGCCATGCGGAAAGCAATATTGAAGACGTTTCCGCTAGCTACGCATAGGCTTTGTTGTTGGCACCTTGGCCGAAATGCACAATCGAATGTCAACAGGGAGTTCACATCGGACTTTCGTCGATGCATGCTTCGACCATACAGTCAAGAGCGTTTTGAAGAGAAATGGAAAGAAATTGTTTTGCACCACAATGTTGAATCCCATGAATGGGTTGTGAAGATGTATAACGAGAAGACTATGTGGGCCGAGGCATACTTAAGGGGGCATTTTTTCGGTGGAATGAGAAGCACCCAACGATCGGAAGGAATGAACGCCTATCTTAATCATTATGTCAGCATCAAGATGCGGCTCATTGCATTTGTAAAGCAAATGGATAGGCTTATGGACAGGCAACAAGAGGTAGAAGGCAAAGATGATTTTGATAGTGCCGAAGGGCAGCCAGTGTTAATTACACACATGAAACCATATGAGGGAGCAGCTGCCGATGTTTTCACAAGAGCAATGTTTCGTTTGGTGAGAGAGCAAATACTGCAGGAAGGAATGCTTATAGCTGTACAAGTCATAAATGATGAATTGTCAAGAGTATTCCGCGTAAAAAAATAGAAAGTTTCAGATAAAGAATGGCGGGTTCACGTACAAGGGACACGGACTACAGTTTCATGCACTTGTCTCATGATGGAGGCGCTAGGAGTACCCTGTTCACATTTGTTTGTTGTAATGAAGGTTGACAATCTGGAAGCAATTCCAAGTTGCTTGATTTTATCTCGATGGACCAAACACGCCAAGCTTGGAATAAGTAATAAACTGCAGTGTACATGGACGCACCACTACATGACTGAGGCAGCACGATTGGGGTCACTCCATGCTGCTTGCCGAAACCTACAAAAGGTAGCTGCAAAAATTACCCAGGCTTTTGACATAGCAATAACACAGATACATAAACTTTCCATGCAGTTGGAACTAATGTCAGGTGAGAGTGCGAAAGAACAAAGAAAATCAGAATTCGGCAAACGATTTCAGGTTGAAGACCCGATGGTTGTCTTAACAAAAGGTTGTCGCAAGAAGCCAAAAATGGGTCCTCCGCAGCAACGAAAATGCAGCCGCTGTGGGAACGAAGGACATACCGTACGGAAGTGCAAGACAAAATTACAGAAAAGAGGAGAAGATATCGAAGTTGCAACCCAAAACAGTCTGTTCATGGGGTATTGCACCCGTCTAAACATTCAGGAATTCGAACAAGAGGCACCGAACCAAACAACAGTGTTCACAACCAGCAACAAATGGCACAACACCCTAATATCAACAGCCATGCTAGCAGTTCAGATTCGTGGTACCAACAGTTTGGAATTAGTACGGACAACGATTCCATGGATGACACCATGATGCATAGTCTGATACCAGAATATAATGAACGTAATGGTAGCATGTCAACGTTTGCAAGTGATTATGCCAATATTTGGCTCGGCAACTGAATATAAGTTCGCCATGTACTCATACTGTATTACCATCTTCTGTACAAACCTTTTGATCATTAACAGTAAACCATATGTTATTACATGACAATCTAAATAATCTGTAAATTGCGATAGGTTCATAATGGCCAACACATATGCAATGGGTTGAAATATGTGGTCTCTACTAATAATGCACAATAAAGGCAGCAACATCGAATACAACTCATCCCCATATATAACCAGTTTTAGATTCTCTTCTCTGGCCAAGGGAAAAAACACCCATGACTATTGATAGTGGACTGCAGGGGGTACATAAGAATATACGCAAAAGAGGCATGATCTATGGAGCCGATTCCAAATAAAATATCAATTACTTTCCAGACCTCTACACCGTTACCATGAGAGTTGTTTACATAATTTCTTAGGTACATTATATGCTAATATTCGAATACTATCCGAACCACTGAAGATGATTTCTCATAGGTATTGTACATATGTTTGGAAATAGAAGCTATTGATATATGCAGTTGTTTTGGGGTTTCAATTGCATTTGCTGAGTTCGAGTTGCAACTCAGCAACAACTTACACTATCAAAAGAGGCTTGACACACACCTACTACCAAGGACAACAATCTTACGATCCACATTAACACTTCCCTCTTAAACTGTAACATTTGATATATTCTGTAAAAATTCAATTAAATCCATAAAACAAGGTGACATGTACACAATTATATCAAATGAATGAATACTATCATAATCAAATTTATAAGTAACGAACCAACAACCCCAGCATATAGTTAACATATATTTACTGTTTTCTACTTCAAATGCTTCCATGTGGTGGGTTAGTTATCCGCCTAGTTAGCAATCATGTACAGATTACATCAGAAGATAACCTCAATTGCCTATATCATATATCCTTTCCCATAAACATATTAACACTTTGATGCCTTGTAATTCCTCCACCTCAATCCGTAGCTAATTATTGTCCACTACTACGGTGCATGCTAGCACGTTCAATAACTCTTTCCTTAACCAAATTGTCTCGAAAGTGAAGTAGTTGTAAAATCAGGCTTGAACTCTCTGCATCTGAGTCGCACGTCATCTGAAACAGAAAAATGTTAACTGTATATTGTCATTGCTTTAGCGACCACACAAACAAATTGTAACTAAATACTAGATCATGTAAGTACCTCCGTCAAAGACCGCTGCCTTTGATGAAGTTGCTTCATTAAAAGACAAACATACAGTCCTGAATCAGTGGGGTGGAGGTCTTTTGGCATTAATGATGGATGTGAAACCTCACAACTTGAAAATGGGATACCAGCACAACAGAAAGTCGGCCTCTCACCATTGAGAACCACGTCAAAACATTTAAGCTGTAAAAGTAAATCATTCCTATTTATCCTCGGCATGCAAGAAATTCCATAAAGAACTACCAACAAAGCTACTGAAAAATTACTAAAATTTGCTGCTACAGTTGCAGTAAACGCTACACTCACAATGCGATGCACTTCCATGAGGAAAAGGTTTGTGGTCATACAACTTGCCAATGGATCCCATATCTCCGCCCGTAGCTAGGCAATTATAACAACTAGCAAGTACCAATGCCCTATCCCATTACATATAGGCACAATAATCTGTCATATCACATGTACTAAGTTAACAAAAACATAACACGACAGTTTAATCAAACTTTACATAATTAAATTTATCATGAATATAACCTTACCATGTCACATGATTCCATATGAGTCCAAGTTTCATTATCAGATGCTATTTTTCTTAACCAAGTTTCCAACACAGTATCGTCGGCTGCAACAGTTTCCTGCAAGTGGGGTGAAGACTAAATAATTTGCAGCTATCCTCCTCATGACCGCGTATAGGAAAAATATGAAACAACGTAATCATTGTCACCACTTTCAATGAATTCCAAACATATACATTGGAATATCTCAAATGTTTCCATAAAATTCAAAATCTACCAAACTGGAATAATGATCCATAATTTATAACTAAAATTAATGCAAAAGTACCGCGCCAAGGACGGGAAAAAACCAACAACCGCGCTCATCTGTGCCTTTGAACTGCTGGAAGTCACTTAGCATTTCAGACAGAGTACAAATAATCTACAAAACAAATAAATTTCAGCTTAATGATCCAACAATTATTTTCAAATAGTTGAATATTTGAGCCGATGCAAATGACCAACCACTTAAAATATGCATGAAATTTTAAAGATGGTGAGATAAAATTCGCAGACAATCCATACCTGACCATTAATAACTCGTCGCGGTGCTAAAGACAATATGATATTCCTACTCAAACTATTCCTTTTTGTCTTTACAAGCGTTTCCCTGAGGACAGAGATAATAAGTGAATGCCAATGACATAATTAAGCATGCAATCCATCAAACATACTTATCCATTACTTAAGCCGACGGTTCAATTTATATCCAATCCTTCGTGTAATTGTACTTACCATTTGTCTAAGCCTTCATCCATTATGTAATCAAGTAACTTTAACTCTTTAGAGTGTAGCGACATCGGAACCACAAATGGACCTGCCCTGTATTGGCGTAATACATGCTTCTTCGGATTTTCCATTGATTGTCCAGTTTGATTTCTGGGTGCATTGTTACATACAATTACTGATCTTGATCCTGGAATATCAACATTCCCAGCTACATGTTCAGACATTCTGTAAATCCTTGATACATCAACACCATTGCCATCTACAATCAACGGCACTGAAGGTGATGCACATCTGTGCAGTTCAGTACATCTGCCTTCATCTGAATCAATAATACTACCTCCAGCAGATGCCTTCCCTCTCTCTGGCCTTACACTAACGCAGAACTATGAAGAGAAATACCAACTTCAATGTTGCAAATTTTATTTATTTGTAAAAGGACATTGACAATTCACATACATATCTCATTAGTTTAAAAAAAATTTCAACGATTGTCGAAACTCACACTGTGGTATTCGCATAAACAATAATTTACCTTTGTGCTTCTATAACCCCCTTTCTTCTCTATCCACTTAAGTAACCTTTTTATCTCTGGCCCATTCCATAGTGCTACTGGGCATATTGATCTATCTCCACGAACTCCTCCGTACACAATTGAATTAAAATACAGTATCTGACACACAACACAATCAAATGCATCATATATTTCATCTCAATGCAAATGGTTCATTCAAAACTAAATAATACACCCAAATCTGTTAAAATTTCAGTATAGGTGGAATTACAATAAAAAACTATTACCTCAAGCTATAGCACACAACCACCAACATATGCAAGATTGTCTTCTTTGTACCTAATAATACCTTGCATCAATCTATTGAAGCTAAATGTTGCCCAGTTCATCTTCTTAATACAGTTAACATCAATTAAAGAATATAAAAATGATGAACTTATGTGTACGCCAATTGGGGGACACAGTACAGTGCACAATGTAAACAACATAAATGTCACTTTGAAATCATCGTCAACCTCCCTACAATTACGCAGAATATCAGATAATGTCTTAATGTTAATTCCACTAGACGTTGCACTAAACTTTTCTAAGTATATTGCCACTCTTGACCTATCACCCTCTAACTGAATAGGCATTCCCCCATCACTAACTCCCATGATGTAACTAAAACTATTACAACTCAGTTCTAAATTTGCACCGTTCAATTCTATTGTATAACTCGTTGTGTCAATCCTTTCAAATAACCAACTACATAGTTTTCTTTTTAACCTTCCACAACTTATCTGAATCAGCCTGCCCAATCCTATATCAGATACTGCTTGTTTTTGTTCATCTGTCAATTCTGACACTATGGCTGCTAGCCTGTCAGGAGCACACCTAGTGGGAAATTTTGCTTCTGATCCGTCATATTTCTCTGCTGGGTAATGCTGACTTTTATATTTATTTTTTCTCTCAGGTGGCAAACTCTTAAATTGTAGTCCAATTTCCTTGCGAACCTGGGCAATTCCATATGACAAGATTCAGTCAGTTTTCTACACAGCTTAAAATGCATGCACAAGGTTAACAACAATACTTCAATTTTCCTCACCTTTTTCGTAATGCATGCCCTTCCATCCGTTACTTTCATTCGCCGTACAGCTTCCCCACTACTCAATTCCAATAAACAAAACATAAATCATGATTAGTTATGCTGCACACAAATCGCCTCTTCAGTTGTCATGTACCTTAGATAGACTATCAATGTATGTATTAGCTTATATCCCAATATACTTACAAAAAGCTTACGAATCCATAGTTGCAATGACCATCTTCATTTTCTTCAACATTCTCATCTTCTGAACATTTGTTGCAACATCCGAATTCCCACTCCTTTCGCTTGCGACATGACCCCCATTCCATTCCTACAACTAAATCGCACCATAATCTATCACATATTTTGCTTTTGGTTTTGAAACATGATTATTGCAATCACCTGTCAACTCAATCAGTCAAATCTTTTATCCCAATTAAATACGTCATAGATATCTCACCACTACTACATTAACTACTTTTCACTAAGTGTATAGGAAATAGCTAATTTACATATTACAGAAGCGACGCCACCATCTAAGTTCAATTAACCAACTACAATCAGCTTACCGACCACTTGTACATGGAAGCCTCACAAAATCTACATTACCCACAGCATTATTAACTGTTCACGTCATTTTCAATGCAATAGTTCATCACTCACCAAAGTTAACAGTTTCCAAACAAAGAATTCAAATAAACTATTAGTAACTAAGCTAATCTCTACTGCACAAACCTGTATTTTCAATGAAATTCTGTCCTTCGTCAAGGTTTCCTTTCATAAGGACAACTTACTAAGATAACTGAATTCAACACATAAAATGTTGCCATTTTCTACTTCTTTCTGTCAATTTCTATTTTGCAACCAACCCTAACGTCCTATGCCCATTTACACTTTTTCATGCCTACCCAGTCAACCACAATCAATTAATTATGCACATGGACACAAGTTTATTGGGAATTTTGAATTTTCAGCTTCGACACATACCTCAACGCTGCAGTAAGCCACTCGGTAAGTGCTGGTTGATACCAAATTGCAACTCTATGATGTACACCGACTTTGCACAGTATATCTTTGCTCACTTTTCTCAGCCGCGATTGAAATGGTTGGATTCCACTGTTGGCTACCAACCCAATCGCCTAGAACTGACAATAATTATTAATCTCACAACGTAACTTAATCAGTGAATAAATCCCCAATTATGCAGATAAAAACCCAATCTTCTTTGCAAACACTCACCCTATAACTGATTACCTTGTTTTCCTGTAATAAAATCTAAATAATAAATATTCAATACTTCATTACAGCTTTCGAAAATACTTTCAACACAACACAACCGACGACCATTGCCTGCAAAACTTCATCCGTGGGAAGATTTGCAGTTGCTGCTAAACGCGAGTGTTTTTTTTTTCGATTTACACGTGCACCGTCCTCAACCGGTTACCCGTTTTCTAAATGGTAAATCTCGACCGTTAAATTTCTTTCTCCCCAATCTAAAGGCTCATTCGCTATAAGACAAAAGAGTGGGGTACCAAACCCCTGACGCAACATAGCTGGATCCTGTTTTTAATCATGAAGGGTGAAATTGGTATTTTGTTAGTCAACTAACGATTATAACGGAAAAGTAGTAAAATGATATTTTTATAAAGATATAGCAAGAAAATGATAGGAGACAATACTTGTTGTAATCATTTGATACTTGATAATTTTTGAAGTAGTGAAATGATAATAACCCATAAATTTAATTTTGCCATTTAAAATCGTAAATACCCAAATGCAAAATTAAATTATTTTTTCTTTTATTTTAAATTTTTAAGAAAATTTGTTAGCCATCCACTCTAAGTTTACCTCGTTATAAACATACTACAAAAATTTTAATTTATTTAATTTTTTACCCTAAATTTATAATTTATATCGACCGTCCACTAAAATATTAATAAATATTTAAAAAAATCTTAGTAAAATAACTAATTTTACCCTTTAATTCAATGGCATTTTTAACTTTACATCATAAATAATAAAATAAAATTTAAAAATTTATCAGACATTCACCATAAGTCTAACATGTTATCAAAAATACTTAAAAGTTTGAATTTATTCAAAATTTCACGTTTAATTTATAATTTGTATCAATTATCAACAAAAATATCAGCTACTTTTTATACTTGATGGCGTCATAAGGGTAATTTAGATGTTTAATATACTAAAGAAATAAAATAATAGTTTAAACTATAAAAATAATAAATTATTTTTCATAACTAATATTCAATTAAATACACTTGAAACTATAATTTTTCCCTTAATTAAAAGAGTATATGATTTTTCTTCACAAATTTACATAATCAAACACTATGCACAAATTATCCTAATAATTCATAAACACCCAATCAATCCTACCCTTAAATTCAATTTCACAATTTAAAAAAAAAGCACTAATTTTTTTTCTCAATTTACCTTCACAAATTAACAAAATCAAATCCAAGATCCACAAATTACCCTAAACACTAATTCATAAACAACGATCATTCCAATCTTTAAATTCAATTTCATAAACATCTAATCAAATCCAATTGGCAATGTTATAACCACCATTGCCGTCAGTGCTTCCACTAGCCTCGTGAATAGTTACGACCACCACAAGACTCTTTAATATTCAATCTCATAGCGCAATGTAAGTTTTTGTCAATTATTGCCAATGATTGAAGGATTTGATACCAATTCAACGTTGATTTTGTGAATTCTAAAAATTTAGAGAGAGAAGGTAACGTGGAAGATAGTGAGATATATTTTATTTTGTTTTTGGTTTTATAATTATATGGTTGATGAAGGATTTGATACAAATTGTGGTTAGGGAAAAAAATTGTTGGTGGTTTTGTTTTTGAAAAAAGAGAGTTTGCCCAGTCTGTTGAGTTATTTTTTTTTAATTTTATTTTATTATTGATGGCGCAAAGTTAAAAAAAAAAAGACCTTGAATTCAAGGATAAAATGATAGTTCTACTTAGATTCTGTTGAACTAATGGTATTCAAGTAGATAGTTAATACAAATTATAAAGCAACAGTAAGAATTAAATAAATTTAAATTTTTGTAATAACTTTTATAATAGAAGAAAACTTAAGGTAAATGGGTAATAGTTTTTCTATTTTGCATATTAAATGTATAAATTAACTTTATAAGATCATCAATTATAAAGGCAGTTAATATTTTGATGAATGATTAATACAAATTATAAACTGAAGTTAAAAACTTTATCAAATTTAAAATTTATAGTACTTTTTATGACAAAATAAACTTAAAGTACATTAACGATAATTTCTAAATTTTTAATTGATAAACCAATTATTTTCCCAATTTCCCTTCAACCCCAAAGAAAAACCACCCAAAATCCTCCACCCAGATATAAAACTCTTTTCCCCTCCGAATTCATAAAAATTTGGCAATCTCATATTTCATTTACGACTCTTTACACAATAAAATCAAACCCTCGATTTTTACCATTTAATTTATTTTTTCCTTTCGACAATCCAAACAACAATCTTACACGTATCATCAAATCCCTAAATTTTGAAAATCAATAATCCCCAACTCTTCACAGTTCACACAACCACCGCACACACTGTCGCCGCACATTGCCTTGCCGCGGCTTTCCGTTATTTGAACTGTCAAGATCTCCAAAAATAGCCGAAACAACGTTTGATGCTCTTTCATTTGGCTTTAAAAATTTTGAAATTACTCAATCCCTCACTTCAACAATTCAACAATCCATCTCCAATCGCGACACATCTATGACAGTCAAGATATGAGACCTTGGTTTCTAGTTTCCCAAAAAATAAAATAAAAATTAAATCCATGAGTTGCTAGATGAAATTATGCAATTCAAATTTTTAATTTTTTTTTTCTCTCTGAAACCAGATTGGGTGCTTTTGACATAATAATGGTGCCCCTGGCTGTAGGTTTTGTCTTCGTCGGAAGGTAGAGGATGTGTCTGTCCAACCGACTTGCATTTGGGCACGAGGGTTTGGCTTGGCAAAATTCTGGGGATATTCATTAGGGAAATTTTTGTTTGAGCTGACTCTGATATCAAAGATTAAAAAAAAAAAAAAGAAGACATTAGTTTGTGTACAAAAATTAGCGAGAACCGAGATAGGCAAAACAAAATGATTTTTTTATTATTTCGAATCTGCATTGGGGGCAATATGATACTCTCGGGGTCAACACGATCAGCCAAAAAAAACCGCCATCTATTTGCAAATACGCAAAATCTTAGGAGAGTAATCTAAAATTATCCTTCTTGAGGGTCCGCCTATGGTACCACAGTGGTACCATACCACTGCTGGTACCAGCCATTGGATCCAGCACTGGGCTCACTGTAGGCTGGATCCAATGGCTGGTACCAGCAGTGGTATGGTACCACTGTGGTACCATAGGTGTGCCCCCTTCTTGAAGCACACAACACAGTCAGCATTTGATAGTCCCAAAGATGCCTTCTCTCTGGGGGATGGAAGAGCTGGTTGGGGTAGAAGGTTCAATTATGAGAACTACTGGAGCTTACATGAGGAAAGCAAGAATTTAATTAGTGACGTTCGGTGTAATATCGATGCATCTGAAATCCTTAATCTGATGATCTGATCGATAATTTCCTCAGCAGAATTGAGATGACTAGAGAGTCATTGAAGCATGAAGTGCCCAGCATTTTGGAAAAAGGAAAAAAATTATTAAAAGACCTTCAAGATATGCTTGTCGACATCAAAAGTGGTCCCACGTGCTTTCAGAGTTCAATTGAAATTAAAATCTTGGAAAGGCAGATTGAAGATTTTACGCGGGATGATGAGATGTATTTGGTGGGAAAAATCATGTTTTTAAATTTTTTATAAAATCTTTTAAAAATAGCTCTCATATAATATATAACAATTTGTAATCTAGAAATTGTATCTTAAAAATTTGAGTTGGCTTTTTCCGCTGAAGTGATTTAGGCTCCTAGATCACGATCTGCCGCCACCACCACTCCTGTTAGATCACGATCCGTCACCACTACGCTTGTTAGATCACGAACTGTCACCAATGATCTTTTAGGTTATAACTCAGGTTCAATCTGCACTTGACGTGTGGGCGCTTTTATCACTACCAAAGCAATTAGCATGAGAAAATTTTTCTCTCAACAATAGAGAGAAAAATCTTTTTCTCTGATCTGTATAAAATGGATGTCTTTTTCTTTTCTTTAGAGAAAATAAGCTTTTTATATCTCCCTTTAGTGAAAACTTTATGCTCCAAATAATCAAAAAACAAAACTTACTTTACTTGCTTTTTCTATAAGGGACTCACCTTGTAAAATAACATAAGGCTCCTTACACACAAGCTAATTAAATAGAGCCTCCCACTAAAAGATATATTTAGGTTTTTTACCCAAATAGCTAGTTATCTTACTTATTAGTCCAGTAGTGGTGCAGTCAATTAAATGAGTTAACCCGGGATCATTTGGGAACATACAATAATAGCTATAACAATTAGGCCTATAATTAAACTAGCCTAATTATTTAATTCTAAATCTACTCCATTAAAAGATTGGAATTGACCTCCATAATTGTATGCTCGAATAATAATTCGTCCCAACCCACATTGATTTCTTTACTGCACAATCCTTTGTACCACATTGTTAATTAAATTGATATCTCAATTGTCCAATCAATTTAATAACATCTTATTCCTTGATCCTTACTGGTTTTTCTCTAATGATCATTTTTAACATACTAAATATGTTGACACACTCTCGCTAGAGAATTCTATGATCAAGTGCCGAAAACCCATCAAGAGATGTGTTGTATAAATTCTATATTGTTAATCCATAACTCCAATACTCATAATTGCTCCCACCAAGATACCGGCTAATCTTGACCATAAGGATGTGTCGTGCTCATTGGTAATTCAAATGGGATTACAATTACAATCATGAAATCATAATTAACTCAAGATTAAGATTACAATAAAATCAATGCCTATGAGATTTAATAAGTCTGACAGTTATTACAAAGTTAATTAAATCTCATATGTGATCATGTTCAATGTAGTCGTACTACATCAATAAATTCATATATGACTAAGACAAATCATTCAATGAATTTATTACAGTCTATATCTAAATAAAGTGTCCAACTTTATTTATCAACTGCGAACTAAATTTATTTAATCAAAAGATAACTTGTATTTATGTCTTCTGTGAATCCACATGGTGATCACATAAATACATATAATATGATTAAATGGACTTTAATACAAATATTAATGCAATTAAGATATTTGAATAAAATACCTCATTAATTTTATTAATCAGAAAACATGTTTATTACAAATAAACACATATGCTTTTAAAGATCATATTTTCCCAACAGTATTGGCATCACGGATCCAGGATCACTTGGCTTCAGGCCTAGGGACAAAAATACGAGATTTTTTCATGCGAATGCAAGTTCAAGAAGGCAGAGGAATTTGATTGAAGGGATCTTGGATGAACACAATATATGGAAGGATGAGTCCGAAGAGGTTGAAGCTGAATTTATTAATTACTTTTCTAGTCTTTTTCTATCTTCAAATCCACCAACTGGAAATATTGAGGAAGCTCTTGTCTATTTACAGCCAAAAGTTACAGATGACATGAAAGTAATGCTTACTCATGTTTCTCCAAGGAAGAGGTTCGCGATGCGCTGTTTCAAATGATTCCTAATAAAGCTCTAGACCCTGATAGTTTATGTATCTTTCTTCCAATCACATTGGGGTTTGATTGGTAATTCGGTTGTTGATGCATGTCTGAGATTTCTAAATGGAGGGGATGATTTGCACAAGCTTAATCACGTCCATGTTGTCTTAATTCCCAAGGTTAAGTTCCACGTAGAGTGGGCGATTTTCGACCAACAAGCCTTTGTAATGTCATTTAAAAAATTATTGCTAAAGTTTTAGCTAATCGATTGAAATCTATTTTGCATGATATTATAACCCCAAACCAACGTGCTTTTGTCTCTGGCCGGCTAATTACAGATAACATTATTATAGGCTATGAATGCCTTCATAAAATTCAAAACAAATGAGTGCAAAGCAATCTTTAATGACATTAAAACTGGATGTTAGCAAAGCCTATGATAGAATTGAATGAGACTTTCTCAAGGCAGTCATGTTAAAGTTGGGATTTTCGTCACAGTGGATATAAATTATGCTCAAATGTGTTTCATCTTCTTCCTTTTCTCTCCTAATTAATGGTGAAGTTATAGGTAAATATAATTCCTTAAAGAGGGATAAGGCAAGGGTTTCCTTTGTCTCCATATCTATTCATTTTATGCATGGAGGCTCTCTCATGAATGCTTAAGTACGCAGAGGCCGCCAACTTACTTCACGGTATCTAATTTGATCTAGCTGGTTTATCGATCTCGCATTTGTCTTTTTGCTAATGATAGCTTAATTTTTGCAAGAACAGATTCGGAAGAGTGTGTACAACAGAAGAGCATCCTTGATAAATGTTCTACGGCCTCAGCGCAGGCGAATAATTTTGAAAAATCTTTAATTTTAATTAGTCCCGATGCTTCACAAGCCACTGTCAACTTGATTAAAAGTGTTAACATGTATATATTAATAATATTGATTTTAATGATAACAAACTTTAAATGGCTTTTGATAAAAATGTTGGAGCTATTTCTTAATAAACGAAAGTCTTAAAAACCATCACATTTATACTTATAAAAGATGGACTTTCAAATTGGAAAAAGATTATTTACAAAATCTGGTTTAAAATGTGTGTCTGGAAATAAACGGTGAACCGGTATCTTTTAAACGGTTAACCGTTTAAAACTAGAGAGCAACAATTTGCCTAAGCTCTAACCGTTTATGAAAAATGGAAAAATAGAAAGGCTACTGGAAACTAACGGCGAACCGTTTATTACAAATGGTTAACTGATAATATCCAGAGAAGTGACTTCAAGCAAATCCTTAACCGTTTACTTAAAACGGATAACTGATGTTCATTTTGTAGGTTACTGGAAACAAACGGTTAACCGTTTATTACAAACGGTTAACCGATAACATCCAGAAAGTCACTTCATGTAAATCCTTAACCGTTTACTTAAAACGGGTAATTGATGTTCATTTTGCAAGTTACTGGAAACTAATGGTGAACCTTTTACTACAAACAGTTAACCGATAACATCCAGAGAGTCACTTCAAGCAAAGCCTTAACCGTTTACTATAAACGGATAACTGGTGTTCATCTTGCAGGTCTCTGGAAGTTAACGGCGAAAGGGTAACACTAAACTGCAAACCGTTTATTTAAAATTTGGCCCAACGGTAACTTTGACCAACGCAAACGGTTAACCGTTAACGGCTAACGGTGAACTGTTTTCGGGCCGACAGTCAGTAACAGCTAGTTTTTCAGCTCCAAATATAAATAAGCTTATTCAAATTCAAAGAAGACTGATCACGACACATCCATTGAGCATATACTCGAGAATACAATCTTCATAGAGCTTTAAACATATTCTTGCTTCATCTATTCACACATTGGGCATTGATTTGTAATCTTAAATATTGTGTGAGAGAAAAACAATTTGTAATCTTTTATTTTGAGTGATTGTAAGTGTTGGGATACACTTGGGTTAAGAGATTGGGGATAATCTCTTGTTGTAAAGGTTCATTGACACCTTGGAAGTTAAGTGTAAGCATTTGAAGCCTTGGAGGCTTGCTTAGTGAAAACCTCAAGCCCGGAAAGCTTGGAGGCGTGGACGTAGGTGAGGTTGGCCGAACCACGTAAAAATCTTCGTGTTTGAATCTCTCTTCCCTTATCTTTTTATATTGTGATTGATTTAATTATTATTGTTTTAATTTCGTTTTAGATTTGCATGATATTTTGTTTTTAGTTGAATAATTTTTAAAATCCCAATTCATCCCCCTCTTGAGTTGCCTAGTTAGTATTTCAAAAAGCACTTTTAATTTGGCTGTCGTCACCTCCCATGAAATGTACCTTGGCCTTCCTTCACTAATTAGTAGGAAAAAGTCTCACCTTTTTCCCATGCTGAAGGAGAGAGATAGAAATAAAATCTTATGTTGGAAATCTAAGTTATTTTCTTGTAGAGGAAAAGAAGTCTTGCTAAAGGCTGTGGCACAAGCAATTCTTACATATTCTATAAGGTTTTAGACTGCCTCCTGGTTTTTGTTTTGAATTGCAGAAAATGGTGTCTAATTATTGGTGGAGTCATTCTTCCTCGTCCAAGGGTATTCGTTGGCTTCAGTGGAGGTCTCTTTGGTAACCAAAAAGAGAAGGAATGGGTTCAGGATCTAATTGCCTTTAATCAAGCTCTTTTGGCCAAGTAATGTTGGCGAATTCTTATTCAACTGAAGTTTTTGGCATCTACAGTCTTAAAAGCAAAGTATTTTCCTTATTCTGGCTTTCTAGAGAATAAGCTTAGTGTTAGGAAATTGATGGGTGAAGTAGACACGCAGTAAAAATGAAATTATAAGAAAATAAAGAACAAGCACAAAAATGTACAATCTTGAAATTACGTGGTTTGACTTTTAGCCTACGTCCATGGGCGAAAACAGAAGAGAAATATTTTACTAGTGAAAATGAGTTACAAGTATTGTAGTATTTTAGCTCACTATCCAAAATCCCAATACACCTAAACTCTCAAATCACTAGACTCTTAAAATCACTCTCTAAATAAAGAAAAGAACTGAAGAACTCGATGATTTACAAATGAAGGGAGCTATCGTTTTTATAGCCAAAATTAGCTACTTTTCATTTAATATTTAATTATTATTATTATTTTATTAATTTTTCTTTTCTTTTCCTTCTTCGGCCCGACATCTCTTTTTCTTCTCTCTTTCTTCTTTTTCTTCTTTCTCTTTTGTTTCTTTCCTTGGGCGGCATTTACTTGGCCTTCAATTTCCTTCAATTTGGGTGGCCATTTTGAAATATGTTAATGGTGCCAAACCGCCCATGACTTTGACATTCTCCCACTTGGAGATTAGATTGGGGACCAATCAATCTACACACCATCCTTTCTGCTTCGCCATAATCATGTTGCCTACTCCAGATAATCTTGTCAGCATTTATCAGCTTGGTCAAAACATCTGCTAGGTTCTTCTTCGTGTGGATTTTCTGTAAATCCACACTTCCGTCTTCCACTACTTCTCGAACGAAGTGATACTGAACTCTTATGTGCTTTGTTTTGGAATGAAAGGCTGGATTCCTTGCATTGTGCAAGGCACTCTGACTGTCACAAAATACAGGAATTTTCTGTTGTTTGTGTCCGAGCTCCTCCAATAACCTTTGTATCCAAATAGCTTCATTGCAAGCTTGTGTAGCTGCCATGTACTCTGCTTCTGTTGTAGATAAGGCTACAACGGTCTGCAGTTTTGAAACCCAACTTACAGCTGCTCCCACAAGTGTAAACACATAACTAGTAGTGGATTTTCTTTTATCAAGATCTCCTGCAAAATCTGAATCCACATAGTCCCTAACAGAAAACTCTGATCCTCCATAACATAATGCAACATCGGAGGTTCCTCTGATGTATCTCAGAATCCTCTTCACAACTATCCAATGCTCCACCAGGATTCGCCATGTATCGACTGACTGCTCCCACTGCTTGTGCAATGTCCGGTCTAGTATATATCATAGCGAACATCAAACTTCCCACTGTTGATGCATACGGTACTCGAGACATCTCCTTCCTCTCTGCTTAATTGTTAGGACACATACTTGAGGATAATTTGAAATTAACAGGAAGTGGGGTAGAGATTGACTTACAATCTTGCATGTTGAAGCACCGCAAGATTTTCTTCAAGTAATTCTTCTGCGAAAGCCAAATCTTCCTGTTATTTCTATCTCGGTAAATTTGCATCCCTAGAATCTTGTTTGCTGGTCCCAAGTCCTTCATTTCAAACTCCCTAGCCAATTGTGCCTTCAATTTTTAGATTCGATCTTTGTTGGAACCTGCTACCAACCTGTCATCCATATACAACAGCAAAATAATGAAATCATTATCTTCAAACCTCTTGTAATACATACAATGGTCTGAACTGAGTCTGTTGTATCCAAGACTCATAATGAAGGAATCAAATCTCTTATACCAACACCTTGGCGCCTGTTTGAGACCGTATAAAGATTTGTTCAACCTGCAAACCAAGTTCTCCTTTCATGTTTCTGCAAAACCTTCTGGTTGGAGCATATATATTTATTCTTCAAGTTCTCCATGAAGAAATGCAGTTTTCAAATCTAACTGCTCAAGATGTAAGTCAAATGTAGCACAAATTGCCAAGACTACTCTGACTGTCGTGAGTCGAACCACCGGAGAAAATATCTCGTTAAAATCAGTACCTTCTTTCCGAGCATATCATTTCACCACCAGTCTTGCACGATACCGATCCACTTGGTCATTTTCGTCATGTTTGATCTTATAGACCCATTTGTTACCAATGGCTTTTTTTCCGTATGGTAGTGGTACAAGTTCCCATGTCTTGATCTTGTGTAGAGCTTCAATTTCTTCCTCTATTGCTGTTATCCACAAAGCAACATCTGAGCTATTTAAAGCTTCATGGAAAGTTGAAGGCTCTCCATCCTCTGTTAGAAGACAGTATGCAATGTTGATATCTGTGACATACTCCGAGTGCCACGTTGGCGGTCGTCTCTTACGAGTTGACCGACGAATTTCTAGAGCCTCGGACTCGACTGGTTCTTGTTCTTCGTGTTCTAGTGCTGCTTCAAAAGAATCTGAATCTTCTAGATTATTTTCCACATATACTGGTATAGTCTCTGACTTTTCTTTTACCTTGCTATCACCCTCATCTCTCATTTGCAATTAATCTTCGATAAAGATAACATCTCTGCTGATGACGATCTTGTGGGCAGTGGGGTCCCACATACGATACCCCTTTACTCCATCAGCATACCCCAAGAAGATACATCTTGTAGATTTTGGATCCAGCTTTGTTCTTTCTTGGGCATTGTACATCACGTACATAGGACATCCAAATACATGTAAGTAGGAATAATCAGCTGGCTTTCCAGTCCACATCTTCATCACTGTCTTCAGCCCAATACCTATAGATGGCGACCGATTTACTATATAACATGCAGTTTTAGCTGCTTCTGCCCAGAATGAATTAGGTAGACCAACAGTCATCAACATAGCTCTTATTCTTTCTGTAAGAATTCTATTCATCCGCTCCGCCACTCCATTTTGTTGAGGAGTGTATGCTACCGTAAACTTCCTCTGAATACCTTCTTGCTTACAGAAAGCAAAAAACTTGTCATCTGTATACTCTCCACCATTATCCGTCCTCAAGCACTTGATTTTTTACCAGATTCAAGTTCCACCCGCGCTTTGTATTCTTTAAACATTGGAAATACATCTGAATTTTTCTTAATTGGACACACCCAACATCTTCTGGAATAATCATCAATGAAATTCACCATGTATTTTGCACCTCCCATGGATATATCCGGTGATTCCCAAACATCAGAATGAATCAAATCTAAAATGCATTTACTTCTAGCAACAGATCTACTGAATTTTAACCTATACTGCTTACTTGTAACATAATGCTCGCAAAATGGTAAACTTACCAATTTGAGCTCTGGAAGCAATTTTCGCCCAGAGAAAATCTTTAAACCTTGTTCCGACATGTGGCCAAGTTTGAGATGCCACATCATCGTTGACTCTTCTCCATTTGACGCGACACACGTATCAGCCTCCTGTAGTGTTTCTACTTTTAGCATGAATAGATTAGCACCGATCTTTTCTACCTTCATCAATACAAGCGCTCCTTTAACAATCTTCATAATTCTATTCTCCACATGAGTTTTGCACCCATGACTGTCTTTTTGTCCCAAATACAATAGATTTTTCTTCAGGCAGTTGACATGTCGTACCTCCCCAATTGTACGAATTGTACCATCAAATATTTTTATTTTGATAGTACCAATACCAACGATCTCCAAGGCATGATCATTACCTATATATACAGATCCTCCTGAGATAGGTTCATATGTGTGGAACCATTCTCTCTGAGAGGTCATGTGCCAGGTAGCTCTTGAGTCTATAAGCCAGACATCAGATAGTCGTTTTCTGCCTTCTGAAATAGTTGTTGCCTCGCTGTAGAGAATTTCGCCATCATCCGAGATACTTGCTACACACCCCTGAGCATTTGATGACTCAGGTTCTTTGCCATCTCTTCTCTTCTGGTTACTCCAACACTCTTTCTTGACGTGCCCTTTCTTGCCACAGTTGTAGCATTTAACATTCTTCTTACTTCTGGATTTTGATCTACCATGATTTTGACTCCCACTGGGGCCACGTTCCGTTGATCTCCCTCTCGTCACCGATAGCACCTCTGCTTGCTGCGAACTTGCTTGTCTGTTTTCCTTATTTTTCCGCCTGCTCTCCTCATTTAATACGGAGGCTGCAATATCGTCAAAAATTAGACTATCTGCTGGATTGTTATTCGTTAGATTGATGATAAGTTGATCATACGAATCTAGTAGACTTTGAAGTAGAAACTCTGCATTTTCCTCTATATTATGACCCAACGTTGTGAGTTGTGAAAATAGAGTCTTCAAGGTTTTGATGTGGTCGGTCACCATTGTAGATTCCGCCATTCGAAGGGTATAGAGTTTCCTCTTCAAGAAGATTTTGTTGTGTAATGACTTGGCCTCGCACAATTTTGTGAGAGTATCTCATATTTCCTTTGCTGTATTTTTCTCTGCCACACTGGATAATACTCCATCTGCAAGTGCTAAGTGTAGATCAGAAATGGCGTTGCCATCTATCTCGTTCCACTTGTCATCAGTTATCTCCATGAACCTTTCTCTAATTGCTGCCAAGCAATTATTTTTCCTCAATACAGCTTTCGTCTTCATTTTCCACAACGAAAAATTATTCTTGTTGAACTTCTCAATTTCATACTTTGCCGTTATTTTGTTGATAAATACCGCACACAAGCTAGTGTACCAGCTTGAATAGTTGTGAGTATGTGTGAGAATGCACACCAAGAAAGTTCTTAGGAAAGACTGGAGGAGTCACAATGGTCCCACTTAAAATCCAGACTCCTTAAGCTCTTTTCGCCTTTGTGACAGAACTTTCTTAGACATGTACAAAACCACACAATTGTTTTACTCACACCACTATTCCCTGCTTTGCACCGAAAAATTCTTGGATTGCTCCCACCGTTTCACGTGAATAATACCATGTACGTGAACAGTACCGTATACATGAATAATATCAAATATGTGAACAACACCGTATATATGAATAGTACCCGACTAAAAAAATACAACCAATAGCTCTGATACCACTGTTAGAAAATTAGTGGGTGAAGCAGACATGCAGTTAAAATGAAATTATAAGAAAATAAAGAACAAGCACAAAAATGTACCACCTTGAAATTACGTGGTTCGGCTTTTAGCCTACGTCCACAGGCGAAAACAGAAGAAAAATATTTTGCTAGTGAAAATGAGTTATAAGTATAGTGATATTTTAGCTCATTACCCAAAATCCCAATACACCCAAACTCTCAAATCACTAGACTCTTAAAATCACTCTTTAAATAAAGAAAAGAACTGAATAACTCGATGATTTACAAATGAAGGGAGCCGGCATTTTTATAGCCAAAATTAGCTACTGTTCATTTAATATTTAATTATTATTATTATTTTACTAATTTTTCTTTTCTTTTCCTTCTTCGGCCGTCATCTCTTTTTCTTCTTTCTCTTTTGTTTCTTTCCTTGGGCGTCATCTACTTGGCCTTCAATTTTCTTCAATTTCGGTGGCCATTTTGAAATATGTTAATGGTGCCAAACCACCCATGACTTTGACACTTAGTAGTAATTCGTCTTATATTTGGAGGGGTTTGCTATGGGATAGGAAGATAATTGAGAGTGGTTGATAGAAAGGACATCGTTATAGCATCATAATTGAATCCCCAGACCTTATATTTTCATACCTTGCTCTCCTCACACATTGCCTTTAGATTCCAATGTAGCAACATTGTTAAGCGATAATGGAGGTTGGAATAAAGATCTCATTAGAGCAAACTTTGTTCCCGCTGGTGTTAATGAAATTCTTAAGATTCCAGTGCCTAATGTGCCTATGAGAGATAAGTTACTATGGCATTTTAACCACGGAGTAAAAGTGGGTACCAAGCTGCGTTAAGATTGCGATTTCCAGAGTTTCCTTCTTGTTCAGAGAGTTTTTCTAGTTGGTGGAAATTTATCTGGTACCTCCCAATTCTCACAAAAATAAAAATCTTTTTTTGGAGAGCCTTGAAAGAAATTCTACCCACACAATATAATTTGGCAAAAAGGATAATCTTGAATAATGAAATATGTCAAAGATGTTATGCTAGCGTTGAAGATGTTTGTCATAGCCTTGTTGATTGTAAATATGCAAGGAATATCTGGAAGCTTAAGCCTTGCTTTTCATGGTTTGAAAGTTTAGTTTATAGGCCATTCTCTTGCTTTGCTAAGAAAGAAGCTGAACGTTTGTCAAGGGAGGAGTTTTTTTTGTTGATAGGGATGGCTTGGTAAATTTGGAAATCTAGGAACAAGGTTTTGTATGGTAATTCAAGGGAGGATTGGCATCAAGTTTTAAATAGGGCTGAAATTTTGCTAGAGTCTATCAAAGTAGGGGCACCAAGTCAATCTATCTCTAGCAAAACTATTGCTACTCAGCCTGATATTTGGTGCCCTCTAGAACCTTCTTAGTATATAATGCTGACGCTGCTCTAAAAACAAGAAGATGGAATTGTTGGTTTCGGTTGAATCATCAGAAGTTACGGAGATGCTGTCATGGCAGCTGCAGCAACGAAGAAGCCTTGTTTAGGAGACGTGAAAAGCCCCGAGGCTTTGGCTGTTCTAGAAGGTGTGAAGATGGCTGCAGAAGCTGGTCTTTCTCCTCTAATTATAGAGTCAAATTCAAAGAATGTTGCGCGTTTTTTTTCTCAACGGGATCTCTAGTAGAAAAGAGTTGGATTGGATTATTAGTGGATAAGAACCATTAATAAACAATGGTTTAGATTTTGTAATTTAGTGGCTTTTAGTATGGCTTAAGGTGGTTCCGAAAGAGATTGAAGAATCATTGTCATTTTCTTTTTCTTTTTTTTAATGAAATCACTCGCCGTCAAAAAAATAAAAATAAATAAAAAATGAATAACAACATTTTAAAAGATAAATTGATATTTTTTTATCTTTGAAAGGTATATTGAGAATACTTACCATAGGTGGGGGATAATTTGAAATTTGCCTATAAGTATAATGGATTTGAGTTTAACAAATAATGGGCCTAAGGAAGGCCCAACAGAACCCCTATTTTCAAATCCATAAATTATGCGATATTTTGAAGCTGTTTTCCTCACCAACCACCCCCCTAGAGATGGCAAAATCCCGGGTCGGTTTCGGATATTGCCATGACCGGACCCTGCCCGGATACAATTGGTTCGGGTCTGGACCTGATTTTAATCTGGGTATCCGAATTTTATATTTTTTAATATTTTATGTGTATATATTTTTTATTTTTTGGTAATTTTAAAAGTTTTAAATTTATTTCAATAAAATTTGACATGAAAATATAAACTTTAAGTGTTTAAAACTTTATATATGTATAATAAATGAGTCAAATAAATATAAAATATTTACAATAATATATATTTTATAATTTTTTTAAAAAAATCCGGGTTCCGGCTTTATTAAGTGATGCCCAAGACCGACTCGGCTTCATACCCGGGCGGGGTATTACGCGGCCCGCAATACCCGGGTACGGTCCGGGTCCGGACCGAGCGGGTAATTTTGCCACCTCTACCCCCCCCCCCACCACAAAATACAGTTTTACTGTAATTAAGCGAATTGATTATGTCATATCATACATATTTAATTGAATGTTAGCAGTAATTATCAATTTATTTTGCAAGCGGATCCTATATGAAACTATAAGGACTTTTAATAATGAATTTGTTTAATAAATTTATCAAGATCGGATAAAAATATTATTTAATGAAGTTCAATTGATCACATATTAATTTTTTAAATTTCTAATTAATTTGAATTTTATAAAATTTAAATTAATTTTTTTATTCTTCTACCTCTCCTAAGATTATCTTAATTCAAGTGATAAATTAAAAATATATATTTAAAAACCACTTGACTAAATCCTAGGCAAATTTGTGAAAGAAACTTATCTCTTTCAGAGTTAAATAGTATAGTTTTCAGATGAGGTAACTATTTCTAATTCTATTTCTAATTCCATAATGCTTTTTTACAAAAATAATAAAAGTGATGATCACAATATGTAGTGGATTCTCTGAGCATTGGGTTCTCATCACCAAACATGGGTCTGCCATTGAAACAAATTATGGCCACCCCAAATTGAAAATATGCTATTAAAAGTGAATTGTCGAAGCATGCATGCACTTCACAGCATCAAAATGTCTGAAATCTCAATTGAATTCATTATGGTCCATGCCCCATATTGTCCAAAATAATTTGGATGTCTAATCGGAAATGATCAGCATAGCTTTCGTATGAGAATAAGTGCGGTACTTTTCTTCGACACTAAAGAAAGATATGATAAAAATAAATTAGTTTAATTTTATATATCAAGCTATGTTGTTCAAGGAATCTCTCTAGCTTTGCATAATGTTTGAAATTATTTTTCAAAGATTTTATACCTTTACCTGCATTAGACGTAAGCACAGCACAACCTCCTTTTCAATCTTTAGTATATAAATTTATAATTTGGATGACAACTTTAATTTTACAAGTACGAGCCAAATCTCCACGACAACTGAAAAAGGTTTTGAGGAAATTTATAATTGGTTATCACAACGATAATTAACGTTGTGAAGCAACAGAGTTTTGTTAATCTTTCCTAGAAGGTTATTATTTGAATTAGTATATTGTGACAATTTAAGATTTGTGTCCTTATTGCATTCTAATTCTTAAATTGAAGTCTACATTAAGTGAAAGACTTTTTAATTTAGTTATTTTTCTAAAGTTAGTATTATTGTCTTTTATTTTAGGGAGAATACCTAGGACAAAAGGATTCTACTAACTTATTATAGGAGTATAATCCTTCCCTATAAATAGGGTTGTGTTCCACATACTAAAGATAGTTTACCATAAGTAAAGAAGTAGAATTTTAGTGGGGATAAACAATGCATGAATAGTGATGGGAATCAATGCTATGAATACTATTGGTGAATCATATTAGTGAACATTACCGTAAACAATACCTGCCACAACTAATCATGGACTTTTATTCTTGATGTTTTTGATACATCTTTGTCCATTGCTAGACATCATTTATTGATTGGTCTCTTCCGGAGAATGTAATAAAGAGATTTTACATTAAGATTGCAAATGATACAACTTAAAAATAGTTTATTACTCTCAAGTGTAAAAGTGTCTAATTATGATATATAAGTCAATAAGCCTGAAGTCAAATCACAAGAAATTTAAAAATTCGATAGTCAATAATTAAATGAAAATAACTATAGAAAAATAAGTTAAGAAAAAAAATCAAAATCAAAGAAATGTTAAGGGTTCACGACCCACTCTCGGGCATTCAAATCATGGATATAATACTCTCTCTCTCTCTCTCTCTCTTTTTGGATACTATGTGATCTAGTTCTTAATTAACCACTCTACAAACAAATATAGGGGTTAAATATATAATGTATCACAACTGTATTGGAGTGTTCTCACTACCGTGTTGTTGTGCCGACATTAAGTCTAAACTCTCACATAGATCCAAGGGGATCAAAATCTACAAATAAATATAGAATGAAAATAATTGGTAGAAAATATAACTTATAAATTAAAAACAATAAACTTTAAACTCACTTGAGAGAATAATTGAATCCACAATTTGAACCCTTATACTTCACCCTTCATCTTAACTTAGAAAATTTGCAGCTCATGTTGCTAAAGAAAAACAATTATTTTATTTGATAAATTAAATTGTAAAATTAAAATTAAAAAAATTGAAAGCAAAAGAGCGAAAGGAAAAAAATCTCTTTTTATTAACTAAACTTTTTCTGAACAAATTTCACACAAAAAAGAAAAATATTTTCTAGAAAAGTCACATGTCAACTACACAATCAAATTAGTGATTACCTTGCCTTTATATAGGGCATATTGTGATCTTGATTAAGTGTGGACATTTGCATGGTAATTCTATTGAGCTTGCAACTACAACCTTCGAATGAGCTTTAATGATATAATCCAATAGTTTAAGTTTATAGCCAATGTAATGTATTATGGAGCATTAGATTCAACATAATCAATAGATATAAATAAAATCAAATAGGGACCCTCCGTCGGACATTTTTGTCAAGGTGATTTAACCAATAAAGTGAGATGTGTTGAATCCAGCATAATGGGCTGCATGTGAGCTTAAACACATGATGCGATCTCAACCTTTTAGAATCATTAATGTAAAATTGAAGAGTTAACTTGATGTGATAAATTCTACCAAATCTTCCAAAGGGTTTTTAGTCTCCAAAATCCAAATTTCATGTCCGGATTCTAATCCGAGCACCAAAAATTTATAAAATCTAGGATTTTCTTATAATTTACAAAATCACACATAAGAACAAATAAATGCAAATAATTCCTAAAATAGACCAGAGATTCATAAATGTGAAAAAGTTATTAATGTTCTCAGTAATGTTAACAAAAATTTTGATTTTAACATCTACTTATTGTATTTTTTTCTAATGTTAATCATACTCCCCAACAAGCTTAAAGCCTAACATTGATAAGCAAAATTTATGTAAAAGCTTGTAATTGTTCTTCTCCTCTCTAAACAATCAAATAAGTAAGTGAACTCCCCCAATTTCTTTTTTTTTTTAAACAAAATAATGTATAACTAGATATCGACAAACCTTCCTTTGTGTTCAATTATAAATAAACACTAACATATGAGTTTTATTGAAACATACTAATATCTTTATTATAGGAGTTCATTAGAGTTTTTATTGTTAGGCAATTGATTATTTACAAGTGCATGAGTATACAATATATCTTCAATCCATGCACTGAGCTTTGGGCCATTGGCTCCCATAGTAGTTGGCCTTTGCACTAGTTGTAGAAACACCTCTACATGCTTAGTTACTTGAATTTCCAATTGAACCAATTCACACAATTCTTTTATTTTAGCCAAAACTTTACCCCTCTTATGCAAACAATCACTATTAATTAGGCAAGATACTCGGCTACGAGGCAAACATTTTGCTATATTTGTTTTTCTATTTTACTTTAACCAAAACTTTTCCATTTTACATGAACAATCACTGCTAATTATGTGATATGCCTTGTTACTAAGTAGGAGCTTGGTTATTTTTCTTTTTTCTTTTGGAAGATAAAACAAACATTTTTCATTGTCTTAGATGTAACCTCCAATAAACTATGAGAACTAATTATTAAAATTTTCAACTTATAGCTAGATATGGCCAATGGGTCCGGCCGACAAAGCAAGGCCCATGCGTGCTCGTATACGTACCGTGCCTAAATATTTTACTTAGACCCGGCCCGGCACACGTGCCGTGCCCATTTGTACTGTGCCCACATGTGCCTATCTAAGAAAAAAAGACTTAATAAGCTTTTTATTTTTTTAAAAAAATTAAAGAGTACATACTAAGTTGTTGGCGTACTTTTTTAAGTTTATGTACTTTTCTTAGGTCTATGCCTTTATTCAAATTTAATATAATAAAAAATTCAAAACTGAAGTCCATATTTAATAATAATAAAATAATAGTAAGAAAATATAATATTAATTACTAATTTTGACCTTATAGTATTAGAATGTTTTTAATACTAAACAACAATAATAATAATAAATTTTTCTTAAGGGTTAACTTAATTGTTAACTTGGACTTACATAGTGTCATAAATCATAATTCACAATAATATTAATGCATATTTATAAAATCATGATATTTATAATTGTATTCATTAAAATCATGATATCAATTATTTATTTAATAGTTTATAAATATAAATCAATTATAGTTTTTTTAAACTAAGAATTAAATGAATTTAAAAAATTCAATTTTAAGTTATTTGTAAATTATAAAATTTTAAGTTTACTTTCATTAAAAAATAAAATGTGCTTATTGCGAGTTTTTTTTATCGTGCCGTGTTTAGCTTATCTCTAATTGTGCCGTACTTTTAAGGCTCCCGTGTCTAAAATTTGAAGCCCGGCTTGACCCACGTGCATATCGTGCCGTGCCGCGTGCTCTATCAAAATATGTTTGTGTCGTGCCGTGTCACGTGCCGTTCGGCCCATTGGCTATCTCTACTTATAGCCTAAAAGTATTTGTCTCAATTTGTATGTGATGTGGTGATTTAGTAACATATGTCATATGATCAAATAAAACAAAATGGAACAAAATGTTATTAAAATGAAGCTCATGAATTTAATTAGTTCGAAAAGAAAGAGACAAAAGCATCTTTTATTGAAAAAATAAAATGGTAACAAAGATAGATCTTAAGAGTGACAAAAAGAATTCTTTGCTCTGCTATTTCAAACAAAGATTGATTCTTTTTGTTTTTAAACAAACATACAACAAATATTTTATGTCAAATATCCCTTCCTACCAATTAAGTTGAGACATTGCCCCCACTGTTTCAATAAAAAGAGGTAAAGTTTAGAAGATTATACTTAATAAACTTTTAAAAAAAATCTCTTGAAACATGTATAATTAGTGTATAAGAAAATAGAAAAGAGCCACAAACTAAGATTCAAGTCCACCATTTTAATCTTCTTGTCACTATCTGACTAGTCTAATTGAGAGACAATTAGGTGAATCTCATGTTGTATTCTTGCAATTGATCAATCAATTTAATAGCTGTTTTGGCATGAACAAGGATTTAGAAGGAAATCGAGCCTCACAGCATTATCAAGAAACATCATCAGGAGGTCATAGTAATGATTTACATCCAACGCCTCGGTAGTTTTTGGTGGATGTTCATCTATGCCTAGGATACAATTTTGAAATTTCAAGGTGCCAGGTCTACCTCGCAAAGCAATAAAAGCATCAATATTT
Source organism: Citrus australasica (assembly GCA_029618585.1). NCBI lineage: Eukaryota > Viridiplantae > Streptophyta > Magnoliopsida > Sapindales > Rutaceae > Citrus > Citrus australasica. The sequence goes on from JARCIV010000006.1 coordinate 7,763,284, forward strand.
TCAATCACTGCAATAAGTCATTCATGCATATTTGGACAATGAGTTCTTCTCCTTTTCTTTTTTTGGTTATTTTTTTACTAGTTAAAGCCTTTGGGATTATACCTAAAACTTGACTTCCTTCAGTGTTTGCAACTTGTGAGACTACCCTTTTAATCTATGGTCAACACCTTCATATATGAAATGTATTTTTCACTTGGACAATATTCTCCTAAGGTCTTTTGTAGCATTATAAAAATATGAAGTATGTCTACACAAATATTTTTAAGTTGTCAAAATGGAACTATTGCCATTATGATTCTCTCTCTTTTAAAGATTGAGATCATAGGAGAAAGAGATAGATATAGCAAGGTATCTATAGATTTAGGAAAGGTAGTGATTAATGATAATAAGTGTAGAGGCTAGCAATTGTTAAATAGAGTTTTAGAAATAGTAGAAAGGACGAATAAGTCAAATGTTGCAGGAAATTTTAGATGAATAAGTGAACAAAATTAAAGTAAAATAGGAAAAGAAAGGAAACGTGCGGATAGTAGTGTATATGGCTTACATCTTCTATGGTTTTATGTCCAATAATGTTTTAAACGCCTTTTATGGTTGAGGATATCCAATTTCTTATAAATAAGCAAACAAAGTCCTTTAAGGTTAGATTTCGAGTACTAAATTGTACTATGTCATGTTGAAATTATGTTCATGATCCTTGGATCTCGTGGTGCACATAGCCACTGAGATGTATCGCAAGAACAGACGAGATATTGTCATCTAATGTCTCCTTACTAAAGTCATGCCTTACGAATTGAACCTTAGCCACACGATTATCAGATACATACCCCAATGAGTGACAACTCATGTTGCAAGTCAACGGTGTAGTTTTATAACAAATGACTAACCTTTTACCTTTGCACTTTTTAGCATAGGTGCTTTTCCTTAGACCAAGTATGAGAAACAAATGATACGTCTAATATCTCACTAGCTAGCTGAATTTTAGCTTCAATAAGCCAATGAAAATCTTCAGGGATAGTGTTAATCATTAATGGCCTCATTCTTTGACTCATGATTTATAAATTTTGACCAGAGAGTAGGGAGAGAGTGAAGGAAATTGTGGATGCAGTTTCTTTACAAAATTTTCCATGCTTTTTTATAGGGTATCAATTGTTGCGGAAAAATGAAAGAATTGACTATCAAAATCACAGAATACCATCATTTGCCATTTAACTAGTTGGAGAAATTGTACACATAATCAAACTGTAAAACAAAAAAAAAAAATGAAACATAAAAACACAAAAAAGAAAAAAGGAGAAAAAATAGGACTTAATTCCCATAATAAACATATCAAAGAGAAGAAAAGAGACCAGGGGAAATGGGTTGTCCAAGAATGGTTTCAATCTTTGTCCATTCACTTTAAATATGTTGCCATTATTAGGATTTTGAAATTCTACGGACCTATATAAGTATACATTTTTTTACAACACATGGGCCACTCTACTTTGACTTTAACATTCCCAGAAATAAACGGAGACGATAATTATAAAATAACATTTTTTGACCAGTCTTAAAAGTTTTTCAAAAAATTCATTTGTCATAAAAAAACTTTGGTTTTTGCTCTAATAATTTTTTAATTCTCATATGCTTCATTCCCTAGTTCTTTAATTTCATTCAATAACAATTTGCGCATGTTATCAATATCATCAAGATTTGAATTAAGAGATTTAATAGCCCAAAAATATTGATACTCAAGTCCAATAAGAAAGTGACAAGGTTTAACATAAATCCAACATTAGGGAGACATTCCTAAAGATGTCTTGAATGTGGTACAAGTCCAAAATCCATCAATAATTCAAAGAGACCAATCTTTGTGGTTTGTGTTAACCGTCTTTTTCAAAATATGAGTTATTTCTTGATTTCTAATTCAATTTAACCACTTATTTGAGGGTTTTTTCTTCATAAAAAACAAAATGACTTATTATAAAAATGGTTACCTCCATCATTGGTAATGCCTTGAGAGATTTCAAATTGACTTAGAAGATTTTTTATTTTAAAAAAATGGATCACCGTTTTATGATCATTGTGCCAACATGGAATCACTTCAATTCATTTTGAGATGTAAACAATAACAACCAAGATATACATAATTACAAGTTACAATGGAAATGTGCTCATAAAATATATTTTCCAAAAATAAAAAATTTTAATGATAAAGATTGGATTTAAAGGCATCATGTTTTGCATAAAAATAGACTCCCGACATTTGAATGTTCTCACACTTTTTATAAAATATATGTGAATCTTTAAATAGTGTGGGCTAATAAAATCAACACTGTAAGATTTTCACAACTATTTTCTTTGATGAAAAGTAACCAAAACTGTTGGACCAAAAATAAATTTAATCTCAATAAGGCCCATCTAATAAATTTCCTCCCAATTAACCCCACGAAGTGGTGGACAAATCACCTAGAATGATCCTCCTAAGTAACAAGGTTTCAAAGCCCAAAAGGAGCCAAGGTCCTAGATTCCTATCCTAAGACAAATCACCTAGGATAAATCAACTAGGTGGCAAGGATTTAAAGTCCAAAATGTGCTGAGGTTCTAAACTCTTATCCTAAGACAAACCTCCTAATTTTGAAAGCTCTTATGATCCCAAGGTCTTAATAAAAATAACCTAAGGACTAAGGATAAAACGTTCCTTTATCTAATCTGTAGATAAGTTTGTATATCTATGTGTCAATCAACATGGGCACTAGAGGACAAGTGTTGCCAAATGTCACAAGAACAACGATATTTGCCATCAAAAAAATTAGGGCCCAAGTCAAATCAGTTTGGTCGATAAATATTTCTTTCATTCTCACTAAAAGGGAAGAAAAAAGAGACTAAAAAAAAGAGAAAATGCTAACTTTCTCCCTCTAATCTTTCTATTTCTAAATTTATATTTCCAAAAGTCCGGTGACTGACTTGATCGTCGGAGGGTTTATGTAGGCAAAGCCGACCCTCTTATATTTTTCTTGTGTTTGCAGAGTATCACAAGATAAGGACACTCTGATTGCCTAAGGAAGTGAACTCATAAGAGCATATATAAAGGCTCATAAAGATCAGCCCAAAAAAAACTCACCATCATCAAATCCAACAAAGAGGAACCCAAGTCCTAAGGGGGTCGTCATCATTCGAAATTTTCATATCATAAGTTGGGACCAAATTTGCACCAACAAAAACATTCTTTGGAATGAAAAAATTTAATGACATCATTTACCTCATCATCAGGTATGCATATCCAAAAAATCTGATTAGTTTGAACAATTATAGATCATCCTAATAAAAGTTGCTTGGGGGAAAAATCGATGACCAACATTTTGATGCCAGGTCATTATAAACAAGGAACAATTGAGTAGCAGGGGGAGCTGGACTACATTAAGGATGCCAATGACGAATGAAATATTATAAGAACTGTAGTGATAGTAATATTGTCTTGGCTAATAAGGGCAAAGTAGGAAGAAAATTAGTTTATTTAGGATCATGTAAGAGGTCATTATGTCCAAAGGGAATATTGTCTCGTTAACTAAACAAAGGGAATTAATGAGCGAGCAAACTACCAAAAAGAGATAGCAAAGGTTTGCCATGTCAACAACTACAGTGCTACTCCCTCAGAGGTGGCTAGATGACCTTTCTAGTTTTGATATGTGTACATGCGGACAATTTACATGAATAATGAGCAAACTTTTCTCTACGCATGCTTCAAAGGTTGTGACAATAGAAAAAAAAAAAACCCAGTCTTAAAGGTTATAACTTATGGTGTATCTCTTCTCATCATATTATTTACTTATGTACTTTGCGATTGAAATCACAAAGTCAGTTTGGAAGAACAGAGAAATAGAAGCGAGATTACTGAATGACGAATTGAGGGAATATTGTTAAGATTGGGAATTTTTTTTTTTTTTTATGGCGTAGGCAGTTGAGTGGTGCGAGTGTCAAGAAAAAGAGTTTTATTTAGTAATCATAATATCTTCCTTAATAATAAATTAACTTAGAAATATTATAATATTTTAAAATTTTATTAAAATATAAGTATTTAAAGTTATTTTTGAGAATACAAATAGATCCACGCGGACCACGCCATACTCATTGTTATGGGCACGTTATGGCCCTCGGATTTGTTACAATAAATGGTGTATAAATTATGCACACATTTTATAATAGGATAAAGCATGAGATTCAGATGGTTTTAATCACCATTTAAACCTCATATTTTTCATAGTAAGTTTAGGGGTAAAAGCCCAATTAGTCCCTATATTTTAAGATTAGTGCCCGTTTAGTCTCTGTATTTTTAAAAATGCCTCGAAACATCCCTGCCGTTAAAGTATTGATACCCCTACCGTTACTTTTTTATTTTTTTGACTTACTTTTACAATATTACCCTTTTATAATAATTTTTTTTGACATTAATAAAAAAATAAAAAATCATATTAATTTTGTTTGCAAGCACTATTGCACACTTGGCAGTTTGCATAAAATTTTTGACAATTTAATTTTTGACAAATAAAAATTAATATATATATTTTTTATTTTTTAGGGTTAAATTGGTAATTTAATTATTTTTTATTAATGTCCAAACAAAATAAAAGGGTAATATTATAAAAGTAAGCCAAAAGAAATAAAAAGTAACAATATAATTTTTGACAATTAAAAATTAATACAATTTTTTAGGGTTAAATTGATAATTTAATTATTTTTTATTAATGTCCAAAAAAAATTATTATAAAAGGGTAATATTGTAAAAGTAAGTCAAAAAAATAAAAAAGTAACGGTAGGGGTATCAATACTTTAACGGCAGGGATGTTTCGAGGTATTTTTAAAAATACAGGGACTAAACGGGCACTAATCTTAAAATATAAGGACTAACTGAACTTTTACCCGTAAGTTTAGTATCAAGAAGATGATCAAAGGACAAAAGGATTTTGAGTTCACAAACAAATAAACCCATGTGTTACTGTTCCAGTAATGTTGTCAAAAGTTGGATGAATCACCTGCTCATGCTCCTGCTGATAAAGATGCCAACGGTTGGCCTAAATCTAAACTTGAAAACGGCCCCTCACCTGTAGGAGGAAAAGCTTCTTTACCCACGCGCCTTCAACTCTCGCATAACTAAGGTTGTTTTTTAAATAATTTAATTAATTTCATGCATATCAAATGCTGTATATGGTGGCAGTACGAAATGCAATTGATTATAAGCCTATCACACACATTTAGATCAATTTACTTGCAGCATTGAGATGACACTAACAAGCATGAAGGAAATGGATGCACAAAATGTATTTAAAAGACACCTCCCCTCAATGTATATACACTCATACAACTTTTGTGCTTTCGAGTTCTATTAAGGATATCCTTTATTTTGATTATCTTTGATTTTGAATTGCAAGTGAAAAAACGGAAATTGATTCTCTCCAGAACTTAAAATATAAAATATGGTAATTGAAATTCGATAATTAGGCTAACTATGTAAAGAGGCTGAAAGTCACTTAATATGCATATTCATAACAAATTTAAATATGATTAATATTTTGATAACTTTTTTCTTAAGTAGAAATGGACAGAGTCCAAACATAAATTTTTAATTTTTTAAGGGTCGATTTAGATGGCTAGACTAGTTAAATTAAGAGGTTAAAAGTCATTCGATTGGATAAAGCGTGATATTTTAATTTGAGTGAAGATAGACACATTAAATTTTTTATCTTAAATTTTATTTTAAATGATATATTATTCCTTAAGTAATTTGATAATTTTTTATAATATTTAAATAAATTGATTATTTTATCTGATCAACTAATCAATAGATTCACATATTTTAAAATAAATTTTTGAAATAAAAAATTTAAAGTATATGACATTACTCTTTTAATTTAGAGAAAACACAAAAGCCCCCAGTCCGAGATGGAAAGACAAGTAAAGAATAACGTTGTTGTGCATCAGGTGAGTTAGCCGTTTTCTTTAACTTGTCTCTCTCAGCAAAGCATATATACTCGTACATTTCATTTCATTGCATTGCATTGATGCCCACCACTGGTGCTCTCTGCCAACCTTTCTTTTTTGATATCTATCTATATATACATTTCTTTTTGATTTGTACTTTTTAGAGAGAAAAGAGAAGAGAAGAACATCATTCAAGTTCAAGACAGAAGTCTCTTGATCATCATCATTAGAAACAGCGAAGCACAGCACAGGACGGACTCGGTTAGTAACAAAGAAAGATAAAAAAGAAAAAGAAAAAAAGTGAGCGATTTGAGTTTTTTTTTTCATATTTATTAGTGAGAAAAACGAAAAAGGAAAGGAAAGCTTAGGTGGGTGGGTGTGTGTGTGGATTCATAATGGGATCGTCTTCAGGGCAGAGCAACAGCTACGATCTTTCATTCAAGATCCTTTTGATCGGTGATTCTGGTGTTGGTAAAAGCAGTCTTCTTGTCAGCTTCATTTCCTCTTCTGTTGACGATCTGTCACCCACTATTGGTACTTTCTCTATCTTTTAAGTTTCACATTCTGTTTCCAGTTTCCTCACTTGGTACAAAATTGCAGTTATAATTTTTTAGCTCTTAAACCTGAGAGATTTTCGTGTTGGGATCTTCTTTTGGAGTTTAGCTATTCAGTGTATACTTGGTAGAAATTGGAGAATTTTTTGTTAGCTTACTTGATTTTTGGATCTTGGTAGGTAACGTAATTTTTATTTGGTGCTTTCAATTGTGGATGCATTAGTTATTAATACTAGATATTTTTGTGTTGTTTTAATCTTAACTATTTGCAGGTGTGGATTTTAAGATCAAGCTGCTGACAGTGGCTGGGAAGAGATTGAAACTTACAATTTGGGACACCGGTATGCAATCACTGTCATCGATTCTTTATCTTGAATCCAAATACTATTAGAAAATTAGGCATTCAGAGAATGTTTGATGTTTTTATGGAAATGAGTTTGTGTTAATATGTCATTGTCATTGCCAATTTTTTAAGCTTAGATGATGCTAGAATCTAACTGATATAAAATATATAAATCTACATCTTGAGAAAATGGGCTCACCTAATAGGCCCCAGTGGTTGCTTTACTCTTAACGTCTTCTTTGATAGAGAGCAATTGTTTCAGTTTTACCTTAGAATCCAGGTCTACCATTTGTAGGGAAAATAAACCAACCATAACCCTGTGCTTCACTTTACTTGTTTATGTCATAATGCCTCTTCATTGTCACCATTACCATCCATGTGTTATTCCTACTGTTGCTTAAATGGTTACATTCCATGTTTGCCAATCTTGTTTTTCAATCTATTAAAAATGTACTGCCTTGAACATAATTTATTTTTCCACATGGTAATTGGTATGATGATTTTCTGCCGTTTCTTGTCAAGTTCTATTAAAAAGGATTGGGTGACTATTTGATTGCATTCAATAAAATTTCCTTTTAAGCTGAATTGGACTGTTGATTGAAGTCAAGTTCTGTAGTTGAGTGAGAAAGATTCTGTTTTACAATCTATTAAAAATGCACTGCCTTGAACGTAATTTATTTTTCCACATTGTATGATGATTTTCTGCCTTTTTGGGCAAGTTCTATAAAAAAGATTGATCGACTGTATTTGATTGCATTCACTGAAATTTGTTTTTTAAGCTGAATTAGACGGTTGATTGAATTCAAATTCTGAACTTGAGTGATGAAGATCCTTTTTCAATCCCATTTTCAATCTGTACATTGCATCTTATCTTGATCTTCAAGATAATTTTTCATTCAACAAAATTTTACCTTTCTACTAATTTAAGGTTCTGCATTTAATAAACATTACTTTTCCTTTGTCTGCTCAGTCAAGTGCCTACTTTTTACAATACACATTACGAAAATTGTTTGACAATGAGGATGGATCATGGTTAATTGTAAAATCATCTGTTTCTCGCAGCTGGACAGGAGAGGTTCAGAACACTAACCAGTTCTTATTATAGAGGTGCTCAAGGAATCATTCTTGGTATGCCTTTAACGAAATGTGTTTGTGTAATTTCTAATGAAGAATCTTATTCTCTTGATTAACCTGATTGTGCGTTTGGCAATGATATGAACTTACAAGAGTAATTGTTGGCATCAAAATACAAAAGGCATTGACATGTCTGGTAGTAACAAGCAAAAATAAATGTTTATGTGAGGTTGACTGCCAAGATGAACTTATTTGCAATCTTGTATATTTTACCATACGTATGTATAAGTTCTGATCAAGTTTTCCCCTAAAATGGCAGAAGAGAAATTAACTAGGACTGGGACTTACTAGACTGCATGTTAACATACTTAGGAAAAAGTAAATCCAATCAATGACTTTGTGCATTCTAGCTCTTCTTTCTATTGAAAAGTTTCATATGTCCCAAATAACATTAAATTTCTTTCTGTTATTACTTTTATCTTCATAACAACCAGAACAACAATGTTCTTGCCAGGCCCTACTGAAACAAGGCTTTCTGAAAACATTCTATGCTTTTACCTTTTCTTTCATCCATTCGAATTATGTAACATTATTTCGCATGGATTTGTCATTCTTGATCACAGAGAACCAGAATATGTTTCAGCAAGCATTTTCTGGAGCTCTTTCTTCTATTATTTAAGATTCATATGTAAGGCAAGCATATTGTAGTTGCTTACTATTAAGGAGTGACGCTGCTGTTAGCTTGTAAGCCTAGAACTAATTTTAATTTTCACCATGATGAAAAAACGTTCAATCATGACTTTAACTAATTCACTGCCTGCTTTTTTGAGTTATTCTTCATGAATTTTTTTTTAATATAATTCCACCATATCGTAGATTATATTGGTGTTAACTTATTTATTCATTTTGCTTTAACTGCAGTTTATGATGTGACAAGGAGAGAAACCTTCACAAACTTGTCAGATGTGTGGGCTAAAGAAGTGGACCTTTACTCTACCAATCAGGATTGTGTCAAGATGCTTGTTGGAAATAAAGTCGACAGAGTAAGTGTCATAATCTCTATTATCTCTATTAAATTAGTTAAGATTTTAATCACTATGAGATCATAGAGGACCAACTCCTAGCTAATCAATGTAGACTCTTTATTTCTCTCTTTCCCGGATATGACATTGCAGAAACTTCGAGGTCCTTATAAGAGTTTAAAGGGCATCCTGCGCTTTTATTGTTGTCGAGATTAATATGAAAACTGATGAATGTCTCCATTCTCGTTTGATCTTAGCAGTAAAAGAGAACTTTCCTTATGTTTGTCTCACCCACATGACTATAAGTAATATAACATTTACCTTGCTGATCATTTGAAACAATTGAACCATGATGTCAATCAGATTTGGACTTGGAATGGAACTCAATAATTAAAGTCTCTCAATTTCCAGTATGTATTCGCACATACCGTATTAGCACATTATTAATAAATAGTTTATTCCTTGAAGAATATGGTATAAGTCCTCTAATTTATGTTATCTTTCACCTGCTGCTAATTGAGACATAATTATTAATTTGTATATATTTATTTTCCAAGTTTTATGGTCTATTTTACACTTTGATGTACGATTTCAGGATTCTGAAAGGGTTGTAAGTAGAGAAGAGGGGATTGCTCTTGCAAAAGAGCATGGGTCTTTGTTTCTTGAATGTAGTGCTAAAACCAGGGAAAACGTGGAGCAGTGCTTTGAGCAGCTTGCATTGAAGGTACTTTTTCAGAAAGCATTTTGATGCTTCGGTAAAATGTTAGGCACTTTAATCCACAATAAGGTTTCATCAATTTGATATACCTGTATAGGGTGGGAATATGATGTATATGCTATATCTTGGAGTTATGATAGTAGGTTGTTATTTTCTTCCTTTTTTCCCCATGCCCGTAAACCAGCCAAGAGCACTTTATTGGGATCACACCAATTTGATGGTTAGGAAATTCCTTAATCTCAAGTGATAGCTCTCTGTAGAATCCCTTGATTCTTAATTCTTTAACTTTCCTCTTTGTTTTTTTGGTCTTTTTTCCTTTAGTTCTAATGATTAACACGCAAGCTTCATCAGAAGTTAGCTATAATCCAATACCCGAACCGGGGTCTCAATTGTAGAAATTGTGTTATGCATCATTTGCATAATTTATCTACTGCTGAGCTACCATGTCATTAGGAGTAATTCAATATTATTGACAGAGTGTGGGATCATTGTGCAGATAATGGAGGTTCCTAGTCTTTTGGAAGAAGGATCCAATGTAGTAAAAAGAAACATTTTAAAGCAGAAACCAGAAAACCAGTCACCTCCTATTGGCGGTTGTTGCTCGTAAGATGCTGCATTGTGGTGGTCTCCATATCAACAGAAGCCATAAGCTGCCTGCTAATGCGCTGCTTCCCTATTAACATTATGAACAGATCCGTGTGTATGTATAACTTCTTCTGTTATGTCTTACTGCTATTCTCTGGGGAATGCTGGCACTCAAAAAACATATATATTAGCTCGTGTAAATGTTTTTCTTTGAATTTGGTTACTGATCCATGTTAGAAACACAAAGTTGCTTGGATTATTGATTTTATGTGAGTTTTCTACTTCATGCTTTTGAGTTATAATATCTACTTTGGTATTTGAACAAAACTAGAAACTGCACCAAAATTTTTCTTTAGGATATAAAAACAATGCCTTATATAATTGGTACTATTTGATGAATGGATGATTCTGCAAATATCCAGATTGAATGGAATTCATCTGCATTTTCATTTCAAATCTTAGAAGGGCTTTTATTTGTATGTGACAAAATGATTTTCACTTTGCATAAATACAACGAAGTTTTCAGAATTTAATGATTAATTTTTTAATTTCTTGTTTTGTTTATTTAACCAAATAGATAATGCGCTGAATATATAACTATTGGGCGATTTTGATTTAATACTTTTTTATCTTATAAAATATGACTTAAACCCCCAAATTTCAAAGTGTTTTACCTTAAAATAAAAAAAAGTGTTACTTATTTTACGTTTCAAGCTCGTAGTTTCTTTAAAGCCCATCGAATCAAAGTTCTTTCTCTCAGTTCAATAGTTGATTTATTTTCTTTCAAAAAAAAAAAATAGTTGATTTATTTTACTTGTGAAATATGAGGCATTTTGTTTCAAGTTATGTTAAGAATTTTAACAGGGTTCAAACTTCCAAGCTGAGAGGGGGGGAACTGAACTTGTAGATATAACATCTCTACCTAGGCTCTCCAGGTTAATTTCTAACGAAGAAACATCCCAACAAAATCAAGTAAATGTAATAACTATCAATTTGTCTTTTCAATTGCAATACAATGATATTTTTAGCTGAAGGACAAAGACCTGCTTAATAATAATATCACACCAATACAACATCATTATCAACCTCAGTAGGCTGAATGTCAGGTACATAATTTTGGTAAAGCATCTGAAGGATTCATTCCCCATAGTTGTTAGGAGAAATTACAATCCTACAAGCACATGGTAACACCAATTCATGCCTTGGTGAATTGGAAATGACTTCCCCCAGATTTTGATTGCAACAAATGCAAAGATTAATGCAAACAATCTAGGTCTTCTCAAACCTCAAGAACCACAGCATGCTGATTTCTCCGGAGCAGCTGCCGACCCATTGGCTGGGTCTGGTTTACTGATCCTAATAGTTTGGGGCTAGAATTACAACATCAAAATTTTGAAACGTCAATACAAAATATCATGTCAATCATCCTCAGAAGAAGTTTATGAAACAAACTATTTACCTCTGCTTTCGAGTCACTCTCCACAAGTCTCTGCTTTATTTCTCTTGCAATTGAAAAGAACACCTGCTCCACATTGAAATTTGTCTTTGCACTCTGCACAAATTGCTCAACATTTTTAAGGGTATTAAAAGAAGTAGGCAGCTGCTCAACAGTTATATAATTGAGTCCCACAAAAGCAAAGGAACAACAAAATTTATTTACATCGGATGTTACAGACTTCCAATCACCACTCATTATTGAACATACTTACTGTCTCAAAAAATTTGATACCATATTCATCAGCTAATTCTTGGCCCTTTGCTGTTGGAACAGCCTATAAGAAAGAATTAAACGGTGGAGACCATTAGCCTTAGAAAAATAGAGGTGAAGCTAATCTTATAGACATGATTTTCATTCAGTACCCTTTTGCTCTCATCCATATCAGCTTTGTTGCCAACCAATATTTTGTTAACATTATCAGCAGCATGCTGGTCTATGTTCCTCATCCAGTTCCTGATGTCTACAAAATAATTGGATCAGAAAAGGGGGGGGGGGGGGTGTGGGACAAAACAATAGAAAGTTTCCTGTCAATTATCTTTTAATAAATAAGCCTAATGTGTAGGAACAGAACATTGAGAGAGAGAGAGAGAGGCATACTGTTAAAAGATGACTCGTCTGTCACATCATAGACAAGCAATATGCCCATGGCTCCCCGGTAATAAGCTACGCAAGAAAAAAGTAAACAATGTCTAAATTATTTGAATAGAACAATTAAGTTGCACATTCAAGATCATCTGGTTTGAATCATTTATGTTAAACATTGAACCATGATAATAACAAATAACCATTAAGGAGGTCATCTAGAAGACGACAGAAACAACTCAACGCCTAGAGCAAATATGCATATAAAACCAAAATCTAGCCTTGTAAAGCAACGATTTAGTACAAACAAGCTTAATGACAGTGAGCCACTCCAAGGGTTGTTTGGTTATCTTTAAATTGTATACCACAGAACATAAACTCCCAATGAAGAAGAAGATATTATTTATGTTCAGTAATTATCCAATGAGGTCAATCTTTGGTCTAGAAGATTCTAAGCATCATAATAAATACCTAATGCACCCCAAAAGCAATATTTATGCCTCTAATAAGCAATTACGAGGAACCATCCAATATAAAATATATCTGCATTTTCTTATACATTTGACTCTGACTGTATGCTCTTTGTATATGTGCAAAAGAAGCAGTCATAGTTACTAGAAGCTGACAATTATATTCTTCTTTTTCTTCTCTTGAACTCGGGAAAATGACTACTTTTCACAAAACACAAACAGTTACCCAAAATTGATCAACCAAGCCAATATATTTCAGGTTAAGGAATAACATATCTGTTCCTCAATTAGAATACAGTCCTTCAAACCTTGAAGATTACTACAAAAAATTATTAGGTACCTGTTGTAATCGTTCGAAAACGTTCTTGTCCAGCAGTATCCCATATTTGTAATTTAATGCGCTTCCCGTCAAGCTCGATGGTCCTGATCTTAAAGTCGATCCTGAAGAGATATTAAATGTATTAAATGTTCAGGAAACAGTTGAAAACTATAAAATTAAAAAATTATAACAAGTCACAAGGTTTTAAAATCAGACCCAATTGTGGTAATGAAGCTTGTTGTGAAAGAATCATCTGAGAAACGCAATAGCAGGCAACTTTTTCCTACACCTGCAAATTTACAAAGTAATGAGGACAAAAAGAGGTACATAGCATGAGATACATATTTTTATCATATGCAAATAAACATGTATTGATTTGCTGTAAGCTAAAATAGAAGCTAATATCATTTACTATTTCAAAGAGCTGAAAAGAAAAACTAACACCTAAGCTGACAGGTCTGGGAGCTAATGATAGAATAAGTAGGCACACAATCTAAAATTCTAAACAACAAGTAGGATATATTTGAAATTGAGGTGCAGTAGTTTTTAAACACAACTATTGTAGAACAAGATCACTTGTCACTTTCAAGTATGAGCAGATAAGTGATTGCTAAAATTTTAACTACCAAGTAAAAGTGGGAGTTTACCAAACACTTTTGACTATTGTACTCTCCAAGTTTAAGCGAAAGGACAATAGTTAGAAGGACACCTATTGTAGCTTATCACTCCCCTCACTAGCAAGCTAAACAGATAGTCGGCCTAGCATATAGAGACTGAAGACAAGAAGCAAAAACAAGCATGTAGAGGAATTCAATCCCAAAAGCTACTAATCGTAGCATAATTAGCCATCTCAATCTCACAAGACAAATGAGGAAAACTAGACTAAGAGCATGTTTGGGATTGTGGTGGATTCTTAAATAAGTGATTATTTGAGAATCTATTCCCCAATTATGTTTGGATTATTAAATTATTTGAGTTATTCTGTTAGATCTATTATGCTGACAATCATCAAACAAGTGATAATCAAACATAATTTGAGAGTAGATTCTCAAATAAGTGATTATTTAAGAATCCACCACGATCCAAAATGCGCACTAAGGCCCTGTTCGGTACTGCTGTTGGGGGAAAAGTGTTTGGCAACTATAGTTAGTTTGGAAGCTAAGACGATTTATCCCAAAAGTTGTGTGACAAATGTGAAATTTCTTATTACTTGAACGCAATATTCACAAACACGTTAAAGCTTTTTATATTACCGCAGCTGCGCGCATAAAAAAGATTTATCTTAAGTATAAAAATAATGCTGAAGCCACATAATTGCGAATAGAAGTTAACACCATATGAAAGAAACCAAGCCTATTGTTTGATCGAAAACAATACCGAAAATATCATGATATAATTTGATGAACTTAAGAGCAATAATAATATTGAATTAACAAAGGTACTTGCCACTATCCCCGATGAGAAGCAGCTTGATCAGGTAATCGTAATCGGCACGAGCTCTAGCCGGCGCAGTCGCCATCTAAGCTTTTTTTTTTCTTTTTTTTCTTCGATAAATAATAAGAAACAGGTCTCCTTGTCTGTCTCTGTGATTGTGACTGTTTTAAGTGTTTATTTTCACTCGGATCTGCAGATTAAGGCAAGGCAAGGCAAGGCAAGGCAAGGCAAAGCTGGCTGGCTGCTGGCTGCTGGCTGGCGGGCTGTGACAGGAAGTCAAAGAGAAGTTGAGGTGTGTGTGAATCAAGAATCAAACAAACAAATTCTCGTTCTCCTCTTCCCTCTCGCTAACCTCAATTTAACCATACAAGTAACCAGAGTTCGCTCGGGAGGAATCTGCTGTTGCCTGTGCACGTGGCAGTATGGTCAGCAGTTACTGGCTGTTGCCTGTTCCTTCGGTTAATTATTGGGAAATTATCGTCTTTTGAATAAAAACTTGTTTACACTTATGTAATTATTTTTGTAAAGGATGGCTTATAACATTCTAGCGAGTCAAAAGTCACAACGTGGGAAAATTAGCGTCTTCTCCCTCGTCATTTAACCTACAAATAAGTGTATTATTTCTCAAAATCATATCACAAAAAATAAATCGATTAACAAAAGTCTATTAATAATAAACTATCAACAAGATACTTAAAGAACGCACAATGGTTTATTTGACATGGACAATTTAATTTTTATTATTTGTGTTTATTTAAATTTTATTATTATATTTTATATTATTAATTTAATTACTTATTATTTATAATAATTTTAATAGTTGGTTTTATAATACCGTCTGTATTGTTATTATTTTTTAGTATGTTATTACTTTGTTAATATAGCTTATTTAATTTATTTGCTTATATGACTGGTTTAACCACCTATCAAATTATTTTATTTTCAATAAAATTAAGATTTTCTCTTGTTTATATTTATCAGTGAATATTATTATTGTAACTTGAAGTTTACAACACAAATGAGGTGGTGAGAACCTAAAATTCTAACCTCATTAAAAATCAAAACTAGAAGTTCTAGTCATGATTTTAAAAGTTAGAATCTGAAGTTCTAAATACACGCATGAGGTTTCTACATATTTCATAATTTTTTTTTTGTTTATATTTACATATTTTTATGTTTATATTTTGATTTTTTTCTTTTGATTATTAATACAAGGTTTTCGAAAAATGGCAAATCTCACGAGTCTATAAATTCTCGTTCTTAAAGTTTCTAGAAGAAACTAGCTTTTTTTAGGTGTTAGACACAAAAATGTACCTGAAAGCTATAGGTCTGGAAGGCACTATAATAAGAGAAAGCAAAACATCCCTACAGGAAATATCAAAAGCCATGATTTTTCTTCACGATTGTTTACATGAGAGCTTAAAAGCTTAATATCTGACAGTGGAGGATCCATTAATTTTGTAGAATAACCTCAAGGATAAATTTGACCACCATAGGCATATTTTTTTTCTAAAAGCTAAACATAAGTGGCTAAACTTGAGGTTATGAGACTATGTAAGAGTCTTTGGATACCACTCTACTCTATTCCACATCATCTCAGAGCTAATATATTGTATGGAGAAAAAATTACTAAAAAAAAAGCTTGCAAATACACTCTATTTTTCATGCATTAAACGTTGTCCTGTAAAAGCAATATCGAGAGCGTCAATACAAAAAATAATCTGAGCTAATAACATCTCTTTTAATTGCTGAACAAAACAATGGGTCCTTATGACAAATCATGAATAACGTCCAACTAGCTCACAACCATTCCTAGAAGCAAATGTTAATGCACATACCAATAGTGGACATAATTGAGGAGGCAAGAGAGGCCATGGTTATCACCCTCATGGTGGTCATAGGCATTCAAGACGTCAAAACAACAAGAATGGATGCCACTAGAAATGGAACATCTATGAGGGACATAGTGAAGAAAATGAAGTATAAAGAAAAAATGCTAGAAAATGGAACATCTATAAGGGAAGTAGTAAAGAAAATGAAGCATAATGAAAAAAAAAATAGTAGATATAACAATGAAGAAATTTATTATCAATGTGGAGGAAAATGTCATTAGTCATGTACCTATAGTATGGACAAACATTTAGTAGACCTCTACAAGCATCTAAGAAAGGGAAAAGAAAATTTGAGACTAATTTAATTGATAACTCAAATCCTATTAATTTGACTCATCTTGATGTCTCTGATTTTTTGAGGACTCGGAAGGAAAAGTGATCGCTTAATTGGTAATGGAAATGTCCACATTAATTAAGCTCTCGATGTTGTTCCATAATTATTAAGTTACTAATATGTTAATTTTTATATTTTTGTAGTTTTATCATATGTACTTAATGTTCATATATAATCTTGATATCTAACATAAAAATTTGTTTGATGTAAGGTTATGGATTTTAGAAATAAATTATTCATTTTGGAATTGAAATTTGGAGATGTATGCTTGGCTGACAGTGCAACCACACACACTATTCTTCAAGATAAAAATATTTCTTAGAAATAAAGTACTTGAGGAAATGCAAATATTGTCTCTAGTCCTATAGACCTAATACATGGATTCAGAAGAGCTATACCCTTGTTAACAAGTGGAATAAAACTAATAGTCTAAAATGCTTTATATTCAATAAGATCTAAATGAAATCTTCTAAGCTTCAAAGATATCTACTGAAATGAATATCATATTGATACTTTAAATAAAAATAATATGGAATATGTACTAAAAATGTCTCAGGAAAGAAGTATTTATTAGAAAAGCTCTGAGCATTCTCTTCAGGATTATATTATAAAATCATTAATGTAACTAAACTCTACGCAGTGATGAACTATTAGTTTATAGTTCCAAAATTGTTATATTGTGGCATGATCGACTTGGAAACCCATGATCTACAATGATACGTAGAATTATTGAAAATTCTTATAGACATCCATTAGAGAACTAAAAGATTCTATTATCCAATGAAATTGTTTGTACCACTTGCTCACAAGGAAAATTTGTGGCTAGATCATCTCTTTCTAGGGTTGATTATGAATGTCCAATGTTTTTTCAAAGAATTCAAGGAGATATATGAACCAATCTATCCACCTGTGGATCATTTTCTTATTTTATGGTTTTAATTGACACATCTGTACGATGGTCAGATCTTTATTTAATTGTCCACAAGTAACGTTGCATTTGCAAGATTTCTTGCCCAAATTATAAAATTAAGGGCTTTTGGATTATCTAATCAGTTCAGTCTAGATAATGCTGGTGAGTTTACATTAAAACATTTTATGACTATTGTACATTAGTTGGTGTCAATCTCGAAAATCTTGTTTTACATATACATGTACGAAATTGAGTGAAAGAAGTAGGATTGGCAAAAAGGCTAGAGCCAATCTGCGAGCCTATACGGGTTGGGCTTGGACATGGGCCTAAAAGTACAACAAAGCCTACATAGATTGGGATTGGATAAAGGTCTAGGAAAAGTGCCTCAGCTTTTTAATTTATAAATAAAAATAAATTTAATTTAAATAAAAAAGAAAAACTCAAAATATTAAATTAATATGTTTTTTATATTAGTATTTGTGATTTATTATGTTGTGTTACTAATATTTTGTATATTGGACTATTATTCTATTATCTATTTGATAATCATCTCTAATTTAAATTTTTTACTTTATTAAAAAATTATTTTATATTTAATGAAAAAGCCTAGGCCCAGCCAGTTTGGACCGGCTTTTGAAGGGCCTAGGCTTGTTATCAATAAGATGGGCTTGAGCCTGCCTTTTTCAACCCTAGGTAGAAGCATTAATTAGCGGTTGCAGATAATTGCAAGAACTTTACCAATATCTGCATATAAATCATGTTATTTTACATGCTACGATATTAATTCGTTTTAGACCCAATGCTTAGCATCAATATTCTCCATCACAGCTTGTACTTGGTTAACAACCCAACATCTCCCAGCACACATTTTTCATTGTGCTGTGCATGTTTGTATATCACCCCTTCAGTTTACAAAGATGGGACCTCAATGTTGTTTGTGGATTTATGTCGGGTTTAACTCACCTTCAATTATCAAATATTTTGAATCCTTAATGGGTGATCATTTCATTGTCGTGTTTTACGGATTTTCACTTTGATGAGAAAAATTTTCCATTATTGGGAAATAGAAAGCTGCTTAAAGTAAGCATGAATTTTCTTGAAAAGTTTTTGCTTTGTCTCATTGAGATTCTCATATCAATTACCAAATGCATTTATATATGCAGCAAAGGTAACTAAGTCACATATTCCAACTACTAATATATCAGTTTGGATAGTTGTTCCTACTAACAAGTGTCAAAGCAGCTAATGAGTTATCTGTTACACATTAGAAACATGGTAAACAACTTGGTTCCAAAGATAATGCTCCTTAAAAAAGGAGAATGAAAGCTTAGGATCTTATTGAAAATAATGCTCAAGTTAGAAATGTATCAACATTATCTAAATCATTAGTTTCAGAAGAACTGATGGTCCCTAAAGAGACCGTAACTCCTAAAAAGCTATGAAAACATAAAATCAAGGAAAAGTCTACAAATTATATTTATACAAGGGAAATGTGGGATCGTAATGAAATAAACATCAATAATATATTTTCATTCACAGTAGTTACTAAAATTACAAATGATTTTGAGTGCCAAACTGTTGATGAATGTAGACAAATACATGATGGCCTTAATGAAAAAAACAATACAAGCATAACTGACTTCTCTACCTAGCCGTGAAGTTTTTGAACCTATAGTCTATACACCTGAAGATGTCAAACCCATTGATACAAATGGTTATTTGTAAGAAAATGTAAAAAGCATAGTGAAATCATTAGATACAAACCATGATTAGTTGCACAAGGTTTCTCACATAGATTGGTATTGATTATACGGATATAGTATTCTTAAGTGATGGACACTATTACATTTTAATTTTTAATCAGCGTGGTGGTCTAAAAAAGACTCGACATGCATCTCATGGATGTAGTGACTGCATGTCTATATTGATCACTTGACACTTATCTTAACATGAAAATTCTTAAAGGATTCAGAATGCCTGAAGCATATAAATAAAATCATTGTAATTTGTGTTCAATCGAGCTACAATGGTCCTTCTATGGATTAAAACAATCAGGATGCATGTGGTACAATCACCTAAATGAATATTTGATAAAAAAAAAAGATTTAAAAACGATCCAATTTACCCATACATATTCATTAGAAAATTTGTGTTTGGATTTGCAATTGTAGTAGCTTATGATGAGACATGAACCTAATTAGAATTCCCGAAAAGCTCTTGAAAATAGCTAAATATTAAAATAGAGAACTTGAAATGGAAGATTTGGGGAAAACAAAATATTGTCCCGATCTGCAGATCGAGCTTCAAAAAAACAAAACAAAGTGCTTATCCATGAATCTGCTTATGTTGAAAAACTTTTAAAAATGTTTCAATATGGATAATGCTCATCCATTAAGCAGTCCTATGGTTGTTCTGTCTCTCGATCCTAAAAAGAATCCATTCCACCGTGAAGAGAACGATGAAAAGATACTTAGTCCAGATGTACCATATCTAAATGTAATTGGTGCTTTATTGTACTTAGCTCAACACTTCAGACTATGCATTGCATTATCTGTTAACTTGCTGGCAAGATTTAGCTTAATACCAACATAGTGACATTCAAATAGCATCAAACATATCTTTCAATAACTTCATGGAACGACAGACTTGGGTTTATTTTATTCAAGTGAGCCAACGGAGAATTCTAGTCTCATTAGTTATGTAGACTCAGGCTACCTCTCTGATCCTACAAAACCAATTCACAAATAAAATATGTTTTCACTTATAATGGCATAGAAGTTTCATATTGATTTGCTAACCAGACTTTCTTTGCCACCTCTTCTAATCACTCAAAGATCCTAGTGGTACATGAAGCAATAGATGTTTCAACAATTATATATGAAGACAATCTTGCTTGTATTGCTTAAATTAGAGGAGGATACACTAGGAGTCAGTCTCACACACCACACACGTATACAACACACACCACAAACCAAAAGCACGTAGCAGCCTCCCTTCCGCTCCCCTCCCTCACGGCGTCACCCTCAAGTCAACATTCAACATAATAGTAGAACGACTGCTGCTCCTTAGTAGAAACACACATGCAGCCAATATCTATTCACTCGACAGCCGACACATGCTCACCATAGTCACCGCTAATGCCAACCGCCACTCGATCTCCTGCTACAAGAGGATTGCGAGTGAATTTGCTATTACCACCTACTAAATCTATTACTCCACGCTCCACCATCACAGCATCACCAACTTCCTCCTCCAAGCTCTATCCGAACTCGGCAGGCAGAAACCCAAATTTTTGTTTTGAGTTTTGAAGCTTCGAGCCTTCGATAATCGATGGTATATACTATATAGTTCAAACAATTGTAATGTGTAATATATTTTATATTATATGTTAAATTTTTAATTAGTAATTGTTAATAATATGTATTGTTGAATTTTAATAATAAATCAAGAATATTCGTGTATTCTTTTGTCAATTATTAATTTTTTTTGTATGGATAGATTAGGTAGATTAGATATTAAAACTAAACATTTTGATATATATGATATGTGATGCAATAGCTTCAATTTCAACAAAAATGAACTAATTCAATTAACTGTACATTAAGTGTATGTTAAATCATTAATTAGTAAGTACATGAAATGTGGGCACGAAATTTAAGGTTTGATAATAAGAATTAAGATATAGTTATGCAAATAATATTCTATTATTCAGGGAAATAGATAATTGGATATTATAAATTAATTAATCATTAATTTCTTGCTTTTCCTTTATGGAGTATAAACAATTTTGAATTTTTACATATACAGTTATACACCTAATCAATTAATCATATAGAAATATTTTGATGGAAATGTCGAATTAAACAAGTTTCATTAAATTAAATTTATAAATATTTGAATTGATTTATAATACTAATTAGATTATGTTAATAATATTTTTATGTTTTAATTTTTGAATTAATGATTAATAATTATTATTTTGAATGTTTAGATGACTAGACACTCAAGATTGAATTCGATAAGTGGTGATGAAGAACAAAGTATACAAATGGAAGGAACTCAAAAGGGAAAGGAAATTTTAAAGCGGAAAATATCACCAATGAAGAAAAGATATGAGATGTGGAATCATTTCACTTTGATCGAGGACAATCCAAACAAATGCGAGTGCAACTATTATGGTAGACAATATCAATGTCATTCAAGGTTTGATGAGATTACAAATATGAAAAATCATATAAAGACCTATAATGCATACAAGATATTTCGAGAAAAACAAGATGGAAGTTAACAAAATTTCACAACTAAGGGTGGCGAAGGAAATGCAAGTAATATGGTTTTGGCTAAAGGATAGAGTCAAGATGCTTGTAAAAGAGTAGTCACTAAAATTATTATTATGGGTGAGTTGTTGCTTAGTTTTGTGGATAACTGATAGTTTAGCCATTTCTGGAATGTAACTATTCTACAATTCATTATGCCATATGATTTTCGGATGTTATGGATTTATTTTTGGAGGAAAAGACAATGTTGAAGAGTTTGATTTGTGACAACAAGCAGCAAGTGTCTTTTACAACTGATATATGGACTTCCGTTCAAAACACGAGTTACATGGTGATCACAACTCATTTTATTGATAGTAACTGGTGTCTGAATAAGAGGATTATCAGGTTTTGCTTGATTAAACATCATAGAGGGAAAATTATTGGTAAAAACTAAATTCCAAAATCATAAATTAGTTGAACCCTACCCACCCCTAAAGGCTCGAATCGAGCCAACAATCCATGCTCAGTTGACCAACTGCATGCCGATGACAAAAAGTACTAGCTCTTAAGATAAAGAAAATGATATTGCTCTCTCCTACTCGTCCCTTCTTCTTTCTTCCTCAAGAAGTGAGTAACTAACTAATTAATTAATCTCATTGTACTTGATAAAATCAACAAAAAAAGCCTATGAATGCTTTCTTATGGTGCATTTATTTCGCAAGAATTGAATGAATTGGGATCGTAATAGATTGAAATTAAAATAAAATGAGAATCAAAATAAGTTGTTTACTTGAGTTACAACAATCAAAATTGGAATAAATTGTATTCTCATTGATATATTTACTTTGTCTTAGAATCATATTGTTACAAGAATTAAAATGCCCTTAGTTAAAATTATGTAATTGTTCACTAACAAAATAATAAGTAAACATTTCTAAATTAAGTATATTATTGTTTAGTATTATTTAATAATAGTAATTATTAATAATTTTATTACTAATACTACAATTATAATTATAATTATTACTATTATATTATATTACTGTTAATATAATAATAATTAAAATTACTGTTGATATTACTATCATTATCAAAATTATAATAATGACTTATTATTATTACTACTACTACTATTATTATTTTTATATATTAAGGGGGCATTAAGGGAATTTTATGTTTTATTAGGGGCAATAAAATCACTAAAAGAAATGAGAATCTCATTCCCAACCCCATGGAAATGGGATTCCAATTCTTTATTCCCAAATTTAGTGAATCCCATCATTTCTATTCCTATTCCTTGATTCAACATTTGCAAGTAAATACACATAATCGGATGATCCTCAGTCATATTCCTAAATCCAAGAAGTAAATACACTCTTATTTATATACTTGGTGTTTACTAATTGGGAATGAGAACGAGAATAAGAATAAGTTATTTACTTGAGCTGTAGAAAGCAGAATGAGAATAGACTATGTTACAATCACTTATTGTACTCGTAAGCGCACGAATCTATTGTAAAATAGATTTATGATGACGAGTGCCGGTCCCACAAGGAAGTAGATTTAATCATGTTTAGGGTTAATTTTCCAAGTTTGTTTATGAATTGGTTGGATGTGGTTTTTGAGTAGTACCAAGATAAAAAAAAAATGTCGGGAATAAATTAAAGAAGAAACAATGCAAATGAAGTATTTAAGTCTCTGAATTTACATTCAACACTTCACTGCGGACTTGATGTTCTTTTTTAGTTCCAGTTAATTTATGGGAGGAGAATTTGCACTCCTCATAAGTCTCATTTTGGTAAATATAATATCAAGCACTCATTGTTCTAGGGGAAAATTATATTTTGCTTAATGTGGTGCCAAGACACGTTGTGCCAGTGATAACAATTTTTTTGTCGACAATGTGGCAAGACCGTCCACTAAATAACTTAGATACACTCTCTTTCAACACTGCATCAAGACGAACCATAAGTGCTAGAGGGGATTTTTTTTAATAGATATAGTGTAAAGTGTTTATCATGCCAAACGCTAATGATCTTGCATAGAGAGTTAGTATATCGTGCAAAATCTAGACAAGATTGAAATTAACTTAGCACAATGAGTCAAAATAAACCACATAAATCAGAGTGAGAGAATGAATAAACTTACCAAATTAAGCTCATTGATCATGTTGAGGCTTCACCTTTAATTCATGCTTGAAATTAATTTAGCCACTCATATTGAACTAGGGTTAAAACATGTAAAGCACAAGTTATATAGGAAGAACGATATACAATGGAGCTCAAAGTTATATAGGAAGAACTATATACAATGGAGCTCAAAATTTGGATTTAGAGCTGTATGATTGGGGGGGGGGGTCCCCTACTTATAGATACAACGGTTCGAATGAAAACAATTCGAACGCATAGGATTGCACCACATGGCAAACTTTGGTTAGATGGAACACGTCACTAGGACTATCATTTCCTATATATACACATATCATACGCATGTTTTTCAATCCAATAATATGCTACCACATAATCGATCAACGCAAAAGTCAAGAAGCTTTGATTTAGTGTATTGCATATAATGTGCGTGCATTTTTCGGTCCAATAATATGCTTTCATGTCATCAGTTAGCACAAAAGTCAGCGACGCATTGATTCAGTAGGTGTAGGTCTGTAGTAAGCACATATGTAGGTCGAATAGGATGCTGCAACGCATCAGTCAAAGCCACATCGATGGGCTCCACCAAAAATTACAATTAGCCTTTATGCCCTTCCTAAGGTTTTTAGTTATTCTAAGCTAAAAACTGCTATCTTTTCTACTGTATGATTTTTCATTAATCATGAAACGACTAAAATACCTGTGAAATACATAAAATACTCAAATAGTAACAAAACACACACGATCAAAGTTCAAAAAACTAAAATACATAAAAGAAGAGATGTAGTGAGACGTAGAATGTAAAATGACAATTTTACCCTTTATAAATATACATTCTCCAACACTCAAAAGACTATATATTTATGTATTTATTTTCTCTTAGGAATATGAATCGAAATAAATTGAATTGTTACAAATTACCAAAAAAAACTCTTAATTAACTGTTGTCATCATTATTATTATATATACTATAATAATAATAATTATATATTATAATAATTGTAGTTATTATCATTATGAAATTATTGTTATTAAAATTATTGTTAATAGTAATAAAAATGATTTATTATAAGATACAGCGTCCAATAATTAATGTATCAAGGTTCACAAAAATCAATAATAATAGTAGAAGTAGAAGTAATAATAATATAATAATAAATAATGAATAACAAAAATTGGTTGTCGACAACAATTCAGTAGCAAGAACACTGACTGACAGCAACACAGCATGGCAACATCGGCAACTCAATAGCAATAGAAATAGTAGCAGTGATGGCCGGCAGTAGTAGCAGCGACTATCAGAAGCACAACAACAACGACCGAGAACAGCAGCAATGACGACAATAGTCAATGAAGGTCTACTTTTTTTTTTTTTAACTTTTTAATTGAGGATAAAACAAAAATTATTAAAATTTGATTGATAAAAATGTCAAACCTGGAAATGTGATTGTGCTCTAATTCCTATACCTCCTAGCGAATCAAAGCTCTAGTAATGATTCCCAATTTTATGACCCCACACTAATTTCATTCTCATTTCTAGCTTCAAACTTAGAAGTAATTCATTCATTCCAGTTCCCCCATTCCCATTCTCATTCCTTGTAAGTAAGAATACCAATAGGATGTAATCGGCCCCTCCTGACCTCTGCTTTCCTGGTAAAGTCTTTCTTCCTGGCCTCATTGGGTATGTATTTTAAGTTTTCCATACCAAAATAGACTTTTGCTGGCTTTTTGTTAAGAGAATAATTCGGGTGGTATTTGCAGGATTACTTTGATGCAGAACTGTGTATTCAGCTACAGCTCTCCCACTCTTGATCCTGCTTCAAATAACTTAATCCCAGCTTTCACTTTTCTGCTTGCTGTCATCTTCAAACTTCTTCAGGGTTTAAGGTTCGGGTTCAGATGACCTTTTTCCATTTTCTGCTTGCTGTCATCTTCAAACTTCTTCAGGGTTTAAGGTTCGGGTTCAGATGACCTTTTTCCAATCCCAAATCTGTTTTTGCCCACCCCTGCCTACTATCCAGCTCTGAATAGAAAATTTTCAGACACGGCCTGAAGGCCTGAAGCAGCTATGGAGTCATTTAGCTCAGCGCACTCAGATGTCGAAATGTTGAATCTTACAGGGCTGGCCGCTGAAGAAAAATTTTAATGCTGATGTGCCCTTGATGAAGCCAAAACAATCACAATCGTTTGTTAATTTTCAGTTGCCTGTAGTCCGATTCAGATGTAATCTCTGAGTTTTCTTAAGTGAATCCGCCACATCAAATCGACAGTAAATCTACTTCGATTTGATTGAAAGATGTTGAAAGAGTTTTATTACTACCATTATATGAAGAGATTTTATGTCTGTAAGAACATTGCAATAACCAACACATAAAAGTTCTCAACTTAGTTGAGAATTGTCAATCCAATTAAAAATGTGAAGTCGAGGATTCCTGTCCTAGTTAAGAGCAATGCATTTGCAGCATGCTATTGACAACTATAATTTTAACAGTTTTTGACGGATCTATACAAAGACATTCAGACTTCTCAAAAATTTGCAAATCCAAAATGCCCTTGATTTTAATGTGGAAAGCATACATCAAATATGGCAAAGAAAATGAGTATCATCTATATTAACTCAATCAAGATGTATGGCCCCCTATCTCATTTAGGGTTCTGAAATCAATAGATAACAAAGTTTTAATCTAATTCTAAACATACCTATCTATATAAAAAAAAAAAGTAACGAGAGCAGCCAAAACAGAAATAAAGTTCACATAATATCAGCTATTTCGATAGAGATTACTGGCAGGTCTGACCACTCGCAGCAACTTCTAGAATTCTCCTAGCCTCGGTGTCTGGCTCGGGTAACTCACTTGGGGTCTGCTGAATCACTACCGATTAGAAACAGGATAATTGAATGAATGGAGGGGATTCAAAATGATAATTTAGAACACTAACCTTTCCATATAGGTTTGCCTTTGTAGTAGAAGAACCAGAAGCCAGCAACAATCTTATGACATCCACGTGTTCACCTCTTGCCGCATGATGAAGAGGCTGTAGGAGAAGCATTATAGAAATTTAGATCATAAGAATACAAGTAAGGTTTCCAGTGAATAAGGAAAATAACGCAGCTGCTTTCACCTAACTAAATCATTTTGGTCATCACAGTCCTGGGTGGTAGCAAGGAGGAAATGCAGCTAAGCACTTATATCGTACAGGAAAAATTGTTCAAAGAAAATTTCATTGTAACATTCAGAGCAAACCATAATTTCCTCTAATTTGACTAAGGTATTAATCAGCTAATGAAACAATTGAAACCCCAATGGAACAAGTAGTACTCACAGTATCACCTTCAGCATCAACAGTTTCTAACATCCTTTTTACACATTCAGTGCCGCTAGCACTATTAATTAGAAGTTGAACTATCTCAATAAACCCTGCAGATATCATTGATAAAGGGAAAGAGATAAACAAATATGGTATTACAAATCTTAAACCATTAAAAGAAAAAAAAAACTCGGGCATGACTCATGAGCAATGAAATGATATGATGTTTAATAGCCTACCCCCAGCACAAGCATCATGCAGAGGAATTGCTCCATCTTCATCCTTGGCCTCCAAACTAGCCCCTCGTTCCAAGAGTAGCTAGACCAGAAAAAAAATAAAAATAAATAATTCAAGAGAAAAATCAAAACTCTGTTTGTACATTAAAGAGTGGACAAGATAAATTCATCAAAATTAAATGCTCGCTGACCTGAACACAAGGCAGATAGCCATAGAGGCATGTCAGATGGAGAGCAGTGTCCCCGTCTTCTACTGGTTCATCAATACTACCACTCAAGTTATCTATACAAAATATAAAAAACCAAATGAATAATAATTACAAAATAATAAAATTAAAATTGCCTTTCCTAAGACTTTAGTCCAAATAATCACTGTATTCAAAGATCTTTTCACTCAAATCTTAATCACATGCCCGTTCATATTTGTTTGCTACACATTCTAAAATCAGATACAAATACAATTATGACATGTTTTATTTTAAAATTGTTCTACTTTCATTAGTGTAATTAGAAAGCATAAAATTAATTAAACCACAGGGGCCAGGGGGTGTAGATGCACTCTGAAAAAAGAAGCAAATTGGTAGGACAATCAAATCAAACCTAGAGCGAGACGGAGGGAATGAACGTCGCCGAGCTGAGCGGCGGCGGCGAGGTCACGGAGGTGAGGTGGAGTTTCCGATTCGAGGTCCATATTAACGCCGTCTTCTTCAAAGAGAGCGTTATCTTCTTCGCTATCATCTTCCTCCATCATTCCGTTGCGCGGTACCGCCATTTTTTCTCCTAATTAACTTTTTTATAACGGTGTTTTGCAGAGAAAAGTAGAATGAAAACCTAAACAAAGGTCCAATTTGAAGTGCAGTGCTGCTTTTTAGTAGGGTTTTACTTTTATCATTTTATTCTCCGTCTCCGCATTTTATTTTATTCTTCTTACACTTTTTTTTTTTTTATAATTATTTTGTTAGATTTCACTATAATGCTGTAAGGATTTTGTAGACTCTTGAGCTGTAATGTTTTAATCTCTGCTACATTTTATTTGATATAGTGGATAAAAAATTAATTATTTAAATAATAACAGATAACTTTTAGGTCGTAAGTAAATATAATTTTTTTTAATTTTTAATTAAAGAAAATTTTATATTATGTTAGATAAAAATATCAAATTTAATAATGGCATCATTGGATTTAATATTAGAATTTTACCCTTAATTTAAATTTAATGGACAAGTAATTATATAACAATTAATTTGCAAGTTGTGATATTTCTTCATACTTTAAATTATTTTTATCCAATAAATTTATAAATATTTTAAGTCACAAAAAAATGAAAAAAAATACAAATAATTTTAGAATTAAAATTATTATGCACTAATTCTATCACTTTACAATATTACATTTTTACTTTTACATTTAGCATTAGAAATATATATAATAGCATTAAAATAAATGTAATTAACAAGTAATGTTATTTTAATAATACTTTATATGACGATATTACATAAAGTCTTATAATAATTTTTATTGTATGAATTTAATTACAAAACCATTAATAGTTAAACAACAATGATAATAGAAGGCATTGGAATAAAATTTTTATATATGTTTAATTATATGAGCCAAAACAAATGAGAAATATTTTACTTGACAATTTTTATTGAAAAATATATATGTCTATATAATTACATAATGAGAAATGTTTTAATTTAAATTTTTAACACAAAATTAAACTATTAATTTCATGCAATTCAATGGTGAATGATATAATATTATAAATTGTTGCTTTGACTTTCAATATCGACCGTTAGATTGTGATAGATTATTAGCTCAAATTTTGTATCAAAATTTTAAGTTAAAATATCATGAACCATGTTTTTATAACAAAAATATAAACACATAAAATGAATTTTTTTCCATTTTGTCCATTAAATATGATTGGATGTAATATTTTATTTGTTGTCACCATTAATGAAATAATGACTTAATAACATAAAAATTTGATAATTACAATCTAAAGGATAACAATAACACAATCTTTCATAATTCATAAACTAAAGCTAATTAGGAGTATACGTTAGATTTAACTTTTATAAAATTAACAAAGTGATATTTGAAAATAAAATGAAAACAAGCTTGTGAAACTTAAATTTTGTAAGGCTTGAATAATTTCCTATCATGTAAATAAGAATATAAAAATATACAAAAAAAATTCTTCTTATTCTTTCCCACATAAATATTATTAGAGGTAATATTTTATTTATTGTCACTATTAATTACCGTAATAAAAGTAATGACCTTAGTAACGTAAAATTTCATAATTACAATCAAAGCATATTAATAAAATACTCTTTCATGATTCATAAATAAGGTTAATTAGGAATATATATTAAATTTAACTTTATGAAATTAATAAAGTGATATTTGAAAATAAAATGAAAATATATAGGCTTGCAAAACTTAAATTTCCAACCATTTAAGAATATTTATTGTACGATAAATAATTAATTCATGGAATATGTATGCTAAATGGGTGTTAAAAATAATATATACTTCATGATCAATTATAAAATAGTCATTAATAGTATACAAAATAATGAGTATTTTAATTTGCGATATTAAATTTTACTAAAACATGTGTAGCAATCTCACCGACGAGTTTATTAATGTAATTATGATATTCACTTAAATATACATACTTAGTTGTGTCTAGAAATGGCCAATGGGCCGTGCCGGCCACCAAACCACCAAAAAAAAGGCCCATGCGTGCTCATGCCCGTGTTGTGTCGTGCTCACTATGTGTTTCGTGTCGTCCCGACTGCCATGCCTAAATTTTTTTGCTTAGGTAATTTAGGCCCGGCCCAGCACACGTACTATGCTCATTCGTGTTGTGCCCACACGTGCCGTGCCGTGGGTCGTGCCATGTCGTGCCTAAGAAAAAAAGCCCAATAAACTTTTTTATTTTTTATTTTTTATTTTTTAAGAGCTCATACTAAGTTGTTGGCGTACTTTTTTTCAAGTCTATATCCTTTTCTAAGGTTTATGCCTTTATTCAAATTTACTAAAATAAAAAATTCAAAACTCAAGTTTATATTTAATAATAATAAACTAATAATAGTTAGAAAATATAATATTAATTATTAAGTTTGACCTTATAGTATTAGAAGTTTTTTAATACTTAACAACAATAATAATAATAAAATTTTCTTATGGGTTAGCTTAATTGTTAACTTGGACTTATATAGAGTCATAAATTATAATTTACAATAATAGTAATGCATATTTATAAAATCATGATATCAATTATTTTTTTAATAAATTATAAATATAAATCAATTATAATTTTTTTAACTAAGAATTAAATGAATTTAAAAAAATCAATTTCAAGTTATTTGTAAAATCATAGTTTACTTTCATTAAAAAATAAAACGTACTTATTGCGGGCTTTTTTATCATGCCGTGCTTAACTCATCTCTAATAGTGCTATACTTTTAAGGCCCGTGTGCCTAAAATTTTAAGCTGGGCACTGCTCACGCGTTTGTTGTCCCGTGCCGCATGCCCCATCGAAATGTGCTCATGTCGTGCAGTGCTTTTAAGGTCTGCGTGCCTAAAATTCTAAGCCGGGCACGGCCGCGGCCCACGTGTGTGCCATGCCGTCTCATGCCGCGTGCCTCACCGAAATGTGCTTGTGTCGTAACATGCTGTATGGACACGTGCCGTGGCACGTGCCATCTGGCCCATTGGCCATCTCTAGTTGTGTTATTTATTAGTGTTATATCATATATAATTTTATAATTGCAACTTATTTATTTGATTTGTGCTAGATAACCTACTAATATTATATCTTATACTTGATAGTAATAGATTTTGAAACATTTATTTAAAAAAGATTATCACATTACAAATTTAAAGGAGGATTGAAAAGTGACCTTTAAATACAATATGCTACTCAAGCAAAATTGTTCTCGAACTTTAAGAGTAGTCACAATTGTTTTACAAAAATTCTCTATCCCCTTAAACCATTAACAAACTAGTTACAGTTATTTTTAAATTATTTATTTTTTACAGTTATTTTTAAATTATTTATTTTTCTTTAATATAAGTATTGTATACCATTGATTAAATATAATGGTACACAATTAAAATATTATTGATACGACAAAAAAATTATACCATCATAGAGGAATCATTATTTCTTATTTTTTTATATACATAATAAATTAAAGTACTATTTAAAATTTGGTAGGACTATTTTATCCCATTAAACTACCCTTTAAATCATTTACTCATTATAGCCATTATGAAAATTCAAAAATCATTCTTTTACTCATTACACCTCTAAATATCCCAAATATAGCCTTGATCACACATTAGTCTTCACCTTATATTTTTCTTCAACATTTACAATTTTTTTCCGAATCTGCAATATTTGACCACTACTCATTCGACTTTCATTATTAAAATATAGAGATTAAGAAAATCATAATAAATTATTTGTTTGTTCTCTATATGATGTTCGTAGTTTGGAAAAAGCTTCTTTGCCATTTTATGTAAATAAAAAACTAAGAACTTCCAATAGTTCAGATTTGATCCAAACTTGATAAACTTGTTTACTTGAAAAAAGTAAAATAAAATAAAACAAAATAAATTCTTGTATTTTAAGAGAAAAACTCCTGACATGTTTCTAAAAGAACTAGAAACCAAACTATGTTTGAAGTAGTGAGTTTTCCCATTAGTAATTAAACCAAAAACTAAAGAGTTATTTGGATATTCATCATATTTATTCTTGAAGTTGTTTTGTTCATAAGACTTATTTGTTGTCCTTATAATTAAGAGTGATTTTGATTAAGGAGGATTTTGTAACAAAATTTTTAATGAATTTAAAGATTTTATAATAAAATTATGGGTTCATGTCAACTCAGTTCCTTACATTTTGAAACAAAAAGACCATAACTCTTTATACTCGTCCATACTTTTATAATTACTAATTTATCCTAACACTAAAGTACATCTATATACAAAGAACTTAAATAGTAAATAAACAATAGATAAACAAATGAGAGAATAACAAATGGTGCATTTGTCAGCATATATTGCATTGTAGTGCAATATATTGTTTTATGTAGATTGGATTGTAGTAAATTCATTATATTGTATTAATATTATGATTTTCTATGTTTGATATTTTGTTGTGCTGTATTAATTTTACTTTAAAAGAAAGTTTGTCATTGTCACTTTGCCAAATCAACCTGAGTTGGGTTTAATTTGAACTTTGGGTTTAATATTTTTGCCCAATCTACTTCTTAGTTTGGTTTCAATTTTCCTTAAAACCAAGTCAATAGATGCCACCTGTACCCCAAGAAAAAATCCCTTATTTATGATGTCTTTGGCCTATTTATATTGTCTTTTAATGAATGAACTACTGTAACTATGGTAAAATTTTTCCATGTTGCACTGTAAATGTGATCAACTTTCCCTATGAACTTACCTCCCTTCCATTAGCAACTATATATGTGTGTCAGTGTGTGTACTTGTTATATTATGTAGTTATGAACAAAAAGAAATTGTTTACAAGCTATTTACAAGGTACTAGTACTTTGTTTTTAGTTTAAAATCAATGTCTATGAGATTTAATAAGAGTGACAATCATTTTAAGGTTAATTAGATCCCATATGTGATCCAGTTTAATGTAGTTAAACAATATCAGTAAATTTATATATAATAAAAACAAATCATTCAATAAATTGACTACAGTCTAAACATAAATAGATCACTCAACTCTACTCATCAACTGCGAACTCAATTTATTTATTCATAAGATAACTTATATTTGTCTTTTTGGAATCCATATGATGATCACATAAAATACATATAATATAATTAAGTAGACCTTATTCAAAATATTTATACAATTAAGATATATGAGAAATTTTCTAAAATATTTTATGAATCAAAAAATATATTTATAAATAAATCAAAATGCCTTAAAGATCATGTAATCCTATAGTCCCAGCATATGAAGCTTTCGGCCAAGTACTTTAGACCTTTCAAATTTCTACAGAGGATTGGCAAGGTAGCATATAAATTAGAGTTGCCAAGCACTTAATGGATACATCATGTGTTCCACATTTCACTTCTTAAGAAAAGTGCTGGAGAAGAGATGGTACAAATTTAATTTCCCACTCTTGATGTCATAGAATAAAGAATAGTCCCAACCCCACAAGTTGTTCTAGACTGCACAGTTAGAAGGAACAAGCACCAAGTATTAATTCATTGACAAGGCTTGTCACCTACAGATCCAACTTGGGAGTAATGTATGCTGGGAATTTGTACAACTCTTATAAAGCAAATAAACCCCAATTGCATAAATTTCAATCCCTAAAATCATAAAATATCATGATTTTCATATCATCATAATTGAGAGAAACATACCTTAATCCATAGCAATTTTCTTGATCAAATCTCACTGCAAAAGTATTAAAAATTAGCAAAATTGATTTCTTTCTTGACCCCTTTAGAGTGACTTACTTTCTTGATAGATAGATATATATATATATATATATATATATATATATCAAAGTGACCAGTTCGGTTTTCCCAATTGACTAATAAGATTTTGGCCCATTATTTATTTTATTATTTAAATCTTAAATTATTAGTAATTTAATAATGTGGCATGTGGGCCACTAAAAAATATTCCAACATTCTCCCACTTGGCCCATGTGGCACATTCAAATTAATGATTTAATAATAATAAATATTATGTGCATAGTAAGAGCTAAATCCTTACTTATATTAGTCAAATCATAAAATCATCATTAAGCAAAAACTAATAAGGATCATAATAGTTCCACATCAACATTTTGACATAATTCCTTCTAAGTATCATAATATCAATTTTATACTTAACATGACCTATAATGGGAAAGAGAATTAATAACAGTTTAACAATAATGTTTTAGTCAGAGAGAAAACATGTTAACAATCATATCATCATTCATGTATATACCATTAAATCAAACATGATATAAAAAAATTAGAAACAATACTTAAAGGAGCTTATAGTATCAAATACATTAAGAGTCTAAAAATTTAAACATAATGTCAATGATGGCATCAGATAATACCTATTCTTTCAACATGTTCACTAAAAACCTTTAGGTTTAATCTTTTTGGTAAAGTATCTGCAATCATAAAGTTAGTGCTAATATGCTCAATTGACAATCTTCATTTTTGAACTTCTGTTTTAACTTCAAGGTATTTCAATTCCATACGTTTAGAACCCTTCAAATACCTGTCGTTTTTAAAGAAGAAAATTGTTGTGGCATTATCAAAATAAATCTTCAATGGCTTGGCAATACTGTTGACAATTCTAAACCTCGAAATAAAGCTCCGTAGCCATAATATATGAATAGTGGCCTGAAAGCATGCTACAAACTCAGCTTTTATAGTGCAAGTAGCAATGATAGGCTGTTTTTACACTTTTCCATGAGATGGCTCCTCCATCCATCATGAACAAATTGGCAAATATGGATTTTCTATGTCCATCAGTCAACATAATTTGAATCTGAATACCCTATCACTTCACGATGATTATATCTCTTATAAGTGAGCACGTGATCTTTCATTCCTTGCAAGTATCTCATACTTTCTTTACAACTTTCTAGTGATCCAATCTAGGATTACTTTGGTATTTGCCCAACATTCCAACAACAAAACTAATGTTTGGCTTGGTACATGTCTGTGCATACATCAAGCTTCCAACAATGGATGCATAAGGAATCTTTTCCATTTGTTTACGTTCCAATTCATTCTTTGAGCATTACATACGGCTGAACCTATCTCCTTTCGGAATTGGTACAATACTTGCTGAGTATTTTTTCATTCTGAATCTCTCTAAAACTTTATTAATATATACTTTTAGAGACAACCTTAATAATCCTTGTGCTCTATCATAAAATATTTCAATTCCAATTATATCAGATGCCTCACCCATATTTTTCATTTCGAAGTTCTTAGAGAGAAACTCCTTGGTCTCATAAAGTAGACCAAAATCATTAGCAACAAACAAAATGCCATCAACATATAGAATCAGAAAGATAATCTTATTCCCACTGACCTTGAGATATGTACACCGATCAACGATGTTTATTTCCTTAATTACATAAGATACCATTATCGGGAGGCTTGCTTAAGTCCATATATTTACTTCCTTAATTTACACACGAGGTGTTCCTTTCCCTCAGCTAAAAATCCTTCAGGTTGGGCCATAAAAACATCTTCCTCTAAGTTCCCATTCAGAAAGGCAATTTTCATATCCATTTGGTATAACTCTAAATCATAATGAGCCACTAATGTCATAATAATTTAAAAGAGTACTTGTTAGAGACTGGTAAAAAGGTCTCTTTGTAGTTAACATTATCCTTTTGAGTAAAATCTTTGCATCAAGTCTAGCGTTATATTGTTCGTTGTTGCCATTTAAATCGCACTTGGTCTTATAGACCCATTTACAACTAATTCTTTTATAACCTTCAGGTAATTCAACAAGGTCCCAAACACCATTGTGATCCATTGATTTCAACTCTTTTTTTATGGCGTCTAACTAGTTATCAGAATTAGCACTTTCCATGGCTTGTGAAAATGAATCTAGATCTTCATCAATTCCCAAGTCAAATTCTGACTCCTGTTAGTAAACCACATAATCATTAGAAATAACAAATCTTCTTTGTCTTTGAGATCTTCTTGATGTCATTTCTTGTGGTTCAGTTGCCATAGGCTCATCATTGATGACTTTATTATCGGGTACTAGCTCATTTATTTGTTGTTCTTGAAAGTTGTTAGTGCATTCAACAACCACAGTCACAATGACTTTAGAAGAAGTCATAGGCAAAAGAACTTGCACTCTAACTTCTTGGATTTCCACATTTCCTAGTTCCGTACTCTTACTAATTTTTCTATTTTCAATGAACCAAACATTTCCGAATTCAACAATTCTTGTATTATGGTTAGGACAGTAAAATCTATACCTTTTAGATTTTTCTAGATAACCAATGGAATATTCATTGGTTGTTCTTGAATCCAATTTCTTTTCAAGTTGATTATAAATCTTTACTTCTGTCTTAACGGCCCCAAACATGTAGGTATCTTAAACTAATTTTCCTTCCCATCCACAATTCAAAAGTACTCTTTGGAACTGCCTTACTAGGAACCTTGTTTAACAAATAAGCGGCGATCTTTAATGCTTCCATCCACAACAATAATGATAAAGATGAGTAACTTAACATACTCCTAACCATATCCATTAAAGTATGGTTACGCCTTTTTGCTACACCATTCTGTTTTGGTGTACTCGACATTATGTATTGGTAACATATGCCACATTTTTCAAGGAACTTAGCAAATGGACCACGACATTGTCCATTCTAGTATATCTTCCATAATATTAACCAACTCTATCAGACCTGACAATTTTCACCTTTCTATCCAGTTGCCTTTCAACCTTATTGATAAATACCTCTAAGGCATCCACTGCTTGAGATTTTTCATGTAACAAATAAATATAACCATAACATGAAAAATCATAAATAAAGGTGATGAAATAATTTTCTCTACTAAAAGATGGAATGTCATAAGGCCCAAGACTATCAGTGTATATCATCTCAAGAAGCTATGTACTTCTTTTGGCTCTTTTCTTACTTGAATGTTTTGTTTGTTTTCCTTTAATGTAATCTACATAAATATCAAGATCACTAAAATCAAAATCTAGAAGGATTTCATTCTTTACTAATCTCTCTATTCTTATTTTGGATATGTGACCTAAACAATTATGCCACAAGGAAGCTGAACTTTCATTCACTAAACCACGTTTAGTGCCAACATTATGATGCAAAGTCGACAGAGCCTCAGCAAAAATATTATCAAGCTTTAATTTGCATAGACCAACAGAAAGAATTATATAACCAATAATATTATTATTGTGTTTAAATAAATTAAAATTTTAAATAAATTAAAATATCAATTCCCAAATGTAAAAAGATTACCCAACAAAATCAAGTTTGGACAAGGAAATTAAATTGCAAGAAACAGACGAAACATAAGGAGTTTGAAAAGGATCTAAATGATGTTTAGTGTCTAAAATCAAACAGTAAGTCCCAATGCTTTCAACTACAGCCTTAACCCTATTCCCCATGAAAATAAACTTTTCATTTGGGTTTATAATTTGAATCGTAAAAAATCCCTGCATCATGTTTGAAACGTACGTAGTGCAACCATAATCAATCCACCACCTGTTATAATGTACTTCAACTAAGTTTGATTTGAAACATACTGAAGCACTAGACTTACATTTCTTTTCGAACTAACCTTTACGCTTTAGGCAATCTTTAGTGAAGTGTCCATATTTATTCAAAAAATGACACTTTTCATACTTGATGTCCTTTATCTAGACTTGGATGGTTTGCACTTTCAGCTTTGATGCGTCCTTTTTACCCTCACGATAATTTTCTTTCAGGCTTCTTTTCATCTCCTTTATGACTCATAAATTTAATTAAGTGAGTTCCTTGTTTCTTAAGTCTTGCCTCCTCCTAAATGAGCATGGTCTGGAGTTTAGTTGTACTCCATTTATCCTTAATAGTGTTATAGTTTATTTGAAATGGACCAAACTCAGGAGGCAGGGAGCTAATATTGAATTGTACAAGGAGACTCTCACTCACTTCCATCCCCATGGACCCTAATTTTGCTGCTATGTCTATCATCTTAGTCACATGTTGACGAATGATATGTGTACCATCAAACTTACATGTGGTCAACATACACATTAATGCCTTTACATGGGACTTATCAGCTAATTCAGATTGAGAACGCTCTTTCACAAATTCCATATATTACTTAGCACTTTCAATTTTTGGGATTGTGGACTTGATGCTATTGGCTACTGTCATCTGTATAAATATTAGGCTCAATCTATTTGATTTCTCCCAAGTCTTATGGAGATATCTCTCTTCAACGCTACTTTCATCAATAATAATAGATGGCCTTTTAGTTAATAGTGCTAAGTTAAGATCCGGAACACCTAAGTGAAATTGGACTTACGCAGACCAATTTGGGTAATTAAGGCCATTGACTGTAATAACAGACGAAACTTGCGAATGAAGAGCAATAGGTACAGATGCTGTAAATATATATATATATGTTCACACATTAATGCTTTGAACTTAAACACATAATTAGATTCAGATAAAATTCTCACAAACTTTAAGCGCATATTGAAGTTCTCTTTTGGGCTATACAACAATACACTACAATAAACATAATTGATGTTTAACTTTAATTTTTACATAATTAGTAATCAAATACACATTAACTAGACATTCCTGCTATCTTTGGATATAGATAAACTAAACATATCTAATCAAGCATACTAATTATCCACAATCATGATCGTAGGTTAAAATTAATTAATCAACCTTTGGATGATTCCTAAATATTTTATAATCTATGGATTTCAATATACTTATACATCAAAATCATCATGTCATTAAATAATAAGCATCACAATAATTATGAGTACTTGAAATTTGACATCTATGAAAACTTTCTAATCTGGCTTTCTAATTTGGCCACTTTGATGACTAACAAATTATCATAATATGAGTGTTAAATTGAACATTTATAACAAAGTAGTTTCCTCAATAAAATAAATAAAACCATAGACATCAACTGAAATTTCAAACATTAAAATTGGAATATTAAGAAATTTAAGAGATTATTAATTAATGAGTGGAAGCATTCAAAAATATGAGAACAAAACTTTTAAGGCTTGATGCACATAAAGTCAGTGGCTTTATTATAATAAACCCAATCAATCATATCTATAATGTAATAAAATAAAATATCAGGGACTAAACTGAAATTTCAAATTCAATTACTCCTAAATTTCAACTTGATGGCTGTTGCCAATTCTATGGACTTAAATGCAACAAAATTCTAAACTTTGGTTAAAAACATAAACCAAATAACCTTAGGGTCTTATGAAAAAATCCAAGAGAACTCGAATTTCACCTTTATCTATTATGCCTCCAACATTCAAAAACATCTTGGAAAAAATTCAAATTTTCCTAATGGAAAATAAAAAAAATTCAATTTTTTTAAACATAAATATTTACAAAAATTTCTATGCCAGTAATTTTCTTTATATGTTATGTATATGTGGAATAAAATCTAAATTGACATATACCCATAAGGACAAGTGAAAATTAAGAGAAGCTTATTATAGATCTTAATCGAAAATCATAAATTCTTAAACCATGCTTTGATACCAATTGTTGGGAATTTTTACAACTCTTATAAAGCAAATGAAGCCTAATTTGCATAAACTTTAATCCATAAGATCATAAAATATCATAATTTTAACATCATCATAATTGAGAGGAAACATACCTTGATCCATAGCAATTTTGTTGATCAAATCTCATTGCAAAGAATTAAAGATTAGAAAAATTGATTTCTCTCTCGACTCCTTTAGAGTGACTCACTTTCTTAATGGAGAAAAAATTAACATGACATATGTGTGTGTGTGTGTGTGTAAGTGTATGTATATAGGTGGGGAGAGAACCAATTTCAATAAAACTCTCATTCCCATTTTCCATCGCAATGGGCAGTTAGGTTTTTCCAATTGACCAATAAGATTTTGTCCAATTATTTATTTTATTATTTAAATCTTAAATTATTGCTGTTTGAGGGAAAAATAGGAAAAACAGTAAAGCGCCACGTGTTGATTAATAAAATGATTCCAGAACAATCTGAGGTACCCCACACGAATGGGGTACCCCATATAATATGAGGTACCCCACACAAAGAGGGGTACCCCGAATAATGAGAGGTACCCCACGTAACTCGAGGTACTTGATAGAACGGATGCAAGAGAATCCTCCAAAAATATCCGCCATGAGAAACGTCTCCGCCTCCTAAAAGATATTATTTGATTTTTTCAGAATTAGGAATAAAAAATGATGTGCTAAAAGGAGGGACAGCCGCCTGCCACCTCTGCCAAAATAAAGGACATTGTCCCAAGGACAGTGGTCCTCAATCGCCTACCCGACAGCTACTGCGGATGTACCCTGGACCACTCGACAGCGTGCGCCATGTTTCCAAATGATGAGATACGCCGTGAGCATGCACATAGCGGCCCAAAAATCATGAAAATGGCAAAAGGACGTTAGCCAAAAAGGGTACGCCACGTGGCAGCTGAGGTACTCCATATATAAAGGCGTCTAGGTTTCATTATTCAGCATGTTCTCACTCACCATTAACACTCACACTCCAAAAAATAGGTTTTCTTCAACCTTAAACCCTAATTTACAGAGGGTTAGGTAGCTCTCTTTGCCATAAAAGCTTGAGTTTGCTAACTTGAGCGTCGGAGTGTGAACGCCGGGGTACCCCGGCTTCACCTCTAACCTCTATTTCACTGTTTTGCAGGCGTGAAGCTCATTTTGAAGGACACCTCTTTTGTTTCTGACCTTCCACCATTGTTACTACTCTCTCTCCCCTTCTCACCTCCCCCAAATTTCAGATACACCGCACCCCACACAATAAACTAGTGAGGTACCCCATCTCCCCCAAAAATATAAATTCATTGTTTAAAATAGATTTTGGATTTTCCTACCCCAAAATCAATTGAAAACAATTACTAATTCAATAGTGTGGCACGTGGGCCACTACGAAATATTCCAACAACGTAACTTCATCACTCATCAAAAATCAATTCTCTGATCTTAGCTCTCAGGACAAGGTTGCAATTTAAGGGTGGAAAGTTGTTACATGTCCAATATTTTGTTCCAGTTTATTTATTTGATTTGTTTCTTTTATTCTTTGAATAAGTCTTGCCACTTGTTGAAAATTAGAGTTCACATTGTTTAGTTAGCTAATTTGTTGGCACATGCCTAGAGTTTTGCAAGGATAATTGTGTTCTTCATTATTTAAGTTATGGAATAATAATTCAGAGATAGACTCTGATTTGAAAGTAAAAACTACTTCTACTTGTAGTTTTGGAAGTTCAGGCTCCCTCTAACAGAAATGATAAATTTAATTAGCCACCTTCTTTTCTTGTTACACAACAGGCAGAATTAAGAAAACTAGTACTAACTCGTAGATAACAATATATTACATGTAGAAT
This sequence comes from Citrus australasica, assembly GCA_029618585.1. NCBI lineage: Eukaryota > Viridiplantae > Streptophyta > Magnoliopsida > Sapindales > Rutaceae > Citrus > Citrus australasica. The sequence continues at coordinate 7,805,089 of JARCIV010000006.1, forward strand.
TCAGAAATTAAATTGTCGTTATATGTATAACGATTCATGCAAAGTCCTCACATCACATGTGTGTTGGTTGCATAAGCATGTAAAAAAAAGATAAAACATAGCAAAATCCTCTTTCTCTTTCTTTTGGCCACTTGCTTAGGAGTGAGAACAAGACAAAAGGAAAAACTAGGTATAAGTTGGAGTACTTGGATCCTTGTAAAATTTGATGAACTTAAGTTGTGTAAGCTTTTGCTTTATGAAATCACATGGCTTGTATATAAATAACACTATAGATAATTGGTTAAAGATTATTTAACGGATAAATTATGACACGGCTTCACCTTGAAGGTCCTCCCTAGTTGATGATTACATTTTTGTTTTCTTTTTGTAGGTTTATACATAGGAACTAACTCGATTGTTAGGAATGATTTTTCTAGGTTCGAATCTCACCAATATGCTTGCATTAAATAAAAAATGGTGGTTATGATACCCATTTATACGGGTTCGCTCGATAGTCTTTATTTTCTATTTGTTCAAGAATCAAAGGGGGAAAAATACCAATTAAATTTTGGATTATAAGTTTATATGGTAGCCGATAAATCTTGATTTGTATGTATATATATATAGTCCCGTACGAACTTACTTACAGATATTTAAGATACAGGTGTTATGGCAGATGGAAAATGTGAACTCCTACATAAAATAAAAATATACTACCTTTTAATAAATTTGAGTTTTTGTATTTATGGAACATCCTCTCTTTATTAAATAAGGAAATCATCAAATGTCAATTATAAGTTTGAATATTGAACTCATTTAAATTGTGCTAAGTTAGAAAAATCTCATACCACATTATGTTTAAAACAAGACACCAATAAGATTTAATCTCATAAATTGTTACCAATCATAATATAGTAAAACATCAACAGTATATATATAGGGATGAAAATATGAGAAATCGTTAATGAGACCGAATTATAGGGATGAAAAGTACTTTTGACCCTTTTGTGTTTGGCAAAAGTTATGGGACAGATTAAATTAATTAACATGTTAAGATTTGACAAAGAACTATTTTGTGGTGCACGGAGCAATTTGAGAAAAAGTCAGCGAACTAGTAGAAAAATCGTATTACTCATATATAAGTGTGATAACAACTTTCATTCATTGAACGAACATAGCAATGATGTGATATGTCCATCACACTCTCAGCTTGAAACCATGGAGGGGGGTAAGAACAAATACTGTTAATTGATTCCTTCACTCGTTACTAGCTTGGAGAGTATAACGGAAGAGTTTTAAAGATATACAGATATGGGTCCTTAAAGAAAGGGCAGTTAGATAGCTACTGGCTCTGGCTTTGCATACCATTCTTTTAAATTTGCATCATATTAAATGAGACTGACAGACAAAGACGGTGGGTTTAGCTTTCTCGCAAACCAAACAAGACAACAGCAACAGAATCTAATCCACCACCACTTTCTTTCTTGTGATTTTGTGGCGCCAAACACATTCTCCAAGATAATTACATCTTTTCTTTTTCATCTTTCGACACTTTGATCGATCAAAAGTTACAGAAACGTCACTAATTAATCAATTAAAGTACGATCAATCACTTGATTCCCCAAAAAATACAAAGATTAAAAAGAATGAGTAATTGTGAGTTACATCAATTAGAGAAAATAGCAATGTTAATATTTCACATTTGGCTTTTAATTTGTGACAGAATTTCAGAAAATTATAAGAAAAAAGGTTGTTGCCCTTTAGTAATGGCAATCAACCAAAGGAGATGCTGAGAAGATTATAACTTGTTCTTTGGAAGCAAAGGCAAATTTGGATTCGCGGCGATCATCTTCTGGGGCTGGTAGATTAAGATCTAATTGTAGAATATTTCTTGGTTTCTTAGCTTGTTGAGATTGACGATCGAGACTACTACTTGTACCCATACTCAATGCTGTTGTTGAGGTCGTAAAAGCCCTGTGCCGTCTCATATGCCCTCCTAAGGCTTGCCCAGAAGAGAACTCAGCACCACATATGGAACACTCATGAACCTTATTAGCCTTATTGTTGGCTCTCGCACATAAATTAGCAGCATCTCTATTGTTTGCCATTTGTAAAGAAAGGGTTGTACTCATATTGCTGAAACGATCATCTTCTTCATCCATTAACACAAAGGCTTTCTTACTTGCTTCAATGTTGTTATTATTTATTACCTTAGGTTTCTTGTGACTCGCTCTGTGTCCACCTAGTGCTTGAAACGAAGGAAAGCATCGGTTACACGTCTTGCACTGGTAAACATATAATCCCGTAGCCACAGCCGCAGCCTTGCTAGTTGTAGCCGGTTGGTCAAGATGATGAGATGATGATGATGATGAAATTTTCTTGGCATCTCCTTGAGCTAAAAGTATCAGACAATTAGCCATATCCTCTTCTTGTTCAGTAGTCGTTGCGAATTCAACAGAGGTGGTAGGAGAATTAGTGCTGAATATTCTTTCACCTTCACCCCCACTTTCTAGGGAACTAGAACAGCTATAAACCATAGCCAATGCTAGGGGAGACTGCGGCCTTGGCCTCTTTGCTCGCTTCCCTTTCATTATTATTTGCGTTTGGTCTTTAGGCCCCATGATCTTATCTTCCTCTTGATGAGCTTCATCGGCCATCATCATCATATATATCACGAAAATTCAAGAGGAAGAAAGAATAGGGTGCGAGCAAAAGCAGGATATTGGTGTTAATATATAGATGAAAAGAAAGAGATGAAAAGAAAGAGAGTCAAAGGATGATTAAGAGTAGTAACCGTGGCCAGTCTTGCGTTTTCCAACATTGGAAGTTAGAATATGTATATATATAGGCAAAATACAGAGGGCATAGAGAATGGAGTGAGATGGGAGAGGGAAAGGGGAATTAATAAGATGCAATGTAAGTATTAGGAGGCTAGGAAACGAGTAAGATTCGGTTGGCTTTCAAGCAAACCCATTACTTTTTTCTAACGATTCCCTTTTGGTGGATTGCTTTGCAAGCCTGGAACCACATAATTTTCCCTCCTTTTTCTCTCCTTTTTTTGGCTTTATTTGCTTATGTTTCCGTTATTCACTTTTACTTGCTAGTTACACTACTTCTCAATAACATAAAACACCTTTTCACATATAAACATAATGCTGAATTAATTGAGTTGGATCAGGTGATGGATAAAGGCTGCATCTTGTGGCAAGACTTTTTGTTTATGTTTGGGCATTTCTTCACCTCATTTTTTATGTTCAGTCTTCCGAGTCATTATTATAGAGATTGATTTTGTTTCAATATTTGAAAATAAATCTGATTTTTTTTTCAATATTTGAAAATAAATCTGATTTTTTTTCAATATTTGAAAATAAATCTGATTTTTTTTCAATATTTGAAAATAAATATGATTTTTTTTAATATTTGAAAATAAATCTGATATTTTTTTTCTTTTTGATTTCTAATATTTAGACTACATGTCTGTGGTTAATTAGCAGTAGATATTCAGACTACGTTATCATATAAATGATTCCAAATAGACCCTCCATGATAAATATTAATACATTGATAATACAATTTAAAAAATAAAAAAGGCTGTGATTTGTGATTGTTAGAGAAGATATTTCAGATAAATTTTAATTTAACTTATTTGTGAGTATTAACTAATTGTGCTTTCGCTGCAGTTAGGCTTAATCAATCGAGCAGTTGATGGGCAGTTGACCCCATTCGCTTCACAATTGACTTGGATAAATCCTTCGAAGGGCAAAAACCCTAAAATCACGCCGGCTCTACGATCCAATAATTATTTGATTAAATTTTGTATACTTTAATTTACCCAATCATTAGGGTTGGTAAAGGCTCGAGATGCTGACACGTTTCCCATGAAACTTAATTAATTCAGCCGCCGTATTGCATATTTAAGAAATACAGCCAATTATCCTAAATGGTTTTTGGCTTTACATGCCTCTATAGTCAATCACTATGCATGTATCCATTTTTTCGGATCACGATATATATTATGTTGCAATGTTACGATGTGAATTGGCAATGATCTACTTTCCAGCGAAATAAATAATTGACCTTACTAGTCCTAACACGATGTGCAGGTGCATATGATTATATATCATTTACAATCTAATGGAACTACAATGAAATACAGAGAAGAAAACTAATTTATTCGTCTTCTCCATAATGCCAATGATACTTTACTCCAATGCATTGCAACAAGCCAACAACTAGGGGTTGGCCACTATGTTTCCAGATCATCTATTTGAAATTATATTATAGTAGTAAGGTTTATAGAACTTCTATAACTAAAAATTTCCGGCCGAGCAAAAGGGCTTATTTTCAAAATTTGAACTTGAATTGAGATCATAGCAAAATAGCACTTTCTATTCCGTTTTTTGTAGAATGAAGATATACACACCGAAAGAATATATATATATATTCCTTTTTCTAAGAAAACTTTGTTAGTTTTGCATTTGATTAACATAGTTGGTTCAATATATTTTTTGTAGTAAAAAAAATATGGCGTGCACCTTTTTTTTTTTTAATTGACTAAAAGAATAGAAGATCACGAGGGAAAAAATGGAAAAAACAGAAGAAAAAACTAAGATGTCCTTTGGCTTTATGCATGATTTTAGAGTAGTTGTTGATGGACAAAATAGTCTTTTGCATTATGCACCGTGATCACCTTCAGTCTCCAATCTTTTATACCTAAATTAGAAATGATAAACTGACGAATTGGACGAAAAGTTTGCGTCTTAAATGATCGATAGCGAAGTTAGCAATATTTTTTAAGGGTGGACTGAATTTTTTACTTAATTACTGTGCACAGTCACTGTTTAACATTTTTTATTCAATGGTTAATTAATATTGAATCCCATTACAATAATGCCACTAATTAGTAATATCTTCTCAACAAATAAATATCACAACTCTTATAAAAAAAGTGGCTTAGGTATGTTAGTGTTTTGGTCTGATTTTGGTTCAGTCCAAAACACTTTAATAGCTCCTTTTCTACAGGTGGTTTTGGTGGATATAGAGTTGTCTGAAAACAGCTTTCTACGAAAGATAATGATTGAGACGAACCTGAAATCAAAGAAAACAACCATTAGAAGTAATGCCACCAGTTCGCAACAATACTCCCATGGTCAAGTTAGCAAGAGGTTTAAGGAGGTGAAGAGTTTCAGAGAAACTAGAGAAAATTTGAGTGTTTGTGTGATTGAGAGAATTTGCCTCCTTTATAAGACTAACTTGACCTTATAAGGTAGAGTGCTCCGTAAGAGTGTCTTTATGTCTGACACGACTTAAAAGTATTATTATTCCCAAATATAAGAGTGCCTAGTTATAATATAATCCGGTGAGTCTGCGATTGAACCACAAGAAATTTAAAATCTAGTAGTCAATTTATTAACAAAAAAATTAATTGTTGAAAAAGAAATCACTAGGAATCAATTTAAAAAGAGAAATTTACAACCATCCACTTATTTGTTTTGCCTTTTTCAAAAATACACAAACATTTTTTTTTTTCAGCGCGCCACCTAAAGTTTATTTTTTGTTGCATTCGTCTACTTCCGTCTAATTTCTGTTAGCGAATTTAACAGAATGACATTTTTACCCCTCAAAATTACAATTTAACCCAAAATAAATAGAAATTAGAGATAAATTGGATGGATTTAATTTTTTTCAAAGGTGGATGCTAGAAATTGGAGGAAAATAATGTTTGTTGCTAAATTTAGAAAATTTGTATTTATTTTTTTTAGAGGAAAATAGTGTTTGTTGCTAAATAGATTTAGAAAATTTATATTTATTTTTTCTCTTTCAAAAAAATAAATATAAATTTTCTAAATTTAGCAAGTAACAAACACTATTTTCCTCCAATTTCTAGCATCCACCTTTGAAAAAAAATTAAATCCATCCAATTTATCTCCAATTTCTATTTATTTTGGGTTAAATTGTAATTTTGAGCGGTAAAAATGTTATTTCGTTAACATTTCGTTAAATTCACTAACGGAAATTAGACGGAAGTGGACGAATGCAACAAAAAGCAAACTTCTGGTGGCGCGCTGAAAGAAAGAAGTGTTTGTGTATTTTTGAAAAAGACAAAACAAACAAGTGGACGAGTGTAAATTTCCCATTTAAAAATACGTTAAGGTTATTAGATCCACTCTCAGTATTCAAACTATAGTTTAAATGCTCTCTCATTTTTATATTTTCCCTCACTTTTACCAGTTAATTATTATGTCATTTAATTTTTAACTAAGTATGTGTGTGGATAAATATGGAATCAAGAATCTAATGTACCACAACTATATTAATGTGTCGACATTATGTCAAAATACCATACAGATCGAAGTAAATATATATAAATTAACATGACATAAAAATAACTAGAAAAGAATAAAATAAACTTAAAAATCACTTGAGAGAATAACTAATTTAATGATTTGAAATCTTGAGCTTCACATTTCACCTTACTTTAGTAAAATTAGCCACTCAAATTGAAAGAAAACAAAACATTTTTTTTATTATTTGACAAATTTCTGGAATATATTAAAAGAAAATTGATATAGAAGAAAATAAGAAAAGAAAAGAAAGAAAGAAAGAAAGAAAGAAAGAAAGAAATTCCTTAGCTTCACTCTGTTCTCTACCAACTCTCTTCCTCTGCAAAAACTTCTCCTATTTATAGGCGATCTTCAACTTCAACTTCTTTTATTCTATTATTATTTCTTATTATTATCACATAAACAAGCAAATAAAACATGGGTGATGGTTAGGTGGCATAATGGCCTCATGACCATCACCAACATGATTGCCCACTTTTTCTTTTTAATTTTTTTAATTTTTTTAATTACATCTCATCGATAATACTTTCCAAATGGCTCCAACAATTCTTCTTTGTTCCCGCTTTTAATTCCAATTTCATATTTATTCCTGAAAAATATTTATAAAATAAAAATTAACATATTGTGAATTAATTTAACATAAAAATTTATTAGGAGAGTATTCATATAATTTATAAGTTATGAGCGCATTAATCAACACTTTAAGTGAAAAACTAATAATTTATCCTTGTTATATGTACACTTTTAAGTGTTAATCAATGTCTTTTTGGACACTTGGTAGACCGCTATTAGTTATTTCCTGCCTTAAATAAGGATTTGTTGGGAAAGGTACTACCACAACCAGTTGCAAATTAAGCGGAAAAAAAACTCTTTCCCTTTTTGTTTGATTAAAATAGGATTTGTACCACAAGTAGATAAGTAGAAAAATAAACCAATAAAATCCAAAGTAAAAACCAACCATAAGAGACATAGATTTTTATGTGGAAAATCTAAAGCAAGAAAAATCACGGGATCGTAGTCCGATATAATCTTCCACTATATTAATGTGATTACAGCATAAATTCTTCTCTAAATAATACTAGAGGCTAACAACATCAAAAATCTTAATATTCTTGGCTCACGGTAACAACCTAATAATTGTCTCTCCAACAAGTGTGTATCTCAAATAATAGCCAACGAGAGGATAAAATAAAAATCAAGATAAGTAGAATTATACAAGGCGATGCCAGGAACTTACACTACTAGAAAAATGGTCTTTACTGATACTTGTCTTCTGATACTTTATTTAAAAGTATCAGTATATACATATATTTGGATCAGTTTCCGCGTTTAATAGATATGTATCACTAATTACTAATACTGAAGTATCAATAGCTTTAGTAATAGAGATCAATGGCGTTTTGGTATCAACAATTAAAAATTATCATTTTAATTTTGTTTTAGTCTGAATTCAAACCTGAGACCTCTTAAACCTAGAGCTTCTACATTGAATTAAAAGACGACTAGGCTACGAATTATTTTTAACTTTTTTAGAGTTGTGCTTTTTGAGTGAATAAAGACAAAACAAATGGATCTTATCCAAAATATAACTTTTCAACTCCCTCTACCAAAGTATTTGTTCCCTCCTAAGATCCCCAGATCTGAAAAATCCCTAACATCCAAATTGTCAAAACGTGGCCTCTTGCCTCATTCATTCATCTCCTCGCTCCTTCGGCAGTGCCTTGAATATCTTCAAAAATGGTAACCACTTCGCCACTAGTGGGTCCTTCTCAAATCACGAATTAACCAACACAATGATTAATTAACTTGAATCTCTCGTAATTTTTTTTCCAACAAGTAGTTGATAATTGAAAGTTTATGACCTTGAGTGTAGCCGTTCAAGAGGTACGTGGATTTAGGAAGAGTTGCTCTTGTTAATTACGGCAAGGACTATGGGAAGCTTGTGGTCATCGTCGATGTCCTTGATCAAAATAGGGTACCTTTATTCACATTACGCTTATACTTTATTTGAGTTGAATCTTGTAAAATTGTCACAAGAATTTTGAATATTTTTGTTTAGTTGATGATAACTAGGTACCCCTTCTTTTTTTTTCTGTACAAAAATAGCAAATTAGAAAGTTGATGTGCTTTTGTAAACAAAGTGATTTTAGATTGGATTTCTTTGAATTTTGAACTGTTTCGTTTATTTTTTCATTGTATACAATTGTTATTATTTTTGTGATGCGTTATAGGCTCTTGTTTATGCCCCTGATATAGTGAGGAGCCAAATGAACTTCAAGAGGCTTTCTCTCACGGATATTAAGATTGACATCAATCGTGTTCCCAGGAAGAAGTCTTTAATTGAAGCCGTGGAGAAGGTTGATATGAAGAACAAATGAGAAAATAGCTCCTAGGGCAGGAAGCTGATTGTCCAGAAAAGGAGAGCGGCACTGAATGATTTTGATAGGTTCAAGCTCATGTTGGCAAAGATCAAGAAGGGTGGACTTGTTCGACAGGAGCTTGCAAAACTCAAGAAGGAGAATGCAGCATAGAATTTCTCTCTTGTGTTCCCCTTTCTGGTTTTTAGTTCTTACAACTTCAAATTGATTCTATTAATGTATTGATTAATATGAGAAAACATCAGCTTGGTGTTTTTAGGTTAAAAAAAAAATTGTCAAAAAGTGCTCAGCCATGGTCCTGTCAAACCTGTGGCACAGGTTCACCATTTGCCTTCAAAATCCTAACTTCTTATTTCGTTTCTTATTTTATGATTTCGGGTCTCTCTTATTGTCATTAGATCTTGAGTTTTTTTTTTTGTTTTAATTATTCTTTTAGGTTTAAATAAGTGATTTGGTATGTTTATTTGGCTACTTGGAAGAAACTAGAAGGTATTGTTTCTTTGGCTACTTGGAAGAAACAAGAAGGTAAAGATTTAGCTTTTATTGTGTTTTTTTCTCCGCTACTTTCTTTTCTTTTATTGGCAGCAAATAACCTTCATTATATCTACTTTGGAAAATATTGTGTTTACTATATGTTTGAAATAATTAAAGTTAAATGTTTATGTTTCAGTTCTAGAAATTTTGGAATGAATTGGGTCTATAACTGATTTTTAATCGATTTTTCAAAATGGTTGGTTGTTGTCCAATCTTTCATAAATTACTCATGTATCATGTTTGGTGGTGCAAAACGATAGTCTAAACATATCTGAATGAGCTGAAATTTGGAGAAATTAAAGTTCTGTATCCATACTTCAATTCTGAAATTTTTTATGTTGATTGAACTTGCAGGTTATTTTTAATGATTTTTTAAACTCTGCTGCTCTGCAACAAGTTCTTTTGACATAATTATTTATTAACTTTTGATCTTACAAAACACCAGCATAATAATATCTGAATAACCTCAAATTTTAATATCTTGTTCATTCATATGTGTTGTTAAAAACTGGAAAATATCATTCCAATGTATTATGTATCTTAAATTTTATAAGATTCATGGCCAAAATCATAAGACTTGTTTATAAGTAATGATTTTGGAATGAACTCTCAAAGTATTGAAATATTTTGTCCAAACTTTACCATATGTTTGAAATAATTAAAGTTAAATGTGTATGTTTCAGTTCTGGAAATTTTGGAATGAATTGGGTTTATAACTGATTTTTAATCGATTTTTCAAAATGATTGGTTGCTATCCAATCTTTCATAAATTACTCATGTATCATGTTTGGTGGTGCAAAACAATAGTCTAAACTTGTTTGAATGAGCTGAAATTCGGAGAAACTAAAGTTCTATATGCATACTTCAAATCTGAAAAAGTTTATGTTGATTGAACTTGTAAGTTATTTTTAATGATTTTTTGAACTATGCTGCACTGCAGCAAGTTCTTTTGACATAACTATTTATTAACTTTTGATCTTACCAAACACCAGCATAATAATATCAGAATAACCTCAAATTTTAATATGTTGCTCATTCATATGTGTTGTTAAAAACTGGAAAATATCAATCCAATGTATTAAGTATCTTAAATTTTATAAATATGTATTTAAGTACCAATTACTACTGTAATTGGAGCCCAAAAATGAATGGTTTTAGGACTAGCCGGGTGGTTCCAGAAAGCTAGGAGCTTGTTAGCTATTCTTTTTAATTGAACTAATTTAACTTAAATATTAGCCCGATTATTGATTTCTATGGTTTGCGATTGATTTGAGTTTGACATTCTTGTTTTGTGTTGGTTTGAGTTTGACATCCTAGTTTAAGACTTTGAAGGCTTCCAATAAATGATTTTGGATGATGAGCATATGAGTAATAGTTTGAAAATTAATTTATTGTATCAACTATATACTTAGTGTAGCATATTAATTTTAAGAACTATGGATTATTCCATGAATATTCTAGTAAATGGTTATGTTATATATGCATGTCTTAATATATAATAATTATATTTTGAAGTTTGTTTTTTTTCCCTTTCTAGGTTTAGGAAAAATGTTTAAAGTGATTTTGGGTTATGATGTCAATCAAGTTAAAGCAACATTACTTGTGAGTGGAAATATATAATGATTATATTTTTATTCTACTTCTTTTTATCTTCTTAAAGTTTTATAATTTGGCAAAATTAATGAATACTTAATTACAATTTAAGGTGATATTCTTTAAATGGTTCACATGAATAGATTTAAGTAGTATAATAAATCTCGTACTCACTTTATAAAGGCTTAACTAAGTTTGCAAATATTATTTCTTTTAGTAGTAATAATTTTGGATCAAACTCTCAAATTATTGAAATATTTTATGTCCAAACTTTATTATGCCTAATATAAATATGGAGATTCATAGTTATTTTATGCTCAGTTTAAGGAAACTACAGTTTGAGGACTTATTTTTTGCCTTGTTAAATAAGCTTTTAGAATGAATAAATTGAGGAAATGAGTGGTGATTTATTTATAATAGAGCATTTGTGATAGCTTTTAACTATGTACAAAAATCATTTGGTATATGTAGATAGAGTAACATGCTTGCGCAGAAAGTAGATATTACATTGAAAACTTCTTGTCTGCTATAGTTTGCTATATATATAACCTTTACCAAAAGAGAATAATTGAGTTTATTTATAAATAGCTTATGAGTATTTTTTTCTTTGGAACAAAATAATTTTATTTCTGTTAATTGTTGTTTCTCTAATGGCTGGATATTGGCAGCTAATTTTTTTTTTCCATCTATTCATATGTAGATTTGATCAATGTGTTTGAAGTGTTTATTCCTCAACTTCACTTATATCCTAACCCATACAGTTTATTGAATGGAGAAGTTGCTGGTGTGATAACGCAATTATACTACTCATATTCAAAGAGTGAAAGGCAGTCATCCTTCTCAATTTAGCTTCTAGATTTATTAAATTTAGCCACAAGTAGTAGGCATTTGATTAGATTGTAGAAATTTTTATGTATTGAATTTGGATTATTTAGTTATGAGAGTAGGATATCTCATATTTTTGTTATTGAAGTTTTGGAATTTGTAATATATACTAATAGTATTTAAATGTGAAATGAAAGATTTTGTGATATAAATCAATTTCTTTTTGTTATTTTGTGGTGCCTTTTAATTTTACCAATAAATCAATAGGCAATGATCCAATTCAATTTTTTATTTTTTAAAATAAATTAACTAGTGATACCATGGTAACAGTAATCATAGACACTAATAAAATATCAATAACTACTAATACTATGGTGTCATAATATTGGTGATACTGTAGTAATAGTAATCACTGACACCACTTACAAGTGTCACTATTTTTCTGACTCCTAGATTACTGACACAATTAACAAGTGTCAGTGAAAGTAATTTCTGACACTATTCTAAAGTCAGTAAAGACCATTTTTCTAATAGTGTAATTACCCTCAAAATTAGGAGAAAACAAAGTTAACTTCGCCTTCCGATTGTCCAATTAAAAATTAAAAATCCTTGACCCCAAAAAACCTCAACGCCACTGTCTTTCTCTCTCGTCTTTTTCTTCTTCACAAAAGTTGATGTTGCCTCCACTTATTCTTCTTTATATAGCCATGTTTTCTAAGCCTAAATTTCATGGAAAATTTTATCTAAGTCCAAATCTTAGTAATTATTACAACTAAGCAAACCTATTTGGACGTTGGACATTTTGGTCCACTGAAATGAGATGGAGCCTACAAGATTTAAGAGTAATTTAGCCTTTTTTTGTTCAGGCCTTTAGTTTTTCTTTTTTTTTTGTTGGGCAATAGTCCTCTTAGGGACTACCTTTATTGGTAGGGTGTTCTACCTCAACCCTAATTAGCTCATTTTAAATGAGCCAATTAGACAGACATATATGATTTTATTGAAGGTGCTAACAACAGTGTCTCTAGTCCACCTTTCCTATTTCTAATTCACGTGACTTGTAATGAGTTATTTGAAGACAACCTAGGTAGAGACCATGCTGTGATGATGTGCTGTGGCCTTAATGGTGAAGTTATCACTGCCTTTGTGGTCCCAAGTTGATATGAAATTCTAGTTATGCAACCCAAGAGGGGGGGTGAGTTGGGATTTTAAAAATTATTCAATTCTAAAGCAAAACTCAATGCAAATCTAAAACGAATTTAAAGCAATAACAAATAAATTTATCACAATATAAAAAGATAAGGGAAGAGAGATTCAAACACGAGGATTTTTACGTGGTTCGCCCAACCTCGCTTACGTCCACGCCTCCAAGCTTTCCGAGCTTGAGGATTCCACTAAGCAAGCCTCCAAGGCTTCAAATGCTTACACTTGACTTCTAAGGTGTCAATAAACCTTTACAATAAGAGATTATCCCCAATCTCTTAACCCAAGTGTATCCCAACACTTACAATCGCTCAATTTGATTTTAAAGAATATTACAAAATAAATCTCTCTCACATAATGTGTTTGATTACAAATGAAGATCCAAAGTGTGAGATGAATACACGAATTTTAAGGTTCAATGAATATTGTATGCTCAATACTTTGCTCAATCATAATTGTTGGAATCGTTATTGTTTGAATTTGATTGAGCTTATTTATAGTTGGGGCTGAAAACTAGTCGTTATTGACTTTCTGCTCATTGTCGGATCGCTGTTTGACTGGTCAATATGACCGTTGGGCTGAATTTTCAAATTGTCGGATCGCCGTTTGCTAGATGTCAGATCGTCGTTAGTGTCCAGAGACTACTATTCAATTCTGTTCGATATCGGATCACCATTATCGAGATGTCGGATCACCGTTTCCTACAGTAACTGCTACAATGAACTAATTTTGTACAATTACAGTTTGGCTCCAAAACTTTATAAAATTATACTATCTCCCAAAACTTTATAAAACTTGTCAAATAGGTCCATTTTTAGGATTTTGAACAATACTTGTTATTATCAAAATTCTTAAAGCTTTTTCAATTGAAACCATTAACATGAGAATAACCAATTTTATAAAAACAGTTAGAATATAAAACCTTTATGATGATTTAAAAATATATAAAAACTATTTTGAGCTTTTAAAAGATTAATAAATCTTAATCAAGTTTGTTATCATCAAAATCAATAATAAAGAAATATTTATGTTAACAATCTCCCCCTTTTTTTATGATGACAAACTTTTTAAGAAAATACTTGTGCAATTTTGCTCCCCCTAAATATGTGAGCCTCTAAGTAAATATTTGTAGAATTTAGCTCCCCCTAAATATGTGCCCATCAATTTTTAACCACACAAAAAATAAAGAGAAAAATTTTCAACAGATGTGATATAAATTATCTCTCCCTTTATCATAAAAAAGAAATGAGCGCGAAATGATTAAAAAGAGAAGTTCAGAGATTACCCATGGTGGAAAAAAAAATTCGGCTGAATCTCCCCTTAAAAATGAACATATCCTCAACAACAAAATAGTTAAAAACACTCCCATATAAATTTCAATTTAGCAACCAACCTCCATACCAACAAATTCAACATAATCATAAGCAACAACCAAACATATCATCAAAATCAACTCAATCATAAGCAAAGTCCACATATCCAACAAAATCACCATAAAAGCATCACAAGCACAATCAAAAGACAAATAGCATCATAATAACTACATGAATTGAGTGATGTTTGTGCGAAAAATATTGGTGTAGAAAACTAAGTTGGGGGCGGTGAAGAGGAATTGCCGGGATCATAGCCAAGATGTCCAAGAATGCGGCGTTGTCCAACAAGTAACTACATCTGCTGTCGAAAAGTCGCAAAATCTGATTGAAGTGCATCCACTTTGTCGAAGAGTTGCTGAAGACGGTCCTCAAGAGAAGAAGATGCTGCAGGAGGTACGGTTGGCACGGCTGGCTCATCATCCTGAGAGGATGCTGCTGCGCGATAAGGGGCACGTGGTTTAGCTCCAAGGCAAAAGTCGGGTAACTCATCCCCAGAGTAAACGTCATTGAGCTGGCGGTTATCATCCGGAGCTACCAAAGTATCCTCATTCTTAGAGGAGGTAACCTTGATCCACTTGCCTTGCCTCAAATGAAAGCCAATCCCTGAAATTATTTTACTACCCAACTTTTTGGTCTCAACATAGACGGGTTCAGTCAGAGGAACATGAAAATGTCTTAGAATCTTACTAATAATGCTACCATATGAAAGAGACCTGTTAGATACTGCAGGGGTAGAGAGCATATGACGCAAAAGAGTGAATGAAAGGTGCACTTGCCTTCCTCGGATGAGAGAGTCAAGTAAATCGACATCTAATCTAGTCACCTCATCAGTGTGTCCCTGCCTAGGTGTAATCATGTGCTGGAGAATGTTGTGAAGAATATGGACTTGGAAAGGTAACAACTGAGACCGAAAGGACAAAGAGCAAACCTCGTAAGAGAGATCGCGATGTCTACAGATATTCCTAACACCCTCAATGTGAGTAAATTGACTAAAATGAAGTTCTTTTCTAACAGTATACAGATTTAGCTCCTCACATGATATTCCAAGAATACGATCAAGCTCAAACATATCGAACTCAATCCTAACACCTCCAACATGGATTACGACTCTATCTTTTCGATTAACAGAAATCTCCATATTACAGTAGAACACCTTAACTAAATTTTCATATACTCGTTCTTCAATGCCTAAAGCTTTATCCCATTGTCTTAGCATTTGAGGCAAAGTTCTACCACATATAATAATATCAGAGAAATCGTCAATATCAATATAGAATGAGGGAGTTACCGCTTTTCCCATGAATTTCTCATGAAATCGTTGAGCCAGTTGACCATTTGAAAAATGCAGGCTGTCAAAATCTTGAGAAAGAGGTCTGGAGGAACTGGGATTGCGTGGAGCTGCTTGCTTGGTTTGGGCACGCCGCGGTTGTGAAGCCATTGGTGATTTTGGAGGAATTTAAATCGATAGAAATGAAGTTTAAAAGATGAGAGAGTGATTACAAGTTGAAATTTGATGGAAAATGGAAGAAATTTGGGTCAAATTTGGCGAGAGCAGTGCAGCTGGTTCTAGGATTTTCAATTTGGGATTTTCAATTTTTGAAGTAAAAAATTGGTTTTAAGCGGTTGAAAAGGTTCTAAAGAGAATGTAAAATGTAAGGGGGAAATATTCATTTGTTTTGAAAAATATTCATATGCACTTATGTAGGGGAGCTTTTAAATCTTTTTGAAACTAGTCTTTAAACCTTGCATTGATTAAGGGGGAGCTTTTCATAACTAGATTAAATTTTTATAATGTATTTTGTCATCATCAAAATGGGGGAGATTGTTAGCCTGTATGGCTATAGATATTGATTTTAATGATAAAAAACCACATGTGTTGATTAAATAAAGATTTATGTATTGTGCTTTTACAATAAGAAAATATATTTATGGAGTTAAGTTGTTTTTCATAATCTTTGATCATAATAATTTATTGTTTTGAATTTCAGATTTGGATCTATTTGAAAATATTTAAATGTTTTGGGTCATTCTATAATTTAATATATTTTGGGTCATATCTTAATTTAACATATAAAACGTAATTTTTAGAAATTCTGAAATTGGACCTATTTAAAACTTTTTATAACGTTTTTGGCCATAACATAGTTTTATAAAGTTTTGGGGTTAAACTATAATTTTGAAACATAGTTCACTGTAACAGTTACTGTAGCAAGCGGCTATTCGAATCCTGAAAAACGGTAGACCAGATTCAGGCAGAATGTTTCTGGATCTTAAACGGCTAACCGGATTTCACAAGCGGCATATGGGATGTTCAGAAATTCAAAATTGTGGCTGTAACGGTAACATTAAGCGGCTATCCGGATGTCCATAAACAGTAAGCTGGTTATGACCAAAATGTGCATAACGGCTAGTTTTTGAGCTCAAATCCAATTCATTTTATAGCTCTCCAACAAGCAAAAACAAAAAGCTTACAACATATCTTGAGCTCTCAATTCGCAAATCGCTATTCATTGAATCATTGTTGTTCTTCAATTTGTACATCTACTCTTTAAGAGAGTTTTTATTGTAACTTTCATTTCTTCATCTTAATTGTGAGTGTTTGAGTGTGTGAGACACTTGAGTGAAGAGATTGGAATTGAGTGTGTGAGACACTTGAGTGAAGAGATTGGAAGATAATCTCTTTGGTGTAAAGGTTTATTAACACCTTAAAGTCAATTGTAAACGTTTGAAGCCTTGGAAGGATTGGATAGTAAAATTCTCAAGCTTGAATCGCTTGGAGGCGTGGACGTAGGCGGTGATTGCCAAACCACATAAAAATTCGTGTGTTTGTTTTTTTTCTCTCTTACTCATTTGTTATTGCACGTTTATTGAACTTATAGCTTTTGAATTTATTAAGACATTAGATTGGATTGTTGTGTGGCTTTGATAGGATAATTTTTTAAAGTACCAATTCACCCCACCTCTTGGGTTGCACACTTGTATTTCAAATTTTAGTACATTGTAGCAGACAATTTCTGTAGTTTTTAGGTGGTTGAAACTTATTTTTTAGGACCTTCCTTTTCTTCCTTTGCTCTTTCATTTGCCATCCATTTTTTTTCAAGGGCTCAAAGGTCATGAGAAATGTCTTCCAACTTGTCATATCCTACAACGTTCCTTATTAAAATTTTACCACCAACAGTTAGTGATAAGCTCAAGTTTGGATCTTACACTCGTTCACCTAAATGCTAATTTTCATTTGTCACAAATTACTATATATGTGTGTAATAATTACTTGATTACATTGATTTCGAATTCAATAAATGAATAAAGAAGCAGCTGTCTCTCTCCTTGCGCAATTCTTTGCATCCTTTCTATTTCTTCTCTTTTTGTTTTTTTTTTTAATTCATGCTCCGTTTTCTTTTGTTTATTCACTTACCAATTTTTAAATACATCGAAAGAGAAAATTTAGATGAATTCACTTAATACTAAATAAAATAGGTTTCGCTATTTTTTAATTCTTTTTTAATATAGAGGTAATTTTAAAATTAACTATTTTTTTTTTCAAAATACTTACCTCGGCTGCAGCCCGGATTAGTACACCTTTAACTTCCCATTTTTAAATGATGATAGTCACTAATAATGAGCATAAATCCTGTGTTATGTATATAATCCTCTATTATTGAGTATGAGTTAAGCTTTAAGGCTCATATATTATATTAGGACCAAACATTGGTTCGATGTGAAATGGGGTGTTAGGGACATCATTTCATATTAGTTAAGAATTGACCTTGGATTAAGTATATAAAATTTCATAACCCTCAATTTTAGAGCTGGCTTTCATAGAGATTTTTCCACCATGTACTCAAAACTTCACTATTCATTTCTTTATGGCAACATAGTTTAAATTATGGTAAATATGGGATTACCTCCTTATGAACAAACTATTTTTAGATTACCCCTTAATTTGAATACCTCAAGTTACCTTATTTTTTGTTAAAAAATACGGGAGTGATTAAAGGATAATCAATTCGACGGGGTAATCCAAAATTAACCCTTAAAATAGAGTTAGGCTGATGGTATTTTCACTCCACACTTTTTCGTTAACCCACCCCACTTCTAGAAAATAATTACAAAAAATTTACATTCCTTTTAACAATTTCAAACAAAGAAGAATTTTAAAGAATTAATTAATAAAATTTATCTTAATTTATTTTTTTGTAACTTATATTATTTTATTGTACTTGACTACTAAGATTATTTTAGCCTAAGTTTAAGTTTGACTTTTTTAACCCTTATAAGGTACCAAAAATGTACTTTAACTTCAATATTTTTTAATAGGGGTGGGCAAAACCGGGTTCGGGTTGTTCAAGTTAGACAAAAATCAATTCGAATGAAACCCAAATTGTTGACTCGACCCGATTCGATTTGAATATTAGACAAATATCAATATGAATGAAACCCAAATTGTTGACCTGACCCAATCCGAATTATATTCGGATCGGATCGTGTCGGGTTAATAACTCAGGTTAAATTCGGGTAGGATCAGGTTCGGATTTAAAACAGGTCAGATTGAGTTTGGGTCATTTTGGGTCTAATCGGGTTAGTTCGAGTCAGTTGAAATTGGGTCAATTCGGGTCAATTTCGGTTAATGCAATTTTGAGCTATTTTTCCCCTATTTTTGCAGTTTTAGGGTGGTTTTAAGACATTTTTCTTAATTGTAGTCCTTTTTACTAATTTTCAACCAAAAAAAGAAAAGAAAAATCTATGAAATCAAATGAATAAAGTTAAAATGCTAGGACTAAGATTATTATTTGCTGAACCAACAAAGTCCAAACTTAATAAAAGTTAAAATTAATACAAACTTACAAAGTCCAAAGTTAATAGGCTATTGGTCTCCATTCAAAGCAGAATTTCCAAATACTAGTCTTTGAAAGTTTGAAACACAAACTTACAAAGTCACAAAATTTAAACATAATTAAATTGTTCGGAAACACAAATCACAAAGTTCAAACATAAAAACTAAATAAGCTTCCTTGGTTCCTCCACAGCTCCACGCAAGCAGTTTGAAAGGTTCTTGACACAACTTAAAAGTAATATTTAACTCCCAAGTATAAGAGTGTCGTGTTGTATTATAACTCGGTGAGTCCGAGGTCGATCCACAGAGAAAAGATTTAATTTGTTTATTTTATCTAAAAATTGAAATTAAAACTTGAATATAAACAACTTAATTTAAATGAAACTATGGAATTGAACTAGTTAAGGTTATGGATCCACTCCGGTTCTGGTTGGATTCATATAGTCTCTCAGAGTTCTTGGTTGATTCTAATCATGCCCATGTTGAGATTGGTTGTCTCCCTGATCAATTTGAGGATTAAGTTCGCCCAAAACGTTTTCGCCTTGATTCTCATCCATGATTAGTGGTGGAGATTGAGATCTACGAATTAACCTGCCACTTGAAGATCGAGACCAACGTCTCATGCAATAGTTATGTTATAAAGATAATATTTACACAAATTAATAAAAAAATAAAAAAAATAAATATGCAAATAATTAAGTGTACAAAAGAAAATTAAATAACAATTTTGGTGGTTGAACCCACCAATAAAGTAAAAATAAATAAATAAATAAATGCAAAATAATAAAATAAAAAAGGTAGTTAAACCCACCAATTAAAAACAATAAAGCAAAAAAATACAAAATTAAATAAATACTGAAAATTAAATAACTGAAAATAAAAATTAAGGGTTATTAGTTAGTTTGGTGGTTGAACCCACCAATAAAGCGAAAATAAATAAATACGAAATTAAATAACTGAAATTAAAAAAAATTAGGAGTTAGCAGTTAGTAATTATAGTTAGTAGTTAAAGTTAGTTTGGTCCAAATTAAGTCCAAATATGTCCAAAGTATGTCCAAGATGTAAGTCCAAGTCTTGATTATTTTGAAGAATTTCGTCTAGGGGTTTATTGCAAATTATTTTTAATTTTATGGCCACACTGTACTTTTTAGAAGTTTAGAATTGAGCAATTTAGGATGAAAGTGAAATGATTGAAAGATATTGGGGTCAGAACATAATTACTAGAAGATTGGGCGAGAAACGAGAATTGTTGGGGTGAAACGAGAATTATGAATGATACAGGGTCAAAAGAGAATTTAAGAAAAAGAAAAGGGGGCAAACAAAAATTTACACAAAGAGAAAAATAAAAAAAAAGGAAAAATAAAGCAAAATAAAAACTTTTCCCCAGCAATGGCGCCAAAAGCTTGACACAACTTAAAAGTAATATTTAACTCCCAAGTATAAGAGTGTCGTGTTGTATTATAACTCAGTGAGTTCGAGGTCGATCCACAGAGAAAAGATTTAATTTGTTTATTTTATTTTATCTAACAATTGAAATTAAAACTTGAATATAAACAACTTAATTTAAATGAAACTATGGAATGAACTAGTTAGGGTTATGGATCCACTTTTAGAAATAAATAAAACTTAATAAATTCTTTTTGCCAATTTTTTTAGATTTATTACCCAAAAGATTAATTATACAAATTATTATTATTTTCCCTTTAATTTTATGATGGATTAAGTATTTATTATGCCAAAATTTAATTTGTCTACAATAAGTCAAAATACCATTTCACCATGTCTTATATTAAGATCTTAAGAATTTATTGTGCCAAATTCATTTGTTTGTCTACAATAAATCAAATTTTCAAAATATAAAACATGTATAAAATTAAATAGAATATAATTTAATTTATAAAATTAAAAATAGAATTTGATTAAATCATATTTATTTCCTAAGAGTTTCACCTTCCCCTAACTAATATTATTTAGTTAAGCATAAGTAAAATAAAAAGAAGTAGTAAAATTGAATTACTTATAATTAAAAGTAATAAAAACAACTAAAATTAGAAATAAAACTAATTTTATTTATAAAAATAATTATAAAAAATATTAAAAACACATCTGGAAATCAAGATTACAAGGAGATGGAGAGAATTTGAGAAGAAGAGAGTTGTCGAGAGATGATTAAAAACATAAAAATGAGGCTCTATTTATAGAAAAATAAATTCATAATCCAGTGCTTTGCGGTCCATTATAAACTTCATGCATGTGCTCCTCACAACCTTTAGATTAAGATCCAATGGCTGGTCAAACTTCAAAAGTGAACATCACACGTGGCATCGTTTGACTCGTCCGATTTGCCCAAAGAACGATTGAGATTTGGCGGGTTAATGGGTGGATCGGGTCGACCCGAATACAAAGATTCGGATCCTCCAACTTGCTTCACCAACCATTGCCACGTGGCACAATCATGGCCATTGAATCATGGACGGTTGAGATTTAGTCAAAATTGCCAGCTATCCCATGCACTCATATCTATTGTAAGCTCATTTCATCATCCAATCAGTGCTCGGTCAACAGGAAAAGTCAACTTTTTTTTATACAAGCCCAATTTTAAGCCGATCTTGACTGATCTTAAGATTTTCGGACCTCCGGAATCCAAATTTGACCTCCATTTACCTGTTTGGAGCCTCGAAGTACGTGAAATTAATATTTAAAACATACTTAATAATTCCTAATATATTACATAAACACAAATATAAATTATAACATAAGCATAAAATAACATATTATCGCTTGATAATTCAACAATTTTTAATACTAATCAGTTCTAAATTCAAATTCTTGAACTCCAAGTTCAAGCGCCGATTACCTAGAGAAGGATTGAAGAAATGTACAATAACTATTTTCTTTAAGCCACGTTGCAAATGAATAAACTCAATTCATATAAAAAAATTGAGCAAATAAACCAAATTCACAAGGTTACACATCAAACACAAACACAAATAAATTAATCCAATATCTTTATTTGAGCTAAAGGGGTGTTACAATCTTTTTAATTTCTATTATATCATTATAAATTTATAATTACAAATAAATATAATATGTTTAGCAAATTTTTCATTACACACACACTTGATTATATATATAATAAAAAAATTAAGTCAATTATGCTTATTTTATGACATTCATCACCAAATCAAGTTAATAATAATACTAGACAATAATATTATTCTATCAACTTCAACTTGTCTTACTAAAACAATTACAAATTTATAATTTTACAAACTACAATTAGACTTAAAAATTTAAAACTATAACAACTATAATTATAGTTTAAATTACAACCTAATAGTACTATAATATCAAATTATGAATAATAATATATATTAAAAGTTACCTTTCAAACATCCATAACACCAATGTCAGCACTCACCGCTTCCACTGTCAAAGCTTGCAATTTTATAAACTCTATTAAATCCAAAAAAAAAGAAATTAGTAGGTAACTCAAGTACATGACTACATGTAGATGTTCTATATAAAGTTATAATGCATTTTAAATATATTATGTATATAATGTATGATAAAAAATTAAAAACATTACCTTCTTGTAATTTCATATTAAACATTTGCTCTTTAATGTCTTCTTGGAGGTTGTAGACAAGATTGACAAAAAGTTTATATTGCAACCAATTTTTAGTGCATATCAATGCCTCAACCATAGCCCGGTGCTAAAGGCAGACTTAGATGCCACTGTGGAAACAGGAACAATGAGGACTGTTGTTCAAATTTTATTGAACTTGCAAGCGCACGAATCTATTATAAAATAGATTAACAGTGACGAGTGTCGATCCCACGAGGAGGTGGATTTTAATTATGCGTAGAAGTAATTTTCTATAGTGGTTGATTGGATTTGTGGTGGAAGTGATTTAAATTATCTTCAGATTCAAATTAAAATGGCAGGAATAAATTGAAGTGAAAATCTATTAAGATGACGTACTTGGGTATCTAGATCTGCATCCACATGCACCATGGGCTAAATATTCCTTATTAATGCTAATTAAATTATGAGAGGGGTTTCCACTACTCATGAACCACACTCTAATTAATATGGTGCTAAGGCCTTATCGTGCCAAATAATAATAATCTTGTACTAGGGAGCTGGTGAAACCATGGTGGTATCTAGACAAGATTATTACTATTTGTCGACGAAAAGTCAAAACATCCACAATAATTAGAGGGGAAGAAAAAGTAAATTTACTAAATAAAGCCCATGACACATGTTGAGACTTCACATTCAACCCAAGCTTAAAAGAAAATTAGCTACTTATAATTGAACTAGGGGTAAAATGAAAATTTATTAAAATACATAGAAAATACAAGAGGGAGAAGGAATTACAGAAAATGAAACTAAAAAATGAATTCAGAGATGCCAAATTTGGGGGGGAGAGCCCCCTTTTTATAGATACATTGAGTAAATCATGGTCATCAGATTAAAAACATTTCAGATGTTCAAGATTGTGCCACGTCATTGGTCAACAATATGCGGTTTGACCACACGGTTTGAACAGTGACGCGGTTTGACCACACGGTTTGAACACTGATATGCCGCCACATCACCGATCAACAGTACATAAGAATTTTAGTCTAATAGAATCGTGACACCTCATCAGTCAATGCAACATCATCGATCAATGTCACGTCATTGATCCGTCTATGTGAACAGTTTCGTGAACAGTAACATAGACAGTACCGTATATGTGAACAATGCCATTTTTTCTTTTATGCTTCTCCTAAGGTTTTCGACTGTCCTGAGTTCAATGGTGATGTCCGTTTTGCTGTCTGAACTCTCGTTCATTGTAAAATGACCATGATGCCCCTAAAATACATAAAATACTTAATTAAAATAAAACACACATAATTAAATTACAAGAGACTAAAATACATAAAAGTATAAGTGTTAGTAAGACTTGAAATGTAAAATGACGATTTTCTCCTTTATAAATATACATTTTCTAACACTCAATAAGGACATCCCTTGTAATTTTTTCTAGAATTGGATACCTCGATCCATTCACCTTCCACTAAAGCAAAACATTAAGTTTAAGATTGTTAGGATCTTCAACTGGGTCCTTCAAGTACCTTTCCACCTCAGATGCTACTCTTTTGCTCTCATTCTGAACATAAACCTTCTTGGCATATCCAAGGAAAGGGCGAGCAATTAGAAAAGTGTCATCACCTTCACCACCAGCAACATCCACCAAATTAGCCTCAGTTGTAAAACGTTGAGAAGAACTTGTACCACCATAGCTACCACTAAAACCACTCTCACTATACATCGATGGGGTGGAACTAGCAGAGAATGCACTATATACATCATAAAACTCATTCAACAAGTCATTCACTGTTTTGGTCATTTGTTCAACCATCAAACTATCATTGCCAAAAATGATCTCAAAAATATGATTAGCAAAATCCATTTTTGCTCGTGGATCAAGAATAAAGGTAACAATCAACATTTTGTTTATCTTTCCTGTGGACTCCCAATACTTATTAAAATTTTCCCTCATACTATAAGCCATAGAGGACACCCAAAGATCTGTACTTTCTTATAGTGCAGTCAATGAACTCTCAATTAAGCCAATAATATTATAACAAAGATTAGAAGTCACACTCAAAGAGGCAGAAAACAACAATGTGCATTATAAAATATCTTCAAAAACTTCACAATTCGTTCAGTACTCTCCCAGTCATCTGGTCCAGGCAGGACCAGCTTTCTAACATTATTTCCTTTCTCAGCAAAGTACGCCTCATAAGGTTTATCCACTTCTACCATTCTATCAAATGCTGCTTGAAATTTCAGCGCAGTCATCAACATCAAATAAGTAGAATTCTACCTGGTAGGATAATCAAAAACAACAATTCCCTTTGGACAATCCACCTGCTCAGCACATTGTTTAAATGTCCACAGCCTCGTGGTGGAGGATCTCATGTACTTCACAACATTCCAAATAACGGCAACACTAGCATGCAACTCACTACCTTGAAACAACAATCAAATTCAAAATATGTGCACAATAACGCACATGCATATATTGTCCCGCCAACACAAGTCATCATCATTCCTCCAAGCAAGCAACTGCATAGTGAAATAACCAACAACAATATCATTTGTAGTGACATTATCAACAGTTATTGTAAACAACCTCTCAATCCCCTAGTCCTGTAAGTAAGCCACAATCTTTTTGCTGATCGACTTTCCTCTATGATCTTCAATTGCGCTAAAACTAATAATCCTTCAATTCAAACACCAATCAGTATCAATAAAATGAGCTGTAATAACCATGTAACTCATATTTTGAACAGAAGTCTATAAATCAATTGTAAGAGGCACCCGCTGCTTGTTGTTTCAAATCAAACTCTTCAACATTGCCTTTTTCTCCAAAAATAACTCCATAACATCTCTACCAATCGTTCTTCGAGATGGCATAATGAACTACGAGATAACTACATTGCAGAAATGCCTAAATCCTTTGTTGTCTATAAAATTGAGTGGCAACTCACCCATAATAATCATTTTAGTTACTGCCCTGCGACACGCGTCTGGATTCCATCCTTTACCCAAAACCAAATTACTTGCATTTTCTTCGCCGCCCTCAGCTGTCAAATTTTGTTGACTTCCACTTTGTTGTTCTCGAAATGTCTTCAATGCTTCACATGTCTTTATATGGCTTGTCATATGTCTACCACAATATTTGCACATACATTTGTTTGGATTATCTTCGAGTAAAGTGAAATGATTTCATACTTTTGATCTTTTCTTCATTAGCAGTCTTTTCTGCTTCGCCTTTTCCTTTCCTCTTTGGGTTCATTCCATTTGTACACTTCGTTCTTTATCGTCACTCATCGAATTCGATCTTGAGTGTCCAAGCATCTGAATATACAAAATAATAATTAATAATCATTAATTCAAAAATCAAAACACAAAAATATTATTAACATAATCTAATTAGTAATTTCAATTCAAATTGTTCATACTCCATAAACAAAAAGTAAAAAATTCATGATTAATTAATTAATTTATAATATCCAATTACCCATTCCCCATAATAATA
The DNA here is from genome assembly GCA_029618585.1 of Citrus australasica. Classification (NCBI taxonomy): domain Eukaryota; kingdom Viridiplantae; phylum Streptophyta; class Magnoliopsida; order Sapindales; family Rutaceae; genus Citrus; species Citrus australasica. The sequence goes on from JARCIV010000006.1 coordinate 7,831,249, forward strand.
GGTCATTCCCATTTCTGTGTAATGCTTCATCAGCCATGATTAGTTGTTGCTCCTATAAATCTTCTATCCTTCCTCTATTGAGCCTTCTACAAGTATTTTCAATCTCTGGATCAAAAGGTAATAAATTAAAACTTCCTGAATGTCTCATATAATTAAACAAAAAAATGAAAATAAAACTAAAAATAATAAAAATAAAATTCAAATTCAACTAAGGTTAGTTTGGTATTGATACTAATCCAAACAATCCCTAGCAACGACGCCAAAAACTTATTGTGTAAATTAGCAAGTGTACTATTCGGCACAAGTAATATAATGAACAGTAGAGTATCCTCCCACAGAAATTATATTTCCAATTAGCTACCGAAATTATTCGAACCCTAATTTATTTTAACAATTGAATAGACAAATTTAGATTAAAAATTAAAATAAAATAAAATAACTAAAAAATAAATAAATATGTGGGCAGTAATAAAAATCACCAAGAGATTAAAACACTAGGACATTCGATTTCACCATAACCAATCCAATTTAATCCTTCATCTATGCTATTAAAGTTTATTATCCATGTTGATAGAGAATTTTCCTAATCTATTCAATATCACTCGAATAATAGAAAAAATACCTTCACATATTAACCCACTTTATGTCAATGTGAATTTAAATATGCAAAGATTCATTAAGCTCTATGAAAATTCTTAGAAAAACTACACAAATCACATTGTCACATCTCTGTCTTTTGTTCAATTCATGGCATCCATTACGCAGAACAAAAAAATATAAATCTCCTCTCGGTCTCATTATATATACTTAAATTATTTAAATATTGGCCAAATATTTAAAAGTATTAAGCGCAATATTAACCACTCAATCATGGAATAATAAACTACAAATAAAGATTTATGGAATTAAAATTTTCATAATTAGGGTATATCATAGTCTGAATATAAAGAGAATCTATAATTATTATAGGGAATATTCAAACAAAATAATAGAGAAAAGAAAGAAAAACTCAAGAATTAATCTCAGCTCTTGCTCTAGATCTCTTGCGGTTGCTACTGCTTCTTTTAATTCAGTCGGGTGTTGCTTTTCTCTTGGCTTCCGTTCGTCCTCCTCTCTTGGCTTTTTCAATTGATGGCCTTTTATAAAGAAAGCATGCTGGCCGCCTCCATAAAGTCCAAGCTCATAAGGAATATGAAATATTTAATTAATAATCAAGATTCTCTTCTCAAGTTGTGCACATGCTTGCCATTTAAAGCCATGCCAAAATATTTTCTTCCTCAATTAATCACAACCTATGCTCTCGACGTGCATGCTATATTTGTCAACTAAATCTTCAAAGCTTTCACCCACGTGATTGCATGCATGATGTTTAATTTAGTTAAATCTTTCTTGATTTATTTTAATTAAATCTCTTTATTTTTTTTCTTTTAAGTAAATTTCTTCCTGAATATTTTGATTTAATTCCTCTTTAATCCCATATTATATCTAAAATAACAAAATATAAAAATTGAGATAAAATTAACATAATAAAATACAATTTAACATAAAATTAGGTTAGGAAAATATAAAAATAATATATAAATTACTAGCACACTTGAGTTTGATTATTAAATAAATGATTATTTAACAATTTAAAGAATAGTAAAACCTCGATAAATGAATGTTCGATAAATTAATAACCTCGCTTAAATAATAAATTCTTCCAGTCCCGACTTGGCCAGTGTACTAAGATAATAATTTCACTAAATGCATAAGATAATAATTTTTTTCCGAATCCTTTAGGGCCCAACAAAAATATAAGTTTATAATTGATCAAATATAAAAAAATTAATAATAAAGAACATATAAAATTCATATTATTAAGGATTTTTTTTTCTTGATAACGTACATTTCTTAATTCAACTCTTTTCTAATATATATGCATTTAAAGTTGTTTTTTTTCTTTATTCCAAAATTGAACTCAGCCCCATCTTTAAGTTTTTGTAAAGCATGCACTACATGTGGTATATTCTTTTTCTTGTTGTAGAAATTAAGTCTTTAAGGTTACTATTGCTTGAAAAACCTCTTTTGTGGAAACATTTGGTAAATTATAATTGTCATCTAGATCATGATCACATCATTAGATGTACCTATTACTCCTTGAATAATCTATTCATCAATAGGAGATTCTATCACTGTATCATTTTTACAAGCATAATCCAAAAGATGCTCAATATCCATGGCATTTCTATAGCATAGACCAGAAATAGCTTCATGTAATCCATTGATGCCTTCGTCTTTACCAACTTGTTGTTCAATAGCCACATCTTCGTCTGACCGAATTTTACAATATCGAAAATAATTTGTAATGGTTGTCGTCTTCACATAAATGTTCCAACCACATTAATAAAATTGATAGCATTCAATATGTTAATTTTTTTTTTCCATATTTGTTACTCCTACATCGTAGCCTTAATAAAAAAAAAAGACGTTGATAATGAATTTTTAGTGCTCGAATAATCCCATCCTTACATAGTTGAGTCTTTGAAGTTGTATTAGGAGGCAAGAAAAATAGTTTAACATTACTCAAGCCTTCAATAACCTTTGGACAAGTTGAGCAATCGTCCGCCAAAAGTTGAACATTTTTTCCATTCATTCTCTTATCAAACCAACAAACAAATTCTTAAAAAAGTAATCCAGTAATCCATGCTATCTTGTTAGCTTGATAATGACAATTAACATTGCTAATATTCACATTTTTAAAGCATCCAGGATTAGCATACTTACCAATAATCCAAAGTGGTACTTTGTCAGAACCATCACCATTGCAACAAATAGCAATAGTAATTCTCTCCTTGTCCTTCTTCCGTCCTTCCAATTGCTTTGTAGCAAGCGAATGATTTCTATCATAAACTCATTTCTTCTATATTGTAGATATCCTTTGATAGAATAAACTCATTTCATCTATATTGTAGATATCCTTCCATTGAAATTGCCCTAATTTAGCATACTTGGTAAAACAGCTTCAATATTTTCTATAACTACCGAACCACTTTCCCAAATCTTTGATAAGATTTAATTCCATGTCTCGCCTTAAATCGCTCGAGCCAATCACTTGAGAAGTTAAATTCTGGATTAAAGTTGCCATACATTTTTTTGCAAAAACTCTTTTGCTTTGGTTTGGATCATTTCTCTAGTCATATTCACTTTCTCTCGGTATTGTAGAAACCACTCATACAATACTTTTTCCAACTTGAGATGTTTTGCTGGTTTGTACCTCTTAACATTCTTTTTTTTTTTTATCTCATTTAACAAATATTCAGCTGACCTTTTAAGAATAGTTGATATTGTTGACTGGCTTATGGAAAGATGAAATTTTTGTTGAGCTGGAGATCTTTTTGACTTGAGGAGAGATGCTTATTTTTATATTCGCACAGTGCTTTCCTCATCTCGTCAGTCAAAGGAGATTTTTTTCTCCTTTTAAATGAGAAGTCATGATTCTAATGATTTGAGTTAAAAAATAAAAATATTATTTATTTATAGAGTTTGTGTTCTCAATTCTTTGTATTATGTACAATGTACTTACATTAATTTACTAATATCATTTGTAAATACATGATAATTACAATGTATTCATATTACTTATTGGCTTCTATGTACATGTATTTGTATTAATTTATTGATATCATTTGTAAATACATGATAATTAAAATATATTTACATTAACTTTTAGGCTTCTATGTACATGTACTTGTATTCATAACTCATACATGAATTTTAGTTAAAAGAATAATACATGTACCAAGAAAACTCTTCATAAATTAATAAATATTTTTTAGTAATAAAATAATAATTATTCATTTATCGATAAATAATTAACCTCGATAAAATAATATTCTTTTCCAGTCCCGACAATATTATTTTATAGATTTTACTATAATTCTAAAGATTCACTAATCCCATACAATAAATACTTTATTTTCAAAAGAGTATATCTATCTTCTGTCAAATTATACGCAATTAGTAGCATGGAACTTCCACGATAAACACTAGGGTAAGAAAACATTACACTAAAACATTAAATGAAGAAAGAAACAAAATCATGGGCGGTGGCATTAAAAGGAGGATTCGCTGTTTTTTAATCATTTAAGGCAGTGTGTAAAAAGAATATAGAGAAGTGTCTTCAAGTCTTAAAAATAGGAGAATTTTGAAGAGAGATTCTTGGCGCAAAGAATTATTAGAAAGATGGTTATGAGAGGCACGTAAGGGCAAACCGTGAGCATCAGCAATAGTTAAATAATGACTCAAAGTAAGGCATCAAAACTCTTGAACATTTTATTTTAGTGGATTTTGGTTAGTGAACTTAACTATATGCTTTCCTTCTTTTTGGTTCTTGTGCTATTCCCTTTATCTTCACTAAACTACTACTACATTATCTTTCAAATGTGTCAATAATGTTATTAAAATAAAATAGTATAGGTTGAGAAACATGAGTCCAAGTATACGTGGCAATGGGCCAAATGAGAGAATAAAAAATATCTATATTTTTTATCCTGAAGAAAACTTCATCGGGTTTGATATTGAAGACTCTTCACATAGAGGAATAAGTTGTACAACATTGATATACAGGTCGAAATTCTATCGATTGAAACTATCAAGAATTAATGTTTTTCATTAAAATTAATGCCATCCCAGCCCCAAAAAAGAAAACAATGAATTTAATTTAATAAAAATTCGTTACATTTATCTTCTTTTTAAATTGTATTCAGAGAATATATCTCGTTCTCGCAAGAAAAGTATTTTTTATGAAATCCTCTTAAATGCTGACGCCTTAGAAGGAACTTTGCAATTAGAGGCCAGTAGCATTAATTGAGTGTTATATCTCTGCGAACGCCCAAAAAGCCTAATGATAGGGCCTAATGATTGAGTACTAGTTTGTCCTAAGAAGCTGACAATTGGTGCCCTTCCAAAACTCTTATAAAATCCCTTATTTATATATTTATAATTTTGCTCTTTATATTTAAAAATAAGCTGATTAAACCCCACATTCCTTCCTTCGCTGTAGGAAAAAATAGAAAAAAAAGATCACTTGTTTATTAAGGAAGCTTTAAATATCAATAAAATAGTAGTTTGTTCTCAATCACCTACCTAAGTAAAAATCTCTACAAGAAAAAAAAAAGTAAGCACATTCATAATACAAATAGTAAAATAATATCAATATTATTTTTTTCATGTATAATTTGAGAAATAGATAATCCAAATTTAAAAGAAGATTCAGTGGCGACACAAGAATTTAAGATCAATTTTAAAAATGTTATGGATATAAAGAGAGAGAGAGGGACATTCATACCTTATCAGAGAGAGTGAGAGAGAAACAAAAGTATAGGGGTTATAATTGGCATAAAGTGGGTGCTTTTAGATTGAAACTGACATTTTAATAGCTTTTAATATGTATCCTAATAGTACCACTCTGGTCCTAATCTTTGAATAGTTTATTGAAATTGTAATTTTAATTGTTTACGAGAAAAAAACTATATGTATCTTAATGTAGATGGAATTATAAATTGTTTTAAAAAAATAAAAAGTTGAGATTGTTATGTAATAAATGCTATCCACCAAAAGCTTATACTACTGGATCAAACAGATGTGATTTTGGTAATCACATATATAATCTATCATGCACACACCGCTTGGAAGCTTGATGGTCAGCACAGATAACTGGGGAAGTGAATTTGGAAGCAAACACCGGCCAATGGCAGGTGAAATACAAGTATAGATAGGGAATTTGGATATAATGCTGAGCTGATTTGTTCTCATCTTTTAATAATCTTCTACCACGTGTATATGTATAGTAATATAGATTTAAAATTTAATTGGTTTCATATTTTTATCTAATAACTACCGATTGTATCTTTTAAAAAGGTTAGCAAAAATTTAGTTTAGCGTTGAATCCAAATCCATAAATTAACCATGGTGACATGTAAATTTGATATATATAAACTGAATGAAAATTCATTGTTTCTCTTATCCTTTATTCTTAAACTACTTTTATTTAGTTCAAATTTATCCCCTAATATTTTCTACATTACTAAAACTATAAGACGTTATCAACACAACTATCACTCTAACATCGGAAGTATCTTATCTCATACTCTTTTATTTTATCAGTTTAAGTAATAAAGTTAGCGGGTAAAAGCTCATTTAGTCCATGTATTTTAAGATTAGTGTCAATTTAGTACTTGTATTTTTAAAAATGTCTTGAAACATCCATGCCGTTAAAGTATTGATACTCCTACCATTACTTTTTATAATATTACCCTTTTATAATAATTTTTTTGTTTGGACATTAATAAAAAGAAAATAATTAAATTACTAATTTAACCCTAAAAAATTATATTAATTTTTAATTGTCAAAAATTGTATGCAAACTACCAAGTGTGCAAATGGTGCTTGTAAAAAAATTAATATAATTTTTTTTAATTTTCTAGGGTTAAATTGGTAAGTTAATTATTTTCTTTTTATTAATATCCAAACAAAAAAAAATTATTATAAAAGGGTAATATTGTAAAAGTAAGTCAAAAGAAATAAACAGTAACGGTAGGGGTATCAATACTTTAACGACATGGATGTTTCAAGACATTTTTAAAAATACAGGGATTAAATGAGCAATAATCTTAAAATATAGGGACTAAATGGGCTTTTACCCTAAAATTAGCTTTACAAGTATGTTCTGTTGTTGCCATTAATTTAGATCTTCTACATAAAAAAATAAAGCTAGTTGTTATTTTTTATTTGTTTATCTTATACTACTAACTTTACTAGCAAAGATTCAAGCATAGAATTGAAAAGTATAAAAATTTAGATTAAAACATTCACTCCTAGAAAAATGGTCTTTATTGATATTTAGCTCGTGACACTTTATTAAAGTGTCAGTATTTACATATATATGGACCATTTTCTGTGTTTAACATATAAGTATCACAAAGTACTAATACTATGATATCTTTAAATTAGACATCAGAGATTGCTGACACTAAGGTATCAGTAAAAAAATCCAAAATAATTATGATATTGTTCCAGATAGAACTCAAACCCAAGACCTATAAAAATTAAGGTTTTAAGTTTTAAACGAAAGCCATTATAATTTTTCGTAATGACACTTAGGTATCACTAACTGTTAAAAAACAAAAACAAAAACACACTCACACATTCACACGTGACACCTCACCCCTCACACTCACAAGACGCAAAAACAAACCCTAAGTCCTTAACAATTTACATTACAATACTTTGAAAGAAAAAGAGTGTCGCTACTCTCGATCTAGTGCTCCAACACCAGCTCAGATCTCACTCTTTCATATCACCACGTCAAGCCTCTCTGTCATGTCGTCAAACCTCTATCAAGCATCACTACATCAAGCCTCTCTGTCACGCCGTCAAGCTTCCATCACACGTCATTGCATTAAGCGTCTCTCAACTGTCATGACCGACGCGGCACTGCGCCATTTCCAGCCAACCAGCCACCAAAATTGACAGTCGTGCTAGCTACCCACCACCACAATACCCTGCCACTGCCTGCTAATACTCCACAAAATATTCTCAAGACTTCGAGCCACAGTGTCCAGGTTTGCTTCTTCAAGTCTTGCTTCTTTAAGTTTTAAAGAGTATCATCAAGTCTTAAAAGGTTAAAACAATAATTTAAGGTCTCAAATCTGGCGTCTTCAAGTCTTAAAGTGTATCTTCAATCACCACTTATATTTGTGGGTATTCACTGGTTCGTTGAGCAATTTTGTCAAACAGATAGGGTATCATGTCATAACAGCCTTGTATATATCTATATCTAACATTGATTGAATGAATGAATCTATGTGTAGCTTGTTAACATATATGTTTTCATAATGTTGATTTTGATGATAACAAACAAAATTAAGAGTGATTGATCTTTTAAGCTCAAATTGTAAGGAGAGCTTACATTTAGGGGGGCAATTTGTGCAATCATTATTTAAATACATGAAAAGTTTGTCATCACAAAAAAGGGGGAGATTGTTAACATTTATGTATGCATAATGTTGATTTTGATGATAACAAATAAAATTAAGAATGATTAAGTTTTTAAAAGCTCAAATTATTTTTATACATTTTAAATAAATCATTGTTTTCACTTTATAAAGGTTTTATATTTAATGGAAAAATGATTTTATGAAATGTATAAAAAATAATTTGAGCTTTTAAAAATTAATCATTCTTAATTTTATTTGTTATCATCAAAATCAACATAATGCATACATAAATGTTAACATAGCTTACGAAATGCAAAATCAAGAGTATTAACGATTAAAGAACAATTAAAAATGAAATGAAAGCTTAATTACAAGTTGTCTGTTGATTTACCTTTCAACAAATCTCTCTCTCACACTCACACACTCTGCTCCTTAACTTGCCTTTTTGACTTGGCTCCCAAAAAATAATAAATAAAGTAAAATTTTGGTTCCAGGAAAGTTTGATTTATAAACAAAGGGAAAAAAGTTAAAAGAAAGTAAGATTTATTTTACAAATTTTACGGTGCTCGTTATAATTTTCTTTTAAATAGGACACTGTGCTTGTAGTAATCAAAAATTGTTTTTAATAGCTTTTAGTTATAGTTCTAACTTCTACCTAATGAATTTATGTTTTTCTTATTGCATGAAAAATCAACCAGCTTTTGAGTTGTATGCATTTTTTTTCTTGCAATAGACCCTAACAAAGCTGTTGTTTTCAAGAAATGCTTTTACAAGAGAGGATAGGGACAAATTTGAAGTAATCTGGAATTCTCCATTTGGTTTTTTTGATTTGCCATTTGGCTTGTTGGCATTCTCCAATATGTAATATGTTTGTGCTATTTTTGTAGAAGTTATGAAAAGACGATGACTTCTACTTGATTTGCTATTTAGCAGGTTACCATCCAGCGCTGTAAGCCCTGTTGGTAAGATTGCATTATTTCATCCGTGAAAGCAGTAAGTTGCCCAATTAATTCATTTGCTTGCATCAATTTGCAAGATTGTTTTATGTGGGTATCAATTGTTATGTTTTAAATGTCCTAAAGTACAAGAAACCAAAAGAGAGAAGAGTACAAAAACATGGGGTGTGTATTAAACAGACTAATTTATTGCGTCAAATTGGATATTACAATTTACAGAATCAGTTAAAAAAATGAAATGACATGAAAAATGAAAAATGTGTATGGCATATGTTATTGGCTTGCCGAACATGTACATGTATTTAAGTGACTTTAAACAAACAAAACATAGCTTTATTTTTCAATTTGTATCTTTTATTTAAACTTGAAAAGTTTAATCTTGCATTATGCCTACAGGACATTATCACCTAGTTTAGATTAATTACATGCTTGGTACCTAAACTTTAATGCATTAAAAAAATATTTATCATTTAGCTATAAAGCTTAGGAGTTTTCATGCACATGTAAGAAGTTTATGTATCTAGTCTCTATACTTTTTTTTGGGTTAAATTTCAAACAGTGTTTAAAATTTCAATCTTAATACGTTTTTCTGTTCTATAAATGTGCAGCAAAATTCTTCAACAAACTGTGGATGAAGTCAAAAGATATCCTTCATAGCTAGCACATGTCGACTTTTATGAAACTTGCATTTTTGTCTTGTCTCCCATGAGAATAGCTGAACCCATTGAGGTAATTTTTAATTTAATCATTTCTTGATGGTTTATAAAAATATAGCATATATGTTTTGCCTTATATTATGTACCTGTATTTTGGATTTGGAATTTCTATTAATTGACTTCACTTTTTACCCATAAAATGAGAATATAATTATACTCTTGTAGCTATTTTGAGCCACAAACGTAAAGAATGTTCACCTTAGCAAAAATAAGCTCCACCCTTTTTAAAAAATTGATAATGCATCGTGTCTAAGTGAATGATTGAGAGATCTTTGTAATTGATTCGGTGATCTTTCTTCAATCTTTCCTTTTGGTTTCTTCATCTCAATGACCTTAAGCCATTTTTTATTCTTGTACCTCAATAACTAAATATGTTTAGTTTCTTTTTGCAAAAGTGAAGTTTCTAGAAAGGCAATGCTGTATTTTGGCCCCAGATTATTACAATTGTGTCTTGAAGATTTGATAGGAAATTGGAAAGTACTACAAGAGTTTGGTACTATACATTTTTTTCTTAAGAATACTTATTTAATTCATCGGTGATAGCCTAAGAATACTTAAGATGAAAATGATTAATATCAATTATGAGCTTGTTAGGGATCTTTGGTAATTACTGTTAGGTGTGCTTTGTGCTGGTACTGTTTATTTCCATGTTCTTGCTTTCTGTAATTTCTAGAAAATGTTGAGTAGTTGGTTACAGATTGTTGTTTTAGTTTTGAAGTTTGTAATATATACTGACTTGTTAGTAATTGGATTTGAAGTTGGATGTGATGAGTACACACTATGAATGATCTTTCGTAACTTCTTGATGAGTGGGCTGCATATGTTGCCAAGTTATTTGTAGCATACGATAATAATGTAATGTATAAGTATATTTTTTATTGTAAATTCCAAGATTTAATTTGTCTGGCATAGTAATTAATTATATATGTTACACTTCTAAGTGAGAAAATAATGAAGTTCAAGGTGTAAAGGCATTGAGGAAAATTTTGTAAAAGAAAAAAGAGAATAAACTCCAAATGCTATATACAATTAATGAAATAAAAAACTTGGTATTTTAAGGAAATATTAGAAGTTGTTTTGGATCAAGTATTTCCATTCTCGATACCATTGCACAAGCTCTAGTCTCATCACTATTTCCAGTGTCATCATAAAAGATTGAAAGATTATCAAATTTCTAAATATGTTCTAGGTGATGATCCTTTAAGACCTCGTAAAGATGCCTACAAAAAACAAGTAATAATTACTTCAATGCATAAATAAAAATTATAACTAATTATTTTGCTAAGAAAATAAATAATTTAATTAAATTACTTCATGTAACAAGTTATTGTATCGAAAAGAACTTATTCTTAAATTGGGAGAAGTGACATTTTATGGTAAAATAAGGTATTGTTCTCGGTCACATCATTTCAAGCAAATGTATTGAGGTTGATAAAGCCAAGGTGGATCTCATTTCCAATCTTCCTTCACCTAAAACAATCAGAAAAGTAAGATCTTTCCTTGGGCATGTTGGTTTTTATAGACGTTTCATTAAACATTTTAGGAAAGTTTCTAAAGTCTTATGCAATCTACTTGCTAAAGATGTACCTTTTATCTTTAAGGATTCATGTCTTGTGGCATTTGAAAAATTAAAGCAGTTGTTGACATCATCGCATCATTCAACCCCCAAACTGGAGCTTACCATTTGAGCTTATGTGTGATGCATCTGATTATGCAGTAGGAGCAGTATTAGGACAAAGAGTTGATCGAATTCCCCATATTATTTACTATGCTAGTATGACATTGAATGATGCACAATTGAACTATTCAACTACTGAAAAAAAATGCTAACAGTAGTGTTTGCATTAGAGAAATTTCGATCTTATTTCATTGGTTGTAAAATAATTGTATTCACAGATCATGCTGCTCTTTAATATCTTTTCACAAAGAAAGATGCAAAAGCTAAGCTAATTCGTTAGGTGTTACTTTTGCAGGAATTCGACTTGGATTTTAAAGATAAGAAAGGTACAGAAAATGTTGTGGCTGACCATCTCTCTCGTCTCAATTTTGACACAATTACAGAACCATTAACATTCAATGAGTCATTTCCAGATGAACAATTAATGAGTGTGGAAGTATTACCTTGGTATGCTGATATAGTTAATTATCTTATTACAGGTGAACTTCCAGAGCATTGGACCAAGCAGGACAAAACTAAGTTTTTTGCAGAAATAAAGAATTTCTTTTGGGATGACACTTATTTGTTTAAGTATTGTGCAAATCAAATTGTTAGACGATGTGTCCCAGAAAATGAATTTGAAAATATCCTTTCATTCCGCCATGAACAAGCTTGTGGAGGCCATTTTAGTGCTAAGAAAACAGCAACTAAAGTTTTACAATGTGGTTTCTATTGCCCAACTATATTTCGAGATGCTTACATTTTCTGTTCTTCATGTGATAGGTGTCAACGAATGGGGAGCATTCCACAAAGGAATATGATGCCACTAAACCCAATTTTAGTGGTCGAGATTTTTGAAGTATGGGGTATCGACTTCATGGGACCTTTTCCCCTTTCTTTTGGCCATCAATACATATTGGTTGCTGTTGACTGCGTATCGAAATGGGTAGAAGCAATTCCATGTAGAACCAATGATCATAATGTGGTGATAGGATTTTTGAAAAGCAACATTATTTCACGCTTTGGATTCCCGAGAGCAATAATCAGTGATGGTTGATAACTCTATGAAATGAAGTTATTATAGAAATTCTAGACTCAAATAAAGATTACTTAGAGAGTAAATGATGTGTTTCTATTACATTTTTGTTACATTTTTCATAAACATTCATTTTAGTTTAATCTTAATAAATTTTGTTTGACTTAGAGTAATTCATGCTCAAATTGTATGCATAATTTTAGGTATCCAAAAGCTTATATTTCATGGAAGGAATGCTGATACAATAAGCTTACGAAAAGGAGGAAGAACATGGCTACAAAAGAATTGAAACAAAATCTGGAAACTTTAGGAGGAGTTTAAAAGGAAAAATAGCACTGTTCACAAGTATGGTACTATTCACATGTACGATACTGTCCATGTTACTGTCCACGACACTGTTCACACATATGGACCGATGATGTGGCATTGACCGATGATGTGGCATTGACTGATGATGTGACATTGACTGATGAGGTGTCACGATTCTATTGGACTAAAATTCTTATGTACTGTTGATCGGTGACATGGCAGCATGTCAGTGGACAAAAAATCGCACGTACGGTACATGCATATACACAAGATTATTTACAACCAAACCGAGTCACTATTCAAACCGCATGATCAAACCGTGTCACTATTCAAACTGCATGGTTAAACCGTGTTACTATTCAAACCGCGTGGTCAAACCGCGTACTGTTGACTGATGATGTGGCGCAATCCTGAGCGTGCAAAATATTTTTAATTCGATGGCCATGATTTACTCATTGTATCTATAAAAAAAGGGGCCTTCCCTCCTAATTTGGCATCTCTGAATTCATTTTTGAGTTCCATTTTCTGTAATTCCTTCTCCATCTTGTATTTTCTACGTATTTTAATAAATTCTCGTTTTGCCCCTAGTTCAATTATGAGTAGCTAAGTTTATTTCAAGCTTGGGTTGAAAGTGAAGTCTCAACATGTGCCATGAGCTTTATTTCGTAAATTTAATTTCTCTTCCCCTCTAATTATTGTGGATGTTTTGACTTTTGTCGACAAATGATAATAATCTTGTCTAAATACCGCCCTAGTTTCATCGGCTCCCTAGTATACGGTTATTATTATTTGGCACAATAAGCCCTTAGCACCATATTGATTAGAGTGTGATTCATGAGGAGTGAAACCCCCCTCATGATTTAATTGGCACTAATAAGGATTATTTAGCCCATGGTGCATGTTGATGCAAATCCAGATACCCAAGTACTTCATTTCAATAGATTTCTCTTCAATTGATTCTCGCCATTTTAATTCAAATTTTAGGATAGTCTAAATCATTTTCACCACAAATCCAACCACCCACATAGAAAATTAATTCTACAAGTAATTAAAATCCACCTCTTTGTGGGATCGACACTCGTCACCATTAATATATTCTACAATAGATTTGTGCGCTTGCGAGTTCAATAAAATTTGCACAACACCTACCTCCCACAATATTTTAAGATCATCAATCAATGGTGCTAGGTAGACATCAAAATCATTACCAAGTAGTTTGGGACCTGAAATTAACAATTTTAGCATTATAAATTTCCTTTTCATACAAAGTAATGGAGAAAGATTGTATGTCACCATTATCATTGGCCAACAACTATACCTGCTACTAAGAGAATTATATAGATTAATCCTATTTGCAATAACGAAACTCACAAGCTCCTTGGTTCAGCTCCAAAGTGATCTATTAGTTTCCATGCCGGGGTATCTGTAGGATGACGTAATAGACCATCAGTTTCCCTTTGAGTGGCATGCCATGTTAGATTTTTCAAAGTTTCAACACTTCAAAACATTCTTTTTAACCTTGGGATACGTGGGAAATATCATAAAACCTTTGCTGTAATACCCATCTTCATCTCAGTTGAATTGTTTTTCAGCTTCCACCTTGCTACACCACAATTAGGACATATAATAACATCTTTATACTCCTTTCTATAAAGTGTACAGTCATTTAGACATGCGTGTATCTTCTTATACTCCATCCTTAATGCATTTAAGGTTTTTTTGTCTCGTACATTGAACATACATTTTAGTATTGTCTGGTAACATTTCTCTTAACAATTTCAACAAATTTGAAAAACCTCGATCTGACCACCTATTTCTTACTCTTAGGTTGTATAATTTTACCAATGCAGATAATTTTATGAACTTACTACAACCTGGTATAACTTTTTCTCAGCATCAGCCAATAAATTCTCAAATTGTTTAGGATTGCTTTCAAAATGATTGTAAGCTCCTTGAATTATCTCTACGGTGCTGGCCACATATTTAGTTTCAAAGGCTCTTGTTTCAAATTCTCTTGTAGATCAAGCGTTGCTAGTAGCTGATGGCTTCTTAACAAGTGTTTCACCATGAAAAATCTAATTATTGTAACTTTGGTCTGTACCATTCAAATACAAATGGTCCCTAATCTCATCAATAGTATGATGTTTCACATTTCCACATTTCATACATGGACATAGTATGTGATTAGAATTTGTTGCATTAATCGTTGCAAAATTTATAAATCTTTCAACACTAATCTCATAATCTTTTGATCTTGGATCCATAGACATCCAAGATTTTTCCATTCTGAATTTAAAATATAAATATATCATTCTAAAATATTTTCCATAATTTCCTCATGATTATCTATGTCCTAATTTGAGAAAAAGTAAACCATAGGACCTTAATATTATTATCCTAGCAAAATAATATCAATAAAACATTAATTTACTAAAGCACATAACATAACAAATTAACCAAAGCTTAATGGACATGAAGCATCAGAGACAAAGCACAAAAGCACAATAAAAATGATTACTATGGTGGAGAGCATTTGTATTAAGTGTTGAGCATATATATGATGATAAAATACTTTGGTATTTGTACCTTCCCTAAAATATGCAAGTATAAACATTACAAACTCCTTCATAAATTCTAATCCCCAGAAATAACTTTAGTGTTCATGCATATTGTCAATATTTGTTATTCAAACAGAATAAATTGGACAAAGAAAGAAAAAAAAAGCACATATAGACCACCCACAATCAAACAATCGATCACTTTCTTTCACAAGCATGATTAAACAAAAGGAAAGAAAGTACCTTTATGTGGGGACCAAAACTTTTAAAATCCAATATTAAAGTTAGTTGAATGCTTCAACATTTTAATTGATAGTGTTGAGGTCCCAACCTTTATAATCTTCTTGTTAATATGTGTGGTCCAGAGCTTCAAGATTTCTTCTTTGTCTTTACTTCGACTATGTGTAAACAGTTAGGATTTACGATTTTGGGCCTATATAAATAATGAGTGAAATTAAGGGTTTGGAACTTGGAAGTAGAAGATAGTAAGATGTTGTATATGGGGTAAAGGGAATTTTACAGATAAAGATTATGAAGTCCTAGAGGAATGGAGGCCTAAAGAGAGAGAAAGATTGTATTTTGCGGGAGACAAAAAAAATAAAGAGGGAAAGTTGGGTTTTTGCACTTGAAAATAAATGACAAATTTTAAAAATAAGAGTCACCTGTTATTTAATTAAAGATGACTTATTATTTAGTGGGAGCCATTTTTATGTTATAAGTAAAAACAATTTTATAATACATGACTTTCAAAAATAAATAAAAGTCATCTAAACTAATAGATGACAATTAATAGTATGCTTGTCATGTATTGCATGCCATCTTTGTCCTATAAATTGGGACTGTGAGGCAGCTTGAATAGTGATGCAGTATGAACAGTGAGGCGGCTTGAATAGTGACGCGGTTTGGTTATAAATAATTTCGTGTCTTTGCATGTACCGTACGCATGATTTTCGGTCCACTAACATGCTGCTACGTCACCGATCAATAGTACATAAGAATTTTAATCCAATAGGATCGTGACACCGTCAATGCCATATCATCGGTCAATGCCACATCATCGTTCCGTATATGTGAACAATGTAGTGAACAGTAACATGGACAATACCGTACATGTGAATAGTACCGTATATGTGAACAATGTCATTTTTTCTTTTATGCTCCTCCTAAGGTTTTCGACTGTCCTGAGTTCAAAAGTGGCGTCTGTTTTGCTGTCTGATCTCTTGTTCATTGTGAAATGACCATGATGCCCCTAAAATACATAAAATACTTAATTATAATACAACACACATAATTAAATCACATGAGACTTAAATAGATAAAAGTAGAAATGTTAGTAAAACTTAAATTATAAAATGATGGTATTCTCCTTTATAAATATACACTTTCTAACACTCAACACACCCCTCAACCAGCTTATTGGTAGTCCATAGCAAATAAAGCGAAAACCAAATTCAAACCCAAAATGATTTTTTTAAAAAACAATCGTGTTTATTCAATCAGACTAATGATAGCAATCAAATAAAAGTATAAGCATTATCTCCAATCTAAAGAAATATCACTCCCACATCAACCATCCACATGCATCAGTCCAGCAGACTTTATCATAGCTATAGTAATCAAGCCACTTTCAAGAATGACATGTCAAACTCTAAAGCTCACCGGTAGTAATGGCATCACAAAGAAGTTAAACCCAATAAAAATAGTCACTCCAATGAATGGTAAATTAAGAGAAAATAACAAAGAAATATTATCACACACTCTCGCCAACATGAAAGGAATACGCCCACAGCTTAGAAATAACACGATCTTGAAGTCAAATAAAATACTAGTCAAACCAATTTATTTATTTATTTTATTATGCATCACTACATCTTTTTAGCCCATATAACTAGCTTCTACTTTAAACTATAAATCCCTAAAATCAAGAAGGACTTTTATTAGGACGTAACGTAGGCTAGAGATATGGCTAATAAAGAAGGAAAAA
Source organism: Citrus australasica (assembly GCA_029618585.1). NCBI lineage: Eukaryota > Viridiplantae > Streptophyta > Magnoliopsida > Sapindales > Rutaceae > Citrus > Citrus australasica. The sequence continues at coordinate 7,848,444 of JARCIV010000006.1, forward strand.
TAAGGAAAACGAAAATAGATGGTTGAGAAAAAGTAGAGATCTTTTGAAAATTACAAGGTGCATTTGAGAAAAAGTAGAGATCTTTTGAAAATTACAAGGTGCATTTCGTTTATTAATTATTATTGTTATTATTAGTTTTTTGTATTACACAACTTTACTAAACAAAATAATTATTTATATTTTTCTCAAACATGAATAGGTGATGAAACTTGTAAGACATCGGGTAATACTCCAAATAGGAGTGGGTCAAGATGATAAGTTGATAGAGAATTTTTTTTTTAATATATGAAAGGCTCAAAAGGGTTAACTATGGATATTTCTCAAAAAGGATGGCTAGAAAGGCTCAAATGGGTCAAAGATGGCATTTCCATAGTCTTTTAGACTCTAAATAATCTTTCATATCTACTAGTTAGATGGACCTTTAGATGTAGCAACACATTTTTCTCTTTTTTTTTTAAATTTTATTCAACCTTCTTTTTTTTTAGAGGATTGACTCAAAGGAAATCTAGAGATCATGTATAAAATAATAAAATGCTAAGCTGTATAAAGAATGAGCAAAAAAGGTTACTCTCCAAGAAAAATGACAGGCTAAAAAACTCACTTGGTATTCATTATGACATGTGCATTCCTTCAAGTAACTCATATTTGTCTCCGACATCAACATATAGAGTAGCAAACATGGTATAACATCACTTAAGACCAAAGATAATATAATACTAAAATTTGAAAGTCATCATGTCATTCAATGTTAAAAAAAAATCACACAATATTTTTTTTCAAATGAGATTCTACCACCCAACGTATTCTAAACATGAAAAGAAAATATGCATGCAGAAAAGTGAAAATGATGCAGAAAAACTAATTAAAAAGGTTACACTTAAAATGATAGAAAAAGAAAATGTTTGAATTTTTTTTAACTAAGAAGATACGTTTCTAGAGTCACTACACTCCATATTCAGTCATCTTTAACACAAAAGGTTAGTCACGGTTAGTCTCTACAATAAAAAATCAGTAAAAAGTTAACCAAGATTCCATAATTGTCAACTATTCCCTCCCCCCAACCAGAACGAAACATTGTCCTCAATGTTTTAAAGGAAAGAAGTAGAGTTTAGAAGACATCACCTAGGTGGTGCAACGTAGAAGAAAATATTTACAAGTGGTAAATGAGTGGTGCAACACAGAAGAAAACATTGTCCTCAATGTTTTAAAGATCTCTTGGTAGGAAAATAAAAGTATCAGCATGATTTAGCATTTCGGTTATTCTCTCTTGTATACATGAGATGACTAACTCTTCTCCAGTCGGTGAGTCGGACAAACTGCCCAAAGGTTTTAGGGTTCTTGGGATGATGCCTAACACTTGGCTTCCTCCGACAAAAGCAGCTTCTGAGACCAATTTCGATAACCCTCGGTTACCTCCTCCATACACCAAGTGTAGTTTTCTCTCTGTTATGCTTCAACCAAGATCTATGGCTGCCTCAACGAACTTTTTATGTTTACCATAGTTAAATCCAGAAAGCACACAAATGTTCTTTAATTGTTTATTAGGAGTAACTACCATTGGGATACTTCTAAAAAGTAATTTGTGAATGCTTAACAAAAACAATATATTTAAGAATCTTGGTGACAGTGGGTCATAGCTGTGTATGAGGTAGCATGTCTGTATCAATTAACGCGTAAAGCACATGGCTTGAGAGTAAAAAAGGAAACAGTAAAAAGGAAAAAACAATGATAAAATAAAATTATTAAAGACAATAATGCACATGATAAAACAACAGTGAAGTAAAAGGATATTTATAGGTAGTTATGACCATGGCTCAGATCTTCCTCTGGTTTTACGTCCAGAAACGGTTTGAACGCCCTTTATGGGTTGAAGATGAGCTTCCTATCTAGTTTTCTTATAAGCTGGCAAACAAAGTTGTTTATCGTTAGATTTCCGAGACTATATTGTACACGCTCTTTCTGGAATAATGGCCATAACTAGAGAATTGCTCCTTGTACATATCCACTGGGATGCATTTCAAGAGACAAAAGGATATCATCTAATGACTCTTTACTCAAGCCATCCCTAATGAATTGAATCTTATCTTCCCTGTTATCATACACCATTCCTAAAGAACATGGTTTTTTTATCGCATCTCATCCTGACACACTTATGACAGGCAACATAAAGTCTTCGAGCTCTTCATTTTCTTGCATAATTTCATTTACCACAGCCAAGCAATAAATTTAGGAGGAAACTCACCTGCCAATCATATTTTGGCCTCGATTAACTAGCGGATGTCAGCAAGTATGTTATTCCTCATAAGCAATCACATGCATTCGGACCGAGCTTTATAGATTGTAAAAAGGGCATTCTGAGGAAGTGAAAGGAATCAATTGTGAAGATTTACTAAAATCTCATTTTTGTCCATACCTTCGCCTCAGAATATCAGTTATTATGGGAAACTGAAGTAACCGACTTGATTGCCACTTAATCGGGGTAACAACTAAAGCACACAAACAGAGTAACAAACTAAAACACATAAAAAAAAAATTACAATCGTCCTCTTATTGAATTTACCTCAAGCTCCAATTGGATGTCGTAGACACCTCCCTCAATGTCTCTGAGTTGTCTTTCTAAAGCCTCAACATGGGATACTAACTTCGGTGGTTGTAGATCCCAAATATGATGTGTTTTGCAAAATCGAATATGGCTTTTGAGATGAGATTTTACACGTTGAAGTCGTCTAAGAAGGTCCAAGAGGATCTGTTTAGCTAAGGCACTCATGATTAACAATGATAAAAGAAAACTTAATGGTTAAACAAATACACTTATGTAAAAATAATTTCAATTAGTAAAAGATTAGTAAAAAGAAAGAAAAAAATCAAATCACCGAAAAGAAAGAAAAATCTCAATTCAAATTTGGTGAGTCACTCAAATTTATTTTGGTGTCCTCTCTATGTGGTTGGTACTCTAGATATGGCTTTAATCTTTGACCATTAACTTTAAAAGTGACACCGTTATTTGGATCCTTAATTTCAACTGCTCCATGTGAAAAAACGGTGTGAACAATAAAGGGGCAAGTCCATTGAAAGCGTAACTTATTTGGGAAAATGTGCAAATGAGAATTGAATAAAAGTATTTTCTGATTTGGAGTAAAAGATTTACTCATAATTTGCTTGTCATAAAAGACTTTCATTTGCTGCTTGTAAATCTTGGCATTTTTGTATGCATCATTACGAATTTCTTCATGTTCTGCCAGTTGTAATCTTCTTTCTGAGCTAACTTGTTGCATGTCAAAGTTGAATTTCTTGATGGCCCAGTATGCACGATGCTTGAGTTCCACAAGTAGGTGGCAAGCTTTTCTATACACTAGCCTATAAGGTGACATCCCAATCGGGGTCTTGAAAGCCGTTCTATATGCCCATAATGCATCATCGAGTCTAAATGACCAATCTTTTTTGTCTGGCCTCACCGTCTTTTCTAATATGTGTTTTATTTCTCGATTGGAGATCTCAACTTGGCCACTAGTTTGCGGATGATATGGGGTCACCACTTTGTGAGTGATGAAATACTTTGTCAAAAGCGTTTTGAATGCTTTGTTACAAAAATGGGCACCACCATCACTGATTATTGCTCGAGGGAATCCAAATCCTGAAACAATGTTACTTTTCAAAAATCCTATCCCCACCTTGTAATCATTGGTTCTACATAGAATTGTTTCTACCCATTTCGATACGTAGTCAATAACAACCAATATGTATTGATAGCCAAAAGAAGGGAGAAAGGGTCCCATGAAGTCGATATCCCACACTTAAAAAATCTCAGCCACTAAAATTGGATTTAATGGCATTATATTTCTTCGTGTAATGCTCCCCATTCGTTGACACCTATCACATGAAGAGCAAAAAGTGTAAGCATCTTGAAATATAGTTGGCCACTAGAAACCACATTGTAAAACTTTATTAGTTGTTTTCTGGAACAGAGAAGATGTTGTAGCCGTTGCAGAAGCAATCATGTAGCCATTGCAGACAAGATTACGCGGGTGTTAACTGAATGATTGTGATCCAAGGTTTCCAAAAATAGAAGACACGAGGCCACACACTTTTGATTGCCCTAATCCCAAGATATAAAAGGAGCACACATGAAAAGAAAAAGGAAAATTTGTCACTCAAGGAAAATAACAGAGAAAAAAAGAAAACAAAGAAAAAAAAGAGATTTGAGGGCTAAAACAGAAGATTCAAGGAGAAAAAAAAATCGAAAAGACTAAGGGGAACTCAATTTCTCATCTTATTCTCTTGTTTTTATTTATTTATGGGAATGTATAACAGAGAAAAACAAAAAGAAAATAAAGATTTGAAGGCTGCAACAAAAGATTCAACGAGAAAAAGAAGGAGAAATCACCAAGACTAAGTGGAACTCAAATTCTTATTTTATTCTCTTGTTTTTATTTATTTATGGGAATGTATTTGATGGCCAAAACAATTGTTGTTACTGTTTCATAACAAATCATGAACTAAACTTTGTTGTGGTTGAGTGATAAACAAGCTTAATGATTATTTGACTGATATATATGTGTTGCTTTGAATCTGTTGTAGCATTTTGTCTTGATTTTACTTATTGCAATTCCCTATCTCAGCCGATCACCCATTTAGTAGAAACTAGCAAAAAAGGAGTCTCAAAATGGTCTGACTTGGTGGAAAAAAATAATACAACACATAGTTTTAGATTGAGTTTCCAAAGTTGAGTTAATCTCGATTTGAATAAAGCCATGGTTGATTTTAAATTAATGAAGCACTAGACATAAGGATTCACCTTATAGGAAAAAAATATAACCTAGACGTATAATGTTATATATAATATTAGTGTAACAACTGGTCATTGTTAGGTCACATTTAGATGTAAGATATCCAACAAGCGACAGTTGAAGATGGATAAGGGATTCTTCCCATTGCTGTCGTAGATGTTGTAGCAACAGAATCTTAATTAGAAAAATAGTCAATACCATTAAGTGAGTTTAATCACTTAACTACTCTTTTCCCATTGAGTTTGTCCTTTTTCATTAATTATTTTATTTTAATTTTGCCTGAAAATTGCACTGTTAAAATTGTTACAGCAAATCTTATAACATCAATCCTTGTAGAGACGATCTAAGTACTGATCAGTATATTACTTGTTGTGTACACTTGCACATTGACACCTACAGCAATAAGAATCACCTAACAATAGACTTATGCATTTAGGACTTATTATGGGCATATATGTTTTTGGTGATCCCATTCGATTTAACTAATGCCCTAGCAAAATTTATGCATCTTATGAACCAAGTATTTCATTCTTATTTAGACTTGTTTATTACTGTATTATTATGACATCCAAATATATTCATGTAGCAGAGAAGAACATGTAGAGCGCTTGAGGATTGTTTACAAACCTTAAGGATTGACAACTTTATCAAAATTCAGTAAATGTTAATTTTGGCTAGACAGAGTTACGTTCTTGGGCCACAAGATTTTAGCCAAGTGTATTTACATGGATCGCTAAAAAATAGAAATTGTACTAAATTAGGAGCTGCTGACTAATGCAGCAGAGTTTAGGAGTTTTCTTGGTTTGGTAGGTTATTGCTGTAAATTTGTTAAGGGCTTTTCTAAGATAGCTTTTCCTCTAACAAAACTAACAAGGAAGAAAACAAAGTTTGGATAGACATATGATTGTGAATAGAGATTCCAATTACTCGAGAAAAGATTAACTTCATCTCTAATTCTTACACTTCCATAAAGTATTAAGGGATTTATAATTTATGGTGATGCGTATAGATATGGATTGCATTGTGTACTGATGTAGCACGAAAGCAACTTGAACTAAATCATCCAACACATGATTTAGAGACTGCAACAATGGTATTTGCTATAAAGACTTAAGAAACATTATTTGTACACAGTTACTTGTGAGATTTATGCAGTCTATAAAAACCTGAAGTACTTATACACACAAAAGAAATTAAGTCAGTGACAACATAAGTGAGTTGAGTTGAGTTGATTATAGATTATGATTGTATCATTGATTACCATCAAGGTAAGGCAAATATGGTAGCTGATGCTCTTAGAAGGATATTTTTCAGTTTGATATCCCACTTGAAAGTGCCATATCTCCTGTTGTTGATTGATTTGAGGTCTTTTTGGTAGATGCTTAGCAAAGGATGTGAATAAAGCACTTTTGGCACATTTTTAAGTTAAGCATGTTCTACTTTATTATAATCTAGAGATTTAGGATCAAGATCCAAAATTGATTAAAATGAAAGATGATGTGAAAAATGGTTTGCGAACAAATTTTTCACTAGGAGATTATGGTACTTTAGTTATGAGTAGTAGACGCTATGTGCCGAATAATTTAAACCTGAAGAATCAAGTTTTTGAAAAATCACATAGTTTAGCATATGTTATGCACCCAGGTAACATGAAGATGTATTGTATTTTGAGGGACCATTATTGATGGTAGGGGATAAAGAGAGAGATAGTAGAGTTCGTAACACACTATTTAACTTATCAGTAAGTTATGGCAGAACATCAGAGACCCAGGAACACATCACCATGAATTTTGTAATAGAACTTCCTTGTTCTAGAAGTACTTATGATAATGTGTGGGTTACTGTTGATTGTCTCATGAAATGAGCTAACTTTTTGCTTGCAAGAGCACATACACTTATAATATGATGGGAAATTTGTATGTATATTTCCATGGAGCCTCTGTGTTTATTGTTTTAGATAGAGACTCAAATTCTACCAATAGCACATATATAAGTGAAGAATTAAAGTTGCTCTTACCATTCTTCATAAATCTTACCAAAAAAAAGCAATTTGAAGCTAAAACAGAGAAATTAAATGAAAGTCGGAGAAAAAAGAAAAGAAAATAAAAGAGATTAAGAAAGAAAAGAAAAAGATAATAGAAAAAAGAAAATTAAAATAAAAAAAAAGAAAAACGAGAGTGAAGGAAAAGAATAAGAAATAAGAAAGTTACGAGAATTAAAGTTAGATAGTTAGAATCATTTTCGTTGGATTAGCAGGTAATAACTTTATGAAACTTAAGCAATTATGATTTAGTTTACATTATACTTTGTTTTGTATTAGTTTTAACACTTAACTTTTGAACATTTATTTTAGGAGAAATCCAAGTACCTAGGAACCAACAGGAGCCGTAGCAGACTAAAGTGAAACTGAATCTTTAAGTGGATTACTATTATCATTATTATGAATTATGTAAGGCATTTATGTTTGATGATATATTCTAGTATCATGTTATGATTATATGTATGCACTTATATGATTGATTGAGTCATGATGTGTTATTGCCAGTCAACATATATGTACCCTTCCCAATAGGCTCTGTATATGCGTATTGAGAGTTAGATTACTCTACTTGTGCAATGAAGTTAAATTCTACCGAGTTTTGAGAGGTTTTCGCCTACTCTACTTGCATGATAATAATCCCGAGGAGTATATAGTTATTCCCCTGGGTATTATTTGGTGTAGTTTGTCATGTATGTATGTATGTATGTATGATTTTTCATGTTTGCTTATGTATTATGTTCAATGCAAAGATATGATACATGATTATGCATAAGCACTAGTACAATACTTTATATTTATATATAATTATATTTATTTACTGAGCCGCAAGCTCGCTATTGTCCTATTTACCCTATTTCTCCTAGGTTTCTATAGGATTTTTGTGCAGTTTAATTTCAATCGAGATTGAGCCATGACATTCATTGCTGCATGAATTGCATTTAAACACATTTTATATTCATATGCATAAATTTAGGATGTATATGTGTAAAATAAGATGTGAAGTGTACAAGTTCCAAATATATTTTTGAATGAGCATGGGTGTTACTATATGTTTATATTAGAGCTCGAAACCAGTTTTATATATTCATGGATTATATTATAAGTTTTAATAAGAAATATAGTGAGTGTCTCACACGATCTGCCTCTGATTCGACAGAAGAGTCAGGGTGGGTGTTGTCAAGAATGAATAAAATTATTCTACAACATATTGCTCTCATATTTTACTCTTTATATGCTGCCTAATAGCTTTTCCAATACTTTCAATTATTTTAAGTCATTTTTAGTCAAATTTGAAATCCACTTAAAATTGTGTCTATACTAAATTTGAGTGCTTCGAGGAGAGCAATATTAAGATGGGTGATCTCTTGGGAAGTTCTCATGTTGCACCCCCCTTTAAACCTCTAAAAAGGAAAAAAGTTAGGTAACAACACAACTACTCAAGAACATGTCGAGGCAATAATATTCCATTGTCATAATCTCTATCAATCACAGAAGATAGAATATCTTGTCATAAAGGCCCATGTGTCACAAAGGCACATATAAAGTTAGTTATTCTTCCCAATGCCTGCACCAAATGGAATTAACTTTGACTGCAAAACTTCAAGTTAGTACATCATTAAAATTTTGCGCTTTACAAAATCAGTTCCCAACTAAGATGATATGGAGAGAAAATCATTAATGAAGACATATTAGAGAGGACATTCTCAACATTCCATGCTTCAAATATGGTTCGACAAGAACAATTTCGAGTTTCTGAGTACAAGAAATACCCGGAATTGATTTCATGCTCGTTATTGCTGAGAAGAATAACGAGTCAGTAATGAAGAACAAGCAAGCTCATCCAATTAGTACAAAACGATTTCTTGAAGCAAATTATACTCTAAAGCAAATGCTACTTCACATAGCCATAATAATAATCCAAGACGTAGACTTGTTATGATCGTACCGTGGATGCAGCCGTTGTCATGGTCGTGGTCATAGTTATTATCGGCACCATGGTCATTATAACAGAAATCATTACAACCTGAAGAATGATAAACAAAGATCTACTTAAGATAAGAACTAAGAAACCTATAATAACTATAGAGCTTCAGGCCAATTTTGGCGATTTTACTAAGCATCCACGCAATTTGTTGATCTATACCGAGCATCTTTAAAGAAAAGAAAAATTATTGACACAAGTTATGCTATTGTAATTGATGATAATACACATATGGATGCCTCGGATTTCTTCAAAGACCATGATGAGAAGAGAAATGATTTAATTTGTGATGGAGATATCCATATCAATTAAGCTCACTACTAACTTTTAGATCGATAAAATTTTTGTTAAACAAAAAATTCAATGAAGAAGAATTTTTTTGTAGCGAGCATCTTACCTAATCAACAGTAAGTGCTTGTGCAAAATGCTAAAATTTTGTAAAAAAATAATAAAATACTTAAAAAAGGTAAAGCTATTTGAACCCATCAAATTCCTCTGTATGCCCATTTTAAAAAATAAATTCGTTATTAAAAAATTTAAAATTTGAAATTTAAAAATCTCCAAATTGCTCTTCACTAATATTTTCTCTCTCTATCTTACATTTGCTTATTCTCTCTCTCTCTGCATTCACATTCTACAAATTAAATACTCAATTTCACTCTTTTTTTGATTTTTTTTTGTTTTTCTTAGTATATCATAATATGTATTTCATAGTTTTTATATACAAGAATTATTTTTTTCTTGATATTCATTATCTTTTGTTTTTGGTAAAAACTAATTTGTTGATATTCATTAACTTTCATAGCTAATAAAAAAAATTTATAGTCATTTTTAAATGCAAGTTTTTGATCCCCTTACTAAGTGATATCAATTATTTGCAGCCAAAAGAATATATCCGAATGAATTGAAGAAAATTTTTGAAATTGAAAAGAGAAAGAGAAGAAATGGTTAATTAAGTAATTTTAATAAAAAAAATTTAAATAAAAAGGGTTTAGAGCAAAAATTGGTGGGTTTCAACAGCTCTACCTAGAGAATATTGAATGCATTCAATTTCGCTGTATTAGAAATTGCAGTAACTAAGTCCATAGGGTGTTCCAACATCTAATACTCTGAGGCCACTAAGGCCAATTGGTCTAGGAGTTACTGGCCCAAAGATCTCTTTATAATGTATAAATGATACGCTGCCTAATGTAAAATCCCTAATGAACTTTTAGCACAAAAATATTATACTCTTTCGATAAAACCCCATACATTTTGTGTTTGTTTACAATTGAGCACAAAGGAGGTTTATTAATACCCAATCTATGAGTTTTTTTTTCTTGCCAAAAAAAAAAAGAAAAAAGAAAGGGTTTACTTATTTAGTTGTTTGAGGAGGAAAAGAACAAATACTAATTTTTACACTAATTTTACTTTTTATAGCTAACGCTCTAATCGTTAGGGACTAGTAATAAGATAGTTGAGGTGTCTAATTAATTCTAGAACGTGTACATTTAATAAAAGTTAAATTTGTCATTTTTTACTTATAGTATTGATAACACTAATAATTTCATCACATTTATAAATCCCTTTCCCATTTTAATTGTCTAATTTTAGTTGTTTTTTCTACGATATTTTTATTTTGTAGGTAATTCCATAAATTCATGATGCTTGAATCGAAAAAATGAACGTGAAATTTGGATTTCAGAGACTTAGAATTCTTTGGAAGAATTGCTAGCCCTTGGATCCAACATTAATTATGAGCTCAAATGCACCTCATTGCACTAGTTTTAATATTCATCAATTTAGTAGTTCAACCACCTTGACAAAAGATCCAATAGAGGATCATGATTTGACTTTATTTGTATCCATTAATTATGTTGAATCCAACATTTCATAAAACATCACAATGGTTGCAACTTTAAACCCTTAGATTGTGTTTTATTACAACTCATCTAAAAATTTTGGTCGCAAACTCACTAAAATATAATATAAATACCCACACTTGATCAAATCAAAATTTACCTATATAAAGGCAAGAAATCTCACAAATAAGATGGAGGAATTTTGAGGTGAGTTTTGTAGAGAAATTTGGAGTAAATCTAGAGTGAATTTTAGGAAAAAGTGTAGTTAATAAGAAGAGATTTTTCTCCTCCTATATCTTCAATTTCCATATGTTATATTTTTAAACATTTATTAAATAATTGAATGTTTTGCTAGCCAATATTACCGGCTAATGTTTTAAGCTAAGATGAAGGGTGAAGTTGAAGGATTCAAAATTTGAATTTAAAGTTTATTTTTTTATAGTACATGTTTATAACTTGTATTTTCTATCTACTATTTTCATTCCATATTTATTTGTTGATCGAAATGTCGTTGGATCTATTTAAATGTTTAGACCTAATGTTGACATACCAATGTGTTAACATGTATATGTTCATTAACATTGATTTTGATTATAACAAACTTTAACTGTTTTTTATTAAAATGTTGGAGTTTTTCATTAATTAAAAAATTTCTCAAAAGCCGTATAAACTTTCTAAATGTGTTCATGAAATATGGATAATCATTAACTTTAATCAGAAAATCATTCCTTACAAGTTTGGTTAAAACTGTGATTCTGGAAGTAAACGGTGAACTTTTAACTTTGAAATAGTTAACCGATAATTTCCAGAGAGGAATAAATCCTTAAGCTTAAACCGGTTAGCACAAATGTTTAATGAAAATGAGTTTTGTAGGCTACCGGAATTAAATGGTGAACTATTAACTTCAAACGACTAACCGATAATTTCCAGAATGTCATTCCATACTAACCTTCCACCGTTTAGCAAGAACGGATAGCAGAAATTTGTTTTGCAGGTCTCTGGAAATTAACGGCAAACTAATAGTGACAAATGGTCAACCGTTTATTTGAATTTAAGCTCAACGGTCACTTGGACCAGTAAAAATGGTTAACCGATAACGGTTAACGACGATCTGATTTTGCCCAGAAAGTCAACAATGGCTATTTTTCAACTCCAACTACAAATAAACTCAATAAAATTCAAACAAAGGTTGATCACAACGTTATCATTGAGCTTATAATCGAGAATACAACATTCATTGAGCTTAAAATTCATTCTTATTAATTTATTCACAATTAAGCATTGATTTGTAATCTTATATATTGTGTGAGAGAAAAACAAATTTGCAATCTTTGTTTTGAGTGATTGTAAGTGTTAGGATACACTTGGGTTAAGACATTATGGATAATCTCTAGTTGTAAAGGTTGATTGACACCTAAGAAGTCAATTGTAAGTGTTCTTGAAGTCTTGAAGTCTTAAAGGCTTGACTAGTGGAATCCTCAAGCTCAGTGTGCTTGGAGGTGTGGACGTAGGCAAGCTTGGTCGAACCACGTAAAAATCTCTGTGTTTGAATCTCTCTTCCCTTATCATTTTATATTTTGGTCAATTTATTTATTATTGCTTTGAATTCGTTTAAGATTTGCATTAAGTGTTGTTTAAAGAATTGCATATTTTTTAGAAACCTAATTCACCCCCCCTCTTGTGTTGCTTAGATATATTTCATTTGGTATCAGAGTAAGGTGCTCTTATTAGGACTTAACTGTCTAGAGTAAAAGATCTATGACAACCCAAAATGACTCAACCTTTAGGGAAGAGCAATCCACAACTAGACCACCGTTCTTTGACGGGAATGACTACCCATATTGGAAAACTAAGCTGAGAATTTATTTGCAAGCCTTAGATTATGAAATTTGGCAAGTTGTTTGTGATGGTCCATTCATGTCTATGACAAAAAATGAAGTACGAGATGGTATTCTAAAATCTTCAAGTCAATGGAGTGAGTTAGAAAAGAAAAAAAATATCTTTAAGCTCCAAGGCAATGAATGCTATATTTTGTGCTCTTGATAAGAAATAATTTCATAGAGTATCTAGTTGTGAGAGTGCTCAAGAAATATGGTATAAATTTGTGGTTGTCTACGAAGGGACAAATCAAGTTAAAGAGTAAAAAATCAGTAGGTACACTCGTCAATTTCCAAATAGAACAAAATGAAAGTGTTTATTCTATGTATACACAATTTACGGACATAGTGAACACACTAGGAGCCTTAGGAAAGAATTTTTTGAATAGCGAAAAAGTGAAGAAAATCATTAGGTCACTTCCAAAAGAATGGAGACCTAAGAGGATTGCCATTGAAGAAGTTAAAAACTTAAATACTTTACTTATTGATGATTTAATTGGCTCTCTCATTTCATATGAAGAAGATTTGGCAGTAGAAAAAGGGCATGAGGAGAAAAAGAAAAGCATTGTTCTCAAAGCTTCAAAACATAAGAGTGATGAGGAAAGCGAGCTAGATGATGAGGAGATGGCTATGCTAACTAGAAAATTCAGAAAATTCTACCAGAAAACTAGTGAGTGGAGAAAGCTTAGAAACTTCAAGAATCAAAAGGAGAAGAAAGAGTCAATCACTTGATATGAATGTAAAAAGCTAGGACACATACGGTCTAAATGTCCTCTTCTCAACAAGCTCAAAAAAAAAACAAGCAATGGTAGCTACATGGGATGATAGCAATGAGGAAAAGTCGTTTTGATGAAGAGCATCAAGAAATGACAAATTTAGCTGTCATGGCGATCAGGGAGGATGAAGGACAACATTTGTCCATGAGGTTCCTAATAACGCAACTTTTGCGCAGTAAAATTAAAACAGATGGCGGAAGCTCTAGAAACCTCGGATCGACTTCATTCAAAAACGAAATTCAAGAGGAAATATTGAAGTTTAATTACCTCACTTGCAGTTTCAAAAACGACTTTGTGAAGTAGGAGAAAACGACTGAAAACAGCAAGCTACGAACACTGTCCAGAAAGTACAGCTCTGCACGAACAGCTTCTGTTTTGCCACGATCTGAGATCCTTTGAGCACCCCAATTGTGATGCCTCTAATTAGTCCACACTTAGAAATTTTCTAGGAGTTCAGAGGATTTGGAATCTCAAAATTTCATTAACAAATGAGAGAGATAATGAAGGAACATGTGTGCTAGCTCATATTGATTCCTTCCACCAAATAAAGCCACCATTATCTCTAATAATGGCACCAAACATTATCATGTGCTAGACCCACCCACTTAGCCATTATTTATTGAAATTGATCTCATCACTTCAATAAATTATTTAATCAAATAAATAAATAGCTAAATTAATTAATTTCGGAATTAATTAATTAACCCCATTTTGATCACATCAAATGGTTAAATGTGGGCTTCTCATGTGACATGTTCTAATGCTTTCTCTTAATACATATTGGATCCAATAAAAGCCCATAATGCTAAACCCAAAATTGGTCTAGAAGTCCATAATCATATATGAACCCGAACATGTCCAAAATGGTCATTTTACGTGCTCGACATTCCATAATGTTTAATTGAGGATTTATGAAATTTATTTTATTCCTTAAACTATTTATGGAACATCTAAATTTCTATCTTAAATCATATTTAAGATATATTTATATTTATATTCATTCTCAATGAATTATAATATAAATATTGATTTTCCTAAAATTAGGAAATCTAACTTCTCATTTTCTAGTAACTCCTTTTTCATTTCTATATTGTGTGTGACCTTTTAGGTTCTTAGTTATAAGGTAGTAGAACTATTTTAATGATAAATCTTTATTCATTAAATGATGCTAAACTCTTTAGTCATCAATTAGAACCTTTCTAATGACCTTAAGATACATTGGTAATACGCTTTACCAATATTGATCTTAAGGTTTCTACAAGTCGTGAGTGACACCTAGCAGTATATCACAACCATCCAAATAACAAGAATTGTTGGATCTATAGAACCTATTCCATTGTATCTCTACGTCTTGGTCTCTTCATCATCCATGTCCAGAGAAAAGCACGGCTTATGGTTTATTATGTTAAGCAGTTGTGCTTTATCTCAAAATAAATATAAATGAACTTGGCATAAAATATAATTTGAACTCCTTCAAATATATTTCACCTTGGCCAAGGATTTCTCATGCCAATTCATATTATCTCATAAGGACATCCTTTTCGTATATTACAAAGTGATGAATTCCATGTTGGCCATACACTTGTCTTCATACATAGCCAACCATGACAGCTATTGCTAGATCTCTTCCGTGATTAGGAATCAATCTTTATGCATTCACATATCAGAGATGTCTATGTATAAGACATCTGTTATGCCTCAGGTCTAAAGACCATTACTAAACATAGTATCTGATACAATGTATAATAAGCCATTAACACTCAAAACCATATGGCTTACTATATTTGGTCAAGTTCGGTAAACTTGTTCTTTTAACAAGTACCTATGTGTTTGACTTGACATCTCATGTCAATGATATGAAACTCACCATCCATCTTAGTATCACATACCATAAGGAGTCATAACACATACTAGTGTTTATAGGAATTTATAATGTCCAATCATAAATCCACCACTAGGAAATATTTTAGAAGTATAGTACAAAGGATACACGTTTCATATTCTCGACATACTCGAGAATGTGTTCCTTAACTATTTTACTTCTTGGACTATATTCATTAAATTAATTTATGAATATTGATAACTTTGCCATTTTATAAATATCAAAATGCTATTCAAATATGATAATTCCCTAAACAATCAAATCACCATTCGATTGGCCTTTAGGGCATATTGCTAACAATCTCCCACTTGCACTAAAGCCAATCGCTATGGTATCTCATACCCATCTTCTCAAGATGACGATCTAACTGTTGTTGAGTAAGTGCTTTAGTCAGAGGATCCGCAGTGTTATTAGCGGAGGCTACTTTCTGCATAGTGATATCACTCATACCAATGATTTCTCTGATAATGTGATATCTTCTCTCAATGTGTTTGGACTTCTGGTGAGACCTTGGTTCCTTAGCTTGTGCTATAGCTCCATTGTTGTCACAATGAGATTGACAATGCAATGGTTGGAACCACTCCAAGTTTTTGAATAAACTTCCCTATCCAAACAGCTTCTTTTGCTGCATCTGATGCAACTATATATTCCGTTTCAGTTGTAGAATCTGCAGTAGTTACTTGCTTAGAACTTTTCTAGCTTACTGCTCCACCATTGATAAAAAATCCTGATGTAGATTTTATGTCATCTACATCTGACTGGAAATCTGAATCTGTGAAGCCTTCAATTTTTAGCTCACCTTCTCCATATGTTAAGAACAAATTTTTAGTTCTTCTCAAGTACTTAAAGATATTCTTAACTGCGGTCCAATGTTCCTCACCCGGATTACTCTGGTATCTGTTAGTGACACTCACTGCATGAGCTATATCCGGTCTAGTACATAGCTTAGCATACATAAGACTTCTAATTGCAGAAGCATATGGAATCTTATTCATACGCTCTCTCTCATCATAAGTTTTAGGACTCATGCTTTTAGAGAGATGAATTCCATGTCTGAAGGGTATAAAACCCCTTTTGGAATCCCACATATTAAATTTCTTTAATATCTTTTCTATGTACTTAGCTTGACATAGACCTATTAATCTTCTGGATCTATCTCTATAAATCCTAATTCCCAAGATATACATTGCATCTCCTAGGTCTTTCATGGAGAAGTTTTAAGAAAGCGAAATTTTGACAGAAGACATTTGTCCAATGTCATTTCCTATAAGCAATATGTCATCTACATATAGCACAAGGAAAGTTATTGCACTCCCACTGACCCTTTTGTAAACACATGGTTCATCCTCATTCTTGATGAAACCAAATGATTTGATTGCATCATCGAATCGGATGTTCCAACTCCTGGAGGCTTGTTTTAGCCCATAAATGGACTTTCTTAGCTGGCATACTTTATGAGGATTTATCTTAGATTCAAAACCACAAGGTTGTATCATATACATATCTTCCTCAATGTACCCATTAAGAAATGCAGTTTTGACATCCATTTGCCAAATCTCATAGTCATAATATGCTGCTATAGCCAATAAGATTCTGATGGACTTTAGCATGGCTACTGGTGAAAAGGTTTCCTCATAGTCAATTTCTTGTATTTGACGATAACCTTTAGCTACCAACCTTGCTTTATAGGTCTCTACCTTTCCATCTAAGTCTATCTTCCTCTTGAAGATCCACTTGCATCCAATAGGTACAATACCTTCGGGTGGATCCACTAGAGTCCAGACTTGGTTGGTTCTCATAGAGTCCATCTCTAAATCCATGGCTTCAAGCCATTTCTTAGAGTCAATATCTGATATTGCCTCTTTGTAACTAGTAGGATCATCTCTATGATCCGTATCACCCAATAAAAATATATCATTCATCTGATGAAGAAAACCATATCCTTTTGGTGGGTGAATTATCCTACTAGATCTACGGAGTTGTTGTGTTCCTTGTGTTTGTACTTGAACAGGCTCTTCATTGGATTTATCCTCATTAGAATTCTCAATAAATTCTAATTTTCTTCTTTGCCCACCTTCTTGAATAAACTCTTTTTCAAGAAATATGGTATTTCTACTGACCAATACCCTTTGATCAGATTGGATGTAAAAGTAATAACCCAAAGTTTCCTTTGGGTATCCAATGAACCTCCCACTATCCGCTTTAGCTTCAAGTTGCTCACTCTTGAGTCTCTTGAGAAAAGCAGAACATCCCCAAATCATAAGATGATTTAGGCTTGGTTGTTTACCACACCATATCTCATATGTTATTTTAGGTACAGACTTGGAAGGTACTCTGTTTAGTACATATGTTGCAATAAGGAGAGTATATCCCCAAAGAGAAGTTGGTAAGTCTGTATAACTCACCATTGATCGCACCATGTCTAACAGTGTGCGATTTCTCCTCTCAAATACTCCATTGAGCTTTGGTGTACCTGGAGGTGTCCATTGTGAAACAATACCATTTTCTTTAAGGTAAGACTGGAATTCTCCACTGAGATATTCACCACCTCGATCTGATCGTAGGGTTTTAATAACTTTTCCAGTCTGTTTCTCTACTTCATTTCGGTATTCTTTGAACTTTTCAAAGGCTTCAGATTTATACTTCATTAAGTATACTGAACCATACCTTGAGTGATCATCGATAAAAGTTATGAAGTAGTAATATCCACCCCTTGCCATTTCATTAAATGGCCTACATACATCAGTATGTATAAGTTCAAGTAAATCAGTGGCCCTTGTACTTCGTCCAACGAAGGGTGCCCTGGTCATTTTTCCTTGAAGACATGATTCACAAGTTGGATAAGGTTCTAAACCAAATGGACCTATTAGTCCATCTTTAGCCAATTTTGTGACTCTATCTTCTCCAATATGACCTAGCCTTAAATGCCACTTATATTTGGGGCTTATTTCTTCTCTTTCGCGTTTATGTGTTATGGTATTTACATTCACAACATGCTCATTATTTTCTTTCATGTTTAGTACATAAAGATCATTATCTAAAGTACCATGTGCAACATATTTATTCTCATAATAAATATTACAAATTTTATTTGTCTTTGCATAAACATGAAATTGAAACTATGTTCCTTACAGCAGAAGGAATAAATAAACAATCATTCAAACTTATAACATGCCCAGATGTCATTTTTAAGAAAAATGTCCCTATAGCTGAGGCAGCAACCATTGCTCCATTTCCCACTCTAAGAGACACTTCTCCTTGTTCAAGTCTTCTACTTATTTTCAGATTCTGCATTGACATATAAATATGTGTTGTTGCAGCAGAATCTAAAACCCAAGAAGTAGAATGAATAATTGAAATATTAGTTTCAATAATGAGTATACCTTCAGAAGGTTTCTCTTTAGGCTAGACTTTCAAGCTGTTGAGGTAATCTTTGCAATTCCTCTTCCAATGCCCATCCTTACCGCAATGGAAACATTTTCCCTTGTCATTGGGCTTATTAGCTTTCCCCTTCTTAATCCCACCTTTAGCCTTGGGTTAAAACTTTTTCTTTTTACCCTTTTTAGTTGAGGGCCCTTCTATAGCCGTAACATCTTTTGGCTTCTTTATGCAAGTTTCAGCCGTATTAAGCATCTTTAGCAGTTCAGCAAGACTGCACTCAATTTTATTCATGTTAAAATTCATGATAAATTGAGAGAATGATTTTGGCAAGGATTGTAGGATAAGATCGATAGCTAATTCCCCATCCATTGAGAAATTAAGAGCTTCCAGCTGCTCTATGTAGTCAATCATTTTGAGTACATGCTCATTGACCGATCCTTCAATCATTCTCATTCTAAACAGTTTCTTAGATATCTTATATCGAACTGTTCTGCTTTGTTCATCATACAACTCTTGTAGATGAAGTATCATGGAACTTGCATCAGGCATATTTTCATGTTGCCTTTGTAGCTCATTGGACATCGATGCCAATATATAGCTTTTAGCACTGAGGTCATCATCTTGCCACTTCTGATAAGTGACACGTTCTTCCTCACTTGCTCCCTCAGGAATTTTATTTGGCTTAGGTGTATCAAGAACATAGCTAATTTTCTCATAATTAAGAACAATTCTTAAATTTCTTAACCAATAAACGTAATTGGGTCCCGTCAAACGGTAGTTTTCCAGAATTCGTGCTAGCGGATTATTCATTATTAAATATTTCTGTAGAAAGTATAAATTAAATTATTAGGATTTTATTATAATCTATTTGATTTTGGTCTTTAAACCAAATAGTACCTCCCACTATTTTATCATTTCACTACACTCCCATATGTAAGAAACGGAAACTCTCATTGGTAAAAGTTTCTAGTAGGAATCGGATTCTCATTAGCATAAGTTTACCTCACCTAACAGTTCTTGGCTTACTTATTATAATGAGTAGGTAACTCTTTACCAAATGCATCTCATGCATGTACCGATTATCCTTCGGCCTCTAAATCATTAATACCTCACCTAACAGTTCTTGGTATAAATGATTTAGTTAAGTCTACCCTAATGCCCTTGCATATTTCAAAACATCTTACTAACCTCACCTAACAGTTCTTGGTAGCTTAATGTATGAATTATGCATCATCGTATGATATATGGTTTATTTTCAACATTTTAATGAATGAGTAGCCCATGTATCCATGACGACTAGCCCAAGCATAAAATATTTTAAATATTCCATTGGTATTAGTAGGCCATGATAGATATTCCCAATATCATCATTACAACTTAACAATAATTATGTTTATTTAATTAGGGAGTATTTGGTCATTATTATGGTCTCACTTTTTAGCATATTATTCCATTTTCAATATTCAAATATGTCTAAGCACCCTAATATACATCTCATGCATATTATAGACAAACCAACCAAGGATGATCATGGAATTTTCTAATAAAACCAATTTGAGCCAAAATTGGTTTTAAGGTCCACCTAGGTATCAAGCAAACAATAATGATTATGAGACATCTTATGCCTCAAATTATTACAAATATTGATTTCTATTTGAGAGGCCAAAATTACATTGGAAGTGCTGCAACGATCCATGAAGTCTTCTTGCTCCAATCCTCCAAGGCATCGTAAATACGTCATTTTTACAATCATCTTGCTTGTAGTAATTACATATTTAGAAGAATTGGGGTACAAATCTCAGGGGTAATGAGATACAATCAGATCTCAATAGAAGGAGGGACATGCAAGTCCCTATTTAAAAATATTACAACCATTTAAGCCTTTAGAAATCGGCCAAATCAACAAATAGATCAATAGCTCATTCAATCATGCATATATTCAATCATCACATGACATAAATATATCACAAAATATCTAGGTCTTTCCATGATCATCCTTCATGCTATTATAAATGGAATAACATAAATCATGCTTCAAAAATTCGAAATTGAATGAAGATGGCTCTGATACCACTTGAAGGACAACATTTGTCCATGAGGTTCCTAATAACGTAACTTTTGTGCAGTAAAATTAAAACAGATGGCGGAAGCTCTAGAAACCTCGGATCGACTTCATTAAAAAACGAAATTCAAGAGGAAAGATTGAAGTTTAATTACCTCACTTGCAGTTTCAAAAACGACTTTGTGAAGTAGGAGAAAACGACTGAAAACAGCAAGCTACGAACACTGTCCAGAAAGTACAGCTCTGCACGAACAGCTTCTGTTTTGCCACGATCTGAGATCCTTTGAGCACCCCAATTGTGATGCCTCTAATTAGTCCACACTTAGAAATTTTCTAGGAGTTCAGAGGATTTGGAATCTCAAAATTTCATTAACAAATGAGAGAGATAATGAAGGAACATGTGTGCTAGCTCATATTGATTCCTTCCACCAAATAAAGCCACCATTATTTCTAATAATGGCACCAAACATTATCATGTGCTAGACCCACCCACTTAGCCATTATTTATTGAAATTGATCTCATCACTTCAATAAACTATTTAATCAAATAAATAAATAGCTAAATTAATTAATTTCGGAATTAATTAATTAACCCCATTTTGATCACATCAAATGGTTAAATGTGGGCTTCTCATGTGACATGTTCTAATGCTTTCTCTTAATACATATTGGATCCAATAAAAGCCCATAATTCTAAACCCAAAATTGGTCTAGAAGTCCATAATCATATATGAACCCGAACATGTCCAAAATGGTCATTTTACGTGCTCGACATTCCATAATGTTTAATTGAGGATTTATGAAATTTATTTTGTTCCTTAAACTATTTATGGAACATCTAAATTTCTATCTTAAATCATATTTAAGATATATTTATATTTATATTCATTCTCAATGAATTATAATATAAATATTGATTTTCCTAAAATTAGGAAATCTAACTTCTCATTTTCTAGTAACTCCTTTTTCATTTCTATATTGTGTGTGACCTTTTAGGTTCTTAGTTATAAGGTAGTAGAACTATTTTAATGATAAATCTTTATTCATTAAATGATGCTAAACTCTTTAGTCATCAATTAGAACCTTTCTAATGACCTTAAGATACATTGGTAATACGCTTTACCAATATTGATCTTAAGGTTTCTACAAGTCGTGAGTGACACCTAGCAGTATATCACAACCATCCAAATAACAAGAATTGTTGGATCTATAGAACCTATTCCATTGTATCTCTATGTCTTGGTCTCTTCATCATCCATGTCCAGAGAAAAGCACGGCTTATGGTTTATTATGTTAAGCAGTTGTGCTTTATCTCAAAATAAATATAAATGAACTTGGCATAAAATATAATTTGAACTCCTTCAAATATATTTCACCTTGGCCAAGGATTTCTCATGCCAATTTATATTATCTCATAAGGACATCCTTTTCGTATATTACAAAGTGATGAATTCCATGTTGGCCATACACTTGTCTTCATACATAGCCAACCATGACAGCTATTGCTAGATCTCTTCCGTGATTAGGAATCAATCTTTATGCATTCACATATCAGAGATGTCTATGTATAAGACATCTGTTATGCCTCAGGTCTAAAGACCATTACTAAACATAGTATCTGATACAATGTATAATAAGCCATTAACACTCAAAACCATATGGCTTACTATATTTGGTCAAGTTCGGTAAACT
The DNA here is from genome assembly GCA_029618585.1 of Citrus australasica. Classification (NCBI taxonomy): domain Eukaryota; kingdom Viridiplantae; phylum Streptophyta; class Magnoliopsida; order Sapindales; family Rutaceae; genus Citrus; species Citrus australasica. Next base: position 7,870,764 of record JARCIV010000006.1, read on the forward strand.
TGTTCTTTTAACAAGTACCTATGTGTTTGACTTGACATCTCATGTCAATGATATGAAACTCACCATCCATCTTAGTATCACATACCATAAGGAGTCATAACACATACTAGTGTTTATAGGAATTTATAATGTCCAATCATAAATCCACCACTAGGAAATATTTTAGAAGTATAGTACAAAGGATACACGTTTCATATTCTCGACATACTCGAGAATGTGTTCCTTAACTATTTTACTTCTTGGACTATATTCATTAAATTAATTTATGAATATTGATAACTTTGCCATTTTATAAATATCAAAATGCTATTCAAATATGATAATTCCCTAAACAATCAAATCACCATTCGATTGGCCTTTAGGGCATATTGCTAACAGAGGAATCATTGGATGAAGTTGATGAGGTAAGTGCTCTTCTTACATATGACGAATTACATAATGCTTTTAAAGAATTACATGATGAGTGGATAAAAATTGGTAAAAAGACTGCATGCCTTAAAAAGAAAATACTAGAACTTACAAATGAAAAAGATGTCCTGGAAAAATGCAATGATTCTTTAAATGAGAAGATAAAAGAATTAGAATTATAGAATAAAATGTTGCATGACAAGATTGCATTTTTTAAAGGTAAATAAAGTGCTTCATATGAGCATGAAAAATCACATGTAGATGAATTGATAAAAGAGAATAAAGTGCTTAAGAAGACGAATAATGAGCTAAATGAAATTGTTTTAAAATTCACAAATGAGTAAAAGATGTTGGATAACATGCTCAATTCACAAAAATGTGTGTTTGACAAAGGAGGCATTGGTTATAAGCCAAATTTGAAAAAAAAAGTATTATAAGAAAATTACCTCTATTAATAATCAAGTCGTATGTCATTATTGCAATTAAAATGGTCACATGAAAAATAGGTGTTCTGTGAAAAGAAATGCATATTATGGTGTGAAATTTGTTTGGGTTCCTAAAGGAACCATTACTAACACTCAAGGACCCAAGAAGTTTTAGGTACCTAAAACTTAGAAATTTTTTCCTGCAGGGATCAAAGAAAAGAAAAAAAATAAGTGGTTCTTGAACAGTGGATGTTCAAGACACATGACAAGGAATTACTCTTGGTTTTCAAGTTTTACCAAGATCGAAAACGGTGGAAACATATCCTTTGGAGATAACTCAAAAGGAAAAATCATTGGTATCAGAAATGTTAGTAATGTATCCTCTACTCTTATTGAAAATGCTTGTTTGGTTGAAAACTTGAAACACAATTTGCTTAGCATTAGTTAATTGTGTGATAAGGGTTATAAAGTTGTTTTTTTATAAGAATAGATGTGTCATTGAGAATACATGCGATGGTAATATTTTGCTTGTAGGAAATAGATGTGCTAATGTTTATACCATTGATATAGATTGTGCATCTTCCCTTGATAAATGGTTTTCCGCATTGCATGATGATGGTTGGTTATTGCATAGAAGACTAGAACATGCAAGCATGGATTTAATTTCAAAGATTTCCAAAAATAATTTAGTTAAAGGTCTTCTAAAAATCGGTTTTCAAAAAGATAGAATTTGTGAAGCATGCCAATTTGGTAAACAAATCAAAACCTCTTTTAAAAGGAAAAATAATATTTCTACTTCGAAACCTCTTCAATTACTTCATATATATTTATTCACTACAAGAAAAAAGTGCCTACTATGACAGGCAAAAACTGTCATAGTAGAGGGTGGATGACGATTGTTCATACTGTCATTGTAGCCACCGTCAAGAATTGATGACAGAACAATACCAGTCATAATCTGTGATAGATATTACTAGTCATATAACTGTCATAACTTTATTTAGAGGGGAATATAATAAATTTGAATTTGGCTCCTTTTTTTTTTAAATTTGTGCGCCATATTTTGAATTTTTGGTGGGAAAATTAAATTTGGCGCGAAATGCAAATTATAATTAAATGAATTTTTTGAATTAAATCAAAAATTGAAATTATAATTAATAAAAAATGGGTATTTTTTTTGCACCATGAAATTATTATCATTTTAATAACAATCCTGCAATTGATTTAGTAGAAATTAATATTTCATAAATTAGCCAATTAATTAGATTATTAAAATTAATATTGCAATTAAAAATTCACTGACAAAGAAAATGAAATGGATAACATTGACTAAGATTTCATAATTGTCAGCAAACATAATTTAATCAAATTCGGGAGTGACAAGTTCAACATAAATAGAAGAAGAGTATTGTAACAACCTAAGAACTAAATTCCAGCAACATGTACAACACAAATGAACCATGATCAGTTCAATTCCAGTAGCATAAGGAAGCCAACAACAGAGTCATTTCTACCAACATGAACAAAGGCAACAACATAGTTCATTTCCAGCAACATTTCCAGCAACACTTCCAGAAACATAAGAGGAGCCAAAAATATTGATCAGACAAGGCCAGCAGTTCCCATACGTGAAAATCCAACCTAAGAACAACCGAAATGTGTAAAATTGCATTAATATCCAGGTGTTATTTTCCAAACAAAGAAAAAAACTAGCCAACTATAGCAATACCCACCATCTTCATCATAATCCAACATAGAAGTATAATAAGCTAGATAACTGCCCAAGTAAAATATAGGTAGTAAATTAATTTATTTCATCAATGAACTCACAATAACAACATAATGGGTAAGGGTTACCTCACATAACAGCAAGTACTCCAGAAAAATGGTTTGCCTACTCAATACAGACTTCATCTAATTCAACATCGGAATATGTTGTCTTTCCGTTGAACTATTTATGAAAAAAAAATATTTAGTGAAACTTTGAAACAGGACATGTTCTTTTTTATGAAACAAATTAAGATCAAGGAACTCACATTGTTCATTAGTAAAGAGAAGTCATTAATTAAGTCTTTCATGAATCTCATGACGTAAAATCCACACACGATTGAACTTTCTGGTTGTTGTGGGACCTGTTCACAATCAGCAATTGTACAGTTCATTTTCATAACAATTAAGCATGGTAATATATAATTATAGTTAAGGTAATAGTTCAAACCTTTACGGATCTGATCATCTTATTATAATTCCATTTCTCCTTACCCTTTTGTGCTATAAACATTGTCATAGAGCTGTATACAAAAAAAAAATTGTAACAAAGTATCGGTAAAGTATGTAAAAGTAATTTTATATTGACAATGGTAATAAAAAAAGTTGAACATACACTTTAATGAGCTCTTTTAAATCATCATCAGGATCTCTCCCATAAGAATCGAGATAATAAACTTTTGTTTCAACACATCAAAGATGACCAGCACCCAATGATAACTATAATAAAAGAAAGAACATTAAGGTAGCAATTTCAGTAAACTAAGGCAAGAAAAGAAATTAATATGAGTTGAAAAGTATTAAAGGAACATACTAGGGATTATAAGACATAAAGATGAATTGTCCCTTCTTCGCTTTTTTCAATCGATCACAAACTCCACGTGCCCTAAGGTCAAATGATGCAGTAGGATTACGTTCTTCGCCTAGTGAAACCAGACCTGGATGAACAAATCCAAATGGTTTCACTCCTCTTTTCACAAGGACAATGGAAGCATACAACATCTTGATAAACAATAGACAAATAATGTTAAAGTCCATTAATTGGGACTCCCATAAAAAGTACACATAAAACTAGAATGATTATGAATCACTTACGCAATATAGACTTCGATTACGTTTACTCATATAACATCCATTGACAGAATTACACTGCAGTCACGACTTCCAATATGAGCTCTAATCCCTTCCAAATGGAAAACACCATCATCCAGTAGATATGGGATCCATTCTTGGTCTGACATCTTAGCTTCACACATTGTGCCAAACAATTGCAGCAATAGAATCTTGTTTCATTGTACTCCTCCTGCATGCCTTGTGTTCCTCCTTGTTGGCAAAGGCTTCACTGCAACTTTTTGCCCTCGTCCTTGGTCTGTTTTACAGCATCTGTATGTCTTATCTCTATTATATCATTATGTTGTTCTGCTGATTCAAAGTTCAAATGTTTTTTGTGCCTTGATGTTTAGGGTTGCCATTTTTTTCCCCTGTAACAAATCATCAGGCATCTCCATTGGGATTTCAGTTGGGTTCAATCTTGGACTCTTTCTTCCAATGACAGAGAGTTTTTTGGCAGGTGTATCCTTGTTTTTGTTTACAATGTCTGTCTCTTTCTTAGAGTTTACTATTGACCGGTTCATACCTACTATGTTTTTAGGTGTCCCTTACTTCTTTTTTTTCAAATGATCAGGCTGCTACAAACATAATTGTTTAGTGTGATTAGCATAAATAGTTTCTAAATACTCTAAATTTATCTTACAAAGTAGTTAACAGTATCAAATGACACCCCAGAAAGTACACATGTATAAATAGTAAACATACAGTAAACTAAATCCATAAACAACAGGTAAGAACAGTAACTACAGCAACCCTTATCCAGCAACAAACTAAATCTAGAAATAATAAGAAAAAATAGTAAACAAACTGACATTTGCTGTTTCAGCAACTGCTTCAGCTTGAACGAACTATATGCCATCATCTCCAACAACATTATTGTTTTCACCAGGCACGCGAGGGTAGCTGGAACTTACTATATCTGAATGACGAGGTGTTTTTCTCAGTTCATTTCTCATTTCTTCCAACTGCCAGTTAATTGATTCCCTCTATAGACGGTCCTCTCTTTGCCTGTCTCTATCAACAGGCGTCTGGCAAGTTTGAAAATACAGAGATAGGGTCACAAACTTGCCCACTCCTTGCATATGACTACATTTTGGAGGTTTTCCCAAAGATTGTGCGAGAATATCATTTTTTCCAGATGACCGCATCTTTCCCTTCTTAGCTTCCATCTCCAGTTTATCCTACCACACAAATGAATTAAGTAAGCCAATGTTATCAAAGTATAAGTAATCACAACTAGAATTACAGTAGTAAGAAAAAAATTTCTTACGATCTTTTTAATAACTAGTTCAACATCGGGGTCGTATCCTCCATTTTTCATTTGCCGAGCTCTCTTCCAAAGAACACTCATGTCCACTTCTTCTTCAGTAAGGCCTGTTTCTGAGCACTGTAAAAAAGTTAATAAAAAATTAAAATGTTAGTAACAATCATTATTTGCATTAACCAAACAACAGTAAAATGTTAGCAACTAACTCACAGTACATACCAACAACCAAACAAACAATGGATAAACACATAAGGAAAAATGTCATAAGCATTGATATATTATTAACACTTGAATTAGACACTCACTTGAAATTTTTTAGATCGTCTTTCCTTTACAAACTTAATCCAACTTTCCTTATCAATCGTGATGTACCGTGCTGGTGGCTTGAAAAGCCTTTTACAGTCATTAACAAATGGTAAAACATAGTTCCTCATTAGAGTGTACTTAAAGTTCTGAAATGCAGCTCCGATGGCTTGTGGTACTTGCTTCTTACTTCGAGAATGAACCACGAAGTACACATTCAAGTTTCATTCTCAAAATGTGAGATTTTTCAAAATTTTCCAACAACAATAAAACTAGAGTAATCGTCTTAAGGAAATTATTTTATACCTTAACAGACTCCCATTCGTATCATCTGGAACTCTACGCCAATCGTTGTAGAGGATTGGAATTGATGTACGAGCCAAAACACCAATATACGTAGCCAGCTCAATGGCTTCTTCACCAACTGGAACACTAAGGTTGTTGTATTTAACCACAAACCTTCCACTTCTTTTCCTCTTTTTGTTTTCTTCTGATCCAACAGTGCCACCTCTGCTTCGCTTACTGCTCTCAGGTTCATCCTTGTTCCCATCTCCAAACTCATCAAGATTAGGGACATGATCGGCGAGGGGTGTTGCAGGATCACATCCTTCACGGATAAGTGCCTCATGGTACTCTGATTCCTCACCAACAAATCCATCATTTTGTTCATCTAAAAACTCATCGAAATGGGCATCAGATTGCTCAGGTGAAGAAATCTCAGGGACATTTTTTCCCTTATCCAGGATGAATATCACAACTGCAGAACAAAATCAAATTATGATAATACATTACCATATAAAAACTGCCAAAAAATATAAAATAAAATAATAACAGATAGCATAAAATACTTCTTGTATAAACCTTAACATATATCATTTTGAGAAGGACTCAACAAACAGCTCATGCAAACAAACACATAAACGATATTCAAGGTCCAATCCAAATTCCCTCTTTGTTATCTCGTGCGTACATTGCAGCATCATCATCAATAGAGTTTATGTTATCAGCACTTGGAAATTCAGTAGTCAACGAATGGTATTCCACTGCATCTTCGCTTCTTTGTGTGGGTTTACCTCTTCTAGGCATTTGGCATACAACTGACCACTTCTTATCAAGCTGATCAGGTACATAAAAAACTTGGTTGGCTTGAGAAACTAAAATAAATAGATTAGATTTATGGCCCATTCGTTGCAAGTCTACCAAAGTAAATCTGAGTCTATCCTTCATAACACCACCTCTAGTATGTACCCAGTCACACTTCATTATTGGAATTCTAAAGATAACATAATCCAGATCCCAAATCTCTTTAATCACTCCATAGTATGTGATGTTAGAAGTGACATGATTTTTATCTTTTGAACTTGTGACTGAAATTGTTTGTGCAACCAATGACACTCCACTATTTTGAGTAACTCTATTTAAGTCTCGATCTCTTGTAACAAAGTGAAAACCATTTATGTCATAACCAGGATGTTGGAAAACATAAGGACGAGGCCACCAACGGATTGTTTGAGTAACAACGTGACCGTTCTCTATCAACATACTTACCTATTATTAATCAACATGAATTTAATGTTAAACAAGCACAAACCGAAACAGAAAGGAAAAAAGGAATTAATTAAACTAATGTTATCAAAACCTTATCTGTTAGCCAATCTGCAAATGTTCGGTTGTGTTCATCTTGCAACCACTTCTCATTTTTTCGTGGATGGCAAAGTTGTAACCAATCCTCATGCTCTCTAAAAATCAGTTAAAAAGACAAAATTTTCAAGTTCCTAAACTATCAAAACCTGACAAATATAAAGTTAAAATAACACAAGTTAGATAACATCACCTTATATAAGGCTGGACTTCCTCAGTGTTATGCAAAACATACAAGTGTGCTTGATCTAATGAAGTTCGATCAACTTCCACCACTTGTCCACCACTCATGGGCTTGTCAATTTCTAAATTCTGGACATGTCCAGGTGGAACCCCAATTGTGGGTATGTTTTCCAAGTATTTTGCACAAAATTCTAATGATTCATCGGCAATATAACTCTCCGCTATGCAACCCTCAGGACAGTTACGGTTTCGAACATAGCCTTTTAGAGTTTTCATGTATCGCTCAAAAGGATACATCCACTGAAAATATACGGGACCACATTGTCTAACTTCACTCACTAAGTGAATAGTAAGATGAACCATTATGTCAAAACAAGAAGGGGGAAAACATTTTTCAAGCAAGCACAAAATCTCTACGATGTTTTTCTCCAATTCATCTAGCATTGTCACGTCAATCATAATCGCACACAACGAATTAAAGAAGAAACAAAACCTAATGATAGCTTCTTTGACATGTTTGGGTAGCACACACCTTATGGCAATTAGCAAAAGTTGTTGCATAAGAACATGACAGTCATGGGACTTAAGACCCTGGAGATTAAAGTCCTTTTTTTACACAAGATTCCTAATATTTGAATAGTATCCAGTTGGAACCTTGATACTTTTCAAAGCTGCACAAAATCTTGCTTTTTCCTCTTTAGTTAAGGTGTGGCAAGCAGGAGGAAGCCATGTACGATTGTTGTTTCTTTTAACTTATGTTGCTAAGGTGGGCCTAATTTTCATTTCCAAGAGATCCATCCTCGACTTCAGTCCATCTTTGGACTTTCCAGGAATATACAGTAGTGTACCGTAGATGTTCTCACACACATTCTGTTCAATGTGCATAACATCTAATTGATGCCGCACAAGCAAGTGCTTCCAATACTCATAAATTATAAAAATATAGATTTCTTCTTCCACCACACAAGATCATCATTGTTCGCACTTTTACGCTTTTTACGATTGCTTTTCCCCCATCTATTATCAAGAAAGTCGACCAACTAGAAAATTTCCTCCCCGTTTAACAGTTTTGGAGGGGTTTCATTACACACACTATTGTCAAAGGCTTTTGCTTGGAACCGAAATTTATGACCATTAGGAAGCCAAAGCCGATGCCCAATGTAAACATTTTTTCCACTGTGTTTAAGTCTACATTTTGGTGTTTCTACACCACAATATGGGCAAGCATAATATCCTTTAACAGTACATCCTACTAAATTTTCGTATGCCGGGAAGTCATTTATTATCCATAGTAATACAGCCCGCAAATTAAAGTACTCATTTTTGTAGGCATAATATGCCTCCACCCCAACATCCCATAAAGTTTGCAAATCCTCAATAAGAGGTTGCAAATACACATCAATGTCTAAACCCTGTTGTTGAGGACCATAAATCAAGAGGGACAACATCATGAATTTTCGTTTCATGCGCAACCATGGTGGAAGATTATAAGTAATAAGAATTATTGGCCAGCAGCTATATGTCCTACTAAGAGAGCTATGTGGATTGATTCCATCAGCTGATAGAGCTAGGCGAAGGTTTCTAGGATCGGATGCAAAGATCGGCCATTTCTCATCTACTAACTTCCAAGATGGTGAGTCAACCGGATGTCGGAGTTTACCATCAACCATCCTCTCATTTGCATGCCAAGTCAAGTCCCTAGTAGTTTCGGATGACTGAAACATGCGCTTAAACCTAGGTATAGGAGGAAAATACCATAAAGTTTTTGCAGAAACCCCTTTCCTATATTGGTCTACAGTACCATCCTTTTTCTTCCATCTACATAACCCACAAGTAGGACATTCAAAAAGACCTTCATACTCTTTTCTATAGAGTATGTAATCGTTTGGGCAAGCATAAATTTGAACATATTCTAAGCCCAAAGCTGACATTGTCTTTTTGGCCTTATACATAGAGGTTGGAATTTCATTATTTTCAGGGAAAGCATCTGCTAAAACACTCAACAATGCAGAAACGCTACTGTCAGACCACCCAAATCTACCCTTCACATTGAACAATTTCGCTAAAAGGGATAACTTAGTAAATTTTGTGAATCCTAGGTACAAGGGTTTCTCAGCCTGTTCTAGCAACTCTTTAAATGCCTTATGGTCCCCACAACAACCCTTATAAGCATCATTAACCATTTCTAACTCATTACCATTGTCAAACTCTATTTTATGTTACTGAAAATGGTTTTCTCTTTGAAGAGAAGGACTCTTACGAATCTCTTCCCTGTGCCAAAACCAATTATCGTATTTCACATCAAAACCATGCATATATAAATGATCTTTTACAGTTGTAGGTGTTTCAAATGATAAATTCCCACAATCAAGTCATGGACACCTAATGAAGCTACTGCCTCCAGCATTTTTTATAGCAAATTTTATAAATTTATGGACACCCTCTTCATATTATGTCGATAGTCTATTACATTGAATCCAAGATTTATCCATTTCTGGCTTAATAATTAATGTTCCTGACATATATATAAAACAAAGAAAGAATGTACATACTTAGAATATTTGTCTAATGTTACAGCACCATGTGAAATAAACAAAGTTAAACCTACATGAGGCCTTTCAAATTAAACACAATTTGGCCCTTATAGTTTTCTCTTTTATATTAAAGGAACAACCTACTTTACAGAAAAGCATGGTCATGCTCTATAAATAAATTTCAAAATTACAAATATAGCAACCAAGAAAGCTGATAAACTGAATTTTATACTTTTCAAAAGTTCACTCTCCTACTATACTATAAATATAATAAATAAGACAAACCCCGCAACAAACACATTACATAGTATCATAATTATAAATTTAAAGATATGTAAATTTTAAGCAAGTGTATAACAACTTCAAAAAGTCAAATAATAGAAGATAAGAAATGGAACTTACCAGATTAAACACAACAATCTGCTGCTATATCTAATTACAGGTACAAATCCAGCAACAATATTGATTATTGAAATATATTTTGAATGATCAATTGATCGAATTCCAAAACTTGGATTCAACAGGGCTAAAAAGGTACCAATAAATTACATTAATCATATGAGTAAGCCTAAGAAGAAATAATAAACTACAACTTCAAATAATATACATCAGTATAACAAAAATGAAAGCAAACACAAAGAAAAGCTTCAAGTACCTTAATACAATGCCTTCAACAAATCAAGAACCTTGAACCGTCACGTTTATGCAGCAATCACAACTATTTATATCTGACACGCAAATGTTACGACTCAAGACAACAACAGTAACAACAATACCCCCAGACACAAAATAACTACAACACCACATGCATAGGTAGATGACAATGAGAGGTGAGAATCCCTCAATTTTACATAACAAAATCAGTTACTAAGAATCCATCCTCAGGCTTTGTTATAGACATTTCAGGCCAATATCACCATCTTCATATAGCTAGAAAAAAAAATTCACACACAAACACGTGAATATAAATCAGAATTACCTAGAATAAAAAAAATTAACAACATTATGCAATGCACGATTACAACTCAAAACAAAACTCAAAATTAACAACATATATCTTCCTGGGAAATTATTTAGTAAATTCATTACCGAAATATATGCAATACATGCAAATACATTTCAATTTTTTACAAATTATTTACTACTTTACCTAAAAGTTGAATAAATAGTCAAAATTAAATACATGCAAATGCAGCAATGACTCACCAGTGGGTGTGAAGCTTCAATCAATCGTCAAGCCTAGGGTTTCAACTTCGGCAACAACGATTTGGGTCTTCTTTCACGGTAAGCAATTGGGTTTCTTGCAATTAATAAAAGTACCTTGGATGTTGTTCTCATTCCAATTTGGGTTTCGATTAGCACTGACTTCGTCCCAGCAAAGAGAGACGGTTCAGTGACAACCGTAGCAAAGAGAGACGATTCAATGAAACAACCAGAACGATTTTGAAACTATGGGTATTTGGGTGTCGTTAGTTTGTTATGGCTGGCCTTTGAGGGTTTGCTGCAAGTGTGCTAATCGATTTTGAGATTCCACAATAACGCTTGCAAATTTTCTGAACACTTAGAAACAAATTTCCCTCTTTTCTCACAAAAATGTTTCCCCCCTTTACAAAACGCAACGTTTTATTAATTATTTTTTGTTATTTACGTTTATGTTTTCCTCAAACACCTACGAAACATACAACTGAGACAGCATCGTTTCACTTCTATTTTAGTAATATAATATTTTTAAAAATTAAGTCAAACCCGCGCAATTAAAGTCAACATAAAAAATCAGTCTTTCATTCTTGATAGCCAAATAATTTATCACTAGTCTATCAAAGTTTCTTGATATATGATATTTATATCACCAATATATCATAATTTCTTGATAAACGATATTTCTATCACAGCTATGTCATAAGTGTATGAAAGAAACTAAATCTATCACGATTTTATTGTTGTAGGCCTCTAGACCAAAAACTGTCACACAGAGGACTGCCATAGTAGGTACTTTTTCTTGTAGTGATTTGGACCTTCAAGGTATGCTTGCTTGAGTGGAAAATATTATGCTTTTGTAATTGTTGATGATTTTTCAAGATACACATAGGTATTATTCTTAACTAGTAAGGATGATGCTCTTGATGCATTTAAAGTGTTTTGTTAGAAAATTCAAAATGAAAAAAGGGTATGGTATTGCATGCATTAGGAATGATCATAGAGGAGAGTTTGAAAACCATGCATTTGAAATCTTTTGCAATAATCAAGGTATTGTGCATCAATTTTCATCACCTAAAACTCCACAACAAAATGGAGTTGTTAAGAGAAAGAATAGGTTGATTCAAGAAATGACTAAGACCATGTTGAATGAAAATTATTTGCCTAAGTATTTTTGGGTCGAGGCCGTCAACACCACTTGTTATGTTTTAAATCATGTGTTGATTAGACCTTATCTCAATAAAACTCCAAATGAGCTTTGGAAAGATAAAAAAAACCCAACATCGATTATTTCAAAGTTTTTGAATGCAAATGCTTTATTTTGAACACAAAGGATAATCTTGGTAAATTTGATCCAAAATCCGATGTTGGCATCTTTCATGGGTATTCAAACTCAAGCAAAGCTTATAGAGTTTATAACAAAAGAACTCTAGTTGTGGAAGAATCTATGCACGTTACATTTGATGAATCTAACCCCTCCTTTGTGGAGAAAGTTGTTGTTGATAATGATGCAGATGAAAAACTATAAGAAGAGTCATCAAAGGATAACCAAAAGGATGCCCCACATGGAAATCAAAAGGAGCAACATGAAGAAATAAATGCAGAGCAAAATGCAGGTACTTCTCAATCACTCCCCAAGGAGTGAAGGTATGTTTCTTCTCATCCTAAAGACTTGATATTAGGAGATCCCTCACGTGGCATAACAACCAGATTATCTTTTAGAAATACTTGTGAGCATGTTGCATTCATATCTCAAATTGAACTAAAATCCTTTGCGGATACGGAAAATGATGAATCTTCGATTATGGCAATGGAAGAGGAGTTAAATCAATTTGAGAGAAATAATGTATGGGAATTAGTTCCTAAACTGGAACATCAATCCATTATAGGCACTAAATGGGTATTTAGAAACAAAATGGATGAATCTGATGTGGTTGTAAGGAATAAAGCTAGATTAGTGGCTCAAGGAAACAACCAAGAAGAGAGAATTGATTTTTATGAAACATTTGCACCTTTAACTATACTAGAATCCATTAGGATGCTCTTAGTATTTGCATGTCATAAAGATTTCATTTTATTTCAAATGGATGTTCAAGAGTGCTTTCTTAAATGGTTATATTATGGAGGAAGTTTATGTGAAACAACCCTTTGGTTTTGAAAATGAAAAATTTCCAAATCATGTTTACAAGTTGTCAAAAGTATTGTATAGATTAAAGTAAGTACCTAGAGCATGGTTTTATAGGCTTAAGAATTTCTTGTTAGATAACGATTTTTCGATGGGTAAAGCGGATACTACTCTTTTTGTTAAGCAGAAGAACCAAGATATACTTGTTGTTCAAATTTATGTTGATGATATTATCTTTGGTTCTACTAATGAATTGTTGTACAAAGAATTTTCATCTTGTATGAGTAAAGAATTTAGAATAAGTATGATGGGAGAGTTGACGTACTTCCTTAGGCTGCAAATAAAACAAAATAAGGAAGGAATTTTTATAAATCAAGCCAAATATGTGAAAGACCTACTCAAGAGATTTGGCATTGATGACTCAAAGACCAAAAGCACTCCAATGAGCATAAAAACCAAGCTTGACAAAGATGAAAAAGGCAAAGAAGTTGATATCAAAATGTATCGAGGTATAATCGACTCTTTACTTTACTTAACCGCAAGTAGACCCGATATCATGTTTAGTGTATGTTTGAACGGAACCATAGATCTAGGTCTTTGGTATCCTAGAGGAACTCATATAGATTTAACTTGTTGATGCCGATTTTTCTGGGCACAAGGTTGATAGGAAAAGTACTAGTGGAACTTGTCATTTCCTAGGTCATTCACTTGTTACATGATTTAGCAAGAAACAAAATTCGGTTGCACTCTCAACCACCGAAGCAGAATATATGCCGCAAGTAGTTGTGCACAAGCACTTTAGATAAAACAAACACTTAGAGACTATGGCATTAATCTTGAACAAATTCCTATCAAGTGTGATAATATTAGTGCTATAAATCTTTCAAAGAATCTCATTCAGCTCTCAGAACCAAGCATATAGAGATTAGACATAATTTCTTGAGAGATCATGTTCAAAAGGGAGATATTGCATTAGAGTTTATTTCTACAGAAAAACAACTTGCCGATATTTTTACAAAACCTCTTTGCAAAGATCAATTTTCAAAAATTTGGCATGAACTTGGGATGCTGAAATTTTCGCATTAACATTTCTAATCATGTTATTGAGTCTATTAAAATTGATTGATTGATGATTGTTAATGTCTATGAAGTGTTTGAGCATGATATATAAGCGATATGTTTGAATTATTAACTTTTGAATGCTTATATAAATTGATTGTTTGAATAAATGGATGTCCTCTCCATGCAACAACAACAACTCCAATCCAAATTTCAGACCTTTCAGGAGCAGTGTATAGACCAGTAGCTCGAGCTCATTGTTGGACAGCGCACCCTCCTTCGCTATTTTGGATATGACCCTGGCAGTTCATCTTCTCGACCTCTTTCTTAGTTTTTGAATTTGTTTTTCGTACATACATTTCATGTTATGTTTATATGTGTGCTTTGACATATATATTTTTGTTTGGATTGCATGACTAGTTCTTGATGATTTTGGTTATGGATGATTATCTGTATATGGATTAATGATTTGTTGGAGTTTTTTGTTTGTGCAACTTGTTTAAGCTTTTATGGAAGTGTTTTAACCATGTTATGTATTTGAGGATATGTTTATTTTTAAGGGGAGACTCTGTCGAAATTTTTACTCCATAAACTAGATACTATATCTTGCTTTTTTTTACTAATCATGTTCCAATTATCCTTTTCCTTTTCTTTTTGATGGTGAAGGGGGTGATAAATATGATATGTCTGCATTTTGAATCTTAATAAATTTTCAATAATATGTTTTATATTGGCTAAAATTTTGAAAATATCACTGGCCATACATTTAGGGGGATCATACATTTAGGGGGAGTACAATATTGAAAGCGTTTGTCATCATCAAAAAGTGGGAGAATGTTAACATGTATATGTTCATTAATATTGATTTTGATGATAACAAACTTTAATTTTTTTTTATTAAAATGTTGTAGTTTTTCATTAATAAACAATTTCTCAAACGTCGTTTAATCTTTCTAAATGTGTTCATGAAATATGGATAGTCGTTAACTTTAATTGAAAAATCATTCCCTGTGAATTTTAGTTAAAATTGTGATTCTGGTAGTAAACGGTGAACCGTTAACTTTGAAATGGTTAACCGATAATTTCCAAAGAGGAATAAATCCTTAAGCTTGAACCGGTTAGAAAAACCGGTTAATGAAAATGAGTTTTTCAGGCTACTGGAATTAAATGGCGAACCGTTAACTTCAAACAGCTAACCGATAATTTCCAGAATGTCATTCCATGCTAACCTTCAACCGTTTAGCAAGAACGGATAGCAGAAATTTGTTTTGCAGGTCTCTAGAAATTAACGACAAACCGATAATGACAACCAATCAACCATTTATTTGAATTTCAGCTCAACGATCACTTGAACTAGTCAAAACGGTTAACCAATAACAGTTATCGACGATCCGATTTTGCGCAGAAAGTCAACAATGACTATTTTTCAGCTCCAACTATAAATAAACTCATTCAAATTCAAACAAGGATTGATCACATTGTTATCATTGAGCTTATAATCAAGAATACAATATTCATTGAGCTTAAAATTCATTCTTATTCATTTATTCATACATTAAGCATTGATTTGTAATCTTATATATTGTGTGAGAGAAAAACAAATTTGTAATCTTTATTTTGAGTGATTGTAAGTGTTGGGATACACTTGGGTTAAGAGACTAGGGATAATCTTTGGTTGTAAAGGTTGATTGATATCTAAGAAGTCAATTGTAAGTGTTCTTGAAGCCTTGAAAGCTTAACTAGTGGAATCCTCAGGCTCGGTGTGCTTGGAGGTGTGGACATAGACAAGGTTGGCCGAACCACGTAAATATCTATGTGTTTGAATCTCTCTTCCCTTATCTTTTTATATTTTGGTTGATTTATTTAGTATTGTTTTGAATTCGTTTAAAATTTGCATTAAGTGTTGTTTAAAGAATTGCATATTTTTTAGAAACCCAATTCACCCCCCTCTTGGGTTGGTTAGATATTATTTCACAATGCAGTAGTGGGAACATTCCAATATGTTTTTGGCACCTTATGTACTTAATCCCCATATTTATTTATCGAGTGGTTAATTAAGAATTGAGTGACATAATTTTCAAATTGATGAAAAGCACAAAATATAAATATGAGAGATTATTATAATACGACTCAAAAGTGGTTGATTATTTCCAAGTGTAAGAATGCTTAGTTTATAACCACTTTAATGTAGTTAATTTATGACTTAAATTTAATAAGCTCACGGTTCATACATTTTACAAATTAAAGTTGATGTAAACTTCCACTATAAACACCCATGAGATTTTAAGTGAATGGCATCACCTTCTTATTATCTCTCTATCCAATATTAATAACCATTATTTTTCTCTCTTAAATTTACTTTCTTATTAATTATTATTACCTTATTTATTACAAAAATTAATATTAATAATAACGACATTAATGATGATATGATGATAAAATTAACAAATTTTAATAATAATAATAATAGTGAAATTGATGAAAATTATAATTATAATTAAAATAATAATAATGACATTAATGATGACAAAATTAACAAATTTTAATAATAATAATAGTGAAATTGATGAAAATTATAATTATAATAATAATAATGACATCAATGATATTATAAAATGAACTACATGCTTGATGAAATGCCTAAATGAGTAGTCTCAGCATGAATCAAAGAATCAAAGCTATGTCCAGGAAGGCACCAACTTGGAATAAGAGTCAGCAACATTGATGAGTCTTATTAATATAAGTTGTCAACTTAGAGAATATGTGTGAGATTAAGATGCTTAAAGAATTCGTATAGATGTGAGATTGGATATGTTAGCAGATATGTCCCTTGTTAGTTCGCTCGATGATAAGTTCATGCTCTCTTACTAAATAATTTTCTTAAAAAAGCACGGACTAAGAGGTTGACAAATAGAAATCAAGTTTTAAATTATACTTAAAGAGGAATATGATCCTTGGTGATTCATAACGATTGTAGGTGCAATTAAGACCTTGCCACATGTGAACGATAGGGGCAAATGGATTTTCTCGCCAATTCCTTTCCACATTATAACCTAATTTGATTGATATTCATTATTGCATCAACTAATGTTTTTACATGTAAAGAAACAAGAATCAGAATCCTGGCATCTGTATCCTCATAAAACAAAAATAAAAATTAGATCTTGTTGGTTCATTAGTGATTGCAAAATTGTTTTATCTGGGATTTCTAAAGGGCATTGAGGACGGCGGTAGAGTTGAATTCTCAGTTTTGTTGATTGAAAACCATATTTTTTCTGCACTTAAGGACAATGCACTGCCACTGGATACAGTAGTTGTGTATAAGTAATCTAGAGAAAAGGTTCAAACCACTGAATTCCATTTATAGTGATGGTTATTTCTCTGGTCTTGCTTTTTTGGCTTGGACATTGAGGGGAGACAAAATGCGATCATTGTCTTTTATCTTTGTACCTACATAATGTCAACTTGTTTTATTACTCACTACTCAGTAACTAGAATTCAGCATACGAAAAAATTATGTCATACGAAATGCTTAATTACATGATTGTTTCGTCACTTGTGGAACCAACATTTAACCTCCCGAAGAGCTGTAGTGATCCTAATCGAGTTTCATAGGTTAAATTTCTCCAAGGCCTAAACTTTAATGCTGAAATGTAAGGTGTTCCAGAGCCTGTGTTCACCGGACAGATGCGCATAAAATTTTTCTGAGGTGCGTGGATGATCTCCTTCATAACAATGCTCGATGCGCCTTTGAATTCTGCTGAATCCCACAAATCAGCTTCCAGAATCAAAATTTGGTAGTATATCTTTGGCCATCGTCATTTCCATACATGATCTGGCTCTCATAAAAAAATTATCATAGTTGCTAGAATGTTTTATGGTGCAACAACTTTTTGTTCCTTTAGGGAAGCTTCTCAGATTCAAGAATTGTTATTCACTGATTTTATTAACGCATTCAGTGTTGGTTCAAAAATGTTTTACGGTGAAAATATTTGGATCGCATTTCTCACGTAACATATAGAATTACGATAGTATAGAAGCATTTGGAGCCACAATATATATTAAAGTTGAATATCTTATTCATCTCGCGCCTATATATAATTGATTAGTACAATATTCAAATGTTCCGGTCTCAAATTGTTGTTTACTGATCGGTTCAGTTTTTTTTTTAACTGAACTAAATGGTTTAAAAATTCAGAAACTGTTTTCTGTTTAAATTGAATAAAATTATTATTTATTTATAAACTACAATATTTATTGTTATAAAATTATATTACATTAGTATTTTTTATAAATCATAAATCATAGTAGTTATAATTGAACTAAAGTAAGAAAGTGGATCAAATTTAGATAAAAAATATAAAAATTTTAGCTAATAAGAAAAAAATTATTAAATTTCTTAAACTAAGTAGCATTAAACAGAATCAAATTATAGAACCAAACCAAATAACCGCAGTTATTGCCCACCCATAGTTGTAAGAGAGGAATATTAATAACAACTTGATGTCGGCATACTGATTTGTTGGTCATGATTCTTAAAGACAAGATATTTGCTATGCAGTGGATAATTGACCAAGCAGAAACAATCTTTCCAATTGTTCAAAGTCGGTGCTTATTTATGTATGTATGACTGATTATCCGCCGTGAGCGCCAAGTGTTAGTGGCAACTCCACATGATATTAGAGCAGGCTTGACCTAAGGGTTCCTGTTCAAATATTAAATCACACAGTCGCTTGTGTTTGATATACCTTGATGTTACATATTGCCAAATGAGTGGGGCTTTTTTAACCCCTAAAAGTACCTTTCAATTTATAAAAGCTTTTGTTACTAATATAATTTATAATAAAATTACCTTTAAGGACCTTTTAATTTTTTTTGAAATAAAATAAAAATTATGCATAAACTGTGAATTTCTAAATCTTCCTGAGAAATAATTCGTAGAACAGTCAAATTAAATCAATTCAGAATCAGAATAAAGAATTTCATTTTATCATTTAACACTTTTAGTAAAAACATTATGCAAGTACTTTTTATATGCTACTCCAACTTGATTTGTATATTACTATTGTGGGTTTTTTATTTAAATATCCCCATTTGTCCTTAAATATCAAATTTATACCCTATTACATACATATACCTCATGAAGATAGGAAAGATAAAAAATAACCTTAAAAAAACCAAGAATCCACACCTTTCTTCCCCTCATGACTTCTCTCTTTCGGGCTTCTCTCACCATTCTCTTCTTCTGTATTTTTCTTCTCAACATTTTCCCTCTTTAACGACTTTCTTCTCTTCTCACCATTTTCCCTCTTTAATAGTTTCCTTCTATCTCTCCATTTCATTATTTAACTCCAATACAAAGGTTTTTGATAAAAATAAATTGTTAAGAAGGTGCATTATCAAGGTATGTTTGAAATACATTCTATTTATATGGTTAGGTTTTGATTCATTTCATTATAAGTGTAGTTGCTAATGATTTATGAATTTTAGTAGTACATTATTCATTTTTTGTGCTTGCACACACACACTATTTCATAGAATGTAGGGATTTAAGACTCTATTTAAGTTATGAGTGATTGAAGAATCAGTGCAGGAAGAAGTTAGGTACGAAGTCGGGTAAATCGAGAATTTAGTCGAGTAAGTATTGGAAATAAGTTAGTCGAGTATATGGTTTGGTAAATAGTCGAGTAAGCATATTAAATAAGTCGAGTATTAAGGGTCAAGTAATAAGTAAAAGTCAAGTAAATTTTTTGAACAAGTCGAGTAAGATTTATGTAATTTTTAAAGAGGTCGAGTATTAAGTCGGGTAAGTATATTGAGTCGAGTATTAATATTTTTTAAGAAGTCAAGTATGGAGTCTTGTAAGTTGAGCATTCAGTCGAGTAAGAAGTGAAGGCAATTGAATAAGTCAAGTATCTAGTCGAGTACAAAGTCGGGTATGAAGTCTGGTAAGTTGAGCATTCAATCGAGTAAGAAGTAAATGCATTGAATAAGTCGGGTATAAAGTATAGTAAGTTGAGCATTCAGTTGAGTAAGAAGTGAATGCATTGAATAAGTCGAATATCTAGTCAAGTACTAAGTCGGGAATGAAGTCTGGTAAGTTGAGCATTTAGTCGAGTAAGAAATGAAGACAATTGAATAAGTCGAGTATTTAGTCGAGCATGAAGTCGAGTAAGTGGATTGAATGAGTCGAGTATTAATTTTTTAACCAAGTAACATCAACTAAGTGTTTGAACATGTAAGGGAAGAGATGAGTTATTATGTTAAGTAAGAAGTCACTTGATCAAGTCGAGTAAGTATATTGAATGAATCGAGTATTAAATCAAGTAAAATTTAAAAAAAATCAAGTGAAAGTTGAGTAACTTTTTTGAACAAATGGAGTCTCAGTTATGTTGTTTTTTAAAGAAGCTAAGTATGAGGTCTGATAAAAAATTAGTGTTATAAGAAATCAAGTAAGCAAGTACAATGAGTCGAGTATTAAGTTAAGTAATGTTTTAAACAAGTCAGGTAAATGTCAAGTAAGTTTTTGAACACGTCGGGTAAGAGCTATGTAATAATGTTGAGTAAAAATTCACGTAATCAAGTCAAGTAAGTGTATTGAATAAGTCAAGTATTAAGTCGAGTAAATGTTTAAAGAAGTCGAGTAAATGTCAAGTAAGTTGTTTAACACATCAGGTAAGAGCTGAGTAATAATGTTCAGCAAAAAGTCACTTAATCAAGTTGAATATGTCAAACATTAAGTTGAGTAATATTTATAACAAATCAAGTAAAAGTTGAGTAATTTATTACAATTAAAGTAAGAGTTATGTAATTTTTTAAAGAAGTCGAGTAAGTCGAGTATTTTGTTGAGTAAGAAATGAGTTGAGTAAGTAGAGTAAGAAATCAAGTTAGTATATTGAATGTTGAGTATTAAGTCAAGTAATTTTTAAAAATAAGCTGAGTAAACATCAATTAAGTTTTATGAACAAGTCGAGTATGAGTCGAGTAATATGGTCGAGTAAGTCACTTGATCCATATTTTTTTATTAAAATTTTTCTAATGATGGCAGTGTCTCCACTCATTAATGGCAACTGTACGTGTTCCTATATTGTATATTGGTGAATGGACTCAGGAAAATGGTGAATATAGATTTACTGGTACTCAGATACGGGGTATTAAAATGCCACATTCAACTACACTTAAGCAACTTGTCAAAAAAGTGGCAGAAGTGATTTCTATTGACATTTCTGAATTTTTTATTAGCATGAAGTTCAAGTTCAAAACATCGTCAGAGCCTTTGCCACCTATGGAAATTTTGAATGATTGTGATGTAGAATTTTTTTTTTGGAAGAAGCTAATAGCGGTTTCAGAAATCCTCTCTGCATTACTTATGAACGTAGGGTAAATATTATCGAGCCTAATGGCGATATAAGGGCAGAGAATAGTCCACCTGCAAGACACCTTTCTTGGGAGGAGAGTAAATATTATCCAACTGTTGATTTATCAGCTTCCCAACCTGAAGTTGACAGAGTTAGAATAGAAGATGATAGTTTTATTCCTGATCCAACCGAGGTCCATCTTGATGCCGAAGACAGAATGCTACCGGATATTGAAGCACGAACTGTCCATCTTGATGCGGAAGACATGACATTGCCGGATATTGAAGCAAGAACTGATAGTCCACTGGTGTTGACCATAACTCAGCCATGGTGTAGTAACAACTATTTGCCGAGACTTAGTTTGCTGGCTAGTAGTAATTCAATATGCACAAATGATTCGTTCCTTAGTGTTGATAATTTAGCATCAAATGAAGTTGGTGATGTTAGCGATGGATTTATGGAAAGACAATAATTTTCTTCCAAAGAGGTCTTGCAAGGCAAGCTCAGTGCATATGCTATAATAAAAAAAAATTGAATATAAAACATTTAAGTCTGGTAAGAATCTACTTGCTGTCACTTGCGTGGATAAAAATTGTAATTGGCGTATTCGTGTTGTTAAGGTCAATAATTGTGGTATGTTCGAAATTAGGAAGTATTGCCATGTACATTCTCATTCCCATGATGTCTCAAAGAAAGATCATCGCCAAGCTTTTGCAAAACTAATTGCCCAAAATATTCAGTGTAAGTATGATGGTTCATCTTCTTCATATAGGGCTGCAGACATTAGGCAGGATTTTCAGCAACAATATGGTTACGATATAAGTTATCACAAAGAAATGAGAGCAAGGGAATGTGCAATGCAAATTGTTCAAGGTTCACCTGAAGAGTCTTACAAATTGCTTCCACAATATATGGCAATGCTTGAGAAAAAGAATCTTGGGACTCGAACTTTCCTTGAGGTTGATGACACAAATCACTTCAAGTACTTCTTCATGGCAACAGGTAGTTCTTTGAGGGGATTTTCTTCTTCCGTTAGGCCAGTTATTGCAGTTGATGGTACCTTTTCTCAAAGGAAAATATATAAAGGAACTATGTCCATTGCCACATGCAAGGATGGTAACAATTAGATTTATCCATTAGCTTTTGATGTTGGTGATAGTGAGAATGATGCATCTTGGCTTTTCACAAAGTTGAGGGAATCAATTGGGGAAGTTGAAAATTTAGTTTTTATTTTTGACTGCTATCCAAGTATTAAGAAATATGTATCTACTGTGTTCTCGAGTGCTACCTATGGAGTTTGTACATACCACTTAAAGCAAAACCTTAGGGCTCACTTTAAAGATGTTGATGTTGGTGGAATATTTGAAGCGGCTTCAAAAGCTTATCGACTAACACACTTCACATATTATATGAATGAGATATACAAGGTCAGCGAAGCAGTTGGAAAGTATCTTGAGGAGGCAGGGATTGATAAGTGGGCACGTTTGCACTTCGACAGACGACATTACAATATTATGAATACAAACATTGCTGAATGCATGAATGAGATTTTAAAATTTGATCAATTGTTACCTATTCATAAACTAATGGATAGGATAATTGACAAACTACGAGAGTGGGTTTGTAAGCGTCGTGAAAACGTTGCGGTTACAAATAGTCGACTGACAAAATGGGCAGATAAAGTAGTGAGAAGTAGACAAATTGCCTCTCAAATTTTTCAAGTGATTGTAATAAATCTATAAGAATTTATTGTCAAAGATGGTGATCTTGATGGGCATGTGAACATGTTAGAGAAAACTTGCACTTGTCGGGAATTCCAACTTGAACAATTACCATGTGTACATGTTGTGGCGGTGTGTAGGCATCGGGATTTTTCAATCTATGATTACTGCTCCCATTACTATTCAAGTGATGCATGGGTGTTAGCATATTCTGAGACTATTTACAAGATGGTGATCTTGATAAGGTACTTGTTGGTTCGCAAGAGGGGTGAGATGTTTCTGGTGATGTATATGCCCGCGAAGTACATCCTCCTCTAGAAAAGTGGTCAAGTGGGCGTCCAAAAAATAATAGAATACCATCTAGGGGTGAGGAAAAGGTGCCTCGTAAATGCAGTCGGTGTGTTAGTCATGGACACAATCGACTCAAATGCATGGCGCCAATGTCGTTACATGAGTGATACCTTGTTTCAAATTTATATGCAATGTAAGTGTCTCAATTCTTGGTATTCATTTATGTTTTATATTGTCTTTAAATGGTGGCATCGTAGATTTTTGGGTTATTGCTTGAGTTCTTGGAGCAATTAAAAGATTAAGCTAAGTCATTGTATAAGGATTTTCATATTGAAATTGTATAAGGATGAATTTACTAGTTGCTACCTATTAAAATAGAATTATATTTAATGTTTCCTGGATAATTTAAAGTTGTTGCAGATACTATTTCATGGTCAGTTATTGCAGATAATATTTAGTGGCTATTACATTTTTTTATAGATGATTACATATTGATACAATCAAAGTCGAGTATTCTCGACTTTTAACCCGACTTTGATTAAAGGAGAGTTTTATTGAATATTAGGTAAGGACCACAATGTTATATTATAGTCGAGTATTAGTCGAGTATTCTCGATCTCGAACCCAACTGCACTGAAATAAGTCGAGTATTTTCTGTTATTTACTTGACTTCGATGAAAATTATCTACATTTACCCAACTTCGAGGAGATGAAAATTTTTGTTCAATATTTGGCAAGGTTACATCAAAGTCGAGTATGCTCGACCTCATACCCGACTTTGATGAGAGGAGAATTTTCGTTCAATGTTAGAGAAGATTACAATATAAGTCAAGTATTCTCGACTGTTTACCCGACTTCGATGAGGAGAAATTTTGTTTAATGTTAGGCAAGATTACATTAAAAGTCAAAGTATTTTCGACTATTTTCCTGACTTTCCTGAAGGAAGTCGAGAGTTAAGTCAATCAGAGGAGAATTTTTTAGGCAAGCTTACATTGAAGTATGGGAATCAAAATATCAGACTTTGATGAAATAAGTTGAGTATACTCGACTCTTTACCCGACCTACATAAAGAAGTACATAATTTCTTAGGAGACTTAATGCTGACTAAATAATAACAAAAACCAAAATATTTA
Source organism: Citrus australasica (assembly GCA_029618585.1). Lineage (NCBI taxonomy): Eukaryota > Viridiplantae > Streptophyta > Magnoliopsida > Sapindales > Rutaceae > Citrus > Citrus australasica. The sequence goes on from JARCIV010000006.1 coordinate 7,895,286, forward strand.
ACTTATTCACACATTTACAATAATACAAGTCAATTCATAAGGTTTTAATTAACATTATCCCAAAAGTTAAACTATAAACTAATACAAAGTCGAGTATTCTTGATTATCCAAAACAATGAACTTCTTGTCATCATCAATCATATTCCTCTGTCAACTTCTTGTCAGAAAACAACCTTGTCGCCACTTGTTTTCGGTATGAATTAATTCTTGCTTGTGTAGGAACGTCATATGGAATGCCTAGACCATTTACAAGTGCCTCCAAATAAAACATACCAAAAACCCCACAATCATTACTGTAATAGATAAATAGAAAGTGATAGTTATTTGATATTACATAACTCAAGGGATAATATAAGAGAGGCGACAATATTTCTTACTTGTTTTTTTGTTGTGGGATGTCCGAAACTCGCACGGCCTTCCACTTATGAGTTAGAGAATTATCATCAGAATGTGAAGTATACCATGATATCTTATCTAGAATCAATGGCATCATAACTACAAACGGCAAAAATTCCTTCTCAAATGCATTGTCATTCATATAATCTAATATGGAGTCATACACAAAAATTATCTCCTTTTGAAGGTCAAACCCTGCTAGTGCCCAATGATCTTGCTTAGGATGAAGCGAAATATATACCTACAGAAAAAACCATGTAAACCACTAAATGGGGAAAAACAAACTATAGTCAACACGTCAAATAAATATAAGCAACTTACTTTAGAAACATCTTTCCAATGAACAACACATTTAAGTTTTTCACCCTTGGCATAATCAACAACATAATTAGTAGCATTATTTTTCCATACTTTTTCAGGGTTGATCACGTAAACTGAATACAGATGCTCTAACTTTCATTATCATTACAAAAAACAAAAGTGTAAGTGTCTTATATATTTTATATTTTCCTATATGTTTTATAAATGTAATAACAAACATACTTGATATATAGCGTCCATTATGGCACATTGTTGCATACTACAAGATGGGGAGTTGACCAAGTTGTGTCGTAGAGCATAAAAAAAAGAGTCCAAGTGCTGTAGATAATAAACAACAATTCATTATATGCATTGTTTGACATATTCATTAAAGTACCTAACAAAAATTATTACTCTGCTAGATATCCATGATCTTGGTTTGCATAATCGACAGAAGAAGTCTTTATCTGCATCGTGGACGGGCCACCTTATTGTCAAACTACCATAAAAAGCAAAATATATTATTACATAGCAACTTGAATAAATATAATTAAGCCTAAAACAAGAACAAGAATAAAAGAAACTTACGGCTCCATATTGTCATCACACATCCAATCATCAAAGTTTATTGGACCTTTTGATTCAGTTACTGCATCCTTTCGTGACTTCTTATAAGGGTCAGTGTAAGGTGTGCTAACATATACTGATTTTTTTTCTCTTTTTTCTTAGATAATGTTGTTCCAATGGAACACAATCTTGTTCTTTGCATCCTTTTTTGTAGTGAGATTTGCTAGAAATTTCATCAGTAATGTTAATTACACCATGTACAGGTGGCTGTATTATAGGTAAAGAAAACAAAATTTATAATTTTGTACATAATTGCTAGTAACTAATTTCAACACGAACTAAATTTAAATTTACCAACCTCAACATCAATTGTATCGGCATCTACATGAGCAGCCCCTGCGGTTTGATGATCATGTGCAGGTAGTTGTAACGGATAAATACAATCAAATTTAGAATTTTGTACATAATTGCTAATAACTAATTTCAACACGAACTAAATTTAAAGTTACCAACCTCAACATCAATTTTATCGGCATCTACATGAGCAGCCCCTGCGGTTTGATGATCATGTGCAAGTGGCTGTATTATGGATAAATACAATTAAATTTAGAATTTTGTACATAATTGCTAGTAACTAATTTCAACACTAACTAAATTTAAATTTACCAACTTCAACAACAATTTTATCGGCATCTACATGAGTAGTCTCTGCGATTTGATGATCATGTGCAGGTGGTTGTATTACGGATGAATACAACAAAAGTTAGAATTCTATACATAATTGTTGTCAATTAAATTCAACACAAACTGAATTTAATATTACCATCCTGATCATCTATTTTATCATGGTCTACATGAGAAGCCACTGAGATATGAGGATCATGTACAGATAACTATATTACAGATAAATACAACATAATTTAGAATTCTTTACATAATCGTTACCAACTGAATTTAACTTCAACGAGATTTAATATTACAAACCTGAATATCAATTTTATCTATGACTACATCAGAAGCTACTGAGGTATGAGGATCATGTGCAGGTGGCTGTATTATGAATAAATATAACAAAATTTAGAATTCTCTCATAATTATTGTCAACTGAATTTAACTTCAATTTTGTCTAAGCCACTGAAGTAAATGTAAAAATATATTAAAAAAATCGATTCTAAAGGTGTCTAAAATGTTGCAAACCTGATCAGTGAGACTATCTTTGCCTACATTAGAAGATGCTAGAAACTCCTCGAGTAACTTCGTTGTTCTCCATAAGTCTTTTGTAATGTTGTCAAGCTTTGCTTCCAACACATCAATCTTTTGCACCTTTTCCTCGATTTTGCTTAATCTATCATAAATTTTCTGAAATGTTGAAGCAACATAATCGCCTATGGAGACACGACAAGGCAAAGTGACCTACGAACATGTTTTAAGATATACAACTAAGTTAATTTCATAAATAAAAATCTCAAAATGTCTTTAAACAAATCAACTAACTTACATTTTTGCTTATTTTTTTCATGGAATGGTGTTGTCCTCTGAAAAGTAGATGCATTACGTGGCGTAGGAAAAAATCCTAGGGAGGGTACATAGAATGGTGTGTGTGAAATATCATCAGTGATGGTTGCATGCCTATCATCCATAATAGCATCAACTTGCCGTTGCATGTGCACATTTGAATGTGCAAAATTTGGTTCGTTGTTAGGCTCATAACCACTCACAACATTGAGTTCGCCAAGCTCTTGCTTCCACTCAATTTCCAAATCCAAGAACCATTGCATGTAATGTTGTACAATCTCATTACTTCCATCACTTCCAGTGGCATGCAATGTTGTCGCTACAATAAACTATATAATATAGATGTTAATTAAGTTATACCAAGAAAGTACTAATGCTTTAACTAAATAACTTAAGTTAAACTAAATAATTTATGTTAATTGTTCGCACTTAAATAAGCGTGAAACACTTATGGTGTCTTCCTTTTTCAAGGCTTTATTAATTACATCAGCTATAATCTTGTTCTTACAAAACTACTTGAGAATTCTTGGAACCTTTAAATCACCTTTTTCGGTTGCAAATTTTTGGCCGAATTCATAAATGACCTCGTATGTCCACACACTACATCAATATCATATAAAATTCATGTAATTAATATAAAAATAAATAAGTAAGCATTCTCACCTGAAATGCAAAGGGAAAACCATAAAGGTTGTATTTCTCTTCTGTGTTTGTATCTAATGAACCAATTCTTTTGCTTCTCCTTGTAACTGTGTTCTTCAAGCTTAACATTGTTGCCTCAAATGACAAACGACCCCATGGATAATTATTAAATTCTTTAAAGTTGTCTAATAGACGAATATGGAGGTCATCAATCTTATTCTTGGCCTAAGAAATATAGCATGGCAAACTTTACCATCAAGGTATCATCATTGGACTGGGCTGTTGAAAAAGCTTTCTATAATTGCTTTTGAGTAAATTCATGATTGACCCCCATGAACTCATCACATATATTATCACCATTGTCTTTCTCATATACTAGAAGATCATGTTCTTTATGGCATTTCAATCCCATAATTAACTCAAACTCAAGCATAGAAAATATGCACTCTTTTTGTCCTATTTTGAAGTACATTGCCTTATCAGTTGATCTCACATACCGTAATAATAATGCATGAACAATTTGGCCAACAAATTCTAGATCTTGAAGGTACACAAAATGACCAAAGCATGTTTCCTTAAACACTTCATATTGTTGCTCTAAGAGACGTTGATTTATAAGTGAAAATGCCTTTAATGATGACATATTAGACACTTTTACTAAAAACGCCTTCTGATCATTGTTATCTAAATTATCATCGGATGGCATGGTTTTTTTGGTATATAGTCCAGAACCTACATGATCAAGCAAAAGGTTTTACCTAGAGGTTAAATGGGTCATAAACTAATCATATGAAGATTGATGCTAAACAATTTAAATGTTATAAGGCTAATAACATGCCAACAACTATTTTCCAGTTCATAATTGAACTATAAGCATGATTTTAGGTATCCGACTCTAATTTTTACTAGAGTATGAAAAATAACTAGCCTGCATTTGGGTTAGTACCAAAACACCTACAACCTAGTTTAATCATATGAAGTGGCACCATAATCAAAGCTAATATGATTATGAACATGTAGGCTGTTACTTTATGTGTTTATTGTTATGCCTTTCTACAACATGAGAAATATGTCGCGCTAGATAAGATGAAAACAATATGATTATTCTATGAATTTATGATATTATCTTCAACAATAACCTTATATTGCAATATAGTATACAATTTTTTGGTCTGAAAACACAAAATCATTGTTGTATTTACTCCCTAAAATTAATAACTACACAAATATAGTACTTATCTCCTGTGATGAATAGAATTTAGAACACAACACATATAGATTCTTACACCACAACCTTGATTTCACAAATTTCCAAAACAATATCATTATAACAAAATTCAAAACAATAATCAATAAAAGGCAGATCCAATGAACACAATCAAATAACCTTTAAAATTGGATCATAATGTTTCAAAACTAAACACATCCTTTCTCCAACCACAAAGTAAAAATTGGGAAAACTAGCCCACATGATTCTTTAATCAACTTCTCTTTAACCACATTGTTGCCAAATCTTAATTGTTGCACTCAAACAAAAATAAGAATACAAAATCTATAGAGGAAACAAAATAAATATGAAGTTCATCAAATAAAAATATGTTGTCTGACATTTGTTTTTGTATGTCTCTTCATGATATATTGTATTACATTGTTCATGTTATACTTCTAGTTCTTTCCATTTTCAGTAATCCCATAAAGTATACCCAATTCACTAAATCACTTACTATTTTCAACAAAAACCCTAAAATTTTTCTTTGAATATTTGTAGGAGAAAAAAGAAAATGAAAATTACTTACCTAGTAACCAATGACGAAGGCAAGACAAGGCAAAAGTGATAGCTGAAGTGCAGAATGGGTAGGGGCAACTTGTTCTTCAAGGAGTTTTCTCTCTTGTTTCTGTTTACTCGACTTTGTGATTTTGGGAGGGAATCAGTTCAGTTTTGTTGGCATTTTATTAAGGTTATTTTTGTATTTCTCCTTATCTTTTTAAGTATGCATGTGTAAAGTTAGCGATTTTAATATATGGAGGTATATTTTAGGTATTTTGAGGGAAACCGAGTAAGGAAAAAAAAGGCTTTTTTATTATATTATAGACAATGGAGTTGGTTTTTTTTTAATTATCAACAAAAAGGAAAAAATACCAGAACCATCATTACAAATACAAAGTTCGTAACCCATTGTAATGTAATTACAAAACAAAATTATTTCTTCTTGTCTGCTTGAGTCTCCATAGTGAATTATCTTCATAAGCAAGGTAATGGATGTGCAACGATGTTAATCACAATTCCAATAGAAATAAAATATTGAAGCACATACCATAATTGATTGAAATTAAAAATTAAAAATATTAAATTAACTTGGAAAAGTAGGTTTACACTGTTATAAATAGGGAGGTCTTGTTATTATTTTGTTAACTTTCTGATTAATAAAATGTCCCTCAATTTTTTCCCTTATTGATTCTTTATCCTCTTTATCCTTAACCTCACACTGTTAAGGTTTATTGTGAACATTGCACGTGTTGAGCTGTTTAAATTAGGACAATATCTAATCCATCACAAAGACGAATTTGTTCGATAGAGTGATTTACTACCCCACATCAAACTTAGATCATTGCATTCGAGTCGAGTGATTAGTTTTATTTTACAGCTATTTTGCTTACACTACTCTACTTCATTAGTTGGTATCTGACTAATTTTGTGCTAATTGTACAGTTTCCCTAGCTACCCACATCTATCCCCTCTGAGTCCACCATTGAAAACAAATAATAATAATAATCCCTAAACCATCAAAGATAGCCACCATCTCGCCACCACTACCCCCACAATCTTGCCGACATCACCGCTAGCCGCTGCAGCCAAAACTTATGAGCCATCACCAACCAAAACCCGACTAGCCTCTACCCTTGATCAGGAACGCAACTGACGCAAATCATCCAAAATTGTGAGCTATCTACCTACTTGCTGTCGTGAAACGACCACCTTTTTTCATCGATCGTCACCTTTATTTGCCTCCCCTCAAGCCACCGAACATATTTCCAATGCTACCAATTGAATTCATCCGATAACCATTGCATAAAAACCTCAAAATCGTACACTACATCACCATAAAACAACTGTTACTTCAAGTAGTTTCTAACCAAGCCATAATGATTTTGGCTAATCATCGGCCACCTTCGTGTTCTTCACCACAATTCTTCTACATCCGACCATCATCACAACAAATCACGGCCAGCATCCAATGGCCACCACAAATCCCGAAAGTCAAGTTATTAACAGTTTTGCCATTGGTTATGTTTTTTATTTAAGAAGACAAATAATACAGATAAGATATCGGGGTTCATATTGTCTCCTTGAGTTTCAAGATATCCTAGATTTATATGGTAATTCTGATGATATTTTTCACTGAATTTAGGTGATTTTACTTGAAGTGTCTCATCAAAAGTTGTTGTAACTCATGCATCATTTAAGTTGAAAGTTGGTGCTTTAGATTAGTGGGAACAACTACAAGAATAAGTATTTGACTAGGTCAAGAAGAAAACAAAGAATGGTTTCATATGAGACAATTGATGGAAGACTATCTGTTCATTGTGATGATATTAAACCATCTGTTTTTACACTGATAAAAGAAGAAGATGAAGAGATTATTGATCTATCTGAGATTTTTTAAAGAAAATGTACAACCTATTCTTGATTTGATAATGAGCTTACTAGTATGATCAAGTTTTACAGCAAAATCAGTTGAAGAAACCCCAACAATGATTTATATGATTATGCCTACCCATTTTGATGATAGGAAGGTTTTTCTTGAAGAAGATTTGGCAGTAAAGATCAAGTTAATTAGTGAGACCATTGAGCAAGATTTGACAAAAGACTTGACAGTCTTGGAAGTGATTCATTCGCACAAGATTTCATCTTCTCAAAGAGTTACTCATAAGCACAAGAACAAGATGAAGCATCGAGAATTTTGAGTTTCAAGCATGGCTATGAGTTCAAGCCCCAAGATGCATTGATGAACATGAAAATTTGGATTTGCGATCCTAGCACAAGAAAGCTCTATCCCATAATCTAGCAGGTTTGTTATGTTCTCTAGATAAGCACGAGGGTGAGTTTTCTTTTAAGATAGGGAGACTGATGTAGGACATTATTTTAGGATTTTAGAATTTTATTATTTTAGGTCTTTTAATATATATTTTTTAATTACAATCAATTATGGTATATGTTTTAGTATTTTATTTCCATCCGAATTTTGATTTAATTTTCCTTGTAAGCTAACTTGGAAAAGTAGGTTTGCCTTATTATAAATAGAGAGGTATTGTCATTATTTTGATCAATTCCTAATTAATAATCCCCCTTAATTTGTTCCCTCATTCGTTCTTTATTTTCTTTATCCTTAACCTCACGTTGTTGGGTATTATTGTAAAAATCTCACATTCTAATCCATCACAAAGTTGGATTCATTCGTTACTATCCTCACATCAAACATAGATCCTTGCATTCACTTCGAGTGATTAGTTTTATTTTACAGTTATTCTGCTTCCACTACCTTGCTCCCTTACCATCACTACTTGATTCATAAGTGGTCTTCTATTGACTTTCTGAGAAACAGAGGCCATTGCTATTTCCACAGCTTTCCCGACAGAAATGATGTCAAATTCTCCCTTGAAGCTTAGATCAACAGTGCTTTTATCTCCTTTGTCAGCATGAAAATAACCCATTGACTTAAGTGACTATTTCCATTCTCAACTGATTTGAAATTACAGGATTCCTGTTATTATCTCCAGAATAACAATCCCGAAACTGTCCACGTCACTTTTTTCAGTCAACCTATTTGATATATAATCACCTGCAAGTAAAAGATGCAGCATTTGAAATTGTTCAAGGATTTTCTGCACCAGTAAAATGTAAGTGGATTTAGTTGTGTATAGAACAGGGTTCTCTGTTTTGTACAATGCTAAATACTCTATAATTTTAGAGCACTCTGTTTTTCACTCTCTATTTGTGTTTTATTATTTTCATTTTTGAGTTCATTTATGTTAAATAATATTATTTCATTTATCTTCTTTTTTTTTTAATAAAAGTGAACAAATTAAAGTTTTTATCTGCAGAATAATGTATATGGAAACTGATTTGTGGCTGCTAAAAGGTGGATGTAATTAGAATGCAAAAAAAAACATGTAGTAAGCTTTTCTTGGTTAGGAAAATTGTTCATAAGTAAATTTCATATGAATCTATATGAGCATAACGGGCATGAGTAACTTACTTAGTGTTAAGGAATCCTGCGGTGCCAGCAATGGTAGTCGACATATGAGTGCCACCTTCAACTGGAGATATTCTGGACTGCCCAAAATCAGCTTACTTTGCTTGGACTTTCTCATTTAACAAGATGTTTGTAGACTCCATATCACTTAGAATAATTGGATGTTTAAGACCTTGGTGCAGATATTCCAGTCCTGCATTTGAATTACATTAATTGACTTACAGCCGTGATTAAAAACATTGTAATCAAATCAAATTTTTCAGTCTATGATATGGACTTTTGTCGGATAACAAATTAAGATACGGTTCTTAAATACATAGGTCAAGCTTCTTTTGAGACCTCACCCCAGAAACTTAACAACCCTCTTTGGGTATTGTGATGAGGGCACCAACATGGCACTCAACTATTGGTACATGTCAACAGAAACTTGGAAGAGCATCATTCAGGTTTAAATTGCTTGTACCTTTGAGATGATGATGGAGAGAGCATCTTCATGGCTACTTCAGATTTGACCAATTGTCCATGGTACACTGTACTGAATCCTCCCTTATGAAGAACCCTCTCAAAGTTGTTGGTCACCCTAAGACTTCAAAGTAAGTGAATTGTCGACGGCTCAGCTCTAAGGACTCGTAGAGCTGTTGGAATTAGCATCCACCTTCCTCCTGATGATATTCTAACACGCTATATAAGAACTTGTGGGTTTAAAAATGATATCTAGTTTACATGGTAATTGACATATAATATACCAATAATATGGTGCAACCTGATAATTGCTTTCTTCTTTTAAGGCTCTATAAGCCAATTAATGCAGCTAAGACAACAAAAACTTAAGCAACAAATGCTACTACCGGGACAACAAACTTCTTTTTTTCCTTGCTGATCGACAAGTTCTGGATTTCCACGAAATCTGAAATCGATCCATACAAAAGTCATAAAGTAAGACTCTAGCTCAAATATTTTAGTGGGTGAGGAGAGTACAACAATAAGTTGTATGCATACCTCAGTTCTAGGGCATTGTTTTTATGTTTCCCAGTGAGTTTAACTGGAAGTGGACCAGTGAGCTTGTTTCTTCCCAAGTCGGGTTTTATTCCGACTTGGATTAGACCAATATGGACATAATTAAACTTTTTTTCTTTTAAATTTTTTAAAGTTTTTTCTAAAAACAAATGAATTGTTTCAAAAGGTTTTGAAAGTGTTATATCTCTTTCTTCAGTCTTTATAACGTAGTCACTTTTTAAAAAATCAAGTTTTTTGGTTTTGTAAATCATGTCTTTAGAAACTTTGGGTAATTCCCAACAATCAATTGAGAGGGACCATCCAGATATGAGCGGACTAACTGAGAACCGACCTGTTATCCATCCACTGACAAGAGCGGGATGGTCCCTATGGCTTGACTAAGTAAATAAACATAATGAAGAATCTCCTACAAATGAAGAATAGAGAAATCTACCTATGGCTTGACTGAGTAAATAAACATAATGAAGAATCTCCTACAAATGAAGAATAGAGAAATCTAAATTATATATATATATATATATATATATATATATATATATATATATATAAGGCCTGCTGGTAATCCTAGTAGGAAAATGACAAGCAATGGTTTTTGAAATTGGCGGGAAATGTTTTTGTTTTATGGAGTTGGTCACCCCATTGCTTTGGGCTTAAGACTTTAAGAATAGTAGTTGTAGAATAGGCTGGCTCAGAATGAGCTTCACTATGAAAGAAATGCTTGAATCTTACAGATTCAGTATACTCAAGAATGCTTTGGTAGAAAGACTGGGGTTTTGACAAATCACATGGTTTGAAAAACCAGCCTTTCGGGAAAATCTTTGTAATTGCTTGAAATGGATCAGAATGATAAAACTAATCTTCCATAGATAAAACATTTTGATAACAGGTTTTATTAATCCAATCGAAGATTTTTGCGAAAGCTTTGATTGAGAAACAACTATTTGTGAAGAAAAGCTTTCACAAGAAATAGTTTCTTTGGAAGAGGAAGGTTTTGAAATTTCTTTAGAAATATATTTTTCTTTCTCAGGAATTTGAGAAAGAGCTTTATTTTGAGAAATGTTTTGTAAAGCTAATATAAGTTCAGGAGATTTTGAAATGGAATTCATCCATTCATTTACCTGTTCTTGTGAGGCAATGGCTTTAGATCGTGCTTCTTGGTCTTCAATCATATCAATCCATGACTTTATGGGAATGGCAGAAGAAAGCAATTTGTCTTTAGAAGGTGTTGTTTGGGATTCTTTAGAGGTTATTTCTGGTGTAGAATCTTTAAGGATGGCTTTACCTTTGTCTTTCTTTCTAAGCGGCATTATCTGTTTTGAAGAAATTCCCTAGTTAGAAAATCAGGGATAGAATTTGTATCTCCTTTAATAAACTCAATATCAAAATCAAAAACACTTAAAATAGCTTGCCATCGTGCAAAAATATGTTTTGATGCAATGTTTTGGACATCTTTTTCTAAAACATGTTTTGCAGCTTTGCAATCAATCCTAATTAGAAATTTTTTATTCAATAAGTCACCTTGAAATTTTGATATGCATAAAACTATGGATAAAATTTCTTTTTTGATAGTAGAATAATTCTTTTGACATTCATTCCAATGTGCAGAAACATATTGTACTATCTGTTCTTTATTGTTATCCACTTGCTTTAGTAGCCCTCCGTAACCTAAATCAGATGCATCAGTCTCAACAACTTTAGGTAATGTGGGATTTGCAAGGAACAAACAAGGAATATCCTTGACAGTGGCTTTTATTAATTTAACAACTTTAGTGTGCTCATCGGTCCAAGTAACAGGATGTTTCTTAAGTCTGTCATGCAATGGTTTTGAAATCTTGTTGATGTTAGGACAAAAATCTAAAACATAATTCAAACTTCCTAGAAATCTTTGCAATTGGGATTTGTCCAAGATTTTATCAGGAAATTTGTCTGTAAATGCAAGAGATCGCTCAATAGGTGTAATGGTTCCTTTGGAAATATAATGACCAAGGAACCTGACCTTTGTTTGGAACAAAGAGACTTTAGAACTAGAGATGGCTAAACCAGCCTTCCTAGTGGCAAGGTAGAAGGTCTTTAGATGTTTGAAATGTTGGTCAATTGTTTGGGAAAAGATCAATACATCATCTATATAAACTATGCAGAATTCAAAAAAAGGATTATAAATATCATTCATAATTCTTTGAAATTCTGAAGGTGCATTCTTTAAACCAAATGGCATAACAGTCCATTCATACTGACCAAAAGGAACAGTAAAAGCAGTTTTGTAACGGTCTTTTGGATGAATTTGAATCTGCCAAAATCCAGACTTCATATCAAATTTTGAAAAGATGAATGCAGAATGAAGTTTCTGGAGCAAATATTTTTTGTTATGTATTGGATACCTAATCCATTTTAATGCTTTATTGAGAGGTTTGTAATTTATAACCAATCTAGTCGTTCTTCTTTCTATCTCAGAATTTTTGTTGACCTAGAAAGCAGTACAAGACCAAGGAGACCTGGATTTGACAATGAGACCTTTAGATTCTAAATCTTTAATTTCATTTCGGCAATGTTGTTCCAATTCCATGTTCATCTGGATTGGACGTGCTTTAGTGGGTATTTGTTTTTCATCAAAAGAATTTTCATAAGGCAAATCAACCAAATGTTGTTTTCTGTTCCAAAAAGCATATGGTAGATCAGCACATATTTCTTTTTCAATAAGGGCTTTAAAATCAGAGATTTTTCTTTGTATGAAGTCACTTTGAAGTTGATTTTCAATTCTGTGCAAGTTTAAATCTCTCTTTATGTCAATCAAATCATTATGCTTGGATTTGAGAAGTGCATTTATTTGGTTCTGATAAACAGAACAGGCTTTAACAATATTCAACAATATTCAAGTTCCTTGTTTTAGGCTTTTCAATAAAAGGAAAAACAAGTTTCTTGGATTTTGCTTTAAAGGATATACTATCGTAATTGACAGTATAAGGAGTAATAAGATTAATAAAGGGGGTTCCTAAAATAACATTATGGTGTATGTCATTTGTAAGAATAAAAGAAGTTTTAAATTTAAAACCATTATTATGTATAGAAGCATCAACTTTTGATTTCACATTAAGTTTTGAATTGTTGGCGGCAGAAAGTCTTTCATTTGTTTTTTCATGAAATTTTCTGGGGACAATATCTTCTCTAATACAATTTAAATCAACACTGGTGTCAAAGAGAGCAACAGTGTCGATTTCGAAATCTTTAGAAATGATCAAGGTAATTTTGATTAAATATTTTCTTGTGGTGATTTGTTTTAAGACAAACAAAAAATCATTAGGAGGTAGAAATGGCTACAATCCAAGGCTAAGAATTGGTTTTATTGCCCTTCAACCAAATCGGGACTTATGACCAAATGCTACCAAGGCACCAAAAGTAACACTCACCACACCAAGAAAATTAAACCAAACTACAAGTCTTTATACCATAAAATCTTTGATCTATAAAACACTATCCTCCCCTTGGCTCTGATACCAGGAGATAACGGATCTGAGAGGATGCGTAAGTCTTTGAAAAACTTATAATTAAAGAAAATAAGTAAAACAAAAGAATAGTACGTGGCGTTGTTCTACCGCTGTGACGGAGTCCTTGATAAATCAATCAAGATATTTAAACTTCCTTTGGACCAGTAGCCCGCACACTGTGGTTTCCAGCCGATATACTAAATTCTTTTAAAATGATTTTATAAATTAATTTTTTCTCAAATCAATCACAAGGCTCATAGATAATACCAGATCTGGATCCCAGAAATGGTATTCTGATTGAATGGAGGGAGAAGAGAAGATACAACTGAAGTCAGAGATCTGGTCTCTTTGCTTCAGAGGAACGTAACAGTTTGTATAAAATTAAAAGACAGAAATTTAAACATGCTTTGTAATGGAAATTGCTTTATTCAAATAGAAGGAACAAACTTACATATTGCTTTAATCTCGAAGCTTAATCCAGAAGCTTTACAATAGGAGATGTTTTGTTACAAAAGAAAAGGAAAATTCAGAAGATAGGAATAATTTCCTTGAAATCTTCAGTTCATGTTTTTCCTTGAGAGAGAGATTTCGAGAGAATTCTTGATAGAGAAAGAAGTGATAAGAAGTGATGAGTCTAAGTCTTCATCCCCTTCTTTTATACAAAAATTTAAAATTTAAAAGTAAATGTTACAGTTGGTCTTCACGTGCAATGATGGGAGATGGGGTCTGCCAAAAGGGAAAAGCAGCGCTTGCAATCGAGGAACGTGGGAGACAGCAATTATAACATTTATCTTGTCTTGATTCTTTAAACGTGGGGAACACCATTATGAAAAGCATCTGCAGTCTTGATAATTGCAAAATGGCTTCACATGGGTACAGTCTTGAGAAGGCTCCAGGATTTGGAGGAGAGAAATGTCTTCACAATTTTTCCCGTAAAGGGTAGTGAGTAGAGGAAGACAGTATCTCAAAAAATACATACGACAGAGAAATGTCTTCTCAATTTTTCCCATAAAGGGTACTGAGTAAAGGAAGACAGTATCTCATAAATGACAAAAGAAAATACAAATGGTAAACACAGGGAATTGAAAAATACAAGAATGGAAAATTACTTTTACTTTTTTTTTTTTACATCAAATTATTTACAATGCTTTATTGGAGGAAGAATCCCGAAGCAATCATCTTCGTTATCATCTCCAAGGGAAATGAACGGTTGTTCTTCATCTTCTTCTTCTTCAGTGGAAGAGTCAACAACAGATGGCTCGGATCTAGAAGCAAGGAGTTGTTGCATCACTTTAAAATACTCTTCTTCAGACTTTGCGCTGGCCAAAAGAGATTGGGCCTTGGATCTTTGAGCAAGAAAAGTATTATGGGCTTTAACATCTTCTAATTTTGGGGCGAGGAGGCCCTTTGAAGAAAGCCAAGCTTGAACAGTAGCTTCTGTTAATTTTGACTGTTCATCGAATTTTGACCACCATTTGACTTTGAAGGTTCTTTGTAAGATGAGTTGGGCTTCTTGAGTGTGGTAGTTAAAGTTCCACATCCAAACCCAAGGTAGAAAGAAATTGGTACAAAAACAAAGAAAAGGGGGAAACCTCTTTTCGGACTCAGAAGGAGCGTAATGGGCTTTAAAGAGATTTAGACATCTAATGGCATTTGGAGTTAAGATGTCTGGGCTTGGGCCAAAGTAATTCCACCATTGTTGGAACCAAATTGGAAGGCTTTGCACGGTTATTTTTGAATTAAAGAAAAATAACCAGGAGTGGGTCTTTTTGGGGTTTTGAATAAAAAATGGTCTGCAAGAGAAGAGTTTCATCTCTTTTTGACTGAAATTTGTGTTGCGTGCTAAACGCAGAATTCATGGCTTTATAAGATATTTTGAAAATTAGAGCTACAGGGACAGATCCCTCGATCATGTGATAATTATGGGTTTTGATTTGTAAAATCATGCTTTTCAAAATATTTTTATCTTTTAAAGAGACTGTTATGATTGGATAACAGTTGAACGAAATAAAACCTTTACACATACTTGATTCTCTACTAAGTTGATTCTATACTACTTAGTAGAGAATCATCAAAAGAGATGATTCATCCATCTCTTAGGACAGCAAGTATAGAAGTATTAAGACCTTCTTTAGTCAATGATTTTATACCAACTTGTATTAAGCCGATATGAACATAATTAAAATTCTTTTCTTTTAGCTTCTTTAGAGATTGTTCTGAAAACAAGTGTATTGTTTCAAAAGGTTTTGAAAGGGTTATATCACGTTCTTCAGTTTTAATGACATAATCATTCTTCAAAAAATCAAGCTTTTTTGTTTTATAAATCATTTCTTTAGAAATCTTTGGAAGTTCCCAACAGTCAATGGCTTTATTAAAATCTTCAATTACAAATTCTTCTGAATTTACAACATTTCTTGAATCACTAGTTCTTCCGGAGGAAGATCTAGAAAAGGATGATGCTCTACAGAGCAGAGAATCCATGGGTAGAGACCTATAATCTAGTTCTAATTCTGTAGGAATGGCTGGTGTATATATATATATATACACGAGTTTCTTCAGGTTTCCTGACCAAGGAAATTGCAAATTTTACTTCGAGTAACTTTCAAGAATTTCAAGGATGACAATTGAGATAGAAATTTAGGCACCGGTTCTGTCAAATTATTGTTCGACAAGTCCATAAAAGAATGATTAAAAACAATTAGTCAATTTCATTCCAACATTATTTCATATGTTGGATACTTAACTACTGTCAGATTTGATCAGATACTTACAGAGATGTAAGCATTTTGAAATTGGTAAGATAATGGGCAAAACCCCCGCAATCCACTCATAGATAAATTTCTGGTTGAAATTCAATCATTCATTGACAAATTTCTAGTTGAAATAATAATCTAGACTAGACAAAATATGTTATTGCTAGCCTGAAGACTCAAACAAACAGTGAGGTAATTCTAGGTGAATCATCATTGGGATAGCTGCAATTAAGACCCTTCCATAAGTAATCTTGAGGAGCACATGGATCTGCTTGCAAATTTTTCTTCAATCCATGAAATTGGTGAATCATCATTGCTACCATTAGCATCAACAGCGTCTGATGTTGGTCCCACTCATGCAAATTATACGGCCACCTGACCCGATCATAAGCATCATCTTTATACCAGAGGCGTATTGCACAACAATTTAGCAATGATTTTACGTAAAAATGTCCAACCTCAATGTATGTACCATTTGATGTGAAACCAACATCCAGCCGCAATGGTAGTTCCAGCGAGCCAGTGTTGAGTTATGTAAGTATTATTTTTCCGAGGCCTTAATTCCAATGCTGATATGAACGGAGTCCCTTGTTGGTATTCACGAGACAAACGGATAAATAATCCTATCAGAGTACATGTATAATCTCCTAAGAAAAACCAGCGGATACATTTTCTATTTTTATTATACCCCACAATTTAGGTAAAATATCCACTAAAATCTAGTAAAATATTTTGCTTATCGTAATTTCCATGTATGAAAGTGGTTCTGATTAGATATTTACTATCCCTAGTAAGATTGAATCTGTAACAGTTTCTTATCCCATCAGGAAAGCTTCTGAGACTCCACACTTGTTGTTGCTTCGCTCTTCTGTATTGAAATAATATACTCTTTGCGAGACCAGTTTCTATGTAATTTGTATCAGAAATATATTTTAATTTTGTTGAGGCTTCAGTGTAGCTAGAACCTTTTGGTAACCACAATCCAAGCTAATGAATTCTGACAGAAATAAATATGCACAGAAAAAGTAATTTAGCCTCAAGCTATTACCTGTCACAAAAGGTATATAATATTATGAACAAAATTATGGTCCTAAAATTGACAGCTGCAAACTTGCTTCATGTTGAGAATAAACAATGGCTGCAAGATGGAAAATGCATAGACATAATAAGACAAATTGCTGAAACATTTCCATTGTCAGCTTTCTAATTTTTTTTTTCTCTTCGTAGAACAAGCATCATCTGACAATTTGTAATAAAATTTTGAAGAAGTGTAAGAGGAAATTAATAGAAAATAGTTTGGTGACGTTGTCAATTGTGCTCTTCTATCTAGATAGCAGTAATGCGCTTGGAAAATGTTTCAATCAACATAATAATATTTTATTGCTTCATTAGTTAAATAATTTTACTTTTTTGAAGAAGTGTACTGTGTAATTTCTCATATGTGATGATCCCATCTTGGTTTCGCCGAGAAATATGGCGTAGTTGATTGAAAAATGGAGTTCTAAGAAAGTTTTGAGAGGAGGGAAGTGCGACTTGGAATCTGTTGAGTTGGGTTTGTTTGGTTTTGAGAGAGAGACAGGGTTTTAGGACAAAGAAAGGACATCAACTTTATTACGTACATAAATGTTTACTTTAGAGTAATGATATAGTCACAAACTCTTATACTAATTTATTTTGTACAAACTGATGTGGAATTATAAGATTGGTTGAATTAAATATCACTTGCCCCACATAATTTATTTTTATTATTTTATATTTTCATTCAACCAATGAAGTAATGTCACATCCATTTGTACTAATTAAGTTTGTACAAGAATTTGTAGATGTATCATTACTCTTACTTTAATACAGTTGAATATAAATGAGTATTTTAAAAGAGGTGAAAAATACAATATATTTGGCCAGAATCTCAAATTAAATTATTCGGTTCTTTTTATATTGAACCGAACCGAATAAAGCCCAATAATCAAACCAATTTTTTTTGGTAATGAGGTTATAAAAAAACTTTAATTATATCATCTATATCTCCTAACTGTTGAAATAGTTAATGAAGCTGAACTTGGATCAAACCATGTGGGAGTATCAGCAGGAACATACTTGCTAACCAAGGAAGATGCTCACACGAGTAATGGATTGAAGACCACACGTACCAAGTCAGAAGATTCCATATGGCAAAATAGTTTTACATAGTTTCCGCAAGTGTTGTATGATGTAATGAGTTAGTTAGAGGTGTACGGTTGTGATCAAATCTTTAACAATTCATTTTGTGTGTTTGTAAAACAAATGAATAAGCTGGATGCTGAGCTAAGCAGCTATAAATACCAGCTAGATGTATTCTCAGAATTAGCTTAATAAAACAGTTACATATTAGCTTCTCTTATCTCTCTTCGATCTTCAAAATTCTTTCATGGTATCAAAGCTAGATAAGAAGCAATAATGGCGAATAATGAAAATCAAAACAGCAATGGAGCTTCAAGCTCTACCATAAACTCAAATTAAGTCTCAAACATCAGCACCTCTGTTCTCAACTCACTTGTGTTCAACACTCCTATTAAGCTCACTAACAAAAACTATATGTTATGGCGTTCTCAAGTTGTAGCTACTATCAATGCAAATGATCTAGAAGATCTGATTGACAGCTCAAAGGCTCCACCAAATTGAATGATGATCAACATTGACAGTGATAAGACTGTGATCACTACACCAAATCCACAGTTTCAAATCTGGAGGAGAAATGATCAACCTATGAGCTGGCTACTCTCAATCTTGAGTGAAGAAGTTCTGAGTGCTATTGTTCGAGCAAGATCATCACTAGATGTATGGCAGATCTTCGCTACTCAATTTCAAGCAAGATCCAGATCCAGAGTTCTACACTTGAGAACTCAGATTCAAACCACAAGGAAGGGATCGATGACAGTACATGAATACTATACAAGAATGAAAACTACTCTAGATGCATTAAGAGCAGCTGATAACAAAATGAGCGATGAAGATTTTATATTATGCTTGCTTGCTGGCTTAGGATCTGAGTATGACTCGATTGTTACTACAATCAATGCTCGGCCTGAAAGCATTGTGCCTTCTGATGTGTATGGAATGCTATTGAGTCATGAAAATAGGATTGAGCATCAACATTCTGTCAGACACATGGATTATCAAGCTAACCTAGCTTATCAGAGAGGAAATCAGAGAAGGGACTGGCAAGGAAAATTCAACTTCAATGGAAATAACAACAATTATGGTGGAAGACAACCTGGAAACGCAAATGGAAGGCAGTTTGGTGGAGGCAATTTTAATCAAAGCTCAAATGCATCTGATAAGATTAAAGGCAAAAGTCATATTAATGAAGAGGAACCTAAGGGACCTTGTTAGATCTGCTTTAAGAAGAATCGCACTGCTGCTCACTGCTAGTACATGGTCAAAAAGAATTATGTACCAAATCAAATGCCAAATCGAAGAAATGCTTATGTAGCTGAAAATTGAGGAAATAGATATAGTGCATGGTATCTCGACAGTGGAGCAACAAATCACATTTCAAATGACTTCAACAATCTCAACATTAGCTCAAAATACAAAGGAAGTGATCAGGTTGCAGTAGGTAATGGAGCTAAACTTAAAATAGTTTCTATTGGTCATTCATTGGAGCTAACCTTAAAAGAGCTTAAAAATGCAATTTCGGGTTTAAAAATTTGAATGAAATGGATTTGTTTGAGGCAAGAAAATCAATCCTAGAGATGAATGAAGCTAATTTATGATGTAGATTGAATTAAAGATCGGCTAAAGGAAGCTTGAAAATGAAGAGAGAGAAACGGGTAGAGTGAGAATTTTTTATTGTGTTTTATGTGGAGAATTGATGAAATGAAGTTTTAAGAGTGAAAATTGAAGGAGTAATGGATAAATAATGATTTGAGTGGTTGATTTTAACAAGAAAATGGGTGAGAAATGAAGAGATTTGAGAAAGAAAATGGAGGGGCACTATTCATGCGTGAATGAAATGATGAAGAACAAGTGAAGAAATGATGATGGGGAAGTGTTTAATGAAGATGAAATGCATGGGTATTAGTTTGAATGGTTGATTTGGGCATAAAAATGGATGAAAAATGAAGAGATTGGAAGTGAAAATGGAGAGGTGTTTCACGGTTTGGGTGAGAGAAAGAACAAGTGCAGAAAAATAACGAAGGAAGAAGAAGAAACAAAAAAAAATACACCAAACCCGCGACCAAGCGGCTAGCCGCTTGCTCTCGGGTTTGGGACAGTTTTCCAAGCGGCTAGCCGCCTGGTTGCTGTCCACCTGCACGCTACTTGCTTTCCGGCTAGTTTTGATTAATTCTGTGACCATTTTGTGATCCCGAAACATCTCAAGAGCCAATTTAATGCACGATTCATGATTTTAAACATTAAAAGATGATTAATTCAAACTAATAATTCATCCAACAACATATATTCATGAAGCACATAAGCATTCAAAAATTAATAAATCAAACACCTCATATATCTAACATGCTCAAACACTTCATAAACATTAACAATCATCAAGCAAACAATTTTATTAGATTCAATAACATAAATAAAGATGTTAATGCGAAAATTTCATCATCCCAAGTTCATGCCGAATTTTTGAAAATTGTTCTTCGCAAAGGGGTTTTGTAAAAATATCGGCAAGTTGTTCTTCCGTAGAGATGAATTCTAATGCAATATCACCTTTTTTTACATGATCTCTCAAGAAATGATGCCTAATCTCTGTATACTTGGTTCTAGAATGCGGAATGGGATTCTTTGAAAGATTTATGGCACTAGTATTATCACACTTGATAGGAATTTGTTCAAGATTAATACCATAGTCTTTAAGTGTTTGTTTCATCCAAAGTGCTTGTGCACAACAACTACCTGCGGTAATATATTCTTCCTCAGTAGTTGAGAGTGCAACCGAATTTTGTTTCTTGTTAAACCATGAAACAAGTGAATGACCTAGAAAATGGCAAGTTCCACTAGTACTTTTCCTATCGACCTTGTAACCGGCAAAATCGGCATCCGAATAACAAGTTAAATCTATATGAGTTCCTTTAGGATACCAAAGGCCAATATCTATGGTTCCACTCAAATAATGAAAAAAATTTTAACAGCAAGCAAATGAGATTCCTTGGGACATGATTGAAATCTTGCACACAAACATACACTAAACATGATATCGGGTCTACTTGCGGTTAAGTGAAGTAAGGATCCGATCATACCTCGATACTTTTTAATATCAACCTCTTTACATTTTTCATCTTTATCAAGCTTGATTGTTGTACTCATTGGACTATTCTTGGTATTTGATTCATCAATACTAAATCTCTTGAGAAAGTCTTTGACATACTTAGCTTGGTTGATGAAGATCCCCTCATTGTTTTGTTTGATTTGAAGACCAAGGAAATACTTCAATTCTCCCATCATGCTCATCTCAAATTCCTTACTCATACAAGAGGAAAACTCTTTGCACAAAGATTCATTAGTAGAACCAAAAATAATATCATCAACATAAATTTGAACAACAAGTATATCTTAATTTTTATTTTTAATAAAAAGGGTAGTATCCGCTTTTCCCATCAAAAAACCGTTATCCAACAAGAAATTTTTAAGCCTATCATACCATGTTCTAGGTGCTTGTTTTAATCCATACAATGCTTTTGATAACTTATAAACATGATTTGAAAATTTTTCATTTTCGAAACCAGGGGGTTGTTTCACATAAACTTCCTCCATAATATAACCATTTAGAAAAGCACTCTTGACATCCATTTGAAATAAAATAAAATCTTTATGACATGCAAATGATAACAACATCCTAATGGATTCTAATCTAGCTATAGGTGCAAAGGTTTCATCGAAATCGATTCCTTCTTCTTGGTTGTATCCTTGAGCCACTAATCTAGCTTTATTTCTTATAGCCACACCGGATTCATCCATTTTATTTCTAAAATCCCATTTAGTGCCTATAATGGATTGATGTTCCGGTTTAGGTACCAATTCCCACACTTTATTTCTCTCAAATTGATTTAACTCCTCTTGCATTGCTATAATCCAAGACTCATCATTTTCAACATCCGTAAAAGATTTTGTTTCAATTTGAGAAATAAATGCAGCATGCTCACTTGTGTTTCTAAGTGATGATCTAGTTGTAATACCTCTTGAAGGATCACCTAAAATTAAATCCTTAAGATGAGAAGAAACATACCTCTACTCCTTTGGGAGTGTTTGGGAAATACCTTCATGTTGTTCCATATTTGTTTGTTCTTCTAGTCTATCCTCTTGATTTTCTTGTGGTGCATTCTCTTGATTCTCTTTTGATGATTCTTCTTGTAATTCTCCATCTGCATCATCATTAACAACTCCTTTCTCCACAGAGGAGGAGTTAGATTCATCAAACGTAACATGCATGGATTCTTCCATAACTAAAGTTCTTTTGTTATAAACTCTATAAGCTTTGCTTGAGTTTGAATACCCAAGAAAGATGCCAACATTAGATTTTGGATCAAATTTACCAAGGTTGTCTTTTGTGTTTAAAATAAAACATTTATATCCAAAAACTTTGAAATAACCAATGTTGGGTTTTCTATCTTTCCAAAGCTCATAGGGAGTTTTATTGAGATGAGGTCTAATCAACACTCGATTTAAAACATAACAAGCGTTGTTGACGGCTTCGGCCCAAAAATATTTTGGTAATGCATTTTCATTTAACATGGTCCTAGCCATTTCTTGAATAGACCTAATCTTTCTCTCAAAAACTCCATTTTGTTGTGGAGTCCTAGGTGATGAAAATTGATACTCAATACCAAAATCATTACAAAAATTTTCAAATGCACGATTTTCATACTCTCCACCATGATCACTTCTAATACAAGTAATAGAATAACTCTTTTCATTTTGAACCTTTTTACAAAAAATTCTAAATGCATCAATGGCATCATCCTTATTAGCTAAGAATAATACCCATGTGTATCTAGAATAATCATCTATAATTACAAATGTATAAAATTTGCCACTTAAACTAGCATATCTAAAAGGTCCAAACAAATTTATGTGAAGTAATTGAAGAGGTTTTGAAGTAGATGTATGATTCTTGTTTTTTAAAGAGGTTTTGATTTTTTTTTCAAATTGACAAGCTTCACAAATTCTATCCTTTTGAAAACCAATTTTTGGAAGACCTTTAACTAAATCATTTTTTGAAATTTTTTAAATTAAATCTATGCTCGCATGTCCTAGTCTTCTATGCCATAACCAACTATCATCATGCAATGCCGAAAAGCATTTATCATGAGTAGATGCACACTCTATATCAATCGTGTAAACATTGCCACATCTATTTCCCATAAATAAAATTTTCCTATCACATGCATTCTCAATAACACATCTTGATTTATCAAAAGCAACTTTATAACCTTTGTCACATATTTGACTAATGCTAACAAATTGTGTTTCAAATTTTCAACGAAACACACATTTTCAATTAGAGTTGAAGAAACTTTACCAACATTACCAATTCCGAGAATTTTTCTTTTTGAGTTATCTCCAAAGGATACATCTCCACCATTTTCAATTTTGGTGAAACTTGAGAACCATGCGTAGTTTCCGGTCATATGCCTAGAACATCCGCTATCCAAGTACCATTTATTTTTCTTTTTCTTCGAGCCCTACAAAGAAAATCTTATGTCTTAGGTACCCAAACCTTTTTGGGTCCTTGAGCGTTAGCAACGGTTCCTTTTGGAACCCAAATCATTTGACACCATAATATACATTCATTTTCACGGGACATCTATATTTATGTGACCATTTTGATTACAATAATGACAAACAATCTTATGATCACTTGTGGAGGCAGGTTTAACAAAATAATTCTTATAATACTTTTGCTTCAAGTTAGGCTTATACCTAAGTCTTCCTTTATCAAAAACACATTTTTGAGAGTTAAGCATGTTATCCAACATCTTTTGCCCATTTGTAAATTTAGAACAACGTTACTAAGTTCAATATTCTTTTTCTTGAGCATTTCGTTTTCCTTTTCAAATCATCTACATGTGACTCTAAATGCTCATGTGAAGTGCTAGGTTTTTCATTTGATAATGCAACTCTATTATGCAAGGTTTTATTCTCTAATTCTAATCCTTTAATCTTCTCATTCAATGACTCATTGCATTTTTGCATGGCATCCTTTTTATTTGTAAATTCTAGTACTTTCTTTTTAAGGCATGCATTCTTTTTACCAATTTTCATTAACTCATCATGTATTTCTTTAAAAGCATCATACAATCCATCATAGGTTGGATCACTTATCTCATTGAGATCATCATCATCTCCTATTGTCATAAGTGCTAGGTTTGATACTTCTTGCGATTCTTCTTCATCGCTTGAATCTTCATCGCTATCATCCCAAGTAGCAACCATAGCTTTCTTCTTGAGTTTGTTGAGAAGTGGGCATTCCGATCTTATTTGGTCGGGCTTTTTGCATTCATAGCATATGATTACCTCTTTCTTCTCCTTTTGGTTTTTGAAGTTTCTAAATTTTCTTCGGTCACTGGTTTTCTTAAAAAATTTTATGAACCTCCTTTCTAGCATAGCCAACTCCTCATCATCCGGCTCACTTTCTCCATCACTCTCATATTTTGTGGCTTTGAGTGCAATATTTTTCTTCTTTTCCTCATTTCCTCTTTCGGCTGCCAAATCTTCCTCATAAGAAATAAGAGAACAAATTAAATCATCAATAGGTAAGATATTCAAATTTTTAGCTTCCTCAATGGCAGTCCTTTTTGGTCTTCATTCCTTAGGTAACGACCTAATGATTTTCTTAACTTTCTCGCTATTTGAAAAGGTCTTTCCAAGGGCTCCTAGAGTGTTTACTATGTCCATAAATCTAGTATACATAGAATACAAACTCTCATTTTGTTCCATTTGGAATAATTCATATTGCCGAGTGTACCTACTAATTTTAGACTCTTTCACTTGATTCGTGCCTTCATAAACAACTTCAAGTTTGTGCCAAATTTCATTAGCACTTTCACAAATAGACACTTTATGAAACTCTTTCTTATCGAGTGCACAAAACAAAGCATTCATGGCTTTGGAATTTAGAGAAGTTTTTCTATTTTCCAATTCATTCCATTCCCGTGAAGGTTTTGGAATGTCTTCCCCGAATTCATTTTTAGTCAAAGGCATAAATGAGTCATCACATACAACTTCCCAAATTTCATAATCTAGTGCTTGTAAATAAATTTTCATCCTAGTTTTCCAATACGGGTAGTCATTTCCGTCAAAGAATGGTTGCCTAGTTATGGATTGTCCTTCCCTAAAGGTTGAATCATTATGGGTTTCCATGGATCTTTTACTCTAGATGGTTAAGTCCTAACAAGAGAACCAAACTCTGATACTAAATGAAATGCAAGTTACGCAACCTAAGAGGGGGGTGAATTGGGTTTTTAAAAATTATGCAATACAATTCACACAAAAAATTAATCTAACGCCTTAATGGAGTAGAAAACAATAAATTCAAACAAGCATAAAAATAAAAGAGTAAGGGAAGAGAAAAACAAACACACAGATTTTTACGTGGTTCGGCAATCCCCGCCTACGTCCACGCCTCCAAGCCAACGAAGCTTGAGGATTTCACTATCCAAGCCTCCCAAGGCTTCAAGTTCTTACAATTGACTTCCAAGATGTCAATGAACCTTTACAATCAAGAGATTATCTCCCCAATCTTTTTACCCCAAGTGTTTCTCACACTAATAAACTCACAATTTGATAAGTAATAAAAATTACAACAAAAACTCTCTTTAAGAGTGGATATGCAAATAATAGCTCAACAATGATTCAATCAATGATGATTTACATTTTGGAAGCTCAATATATGTTGTATGATCTTATATTTGCTTGCATTATTTCTTAGAATGAAGTTTGAGTTGAGTTTTTATAGTTAAAGCCCGAAAACTAGCCGTTATAGGTAAATTCCCACGCCCAAGCAGTTAGCCGCTTGATTTATCTGGCTAGCCGCTCAGAAACAGTGATATTACCGTTATTTTTGAATTTTGCTACAGTAATATTGTTCACTAAAATTATATTTTGGCCCAAGACTTTCTATAATTATACTATGGATCAAATCATCATAAAACTGTACAAATAGGTCCAATTTCAGAATTTCTTAAAAATAGTTCACTTTCTAAAACTTTTTAAAATTATGATATGGCCCCAAAGATATTATTATTTCACAAAAATGTCCATTTCAACATAATATCCATATTTTTCAAAGTTCTCAAAATCTTTCGCTTTAGTCCAAAATATTCATAAATTATAGTATGGCCCAAAACATTTGAAATGTTTGTAAAAACGTCCAACTCTGATATTTAATAATAATAGTTATTAAAATCAAAGATTTCAAAACTTAGCATTTAAGTCCAAATTACTCAAATCCACAAAATACTTTACTTTATAAAAATAAAACCTTTTAGTTTATGAAAAGTATTTACTTAAATTAATCTCTAGAGCTTCTCAAATGCTAAATCATGCATCAATTAAATCATACCGGCTTTACAAGAATTTATCGCACTAATTTATTCGTTGAGCTCTAAACTTTATTCTTGATTTCGCCGTTTGTCCGTTGAGTGTCTTGAGCTTGATTTCACTTGATTCACTTGCATAAATATTACTCTAAAAAAACTAGTGAAAATGTGAAATACAATATCTATTAAATCACTTAATACTAATTTTTGTTATCATCAAAATTACATTATGAGTAGCCCTTTAGGCTAACATCTAGTACTATCTCAGACCAAATATCTAAAGGAATTACTTGCAAAGTTTGACTTACAAAACTGTAATGGAGCAGATACTCCACTTGCAACAACTGATAAGTTGAGTAAATTTATGGGAACCAAATACTCTGATCCTACTCAATAGAGAAGAACTATTGGAGGAACTGCTACAAAAAGAACATAGATGACGTTTAAATTAATCTTATGATGACGAATTAAAATTAGTCATCTTTGTAGCAGTCATCTAAAACTAGGTACAAAAAATGACACGCAAAAAGAGTCATCTAATGAGTACTATAGATGACTCATTTCTCCAAAAGCATTCATTTGAACTGTCCTTTCTTTTAATATAAATGACTCATTTTAAGTAATGAAAGTCAACAATAGGCATCATACTAATAAGAATAGATTACTAAAGATCTCAAATGTCTGTCATTATATTATTATTATTATTATTATTATTATTATTATTATTATTATTATTATTATTATTTATGCTAACATGTAGTGCAATAAATTATTTTGAAAGGCTATATATAAAAATAAATATTCATTAAGCAATTGCAATAATCATGTATAGATCTGGTACATTACAAATAATACTTAAAAATATTGCATTTATAGTTCCCAAATTAAAGTAACTAGATATCTAAAACTCCGTTTTCTTAAAAGAAAAATATTACATTCCTCACAAGATCAACAAAATGCGGCCATCCTGTTGATTACTTCAATAATCATGCCAAAGCCAAGGAGACTTGGAGAGTGGAACTTTTTCACGAACCTTCCTTGACTACAACATCAAAATAATTGAAATAATTTCATAAGTTCTTTTAGTGTCTTATTCAAAACAAGGACAATAACAAAGATAGAGATAAAAAATATTCTGTCATATGTGTTACAAAATTTCACAAATACTTGAATAATTTCAAAAATCCTTTTACTAACCTCGCAAAATCATTGTGTAACAAAATTTAGCAAAAACTATTATGCCATATGTACTTTGCCTATTTCATTCTTACTTCATCAATATCCTCTTGGGTGTAACGATCTCATCCAACAAACTATATATCATATACAAAATAGTCAATATTAATACATGCATCAACGTTATCAAATCTATAAATTTTAAAAGGATAAGTGAATGACTACCGAGTTTTTCTCCATGCAAAATCTAATTATTATAACTTTCACCTATATTATTCATCAACAGTCTGATGTTTCACATTTCCAGATTTCATATATGAACATAGTGTGTGATTAGAATTCTTTGCATGAATCATTGCAAAATTTAGAAATCTTCCAACACTAATCTCCTTTTCTTTTGATCTATCCAGGACATCCAACATATATCAATTCTGAATGCAGAATGTTAATATATCATACTAAAATAATTTACATAATCTCTTCATGATTGTCGATGTCCTGATTTAAGAAAAGTAAAACGTAGAACCTTGATATTATTATCCTAGCTTAATCACATCAATAAACATTTGACTAACTAAAGCACAAAACACAGTAGATTGAACAACGCTTGTTGGACACGAAGTGTCAAAGACTAAAGCACAAAAAATCGATAGCTACGACTGAGCGTTTGCATTAAGTGTTGAGCATATAAAATATTTTGGTATTTGTATCTTCCTTAAAATATGCACATATAAACATTACAACCTCCTTATTTTCAATATTTGTTATTCAAACATGAATAAATTAAATAAACCAAAAAAGAAACACAGCACTTGTAGACCACCCACAAACAAATAATCTATCACTTTTTTTCACAATCATGATTTTTTTTGTGAAACATAAACATAGATTTTATTAACCATCATAATACGAGTACAAGAAGTATAGTAAGAGATCACTTTACCGATTTAGTTCTCAATTTATAGAAACATCATTACAATACATAATTGATGAAGCCTTTACTTGCACACTAAAGAGCAAGATGAATTAAGTTTACATATCTATACAGGGACATCTCCATAATAATGTGCACAATAACTTAGAGCTATATGAGATATGCATTTTCAGCTCCTTTTAATTTCTCTCTACCACTAGATTTAACTCTTCCAACCAGTACAACAATGGATCCTTTGCAAAGATCAAATTTTTTAGGCTTGAGATTTTCCAGAGTTGAACTATGAAAGCTTCAAATCTTGAATCAAACCACCACATAACAACTAAAATAAACAAAAGCAACCACAAATCGACTAGATAAACAACTATAAAGTGAGATTTGGCTGGAGAGAAACAATCCTAGATTTTAGATCTAGATGGATATGAAACCTCTCATAAAAAGGGAAGAAAAAAACTATAAAAAAAGTGAAAAAAAAAATCGCCCGACATAGAGAAAGAAGCAAATGTTCACAAGCATGATGAAACAAAAGAAAAAGAAAGTTCCTTTTATGTGGAGATGAAAACTTTTAAAATCCAAGATGGAAGGTGGACAAATGCATCAATATTTTACTTGTTAGTGTTGTGGTCCCAAGTTTTACAACTTTCTCCTTAAAACGTGTGGTCGAGCTTTAAGATTTCTTCTTTCTCCTCGCTTCAACCATTTGTGAATAGTTAGGGTTTACTATTTTGGGGCTATATAAATAATGGGTGAAATTAGGGGTTTACAAATTGGAAATCAAAGGTAAAAAGATATTTTATGTGGGGGAAAGGGAATTTTACGGATAAAGATCGTGAAATTTCAGAACAATTGATGGAGACAGAGAGAGTTGGCATTTTGTTGGAGACAGAAAATAAAAAGGGAAGTTTGAGTTTTTATACTTGAAAATAAATGACCAATTTTAAAAATAAGGTCACCTTTCATTTAATTAAAGATGACTTGCTATTTAGTGATGAGTCAACTTTATATCGTAAGTAAAAATAATCTTATAATAGATGACATTCAAAAATAAACAAAAGTCATCTAAACTAATAGATGACAGTTAATAGCACGCGGGCCATCTATAACATGTCATCTTTGTCATTTCTTGTAGTAGTGAGGACTTCAGTATGGTGTACTTACTGAAATACTAACTAGGCAACCCAAGAGGGGGGTGAATTGGGTTTTTATAAAATAATAGACTAAAAATAAATAATTATGCAAATTCAAAAACGAAATAAAAGCAATAATAAATAAATTTGATCACAAATTAAAAGGATAGGGAAAGAGAGAATCAAACACAACTATGTTTACGTGGTTTGGCCAACCTCGCCTACGTCCACGCCTCCAAGCTTTCTGGGCTTGAGGTTTTCACTAAGCAAGCCTCCAAGGCTTCAATTGCTTACACTTGACTTCCAAGGTGTCAATAACCTTTACAATAAGAGATTATCCCCAATCTCTTAACCCAAGTGTATCCCAACACTCACAATCCCCCAAAATGAAAGATTACAATTGTTTTTCTCTCACACTATATTTAAGATTACAAATCAAAGCTCAAAGTGTGAATAGATGAAGTGAAACTATGTTTCTAGCTCTTGTGAAGATTGCAAACTCGAGTATAAGCTCAATGGTTGTGTTGTGATCAGTCTTCTTTGAATTTGAATGAGCTTATTTATAAGTAGAGCTAAAAAACTAGCCGTTATGCACTGTCGGCAAGAAAATGGTTCACCGTTTATTGGTTAACGGTTAACCGTTTGCGCGAGTTAATGTTACCGTTGGGCCAGATTTCAAATAAACGGTTTGCCGTTAATATTACCCTTTCGCCGTTAGCGTCCAGAGACCTGCAAAATGAATACCCGTTATCTGTTTCAAGTAAACGGCTAAGGCTTTGCGTGAAACGATTCTCTGAATGTTATCGGTTAACCGTTTGTAAATAAACGGTTCACCGTTAGTGTCCAGTAACCTGCAAAAAGAACAATTGGTTATCCGTTTAAATAATCGGCTAAGGACTTGTGTGAGATAACTCTCTGGATATTATCGGTTAACCGTTTGTAGTAAACGGTGCACCGTTAATTTCCAGTAACCTTGCTATTTTCCGTTCTTCACTAACGGTTAGAGCTTAGCAGACTTTTGCTCTCTAGTCTTAATCGGTTAACCGTTTGTAATAAACGGTTCACCGTTAGTTTCCAGTGACCTTGCCATTTTCCGTTCTTCACTAACGGTTAGAGCTTAGCAGACTTTTGCTCTCTGGTCTTAATCGGCTAACCGTTTGTAATAAACGGTTCACCGTTAGTTTCCAGAAACTCATTTTAAACCAGATTTTTGCAAAGAATCTTTTTCCAATTTAAAAGTATCTTTTATAAGCATGAATGGAGCAGTTTTTATGACTTCCATTTGTTAAGAAATAACTCCATTATTTTTATCAAAAATCATTTAAAGTTTGTTATTATCAAAATCAATATTATTAACATATTTATGTTAACAATCTTCCCCTTTTTTATGATGACAAACTTTGTTAAAAAATTTGGCTCCCCCTCAATATATGCTCCCCCTTAATGTATGGCCAAATTAAGAAAAGGTCAATAATAAAAAGATTTTTGCTTAAGTGAGCATTTTTAGAAAACATCATCTTAAAAATTTTCCCATTTACAAAACATTTTCAGATGCATCATTTCATTTCAAGTTCATTCTAAATATTTTCAAAAAAAATATTTTCAAAATCACTCTGAGGTTCCCAAATTATCTCCCCTTTCATCATCAAAAAGGAACAAGAGAAAAGAAAGAAATGCAAGAGCGAGTTTTGGACCTTTTGGCGAGCAAAAATTTGGGCAGAGTTTCCCCTTAAAAATGAGTAAAACCATTTATTCAAAAGAGAGAAAAACACTTCCAAAATGTCATAATAATCAACTCCATCACCAACTCAACAACACCATAAGCAAAGCAACACTTCAATAAGCAATCAATCTACAATTCATATCAATCTCAACCAAAATATCCAATATCAAGAGTAAGCATAAAACCACGTCATCCACATTCATAAATAACATATAGCAGTAAAAATATCCATGTCAAAATGCAAACGATCAAAACATGAACTATATGTGCGAAAATAAAATCCAGAAACTAATGAGGAGGTGGAGGAGAGGATGAGCTCCCCGGATCATAACCAATGATGCCGAGAAGGATGCGCTGAGCATGGATGATCTCAAGCTGATGATCGATGCTCTACCGCTGGAAAGTATCAAAATCAGAGCGCAGCTGCTGGAGATCTCGGGAAAGGTCAGAGCGTAGCTGCTGGTGATCTCGAGAAATGGTGTCCAACCGATCAAGAATCAGCTGCTGCATACCGGCTGAAACGGGTGGTTGAACTGGAGCTGGAGATGGCATAGAGGCAGCTGGCTCCGCAGGAACAGCAGAAGGCTGCTCAGGCGCAGCTGATGGCTCCGGAACAGCTGAGGGCTCAGGTGCAGGTGGTGGCTCAGAGGCTGATGGAATGTCAGCATCTGCGACACGCACCTCAGGGTCAATGTCAACTGGAGGTCGAGGAACAAATCGGCGACGCGGAGGAGGTGGCTGAGCTCCTAATCTAAAGTCAGGAAGCTTATCGGGAGGATAGATGTCATTAAGCATCCTATCGTCCTCCGGAGCTATCAAGGTATCCCGGTTTTTGGAGCTGCTGGTTTTGATCCACTTCCCATTCCTCCAAGAAAAACCAATACTCGTCATTGCCTCGGGACCAATCCTTTTAGTCTCCATATGTCCCGTATCTAGAAGAGGCACACCAAATTGGCGCAGTATCTTAGTGATGATACTACCATACGGAAGCAAGCGGTGATTAACCACAGGGGTACTCAACATATGACGCACAATGATGTACGAGAGGTTTATTGGACGATCTGAGAGTAGGCTGTCCAAGATGCCTACGTCCAACCTCGTGACCTTATCCGTGTGACCCTTCCGAGGAGTCACTATGTGCTGAAGAATAGAATGCAAAATACGGACTTGAAGAGGTAAAAGCTGAGACCGAAAGGGAAGTAAGCAAATATCATCAGTTAGGTCTCTACGGCGACATATATGTCGGACTGCATCCGTATGATGAAAATGATCAAAGTCTAGGATTTTTCGAGAGGTATAAATATCATGACCAGCACATGGGATACCAAGAAATTCAGCTAAATCCGCATCATCAAATTCAATTAGAACCCCACTAACTTGAGTAATAACCCTATGCTCATTACTATGGGAAATATCCATGTTGGAGTAAAATACTCGCACCAAGTTAGGATAAATACGCTCACTAAAGTTAATAGCCGACTCCCAAGGCATAAGCATATCCCGAACATTTCTATTACACACAACTAAGTTCCGGAAATCATTAGGATTAACACAAGAGGAGTCAAGTACCTTTCGCCCATCGAAGCGGTCCTCGAACCGTTTCGCCAAGGGATGGGTGGGGAAGTGAATTCTGGAGAATTCAGAGACTTCCCTAGACTGAAAGGGATGAGCATTAGGTGTAGATTTTCGCCGGACGGTTCTCCGAGGGTGTTCAGCCATGGAGGAATATGGTGGAGTGAGTACAGACGAGAAAGAAAAAAAAAATCGGTGATTTGGATGAGAAATGAGTAAGCAATGTAAATGGAATGCTCAATGTGGTTGAAAAATGGAACAAAACGGATCAAAACTGGATAAACCCAACTAGCGGTAGTTAGGGTTTGATTTTGGGAATTTTTGATTTTGGCTTGAATTTGAAGTTTTGAATCGGTGAAATTGTTTTAAAGATGATAGGAAATGATTTAATCGGTTGGATTTGTCACAACAAGCAAGAAAAAATGAAGATTTGAGGAAGAGGAAAGCTTCGGCTGCGCAGCAATGGAGGAAACGGTGAGAGGGTAACTGAAGAGGAAGAGGAGAAAGCCTTTGAACAATTTTAAAACGCGAAAACGGTTAACCGTTTATAATAAACGGTTAGAGGGTAACGAACAGAGGCTTGATACTGGGAAACGGTGAAAGCCTAAGAGCTTAACGGTTAAGGGGTAACACTTAGGAGAGTTACTGCCAACAAACGGTTCACCGTTTGTAGCAAACGGTGAACCGTTTGTAGCAAACGGTGAAAGAGTAAGAAGACAGACACAAAACTCGAGTTTCTGGAGTAAAACGATTCACCGTTTATGAGAAACGGTTATCCGTTTATTTTAACAGAATTTTCGCACATTTAATTTTAATATTCGGCCAGCAACTAATAAATTCCCAGATCATTTAATTGATCTAACAATATATTATGAGCCATTTTAATGCATGATTCATGAACATGTTTTCAACCAATTTATGCATATAATCAAGAAATAACAAGTCAAATTCATCATTTAACAATCAACCTCAAGCAATTCATGACCATTACTTCACAATTATAAATCAATCAATTCAGTACACTCAATAGCATGGATAGAGACATCAATGTGAAAATTTCATCATCCCAAGTTCATGCTGAATTTTTGAAAATTGTTCTTCACAAAGAGGTTTAGTAAAAATATCGGCAAGTTGTTTTTCCGTAGAAATAAACTCTAATGCAATATCTCCCTTTTGAACATGGTCTCTCAAGAAATGATGTCTAATTTCTATATACTTGGTTCTAGAGTGTTGAATGGGATTCTTTGAAAGATTTATAGCACTAGTATTATCACACTTAATAGGAATTTGTTCAAGATGAATGCCATAATCTCTAAGTGTTTGTTTCATCCAAAGTGCTTGTGCACAACAACTTCCGGCAGCTATATATTCAGCCTCGGTAGTTGAAAGAGCAACAGAATTTTGTTTCTTACTAAACCATGAAACAAGTGAGTGTCCTAGAACAAAACAAGTTCCACTAGTGCTCTTCCTATCCACTTTATGACCAGCAAAATCCACATCCGAAAAACACGTTAAATCTATATGAGTTCCCCTAGGATACCAAAGGCCAACATCTATGGTTCCAATCAAATAACGGAAAATTCTTTTAACAGCAAGCAAATGAGATTCCTTGGGACATGATTGAAATCTTGCACACAAACATACACTAAACATGATATCGGGTCTACTTGCAGTCAAATAAAGTAGAGATCCGATCATACCTCGATACATTTTGATATCCACTTCTTTACCTTTTTCATCTTTGTCAAGCTTGATGGTAGTACTCATAGGAGTGCTTTTTGCCGTTCCATTTTCATAGCCAAACCTTTTGAGTAGATCTCCCACGTACTTGGCTTGGTTTATAAAAATGCCTTCCTCGTTTTGTTTGATTTGAAGTCCAAGGAAGTACTTCAACTCTCCCATCATGCTCATCTCAAACTCTTGACTCATACATGATGAAAATTCTTTACACAAAAGCTCATTAGTAAAACCAAAAATGATATCATCAACATAAATTTGAACAATAAGTATGTCTTGGTTTTTATTTTTGACAAAAAGAGTTGTGTCCGCTTTTTCCATTGAAAAATTGTTATCCAACAAGAAATTTTTAAGCCTATCATACCATGCCCTAGGAGCTTGTTTTAAACCGTATAAAGCTTTGGATAACTTATGCACATGATTTGGAAGTTTTTCATTTTCAAAACCAGGAGGTTGTTTCACATAAACTTCCTCCATAATGTATCCATTTAAGAAAGCGCTCTTGACATCCATTTGAAATAAAATAAAATCTTTATGACACGCATATGCCAACAACATTCTAATGGATTCTAATCTAGCTACAGGTGCAAAAGTTTCATCAAAATCAATTCCTTCTTCTTGGTTGTAGCCTTGAGCCACTAGTCTAGCTTTATTTCTTACAACCACACCGGATTCATCCATTTTATTTCTAAATACCCATTTAGTGCCTATAATGGATTGATGTTCCGGACAAGGAACTAACTCCCATACATTATTTCTCTCAAATTGATTCAACTCCTCTTGCATTGCCATAATCCAAAATTCATCATTTTCGGCATCCGCAAAAGATTTTAGTTCAATTTGAGAAATGAATGCAGCATGCTCACATGTTTTCCTAAGAGATGATCTAGTGGTAACACCTCATGAGGGATCGCCTAAAATTACATCTTGAGGATGAGAGGAAACATACCTGCACTCCTTGGGGAGTGTTTGAGAAGTACCTTCATATTGCTCCACATTTTGTTCTTCATGATGCTCCTCTTGAACTTCATTTGTTGTGTCTTCTTGGTTGTCATTTGATGCTTCTTCTTGTTGTTCTTCTTCTGCATTATCATCAACAACTCCTTTCTCCGCAGAGGAGGGGTTAGACTCATCAAAAGAAACATGCATAGATTCCTCCACAACTAAAGTTCTTTTGTTATACACTCTATAAGCTTTGCTTGAATTTGAATAACCAAGAAAAATACCAACATCGGATTTTGTATCAAATTTACCAAGATTATCTTTTGTGTTCAATAAAAAACATTTGCATCCAAAAACTTTGAAATAGCCAATGTTGGGTTTTCTATTTTTCCAAAGCTCATATGGAGTTTTATTAAGATTAGGTCTAATCAACACCCGATTTAAAACATAACAAGCGATGTTGACGGCTTCGGCCCAAACATATTTAGGCAAAGAGTTTTCATTCAACATGGTCCTAGCCATCTCTTGAATAGACCTATTCTTTCTTTCTACTACTCCATTTTGTTGTGGAGTCCTAGGTGATGAAAATTGATGTTCAATACCAAAATCATTACAAAAATTTTCAAATGCATGATTTTCAAATTCTCCACCATGATCACTTCTAATGCAAGTAATAGAATAACCTTTTTCATTTTGAACCTTTTTATGGAAAATTGGAAAAGCATCAATGGCATCATCCTTATTAGCTAAGAACAACACCCATGTGTATCTAGAAAAATCATCCACAATTACAAATGCATAATATTTGCCACTTAAACTAGCATACCTTGAAGGTCCAAACAAATCTATATGAAGTAATTGTAGTGGTTTTGATGTAGAGATATGATTCTTGTTTTTGAAAGAAGTCTTGATTTGTTTTCCAAATTGACATGCTTCACAAATTCTATCTTTTTGAAAACTGATTTTTGGAAGACCTTTAACTAAATCATTTTTCACAATCTTTGAAATCAAATCCATGCTTGCATGTCCTAATCTTCTATGCCATAGCCAACTATCATCATGTAATGCGGAAAAGCATTTATCAAGAGTAGATGCACATTCTATGTCAATGGTATACACATTACCACATCTATTTCCAACAAACAAGATTTTGCCATCACATGCATTCTCAATAACACAACTTGACTTATCAAAGACAATTTTATAACCTTTGTCACATAATTGACTAATGCTAATCAAATTATGTTTCAAATTTTCAACCAAACACACATTCTCAATTAAAGTTGAAGATACTTTACCAACATTTCCAATTCCAAGGATTTTTCCTTTTGAGTTATCTCCAAAAGATACGTCTCCACCATTTTCAATTTTGGTGAAGCTTGAGAACCAAGAATAACTTCCTGTCATGTGTCTTGAACAACCACTGTCCAAGTACCACTTATTCTTCTTCTTCTTCAAGCCCTGCAGAGAAAATCTCAAGTTTTAGGTACCCAAACCTTTTTGGGTCCTCGAGAGTTAGTAATGGTTCCTTTTGGAACCCAAACACATTTCATGCCATAATATGCATTTCTCTTCACTGCACATCTATTTTTCATATGACCATCTTGATTGCAATAATGACATGTAATCTTATTGCTAATAGATGTATTCCTCACAAAATAGCTCTTGTAGAATTTTTGTTTCAAATTTGATTTATAACCAATGCCACTTTTGTCAAAAACACATTTTTGTGAGTTTAGCAAATTATCTAACATCTTTTGCCCATTTGTAAATTTCAAAACAATCTCATTTAACTCATTACTCTTTTTCTTGAGCATTTCATTTTCATTTTTCAACTCATCTATGTGTGATTCTAAGTGCTCATGTATGATGTTAGGCTTCTCATTTGATAATGCAATTTCATCATGCAAAGTCTTGTTTCTTTCTTCTAGGCATACAATTTTTGCATTCAAAGATTCATTTTCATTTTTAAGCTTTGCAATTTCCTTTTTAAGACATGCATTCTTTTTACCAATCTTCATCAACTCATTATGCAAATCTTTAAAGGCATCATACAATTCATCATAAGTAGGATCACTTACCTCATTGAGATCATCATCATCTCCTATTGCCATAAGTGCTAGGTTTGAGACTTCTTGCGATCCTTCCTCATCACTTGAATCTTCCTCGCTATCATCCCAAGTTGCAACCATGGCTTTCTTCTTGTGTTTGTTGATAAGTGAACAATCCGATCTAATATGGTCAGGCTTCTTGCATTCATAGCATGTGATTGCCTCCTTCTTCTCCCTATAGTTCTTGAAGTTTCTGAAATTTCTTCGCTCTCCGGTTTTCTTGAAGAATTTTCTGAATCTCCTTGCTAGCATGGCCAGCTCTTCATCATCCGGTTCACTTTCCCCATCACTCTTATGTTTTGAAGCTTTGAGAGCAATGTTCTTCTTCTTTTCCTCATGCCCTTTTTCTGCTGCCAAATCTTCCTCATATGAAATAAGAGAACCAATTAAATCATCAAGAGGTAACGTATTTAAATCTTTTGCTTCTTCAATGGCAGTTCTTTTAGGTCTCTATTCCTTAGGTAGTGACCTAATAATTTTCTTGACTTTTTCGCTATTTGAAAAAGTCTTCCCTAGAGCTCCTAGAGTGTTCACTATGTCCGTGAATCTAGTATACATAGAATACACATTTTCATTTTGTTCCATTTGGAACAATTCATATTGCCGAGTGTACCTACTTATTTTAGATTCTTTCACTTGGTTTGTGCCTTCATAGACAACCTCAAGTTTGTGCCAAATCTCATTAGCACTTTTACAACTAGACACTCTATGAAATTCTTTCTTATCTAATGCACAAAACAAGGCATTCATAGCTTTCGAGTTTAGAGAGGCTTTCCTCTTTTCAAGTTCATTCCAATCACGTGAAGGTTTTGGAATATCTTCTCCAACTTCATTTTTAGTCAAGGGCATAAAAGGACCATCACTAACAATTTCCCAAATTTCATAATCTAAGGCTTGCAAGTAAATTCTCATCCTAGTTTTCCAATAAGGGTAATCATTACCATCAAAGAAAGGTGGTCTAGTGGTGGATTGTCCTTCTCTAAATGTGGAATCATATTGAGTTGTCATTGATCTTTAGCTCTAGACGATTAAGTCTAAACAAGAGCACCAAGCTCTGATACCAAATGAAATATTAACTAGGCAACCCAAGAGGGGGGTGAATTGGGTTTTTATAAAATAATAGACTAAAAATAAATAATTATGCAAATTCAAAAACGAAATAAAAGCAATAATAAATAAATTTGATCACAAATTAAAAGGATAGGGAAAGAGAGAATCAAACACAACTATGTTTACGTGGTTCGGCCAACCTCGCCTACGTCCACGCCTCCAAGCTTTCCGGGCTTGAGGTTTTCACTAAGCAAGCCTCCAAGGCTTCAATTGCTTACACTTGACTTCCAAGGTGTCAATAACCTTTACAATAAGAGATTATCCCCAATATCTTAACCCAAGTGTATCCCAACACTCACAATCCCCCAAAATGAAAGATTACAATTGTTTTTCTCTCACACTATATTTAAGATTACAAATCAAAGCTCAAAGTGTGAATAGATGAAGTGAAACTATGTTTCTAGCTCTTGTGAAGATTGCAAACTCGAGTATAAGCTCAATGGTTGTGTTGTGATCAGTCTTCTTTGAATTTGAATGAGCTTATTTATAAGTAGAGCTAAAAAACTAGCCGTTATGCACTGTCGGCCAGAAAACGGTTCACCGTTTATTGGTTAACGGTTAACCGTTTGCGCGAGTTAATGTTACCGTTGGGCCAGATTTCAAATAAACGGTTTGCCGTTAATATTACCCTTTCGCCGTTAGCGTCCAGAGACCTACAAAATGAATACCCGTTATCCGTTTCAAGTAAACGGCTAAGGCTTTGCGTGAAGCGATTCTCTGAATGTTATCGGTTAACCGTTTGTAAATAAACGGTTCACCGTTAGTGTCCAGTAACCTGCAAAAAGAACAATTGGTTATCCGTTTAAATAATCGGCTAAGGACTTGTGTGAGATAACTCTCTGGATATTATCGGTTAACCGTTTGTAGTAAACGGTGCACCGTTAATTTCCAGTAACCTTGCTATTTTCCGTTCTTCACTAACGGTTAGAGCTTAGCAGACTTTTGCTCTCTGGTCTTAATCGGTTAACCGTTTGTAATAAATGGTTCACCGTTAGTTTCCAGTGACCTTGCCATTTTCCGTTCTTCACTAACGGTTAGAGCTTAGCAGACTTTTGCTCTCTGGTCTTAATCGGCTAACCGTTTGTAATAAATGGTTCACCGTTAATTTCCAGAAACTCATTTTAAACCAGATTTTTGTAAAGAATCTTTTTCCAATTTAAAAGTATCTTTTATAAGCATGAATGGAGCAGTTTTTATGACTTCCATTTGTTAAGAAATAACTCCATCATTTTTATCAAAAATCATTTAAAGTTTGTTATTATCAAAATCAATATTATTAACATATTTATGTTAACACTTACTAGGCCAGAGATTGCATATGCAGTGAATAAATTGAGCCAGTTTATGGCAAGTCCTCTGCAACCTCATTGGATAGCTTGCAAACGAGTTCTAAGGTATCTAAAAGAAACAATTGACTATGGTTTAAGCTTCAAGAAGTCAGGTTCTTTTGATTTGGTAGCCTATTCAGTTGCTGATTGGGAAAGTGATCCTGATGACAGAAGGTCTACCAGTGGTTATTGCATTTACTTAGGTGATAATTTGGTTAGCTGGAGTTCAAAGAAACAGAGTGTAGTCTCAAAATCATCAGCAGAATCTGAATATAGAGCCATGGCATTGGCATGTGCAGAGATAACTTGGATTTGCTCAGTCCTCAAAGAAATAAATGTAAAGCTCAGCTGCACTCCATTATTATTGAGTGACAGTACTAGTGCAGCAGCAATTGCCACAAATCTAGTTCTTCACTCCAAAATGAAACACATAGAAATTGACATTCATTTTGTCAAAGACAAGGTCGAAAAGAAAGAAGTAGAAATTGAATTTTTTTCAAGCAATTATCAAATTGCTGATGTGTTAACCAAAACACTTACTTATCCTAAGTTCAGCTTCTTCAGAAACAAACTTAAAGTCTCATCCAGAGATTTAAGTTTGAGAAGGGATGTTGAAATAGTGAATGAAGCTGAACTTGGATCAAGCCATGTGGGAGTATCAGCTGGAACGTACTTGCTGACCAAGGAGGATGCTCACACGAGTAATGGATTGAAGACTACACGTACCAAGCCAGAAGATTCCAGATGGCAAAATAGTTTTACAGAGATTTCTCAAGTGTTGTATGATGTAATGAGTTAGTTAGAGATGTACAGTTGTGATCAAATCTTTAACAATTCATTTTGTGTGTTTGTAAAACAAATGAATGAGCTGGATGCTGAGCTAAGCAACTATAAATACCAGCTAGATGTATTCTCAGAATTAGCTTAATAAAACAGTTACATATTAGCTTCTCTCATCTCTCTTCGATCTTCAAAATTCTTTCACTAGCACCGTCACATGATCAAAACTACGATCACTTTGTTAGTCCAAAATCTTTTGTGTGCTCAGATGAGACTCAAAGGCTTATATTTCAACTATTTCTCTATACTGTATCTTTGTAACCAAATATCTTTTATGACTTTATAACTGCATCTCTATACTCATTTATATTTGGAGTGGAAGGATACCATCTAATAATTTTGAGAAAAAAAAATTATACATGTATATATAAGCATTTTAATCATTCTTAAATCTACATTCCTTTTCACTAAAATACTCTCATGCATTTATAATCAAAATAAATAAAGAAAACCATTGATCATATCTATTAATAAACATATTAATATGTAAATAAAATCTATTTATAGAATCGAAGTATCAAACACTACTTTGTAAACATACTTTATTTTCTCAAATTAAAACTGTAATAAAATATAAAATATGATTTTAGTTTATTCTATTTACAATGACGATGCAGGAACTTGATTTTCTTTAAGAAAATTGCACTGAGAAATCAAGTTGTTAAATTATTATAAATTTAATCTTGTTGTGCTTGTCACGGGAAGATTCTTTAATACTATTCGAGAGGTTGTAAATATGTATTGGTTAAAACTTAAAATAGTAGAAATTTTGAATTAACTACCAGGTCAACCTCAAAAATGAATATCAAATTATGAAAGTTTCTTTGTTGAATGTCACACAAGTTGTATTATCAAATAATAATATTACTGCTAGTCTGTCTGCTAGAGGCATGTCCTTCCAACGCACGTTAAAAAATAATTGACGAGTTGGGCCGCAAAATTTAGCAAATACCCGAGAAGAATAAATACAATCGATGCTAACAATCTCATTACGTAAGAGAAAATCTCTCGAATTATCTGACCAATTCTCCGTGATGCTTCAAGTCTTCAGATGCCCCCACATGACGTACATAGATGAAGGAATTGAGATAAATATGGAGTAAAATAAAAGGTTTTTAAAAGGAAAATCATTGTTTTTCTTTTTTATTTAGACAAATGGTAAACCTAATATGTTTTCTATGTGAGTGAGATTCAAATCTCAATTTCTTAATTTCAATGTAAGAGAATTTCCTAACTCAACTAATTGAAACCCCAAAAAATTTTTAACTAGTTGAAAAGACAATTCACTTTCTAATGGTAAGAAACTACAATTTTCAAAAGATAAAAAAAAAATTACTATTCTACTCTAAAAAAAATTTTCAAGACAATTTTTAGTTTTATCAAACATTTGTTTTTTTTCATGGAAAAAGGATAGAGCTAAGCTACTACAAGTATTTTGTATGAATAAATATGTGTAAAGTGATGTTGTATAAAGACACTGGTTGGATTAAATCATTTCGGACCCTCATAAATGTTTTATTAACTATTACAACTGATGTGGTAAAGAGATTGGCTGTTCTAAATCATTTTGGGCCCACGTAATTATTTTATTAATTATAATATCTTTTCAGTCAATTATTTCTCAACCCTATACATGCACTGAGCGTCATCCTCTTTCATCTTGAAACTTATTAGATATCAGCCATCTGTTTCCCAATTTTAGTGCAGGTTTTAGAGCAGGCTTACCATGTTAAATAATTGTCTTTAGAGACGTACCTCTTAAAGAAAGCAGGTTATCCTATTTTTGACTTCTGCAAAATTACTGTAAAACTCATGGACTTCATGTAATGAGGCAAATTCTTATCCTATTTTTGGCTTGCGAATCATTCACTATTTCCGGCACCAAAAAATTATTTGCATAATTTGAATATAAACTGAATGGTTCCTCACCAGCCTTTCCATATCGATCCTCTGTTTCAGAACAATGCCATTATTTTTTAATAAAAACTATTCAAACAAATAAATGCCCAAAAAATATAAAATTAATAAGTAGTGAATTTTTGCACAAATATAAATAATAAGTTCATGTGTTCGTTAATTGAATATATAATATCAGTTAGTAATTTGTACTAAAGTTTAAAAAAGAAAAAAAATAACCAAAAAAGAATCATAGTTATGTGGGATTTATCAAAAAGAAAAAATTACTAGTTGTGTCTATAATTCTTGGGTTCATCTTATTTGGGTGGCGGAAAAGTCTAAAATCCAAAAGGCTTGCTTGATGTGCAATTATAAGCTTTGGACTTAGATGAAATTAGCCAATATATATATATATATATATATAAGAACAAAATGCAAGCAACAACAAGGGACTATTTATTTTTTCAACTTAATAAAAAAATTTAATCACTA
Source organism: Citrus australasica (assembly GCA_029618585.1). Lineage (NCBI taxonomy): Eukaryota > Viridiplantae > Streptophyta > Magnoliopsida > Sapindales > Rutaceae > Citrus > Citrus australasica. The sequence continues at coordinate 7,938,730 of JARCIV010000006.1, forward strand.
AGTTATTAAGTTATTAAGCCAAGTTTTTAAACTTTTTATTTAATCTAAAAGGTCTGAATGATATCATTAAAAGATATTCTTCACAATAGCTCTATCTAATTAATTAATATTCATCCTTATCTGAATAAAATTTAATAATTAACATTATAATTCATTTCTATAACTTAAGATAATACAATGATAGATTATTAGTATTTTTATATTTTTATGTTCTTTAAATTAGTATTATTTATCTTCATAATTTTTTTATGAATGTTTTTCACATAAAGACATCATCAACTACAATAATATTGATTAACATATGTTAATTAAGAATATTAAAGGATTGTATTCAATTGAGCATAATTTATGTTATGATAATATGTTATCTTATTTATGTTCTTTTAGATGCTTATCATTTTATTCACATTTATAATTTGTAAGGGCACAAACATGTCATTTAGATTCGGATAGTTGGCTCTATTCAGAATCTAAATTAATTTAGGTCTATTCAGATTTCAAATAAAAGAAAAAAAAGCCACCTAAGTTGGTAATGTGTGTGTGAAGAGACGAGAGAGAAGTCAGTGACGATAATATATTTGAGGCCAAGAGTTTCAATCTTTGATTAGACAATCGTAAGGTGATTTTAACTCTGTTTTCTCTCAAATTTAGTGGGTAAGCTCCTGTCATTACCCTTACATTTCTATTAGTATTGGTTTCGTTTAATCCTCTCGTTCATTGTTATTCAGGATACTTGCTTGTTGGAGAAATAGATTATTAGGTTATTGTTGTAAATCAACATTGTTGAGATTCTTAATGTTGTTAGCCTCTTGTGTTATCTAGAGAAAAACTTTTGCTACAATCCCATTATTAAGGATGGCAAAAAAGCCCGACCCAAATTTTGGTCCGATTGACCTGACTCAAAATTTTCGGGGTTTAACCTAAATTTAAGGGTCAAAATTTGGGCTCGAGCTTAAAAATCAAAGCCCGATCAAGTTCTGGTTAGGGTTCGGGCCTTAACTGACCCGACCTGACCTAACCCAATCACTTAATAATTAAAAAAAAAGTGTGTTTTTATTTGAATTAGACATAATTTTTGTTTATGTTTAGTTATTTATATTATTTATGGTTGAGATATTGATTTGAGTAATTTTATGTTTAATTTTAATAAATTATGGGGGATTAGGGTTAGGCCAAGCCCGACCCGAAGGTGAAAAATCATGCTTTTTATTAGGCTCAGGCCCTATATCTGTGTTATCTGGAGACCAACCCAACAAATTGCCATGCCTACCCATTGTTAATATAGTCAAAGGTTATATTAGACTACGGTCCCATGGGTTTTCTTAACTTAGATTTTCCACGTAAACTTCTATGTTTTTTGTGATTAATTTATTACATTGCATTGTGTTAGTTTATTTTCTACATATTTATTTGTGGTACACATCTCGTTTTAATCACATAAAAAAGAAAAGAATTTGCTTCCGCTTAATTTGTAGATGTTTGCATGGGTTCTTTTCCCAGTATGGTGGTATCAGAGTGTTAGAAAAATGTGTTTTTATTACATGTATTGTAGAGATGGAGGAATCTTTGACATGCATGATTAAATTAAAGTCATGAAATTATGGTATTTGGAAGTATAAAATGAAGGATCCGCTCTATTTAAAAGACTTACATGAACACATTGAAGGTGAATGAGCTAGATCCGCTGATTTATATGATAAGAAACATGCTCAATTAAACCAAAGGCCATAGGTTCTATTAGGTTATGGATTGATCAAAGTGTGTACAACTATGTATCGAAAGAATCCAGGGCTGATGTTCTTTAGAGAAAATTAGAAACAATTTATGAGCAACCCAATAACAAAAAGCAAAGTCAATTCAATGAAAAGGCTTGTTAAATTGATATATAAGGACAGTCACAATATAACTGAACACATTAGTGAGTTTCAGGGCTTAGTTGATTAACTGACTATTATGAAGATTATTCTAGATAATGAGTTGCGAGCATTGTTGCTACTTATTTCTTTGCTTGACAGTTGGAAGACATTAGTGGTATTATGAATAATTCAATGGCAAATGGAAAACTACCTTTAGATATAATTATAGATAAATTGTGAAATGAAGAACCTAGAAGAAATTGTATTGAAGTAGTTCCTTCTAAGTCAGATGCCCTTATTTCAGAAAAAAAAAAAAAAAAAAGGTGATGGAGAAGCCAAAGCAAAAATTATTGTGAGTAGAATAATGACAATATTGGAAGAAGATGTAAGTCCTAGAGGAAAAATGTCAAGTGTTTTCATTGTCAGAAAATAGGTTTATAACAAGTGAATGTAGACTGTGAAAAAGAGAACAAGGGAAGAAAAAAGTTGATGGTAAAAAAAATAACAAAGAGAACACGATAACTATAGTTGATAGTAATATATGGATATTGTATATAAGGAGAGCTCTGTAAATCTCACTTGCAATACCAATGATTGGGTGACTGATTTGGGTGTTTCATTTTGAGTTACTATACATTGCGATTACTTCATATCCTATGCTAATGGTGATTATGGCAATACTTGAATGAGAAATGAAGGGGCAACTGCGATTGTGGGCATAGAAAATATTTGTTTAGAAGCCAATGTTGGTTGTAGATTATTGCTTAAAAATGACATACATTAATACGATATTCACCTTAATTTGATCTTTATTGACAAGCTTGATAATAATGGTTATTTTAACCAATTAGGTGAAGGAAAATGGAAGCTCACCAAAGTGTTAGCTAAGGAAGGTGAGCGCTCTCTATGTGATAAAAGTCAAGATCAAAAAGAATATGTGAACGTGGATGTAAAAGATTCTAACATTAAGACATGGTATAAAAGCTTGGTGACATCGGTGAGAATGGGTTGGAAATTCTTGCTAGAAAAACATTTCTACTTAGCTTTGCAGGCATGTCCCTCAAGACTTGTGTTTAATGCTTAGTTGGAAAGACACATGAAGTAGTTTTTAGAAGTTTTTCTCTATTTAGCAAGTCACATATTCTTAATTTGATTCGTATTAATGTTCACATGATGTAAAGTAAATTAATAAGAGGTGTACTTTTTTTATAATTTTTATTGATAATTGTTCGAGAAAAGTGTGGGCTTTTATTTTAAAATTTAAAGACCACGTGCTTAATACGTTTAAGTTCTTTTATGCTTATGTTGACAAAAAGATTAGAAGGAAATTGCAATGTATCAGGGAAAATAATATGGTGAGTATAGAGGACCATTTGAGCACATATTGCAGAGGCATGGAATCAGACTTGAGATAACTGTACCAAAAACCCTTTAGTAAAATAGTTTTATGAAAAGAATGAATATAACAATTAAAAAAATGATCATGTGTATGCTTAATGATGTCAAGCTTCCTAAATTATTTTGGCCAAAGGCTATGCATTTTCCAGTTGATTGGATTAACCTTTCTCATTTAGATCTATTAGATAGTGATGTACCTAAGAGGGCTTGGACTGAGAAAGATGTTTGTTATAAATACTTAAGAGTATTTGGTTACAAAGCATATGGTCACACTCCTAAAGATGAAAGATCGAAGCTTGGCGATAAATCTAAGGAATGTATTTTCTTAGGCTGTGGACATGAAGAATTTTGGTATAGATTATGTGATCTAATGGTAAACAAACTAATCAAAAGTAGAAATTTATGTTTCTTGAAGATTAAATAGTTAATGATGAAAAGAAGAATGATGAATCTCAGTCATTATTCCTATCAGGCTGTCTCAAATAGTTAATGATGAAAATTTCTATCATTCCAACCTTAGCTTTTCTACCCGTAGTTTATGATCAGAGAAGAGCTAAAGAGGATAATCATGATGATCCAGCAAAACTAGATGAGTAAGCACCTCTAGAACCCCCTGCACAACCAATTGAGCCAAAATTGAGAAGATCCACTAGAGAACAATGACCTTTCACTAGATATCCTTCCTATGAGTATTTGATGCTTACAGGTAAAGGAGAGCCAGAACGTTTTGAAGAAGCTGTTTTGAAGAAGTTATGTCTCATCAACATAAAATTGAGTGAGTTGATGCCATGCAAGAGGGGATGAAATACTTGAATAAGAACCACACAATGACTTAGTAAAACTTACTGAGAGAAAGAAAGCACTGAAGAACAAGTGAATTTATAGGTTGAAGACTGAAAATAATTGATAACAGTTGTACAAGGCTAGATTTGTTGTGAAGGGTTTCAATAAAAAAAAAAAAGGTGTTGATTTTGAAGAAATACTTTCCCCTGCGGTGAAGATGTCTTCTACCAAGTTGTTTTTGGATTAGCAATTAGCTTGAATTTAGAGATTGAACAACTTGATGTAAAGACAACTTTCTCACATGGTGCCTTATACGAAGAAAATATACACGGAGCAACCTAAAAGGTTCAATGTCAAAGTTAAAGAAGAACTTGTGTGCAAGTTAAAGAAAAGTTTGTATTGGCTGAAATAGGCACTAAGAGAGTGGTAAAAGAAGTTTGATTCTTTTACAGAGAATCATGGTTTGAGCAAAACTATGTCTAATCATTGTGTTTTTGTAAAGAATTTGGGGATATTGATTTCATCATTGTTTTGTTTTATGTGGATAACATGTTAATTGTTGGCCAAGATGTTAATAAGATTAATATTCTAAAGAAAGCGCTTAGCAAGTCTTTTGCAACTTAAGATTGGTAAACCAAATTCTAGCATGAAGATTTTCCATGGAAGAAAAATTAGAAAAGTTATAGTTATCTCAATAAGTATACGTTAAAAGGGTTCTCGAGAGATTTAACATGAACAAGGAAAAATCTTTTTATTCTTTACTTGCAAGTCATTTCAAATTTAGTTCTGAGCATTGTCCTACAAGCGAGAAAGAGAAGCAAAATATAACATCAGTTCCTTATGCTTCAGTAGTTGGCAGTTTGATGTACGCCATGGTTTGGTTACAAGGTCAAATATTGCTCATGCAATTAGGGTAGTCAGTTGGTTTCAATCTAATTCGAGCAAAGAACATTGGGCAATATTGAAGTGGATTCTCGAATATCTCAAAGGCACTTTCAAGGCATGTTTATGTTTTGGTCACTATGCTACAAGTGTACAAAAATGTAGATATGATAGAAGATGTTGATTCTAAAAAAACTCCTATCAAGATATTTGCTCACTTTTGCAGGGGAGTAGTATCATCGCAGTCTAAACTCCAGTAATGTGTTGTTTTATCTACCATAAAAGTAGAGTACATTGTTGTCACTGAAGGTTGCAAAGAAACCTTGTGGATGAAGAATAGCTTAGTTGTGTCCTCTGACGGTCAAAATGTCATTCAATGGGCAAAAGAATTCGACATGTCGTTCAAAATCCAAGCATATTGATGTAAGGTATCATTGAATACGAGACATGCTTGAGAATAAATAGTTGAAGCTTAAGAAGATTCATACGACGGAAAATAGGTCAGATATGATGACAAAGTCATTGCCCCCTGCATGACCTGAAGGGAGAAATTTGTCAAGTCCATCTCATTTGGGTAGCGCAAAAGACTTGCTTGATGTGCAATTATTATTAAGCTTTGGACTTGGATGGAATTAATAAAAGAACACACACACACACACACACACACACACACATACAGATACATATATAAACATAAAGTAAGTGGTAGTAAGTTTGGTAACATGTGCATGAGAACATGAGAGAAAGAAGTCAATGATGATAATAAATTTAGGGGTAAGGTTTAAATCTTTGATTGGACAATTAGAAGGCAATTTTAACTTTGTTCTTTGCTAAACTTAAAGAGGGTAAATTCATAGCATCGACTTCTACATTCTTACTAGTCTTAATTTTATTTTATCCTCTCGCTGACTGTTATTTGAGATCCCCACTTATTAGAAAAATAGATTATTAAACTGTTACTATAAATTAAGATTATTGAGATTCTTAATGTTGTTAACCTTTAATGCTATCTCGAGAAGAATTTGTATTGTAATCCCATTGTTAATAGAGTAGAAGATTATATCGGACTATGGTCCCATGATTTTTCCTTTTTTAGGTATTCCTCATAAAAAGTTGTCTCTTATGATTAATTTATTGCTTTGAATTGTGTTGATTTATTTTTTGCTTATTTATTTTGTGGTAAACAAACCGTTTTAATCACACTGAAGGGAAAAAATTAGTTTCTGCTTAATTTGCTACTGCTTGAGTGTTCTTTCCCAACAACGATAAACATTAATGTTATCAGAGACTTCTGAAAATTTATGTAAGAAAGAGAGTTTGTAATTAATTTAGGCAGATGGAAGTATTTACCGAAAATGAAGAAAAGAGTGCAAGCAGTAATAAAAGATTTGGAGAGAGATTGAAAATGAGAAAAATATTTTATTTTATAGGGTCCGCCTACGGTACCACAGTGGTACCATACCACTGCTGGTACCAGCCATTGGATCCAGCACTGGGCCCACTGTGGGCTGGATCCAATGGCTGGTACCAGCAGTGGTATGGTACCACTGTGGTACCATAGGTGTGCCCTATTTTATATAATATCAAAAAGCATAGATTGATGTAGACTCTTGCTAAAAGAAAGTAGATTTCACGTGGAGATGGGCAGAGTTGAGGACAGCTTAATGAAATGTATTAATCGTTGGATATATTCAACAGTTAATATTCAATATATATTTAGATCCAGCATGAGAACACTATTATATATATACTCATTATTTAGTAAGTGTTTTCTTACTTTAATATAGTAAGGGATAAATTAAAAAAAATACACAAATTTTAATACATTACAAGGTAAATTATGTTGCATTGAAGTGTGTTTTTCTTGCCTAAGATTCAGTACAAAATTTCTTTCATTTGAATGTTCTTGTCCAAATTAAAATTTAGTGAGTAATTTTTTAACAAAGGATCTTTTACTTCATTAAAATAAGAGATAAGCCAAATACAATTAAACATACACTCCAATATAGTGTATTTTGTTCTGTCGTATATTAAAATTTATTATTTTTTTAATCTTTTCTTTACCATATTAAAGTAAGGAAACCCTTACTAGATAATGACTAAAATTTCAATTGATCGTGTTTGTTCTTCTACTGAAATCTGAATGGTATTGAATTTAGTTAAAGTCTAAATTGGTTTGATAAAAATATCTAAATGACATGTTTATTTTTCTTTCTTCAACATCTGAATAGAAAAATTTAAAAGTTAGTAGTTTGACATAAATATCTTTTTAAGTGGTGCATATATTTGTTCTTCACGATTTCAAAATTTAACAAGTCGATCAGTTTGATAGCATTAAAAAAATAATACTATCATTGTTTCTTAATTTAATTTTGTAATAAAAGATGTAATTATAACATTAACTTCCATTATAAAGTCAACAATTGTTTTGGTTTTGATTCATTACAATGGATATAATCTAATTTGTTCAATATTTTGTTTTAGTTAATATTACTATGTGCGTAATAATTTAAAGCAATTACAAAAAATAAGTTCAAGAATAATATAAAAATATTAGATTTATACACAATATTGAAAATACATGAATTGGTAAGGGTATTTTGAGTTTTGAAATTAAAATTTTTCATTTAAATTTCAGAATTTAAATGAAAGTAAACTTTTTATTTTTCTATTTAGATAAAATTGTTTGACAAAAAAATAATAAATTAAGAAAACAAACAATCCAATGTAAGTAAATTTGTGAAGAAAGTCGAATTCAGACTTTAAAGTAAAAAAATAAACAGTATCTTAGTTAAGCTTTGTATTGAACAAGTGATCAACAATATAGAAGTGGATTAGGTTAATCAAGTTATATGTGAGAATAATTGATTTTGAATAATAAGTACAAAAGAGTGTGCATCACGATTTGAATAATTTATAGAATGAATAAAAATAAAATTTCAGCCTAAAGAGAATAATTTTCAATCGCAAACTTGGACTCCCTCAAATAAATTAAAAAATTTTAATATTAAAATTATATCTATTTAAATTATAAAATTAGCTGTCATAATCAATAAACTTTTTAATCTGTATTAGTAGGTCATCTAAGGGGACCCCTTGGCACACTAATAGCCATTACCGCAAAGCGATACCAACCACAACTACACAAGTATTGTGTACTAAAATAAATTATGTAACTCGTCAGAATAGGCCCAGTATAAGTGCCATCTTGTGCTTCTTGTTTGGACTAGGAAAATAAATAAATAAAAGAAGCTCAGTTTATCGCTATCTGCAACGTTATCGTGGTGTCTGTGCATATATACATTTAAAAGAAAAAAAATTAAAAGCTCCTTTATTTTTACAGCTTTTTTAATGTTATAAAATAGGAAAGTTATCGTTGCAGGATGTCATCGTTGAGTTATTGAAACTTGAAAGGGACCATTTCACAGGATTTGGATCGACGATGGAAGACAAAATCAAAGTTGGCACATGTATTTTATGAGACATCCTTATCCATGATGGAATAAGAATTTGGTGTTTTTGTTAAACCTCATGATATTTGTTTTAACTTTCGGCAATTTTTCACATTTTTTAATTGGCTTCGAATAATATTGTCCACAAGATAAAAATAGGTTTGGATCGAAACGGAGAACTAGGACCAAATGTATTTGTCTGAAAAAGTTGAGATTTCATTTCAAATGCATTTCTGACCTTAATAAATTACTTGTATTTGTTATAGTAAATTAAATACTAGAAAGGTAAAACCAAACTTTGTGAATTATTTTATTTGTTAGTTTTGTAATTATTTTGTCTTAAATAGTAGTAAAATTAGTTATCAAAATTTTCACGGGAGGAATGCATTACATGATAAATTAATACAAATAAATTATTTTTTAATCGAGTAGTGAACACTTTTTTAATTTATTCTTCAGGTAAAACTTTAGATTATTTGGTATGTATTGTAGAATTTTATTTAAGAAATTTTAGGAAAATTTTTATTATTATTTATATCAGTATTTTAATTTTTTAAAAAATAAAATATACAATTATCTCACTATATATCGGTCACGAGAAAGCCCATAGCTACCATTTAATTGTACACTACCTAGGGTTTTTGTTAACATAACATTAAAAAAAAAAAAATTCTTCACCACCTAATCAATTGCTTTGCCCATTGGATGGCATGTGGTCAAGTTAAAGCACCTAGGCATTCAAAGAATTGAATAGCTGCTAGGCACGAGCTAGGCCTTTTTTTTTAACAAAAAAATAAGGCTAGGATTGTTAGTTACAATCATAAATATTGGTAATTTTGGTGTCAATCATGCAACTTTGTAACTATATGTCTTCAAAGAAACTCCGTTCATACTTAGAAATTAAAAGCCTTTTCCTTTTTCACCCGTCCCTTTTCAAAAAGTGCAAAAGATTTCGAATCACATAGCATAGTAGCAATTATTAAGTTCATTACTCATTATCACCTCAGCCTCTGGTTTACAAGTACTCCAAAAACTTGCAGCTGCCATTAATAATTTCCATTTTATATCTCAAATCTTACGTACAATTATATCATCGAAAACGATAAATCAAGAAATTAAATCAAATATGTTATGCCGACTTGTTGCAATCATCATCAGTTAAAAAAATAATCCCCTTCAATATTTCAAAGATTCCCATCATCGAGAAAACGTGAACTTATTCCACGTTTTTCCGATAACATTTATCGGATAATGTTCAATTAATTCAAGAGGTAGATTAATGTGCATGCAATCACATCAATGTGCGTACTGGGAGCATGAACTCTGCATATCAGCCGTTAGATCACATCAGGGTAAATGGCCCACCAAAGAAATAGGAAACCCGAAACTCTCTCTTTGCGATAAAAACTTGGATTTTATAAACTCTATTAGATAAAATACCCCAGGCGAAGCTCTATTGGCATGCCCATGACGCTTGGGGCACGCATTCACCCAAAATTCATGTGAACGATTAGAAGTAAAAGATTAGTGTTTATTGTTTTCGTTTGAATGATTTAATTATACAATTTTTTTAAAAAAAATTTATTGTTGTATAATTATTTTTCAAGTAGAGCATTTAAAGATTAAATTATTTTATTTGTATTAGTAACAATTTCAATTTTAAATTTTTGAGAGTAAAAGTTGAATTTTTTTTTAAAATATTAAAATATATAAAATATCTTTTATTTATTTGATAATCTTATTTAATTTTTTTCATAACATAATTTCAAAAAATTTGTCTATTAAAATAATTTTATAATTTTTAATAAAAACTTTCATTAATAATTAAACAATTAAATTTTTTTAAGTAAAATCTCTATTTATAGAAACTCTACTAACAAAATCTTGCTTAAATAAATTTTATTTAAAAAATTATATCAACAAAGCTTGATTTAAACTTTTTTTTTCTAAAATTTTATTTGATAAAACTTAATTTAAAAAATATTACATTTCATAATATTAGATTTTGAATTGGATTTCAATCTTATCTAAGTTAAAAATCTAATCATTCTTATTCTACTTCAAAGTAAATTAAAATTAATTCTTTTAGATTATTCCACTTTTTTTACTAGAGATGCGCCACGTGTCAAATCGACCTTCATACCTTATGGTCGATCTCACACACCTCTAACTTATCCTCATTCATCATATTTACAATAAAATATTTTAGTAAATGTTCAAAATACTCGACCATTCGAGAGGCCAAAAAGAGCAGACAAAATCCACTTCAGCCGCACGTTACGTGTCTCTTATCATATTTGTACACGTGTCAATCAATTAGCCATTTAACGAGGAACTGCTTAGCTGTATCAATAGTGACTCGGCTGCTGGTGCAGGAGTAGTAGCTGCCCTTTAATCAAATAAATAATCGCTAATCCACTGCTAACCAACTTATAAATTTCGTTCATAAAAATTTATTGTACAACCGGAAACCGGCTTTAACCGCCTCCCAAAAACTACGCCTTTCGAATATAAGTAGAAGCTCCTAGTTGAGAAGTGGAGACCAGTACACTTACGTGAACCAGTAGTAATCACACCCCAAAGGTTCAATCTTCATCATTTGATCTCCCTCATGCCGATCAGAAACATTGCCGTTGGCCATCCCCGTGAGGCGACTCACCCAGATGCCCTAAGGGCAGCCCTAGCAGAGTTCATCTCAACTCTAATATTTGTCTTTGCCGGTGAAGGCTCGGGCATGGCCTTCAACAAACTCACTCACAACGGCGCCAACACCCCCTCCGGCCTCGTCGCCGCCTCTGTTGCTCACGCTTTCGCCCTTTTCGTTGCTGTCGCCGTTGGCGCCAACATTTCCGGTGGCCACGTTAATCCTGCTGTCACCTTTGGCGCCTTCGTTGGAGGTAACATCTCCCTATTACGTGGCATCCTCTACTGGATCGCCCAGCTTCTTGGATCCACCGTCGCTTGCTTGCTTCTTAAGTTCGTTACCAACGGCCAGGTGATTCTATGATTTCATTTATTCAAGTTAGTTATTTACTATAGTTAGTTTGCTTTTAAAATAAAAAATCTAAAGTAACAAAATATTTAGAAAAACATCTCTTTTTTTCTTTTTAATTTATGTATAGCTGTTTCTTCCAACATCTGATTTTCCTGTGATCATGATTCTCTTTTATTAATAATTTTGGTGTTATGTATGCAGACCACATCTGCTTTTGCTCTCTCATCTGGAGTTGGTGCATGGAACGCAGTCGTTTTCGAGATCGTGATGACATTCGGACTAGTGTACACAGTGTATGCCACAGCCCTGGACCCAAAGAAGGGAAGCTTGGGGACAATTGCACCAATTGCAATTGGTTTCATTGTAGGGGCCAACATCTTGGCGGGCGGGGCGTTTGATGGAGCTTCAATGAACCCAGCAGTGTCATTCGGGCCAGCTTTGGTAAGCTGGAGCTGGGACAACCACTGGGTCTACTGGGTCGGGCCACTCATCGGTGGTGGGCTAGCTGGCATCGTCTACGAGTTCTTCTTCATTAACCAGTCTCATGAGCAGCTCCCAACAACCGAGTACTAAGCTAAAAGCTTGCCATCTATGTGAGATTGCACGGATGTTGTATTTAATTTGCTTTTACGGAGGTTCTTTCTTTTTATTTTTAATTTGTGTTTAATTTATGGCCGTTGATCTGTTCCATCGTCATGAGCTGCTGGATTATTGTATCGCGATAATTATGGAGTCCCAGGCTATGGCTTTGTATTTCTACTCTCGCTTCAATTGCTTTGATGTCTATTTCATTAACCAGGTCTATCTTGAATTTTTATATTAACAGTTACACTTTCTTCCGCCAATCTGGTTAAAGTACAACAGAGTTAGGCGGCGACAATATTATTATATGTGAATTATAAGTTGAAATATTATTATTTTATCATTTAATTTTTTAATAACTATTTTTCTCTCAATTCTTTTTTTTCACAATTTTATCATTAAATTATTAAATTTAAGAATTTTTAACATAAATTATAATAGATTATAAATTATAATTGATCTTCTAAATAAAAAATAAAAAATTAAGGAAAAATATTTACCGTTCATCTGTTTTTTATACATTTTTAAAAATATATAATTTCTTTTATTTTTTAACTGAATTCACCTAAAGTTATATTTTGTTTTATTTTTTCACTTCCGTTTGAAATCCGTTAAAAAAATTAACGGAAACTTAAAAAAAATGATCATTTTACTTCTAAAACAAAAATTACAATTTTACTTTAAAAATTACTAAAAATAATCATATTAAATTTAATTATTTTTTTCATCAGTCAATAAAAAATTTAATTTCACAATCATTAAATGTAGATTTTTTTAAATATGTCTGTAATTAAAATACTAAATTATAATAATAGTATTAAAAATAATCTAATCTCGTAAACTATTAATGAAATTTAAGATAAGTAGAGTTTTATTATTCATTGAGTTATAATCTTTAATAGTTAAAAAAATTTTTGTATCAATAATGATATTCATCATTAAATTTTATTATTTTTTTATATTTTTAAGATGAAATTGTAATTTTCGTGATATTCATCATTAAATTTTATTATTTTTTTATATTTTTAAGGTGAAATTGTAATTTTTGTTTTGGGATAAAATGGTTATTTTATTAAGTTTTCATTAGTTTTCTTAATTGATTCCAAATTGAAGTGAAAAAGTGAAACAAAATGTAACTTTAGGTGGATTCCAACCAAAAAATGAAAGAATTGTGTATTTTTTTGTTAAAAAGGTGTAAAAAACGGGTGGACGGTGGATATTGTTTTAAAAATTAATGATATTAAAATTTTAAATTTAAAAATAATTAATTGATAAATTAAAAATATTATGTATTATGAAAATTTGTAAAATATTGAATACATTGTAATTCTTAAAATATTCTTTTGATATTAATAATTTATTAGTAGAGTTAATAATTTAGTAAAAAAATAACAGAAGTTAAAATATTAAGTAGAAAAAATTATTTTTAGAATATTTTAAATATCAAAGTGATGTTTTAAATAATTATTAGATTAAGTGATAAGTGATAAAATCCCTCCACACCTTTAATTTCAAATCATGAAATGGAGCCGGCCACCTGTGCTCTCCTACATGTGTCATTTTAGGCCTGATTGATTGAAAAGTGAGAGAAAAAATATTCAATGCGATAAGGCAACTGTAAGTTACTTCTATGGAAATTATAATTATTAAAAGAAAAATTATCCACTTTTATCTAATTTTTATTATTTTTTAAAAATACGTAATTTCTTTTTTTATTAAAATTTATCAAAAGTTAATATTTTTTTATTGATCTATTTTTATTATAATACTATTATAATTTTGCTATCATAAAAGTAAAATTATTATTTTACAACGATATAATAGTGGATAAGTGTAAAATAATATAAGTTTAAATAGAATTTAATAAAAAAAAATTAAAAATTGTGTATTTTTAAAATAATATAAAAAATAAATGATCGGTGAATAATTTATTTTTTATATTTGAGAGTAAAAAAATCATTTACATAATACTTTAATAATTTTTTTAACAGTCTTCAAATGAAACTGGATAAGTAAAAAAAAATTTAAAAATAGTAAACGGTGGATAATTTTCTTATTGAAAATATGAAGAAGTACATTATCTGTTACGTACATAACCAATAGTTCAAGGACACACATGCACATAAGATAAAAATTGCTTATCAAATGCACCCTTTGTGAAGCAGGCTAAGGGGCAGCTGCTAGGTACAGCGTCTGTACCTTAGTCATCTCCAAGAAAAAGAAGTTAAACTACATCTGAAAATATTAAAAAAAAAACGCAAGAGAGTTTTTATTTTTATGTTCTTACCCATGAGTTAAACATATATAAATCACTCATATCTTAGCATTTTTATGTGGACAAGTACTTTTTTTATTTTTTTTATTTTTTAATCTTCAGTGATAATATCTCTCATTCATTCAAACATTATTTTGAGTATATAAAATATATTAATATGTTATTTTTAAGAACTCACAAAAGAGTATTCGAATCCCTCCTAACCTTTTACTTATAATAGGCGAGTTTCACTTAAAATTATGCTTGAAAATAATCATTGATTATTCTTTTTTTAGTAATTACATTATAAATTTACTGTTGACCTAAAATTAATTTTTCATAACCTTTCAATTATTTAACAATTAACTATTGAGGTATAAAAAAAATAAATAAATGAATTTACAGAAGTTAAAGATGATGAAACTCGGCGAAATCCATGTCAGAACATGTAATTGTCGCTATTTACTGAGTAGAGAGAGTGAAAAATTGCAAAATCGATTCTCATCAATTATCATTCCCTCACGGTCTAAGCTGTCCCATTCTTGAAAATTCTCAAGTTCTCTTTTCCTCTTTACCAAACTTGAAATTGCATTCAAAGGAAGTGCTTAAAACAAGATTGAACCATCGCAATAGAGATTCCTTTCCCCTCGCAATCATGAATCATGATTTTGAAAAACAAAAAGGCAGAGCAATAGAGCACAGAGCACGTGAAATCGCTGGACCAATCGCCCATGCTTTGTAATCCATTTATATTGGTCCCATCTTTCTTGTCCTTTGTATTTTCCCTTAATTGTGCTAAGTTTCAGCTCTGTTCGTTTTCTAACGATTAAGCACAAAAGTGTAAAGCCACTTTTTTTCACTCCACCTACATTGCTAAAGCTAAACCACTTTAGCCCCATTGATCACTCCAGCTACTTTATGCTTCTTTCTTCTATCCTTCTTTTGATTGCAGATACATCGATGGGCATCAAGAGCCCAACCGACAATATAGAAATAAAAAAATTAATATTTACCAACGTGATGGAATGGAAACTAAGTACATTAAATTTCTTTGGGATATTATCATTTTACTATTAAAGTTTTACTGACATATCATGTCAGTACTAAGGTTTGCCAAAAAGTATATTTTACTACCAAAGTTTTGCGCCGTTATTAATTCACTACCATTCTGTTAACAATGTTAAAATTTTGTTGATGTCATAAGAGCATCAAAGACATTTTCAGCTGTAAGAGTAAAATTATCTGTTAATTTGATAGATAAATTATCATTTTACTACCAAATTTTTAGAAGAATTATCATTTTACTACCAAATTTTTAGGAGAATTATCATTTGACTACCAAATTTTTAGGAGAATTATCATTTTACTACCGAATTTTTAGGAGAATTATCATTTTACTACCAAACTCTTAGGGGTAAAATCGACTTTTAACTCAATTTCCGTTAAACATTAACTTTTTTCTTAACGGAATGGTAGCGAATTGACAACGGCCCAAAACTTTGGTAGTAAATTGCATTTTTCGGCAAATATTGATACTGACATGATATGTTAGTAAAACTTTGGTAGTAAAATGATAATTTCCCAATTTCTTTATAGTTACAATATTGGAATTAAATATATTTTACTATTACAAAGAGAGTACAATTTAATAGAAACATAGTTTTTGTTTTGACTTAATTTAATGTTAGTAATGTTGAGCTAAGGTATCGATTATGTTAAAAATTAATTAATAGACCACGTCAAATTCAATTCATAAATATTAATAATTGAGATAAACAAAATTTAAAAAACTATTATATGCAACTATATAGTGTTGAGAATTTACAAAATTTTCTTAAAAATCTCAAAATGTTTGCATTCTTTTTAATATTTTTTCTCATTGTTTAATTGTATTATGTGAAGGCTGTTGGGATTATGTGCTTTTTAAAGTAATTTTTTTTATTTATTATAATAAATATAGTTTCTAATTAATAAAATATTTGAGATAATTTTTTAAATATCTTAATTATATAAATATTTTGAATAAGATCCGTTCAGTCATATTATATGTATTTATGTAATTATCATATAGATTCATAGAAGTCATAAATATGAGTTATCTTATAATTAAATAAATTGAGTTTTCAGTTGATAAATAGAGTTAGACGCTTTATTTGTATTTAGACTGTACTAAACTATTTGACTTATTTATCTTAATCATATATGATTTTTTTTGTAATCTAACTACATTAAATTAGATCATATATGAAATTTAGTTAACCTTAAAATGACTGCTAGACTTATTAAATCTCATATTTAATTATAATCTCAATCTTGACTTAATTATAGTTATATGATTACAATTGTTATGTCTTTTGAGTTACCAATGGACGCAACATACATTTGTAGTAAAAATAACTTGATATCTTAGTGAGAGCAATTTTGAACAGTGAAATTATAGATTAGTAATATAGAATTTGTATGATACATTTCTTAATGAGTTTTCAATATTTGATCACATAATTCTTTGGTCACAATGTGTCAACATAATTAGTATGTTCAAAATAATAATTAGAAAAAACCAGTAAGTGTCAAAGAATAAGATGTAATTAAATTAATTGAACTATTGAAATACCAATTTAATTAATGAAGTAGTACAAAAGATTGTTTAATAATAAAATCAATGTGATATGGTCGGAACACTATCCTAGAAAACATAAAATTGTAGAGGTCGGTTCTAATCTTTTAGTGGAGTATATTATAAATTAAATAATTGGGCTAGTTTAATTACAAACATAATTATTGTCTTTTACTATTGTATATACCCAAATTATCTCCTTTTTAGGTCACTTAATTTATTGCATAACTACTAGAAGGATAAGTAAGGTAGCTAGCTATTTGATTCAAAAGCTTAGATACATTATTTAGTGAGAGGCTTCATTTAATATGCTTGTAGGGGACTTGTATTATTTTACAAGACATACCATGTAACAAGCACAAGTGATGCGCCACTTTTGGCGTTATTTTATCTTTTAATTTAAATCAAATATTTTGTATTTAATAAGATTAAATAGAGATAAAATAAAATAAAGAGCTACAAGTTCAATCGAAAATATATAAAAAGACTTATTTTTTTACAAAAGAGTAAAGAAGCCACAATATACAAAACAAAGAAAAATAAAATGTTTTCTCTAACTTTAGGAGAAAAGTTTTCTATTGTTATTTTCTTTCAGTAGTGATAAAGACGCCTACAAATCAAGTGCAGATGAAATTTGAGTTATAACTTAGAAGATTGTTGATGATGGTCTGTGACTTAATAAGATTGGTGGTGATTGCTCATGAGCTACATAATTATTGGTGACTATTTTGTTATTTGCTAGCCTAAATTACTATTACAAAAAAGCAAAGGTATACTTTTTAAATTATGATAATTCTATATGTTAGTATGGGAATTGTGATTCAATGATTTTCATTGCAAAAATGATTTTTAACTAACAAAGACAAGTTCTTTTAATTATACATAACATGTATTTTTTATAATATAAAGATAATTATTATTATATGGAGGCAAGTTTCTCAAGGCAAGATTTACAAAATTATAACTTATTATAATGTAGAGTTTATTTTTATTTATAAATATCATATATTGGGACTGGAAATTTTTATTACTATAAAAAGATTATTCCTATTGAGAATATCACATAGAAAAATTTTATTGTAATTAAAAAGTTTAGGTTTTCTATTCAAATCTTGTCTGAATCTTACGTTCGAGCACCTAGTAATCACATATAATAGTTGATTTATGTGACCGTCAATTTATTTTATTTTATTTTATTTGTTTTAAGAGGTATATGGAGTTTGCAGCGTTTTAATTAATTTTTTAATCTATACTTCTCCCAAAAAAACCACATACTAACTCTGATCAATTAATATAATTACTAAAAAACTACTCATCCATAAGTTATTTCTAGCATGTGGCAATGAATCTTGGGTGCGTTTGGGATTGAAGTTTGACAATACAATACTAAAGTGTTTGGTAAACACTAGCTGCTGCAGTTTGAAAGGTATGTTGATATGATTTTTCACTTGTAAAATGAAAAATATATTACATCTTTAATAATTTTACCACAATTATTATTTAATATTTATATTTATTATATATTACTAGCTTTTGTTTTATAGTTATAATTTTCTTCTCCACAACAGTTGTAACTTAAAAACTACATCACTTTAATCTCAAACGCATACCTTATCAATTTAAAAAGAATTTAAGAACGAGATCCAAAGGGATTTTTAATGAAAATGTGGGTAATAACTTAAAAGAAAATAACTTTTTTTTTCAAATAAATACAGAAAATAACTTGAAAAGGAAGAGTACAGAAAATAATTCGAAAATGAAGTGATATTTTAGCTGGCCAATCAGAGAGACAGTACCTTTAACCATTCTTTGTCCTTAGATGCCTTCTATTAACAAAGTGGAATATGTGTTTCAAAGAGTATGTGGTGTAAAAATAAGATTGAAAAGAAGGGCGGAGGGGTCACCGGGCCAGAGCCAGTGCCAGTGTCTTTGTCTTGAAGATCGTCAAAAGACGCGAGGAGATTCGGGGACCCACGTGTTTATGGATAGAGCACCCGGTCCGAATAAATGTTCTTTCAAATGGGTCCGTCTGACACGGAGCCTGTATCACATACAGCGGTATTTGAATTTTTTATTTAAAATTTATTGATCGTTGGATTTCATATGAGGCCATCCATCGGTAGGGACATTTTGCAATTAAATCTGGCTACCGAAATAGGCGGTGAACTATTGATAAGATGGCAAATATCAACGGTGATTATCAATTGGTTACCTGTACTCCAAATATAGCTATTTAAATTAGAAAATCGTGAAAAAAAATGTCACAAGACACCAAAAAGACGAATTTTACGCGTCTTCCTTTCTACAGTGCTCTCTCTCTCTCTCTCTGAAAGAAGCATTGAGAATGGAAGGTAAAGGAGTCGTGATGACTCTATCTGTCACTCACATGTTGAGTGGTCCCTTTTATTGTTTTAACATAGAGTAAAATACATAGTAAGATTTGCGAGATGGTGAGGTAGTTTCGTTGGTTTTCATTACAGAGAGTGGTTGTTGGCAGTTGGTTTAAAAATCTTCTTAGATTTTCTTAGCCGTTTGGAATGGACACAGAAAAACTTATTCGAAAGTGCAATGCAATAACTCTACAAGAAGAGGAGAATGATAAGATTGAATTCTTTGGGAGCATGAAGGAGGAAGGTCAAAAAATTGCGGCTAATTGTTTAGTGGGTAAAATCATGCTAAACAAAGGAGTCAGTATAGAAGGATTGAGAGCTGCTTTGCAACAAGTGTGGAGATCCATAAAAGAATTTAAAGTGGAAAGTGCAGGCAACAATGTATTCATCTTCAAGTTTAATTCGGAGGAAGAAAAGAGAAGGGTGTTCATAGGTGGGCCTTGGCATTTTGCAGGAACATTGATAGTGATGATTGAACCGAAAGGGATTGGAAATGTCAATGAGTAGACCTTCACACATGCATCCTTTTGGGTGCAAATCCATAATGTGCCTATCATGTGTATGCAGAAATGTGCAGTCCAAAAATTGGGAGAAAAGAATGGAGAAGTTGAGGAGATTGAAACTGATGAAGATGGGGAATGTATAGGAATATTTGCTCGGCTGAGAATTTCAGTAGATATAACGCAGCCTCTTTGACACAACTTAAAAGTGTTTGATTTACTCTCAAGTATAAGAGTGTTTAGTTATAATATATCTCGGTGAGTCCGAGGTCGATCCACAGAGAAAAAATTTAATTTGTTTATTTTATTTTATCTAAAATTTAAAAATAAAACTTAAATATAAACAACTTAATTTAAATAAAACTATGAAATTGAATTAGTTAGGGTTGTGGATTCACTCTTAGTAGTAAATAAAACTTAATAAATTCTTTTTGCCATTTTTTAGATTTATTACCCAAAAGATTAATTATATAAATTATTATTATTTTTCCTTTAATTTTATGATGGATTAAGTATTTATTGTGCCAAAATTTAATTTGTCTACAATAAGTCAAAATACCATTTTACCATACCTTATATTTAGATAAAAAGAATTTATTGTGCCAAACTCCCTTGTTTGTCTACAATAAATCAAAATCTCATAATATATTTATGTATAAAATTAAATAGAAAATAATTTAGTTTATAAAATTAAAAATAGAATTTCATTAAATCATATTTATTTTCTAAGAGTTTCACCTTCCCCTAACTATTAATATTTAGCTAAACATTTTTTTTTATAAAGGAAATTACTAAAATTGAAAAACACATAATTAAAAATTGAATTTGAAAATTGAAATAAAACTAATTTTATTGATTGAAAATAAATTACAAAGAGAGATGAGAAGAAGAATTTGGGGGAAAAGAAGAGAAGAGAAGGTGTGGAGAGGTGTGTTCACCCCCCTCTATTTATACTAATACATGGTAAATCCACACCACACAAATTAAAAAATCTAATTACATCTTAACCTTACATTTGTCCCACTAATAATCCCACTAATAAAACATAAACCTAACTTATCCACTCAAGCATATCCAACACATTCCACTAACAATTACCATACCTAATATGATAAAAACTTATAATTTTACAATTACCACATTTACCGTGGTAAAAACATAAAAAATTACAATAAAAGTTTTGGATCCTCCTCAACAATGACATAATTTCTTGGACTTTCGGAATCCAAATTTGACATCCATGCATTTGTTCGGAGCCTCAAATTGCATGAAATTATTATTTTTACCTAATAAACACACAAAAATACACAAAATCAAATATTTAGAAAAATAATTAGAAATTCACAATATGTTACACAATTACAAATATAAATTACATTAATAAAACAAAATAACGTTTTTATCCATTAATAAACATACAATTTTTAACACTAATCACACCCCCCAACTAGCTTATTGCCGGCCCCTAGCAATTAAAACGTTATATTAACTTAAGATTTACAAAATCCACATGCAAGTTAATAGTTGTTCATCTATCCTCTAAACTACCAAATAATTAAACTCTCCAATTTTTTTTTTAAACTTTTGGTCATCCACTCATTATCCAGAATATCATAAACCTTCTTTTGTGCTCAAGTAATTAACACAATACTTATGGGGTTTTATTAAAAGAAAACAACATTTTCATTCTAAAACTCATTAGAAATTCTATCTTCAGGCAGTAGATTATTCAAGCTTTTTTTTTAACCCATGTAGCGAGCTTTAGGCCAGTGACTCCCAGACCAGTTGACCTTAGCGCACTAGGTGTTGAAACACCCCTACGGACTTAATTACTCGGGTTTTTAATAAATAAGCAAACAATATATTTATAACCCATGTAGCGAGCTTTAGGCCAGTGACTCCCAGACCAGTTAACCTTAGGGCACTAGGTATTGAAACACCCCTACGGACTTAATTACTCGGGTTCTAGATATAACAAAATTAAATTCATTCAATTTTTTTTCTTTTTTTTGATTTTTTTGCAATATACAGTTTCTACCACCTTAGATATTATTCCTAATAAATCAAAAGAACTAAATGCTGCAAAAATTTTAACTTACAACCCACTAGTATGTGTCATAATATGTGTGTGAATAATGATTTAATAATACCTGTTAAATGAGTAAACAACGAAATAACTTTATAACCAAATGGAGGATAGTTGGGAACAAAAAAAAAACTTATTATGAATTTTAAAATCAAAATATAATACAACAAGACTATTAGGATGTGTCTCAAAAGTTGTGATTCTTTACACAACCATCCTAGACAAAAAAAAAATTATTGATTCTTTTTGGTTTTTTTTGGGTTTTTTTTTTAAAAATAAAATAAAACACACCTATTTACAATTTACGTCAATTATCCCTTCCCCCCCCCCCCCCCCCCCAACCTAATTTAAACATTATATACTTGCAGAAAGATGAAAAAGATAAATAAAATATAAATAATAAAAGAAGAAATAGGAAAGATGACACCTGAACAACCCGCTGAAGATGCGTTTCTAGAGTCCCTACGCCCTATATTCTACCATTTTCGACAAAAGTATTACTAGGATTTGCTATATTCCACATCTGTCAACTATTCTTTCCCCCCAACCTGAACAAGACATTGTCTTCAATAGCTTAAAGGAAAGCAGTAGAGTTTAAAAGACACAACCTCATAGCTCCAAAAAGATTGTTACAACCGAAGAGTTAAATCCAATTTGTACTTCTTACTAGGGCTAGGGTTACCATCATTAGTCAACCATTCCAAGGCCAAGGTCTTAGGATCTGGCTCTGGTTTGTAAGCTTATAAAAGATTAAGTAACTCATTAGCAGTAGAAGCACAAACAAAAAGATTTTTCGCAGAGATTGAAATAAGATGATTCTTAATTGCATGGTTAATGAATGTGAGCAGCCCATCAAAAAAATTATTATCATTTAGTAAACTGATGGGTTTTTGATGAATGTTTAAATGGGTCCAAGATGCAAATGTAATCAATGCCTCTAAAGTTGCAAGATCTCCTGGCAAGAAAATGAAAGCGTCAGCATGATTTAACATCTCAATTATTCACTCTTGCATACTTGAGACAACTAACTCTTCTCCAATTGGTACATCAGACCTGCATCTTAGAGGTTTTAAGGCTTGTGAAATGATACCTAGTACCTGGTTTCCTCTAATAAAAACAGCTTCTGAGACAAGTTTTGATAACCCGCGGTCACCTCCTCCATATACAAGGTGCAGTTTCCTCTCAGCTATGGTACGACCAAGATCTACAGCTGCTTGAACGAACTCTTTGTATTTTCCATAATGAAATCCAGAGAGCATACAAATGTTTTTGAATTGTCTACTCGAAGATGCTGCCATTAGAATAATCTTAAAAAACAAGATGTGAGTGGTTTGGAAAAAGGAAAAAGAGCTCTTATTTAAAGATCTGAGTGACAGACAAAATGAGAAACAGCTGTAAATGGGTTGGTGTATTTGTCAGATGACGCGTAAAGCTCATGTCTCAATTATTCAAAAGCAAACAGTAAAAAGAAAAGCAAACAGTGAAAAGAAAAAGTAAAAGAAAACAAATCATGACTAAATACAAAATCACACATGAAATGCAATAATGCAAATGATAAAAGAGCAATAAAGTAAAAGGATATTTACTGGTAGTTGTGATTGTGGCTCACATCTTCCTATGGTTTTACGTCCAGTAACGACTTGAACGCCCTCTATGGGTCGAGGATAGACTTCCCATCCAGTTTTCTTATAAACTGGCAAACAAGGTCTTTTTGAGTCAGATTCCCAAGACTAAACTGTGCACTTTCGTTTTGGAATAGTCTCCATAACCTGTGTATCTCGTATTGCACATGTCCGCTTCGATGCGTCTCAAGAGATCGTAAGATATCATCCAACGATTCTTTACTCATGCCATCTTTGACGAATTTAATTTTATCCTCTCGACTATCAGAATCCATTCCTAAAGATTTACAAACTTCTAGTCTGCAACGAAGTCATACACAATTATGACATTTTGAGCCAAGTCGTTTAGCTCTCATTTTCTCAGCAAACGTACTTTTACCAAAACTAGGCATGTAAGAAACAAATGGATAAAAAAACTCACCAGCTAATTGGACCTTTGCTTCAATTAACCAACGAATGTCAGAAGGAATGCCATTGATCATTAACAAACACAGTCGTTCACAACGAGCTTTGTAAATTTTCTTGAGGGCATTCTGAGGGAGAGAAGGAAAACGCTTATGCAAGTTATGTTGTATTTCTTCCATGCTTGATTTTGAGATTTCAGTTATTGTGGGAAACTGAGAATACCGACTTAAAAAGTTACGGAGTACCGTTATCCGCCATTTATATGGGAAAATAAATCAAAACATACCAAAATCAAATCTGCAAAATCAAATCAAACGTGAAAGCGAACAATAAAAAAAGAAACACAATATGTACAAAGGAAAATGAACTTACGTTCGTCCTCTCATTGAGTTAACCTCAAGCTCCAATTGAAATTCATATATTCCACGCTCTATTGCTCTGAGTTGTCTTTCTTGATCCTCAACATAGGCCACTAATTCTGGTGGTTGTCGTTTCCAAATCGGATGTGATTTATAGCTTTGTATCAATCTTCTCAAGTGAAATTTTATTTGCAAAAGTCTTTTAAGATGTGTAAACAGAATATTCCTTATTGAGGTACTCATGATGTATAATGATGAAGAAAACACAATTATTAAACACACTTAAGTAAGAAACACCACAACGCTTATCATTCAAGACAGTCAAACAATTCAAACGGTAAAACAACAGTGAAAAGTTAAAATACTCATTAAAAACTTAATCAAGATTTTGCGGGTCACTCAAATTTATTTCGGTGCTTGGTTCACGTAGTTGGTATTCCAGATAGGGCTTTATTCTTTGACCCTTAACTTTAAATGTGACACTGTTTTTTGGATTCTCAATTTCTACAGCCCCATGTGGATATACATTTTTTTACAATAAATGGGCCACTCCACTTTGACTTTAACTTTCCTGTAAACAAATGAAGGCGAGAATTATAAAGCAGCACTCTTTGACCAATTTCAAATGTTTTTTGAAAAATTCTTTTACCATGAAAATTTTTTGTTCTTGCCTTAATAATTCTTGAATTTTCATATGCATCATTTCTTAATTCCTCAAGTTCATTCAATTGTAATTTCCGCACATTACCAATATCATCCAAATTTGAATTAAAAGCTTTAATAGCCCAAATGATTTATGTTCAAGTTCAATAGGTAAGTGACAAGGTTTACCATAAACTAACCGATAGGGTGACATTCCTAAAGACGTTTTAAATGCAGTACGGTATGCCCAAAGTGCATCAGCAATCGAAGAGACCAATCTTTGCGGTTTGGGTTAACTGTTTTTTCTAAACTTTGTTTTATCTCCCCATTTGCTAATTCAACTTGACCATTTGTTTGAGGATGATAAGGGGTAGCAACTTTATGTGTAATTCCATATTTTTTCATTAAAGATTCAAATGACTTATTACAAAAATACCTACCTCCATCACTAATAATGGCTCGAGGGATTCCAAATCGACTTAGAATGTTTTTTCTTAAAAATTTAACGACAGTTTTACTACCATTATTTTGACAAGACATTGCTTCAATCCATTTTGAGACATAATCAACTGCCACTAATATGTACACAAATCCAAAAGATGGTGGAAATGGACCCATGAAATCAATTCCCCAACAGTCAAATATTTCAATTTCAAGTATGGGATTTAAGAGCATAATGTTTCTTTTAGTAATTGATCATAATTTTTGACAGTTTTCACAAGTTTTGGAAAATTCATATGTGTCTTTAAATATAGTAGGCCAACAAAATCCACTTTGTAAAATTTTAGCCGTAGTTTTTCTTGAAGAAAAGTGTCCACAACATGCTTCAGAATGACAAAAATTAATAACACTACTTACCTCATTATCAGGAATGCATCGTCGAAAAATCTGATCAAAGCAATATTTGAATAAGTAAGGATCATCCCAATAAAATTTCTTTACTTCAACCAAAAATTTCTTTTTCTCCTGAGTATTCCATTGCGAAGGCATTTTACCTGTAACAAGGAAATTAACAATGTTAGCATACCATGGTATTGAAGTAACAGATAATAAAAATTCATTAGGAAATGAATCATTGATGGGTGTTATATCAGTGCAGATTTCAGATGTGAGTCTTAATAAATGATCAGCAACGACATTTTCGGCACCCTTTTTATCTTTGATGGTGAGGTCAAATTCTTGAAGTAATAAAATCCAGCGAATTAGTCTTGGTTTGACATCCTGTTTAGTCATCAAATATCTCACAACAGCGTGATCAGTAAAAACAACAGTTTTAGAACCAAGCAAATATGAGCGAAATTTGTTTAGTGCATACACCACAGCAAGTAATTCTTTTTCAGTTGTCGAATAATTCATTTGAGTATTATCCAAAGTCTTACTCGCATAGTGAATCACAAACGACTTACGATCCCTTTTTTGTCCTAAAACAACACAAATAGCAAAGTCACTTGCATCACACATTAATTCAAAAGGCAGAGACCAATAAGGAGATTGCATAATAGGTGCAGATGTCAAAAGGAAAATTATTTTCTCAAAAGATTTTTGGCAATCATCAGTCCATTCAAATGGTACATCTTTTAATAAGAGGTTACAAGTGGCTTAGATATGACACTAAAGTTTTTTATAAACCTCCTATAAAATCCTGCATGCCCTAAAAAGGATCGTACATCTCTAACTGTTTTTGGTTGTGGCAATTTAGATATGACTTCAATTTTTACTTTGTCAACTTCAATTCCTTTAACAGATATAGCATGACCCAAAACAATTCCAGAAGTAACCATGTAATGGCATTTTGCCCAATTTAAAACGAGTTCTTTTTCAACACATTTTTTAAAACGTTTTCCAAATTATCAAGGCAATCATCAAAAGAATTCTCAAACACTGTCAAATCATCCATAAAGACCTCTAAACAATGTTCAATCATATTAGTGAAAATACTTAACATGCATCTTTGAAATGTTGCAGGAGCATTACAAAGTCCAAATGACATTCTTTTAAATGCAAATGTTCCAAAGGGACATGTAAATGTGGTTTTTTCTTGGTCTTCAAGTGCTATAGGAATTTGATAATAACCTGAATACCCATCTAAAAAGCAGTAGTAGGGATGTCCAGCTACTCTTTCTAAGATTTGGTTAACAAATGGTAAATGAAAATGATATTTTCTAGTGGCTTCATTTAATTTCCTATAATCAATGCACATGCGCCAACTAGATGTAATTCGTGTTGGAATTAATTCACCTTTTTCATTTTTAACAACAGTGATTCCAGATTTTTTAGGCACTACTTGTGTAAGACTTACCCACTTACTATCAGAGATAGGGTAGATAATTCCCGCATCAAGTAACTTAAGAACTTCTGTTTTTACTACTTCTTTCATGTGTGGGTTTAATCTTCTTTGAGGTTGTTGACATGTTTTAACATTTTCTTCCAAATTGATTCTATTTGTGCAAATTAAAGGATTAATACCTTTAATGTCATCTAAAGTCCATCCAATTGCATTTTTATACTTTTTAAGAACAGATAGTAACTTACCTTCTTGGTCGCTTGATAAGGTCAAAGAAATCACAACAGGATAAGTATGTTCTTCTCCAAGGTAAGCATACTTCAATCCCTCTGGCAAAGGTTTCAATTCTAATTTAGGTGCTTCTTTTTGTTCAATCTTTTCAATAATTCCAAGCTCCTCAAATTTTGGTTTCCCATCAATAGTTTGCAAAGTCTGACAAGAATCAAACAACAAATTTATATTAGAAGTATCATGTTCAAGTTGTTTATTTGATTCAATTGAATTAACCAAACAAATATCACTAAGTTCAGAAAAACTCCCTTTTTGAATATTCTCCTCTATACAAGATTTAAGCAATTCCTTTTGTTCATCAATCTCATCTTCATTCTCATTTTCCTCATTAGGTTGCCTACACATATTGAAAACATTAAATTCCAGAGTCATATTTCCAAATGACAAATTCATTAAACCATTCCTACAATTAATCAAAGCATTAGCAGTTGCTAAAAATGGTCGACCTAAAATTACAGGAATTGGTTTATAATTATTCACAACAGGTTCAGTTTCTAAAACAATAAAATCCACAGGATATATGAATTTATCAACTTGTACTAAAACATCTTCCACTATTCCTTTTGGTATTTTAACTGATCTATCAGCAAGCAAAAGTGTAGTTGAAGTTGATTTTAACTCACCAAGATTAAATTGAAGAAAAACTGAATTTGGAAGCAAATTAACACTAGCACCAAGGTCTAACAAAGCATGCTCAATTTTGTGATCTCCAATAATACAAGAAATAGTAGGGCAACCAGGATCTTTATATTTTAACTTATTATTAGTAGACAGAATGATACTTACCTGTTCAACCATGAATGCACTCTTTTTTACCTTCAATTTCCTCTTAACAGTGCATAAGTCCTTTAAAAATTTGGCATATGAAGGTACCTACTTGATTGCAAACAGAGGAATGTTAACTTTCACTTGCTTAAAGATTTCATAAATTTCAGAAGAGTGGTTTGATTTCCTTGGTTTATTCAATGCATTCGGAAATGGTGGTTCAGATGAAACAGTAGTTATTTCTTCACTAGGTGTAAGTTTATCTAGTTCTTCCTTACCCTTTGAATTATCATTTTCACAAGGTTCAGGAATAGGCCGATCAATAACCTTACCACTACGAAGAGTTATAACTGACTTAACATGGTCCATGAGTGCATTTTGAATTTTAGGATTTGGTTGTGGTAGAACTGGAAATTTTCCTTTTTCTTGAATTGTGAGTGCAGAAGACATTTTAGCAAGAGTATCTTTCAAATCAGAAAAAGTTTGTGCATTTTGATTGTTAATAGTATCTTGCTTCCTAATGAATGAATGCATTGTATCTTCCAAATTTTTCCATGGTGGTGGAACATATGGTACATAAGGATGAGTATTTTGAAAATTTTGTGGAGGTGGTGCTTGTGAAGATTGTGCATTATTATTATTCCTCCAACTAAAATTTGGATGATTTCTCCAACCAGGATTATAAGTCTGTGAATATAGGTTTGGTTTATTAAAAGTGTTGATGACATTAGCTTGATCATGCAAACATTCTTTGAGTGCAGGTAGAGTGGGACAATCTTGAGTGAAATGATCATTAGAACTACAAACATTACATGCAATTTCTTGAACAGATTTTACTTGATCACTTTTTTTATTTTCCAAAGCTTCAACCTTCCTAACTAGGGATGCAAATTTTGCTTGTAAATCATGATCTTCCCTAAGGTTGTAGATTCCTCCACTAGATGGAGATGGTTGTGGTTTATTAGTCAATTCAAAAGTTCCAACATTATCCCAATGTTGTGCATTTTCAACTAATTGGTCAAGGTAATCTAGTGTATCTTCAGGATTTTTATCTTTAAATTCACCATTACACATCATTTCTACAACTTGTCTAGTTTGTGGTCTTAAGCCCTCGTAGAAATAAGTGACCAATCGCCAAGTTTCAAAACCATGGTGTGGACATATGTTAAGCAATTCTTTAAACCTATCCCAACACTGGTATAATGTTTCTCCATTTTTTTGAGTAAAAGAAGTGATTTGCCTTTTAAAAGAATTTGTTCTATGAGGTGGAAAGAATTTTTTCAAAAACTGTTCTTGCATGTTATTTCAAGTTCTTATTGATCCAGATCTAAGGATTTGTAGCCAAGTTTTAGCTTTATATTTTAATGAAAAAGGAAAAAGCTTTAATCTAATTATGTTCATGCTACAATTTTGGTCTGTGTATGTATTACAAACTTCCTCGAAATCTCTTAGATGCAAATATGAATTTTCAGATTCTAAACCATGAAATGTTGGTAAAAGTTGGATAATACCTGGTTTGAAGTTAAATCGAGATGCTTCTGGAGGAAATACTATACACGACGGTGCTCCAGTTCTGGTTGGATTCATGTAGTCTCTTAAAGTTCTCGGTTGATCATGTTGAGATTGGTTGTCTCCTTGATCAATTGGAGGATTACGTTGTCCTAAATTGTTTTCGTCTTGGATCTCGTCCATGATTGGTGGTGGTGATTGCGATTTATGAATTAACCTGCCACTTGAAGTTCGAGACCAACGTCTCATACAATAATTATATCACAAAGATAACAAACAAATTAGTAATACAAAAACTAAATGAAAATTGCAAAAAAAAAAAGAAAAATTAAATATGTAAATTATATAAGTGTACAAAAGAAAATTAATAACTTAAAATTAAATAACAATTTTGGTGGTTGAACCCACCATAAAATAAATGCGAAAAAAAAATTGGTGGTTGAACCCACCATATAAAATAAAACAAAGCAAAAAAAATGGGAAATAATAAATTAATACCTTAAAATTAAATAAAAAAAACTGGTGGTTGAACCCGCCAATAAAAAAATAAAAATAAAAATAATGCAAAAATAAAAAAACTGAAAATTAAATACTGAAATAAAAAAAATAGTAGTTAGTTAGTTAAGTGTTAGTAGTTAGTTTTCTTGGTCCAAATTAAGTCCAAGTCTGATTATTGTGAGAAATTTCATTTAAGGATCTTATTGAAATTATTTATAATGTTATGGCCATACCGTAATATTTAGAAGTTTAGAATTGAGCCATGTGGGATGAAAATGAAGATTCAGAAATATTTTAGGGTTAGAACGTAATTATGAGAAGAATGAGTAAGAAACGAGAATTGTTGGGGTGAAACTAGAATTATAAAAGATGTGGGGGTAGAAAAGAATTTAAGAAAAGGAAAAGGGGGCAAAAGAAAATTTACACAAAGAGAAAAATAAAAAAAGGGAAAAATAAAGCAAAATAAAAACTTTTCCCCGGCAACGGCACCAAAAACTTGACACGACTTAAAAGTGTTTGATTTACTCTCAAGTATAAGTGTGTCTTCTTATAATATATCTCGGTGAGTCCGAAGTCGATCCACAGAGAAAAGATTTAATTTGTTTATTTTATTTTATCTAAAATTTAAAAATAAAACTTAAATATAAACAACTTAATTTAAATAAAACTATGAAATTGAATTAGTTGGGGTTATGGATTCACTCTTAGTAGTAAATAAAACTTAATAAATTCTTTTTGCCATTTTTTAGATTTATTGTCCAAAAGATTAATTATATAAATTATTATTATTTTCCCTTTAATTTTATGATGGATTAAGTATTTATTGTGCCAAAATTTAATTTGTCTACAATAAGTCAAAATACCATTTTACCATACCTTAGATTTAGATAAAAAGAATTTATTTTTTCCGAACTCCCTTGTTTGTCTACAATAAATTAAAATCTTATAATATAAAATTTGTATAAAATTAAATAGAAAATAATTTAATTTATAAAATTAAAAATAGAATTCCATTAAATCATATTTATTTCCTAAGAGTTTCACCTTCCCCTAGCTATTAATATTTAGCTAAACATTTTTTTATAAAGGAAATTACTAAAATTGAAAAATACATAATTAAAAATGGAATTTGAAAATTGAAATAAAACTAATTTTATTGATTGAAAATAAATTATAAAGAGAGATGAGAAGAAGAATTTGGGGGAAAATAAGAGAAGAAAAGGTGTGGAGAGATGTGTTCACCCCCCTCTATTTATACTAATACATGGTAAATCCACACCACACAAATTAAAAAATTTAATTACATCTTAACCTTACATTTGTCCCACTAATAATCCCACTAATAAAGCATAAACCTAACTTATCCACTCAAGCATATCCAACACATTCCACTAACAATTACCATACCTAATATGATAAAAACTTATAATTTTACAATTACCACATTTATCGTGGTAAAAACATAAAAAATTACAATAAAAGTCTTGGATCTTCCTCGACAATGACATAATTTCTCGGACTTTCGGAATCCAAATTTGACATCCATGCATTTGTTCGGAGCCTCAAATTGCATGAAATTATTATTTTCACCTAATAAACACACAAAAATACACAAAATCAAATATTTAAAAAAATAATTAGAAATTCACAATATGTTACGCAATTACAAATATAAATTACATTAATAAAACAAAATAACATTTTTATCGATTAATAAACATATAATTTTTAACACTAATCACTCTTAAAAAGATCTTGTTCATTGAAGTTGAAGGAAAGAAGAAGATTCCGATGGCGGTGGTGTATGACAGATTGCCGGACTTTTTTTTTTGCTGTGGTATCTTAAGACACCAATTCAGAGAATGCCTTAAGTATCAAGGACAACCTAAGGAGAACTTGCCATATGGAAGCTGGTTGAGAGCCAAAACTGCAGCTGAAAGAGCTAAATTCCACAGGAACAAGGAGAAATGGAGCAATAAGCACCAAAAACCAAGCTCCCCACCTGCAAACTCAAGACAACAACAAGTGCAACAATGGCACGCCAGTCCGGTTCAGAGGCAGCCTGCATTGGGAAAAACAAAAATACAAAACAACCAAAAGTAAACCAAGTGGCAGAAGTGTTTGAAGCGCAATTAATGCAAAGTGTTGAAGAATCGAGATAGTAGCTGATAGACTGCAAAGCACAAGCTAGCACAACAGACAGTATAGGCTCGATGAGTACTTTGAACAAAAAGGAAGGAAACAATGGGAGGGAAAGCACTGATATTGAAAGAGGGAAAGAGAGGGTTACAAAAGTGGCTCACCAAAAGTCTATACAGTATCCAGAAGAAAACAATAAGGAAGGAATGATAAGTGGGCCGAGGAATGCTAAATTAAAGCCCAAAGGGAGAAAATGGAAACTTCAAGCCAGGAACCTTTTAAGCATAAGAGACAGGATTGGTAACCCACCTGGAACCAAGAGTCCTAGAAATGAAGAGGATGAGCTAAGTCCAGAAAAGAAAAGACTAAAAGGGATGAGTCCAAATTACCTAACAACACTCAGACATACTCCCCGGCAGCAAAACTCAAGGTGTGCTGAGAGCAGCCCGAAAACACAATCGTGGAGGATGAGACAGCAATGCAAGAAGACATATCGGCGGCGACTGGTGCACAGCCCCGCCGACAACCATGAAAATGCTAAGCTGGAACGTCCGGGGTTTGGGGAATACCCGGACGCGCCTAGAGTGAAGCGAATTCTCCAAACACACAAACCTCATTTTTTTTTGTAAAACTAAATTAATGGTTGTGCAAGCGAGGGAGGTATGTAATCAGATGAATTTTGAGATTTGTTTTGCTATAAATAGAAATGGCTAAGGTGGAGGGTTAGTGTTGTGCTGGAGCAGTGAGGTTCATGTAAATATAAGCTCTTTCAGCAATCATCATATAGACGCTGTTGTCCAATCTGAAAATGGTAAGCATTAGAGGTGCACAGCGATTTACGGACACTCGGAAACCCAACAAAAACAGCACACGTGGACACTTCTCCGAAGATTGGCAAGTCTGTTTGATCTTTCGTGGTTGTGCTTTGGTGACTTCAACGAAATTTTAGATCCAAGGGAGAAGAATAGTAGCAAAGACCGAAATGTGAACATGATGCTTAGCTTCTGAGAGGCTATTCAAGTTTGTAACTTAATAGACGTAGGTTGCAAGGGTTACCCGTTTACCTAGTCCAACCGTCGGTTTGGTCCCGATTTGGTTGAAGAGAGATTGGACATATTTTTTTGTAGTAAAGATTGGGCTAATAGCTTCTTTGATTCTCCAGCTACGAACCTGTTAACAGTGGGCTCCGACCATTGCCCAGTGCTAATGGAAGTTAAAGAACGAGGAAAATTTGAGAGTTATGCTAGAAAGTCTTTTCCTAGAGTGCACTATGAAGACATGTGGAGTGCTTACGATATGTGCAAGAGTATTGTTCAAGATGAGTGGAGTAATTGTGGGAGCTGGAAAATTGGAGATCCTGTACTCCAGTTTCAAAAATCAGCCAAGAATTCGATGGCGAGGCTTAAAAGGTGGAGTAAGCGAGAGTTCGGAGGTCGAGAAGAAGAATTAAAATGTTTAAGGAAGCAGCTAGAAAGGGTTAAACAAAATTTTGAGCATTATGACGGGGGTGATGAGTATAGAAGATTAGAAAAAAGAATCCATAATCTGCTAATTGATGAAGAAATGTATTTGAAGCAATGATCAAGGGCTGATTGGTTAAAGAAAGGAGATAAAAATACGAAATTCTTTCATGCTAAAGCTTCGGCTTGAAAAAGGAAGAACAAGATTTGGGGAATCGAAGACGGACAAGGAAAATGGACAGAGGATATCGCTGAAGTGGAAGCTGAATTTTGTAAGTATTTTCAAGAGATCTTTACCTCCTCGAGAACAAGCCAAGACCAAATAGATAATGCTTTGGTGGGCCTGATACCGAAAGTGACCCAAGATATTAAGAGCATGCCGTTCGCAGCCGTTCACAGCCGAGGAGGTATCAAATGGGCTGAGCCAAATGTGCCCAACAAAAGCCCCTGGACCAAATGGGCTCCCTGCTGTCTTCTTTCAGAAACATTGGCTCACAGTGAGAGAAGGAGTGATTGAAACGTGCTTGCATGTGCTGAATGAGCAAGGTACATTATCTCAGTTAAACCACACTTACATTGCTTTAATTCCAAAAGTCCACAAGCCTAGGAAAGTTATAGAATTCAGACTAATTAGTCTTTGTAATGTAATCTATAGGCTTATTGCTAAGACTATAACTAATAGAATGAAGCCGATCCTTGCTCAGATTATCTCACCCAATCAGAGTACATTCATACCCAATAGGCTTATTACTGACAATATCATTATTGGTTATGAATGCCTCCATAAAATTAGACACAACAAGGGGAAAAGAAATGGGCTAGTGGCTATAAAGTTAGACATTAGCAAAGCATATGATATGATTAAACTAGGATTTCCAAATAGATGGGTAGAGCTGGTCATGAATTGTGTTACTATACCATCTTTCTATGTAATTATTAATGGAAATCAAAAAGGGATGATTCACCCTCAACGAGGCCTTAGGCAAGGCTGCCCGTTGTCTCCATATCTCTTCATTTTGTGTGCAGAGGCTTTCTCCAACTTATTGCTGCAGGCAGAGCGTAATCACCTCATTCAAGGGCTGAAATTCGGGAAAGAGCTCATCATCTCACATTTACTTTTTGCGGATGACAACCTTGTGTTCACCAAAGCTTCAGTTGACAGCTGCAAGAACCTAAAAGCCATTTTTGATTGCTACGCAGCTGCTTCAGGACAACTCTTTAACTTTGAGAAGTCATCCTTAGTGTTTAGTGGTAGCATTCCAGAGGACAGAGCTAAAGCAATAAAAAACATTTTCCAGCTTAATGTGGTTTCTAGGCACGGAAAATATTTGGGCCTTCTATCTATGGTTGGAAGAAAGAAGACAAGCTTCTTCAATGAGGTGAAACTGAAAGTGGTGAGCAAGATTGCAAGCTGGCAGCATCGTTTGTTCTCAAGTGGAGGGAAATAAGTTCTTATCAAAGCTGTGGCTCAAGCGATACCAGCCTATGTAATGAGCGTCTTTAAGTTACCCCTAGAGTTGTATAATGATATTCAGAAGGTAATGACCAAGCTTTGGTGGAGATCAAATGAGGACAAGCGCGGAATTCACTGGGCAAGATGGGGAAAGATGAGTCATGCTAAGAGTAGAGGAGGCCTCGGTTTCAGGGAAATATCTAGCTTCAACCAGGCTTTAGTGGCCAAACAAGGGTGGAGATTGCTGCAATACCCAGAATTATTGGTCACTAGAGTGCTGAAGGCTAGATATTACAAGGAGACTGATTTTTTACAAGCTCGATCAAGATCTAATCCTTCGTACATATGGCGGTCTATTCTGTAGGGAAGACAAGTGCTGCAAAAAGGAATCAGATGGAGGATCGGCAATGGTGAAAAGATACAAAAATGTAGAGACAATTGGATTCCAAGGCCAGAAACGTTTAAGCCGATATCAATTCGAAATGTGGCAGCAAATGCTTTAGTAGCAGATCTCATTAGTCAGGAAAATAATTGGGATCAAAGGAAGGTGAGACAGTGGTTTATGGATGAGGATGCAGCTGAAATTCTACGAATTCCGCTGTCGAGGAGACCAAGAATGGATGAGGTGATCTGGCACTTTGATAAAAAAGGGCAATATTCTGTAAAAAGCAGATACCAATTGGCGCTTAAGATTAAGAATCTGGATAAGCCTAGCTGTTCATCCAAGGGTCTGCACCACTGGAATTTGTTATGGACCCTTCAATTGTCGGAAAAAAATTACAATCTTCATGTGGCGAGCATCTCATAACCTTTTGCCTACTGCTGATAATTTGTGGAGAAAAGAGATACTATTGGAGCCTACATGTCAAATTTGCAAGCAAGGTAAGGAAACTACAACTCATGCTTTGTTACTATGTAAAGCTGCCAAGAAGGTCTGGAGGTATGCCCCCTTTGAAACATGTTTCCTTGATGCTGTTAACCAAGACATGTTGGAAATTATGGTTGAAATGGCTAAGAAATTAACAAAGTCAGACATTGAAGATATAGTAGCTATTTGCTGGACTATCTGGTATGGCAGGAATAAGTTTCTGTTTGAAGGAAAAAAAATGGAACCATTACTAACTATTTCAAGAGCTGAGGCTGTGGTGGAGGCTTATAGAAGAGTGAAACAGCTGAAGCTGGAGCCAGAGGCAAAATCTTCTTCCAAGAATCAGCAAGTATGGAGCCCTCCTCCTGATAATACATTCAAAGTTAATGTTGATGCTGCTGTTAATTTTGAAAGGCAAAAGGCCAACCTGGGGGTTGTTATTAGAGACTCATGCAACAAAGTTAAAGTGGTTGCCGTGAAATCCACTCTATTTACAGGGGATGTAAAGTCTGCAGAAGCTGAAGCTGTTGAATGGGGGTTAGTGGTGGCAAAAAGTGCAGCTTTTCAATGCATAATGGTGGAGCCAGATTGTCTAGAAGTGGTGAAGTTAATTAACAACAAAGAGGGCAGTAGGACAGAGGTTATGTGGGTGATTTCAGAAATTCAAAGTCTTAGAAAGGATTTCTAGAATTTCAGCTGCTATCACACTCCTAGATCATGTAATACTCATGCCCATTCCTTAGCTAAGTTAGCTTTAAGGAACAATGAAACTGTTGTATGACTGGAACCAATTCCAGTGGAAGTCGAATCTGTGTTATCATCTTTGCTTTAATGAAATCGTTTATTTCCTTCTCAAAAAAAAAAAAAAATTAGAAAATCGTGGAAAGCCCCCTCGGTTTAACATGGACAATGTTAAATTGGAAACATTTTTTTAAAATAAGGAAACGTTAATATTAATTAGGACAATTTTTATACTTTTTAAAATCAAATTCACCCTAAATCAATTATAATTAATATAACAAACATCATAATTACTGATCAAACTATGTTAATATTAATAGAACAAAATTAATTTTGTATAGGAATATAAAGCATCATCATATGGAGTATTATTTTGATATTTTGAGTAACATGCTATAAATATAAGTTACCATAATTCCGCATATTAATTTGATATTTCGAGTAATATGCATATAATTTCTTATGTAAATATACTTTCTTTTCTCATTTTTAAAATTTTCTTTAGCGATTTATTAAGATAATTTTTGCTATATGTCATGAAACAATAAAAAATATTTTTCAGAAATTTAAAAAATTATTCACATCAGAAAATGTTAGTCATTTGTAGTTAAAAAATAATGTCTTCAATTATAATATATCAAATGATAAATAGGCATAACTCAGTTGTGATTCTTTGATGAATCTATATAAAGTACTAATTTCAATAACAAAAGGTTGAATTTTTTAATTAACTCAGTGAAAAGAGTATGAGAATTATTGATTCTTGGCAAATTGTTAAAGGTCACCTAATACAAAAATATTAAACTTTTTTAAAACTATCTTTTGATTCGACCAACGTAAGGGAAAGTAAAATCCTTCATATATTTATTGTCGTCTATCGAAATGATTTAGATAAAAAAAAAACTTTGATGTTGTGGATTTTTAGAGTTGAATATATATATACATAGAGAGAGAGGATTAGGAGCCCCTCTAAACATAAATTTCTACACAAAATCTCAAAGCTAAATCATAATTAATCCAGTGGCTGAAATTAAAGTTAATTTGAATTTCTTTCTTAATGAAAATCTCATTAATAGATAGAATTTGTAAATTAAAAAAAAAATAAATAAAGAATAGGAAATTTTAATTAACAAATACAAGCTTTCTTCTCTCCTTGATGTCTATGTCAACTGAGGCCATGTTTAGTTTGAAAAAAGAGGAATAGAGGAAAAGAGTGAAATGGAAAGGAAGAGAAAAGAAAAGAGTGGAGGAGAATAGTGAAATTAAATTTTATTGTTTGATTTGATTTGATATAAAATTTGATAAGGAAAGAAATTACAATTTTTTTCTTTGGACAAATTTATACTTTGTCTTAAATATTGAATTATCTATATAAGTAATGAAATATAATTTAATATTAATACCAAATTTTTTAATTTTAAAAAGTTCTAAAACAATTCATGATATACATACACACATATAATAATAATAATAATAATAATAATAAAAACGGCGGTCGGTCCGGCGACTATCTAACAAAGTTCTAGCGACTTACGAGGTGGTCTGGTGAAATTTCGACAACAGTTAATTTATATTTCTATATTTTCATATTAAATAAATAAGTTTATTTATTTTATTAAGTTTCTTAAATCATTCATTAAATTTAATTAATATAGAATTATTTATCATAATAAATTGATAAAATAAATTTATTAATAATCATTATTAATGGCATTAAATAAGTTAAAAAA
This sequence comes from Citrus australasica, assembly GCA_029618585.1. NCBI lineage: Eukaryota > Viridiplantae > Streptophyta > Magnoliopsida > Sapindales > Rutaceae > Citrus > Citrus australasica. The sequence goes on from JARCIV010000006.1 coordinate 7,977,291, forward strand.
ATTGAAGGGTAATTTTGAAAGATTTAGTTTCCAACATAAGAGAAATTTAAATTATTCACTCCTTAATGTGGAATTTAAATTCTATATTATGATGGATATTAAATTATTATGAAAATTAAATTTTGTCCAACTAAACAATAAAAATAAAATTTAAATTAGTTTCCTCTTCTTTATTCTCTCTTCCCAACCAAACACCACCTGTCACCTTCCATTGGTGAGAGAAAGAGGCAATTTCGAACAAAATTATATTTATCCCCTATTGTTCGGTGCCTTCACAGAGACCTTCACCAACGCACGCATACACGAACACGACATATCTCTCTCATTCTCTTGCTCGCCGTCACGAAAGAATCATAATCCATGGAGTCAATAACCCTACCCGTTGTTACCGCAAGAAACCCTAGATCCCGATTCATAAAACCCACCCAAAACACTAGCTTCTCCTGATTCTCAAAATCCCGAACCGGCCTCTGAAAATGGCCACGACAAAAACAATGAGAACAACTGTTATAATAATAATAACGTTGCGGTAGGCAAATACATTAAGAGAAGCCATTGCTTTCAGAACATTGTTTAACCAACACTCATTCCGGCCCCGATAAGGACCAATGTGGTAAGGAGGCATACGACTGCGTTGCAGTAAGTGGGACCTGCTGCCATTGGAATCAGGCGACATGGAAGGTAATAATGGGAGTACCATGCAAGAGAGAGATTAAATAAGGAGATTTTATCTTAGATTATTAAAAGAAACCTGCTGGCATTTAAGCTTTGAAGTTGGGTTGAAACGGCCGAGCTGTCTTAGCTTCCACTATTTGGCCACAACGGCTGCTTTGGAAGGTCTTTGTCTCCATCATCTTCGTCTTTTCAGCTGCTGAAAGGATTGTGAGGGCAGTGAGTGCTACCAGAAGTGGAGATAAACCAAAATGCACTTGAAACATCCATAAAAATATTAGAATTCAATGAAAATATTGGAAATATAGAACTAAAAAAAATATTATAAAGTTTAAACCATATGCTATAACAACTTATCAGAGTTTGATAAATTGCAACGAAAAGTAGGGATCTAAACTAAAGTTGATACTTGTATCCAAAATGTTGGAATTAAAAAAAGAGTGTGAATATAGAATAAAAAATGATGGAAGAGAGAAATTGAAGAATTCAACCTAAAGTTTTGAATGATTAAAAAATAATATGGTAAATGCCAACGAGAAGTAAGGATTTAAAAGGTGAACTTGAAATATTTACCTAAATTATTATAATTTAGTAAAAAGAGTAGGAATATATACTATTAAAAAAATAAATTATCGTGACAGAATTCTTATAATAGATAATAAAAAATTAGTCATTTATTACAAAAAAATGATCACATAATAGAGTTTTCATATTCATCAAATCGTGATAGATTTGTGGTAGTTTATTTATCTATCACATATACATGATAGCATATTAATATAGTAATGAAACGGTGAGTTTAAGATTTGCCAATTTGGGCATGGAAGGACGCTGAAACCACTAAAAAAAATTCTAAGTGTTGGGCCCTCCTTTAAACTTCACATGGCAAATCCTAATTTATAAATCCAAACCGAATCAAACAAAAATACACCATCACCTTGTCCACAACAAATTGCTGCTCTGTCTTTATCTTCGCCCCACTCCACGGCTTGCCATTTCCCTTTGTTTGCCTTTTTTAATTTAGATTTTAGAGTTTTAACAACCGACCTTCTTCAAGTTCGAGCTGCTGCTACTGTCTTCTTTCGTGAGAGGTAAGTGATGGTTCTTTTTTTTTTTTTTTTAACGAGTAACAGCTGCCACAAAATCCCTAAATTAGGTCAAAATAATAATAAAAAATAGAGGCGCTCCATATCGTCTCTGAGGCTGGCACTTGGCCTTTGGGGACTGACTTCGAGTTTGCTGACTAACGTGCCAATGGCTCCGTGCGACTAGCTTCGAGCTCGTAGAACGACTTTGTGACACGTGGGTGGTAGCTGCTGCTTGCGTCGAGTCAGATCAGAGGAGATTGTACTGAGAGGAGTTGCCTGTTGGAGAAAAACCTTTTTTAAATTTTTATAAAATCTTTTAAAATCGTTCTCATACAATATATAAGAATTTGTAATCTAGAAATCGTACCTTGAAAATTTAATTTGGTTTTTTTTGCTAAAGTGATTTAGGCTCCCAAATCACGATCCGTTACCACCACTCCTGTTAGATCACGATCCGTCACCACCACGCTTGTTAGATCACGAACTGTCACCAATGATCTTTCAGGTTATGACTCAGGTTTGATCTGCACTTGACATGTGGGCGCCTTTATCACTACCAAAGCAACAAGCACGAGAAAATTTTTCTCTCAACAACAGAGAGAAAAATATTTTTCTCTGATCTGTATAAAGTAGCTGCTCCTCTATTTTTCTTTAGAGAAAATAAGCCTTTTTATATCTCCCTTTAGTGAAAACCCTAGGCTCCAAATAATGAAAAACAAAACTCACGTTACTTGCTTTTTCTATAGGGGACCCACCTTATAAAATAACATAAGGCCCCTTACACACAAGCTAATTAAACAGAGCCTCCCATTAATGATATATTTAGGCTTTTGGCCCAAATAGCTAATTATCTTTCTTATTAATCAAGTAGTGGTGCAGTCAATTAAATGAGCTAACCCGGGGATCATTTGCGAACATACAATAGTGGCTATAACAATTAGGTCTGTAATTAAAATAACCTAATTATTTAATTCCAAATCCACTCCACTAAAAATTTGGAATTGACCTTCATAATTGTATGCTCGAATAATAATTCTTCCCAAGCTATATTGATTTTTTTAATGCACAATCCTTTGTACCACATCATTAATTAAATCGATATCTCAACTGTCTAATCAATTTAATTACATCTTGTTCCTTGATACTTACTGGTTTTCTCTAATGATCATTTTCACATACTAAATATGTTGACACACTCTGTCTAGGGAATTATATGAACAAGTGCCGAAAACCCATAAAGAGATGTGTTGTACAAATTCTATATTGCTAATCCATAACTCAAATACTCATAATTGCTCCCACCAAGATACCGGGTAATCTTGACCACAAGTATGTGTCGTGCTCATTGGTAACTCAAATGGAATAACAATTACAATCATGAAATTATAATTAACTCAAGATTAAGATTACAGTAAAATCAATGCCTATGAGATTTAATAAGTCTGACGGTTATTACAAAGTTAATTAAATCTCATATGTGATCATGTTCAATGTAGTCGTACTACATCAATAAATTCATACATGATTAAGATAAATCATTCAATGAATTCATTACAGTCTATACCTAAATAAAGTGCCCAAATTTATTTATTAACTGCGAACTAAATTTATTTAATCATAAGATAACTTGTATTTATGTTTTCTGTGAATCCACATGGTGATCACATAAATACATATAATATGATTTAATGGACTTTAATCAAAATATTAATGCAATTAAGATATTTGAATAAAATACCTCATTTATTTTATTAATTAGAAAAATTATTTATTACAATTAAATAAACACATATGCTTTTAAAGAGCACATTTTCCCAACAATCTCCCACTAGCTCTCAAAGCATATTTGGCATCTCATGCATGCCCATGGATTCTAAGTACAAGTTAAAAAGTTTCCCAGGTATGGGCTCAGTAAAAGGATTTGCCAAGTTTTGCTGTGACGCAATCTGAGTAACCTCCACATTACCTCTCTGCACTATATCCCTTATCAGATGATACTTCCTCTCAATATATTTTTGTTTCTTGTGGTTCCTTAGATTGAGCTACCACACCACTATTATCGCAAAATAGTTTAAAGGGTGCAGTTACAGCAAGTACCACCTCAAGATCTTGTAGGAACTTGCGGAGCCATACAACTTCTTTTGCAGCTTCGGATGCAGCCACATATTCAGCTTTAGTTGTGGAGTCTGTGATACAAGATTGTTTCACAGTCCTCCAACTAATAGCTCCACTTCCCAATGTAAACAGATAGTCGAAAGTTGATTTTCTGGAATCCTTATCTGACATAAAGTCAGAATCAGTATAACCCATTGGAATGAGTTCATCACCAGAATGCACAAGCATATAATTTTTAGTTCTTTTCAGATACTTCATTATATGCTTGACCGCAGTCCAGTGTTGAGGTCCAGGATTAGATTGATATCTACTAATCATCCCTACCGCAAAACAGATGTCTGGCCTAGTGCAAAGCATGGCATACATGAGACTTTCCACAACTTCTGCATAGGGAACTCGTCTCATTCTCTCTATCTCTTCATATGTTTTAGGTGATTGATTCTTAGAGAATGTAATTCCATGTCTGAATGGTAATAAACTGGTCTTGGAATTTTCCATGCTAAATCTAGCCAATATCTTATTGATATAGACTGCTTGAGACAATGCTAAAGTTTTATTCTTCCGGTCTCGTAGTAACTTAATACCAAGAATATAACTTTCCTTTCCCAGATCTTTCATATCAAATTATTTTGCTAACCAACTCTTTATTGTAGTCAACACTCCTATATCGTTTCCAATTAGGAGAATACCGTCTACATAAAGAATTAGGAAGGGTACATATTTTTCTTGAATTTTCTTGTACACACATGGTTCATCAATGTTCTGAATGAATCCAAATGATTTAATCGCTTGATCAAATATGATGTTCCATGGCTGGGATGCTTGCTTCAATCCATAAATGGATCTCTGCAATTTACAGCCCATGTGTTCTTGGCTTTTTTGTATAAATCCATCTGGTTGCTGCATGTAGATGTTTTCTTCAATAAAAAAGGCAGTCTTGACATCCATTTGCCAAATTTCATAATCTAGCACTACAGTAATCAAGAGCAGAATCCTAATGGATTTAAGCATAACAACCGGAGAAATGGTTTTCTCATAATCGAATCCATCTTTCTGAGTAAACCATTTGGCTATTAATCTTGTTTTAAATGTTTCCACAATTTCGTCTACTCCTCTTTTTCTCTTGTAGATCCACTTGCACCCTATAGGTTTTTCCCCATTTGGTGCCTCTACAAGTTCCCAGACTTTATTGAAATATATAGATTCCATTTCTTGATTCATGACCTTTTTCCAAAATTCAACATCTCTATTTATTAGAGCTTCGTTGTAACTAATGGGATCTTGTACATGTTCATCTGAGACAGCCGTATAGGTTTCTCCCAGAAGCATGTATCTCGCAGGTAACATAGTTACCCTCCCACTACGACGAGGTTCTAAAAGTGATGGTTGTTCAGGGATAATACTGTGTTGATCATCTGGTTGTTGTTGTTCTTCCTATTCTGTAACAGGCTTTGAAAGTCGAGCATCAACCTGATCACCTGATAGTTCTTCAAGTATTATCTTACTCCTAGGTTTGAAGTTATTTATATAGTCTTCCTCGAGGGAAGTGAAATGTGTGCTCACGATCACTTTCTTATCTTGAGCACTATAAAATAAACCTCCCCTTGTTCATTTGGGATATCCCACAAACATACAAACCTCATAACGTGAATCCATTTTGTCTGCCTTTGGTTTCAGCACATGTGCTGGTGATCCCCAAATACGGACATGTCGTAAACTTGGTTTGCGACCTGACCATAATTCTATTGGGGTTTTAGGCACTGACTTAGATGGAACTAAGTTCAAGAGGTAAATTACAGTTTCCAGTGCTAGTCCCCAAAAAGAGATTGGTAATGACGAATAACTAAGCATAGATCTCACCATATCCAAAAGAGTTTTATTTCTTCTTTCAGCTACCCCATTTTATTGTGGTGTTCCTGGGGCAGTCAACTGAGATATAATCCCATTTTCAACCAGATACTCTTTGAAATCTCCAGAGAAAAATTCACCACCTCGATCAGATCGAAGTTTCTTTATGTTCTTATCTAATTGCTTTTCTGTCTCAGCCCTATACTCTTTGAATTTTTCAAGAGCTTCAGACTTGTGACGCATCAGATAAGCATAACTATATCTCGAGTGATCATCAGTAAAAGTGATGAAATACTCATAACCTCCTCGAACTTGTACATTGATTAGTCCACATACATCTGTAAATATCAATTCAAGTGGTACTATTGCACGTACTCCTTTGGCCGAGAATGGCCTTTTGGTCATTTTCCCTTCTAAACAAGATTTACAGAGTGGCAATGATTCATTTTCTAATGGATCTAAAAGTCCATCTTTGATCATTCTCTGTATCCTATTTTGGTTTATATGACCCAAGCGTAAATGCCAGAGGTAACATTGGTTGGAAGAAATATTTATTTTCTTAGATAAATGTGTATGCTCATCATTATTGATCACTGTGTCATGCATAGAATGGATCATTGGACTTAAATGATATAAATTATCTTCCAATGTACCAAAACAAATAAGTCTCTTATTATAAAAAATAGAAACAGAGGATCCAAAATTTACAGTGTACCCTTGTTTTGACAAACAAGCTACGGAAATTAAATTCCTCTTAATGTCTAGAACATAAAGATAATTATTCAAAACTAAAGTCTCATTATTAAAAGATAATAAAACAGATCCAGTCTTCACTGCTGACACGAACTGTCCTGTCCCTAACTGCAGCTTGACGCTGCCTTCACTTATTCCTGGTTTCCTGAAACCAATAAAGTGAATTACAAATATGATTAGTTGCTCCTGAATCCAACACCCAAGTGTCAATAGGATTCTGAACTAAACAGACCTTAATTACAAAAAGATTTTCCATACCTGATTTCACAATCTTAGGGCAATCATTTTTCCAATGACCTATCTGTCCACACTTGAAGCATTTGCCTTTCGGCTTGCCATCTTTCTTGGTAGACGGTCCTTTTTTCCCAGCTTTCTTCTTACCTTTGCCTTTCGACTTAGGTATAGAAGAAGAAGCTTTTTCAACAATATTTATGCTTCCCAGAGATTTCTCAGCATGATAAATCTCTTCAACATAATGGAGTTTGCTCATTAATTCAGTTAAGGTCATGTTTCTTTTGTTCATATTATAATTGACCTTAAACTCCTTGAATGTTTCTGGCAGAGATTCTAGCACCATGTCTATCTTTGAGTTATCATCGATTTATGCTCCCTGAATCTCAGCCTCATTCAAATAGTCCATCATTTTGACGACATGATCATGAACTCTTGTGCCCTTCCCCATTTTGCTGTTCATAATTCCTTTTAGCGCTGCTTGTCTCGCGGAGCGAGTACTCTGCCCGAACATCTGTTGGAGACTATCCATTATTTCAGTGGCAGTCTCCAAGTTTTGATGTTTGGTCTGCATAATATTAGAAATTGAGGCTAAAATGTAGCATTTTTCCATTTCATTAGCCTTTTGCCATTTCTCATAAAGCCTCCTATGATTTCTATGAGCATCATCCGCTGGAACTGGAGGGCATGGCTGGGTTAAAACATATTTATAATTTTCAGCAGTCAGGAGAATGAATAGATTTCTTTTTCAATCTATATAGTTCTCTCCAGTGAGTTTGTTTTGACTCAGAATAATAGTAAATGGGCTCAGGGAAGACATTTTCTGAAAAATAAAACATCCATGCATAAATAATTTGAAATTATATTCACAATAAATGACAAAAATGCATAAAACCATAAATGCATTTTAATTTATTGTAACGATAATCTAGTTCCGCTTTGACAAGCTATCCGTTGGGTAAGTCATGTCTATACTTACTAGACCCAATTACCCATTGGATTATTTACTTTCATGTAGATAAATAATTATCGTTATCATTTTTGGCCCTAAATTTGTTAATAGAGCTTCGTTGGGAAGGTTAATAATAAATTTTAGTTGAGTGTATAATTATTGTTTCAATCTACGTATTTTTCATATCAATAGTCACCGTTGGGGTGAACAATCGATTGAAAAATATTTCAATTTTATCTTTGAAGAAGTTCATCAAATAAAATATCTAATCTATATACCCTCCGAAGGGAGCATCACCGTATCATGAAGTCGAGGTATATATATAATTTTATTATTAAACTAACAATGGAGCCCGTGGAAAAATTATCTTAAATTTTCCCTCTCCCACTCAATATTTTAAAATTGGTTTTTCCTTTTAAAACATACATATTGTTAATTGCATGCTTCTTATAAATTATCTAGATGATATCCAATATTATTAAGCATCAGCAAATTACAAACAATATAAAGAGATTCATAATTAATGAATGACATGTATCATTATTCATAGAGTGACACTACCTATTTTATATGACATGTTATCATGGCATGTTATCATCCAAAACATAACATATAGAAAAATAATTAAATAATCTTAATTCATGACTTTCTTAAAATGAAAAAATACATTAACCCTAAGCCTAATCTTCATTGGGCTTCTTGTTAATATCCATCTTCCATAAGCTTGTATTTGTGGATGGACTAAGGGAAATTGGCTTTTAAATTTATTATTAGTCCAATTTTAATTTTTGGAAGGAAATAAATAAGTAATTTTTTATTAAAATAAAACTTTTGGACAAAAAAAAATTTAATGTATTCAATTTAATCTATGCATTTTAATCCATTAAGCCCAATTTCAATTGGATCTAAAACTAGGATTCATTAAGCCCAAAATTTTTTTGGACTTAAATGCAAAAAATTAAATCTTTTCTGCCAGAAGAAAAATAGTGGAACCATAGGGATCTCAATGATAAAAACCATTGAAACCCTAAATCCATCTTTTTCTCTCCCATTCTTCTCCAGCCGCCATCAACACAAAGCCAGCCGCTGGTCACAATTTCCAGCCATCTCCGACACCGAGTTTGCTGCCGCCGTCAAGCTGAAAACGCACCAAATGACACCCTCCGCCAGCAGTCTGTGAACGCGCGTCACAAGTCCTCGCCCGTGCTACTGATAACGCTGCTTGCAGTGTTGCAGCGCACGCTGCTGCAACGTGTACCGTGTGCGCTGCTGGTAGCATGTGCTACTGGCCGTGTGCTGCTGGCCACTTGTCGCTGAAATTTCCGGTCTCGATTTTTTGAGCTCGTTTTCCAGTGATGATTCTTTAGTGATTTACAAATTTTCTACGCCAATTTTAGCTTACAAAATTTTCTATTACAGTAAAATAAATCAAGAGGGAAACATGGTGTTGAAAGACCACCTCTCTTGTTACAGATCCAAAGAAAAATATAGTAGAGAATCTAACCATGAATTAAGACAAACCAAAACATGCTTTATTCATATATTAAAGAAATAATATATATCTGAATAAATTGTGCCACACTAATACATAAATTTCAAGATTGATTTCATACAATATTCTTATATATTAATATGAGATGGCTTTGATACCAACTGTTGGAGAAAAATATTTTTTAAATTTTTATAAAACCTTTTAAGATCGCTCTCATACAATATATAAGAATTTGTAATATAGAAATCATACCTTGAAAATTCGATTTGACTTTTTATGCTGAAGTGTTTTAGGCTCCCAGATCACGATCCGTCACCACCACTCATGTTAGATTACGATCTGTCACCACCATGCTTGTTAGATCACGAATTGTCACCAATGATCTTCTAGGTTATGACTCAGGTTTGATTTGCATCTGACGTGTGGCCGCCTTTTTCACTACCAAAGTAACTAGCACGAAAAATTTTTTCTCTCAACAACAGAGAGAAAAATCTTTTTCTCTGATTTGTATAAAGTAGCTGCTATATTTTTCTTTAGAAAAAATAAGCCTTTTTATATCTCCCTTTAGTGAAAACCCTAGGCTCCAAATAATGAAAAACAAAACTCACGTTACTTGCTTTTTCTATAGGGGACCCACCTTGTAGAATAACATAAGACCCCTTACACACAAGCTAATTAAATGGAGCCTCCCACTAAATGATATATTTAGGCTTTTGACCCAAATAACTAGTTATCTTGCTTATTAATCCAGTAGTGGTGCAGTCAATTAAATGAGCTAACCTAGGGATCATTTGGGATCATACAATAGTGGTTATAACAATTAGGCCTGTAATTAAAATAGCCTAATTATTTAATTCTAAATTTACTCCACTAAAAGATTGGAATTTACCTCCATAATTGTATGCTCGAATAATAATTTGTCCCAAGACACATTGATTTCTTTAATGCACAATCCTTTGTACCACATCATTAATTAAATCGATATCTCAACTGTCCAATCAATTTAATTACATCTTGTTCCTTGATACTTACTGGTTTTCTTTAATGATCATTTTTAACATACTAAATATGTTGACACACTCTGACCAAAGAATTCTATGATCAAGTGCCGAAAACCCATCAAGAGATGTGTTGTACAAATTCTATATTGTTAATCCATAACTCCAATACTCATAATTGCTCCCACCAAGATACCGGGTAATCTTGACCACAAGTATGTGCCGTGCCCATTGGTAACTCAAATGGAATAACAATTACAATCATGAAATCATAATTAACTCAAGATTAAGATTACAGTAAAATCAATGCCTATGAGATTTAATAAGTCTGTCAGTTATTACAAAGTTAATTAAATCTCATATGTGATCATGTTCAATGTAGTCGTACTATATCAATAAATTCATACATGATTAAGACAAATCATTCAATGAATTCATTACAGTCTATATCTAAATAAAGTGCCCAACTTTATTTATCAACTGCGAACTAAATTTATTTAATCATGAGATAACTTGTATTTATGTTTTCTATGAATCCACATGGTGATCACATAAATACATATAATATAATTAAATGGACTTTAATCAAAATATTAATGCAATTAAAATATTTGAATAAAATATCTCATTTATTTTATTAGTTAGAAAAACTATTTATTACAATTAAATAAACACATATGCTTTTAAAGAGCACATTTTCCCAACATTGCCATTGTGAGAAAGACGGCAAATTGGCGTGTTTGGTTGAATTGAGTGGGAAGATGAGGTTTTGAGAGAAGAAAAGGCGTGTTTGGTTGGCAAGAAAGTGAGAGAATATTTTTGAGTTCGTGAAGTGATATCTTCTTTGTTTTTATTTTTTATTATTCTTTATTGAGTAGATGGTGACAGTACAAGCTTTTAACAGTATTTACAAATAGATAACAATCTTACATGACTGTTTTGATTTATCAGATAAATCAGTTAGAGAAGAATGGAGATGATGTTGCTCAAGCACAAGCAATTACAACTCTAAATGCTCTGCCCCATCTTTCTTTCATCAATTTCATCAATGACTAGGTTTTAATTAAATTTTGAACTAAAAAATAGAGGGAACAAAAGTAGAAGAGTCAGCCTAAAAGTTGGAACCACTTAACAATATTTGAAAGCCTAAAAGTTGGAACCACTTAACAATATTTGAAAGTTCCAACAGCATGTAGGTATTGAAACATTCATTGAAAACATTAAAATTGAATTAAAGGAATGGGAATATAGTATAAAAAAATAGTGGGAAAAAAAAGAGACGAGAGCTCTAACTTAAAAACTAGAATAACTTATTAATATTTTAAGTAAAATTTAATGAGAAATAGGATCTAAAATGCGAACTTAAAACATCCAGTCAAAATTTTTGAATTTAGTCAAAAGAAGAAGAATATGAAACCATAATATGGTGGGAATGAAAGTTGAAGAGCTCGACGAAAAAATTAAAACTTCGTACTAATAATTTGGTAAATTCCAATTCTAAGTAGGGATATAAAACTGAAAAAAATTATTGGAAATATTGGTGCTTAATGAAAAGAGTGGGAATGTGGAATTAAAAAATGGTGGGAACAAGAGCTAAAAAACATAACCAAAAAGGTGGAATAATTTACTAATATTTTGATAAATTCTAATGTTAAGTAGGGATCTCAACATGAACTATAAACATCTATCCAAAATGTTAGGATTCAATAAAAGTAGAAATAGTATGAAACTTAGAAGTGGTTGGAAAAAGAACTGAAAAAACTAACCAAAACTAGAAATGTCTAAGAGAATGTTGGGATATAAAAGTAAAATTGAATTATCTATTTAAAAAGTTGGAATTTAATAAAAAGAGTAGAATTATATAACCAAAAACTGGTGTGAAAATGATTTGAAAAACTTACCAAAATTTTGATAAATGATAATAGAAATAGGAATTTGAAAAATAAACTTAAAAACATGGACTATAAATATTGGAATGTGACAAAAATTGAAAATATGACTATTTTGTGAAATATTTATACTATTTTTATAATTTTGCACTATTTATAAATTTAGAATTACTAAAATCTTTTACCTCATTTAATTTAAATTTTCTCTTTCTTCTTTTTTCATAAATTTTTCACATTAAAAACAAATAATTAACGGTGTAAAAACCGGTTATACCGGTTGTGTGCATACAGCATTATCCTCTTTTACATCAAAAGATAATCGCCACATGAAAGGATAAGAGAGACACTCAATCTCTTTGAAACCCAACCTTCATTGTGCTTCACGTGGAGTGATGACAATATTGAAAGCGACTGTAGAGTGTTGTAATCAAGTCTACATGAACCACATTAGCAGGACCATATTGTTAGGCGTTCAATGGACTAAGAGCCCATTGGTAGCAACCGAGGCACTCATAGTTTGCATCCTTGGGTTCGAGTCTCAGCAATGGTTGGGACTCAATTCTCTCCCAGAATGAAGTCGATATTTTTTAAGAGTCAATATTCCTCTAGTCTTATATGAAAATAAAAAAATTCATTTGTATCCTACAAAGCTTATCAAAACAAGTTCTGATAGATTTTTTATTGTAAATATTATAAGATTTCTAATTGTAATATCAGTGTATCAAAAAACAATTATTTGGTTTCCTTAATATACAACGGTTGTATCTAACATAGTCGTTGTTTATTATTATCATTATTATTTTTGCCTAATCGAGTATATTGTGGGCTACAAAAATAATGGTTTTAATAGGTAATTTTTAACTAAATGTCGAACGAATCAATTTAAACTATAAAACTGTCAAAGAACCCCAAGCATTACATGAAAATATGCTCTCTCTCTCTTTCTTTTTGAATAACATGAAAATATACATAAAAAATATATGACTTTATGCTAATGAAACAGATGTTCCAGATGTTCCATTATAAGTTAATAAAATTGATTATAAATTAATTAAATTATTTTTAATAATAGCTTATAAATTTAGTAATATTTTGCATAAAAATTATTAGAATATTTTTATCAACTTTTTAATAATGCATTACAGTTTGAATATCTATACACCTATAATGAATCAATTTTCTTTTTCAAAATAGTTTAGAATAAACCAATCCCACAATGTACATAGAGTGATTCAAATCTCTGCTTCCAATATGAGGGCAGTTTTTTTTATCGAAATATTGGATAATTATTAGATAATTATCTTGTTGATAGTATCAGACATTATAATTACCGATAACTATTATTGTTTTAGAGACCTTAGTTCAAATCTTTACAACCACATAATTTTTTAAAAATATATTTATTGATATTTTCTTTGATTTATTACTTTCCTTTTCAAAATTTTTAAAAAAGATAAAATCCAAATATTTATGCAGATTTCTTTTAATTTATTACTATTACTTTTTTCAATTAAAAAAAGAATAATTTGAGTTAAGTGAACAATTAAAAAAATCAAGTTCCTCCAAACTGAACTAAACTTTTTGAGCCAAGCTTTCCCAATCCAACTAGCTTGGTCCACCATTGATCATATTCTTACATTTTTGGTTAAATATCAATATGCTAAGTTATTTTTTCAAGTTTGTTAAAAATTTAGATCTATTAAAACAAATGTAGACAAAATAAAACAATAGATAAATTAATTCCCCTAATTAAGTAATCTTGAAAATACTACTCATTGATTACTATTAATGTGAAAATATTCATAGAAGTTACTGTTCATATGTATTGTTTATTGACTGTTCAACGTAACTATTCACCACACTATTCGTGTTTACTCTTCAATCATTATAAATATACTAACAACAATAAATTGTAGAAAGTAAAACACATAGAGGATTTTTACATGGTTTTGATCACAATCCTACATGCATGGGGTTGCGCCCAGACAATAAGCAATTCATCAAGTAATGAAAAGATTACAATCTATTGGATTCTTACACAATTTTGACACCTTTTTACTCTTTCCATCACCTCATTGTATCTAACTTAATCGACCTTACTTAACAAGAACTTCTCGTCTTCAATTGTGTTTGCAGCTTTCCTCGATATCCTCTCAATACAACATATATCTTCATCTCGAAAAGACCAAAGTAAATGTAAAGAATGTCTAATAAAACACTTGATATGATGAAAAACTTAGTGAAGAAGACTAAAACATCATAGATATGAAACAACTAAAATACGTTACTCTCCCCCTTTCAGAGGCAATAAACTAAAATCTATTACTCTCAGCCTTTTTATAAAAGGTGCCAAAGCATGATGGAGGCATAGTCGAAAAAATTGAAATAGCATCTTAAATTAGATAAAAATCAAAACTAACAAGCAAAGGTGGTATAAAGTAAAGAAATCAAGGGTAATGAACACGCCTAATGCCATCTTCCTTTGATCATCCAAGCATTGAAGAGTGGTGCGAATGGTTGAAGCTCAAAATAGACAGTGGAAATCTAGGAGAGAATTTTTAGTTTGAGTATCTTCATCTTGATCACCAACAACACCAAAAGACTTTAACACAGGATAGGTTTGTTCATTATAAATAGGCAAAGAAGTAAAAACCCCATCTTGTTCAACTAAATTATAATCCAGAGATGTCAACACATGATGAATCAAGAAAAGGAATAGTAATGCATGGCACTTCCAAAAGACATCTTCATTTTTTACAGTCAACTCAAAAGCCACATTGCCAAAGTTAAAAGGAATGTTGCTCTTAATTAGAAACAAGACTTTAGCAAATAAAAGTTACACTGTAACATAATCTTCAGTAGAATACCAATTGTGTGCCCTAATTCAGTGTAAAGCTTGATATTTAGAATCAAGCTTAGAAACCATTAGGTCTTTAGACAAAGAAGAACATCTTCTTGAAAGTCAAATAGCGATGATAGACATGTCCAAAGTATTATGTGTGTCTTGGGTATTGGTATCATCGAACTCTTTCCATCGAAACTAATGATTGATTAAAGTAGGAAAAAAAAATCCAAGATACAAACTCTAAAATAAATTTTATGGAGGTAACTTGGCTTAGTCTTATCCGTAATATTTTCATTCAAATTGGCATAGAATTCTCAAATCAGGTTAGGCGTATATAAAGAAATATTCTTAATAGTGTTTTCTAAACTAGAAGCATTAACTAGATGGTTTAATCTCAAAAGGAATTAATTTAGAAATAACAATATTACATTCAGAATAAAATTTTCTTAAAAGTAAGAAATCAAGACCAGCACTAGGAGGACAAGTATAATACCTTTTACTATAAGCACAAGCTAACACATACCCAAAGATTGAGTGGCCACCATTATGATGAATTGGAGACTTTTAGACATGCTCATCTGAATTGGAACTACTAGAATCTTCTTCAACTGAATGAACAGTACCTTTATGAGATACCACAAGATTGTTGCATGAATTGGTGCAATCAGCATAAGTTCCCTCTCTTTGTGTGTTGAGCAATTTCGATGTAGCTCCTGTTACAGGCCATGGGTAGTCATCTTTCTACTCTTTATGAAAAGCATTCATCACATTAATTGGATTAGATTTATACATGTTGGAATCACTAAGAGCATCCATTTCCTTTGCTTGTTCAACATGCATCTTTGGTCTTTTCTTCATGGAACTTGATCTTGTGGAAACCATGATGCACAATTAAAAATAAAACTAAAATAGAGAAGCTTTGAAGAGAGAGGTTGTTGTTTGGATTAGAAGAAATCAGAAAAATGAACTAAACAAGAGCCCTTATATTGATGCACTTGGGATTGAGGTTAGGCAGCTGTAGTTTAAAAGCTACAACACTAAAGTGTTTGGTAAACACTAGCTGCTGTAGTTTGGAGACTATATTTATATAATTTTTCATTTGTTTGATGAAAAATTTATTATATTTTTAAATAATAATTTTGTCAAAATTATTTTTTAAAATTTATATTTAGTACATATTATTAATTTTTGTTTCATAGTTATAACTTTCTTTTCATAGCTGCTATAGCTTAAAAGCTACAACACTTCCATCCCAAATAAGACCTATATTTTTCATAAATAATAAAACAACTCAAACAAAGCCATATAATCCTTTTATAACAATAATGGCTAAGATATACCTGAAATAAAATCATAAACAATGATTATATCAATGTAGAATCACAAAAATCGCAAATAAGATGCAAAATCATGTAAGAAAGACTATATAAAAAATCGCATCAGATTCAGGAAACAGCTTAAACATAGGAAAGTTTCATGCTCAATCTCAAAACATTCAAATTTTATGGGACAATTACTGAAAGGTCCCTGAAGACTATAGAATATATGAGCATCCCTAAATGGCTAAGTTTTATCTATTTAAACCCTAAATTGAGAAAAACCTTAAAAATAAAATACATATAAAAGTGTTTTATGCAAATATCCAAGCAATAATGACTAAAATGCACCTTTAATGAATAAAACACATAATAATGCAATTTTTATGCAACAAGACGCAATTTTTTTATTTTAAAAAAAAAGTTAATATGCAATTTTGTAAATTTTTGAAAAATTAAACAGACATGTTCATCAATAATCATCACAATACATACAAAATCAAGATAATCAAACCCTAACCACTCAAATCAATATCAGAATAGTGAAATTTAAACTTTGTGTGTACAATACAAATTATCGAGGCTCAATCTCAATTTTTCTCAAAATCACAACTTTTGTATCAAAATAGACTGAATAAGTCAAACTAACCTTGTCATCTTGATGTCCAAATTGATCTTTTCAATGTGCCAGGCAATATGATAAGAGATTGTAGTAATAAAATTTTTCTTTCTACTTGATATATAAATTTTTTAAGAATTTTCTTGCTTTTCGTTTTTAGTTGCCTACAATTAGTAACTTTCACTCTACCTTCTAAGGTAGGTTTTTTCTCATGGTAGTCCGTCATTTGTCATATTTATGATATACAAGCTCATATTACTCAAGGATAACTTCACTCTTAAGAGTTGCAGGTAGCTATGTTTGACTAAGGTGCCTGCACATCTTAATATCTTTAATTAAGATAAGAGTCAAAAGTATATAGTCAATGTTCAATCCATTAATTCAACATTAGAAGTCTTAAAATCAAAAAATCAAGTTAGAGTCAAGACTTTAAAGATATATATGTATAAAAATAAGTCTAAGGTAAGCAATAAAAAAATGTTTCAAGCTTTCAAGTCATCTAGTCAAGACTTTTATGCACATAGTGATTCAAATAAAGAACATTTCATGTAAGAACACATGCAAATTATGTATTAACCATGTCATGAGATGTAAAAAATAATAATACATATACATAAGTTGTAGAACATGACTGCATAAAACCAATACCTAATGCTTTTCCTAAGGAATCAAATCTAGAAACTTTCAAAGCTTTAGTAAAGAAATCCAAAAGTTGATTTTCTATTTTAATGTACTTCAGAGAAATAGTCTTACTTTCAACTAAGTCACAAATGAAATGATGTCTAATATCAATAGGCTTAGTTCTAGAATGTTGAACAAGATTCTTTGAAGTATTAATAATGCTTGTGTTATCACAGTATGCAATAAAAATATCTTGAACAATACCATATTCTTCGAGAATTTGTTTCAACCAAAGCAATTGAGTATAATAGCTGCCAATAGCAAAATGTTCGACCTCAGGAGTAGATAAAGAAATTGAATTTTATTTTTTTATTGTGCCAAGGTATAAGATTGTCACCAAAATGAAAACCTTCATTGATGCTCTTTCTATCATTGGAATTACCTGCCTAATCAGCATCACTATGTCTTACAATACTTGAATTAGTATCTTTAACATACCAAATTCCATAATTAATAGTTCCATTTACAAAATGAATGATATGTTTGGCTGCAGATAAATGAGATTCCTCCAGATTTGTTTGGCATCTAGCATAATCACCAACACTAAAATAAATATTCACTCTACATCCAGTTAAATAAAGTACGCTACCAATCATACTTCTGTATAGACATAGATCAACATCAGAACCACTATCGTCTTTTGTTAGTCTTAAATTAGTGCTCATAGGTGTTCTTATATGTTTGGCCAAATATAGCCTAAACTTTTTCACTAAATGTTTGGCATACTTACTTTGAGAAATGAAGATGCCATTTTCAAGTTGTTTCACTTGTAAGCCTAAAAGACGTAGCGACCACGCTCATTTCAAATTATTTTTTTCAATTGATCAACAAATTCCTGAACATGCATTAGAGATTAGAACCAAAAACAATATCATCCACATAAATATGAGCAATCATAATTCTACGATTAAAGATATTTAATAAATAAAGTCTTGTCTACTCCCCCTCTCTTGTAGCCTTTTTCAATTAAGAATTTAGTTAATCTTTCATACCATGCACTAGAGTTTGGTTTAATTCATGTAAAGCTTCTTTCAATTCGAAAACATAACTAGAATTATATGGATCTTCAAAGCCTTTGGGTTGTTCAACACAACCTTCTTCATTCAAAATTCCATTAAAAAATGCACTTCTAAAATCCATTTGAAATAATGTAAAGCCAATTAAACCAGTTATAGCAAGTAATAGCCTATTAGACTGTAGTCTAGCCACAAGACCTTTAATTTATGTATAACCTTATCCTACTAACCTAATCTTCTTCATTCAAAATTCAATTAAAAAATGCACTTTTAAAATCCGTTTGAAATAATTTAAAGCCAATTAAACCAGCTATAACAAGTAATAGCCTATTAGACTGTAGTCTAGCCACAAGACCTTTAATTTATGTATAACCTTGTCCTATTAACTTAATCTTCTTCATTCAAAATTTCATTAAAAATGTACTTTTAAAATCCATTTGAAATAATTTAAAGCCAATTAAACTAGCTACAACAAGTAATAGCCTATTAGAATATAGTCTATCCACATGACCTTTTATTTATGTATAACCTAGTGCTACTAACCTAGCCTTATATCTCACTATATTACCAAATTCTTCTATTTGCCCTTGAAGATCCATTGGGTACTAATAATATTAATGTGATTTTACCTAGGAACTAGTGTCCAAACAATATTACACTCAAATTATTCAAGTTCTTCTTACATAGCTTTAACCCAAAATTTATCCTAAAGCATCCTTCACATTTTTTTTGGTTCAATTAATGAGGTAAAACAATTAAATCGAACAAGATTTTCATACTTGCTAGTTACCATAGAGTTTCCTGGACTTCTAATAATAAGATCCAATTAGTGGTTCTTTACAAGCTTGAAGATAATGTTTTCTTCACTTGATCATGATCAATTTTGATATGTGATTTTATATTTTCTTCCTCACTATTTTCTTGAGACGACTAGGAAGAATTATTATTCGTCAATAATAACATTAGCGAATTCTATAATAGTTTGAGTCCTCACATTATACACATAAAAAGCTTTACTATTAGTAGAATAACTAAGAAAAATACACTCATCACTTTTGAATCAAACTTACTCAAGTATTCATAATGTTTCAAGATATAACATTTACTACCAAAGATGTGACAATAACTTAGATTAGGTTTCTTACCATTCCACAATTCATAAGAAGTTTTCTCAGTGCCTGGATACAAGTACACGGTTAATAATATAACATGCAGTATCAAACGCTTCTGCCCAAAAATGTTTACTTAACTCTTAGAATTTAACATCGCACATGCCACTTTGTTCAACAATTTCATTTTATTCAAGAGTAACAGGTGCTGGAAATTTATGTGTTATACCATGTCTATAAAAAAACTCCTCAAAATTGGCATTTTCAAATTTTTTACATGATCACTTCTAATTTTTCCAATATCATGATCTTTTTAATTTTTTAATTTAACATATTATTTTTTAAACACACCAAATATATCAAATTTTTCTGTAATAAAATCAACTTATATATATCTAGAGAAATAGTCTATGCAAACAAAAGCATACCTTTTTTCCGCAACAGTTTCCATTGACATTGAACCCATAAGATCCATATGAAGTAAATCAAGTACTGCAGATGTGGTGATGTATTGTACAGCCTTGTGCAATGTTATTTGTTGTTTGCAAATTAACAAGAATCACAAACTCGAAATTGTTTATTGTTGAGTTTAGGTATTCCTTGTACAATTTCTGCACTCATCCACTTGATCAAGAATTTATAATTCAAATGACCAAGTTTTTGATGTCATATCTCAGCCTCATCAAAAGTACTTTATGACAAGTAATAGATTGGATCAATTTATACTAATGATCAGATGATCTAATTCGTTCAAGCATACATTCGCCCTTATTATTATATATTTGATGTTTATTGCTATCTATCAAAAGTTACCATTAAGTTTTGATCACAAATTTGACCAATACTTAAAAGCTTAGGGCCTGTTTGGTACCGTTTTCAAACCTCTATTTTCATTCTTGTTTTATAAATACAATTGAAAAACATCTTGGATTTCCACCACCATCCTCTTCATCACATCCACCATCTCCTTAGCACTTTGTTTTTATTTTTTCATTTGGATGATGTTTTCGGATTCTTGGAATATTATAACTCTTTGATTAATTATATGTTTAATTCTTATGTGTTGCTTGATGACTTGATGGAGTTGTTGGTTTGTTATACTTGTTTAAGCTTATATGGAAGTGTTTTTAACCACTTTGTGTATTTGAGAATTTGTTCATTTTTAAGGGGAGACTCTGCCAAAATTTTTGCTCGCACAAAATGGGTAATATCTTCATTGAATTATTTTTGATGATTTTGTTTCAAATTACATATATCTATCTTTTATTTTTTTTAAAGGGGGAGATATATATGATAAGTTTTTGGAAAATATCATTTTGGTTAAAATTTTTAATTGGCCATATATTCATGTTTCTCGATTAACCATTAACATATTATCGGTCTTAGCATGAATTTCTAGTAATTTTGATGATGAAGGGGGAGAGATCATGTATTGAATACGGAGATATATAATATATATTTTGATCTTAAAGTATTTGTGCACGATTATGAAATATTAAGGGGGAGCTTACAAATTGTTATAGATCATATATTTAGGGGGAGTTTGTTCTTAAAATTGATTTATAAGTTGAAGTCATGTATGCCATGTATTAAGGGGGAGTTTTATGTCAAAATACATGAGATGTTTGTCATCATAAAAAAGGGGGAGATTGTTAGCCTAAAGGGCTGCACATAATGTAATTTTGATGATAACAAACATGTATCTTAAGTAAAAATAATAAATATTGTATTTCACATTTTCACTAGTTTTTGAAGGATAATATTTATGCAAGTGAATAAAGTGAAATCAAGCTCAAGACACTCAACGGACAACGGCGAAATCAAGAATAAAGTTTAGAGCTCAACGGATAAATTAGTGCGATAAATTCTTGTAAAACCGATATGATTTAATTGATACATGATTTAACATTTGAGAAGCTCAAGAGATTAATTAAATTAATTACTTTTTATAAACTAAAAGGTTTTATCTTTATAAGATAAAATACGTTATGGTTTTGAGTAATTTGAACTTAAATGTAAAGTTTTGATATCTTTGATTAAATTTTGGAGTTGGACGTTTTTACAAACATTTGAAATGTTTTGGATCATACTATAATTTATGAATATTTTAGACTAAAGTGAAGGTTTTGAGAACTTTGAAAAATATGGGTATTATGTTGAAAAGGACCTTTTTGCAAAATAATAATATTTTTGGGGTTATATCATAATTTTAGAAAGTTTTAGAAAGACAACTATTCTTGGAAAATTCTAAAATTTGACCTATTTGTAAAGTTTTATGACATTTTAGGCTGTAGTATAATTATAGAAAGTTTTGGGCCAAAGTGTAATTTTTAGTGAACAACGTTATTGTAGCAAAATTCAAAAATAACGTTAATATCACTGTTCATGAGCGGCTAGCCGGATAAATCAAGTGGCTAACCACTTGGGCGAGGGAATTTGCTTATAACGGCTAGTTTTCGGGCTTTAACTATAAAAACACAACTAAAACTTCATTCTAAGAACTAATGGAAGCAAATATAAGATTATACAACATATATTGAGCTTCCAAAACGTAAATCATCATAGATTGAATTATTGTTGAGCTATTATTTGTATATCTACTCTTAAAGAGAGTTTTTGTTGTAATTTTCATTTCTTATCAAATTGTGAGTGTGTAAGTGTGAGAAACACTTGGGGTGAAGAGATTGGGAGATAAGCTCTTGATTATAAAGGTTCATTGACATCTTGGAAGTCAATTGTAAGAACTTGAAGCCTTGGGAGGCTTGGATAGTGAAATCCTTGAGCTTGGTTGGCTTGGAGGAGTGGACGTAGGCGGGGATTGCGGAACCACATAAAAATTCGTGTGTTTGTTTTTCTCTTCCCTTACTCTTTTATTTTTATGCTTGTTTGAATTTATTGTTCTCTATTCCATTAAGGCTTTAGATTAATTTGTTGTGTGAATTGTATTGCATAATTTTTAAAAACCCAATTCACCCCCCCTCTTAGGTTGCGTAACTTGCATTTCAAAATCTTCATGAACAACCTAGGACCCTTAGAGACTTCATGCATCTTACTAGAACATGGTCACCATCATGCATAGTTTTCCCTCCTGATGCATCACGTTTTAATTTCAAACCTGGTATCATTTAACTTCTTCCTACTTTTCATGGTTTTGAGTATGAAAATCCATATTTGCATTTAAGGGAATTTGAGGAAGTCTGTAACACATGTATTGATCAAAATTGTAGCATGAATATAATCAGGCTTAATTTTTTTCCTTTCTCACTAAAGAATAAAGGTAAAACTTGGCTACAAAATCGTAGGTCAGGATCCATCAGAACTTGGGATGAAATGCAAGCACAATTTTTGAAAAAGTTCTTCCCACCCCACAGAACAAAATCTTTCAAAAGACAAATCATCACTTTCACTCAAAAACCAGAAGAAATCCTCTACCAATGTTGGGATAAGTTTAAAGAGCTACTTAACATTTGCCCACACCACGGTTTTGAAATATGAAGATTAATGTTTTATTTATACGAGGGATTAACATCCCAAGGTAGACAAGTCATTGAAATGATGTATAATGGTGAGTTTAGGGATAAAAGTCCTGAAGTTGCATTACATTATCTTGACTATATAGTAGAGAATGCACAACACTGGGATACAGTTGGTTGTTATGAGTCATCAAGTAAACCCCAGTCATCTCCATCTGATGGAGGCATGCATAACCTTAGGGAAGACAATGATTTTCAAGCCAAATTTGCATCCTTAGCGAGAAAAGTCGAAGCATTAGAGTTGAAAAAGAATGATCATGTAAAGTCCGTTCAAAATATTTCATGTTATGTTTTCGATTCTATTGACCATTCTACTGAGGACTGTCCAACCTTGCCAGCTTTGAGAGAAAGTTTGCATGAACAAGTAAATGTCGTTGACAATTTCAAAAGGCCAAATCCAAATCCATACTCCTAAACTTACAACTCTAGTTGAAGAAGCCACCAAAATTTCAGTTGGAGAAATGACAATCATGCACAACCTTCACAACTAGTTTCTCCACGTCAAAATTTCCAAAACCCTCAGAGTTACCCACCATATGTCCCACCACAAAGAAAAATTCTGGAAGACACATTGCATTCGTTTATTGAAAAATAAGAGTCAATCAATAACCAAACGATGCAAACCTTAACGAATTTGACAAAAACTATCTCTAAACTTACATATACTCTGACCATGCATGAAAAAGAAAAGTTTTCTACTCAACCTGAACCAAACCCCAAGAGTCAACAACATCCTCAAATGGGAAATTTAGGAAACTAAAATATGAGTCAAGTCAAATGGGTTATAACCATTCGTGGTGGTAAAGTGGTCGAAAAACACATTGTGGACCCTCATGAAACTAGTAAAGATTTAATTTCATAAAATAGGAAAGAGTCTGTCGAACCTTTAACCCATGAAAAAATAACCAACTCTCCTCCTGTACCCCCATTTCCTCAAGCACTAATCAAGCCAAAGAAATCAAACCACAGTCCAGAAATTTATGAAGTTTTTAAACAAGTAAAGGTTAACATTCCTCTACTGAATGTCATTAAACAGGTGCCTTCTTATGCTAAATTTCTGAAAGATCTGTACATGGTGAAAAGGAAACATAAGGTGCAAAAGAGAGCTTGTCTAGTAAAACAGGTAAGTTCCATTCTCTCAACTAATAGTTCTTTGAAATAAAAGGATCCTGGTTGTCCAACAATTTCTTGCACTATTGGGGATCATAAAATTGGACATGCTTTACTTGATCTTGGTGCTAGTGTTAATTTGCTTCCTTACTTAGTGTACAAACAACTCAATCTCGGTGAGTTAAAACCAACTTCAACCACTCTTTTACTTGCTGATAGATCGATTGAAGTTCCAAGAGGAATAATTGAAGATTTATTAGTCCAAGTCGATAAATTCATATACCCTGTGGATTTTATTGTTTTGGAAACGGAACCAATTGCTAATGAATGTAAACAAATTCCTGTTATATTGGGTCGACCATTCTTAGTTACTGCTAATGCTTTGATTAATTGCAGGAATGAATTAATGAATTTATCTTTCGGCAACATAACATTGGAACTCAATGTGTTCAACATGTGTAAATAACCTCACCACCAAGAAGATGATGATAATGAGAATGAAGAGATTGATCTCATCGTACCAATCATTGAAGAACACATTCAAGATGAAAATTTTACAAACTCTGCAAAAATTTATTTTGCTGGTTCTTTTGAATCAAGTAAAGAATTAAATTGTGATACTACTAACATATGTTTCTACACTTGATTCTATACAGGTACTTACAGGTGACGATGACTAATCAAACTTTGAAGATATAGTACAACCTGAAGAACCAAACAAAGAGGAAGCACCGGAGCTCGAATTAAAGCCATTACCAGAAGAATTGAAGTATGCCTAGCTTGGAGAGCAGCAGACATATCCTGTGATAATTTCTTCCCAGCTCACGCATGATAAAAAAGGTAAGTTGTTATCTGTACTAAAAAGGCATAAAACTACATTTGGTTGGACCTTAAAAGACATAAAAGACATCAATCCTTTAATTTACACACACCGAATACACTTAGAGGAAAATACCAAAACAACCCATCAACCACAAAGAAGACTAAACCTTCATATAAAAGAAGTAGTAAAGAATGAGGTCCTTAACCTACTAGATCTAGGAATTATCTATCATATCTCTGATAGTAAATGGGTAAGTCCAACACAAATAGTACCAAAGAAATATGGATAACCGTTCTAAAAAATGAAAAAGGTGAACCAATCCCAACACGAATTCCATCTAGTTGGCGCATGTGCATTGATTACAGAAAATTAAATGATGCCACTAGAAAAGATCATTTTCCCATTCTATTTCTAGACTAAATTCTCGAAAGAGTAGCTGGACATCCCTACTATTGCTTTCTTGATGGCTACTCTGGTTATTATCAAATCCCTATAGCCTTAAAAGACCAGGAAAATACCATATTCACATGCCCATTTGGAACATTTGCATTTAGGAGAATGTCCTTTGGACTTTGTAATGCTCCTGCAACATTTCAAAGGTGTATGCTAAGCATTTTTAGTGACATGGTTGAAAATTATCGAGAGGTCTTTATGGATGATTTAACTGTATTTGGCAATTCTTTTGATACATGTCTTGATAATCTAGAAAAAGTTTTGCAAAGATGCAAAGAAAAAAGACCGTTTTAAATTGGGAAAAATGTCATTTCATGACCACTTCTGGAATTGTCTTGGGCCATGTTATGTCTTCAAAAGGAATTGAAGTTGACAAAGCCAAAGTTACTCTCATTTTGAAGTCATTTCAAAATTACTCTCACTAAAGACAATTAGAGAAGCTGTTCCTTTTTAGGACATGCATGATTTTATAGGAGGTTTATAAACGACTTTTGTGTCATATCTAGACCACTTTGTAACTTCCTAATAAAAGACATACCTTTTGAATGGACTAAAGATTGTCAACAAGCTTTTGAAAAAATAATTACTCTTTTGACATCAGCCCCAATAATGCAACCCCCTGATTGGTCTTTACCCTTTTAGATAATGTGTGATGCTAGTGATTTTTCCGTTGGTGCTGTTCTAGGTCAAAGAAATGAAGTAAACCCTTTGTCATCTATTATGCAAGTAGAACTTTGAATAATGCTCAAATGAATTACACTACAACTGAGAAAGAACTACTTGCTGTAATATTTGCATTGGATAAATTTCGTTCATATTTAATTGGTTAATCTAGTATTGTTTATTTTGATCATGCTGCTGTGAGATATTTAATGCCAAAACAGGATGCCAAACCAAGGTTGATACGATGGATTTTGCTACTTCAAGAATTTAACTTGACAATCAAGGACAAAAAGGGCGCTGAAACAACACCCATCAATGAGATTCTTTCCCTCATGAATTTTTATTTTCTATAAACAAAATGCCTTGGTAATATTGTTAATTATCTTGCAACATGTGAAATGCCATGTGACTGGAATTCCTAGGACAAGATGAAATTCTTAACTGAAGTGAAAAGCTTTTACTGGGATGATCCATACCTATTCAAGTACTGCTCTGATCAAATTTTTTGAAAATGCATACCAGACAACGAGGTAAGTAGGGTTATTCAATTTTGTCATTCTGAAGCATGTGATGGCCATTTTTCTTTAAAACAGATAGCTACAAAAATATTAGTGTGGATTTTATTGGCCTACATTATTTAAAGATTCACATGCATTTTGTAAAGTGTGTAAGAATTGGCAAATGGTAGGGTCTATTTCAGAGCGAAACATGATGCCTTTAAACCCCATTCTTGTCATTGAAATATTTGATTGTTGGAGAATTGATTTTATGGGCCATTTTCCATCATCATTTGGGTTTGTATACATTTTGGTTGCTATTGATTATGTTCAAAATGGATCGAGGCAATTCCTTGTCGGCACAATGATCACAAGATTGTGATCTGCTTTTTAAAAGAAAATCTTTTGAGCAGATTTGGAATACATCGAGCCATTATCAGTGATGGAGGTAAGCATTTTTGTAATAAGCCATTTGAGTCCTTAATGAAGAAATATGGAATTACACATAAAGTTGCTACCCCTTATCACCCTCAAACAAGTGGTCAAGTTGAATTAGCAAATAGGGAGATAAAACAAATTTTAGAAAAGACAGTTAATCCAAACCGTAAAGATTGGTCTCTTTGACTAACTGATGCACTTTGGGCATATCGTACTGCTTTTAAAACATCTTTAGGAATGTCACCCTATTGACTTGTTTATGAAAAATCTTGCCACTTACTAGTTGAACTTGAACATAAATCATTTTGGGCCATTAAAGCTTTTAATTCAAATATTGATGATGCTGGTAATGTGCGTAAATTGCAATTAAATGAACTGGAGGAATTAAGAAATGATGCATATGAGAATTCTAGAACTATGAAGGCAAGAACCAAATTTTTTCATGACAAAAGAATTTTTCGGAAAACATTTAAAATTGGTAAAAAATGTTGCTTTATAATTCTCGTCTTCATTTATTTCCAGGGAAGTTAAAGTCAAAGTGCAATGGTCCATTTGTTGTAAAAAAAATGTGTATCCATATGGAGCCGTAGAAATTGAGAATCCAAAGGATGGTGTCACATTTAAAGTTAATGGTCAAAGATTGAAACCATATATGGAATACTAACCACGTGAAGCAAATACCGAAATCAATTTGAGTGAGCCAACAAATTTTAACTATGCCTTTTCATTTTAACTTTTTGTGAATTTGATTTACTGTTACTCTATCGTTTGAATTGTTTGATTTTTTTTTCTTTTTCCTTTTCCCTATGTCTTGAATGGATTGCATTGCATTGTTTTTAATTGTGTATTGTTTGACAATTGTGCTTTAGCTCACTAAAGTTTTATACTTGTTATGAGTACGTCTATGAGGAGTTTCCTTTTTGATAATCCTAAAGAGCTTTTACATGTAAAATTTCACCTGAGGAAATTGCTTCGATTTTGTAAATCACATCCCATTTGGGATCTACAACCACCAGAGTTAGTATCTCACGTAAAAGATCAAGAAAGACAACTCAACGAAATAGAGGATGGTATTTATAATCTGCAATTGGAACTGGAGGTAAATTCAATAAAATGACGAAGGTGAGTTATATTCCTTGTGTGTTTTAGTTTTATTTTGTTGTTCTTTTTCACTTTTGATTTGATTTTACAGATTTGATTCGCTTTATTTTGATTCACTCTCCCGTATAAATGGCGGAAAACGGTACTCCGTGACTTTTTAAGTCGGTATTCTCAGTTTCCCACAATAACTGAAACCCCAATGTCAAGCATGGAAGAAATACAACGAAAATGAATGCATCAACATTTTCTTTCTCTCCCTCAAAATGCTCTTACAAAGCTCTTTGTGAACGATTGCGTTTGTTAATAATCAATGGGATTGGCTCTGAATGTTCGCTGGTTAATTGAAGCAAAGGTTTGACTAGCAGGTGAGTTTTCTGATCCATTCATTTCCTACATGCCTGGTTTTGGTAAAATTACATTTGCTAAGAAAAGAAGAGGTAAGTGACTTGACTCTGAATGTTCTCACTGTGTAAGACTCGCTTGCAAAAAGCCACATTGTAAAACTTTAGGAATGGTTTCTGTAAATTGTGAAGATAAAATCAAATTCGTTAAGGATGTCATTAGTAAAGAATCATTGGATGATATCTTACGATCTCTTGAGACGCATCCGAGCGGATATGTTCAACGTGAAATTCAAAATTTGTGGAAGTTGTTCCAAAAGAAAAGTGCATAGTTTAGTCTTGGGAATCTGACTCTCAAAGACCTTGTTTGCCAATTTATAAGAAAACTGGATGGGAAGCCTATCCTCGACCCATAGAGGGCGTTCAAGTTGTTACTGGACGTAAAACCAGAGGAAGATGTGAGCCACAATCACAACTACCTGTAAATATCCTTTTATTTTACTGTTCTTTTATCTTTTGCATTATTATTATTATTATTATTTTGTGTCTTTTTTATTTCTAATCACTATTTGCTTTTTCTTTTCACTGTTTGCCTTTGAATTATTAAGCTAAAAGCTTCACGCGTCATTTGACAAACACACCACCCCATTTATAGATGTATATCATTATGTCCGTCACCAAGATCCTTAAATATGAGCTCCTTTTCAAGCACTCACAAATTGTTTCTTTTTAGAATTTTTCTAATGGCAGCAACTTCAAGCAGACAACTAAAGAACATTTGTGTGCTTTCTAGATTTCGCTATGGAAAATATAAGGAGTTCGTTCAGGCAGCTATAGATCTTAGTCGTGCTATAGCAGAGAGGAAACTATATCTTGTATATGGAGGAGGTGACCGAGGGTTATCAAAGCTTGTCTCTAAAGTTGCTTTCATTCGAGGAAACCAAGTGCTAGGCATCATTCCAAATACCTTAAAACCTTTAGGATGTCTACCAAACCCACCAACTGGCAATTGGAGAAGAGTTAGTTGTCTCAGGTACGCAAGAAAGAATATCCGAAATGTTAAATTATGCTGATGCTTTTATTTTCTTACTAGGAGACCTTGTAACTTTAGAGGCGCTAATTACATTTGTTTCTTGGGCCCATTTGAATATCCATAAAAAACTCATCAGTTTGTTAAATGTTAATAACTTTTATGATGGCTTAATAACATTTCTAAATCATACAATAAAAAATTATTTCATTCCATCCTCAGCAAAAAAACTCTTCATTTGTGCTCCTACTGCTAATGAGTTGATCTTTTGCAAGCTTACAAACCAGAGCCAGATCCCATGACTTTGGCATTGAATTGGGCAACTGATGACGATGGCAGTAACTCTCGTAAAAAGTGTAAATTAGATTTAACTTTCTGTTTGTAAATATTTTCAGCAGTGGCCAGGTGATATCTTCTAAACTTTACTCATTTCTTTAGACATTGAGGACAATGTCTCCTTTAAGTTGGGGGGAGGGAATAGTTGATAATTGTGGAATGTCTCAGTCTTGGTGATATTTTTACTAATTTTTGTTGTAAAGACTAACTTTGGATAAACATTTGAGTCGAAGATGGCAGAATATAAAATGTAGTGTCTCTAGAAATGTATCTTCTTAATTTCAGTGTTTCTTTAAAAAAAAAGATTTCTTTTTCGATGTGATCTTTTAACATTGGAAAACATGATGATTTTCAAATTTTGGTATTCGTATTATCTTTGACCTTGAGTTAGGTTACACTATGTTTTCTCTTTTGCATGTTGAAACGTAAATTGAGAAATTGGATGAGTGAAATTGATTAAGCCATTTGGAGGAATGTACATGTTATGAAAAGTCTAAGCGATTTTTTGAGTCTATTATCCTTGGAGAGTAACCATGTTTGCCTATACAACTTCACAATTTATTGTACAATATCTCTATATTTTCTTTTAAGTTAAAAAAAAAAGAGAAAGTTTCTGTAACCGCATCTAAAAGTCCATTGGACTAGTGGATATGAAATATTATTTAGAGCCCTAAAAGATGACAAAAGGTCATCTTTGATCTGTTTGAGTATTTCTAGCCAACCCTATTATAAAGAATCCATAGTTAACCCTTTTGAGTCTTTAAAAAAAAACTTTTCCTTTGATAACCTATTATCTTATCCCACTCCAATGTGGAGTATCACCTTATATTTCATGTTTTCCACCACTCAATTATGTTTGAAAATAGGGATGATTATTTATTCCTAAAGGAAATTATCATTTGTATACCCTTAGTTTGCTCCATTATAAAAAATACTACAACACTTTGAGGGTGTATCAATCTTCCACCCTAAGTTGACAAAATGTATCAGCTGACCACCAAACCGTTAGTTGTCGTTTAAGTATGATGACGTCAGAAGGGTAATTTAGTCTTTTCATATGATACAAGTGATAATTTAAGGGTATACAAGTGATAAAAAGAGAATTTAAGGGTATATAAGTGATAATTTTCAAGGGTAAAATCGTCAATTCACTGTAATTCCGTTAACTTTCAAATGACAGCTAACGGTTTGGTGGTCGGCTGATACATTTTGTCAACTAAGGGTGGACGATTGATACACCCTCAAAGTGTTGTAGTATTTTTGATAACACAACAAATATAGGGTATACGAATGATAATTTCCCAATTCCTAATAATGGTGTTATTGAAAAAAAAGAAAGAAAAAAAAAGAGAACACAATTAAAAAAAAAAGCACCTTGTAATCTCCAAAAAGTCCTCTATTTTTCAAACATATATTTTTGTTTTCCCTATTATTTTTTTTATTAGCCATAACCCTAGCCTACGTTACGTTCTAATAAAAGTCCTTCTTGATTTTAGGGAACTATAGTCTGAAGTAAAAGCTGGTAATATGGACTAAAAGATGTGGTGATGCATAAAAATAAATTTTGCTAGTAATTCCTTGGACTTGAGATCATTTTATTTCTAAGCCGTAGACATTATTTTTTCATCTTGGTGAGAGTGTATGATATTGTTTTATTATTCTCTCAAATCTACAATTTTTAGAGTGACAATTTAATTTGGGGTATACCTTCTTTTGAGAGAATCACTTTTAATCGTGAGATTTTGGGGTTTGATGTATTATTCTTAAAAGTAGTTTGATTAATGTAGCTCTAATAATTGATCATTTTATAGGATTTTACTAATCTGTTTTGTGCGGATGTGATTTTCGTTAGGCTGAAGATAATGCTTATATTTTTATTTGATTGTTTTCATTGATCCGATGAAAGAAGTGAACACAATTTTCAAAAAAAATAAATTTGGTTTTGAAATTTCTCTAAATTTTTATCGCTTCAATTGTTAGGGCTTAGCAATAAGCTGGTTGGGGGGTGTGATTGACACTAAAAAGTGTACATTTAATAAGGATAAAATTATTAGTTTTTCACTTATTGTGTTGATTAATGCGTTCATTATTTCTAAATTATTTTAATACTCCCCAAATATATTTTATGTTAAATTAATTCACAATTTGTTAATTTTTATCTTGTAAATATTTTTCAGGAATAAAGATGGAATTGGAATTGAAA
This sequence comes from Citrus australasica, assembly GCA_029618585.1. NCBI lineage: Eukaryota > Viridiplantae > Streptophyta > Magnoliopsida > Sapindales > Rutaceae > Citrus > Citrus australasica. The sequence goes on from JARCIV010000006.1 coordinate 8,009,443, forward strand.
GCGGGAACAAAGAAGAACTACTGGAACACAATTGAAGAGATGTAATCATAAATAAAAAGTAAAATAAAAAAAAGAACAAAAGGCAACCATGATTGCTTGTGATGATGGCCAGGAAGCCATCACACCTCCTGACCATCACACATTTCAATATAATATAATATAATATAATATAATATAATATATATATATAAGAATAATAAAATAAATAAAGATAATGCATTCCTTGCCTATAAACGGCAAGGAAATGCAGGGAGCCAGGGGGAGCAAAACTAGTATTGAGAAGCTTAAGCTGAGAGAGAGAGTTTTAGCCGAGAGGGAACTGAAGAATTTATGTCGTTCTTTATTTTCTAGTTTCCTTTTGTATCAGTTTTCCTTATAACATATTTCAAAAGTTTATCAAATAAAAAGGGTGTTGTGTTTTCTTTCAATATGAGTGGCTAAATTTACTAAGCTGAGGTAAAAGGTGAAGCTCAATGTTTCAAACTATTAAATATATTATTTTCTCAAATGAGTTTTTAAGTTTATTTTATTATTTTCTAGTTATTTTTATGTCATGTTAATTTATAAACTTTCTTAGACCTGTATGGTATTTTGACATAATGTCGACACATTAAAATAGTTGTGGCACATTAGGTACTTTATTCCATATTTATGCACACATATAGTTAGTTGAGAATTAAATGATATAATAATTAACTGGTAAAAGTGAGGCAAAAATATAAAAATGAGAGAATAGAAAAATTATAGTTTGAATACTGAGAGTGGATCTCGTAACCTTAGCATGTCTTTAAAATGATTTCTAGTGATTTATTTTCTTACAATTAAATTTCTTTGTTTAAACAAATTGACAATTAGATTTTTAAATTCCATGTGGTTCGACCGTGGACTCACCGGGTTATTTTACAACTAAACACTCTTATACTTGGAAGTAATACACTTTTGAGTCGTGTCAATTAGCAATCTGAAGAAGTTTAGCATTAAAGTCTATAGTTTCTTCATGTTCATGGATTTTAAGATTCTCAAATTTTCGTTGCAAGTTTTGAAGTTTAGAATGTTTTACCAAATTGTCCGCTTTTTTGAATATCTCAAATAATATCCCAAGCTTCCTTGGTACTCATAGTCTATAAATTAAATCATGCTGATTGAAGTTAACTCTACTGACAACAACATTGAGCGCCTTGGAATCAGAACCAAATTCTTGAATTTTAGCATTGAAATATTAATTCACAGGTTTAAAAATTATGTTTCTATCGTGATCAAACATAGTGGGTAAAGTATAACCTTATCCTACATATTCCATAGCTCTTATGTCAGTGGATTTAATCAAAGTAGTCATCCTTTGCTTCCAATAGGAATAATTAGTGCGATCAAGCAATCATGGATGAGTGGTAGATCCTCTTTCTCTCTGCAAATCCATGCCTACAATAATATATCAAGATCCAAAAATCTCACCAAACAAACTGTTAGCGATATTGCTCTAATATCACTTGTTAAAAACTTAAATCTATTTAAGCAAGTATAGGCAAAATAAAATAATAGATAAATTAATTCCCTTAATTAATTAATCTTGAAAACATTGTTCATCGATTACTGTTTATGCGATACTATTCATATGAGTTACAATTCATGAATAATATTTATAGTATTATTTATCATAATTATTCACTTCATTGTTCACATTTACTGTTCATTCATCATAAATGTACTAAAAATAGCAAATTGCAAAAAGCAAAGCACACAGAGCAAATCCTACATCCACGGGTCGATGCCTAAACTGCAAGCAATTCACTAAGTAATGAAAATATTACATTGGATTCTTAGACAATTTCAAATACCCTCTTGCTTTAACCTCCACCTCGTTATATGTACTTAGTAAACCTTAGTTAGCGAGAATCACTCGTCTTCAATTGTGTTTGATGCTTTTCTTAAGATCTCTTAACACAACAAACAACCTTTTCATCTCGAAGAGACCAAAGTAAATATAAAGAATGTCTAATTGATATGACGAAGACTTGATGAAGGAAACTAAAACATCATAGAGTATGAAACATCATATGTGGCAAAATAGGTTTCTTTCGTTCTCTGGATCAGTTGCTTCTCTAATATAAAATATAATATGTCTTCTTCACTTGCTTCGATGTTCTCTTTATGTAGGAGTAGTATTTCACCCAATCTCTAGTAGAGGAATTTTAAGATATACTTCTTTAAGATTTCAATATACCACAAATAAGTGATACTAGGATGTACTTCCTTAAGAGTCTAATATTCCATAAATACTTGATATACTTGCCAACATAGTAGTCATTTTTATTTGTAACTCTTTGATATGGATTCTTACTTTTGTGCCAATTTGCTTCTTTTATGTCTCCATCCAATATTCCATATAATCTAATCTTAAGTAATTCCTAAGATTAGATAAACCTCTAATAAAAGGAAACATATCCCTGATAAAAGAAAGAAATAAATTACAATATTGTTGACACAATGATGCCAATAATAATCCTAATATGTTTCTATTTGATTTAACATTATTCTCTCTCTCGCTCTTTATGTATCTATGTGTGTGTGTGTGTGTGTGTGTGTGCGTGTGCGTGTGCGTGCATCTAAAGTAATAGGTCAGGACTATGTTGCCATGGGGCACACACAAAATGTTTTTATCGAGGATCTAGGAATTTAAATAAGAAAAATTATCAATCATCCAAACAAAAAATCATTCTTTTAAAAAATATTATAAAAGTTTGAATTTCTTTGATTTTCGTCCCATTGTTGATAATGCATATCAATTGTCCATCAAAAGGCAGAATTAACATTACAAAATAACTTCCATTAAAATTTGTATTTACTTTTGTTTTGCCATTTTATAAAAGTAAATTTATCTTTTTGGTGGATGGCTGAACAAACTCAAACTCAAAATTGAACAAATTTAAACTTTTATAATATTTTTCATAACAAAATAAACTTAGGGTTGGCGGACAAAAATTCCACTATAATCTAAGGAGGCTTAAGTCAAATGTAACTAAAAGATTTTCAACAAAATAATAAGTGTAGAATTATCATATTAGTGCCAAAATAATATTATTTGTTTTGTTCTTTCACTTTTGAATTTTTTAATTTGTGGTGAGTTAGTGAGTTTTGGTATGATATCCTTGAACATTTAAAACTATAAAAGAGGGATAATAATGTTTTCAAACAATGAATGAGATATAATTGTGTCAATTAAAAGAATATTGAAATGGAGCTAAAATATTTATTGGATTTAAAAATAATTAGTTCTAATTTTATTGGACGTTATAATTATAAGAAGATGGATAATCTAGATATTAAACAAAAAGGGGGCCAAGCTTAAACAATACAATTTTAGGCGTTAGTTAGGTCCACATGATACATAAGATATAATTAGATGTTATCTAGCAAAATCTAACATTAACTAATAATATATATGGCCAACAAGCCAGGCAATCGTATCCATACATCAAGCCATGCATGAACACAATTGGATAAGGCACATGGCATGGCACGAAATGCACTTGAACTAGATTGGTTTGAGAATTTTAGGAACGTTGGCCTTAAAAGCAAGGCATGATTAACGGTGACCTAAATCACAACATGTGAAATGGTCAGCAATAAGCACGTTTCACTGATGGATTAGCACGTGACCCATGGTTCATCAATAACATGCGAGCCTAAGTATATTTAAGCAAATCATTTTAATTAAAGAAAACCCAAATTTTTTTATTTTAAAAATAACTTGAAATTCAATCTTTAATGAATTTTATTAGTGTAAGTTTTTCAAATTCGTTTAATTCTTATTTTAAAAAAAATGCTTTAATCATTTTATGTTTATAACTTGTTAAATGCATGGATGATATCAAGATTTTAATAAACAAAATTAGAAATATCATGATTTTATAAATATGTGCATTAATGGTATTATGGACCATAATCTAATCTATGACTCTATGTAAGTCCAAGTTAACAATTATGTTAACCCTTAAGAAAAATTTATTATTATATTTGTTGTTGTTGTTATATATTTATTATTAAGTATTAAAAAAGAATTCTAATACCATAAGGTCTAATTTAGCAATTAGTATTTTATTCTAATTATTATTATTATTAGTTTATTATTATTGAATATGGACTTGAGTTTTGAACTTTTGATTCTATTGAGTTTGATTAAAGTCACATGGACCCAAAAACGTATATGGTCTTGAAAGAAAAAAGCCAATAGCTTGGCATGTCCTCTAAAAAAAAAAGCATGTCGTGTTTTCTATTTCAGGCATGATCCACAATACGAGCCCATGCGTGCCATCCAGAGACTAAGCCAAAAAAAAATTAGGCACGGAAAAGCATGAATCACATGGTGGGTACGACATGACACGAGCATGAGCCCACATGGACCTTCTGTTGATAGGTTGGGCCTGCACGACACAACATAGCCCATTGGCCATCTTAGTTAGTGAGCACACATTGAAGGTTGAGCTTCATTGGTTTGCCCGATTATTAGTAGGTCAACTTGATTTAAACAATTAACAACACAAATCGAACAAATGAAAGGTGAAAGTGCTAGCAACTGCTATGAATACGTGTTTCGAGCACATTAATTTATTTTCTAGTAAATATTTATGATTAATAAAATAACAAATATATGCTTGTAATATCTTGAGTGCAAAAGCTTTAAAACAAGGTTTATTTTATCGTAGTATATGTTTCGATGTGATCACATGGATTAACAAAAAGAATATGATGCAAGTTATCTTATAAATAAATTAATGAGAATAGTAATTGATAAATAGACAGGACTATAGGATATCAATCTTTGATACATGAATATATGCCCTAAAAGAATGTCTTACACTTCCTTTTCATGGCATGAAAATGCATGGTTTCTCTTATGTCTAGTAAAACTTTGATAAAATAATATGATCACTTTTATAGCATTTATATACACTTTGATAAATTAATTCGCATTAATTTATGAAGAAATTTCTTGTTTTTGAAAAATATGATCACATTTATAGTATTTATATATCTTGATTCAACATTTATCTTGAATAACAGGTATTTGTGAATTCTAGCTCAACAACCGTGGGGGGGGGGGATTTTTAAAAGTTTCTTCACTAATAAATGCAATTTAACAACTTCAACCAGAAAATCCAACAACAATAATTAAGAAAATTAATATAAATATATGAGGGTAGAGTAAACAAACAAAAAGCGTCTTATGTGGTTCGATCAACTCATCTATGCCCAAGTCTCCAAGTGATTCGAGCTTGAGAATTCCACTAACTAAGCTTTACAGCCTAAGGCTTTAAAATGAGTACAATTAGCTTCAAAGATGTTAATAAACCTTTACAATCCAAGGTGATCCCACACCTCTTTATGATGTGTTTTCCACACTTATAACTTCTCATTCTCACAAAGAAAGATGATTCATACAAAATAAAGCTTGTCACAAGAGTGAATAAATAGTTTATAGCTCAATAATTATTTAATGTGTGTAAGTAAGCAATTGAAAGCTCAAGTATGCTTAGAATGATTAGGTTTTTGCTTTGTAAAATTTATGAAAATGAGTTAGAGCTGGCTTTTGTAGATGGATAAAGAAATAACAATTATTCAATTAAAATAAGGTATTCTATGTACTATTGGATTGCAGTAACTTTGAAGTAAACAACTACTTGCTGATATGGCATGTTACCGCTTGAAATAGATTTGAAAATTTAAGCTTAAGTTATAAGGTTCAATTCTCTCACTTAAATATAATAGAATTTATTTTGAGCTAACAAGCCCCTTTAAGTATTAAAATAATAATAATAATGTATAATATTTAATTCTAAGAGAATTAATAACATAAGTGATGATGCAATGACTAAGTAATAATGACATAAGCAATGACATAAGTGAAGATGTAAGAGAAGTTTGTAGAGATATATAAGAATTCTAGAATTTAGTAAAGTGTTTATGAAGGATAATCTCAACCATTGATCAAGAGTTATGGTGGTAAAATTCTAGTCATCCATTACCCTTAAGAAATCCTATAAATACCCCCTAACCCCTTTCATTTTCGATCCAACTTAGGAATTAAAACATTTATTTAGGAGAGAATCAAAGCAATTGGTGTTGGAGGTGATTGAGGCTTTTAGAGGAATTAAAACATTTCTTAAGGCTAGCCATCCATTAGCCTTAAGAAATCCTATAAATACCCCCTAGCCCCTTTCATTTTTGATCAAACCTAAGAATTAAAACATTTGTTTAGGAGAGAATCAAAGCAATTGGTGTTGGAGGTGATTGAGGCTTTTAGAGGCTTAAAGTTGTGTTAGTTCAAATCCTTTTATTGAAGTAAGTAACTTCAGTCCTAATGTACTGGATATGTATAACTATTTTGATATTATTATAAGTGTTTTCGTACTACTTAGAAGATTAAATGATTTTCATAACAAAATCAGTTTATGAGAATGTTTTCAAATCTAAATTCATTTAACAAAATATTTTATAAAGGCTTTTCAATATGTAAATTATTTTATGACATGACTACCTTTTATAATTTTGTCTATGAAATATTTCACAAGCCTAAATTGTTGCTATAGACTTTCATGAATCTTATACAAATGTTTTGTGCCTATGTATGATTTCAATTATTTATGATTGTACGGGGACCACCTCTTGATTATGCTTTTGATATGCGTTATACAATTTGCTTTTATAATTGATTATACTTTTGATATTCTAAATTACCGTGAATTTATGTCATCTTATTGAAATTTGTTGTTTTATGAAATTTACGAATTACGATATATGTTTTACAAAAAGGAAGGCTTGTAATATTTTTGATATTGAAGCTTAGTGTGTTAGGAATGGTTTTACTTACTGAGTTGATGGCTCACCCCTCGTCATTGCTTTTTGCAGATTAAGTTCCTTTTAAGAGGTGTGTGTTAGCATTGGAGTTAGAGATTTCGTTTCCTTTTGCTATTTGAATAAAAGGAGGAATAGACTCATATTTATTTTTAGTTTATTTCTGTTATGAACTTGTAATTTAGAGTTTTAAGACTTTTGTTATTTTTTATGTTTCGGGAGAGATTATTTAGTGTTAAGTGTATGAATTTTTGGATTTATTTAAACAAGAATTTGAGGTATTTCAGTTTGGTATTTATGAGTAAGGATTACGATTTGTAGTAACCTCCTTCTTATTTGGGGTGTTACAATTGTAGTATCAGAGCACTAGGTTAGGATTATGTAGACTTTCTTTTAAGGCCTAATTGGATTGTCTAATAGAATTAATTACATTTTTTTTGTAGACATGAAGAAGAACATTGTGGATATGAAAAATGCTAAGAATAAGAGATGGACAGAAATTTACAGGACTGAACAATTTATCTTAGGTGGTGTTATTGTCAAAGATCTTAGAAGACTTCATAAGTAGCGGGTGGATGATAGACCTAGACGGACTAGAGTTGTCTATAGAGATACTCCTCCAGGACCTAGAGCTTATTCAATGAAGTTAACAGGGACTACGTGCTTATGGAAAGGGAGCTAACAAAAATAACCTTGTAATACATCACCTATTTTAGACAAGACCTTAATTTAAGCCTTGTTATAACAAATGATGGGTTTCTTCATGCCTAGATAATCTACCTCATAAAACTCTTAAGGAAAATGGGACGGCTAGAGTCACGACTGAGGAAAGAAAAATATAATTAGATCATTTCCCTATCCGGTTGAGTAAACCTATAAACTTTGTGGCTGTAGAAAGAAGGCACGAGACTCTGTAGACTTTATTGAGGTTAAGGGAGAGAATAGATCTTTATGGTGAGGAGTAATCATTTATCATTAGTAATTTTTATTGTTGAGTGTTAGAAAATGTATATTTATAAAGGAGAAAATCATCATTTTACACTTCAAGTTTTACTAACACCCAATCGTCATTTTACACTTCAAGTTTTACTAACACCCTTACTTTTATGTATTTAACTTTCTTATCATTTAATTATGTGTGTTGTATTATAATTAAGTATTTTATGTATTTTAGGGGCATCATAGTCATTTCACAATGAACGAGAGATCAGACGGCAAAACGGACATCACTTTTGAACTCAGGACGGTCGAAAACCTTAGGAGGAGCATAAAAGGAAAAATGGCATTGTTCACATGTATGGTACTTACTGTCTATGTTACTGTTCACGACACTGTTCACATAGACGAATCGATGACGTGACATTGACCGATGATGTGGCATTGACTGATGAGGTGTCACGATCTTGTTAGACTAAAATTCTTATGCACTGTTGATCGATGACGTGGTAGTATATCAATGGACCAAAAATCTCTCGTACGGTACATGTATTACATGGGATTATTTTCAACCAAACCGTGTCACTGTTCAAGCCGGGTCAAACCGTGTTACTGTTCAAATCACGTGGTCAAACCGCGTACTGTTGACTGATGACGTGGTGCAATCACGAGCGTCCGAAATGTTTTTGATCCGATGGCCATGATTTACTCAATGTATCTATAAAAAGGGGGCTCTCCCCCCTAATTTGATATCTCTAACTCTATTTTTGGACTCCATTTTCTGTAATTCACTCTTCATCTTGTATTTTCTACATATTTTAATAAATTTTCATTTTGCCTCTAGTTCAATTATGAGTAGCTAATTTTCTTTCAAGCTTGGGTTAAAGGTGAAGTCTCAACATGTGTCATGGGCTTTATTTGGTAAATTTATTTTCTCTTCCCCTCTAGTTTTTGTGGATGATTTGACTTTTCGTCGATAAATAATAATAATCTTGTCTAGATAACGTCGTGATTTCACCGGCTCCCTAGTACAAGGTTATTATTATTTGGCACGATGAGCCCTTAGCACCATATTGATTAGAGTGTGGTTCATGAGGTGTGGATTTCCCCCTCATGATTTAATTGGCACTAATAAGGAATATTTATCCCATAGTGCATGTTGATACGGATCCAAATACCCAAGTACGTCATTTCAATAGATTTCTCTTCAATTTATTCTCGCTATTTCAATTCCAATTTTAGGATATTCTAAGTCACTTTCACCACAAATCCAACCACCCTCATACAAAATTAATTCTACTTATAATTAAAATCTACCTCCTCGTGGGATCGACACTCGTCACCATTAATCTATTCTATAATAGATTCGTGCACTTGCGAGTTCAATAAAATTTGCACAACAAGTTTTTGGCGCCGTTGCCGGGGAGGTAAGTTATTTTAATTTGTAAAGTTAATTATTGTGAATGATTTCTTTTAATTGTTTTCTTGTAATTTTTTTATTAAAAAAAAGAAAAACAAAGTGAATCTACATTTAGAGGTAAGAATTTCTTTTCTTTTTCTCTTCTTTAAAATTCACTAATTTAATTTTCTTTGTAATTTTTTTGTTTAGCTTATTAATTTATTTTTAGTTAATTTATTTCACGAATTTTTCTAGTGTGTTTTTATAGAAAGGTTTTAATAGCGTAATAAGGTTAGTACCGTAATTTCTCATTCTCCTTTATTTTTATTTGTTTTGTTCCCATTTATTTTTTGTTCTTTGCATGCATGGTCGTAGGTCATTATTACCTAATCTTAAACCTATAGACCTTGAACTAGAAAAAACACTTTGCACACACAAGCACATTAAAAATAAATTTGAAATGGATTTGCAACAACAACAAGTACCACAGGAGAGGCCATTTAAGGACTACTTCAGTCCTTTAGCTAATTTGAACACATCATGCATAAGATACCCAAATGTAGCTGCTAGGAATTTTGAACTAAAACCTAGTATGCTAAATTGTCTCCCCACATTTTATGGCCTAGAAAATGAGGACCCATATAATCATTTGAATGATTTTTATACTGTTTGTCAAATATTTAAATATGAGAATTTTTCAGATGATGATGTAAAACTTAGACTATTCTCATTTTCTTTAAAGGATAGAGCTCGTTCATGACTTAATACATTGCCTGCTAATAGCATTGCATCATGGGAACAAATGGTTACAAAATTTTGAATAAATATTTCCCAGTGCATAAAACCAATGCTATTCGCAGGGAAATCTCAGAGTTTACCCAAAGAGAAGACGAGCAGTTTTTCGAAACATGGGAGCGATTCAATCGGTTACTCTTGAAGTGTCCACATCATGGGTACGAGAAATGGCACCAATGCCAATACTTTTTGGAGGGATTATTGAAGAATGTTCAAGAATGGCTAATGGCAACAAGTGGAGGAGAGCTAATGTCAAAAAGTGCATTAGAAATTTGGGAATTCTTCCAGCGACAAGCAGATAATTCTCAACAACGGAGTCGATCACTCAGGAATACTAGAAGAATTAAATGAGTGAATGAAGTTCACATTGGCGAGTCAACTTTGGGAATCAAAGAAGTCATGGAGGTGGTTGAAAGTCTCTCTCGACAAATAGCATCGTTATCGACTGCTAAATCAATGGAACCACATGATCATGACTCATACTCAGAACAAGCCAATGCCATAGGTGTAATGAGAAAACCATCAAATTACAACCCATAATCCAACACATATAATTCTGGATGGAAAGACCGCCCCAATTTTTCATGGTCTCAAGGATTCCAACAAAATGAACCAGCAACTCCAGCTCCACTAATGCAACAAATTCCTCAAGTTCCTCAAGCCTCTCAACCATCATTTAAACCATATAATCAAAACCATAACTACTCTCAACCAAGACCATGGGAGGATGCATTCCAGAATTTCAAGAATGTTACTCACTCTACGATTGAGCAACAGAACCGCACCATTGATGAACTACGAAATGAGTTGAGAGCGGGCTTCAACTCATTAGTTTCAAGCCTCGAGAAGATGGTGGGATAGCTTGCTTCTTCAGTTCAGACCTTGGCAATGACTGTTGAGAAAGGCAAGTATCCAAGTCAACCAATGCCTAATCCTAAAGGAGTACATAAAGCAAGTACCAGTTCACCACAACAGCATGGAGAGGTCAAAACAGTCATGACCTTGCGAAAAGGAAAAGAAGTCGATAACAAAATGGAGATGCCGGTGACAAAAGAAAATCAAATTGTACCTGTGAATGTTGAGGACTCACCATCGGAAGAGAAAGAAGAAACCAACCCACGAGAAATATGTCCAAAAAGCTCCATTTCCTCAGAGATTAGCTAAAGGAAAAAAGGAAAAATCCACAGGTGAGATTCTTGAAATCTTCAAACAGGTAAGTGTTAACATTCCTTTACTTGATGCTATAAAACAAGTTCCATGTTATGCCAAGTTTCTTAAAGACCTTTGTACTAAGAAAAGAAATATTCATGTTCAAAAGAAGGCATTTTTAACAGAAAACGTTAGTTCTATCCTCCAACATAAAATTCCTCTAAAATGTAAAGATCTAGGCTCCCCTACTATCTCATATAGTATAGGAAACCACACAATTGAGAATGCTTTATTGGATTTAGGAGCTAGTGTAAATTTGTTGCCTTACTCTGTATTCGTGAAATTTGGACTGAGAGAATTACACTCAACTCCAGTGGTGTTACAGCTTGTAGATCGGTCCACAAAAATACCTCGTGGTATTGTGGAGGACGTGCTTATCCAGGTAGACAAGTTTTATTTTCCAGTTGATTTCATTGTAATTGACACTCAACCAATACAAGATTCAAAGAAGCACATCCCCATTATTCTAGGCCGACCTAATTTGATATCTCTGAATCCATTTTTGGACTCCATTTTCTGTAATTCCCTCTCCATCTTGATTTCTATGTATTTTAATAAATTCTCACTTTGCCCATAGTTCAATTATGAGTAGCTAATTTTCTTTCAAGCTTGGGTTGAAGGTGAAGTCTCAACATGTGTCATGGGCTTTGTTTGGTAAATTTATTTTCTCTTCCCCTCTAGTTTTTGTGGATGATTTGACTTTTCGTCGATAAATAATAATAATCTTGTCTAGATACCGCCCTGATTTCACCGACTCCCTAGTACTAGGTTATTATTTTGGCACGATAAGCCTTTAGCACCATATTGATTAGAGTGTGGTTCATGAGGTGTGGATTTCCCCCTCATGATTTAATTGGCACTAATAAGGAATATTTAGCCCATGGTGCATGTTGATACAGATTCAGATACCCAAGTATGTCATTTCAATAGATTTCTCTTCAATTTATTCTCGCCATTTCAATTCTAATTTTAGGATAATCTAAGTCACTTTCACCACAAATCCAACCACCCTCATACAAAATTAATTCTACTTATAATTAAAATCTACCTCCTCGTGGGATCGACACTCGTCACCATTAATCTATTCTACAATAGATTCGTGCACTTGCGAGTTCAATAAAATTTGCACAACACTTATTTGGTCATTTTGATTTTCTGGTTGCTTGTGATTTTGAAATAACTATTTGGTATAGGATTTTTGGTATTAACGTAGAATGAAATATTTGTGTGCTCTTGTTGTCAATCACTAACTTTTCTTAGTTATACTATTTATTCAGTACTTTGTGCTTATTCAGTACTTTGCACACTAGCACGACCTTTAACTATGAATTATTTACCATTGTATTTATTTATTTATTTTTAATCTTTGTATTTTAGTCAAAAGATGTCACGTAGGGGAGGTACTATGAATGCATCTAGCTCGAAAAATGTTTTAGGTATCATTAATGATGCTGACCTAACCTTGCGCGAAATGGATAACGAAGTTAATCCGATGATGCGCACAATGATTAGGTTGATGGAACAACAGAGTAGGCTGATACAAGATATGGCTAAAGGTAGAGTTAGGGCACAGGAGAATGTTTTAGGGGACTGTTGATCCCATGGTTGCAGAGGCATGGCTAAAACAGATGTAGAAAATATTTGTGGCAATGGGTTGTAACGATGATCAGAGGGTGATGTTGGCCTCATTTGTCGTTCAGGGTGAGGCAAACTACTAGTGGGATGCCAAATCCTGTCTTTTGAGGGCTGGGTTGCAAGAGGCACCTATTACTTGGGAATTATTTTTAGAGGCTTTTCATCAAAAGTATTTTCCTAAACGAGTTCGACATCAGATGGAGGCTAACTTCCTGAAATTAACTCAAGGAACAAAGTTCGTTGCGGAGTACAAGGAGCAATTTATTGTTCTATCTCGTTTTGCTCCTACCTTGGTCGTTAATGAAGGTAGTAAGTGTAGGAAGTTCTTGGAAGGGTTACTGTTGAGTGTTAGAAAGTGTATATTTATAAAGCAGAAAATCATCATTTTACATTTCAAATCTTACTAACATCCTTACTTTTATGTATTTAAGCTTCTTGTGATTTAATTATGTGTGTTTTATTTTAATTAAGTATTTTATGTATTTTAGGAGCATCATGGTCATTTTACAATGAACGAGAGATCAAACAGCAAAACAAACATCACTTTTGAACTCAGGACGATCAAAAACTTTAGGAGGAGCATAAAAGGAAAAATGACATTGTTCACATGTATGGTATTGTCCATGTTATTGTTCACAAATATGGATCGATGACGTGGCATTGACCGATAATGTGGCATTAACTGATCAGGTGTCATGATCCTGTTGGACTAAAATTCTTATGTACTATTGATCGGTGACGTGACAACATGTTAGTGGACCAAAAATCGCGCGTATGGTACATGCATATGCACAATATTATTTTCAACCAAACCGCGTTAATGTTCAAACCGCATAACTATTCAAACTGCGTGGTCAAACTGCGTTACTATTCAAACCACGTGGTCAAACCGCGTACTGTTGACTGATGATATGGTGCAATCCTAAGAGTCCAAAATGTTTTTAATTCGATCCCATAATTTACTCATTGTATCTATAAAAAGGGGGCTCTCCCCCCTAATTTGGCATCTCTAAATTTATTTTTGAGCTCCATTTTATGTAAGTTTTTCTCCATCTGGTATTTTCTACGTATTTAAATAAATTCTCATTTTACCCCTAGTTTAATTATGAGTAACTAATTTTCTTTCAAGCTTGGGTTGGAGGTGAAGTCTCAACATGTGCCATGGATTTTATTTGGTAAATTTATTTTCTCTTCCCCTCTAATTTTTATGGATGTTTTGACTTTTCGTCAACAAAAAATAATAATCTTGTCTAGATACTGTCCTGGTTTCACCGGCTCCCTAGTACAAGTTTATTATTATTTGGCATGATAAGCCTTTAGCATCCATATTGATTACAATGTGATTCATGAGGTGTGGATTACCCCCCTCATGATTTAATTGGCATTAACAAGAAATATTTAATATTTAATTCTAAAAGAAGTAATAACATAAGCGATGATGCAATGACTAAGTAATAATGACACAAGCAATGACATAAGTGATGATGTAAGAGAAGTTTGTAGAGATAGATGAGAAATCTAGAATTTAGTAATAAAGGATAATCTCAACCATTGATCAAGAGTTATGGTGACAAAATTCTAGTGATCCATTAGCTTTAAGAAATCCTATAAATACCCCCTAACCCCTTTCATTTTTTATCCAACCTAGGAATTAAAACATTTGTTTAGAAGAGAATCAAAACGATTGGGGTTGGAGGTGATTGAGGCTTTTAGAGGCTTAGAGGTGTGTTAGTGAAAATCCTTTTATCGAGGTAAGTAAATTCATTCCTAATGTATTGGATATATATAACTATTTTGATATTATTATAAGTGTTTTTGTACTACTTAGAAGATTAAATGATTTTCATAACAAAATCAGTTTATGAAAATGTTTTCAAATATAAATTCTTTTAACAAAATATTTTATAAATGCTTTTCAATATGTAAATTATTTTATGACGCGACTACCTTTTATAATTTGGACTATGAAATATTTTACAAGCCTAAATTGTTACTATGGACTTTCATGAATCTGGTAGAATGTTTTATGCCTATGTATGATTTCAATTATTTATGATTGTACAGGGGCCACCTCTTGAGAAACAAAGCGCCGCAAAGTGCCACATATAAGTCATTGCATGTCAAAAACTAATTTGAATGTTTTGGCTCATTGTCCATAGTTATTCATATTCTGATCGTAAACGATATATCTGTTCTGGACCAGTACTGGGTTTCTGTTATTAGTGTGCACACGATATTCTGATTCTATTTCTCGCCGGGTCAACGGGACTATAGATGACACTATGTGACATGAACTAACTGTTTATTTTCTGTGTATGTGTTATACGATTTGCTTTTATAATTGCTTATGCTTTTGATATTCTGAGTTACCGTGAATTTATGTCATCTTATTGAAATTTTTTGTTTTATGAAATTTATAAATTATGATATATGTTTTACAAAAAGGAAGGCTTGTAATATTTTCGGTACTGAATCTTAGTATGTTAGGAATGGTTTTACTTACCGAGTTGACGGCTCACCCCTCGTCATTACTTTTTACAAATTAGTTTCCTTTAGAGAGATGTGCTTACTTTGGAGTTAGAGATTTCGTTTCTTTTTTTATTAGTATTAAAAATTGTTGAATTATCAAGCAATAATATGTTATTTTATGCTTATGTTATAATTTATATTTGTGTTTATGTAATATATTAGGAATTATTAATTATGTTTTAAATATATTTAATTTTGTGTATTTTTATGTGTTTATTAGGAAAAATATTAATTTCACGTACTTCGAGGCTCCAAACAGATTAATGGAGGTCAAATTTGGATTCCGAAGGTCCGAAAACCTTTAGATCAGTCAAGATCAGCTTAAAATTGGGCTTGTATAAAAAAAATTGACTTTTCTTGTTGACCGAGCACTGATTGGATGAAGAAATGAGCTTACAATAGATATGAGTGCATGGGATAGCTGGCAATTTTGATTCAATCTCAACCGTCCATGATTCAATGGCTATGATTGTGCCACGTGGCAATGGTTGGTGAAGCAAGTTGGAGGATCCGAATCTTTGTATTCGGGTCGACCCGATCCACCCATTAACCCGCCAAATCTCAACCGTTCTTTGGGCAAATCGGACGAGCCAAACGATGCCACGTGTGATGTTGACTTTTGAAGTTTGACCAGCCATTGGATCTTGATCTAAAGGTTGTGAGGAGCACATGCATGAAGCTTATGATGGACCGCAAAGCACTGGATTATGAATTTATTTTCTATAAATAGAGCCTCATTTTTATGTTTTTAATGATCTCTCTACAACTCTCTTCTTCTTAAATTCTCTCCATCTCCTTGTAATCTTGATTTCCAGGTGTGTTTTTAATATTTTGTATAATTATTTTTATAAATAAAATTAGTTTTATTTCCAATTTTAGTTGTTTTTATTACTTTTAATTATAAGTAATTCAATTTTACTCCTTTTTATTTTAATTATGCTTAACTAAATAATATTAGTTAGGAGAAGGTGAAACTCTTAGGTAATAAATATGATTTAATCAAATTCTACTTTTAATTTAATAAATTAAATTATTTTCTATTTAATTTTATACATGATTTATATTTTGAAAATTTGATTTATTGTAGACAAACAAATAAATTTGGCACAATAAATTCTTAAGATCTTAATATAAGGCATGGTGAAATGGTATTTTGACTTATTGCAGACAAATTAAATTTGGGCACAATAAATACTTAATCCATCATAAAATTAAAGGAAAAATAATAATAATTTTTATAATTAATCTTTTGGGTAATAAATTTAAAAAAAATTGGCAAAAAGAATTTATTAAGTTTTATTTATTTCTAAGAGTGGATCCATAACCCTAACTAGTTCAATTCCATAGTTTCATTTAAATTAAGTTGTTTATATTCAAGTTTTAATTTCAATTTTTAGATAAAATAAAATAAACAAATTAAATCTTTTCTCTGTGTATCGACCTCGGACTCACCAAGTTATAATACAATACGACACTCTTATACTTGAGAGTTAAATATTACTTTTAAGTTATGTCACTTTTGCTATTTGAATAAAAAGAGGAATAAACTCATATTTCTTTTTAGTTTATTTCTGTTATGAACTTGTAATTTAGAGTTTTAAGACTTTTGTTATTTTTATGTTTCGGGAGAGATTATTTAGTGTTAAGTGTATGAATTTGTGGATTTATTTGAACAAGAATTTGAGGTATTTCAGTTTGGTATTTATGAGTAAGGATTACGATTTGTAGTAACCTCCTTCTTCACGTGCTCTGCAGGTGTTAGATTTGGGGTGTTACATAAGTGGATCATTGCTAAAAAATAACTAGATAGTCGTTTCAAAGAAAAAATGCTTTAAAATATTGAGGGATGACCACCAACTAGGAAGTGGATGACAACTAACTTTGATTTCTCAATTTTTTAGATTTTATAATTTAACCCAAAAATTTCTAACATTACATATTGGCCAAAAATGTTATAAAATCTATCAAATAGGAAATTTTCCATAATTTTAAACAATACTTATATGATTTCAAAGTTTCCAAAATTTTCCAATTACTTAATATATTTGAAAATAACCATTTGATAAAAATATTTTATTATTTTACTTCATTGCGTATATTTAAAAAATAGAGGGTGATTTATGAGAGTGATACAATTAGTTGGGTTTGTTATCTCCTCTTCTTAACTTTAAGGTAGAGGGTTCGAGTCTCTCAAGTGGTTGCAAGAGTTATTTCTTATGCTAGGCAATTGGTTGTATTAATTTTATATAAGTTTTTAATAGCTCCACTAAAAAAATAATAGCCCAAAGGTTCTATTTGAGAAAACAATCAAAACGTTATTGGTCAGGTTTAAAATTTAATAATTCTAGAGTTAAACTATTGTCACCCTTCGAAAAATCTTGTTAAAAACCCTTCTCAATATATATTTTATTTAATGTCAAAAAATATCCTTTCTTAAAATAACTAAAATTTTCAAGCGTTCTCTCTACAAAACTCAAAAGCACTATCTTTAGAAAATAGAAATAATGAATATGAAAAAAAAGGAAACACATATTGATATTTGATGTTTGTGCAAAATCAATTGTATAGATAAAAAATTTAAAAAAAATAAGAGAGAGAAGTAAATGTGATTCAATTAGTTTTGAATCAAAAGGGAAGTAGGACTAAGCTTTGTTGGTTTATTGTATGAGCGTTTAATCACTTGGTGGAATTTTCAAAATATAGCAAGATTTTATCTTTAAGTTTTAGTAATACATGCAAATTTAAAAAATAAAAAATAAAAATAGAAAGAGAGAACAAATTAAGCAGAGTTAATTTCATTTATAGTCGTCTCACTCTAATTTTAGCTTTTGAAATGTGCAAGCCCAGGGAGACCAATAAACTTGTGCATGTTTCGTGTGTTTTCAAATTGAGTATTGATATTTGACTCGTCAAATTATCACACCAGCCACTACTTTTCAGTTTATCTTATTATTTTTCATAATTATCCTTATTAAAATTGTTTTTTATTTTATTTTATTCTTTCTTCTATCCTTTCTAGCACAACTACCACCTCCACCACCTATCTTCGTTAACAACAAGTTTATCATCACTACGACTACCTATCTTCTGTTGGGAAATTATGCTCTTTAAAAGCATATGTGTTTATTTAATTGTAATAAACAATTTTTCTGATTAATGAAATTAATGAGGTATTTTATTCAAATATCTTAATTGCATTTATATTTGTGTTAAAGTCCATTTAATCATATTATATGTATTTATGTGATCACCATGTGGATTCACAGAAGACATAAATATAAGTTATCTTATGATTAAATAAATTTAGTTCGCAGTTGATAAATAAAGTTGGGCACTTTATTTAGGTATAAACTGTAATAAATTCATTGAATGATTTGTCTTAATCATGTATGAATTTATTGATGTAGTACGACTACACTGAACTGGATCACATATGAGATTTAATTAACTTTGTAATAACTGTCAGACTTATTAAATCTCATAGGCGTTGATTTTACTGTAATCTTAATTTTGAGTTAATTATGATTTCATGATTGTGATTGTTATTCCATTTGAGTTACCAATGGGCACGACACATCTTTGTGGTCAAGATTACCCGGTATCTTGGTGGGAGCAATTATGAGTATTGGAGTTATAGATTAACAATATAGAATTTGTACAACACATCTCTTGATAGGTTTTCGGCACTTGATCATAGAATTCTCTGGCCAGAGTGTGTCAACATATTTAGTATGTTGAAAATGATCATTAGAGAAAATCAGTAAGGATCAAGGAATAAGATGTTATTAAATTGATTGAACAGTTGAGATATCAATTTAATTAACGATGTGGTACAAAGGATTGTGCAGTAAAGAAATCAATGTGGCTTGGGACGAATTATTATTCGAGCATATAATTATGGAAGTAAGTTCCAATCTTTTAGTGGAGTAGATTTGGAATTAAATAATTGGGCTAGTTTAATTACAGGCCTAATTATTGTAGCCACTATTGTATGTTCCCAAATGATCCCCGGGTTAGCTCATTTAATTGACTGCACCACTACTGGACTAATAAGCAAGATAACTAGCTATTTGGGTCAAAAGCCTAATTATATCTTTTAGTGGGAGGCTCCATTTAATTAGCTTATGTGTAAGGGGCCTTATGTTATTTTACATGATGGGTCCCTTATTAAAAGAAAAAGAAACGTGAGTTTTAAATAGGGCATTATTTGGAGCCTAGGGTTTTCACTAAAGGGAGATATAAAAGGCTTATTTTTCTCAACAGAAAAAAGGAGAAGCCACTTTATACAGATTGGAGAATAAGATTTTTCTCTCCATTGTTGAGAGAAAAATTTTCTCATGCTAGTTGCTTTGGTAGAGATAAAGGCGCCCACACGTCAAGTGCAGATCGAACCTGAGTCATAACCTGGAAGATCATTGGGGATAGTTCGTGATTTAACTAGCGTGGAGGTGACGGATCGTGATCTAACAGGAGTGGTGGTGGCAGATCGTGATACAGGAGCCTAAATCACTTCAGCGGAAAAAGCCAACTCGGATTTTCAAGGTACGATTTCTAGATTATGTGTTCTTATATATTATATGAGAGCGGTCCTTAAAAAAGTTTTATAAAATTTAAAAACCTAATTTTTCCCCAACATTTGGTATCAGAGCCATCTCATATTAATATACAAGAATTTCGTATGAAATCATTCTTGAAATTTATGTATTAGAGTGGCATAATTTATTCAGATATATATTAATTATTTTAATATATGAATAATGTATGTTATGGTTTGTCTTAATTCATGGTTAGATTTTCTGTTGTATTTTTTCGTTAGGATCTGTAACAAGAGGGGTGGTTTTTTATCACCATGTTTCCCTCTTGATTTATTTTATTGTTATAGAATTTTTGTAAGCCAAAATTGGCCTAGGAAATTTGTAAAGTAATCTCGGATTTTCAAGATCGGAACATGGAGGCCAGAAATTTCAGAAACGAATGTCGGAAATTCTGCAGCAGCGAACCAGTGCGCGAGCAGCGCGCGGCTAGCAGCACATGCTGCCAGCAGCGCGCACTGCACGTGCAGTGGCCAGCAAGCGCAGCTGCAGCGCGTGCAGTGGCCAGCAAGCGCAGCTGCAGCAGAAGCGTGCGCCGGTATGGTCAGTTTCCGGTGAGGAGGAGAACGGCCGGCGTCTCTGAACAGCGACGGTTGACCGGGAACAGCAGCTACTCCGTTTGTGAAGGTGGCGGCTGGGGAAGAAGAAGGAAAGAAAAATATGATTTTAGGGTTTCATGGTTTTCATCATGAAGGGCCCTATGGTTTCATAAGTTTTCCTTTGGGCATATACGTTTTAATTTTTTGCATTTAAGTCCAAAAACGATTTTGGGCTTAATGAATCCTAGTTTTAGGCCCAATTTAAAATGGGCTTAATGGATTAAAAATGCATAGACAAAATTAAATACATTAAATTTATTTTTGGTCCAAAAGTTTTATTTTAATAAAATTAATTAATTATTTATTTATTTATTTCCTTTAAAAATTAAAATTGGACCAATTATAAATTTAAAAGCCCAATTTCCCCTAGTCCATTAACAAAGACAACTTGTGGAAGATGGACATTGACAAGAAGCCCAATGAAGATTAGGCTTAAGGTTAATGTATTTTTCATTATTAGGAAAGCCATGAATTAAGATTATTTAATTGTTTTTTCTATATGTTATGTTTTTGGATGTTCACATGCCATGATAACATGTCATATAGAATAGGTAATGCCACTCTATGCATAATGATACATGTCATTCATTAAATAATGAATTTCACTATATTGTTTGAAATTTGCATTTGTTTATAAAATATTTGATATCATCTAGATAATATTATAGAAAGCATGCAATTAACAATATGTATGTTTTAAAAAGGAAAAATCAATTTTAAAATATTGAGTGGGAGAGGGAAAATTCAAGATAATTTTTCCCACGAGCTCCATTGTTAGTTCAATAATAAAATTATATATATACCTCGACTTCATGATACGGTGATGCTCCCTACGGAGGGTATATATATTAGATATTTTATTTGATGAACTTCTTCAAAGATAAAATTGAAATATTTTTCAGTCAATTGTTCGCCCCAACGGTGACTATTGATATGAAAAATACGTAGATTGAAACAATGGTTATACACTCAACTAAAATTTGTTATTAACCTTCCCAACGAAACTCTGTTAACGAATTAAGGCCCAAAAGGATAACGATAATTATTTATCATGTCTCTACATGAAAGTAAATAATCTAATGCATAATTGGGTCTAGTAAGTGTAGACATGACTTCCCCAACGGATAGCTTGTCAAAGCGGTACTAGATTATCGTTACAATAAATTAAAATGCATTTATGATTTTTTGCATTTTTGTCATTTATTGTGAATTGAGTTTCAAATTATTTATGCATGGATGTTTTATTTTTCAGAAAATGTCTTCCATAACCCATTATTAATTATCCTTGTTAAAAATAAACTCACTGGTGAAAATTATTTAGTTTGAAAACGCAATCTATTTAGTATTCTCACTGCTAAGGGAAGCAAATATGTGTTGACCTAGACTTGCCCTCCTGAACCATCGTTATGCGATTATAGAAATCAGAGGGAGCCTTATGAGAAATGGTGCGAAGCTAACAAAATGGCTAAGCGCTATATATTGGCTTCGATTTCTGTGGAACTGCATAAGAAACATCAGAGCATGGAAACAGCCACTGAAAGGATGGCTAGTCTTTATCAGATGTTTGGGCAAAATACCCATTTTGCCAGAGAAGCAGCTTTAAAACGTATTACGGATACTAAGATGGAAGAGGGCACAAAAGTTC
The DNA here is from genome assembly GCA_029618585.1 of Citrus australasica. Taxonomy (NCBI): domain Eukaryota; kingdom Viridiplantae; phylum Streptophyta; class Magnoliopsida; order Sapindales; family Rutaceae; genus Citrus; species Citrus australasica. Next base: position 8,031,634 of record JARCIV010000006.1, read on the forward strand.
GTGATCATGTCCTTAAAATGATGGACTATTTGAATGAGGTAGAGATTCATGGTGTTCAAATCAATGATAAATCAAAGATTAACATGGTGATTGAATCTTTACCTGATACATTCAAATAGTTTAAGGTGAGCTATATCTTAAACAATAAAGATATGACCTTAATTGAATTAATGCACGAACTACATGCTATAGAAGAATTTTATTATAGCAGAAAACTTCCTGAAAAAGGATTCTCTTCAAGGCTTAAGTCGAAAGACAAGAATGAGCCAGCAAGAGTGGGGATCGACAAACTGTCCACTAAAAGAAGTGGCAAGCCAAAAGGCAAGTGTTACAAATGTGGACAGAAGGGTCACTGGAAGAAAGATTGTCCTAAGATTATTAAAATCAGGTATACGAAATCTTTAAGGTTCCTAATTAGTTCAGATTTCTATTGATTCATACAATGATGAATTCTGAGATAACTAATCTTATTTGTAATTCATTTATTTGGTTTTCAGGAAACCAAGAGATTAAGTGAAGAAAACTTCAAACAGCAGTTGAAGACATGCTAGTTTATATCAATTGAAAGGCTAGATCAATTTTACAAGACTTAAAGTTTTGATATTTGTCTTTATTTTTCCAATATTAGAGGAATTTAATTTCGGTGACTTGTTTTAATAAACAGAAGTACACTGTTATTTTTTGATCCTCTGTTTATAAAGACAATTTATATCATATAAGTCTATTGATATATTCAAAGCAAGATATAATGATAAAGAGTATATGCATCTATCTAAGAAAAGAAATGTTTCTTCAAACTAAAATCACCTATGATATTTATGCTTAAATCATATAAACTATAATAAGATTTTAAGAGAATGGTTAATGATAGACTTGTTGGCCTATTAAGATTGATCATTGTAACTCTATAAATCTTATTTACAAAAGTAATATGACAAGGATGCTCTTTTTGAGCTAAAAGCATAACATTGTATTTGATGATTTAGCGTATACAAATGTATACGGACTAATCAGTTTACATGTTATAAGAGGTTATGAGTATTCTATCAATCTTGTTGATGAATATTCATTTAATTTATGTTTGTCTAAATGCGTCATGATTCCATTGCTTTTGAAATTCAAAAGAGTACGTGGATAAGACAGAAGCAATTAGACAGGAACATAAAAGAACTTCGATATGATCGAAACAAAGAATATCTCTATGGAGAATTCAAGCACTATTGGTTGTCAATGAACACTATGATACAATAGTGTAATTAAATGGAGAAACAAGATTCTTTTGGATAAGACAAGATATATACTAAGTGGTTTATCATTTACCTTTTTTATTCCAGATACTAGTATTTGAAACTACAAAGTTTTGTTGAACTTAGTTTCATCTATCTCGGTGTCTACTACTCCAAGAAATTATGAAAAAGTCACAAACATGGTTTGAGACACATTCGTATTTCGAGTTTACTAGTATTTCTACTAGAATCAGAGACAGAGAAGATGGATTCGTGTTCAGAAGCTTGCATGTTTTAGGTATCTTAAAGGATTAAGGGAAAGTCTGAATTATATTCCTCAAGATAAGAATGTATTTATAGAAATATTCTTTACTTTCTTTGAGGAAGACTATATAATGACTTATAACCTAAGAGTAAGGTAAAACTAGAGCAATAAAAGAGATCAGGTTGTTGTTTAGCTTTCAACACCTGTTATAGAACAGGAAGAATAACAACAACCAGCTGATCAGCACAGGATTATCCTTGAACAACCATCGCTTTTAGAACCTCGTCGTAGTGGGAGGGTAACTATGTTACCTGCGAGATACATGCTTTTGGGAGAAACCTATAAGGTTATCTCAGATGAACATGTACAAGATCCCACTAGTTACAACGAAGCTCTAATAGATAGAGACGTTGAATTTTGAAAATGGCCATGAATCAAGAAATGGGATCTATATATTCCAATAAAGTCTGGGAGCTTGTACAGGCACCAAATGGGGTAAAACCTATAGGGTGCAAGTGGATCTACAAGAGAAAAAGAGGAGTAAACGGAAGGGTGGAAACATTTAAAGCAAGATTAGTAGCCGAAGAGTTTACTCAGAAAGAAGGAATCGATTATGAGGAAACCTTTTCTCCGGTTGCTATGCTTAAATCCATCAGGATTCTGTTCTCCATTGCTGCAGTGCTAAATTATGAAATTTGGCAAATAGATGTCAAGACTGCCTTTCTTAACAGGTATCTTGAAGAAAACATCTACATGCAGCAACCAGATGGATTTATACAAAAAGGCCAAGAACACATGGTATGTAAGTTGCAGAGATCCATTTATGGATTGAAGCAAGCATCCCGGTCATGGAACATCAGATTTGATCAAGCGATTAAATCGCTTGGATTCATTCAGAACATTGATGAACTATGAGTGTACAAGAAAATTCAGGGAAAATTTGTAGCCTTCCTAGTTCTTTGTGTAGACAATATTGTCATGATTGGAAACAATATAGGAGTATTGACTACAATAAAGATTTGGTTAGCAAAACAATTTGATATGAAAGACCTGGGAGAGACAAGTTATATTCTTGGTATCAAGTTACTACGAGACTGGAAGAATAAAACTTTAGCCTTGTCTCAAGCGGTCTATATCGATAAGATATTGGCTAGATTTAGCATGGAAGATTCCAAGACTGGTTTATTACCATTCAGACATGGAATTGCATTCTCTACGGATCAATCACCTAAAACATCTGAAGAGATAGAGAGAATGAGACGAGTTTCCTATACAAAAGCTGTGGGAAGTCTTATGTATGCCATGCTTTGCACTAGGCCAGACATTTGTTTTGCGGTAGGAATGGTTAGTAGATATCAATTTAATCCTGGACCTCAATACTGGACTGCAGTCAAGCATATTATAAAGTATCTGAAAAGAACTAAAAATTATATGCTTGTGTATTCCGGTGATGAACTTATACTAGTGGGTTATATTAATTCTGATTTTTTGCCAGATAAGGATTTTAGAAAATCAACTTCCGGCTATGTGTTTACATTAGGAAGTGGAGCTATTAGTTGGATGAGTGTGAAACAATCTTATATCACATACTCAATAACTAAAGCTAAATATGTGGCTACATCTGAAGCTGCAAAAGAAGCTATATGGCTCCGCAAGTTCCTACGACATCTTGAGGTGAGACCTGTTGTAACTGCACCCCTGAAACTATTTTGTGATAATGGTGGTGCGGTAGCTCAATAGAAGGAACCAAGGAACCACAAGAAACAAAACATATTGACAGGAAGTATCGTCTCATAAGGGAATAGTGTAGAGAGGTTATATGACAATACCCCAAATGGCATTAGATGCTAAATGGCAGATCTTATTACAATGGCCATTAGTGGGAAACCTTTATAACCTGCACTTAGAGCCCTAGAGCATGAACAATATGCTAGATATGCTTTGAGAGCTAGTGGGAGATTGTTGGGAAATTATGCTCTTTAAAAGCATATGTGTTTATTTAATTGTAATAAACAATTTTTCTGATTAATAAAATTAATGAGGTATTTTATTCAAATATCTTAATTGCATTTATATTTGTGTTAAAGTCCATTTAATCATATTATATGTATTTATGTGATCACCATGTGGATTCACAGAAGACATAAATACAAGTTATCTTATGATTAAATAAATTTAGTTCGCAGTTGATAAATAAAGTTGGGCACTTTATTTAGGTATAAACTGTAATAAATTCATTGAACGATTTGTCTTAATCATGTATGAATTTATTGATGTAGTACGACTACACTGAACTGGATCACATATGAGATTTAATTAACTTTGTAATAACTGTCAGACTTATTAAATCTCATAGGCGTTGATTTTACTGTAATTTTAATCTTGAGTTAATTATCATTTCATGATTGTGATTGTTATTCCATTTGAGTTACCAATGGGCACGACACATCTTTGTGGTCAAGATTACCCGGTATCTTGGTGGGAGCAATTATGAGTATTGGAGTTATAGATTAACAATATAGAATTTGTACAACACATCTCTTGATAGGTTTTCGGCACTTGGTCATAGAATTCTCTGGCCAGAGTGTGTCAACATATTTAGTATGTTGAAAATGATCATTAGAGAAAATCAGTAAGGATCAAGGAATAAGATGTTATTAAATTGATTGGACAGTTGAGATATCAATTTAATTAACGATGTGGTACAAAGGATTGTGCAGTAAAGAAATCAATGTGGCTTGGGACGAATTATTATTCGAGCATATAATTATGGAAGTAAGTTCCAATATTTTAGTGGAGTAGATTTGGAATTAAATAATTGAGCTAGTTTAATTACAGGCCTAATTATTGTAGCCACTATTGTATGTTCCCAAATGATCCCCGGGTTAGCTCATTTAATTGACTGCACCACTACTGGACTAATAAGCAAGATAACTAGTTATTTGGGTCAAAAGCCTAATTATATCTTTTAGTGGGAGGCTCCATTTAATTAGCTTATGTGTAAGGGGCCTTATGTTATTTTACATGGTGGGTCCCTTATTAAAAGAAAAAGAAACGTGAGTTTTAAATAGGGCATTATTTGGAGCCTAGGGTTTTCACTAAAGGGAGATATAAAAGGCTTATTTTTCTCAACAGAAAAAAGGAGAAGCCAAACAGGTAAGTACAATTCTGTCTACTAATAATAAGTTGAAATATAAAGATCCTGGTTGTCCTACCATTTCTTGCATTATTGGTAACCACAGAATTGAGCATGCTTTACTAGATCTTAGTGCTAGTGTTAATTTGCTTCCATACTTAGTTTATCTTCAACTTAATCTTGGTGAGATAAAATCAACTTCAACTACACTTTTGCTTCTCGATAGATCAGTTAAAGTACCAAAAGGAATAGTGGAAGATATTTTAGTACAAGTTGATAAATTCATTTATCCTATGGATTTTATTGTCTTTGAAACTGAACCTGTTATGAATAATTACAAACCAATTCCTGTAATTTTAGGTCGACCATTTTTAGCAACTGCTAATGCTTTGATTAATTGTAGGAATGGTTTAATGAATTTATCCTTTGGGAATATGACTTTGGAATTGAATGTTTTCAACATGTGCAGGCAACCTAATGAAGAAAATGAGAATGAAGATGATACTAATGAACAAAAGGAATTGTTTGAATCTTGTATCGAGGAAAATATTCAAAAAAGGGATTTTTCTGAACTTTCTAATGTTTGTTTAGTTAATTCAATTGAGTCAAATAAGCAACTTGAACTTGATATTTCTAATATAAATTCGTTGCTTGATTTTGTGCAGACTCCACAAAATTATGATGACGAGCCTAAATTTGAGGAGTTCGGAAGTATTGAAAAGACAGAACAACAAGAAGCATCTAAAATGGAATTTAAACCTTTGCCTAAAGGATTGAAATATGCTTTTCTTGGAGAAGAACAAACTTATCCTGTTGTGATTTCTTCTACTTTAACAAGTGACCAAGAAGGTAAGTTACTAACTGTTCTTAAAAAGTATAAAAATGCAATTGGATGGACTTTAAATGATATTAAAGGCATTAATCCCTTAATATGCACACATAAAATTAATTTGGAAGAAAATGCTAAAACATGTCAACAACCTCAAAGAAGATTAAACCCACATATGAAAGAGGTAGTCAAAACAGAAGTCCTTAAATTGCTTGATGTGGGAATTATCTACCCTATTTCTGATAGTAAGTGGGTAAGTCCTACACAAGTAGTGCCTAAAAAATATGGAATCACTTTTGTTAAAAATAAAAAAAATGTGAATTAATTCCAACACGAATTACATCTAGTTGGCGCATGTGCATTGATTATAGAAAAATAAATGAAGCCACTAGAAAAGATCATTTTCCATTATCATTCCTTGACCAAATCTTAGAAAGAGTAGCATGACATCCCTACTACTGTTTTTTATATGGATATTCAGGTTATTATCAAATTCCTATAGCACTTGAGGACCAAGAAAAGACCACATTTACATGTCCTTTTGGAACATTTGCATTTAAAAGAATGCCATTTGGGCTTTGTAATGCACCTACAACATTTCAAAGATGTATGTTAAGCATTTTTTGTGATATGGTTGAACATTGTTTAGAGGTCTTTATGGATGATTTGACTGTGTTTGGGAATTCTTTTGATAATTGCCTTGATAATTTGGAGAAAGTTTTAAAAAGATGTGTTGAAAAAGAACTCGTGTTGAATTGGGAAAAATGTCACTACATGGTTACTTCTGGAATTGTTTTGGGTCATGTTGTTTCTATTAAAGGAATTGAAGTTGACAAAACAAAAATTGAAGTCATATCTAAATTGCCACAACCAAAAACAGATAGAGATGTGCGATCTTTTTTAGGACATGCAGGATTTTATAGGAGGTTTGTAAAAAAATTTAGTGCCATATCTAAACCACTTTGTAACCTCTTATTAAAAGATGCACCGTTTGAATGGAATGATGATTGCCAAAAATCTTTTGAAAAATAATTTGTCTTTTAACATTTGCACCTATTATGCAATCTCTTGATTGGTCTTTGCCATTTGAATTAATGTGTGATGCAAGTGATTTTGCTGTTGGTGCTGTTTTAGGACAAAAAAGGGATGGTAAGCCTTTTGTGATTTATTATGCGAGTAAGACTTTGGATAGTGCTCAAATGAATTATTCTACAACTGAAAAAGAATTACTTGCTGTGGTATTTGCATTAAACAAATTCCATTCATATTTGCTTGGCTCTAAATCTGTTGTGTTTACTGACCACGGTGCTGTGAGATATTTAATGAGTAAACAGGATGCCAAACCGAGACTAATTCGTTGGGATTTCTTACTACAAGAATTTGACCTTACCATCAAAGATAAAAAGGGTGCTGAAAATGTTGTTGCGGATCATCTATCAAGACTCACATCCGAATTCTGCAATGATATAACACCCATAAATGATTCTTTCCCTGATGAATTTTTATTTTCTGTTACTTCAATGCCATGGTATGCTAACATTGTTAATTTTCTTATTACAGGTAAAATGCCTTTGCAATGGAATGCTCAAGAGAAGAAATTTTTTTTTGTTGAAGTAAAGAAATTTTATTGGGATGACCCTTATTTGTTCAAATGTTGCCCAGATCAAATTTTTCGACGATGTATTCCTGATAATGAGGTAAGTAGTGTCATTAATTTTTGTCATTCTGAAGCATGTGGTGGTCACTTTTCTTCAAGAAAAACTACTGCTAAAATTTTGCAGTGTGGATTTTATTGGCCTACCATGTTCAAAGACACATATGAATTCTGCAAAAGTTGTGAAAAATGTCAAAAATTGGGATCAATTACAAAAAGAAACATGATGCCCTTAAATCCCATACTTGAAATTGAAATATTTGACTTTTGGGGAATTGATTTCATGGGTCAATTTCCATCATCTTTTGGATTTGTGTATATATTAGTTGCAGTTGATTATGTCTCAAAATGGATTGAAGCAATTTCTTGTCGAAATAATGATAGTAAAACTGTGGTTAAATTTTTAAGAGAAAACATTTTAAGTCGATTTGGAATCCCTCGAGCCATTATCAGTGATGGAGGTAAGCATTTTTGTAATAAGTCATTTGAGTCTTTAATGAAGAAATATGGAATTACACATAAAATTGATACCCCTTATCATCCTCAAACAAATGGTCAAGTTGAATTAGCAAATAGGGAGATAAAACAAATTTTGGAAAAAACGGTTAACCCAAACCGAAAAGATTGGTCTCTTAGACTTAATGATGCATTTTGGGCTTACCGTACTGCATTTAAAACATCATTAGGAATGTCACCCTATCGGTTAGTTTATAGTAAACCTTGTCATTTACCTGTTGAACTTGAACATAAATCACTTTGGGCTATTAAAGCTTTTAATTCAAATTTGGATGATGCTAGTAATGTGCGAAAATTGCAATTGAATGAACTTGAGGAATTAAGGAGTGATGCATATGAAAATTCAAGAATTATTAAGGCAAGAACAAAAGCATTTCATGATAAAAGAATTTTTTTAAAAACATTTGAGATTAGTCAAAACGTGTTGCTTTATAATTCTTGTCTTCATTTATTTCCAGGGAAGTTAAAGTCAAAATGGAGTGACCCATTTGTTGCAAAAAATGTATATTCATATGGGGCCTTAGAAATTGAGAATCCAAAGAACGGTGTCACATTTAAAGTTAATGGTCAAAGATTAAAACCATATCTGGAACATCACCCACGTGACGAGGACACCGAAATTAATTTGGGTGACCCACCAGTTCTTGATTAAGTCTTTAATGATTGATTTTTTTTACTATTATTTTGCCGTTTCATTGTTTGATTTTTTTTTTATGCACTGTACATATTTAGTTTTCTTGTGTAAGCGTATTTGTTTGACGGTTGTACATTCTCTCATCAATTTTCATTTTACATCATGAGCACCTCAATGAGAAAATTCTTGTTCGCACATCTTAAAAGATTTCTTCGTGTGAAATTTCACTTAAGAGGCCTAATACAAAGCTGTAAATCACATCCACTTTGGGATCTGCAACCACCAGAATTCGTGTCCTATGTTGAGGCTCTAGAGGGACAACTCAGAACAATAGAGAGTAGCATATATGAATTTCAATTGGAGCTTGAGGTTAACTCAATGAGAGGACGAATGTAAGTTCATTTTCCTTTTATATTGTGTGTTTCTTTTTGCTTGCTTTCACGTTTGATTTGATTTTGGTGTGTTTTGATTTATTTTCCCGTATAAATGGCGGATAACTAAGTCGGTATCTTCAGTGTCCCACAATAACTGAAACCCCAAAATCAAACATGGAAGAAATACAACATAAACTCCATAAGCATTTTCCCTCTCTCCCTCAGAATGCCCTCAAGAAAATTTACAAAGCTCGTTGTGAACGATTGCGTTTGTTAATGATCAATGGCATTCCTTCTGACATTCGTTGGTTAATTGAAGCAAAGGTCCGATTAGTAGGTGAGTTTTCTGATCCATTTGTTTCTTACATGCCTGGTTTTGGTAAAAGTACGTTTGCTAAGAAAAGGAGAGCTATACGACTTGGCTCAAAATGTCATAATTGTGTAAGACTTGTTGCAAACGACCGGATTATAAATCTTTAGGAATGGTTTCTGATACTCGTGAAGATAAAATTAAATTCATTAAAGATGGCATGAGTAAAGAATCATTGGATGATATCTTACGATCTCTTGAGACGCATCGAAGCGGATTTGTGCAACGTGAGATTTATAATTTGTGGATACTATTTCAAAAACAAAGTGCACAGTTAAGTCTTGGGAATCTGACTCAAAAAGACCCTGTTTGCCAGTTTATAAGAAAACTGGATGGGAAGCCGATCCTCGACCCATAGAGGGCGTTCAAGCCGTTACTGAATGTAAAACCAGAGGAAGATGTGAGCCACAATCACAACTACCAGTAAATATCTTTTCACTTCACTATTATTTTACTTTACAGTTATTTTATCATTTGCATTATTGCATTTAGCGGTGTAATTTTATATTTAATAAATATTTGTTTTCTTTTACTGTTTGCTTTTTCTAATCATTATTTTCTTTTTATTTTTTGTTTTTGAATTATTGAGCCACGAGCTTTACTTGTCATTTGACAAATATGCCAACCCATTTACAACTGCTTCTCATTATTTATGTCACCAAGATCTTTAAATATGAGCTTGTTTTTCAAACACTCACAACTTGTTTTTGAAAAATTAGTCCAATGGCAGCATGTTCGAGTAAACAATTCAAAAATATTTGTGTACTTTCTGGGTTTCACTATGGAAAGTACAAAGAGTTCGTTCAGGCAGCTGTAGATCTTGGTCATGTCATAGCAGAGAGGAAACTGCATCTTGTATATGGAGGAGGTGAACGAGGGTTATCAAGACTTGTCTCAGAAGCTGTTTTTACTAGAGGAAGCCAAGTACTAGGCATTATTCCAAAAGCCATGAAACCGCTAGTGTACATGTCTGGCCCACCAATTGGAGAAGAATTAGTGGTATCAAGTATGCAAGAGAGAATATCGGAAATGATGAATCATGCTGATGCTTTTATTTTCTTGCCAGGAGATCTTGCAACTTTTGAGGCACTAATTACATTTGCATCTTGGGCCCACTTGAACATTCATAAAAAACCCATCGGTTTGTTAAATGTTAATAATTTTTATGACGGCTTGCTAACTTTTATTAACCATGCAATAAAGAATCATTTTGTTCCATATTCTGTAAAAAAAAACTCTTTATCTCTGCTTCTACTGCTAATGAGTTACTTGATCTTTTACAAGCTTATACACCAGAGCCAGATCCAAAGACTTTTGCACTGAATTGGTCGACTGATGATGGTAGCAGTAACAGTAGCAGTAATAAGAAGTGTGATTTAGATTTAACTCTCCATCTGTAAATATTTTCTGTTGTAGTGTTCATGTGCTGTCTCCTAAACTCTTTCTCTTTCCTTTTAAAACATTGAGGACAATGTCTTTTTCAGGTTGGGGGGAGGGAATAATTGATAATTGTGGAATGTCTTAGTCCTGGTGATGTGTTTACAAAAAAAAAAAACTGTAAAGACTAACTTAGGACAAATTTGAGTCGAAGATGGCAGGATATAGAGAATGGAGTACCTCTAGAAACGCATCTTCTTAGTATTAAGGGTATTGTTAAAAAAAAAATTGACTTTTTCTTCATCTTTGTTATCCACTTTTAAGCTTCTGCATCAAGTTCAGGTGAGGTCTCCTCTTCTTCTTCTTTTATTATTCTCTTTTATTTTGCATATTTGTAAAATTATAAAATTTTAAGATAATGTTTAGATTAGGTTGTGGGGTGGGGATAATTGACGTATGTTTTTTTTTTTAAATATGTGTGTTGTTTTTCTCTTTTCTCTTTTCTTTTCTTGGTTAAAAAAAACATAAAAAACAAACATTTTTTGTTTTTGTCTAGGATGGCCGTGTAAAGAGTCACGACTTTTGAGACGCATCCTAATAGTCTTGTTGTATTATATTTTGATTTTGAGATTCATAGTAAATTGTTTTTGTTCCCTTTTCTTTGAATTACTTGAATTTGTGAACTCTCCACTTGGTTATTAAGTTATTTAATTGTTTACTCATTTAACAGGTATTATTGAATCATTCTTCACAGGCACATTATGACACATACTAGTGGGTTGTAAGTTAAAATTTTACAGCATTTAGTTCTTTTGATTTATTAGAAATAGTATCTAAGGTAGTAGAAAGTGTATATTGCAAAAAAAACAAAAAAAATGTTTTTATATCTAGAAACCCAAGTAATTAAGTCCGTAGGGGTGTTTCAACACCTAGTGCCCTAAAGTCAACTGGTCTGGGAGTCACTGACCTAAAGCTCGCTACATGGGTAATAGATATATTGTTTGTTTATTAGAAACCCGAGTAATTAAGTCTGTAGGGGTGCTTCAACACCTAGTGCCCTAAGGCCAACTGGTCTGGGAGTCACTTACCTAAAGCTCGCTACACGGGTTAGAAATGTAATATTTTAAAAATATGTGTGAATAATCTATTGCCTAAAGATATAATTTCTAATAAATTTTGGAACGAAAATGTTGTTTTTCTTTTAATGAAGCCCCATAAGTATTCTGTTAATTACTTGAGCACAAAAGAAAGTTTGATGATATTCTGGATAATGAGTGAACATCAATGTGGTAAAGAAATTTGGGAGAGTTCATTTATTTGGTAATTTGGAGGATAGATGAATAACTATTAACTTGCATGTGAATTTTATAAATCTTAATTTAATATAACGTTTTAATTGCTAGAGGGCTAGCAATAAGCTGGTTGGGGTGTGATTAGTATTAAAAATTGTTGAATTATCAAGCGATAATATGTTATTTTATGCTTATGTTATAATTTATATTTGTGTTTATGTAATATATTAGGAATTATTAATTATGTTTTAAATATATTTAATTTTGTGTATTTTTGTGTGTTTTTTAGGAAAAATATTAATTTCACGTACTTCGAGGCTCCAAACAGATAAATGAAGGTCAAATTTGGATTCCGGAGGTCCGAAAACCTTAAGATCAGTCAAGATTGGGTTAAAATTGGGCTTGTATAAAAAAATTGACTTTTCCTGTTGACCAAGCACTGATTGGATGATGAAATGAGCTTACAATAGATATGAGTGCATGGGATAGCTGGCAATTTTGACTCAATCTCAACCGTTCATGATTCAATGGCCATGATTGTGCCACGTGCCAATGGTTAGTGAAGCAAGTTGGAGGATCCGAATATTTGTATTCGGGTCGACCCGATCCACCCATTAACCCGCCAAATCTCAACCGTTCTTTGGGCAAATCAGACGAGTCAAACGATGCCACGTGTGATGTTGACTTTTGAAGTTTGACCAGCCATTGGATCTTGATCTAAAGGTTGTGAGGAGCACATGCATGAAGCTTATGATGGACCGCAAATCACTGGATTATGAATTTATTTTTCTATAAATAGAGTCTCATTTTTATGTTTTTAATGATCTCTCTACAACTCTCTTCTTCTCAAATTCTCTCCATCTCCTTGTAATCTTGATTTCCAGGTGTGTTTTTAATATTTTGTATAATTATTTTTATAAATAAAATTAGTTTTATTTCCAATTTTAGTTGTTTTTATTACTTTTAATTATAAGTAATTCAATTTTACTCCTTTTTATTTTAATTATGCTTAACTAAATAATATTAGTTAGGAGAAGGTGAAACTCTTAGGTAATAAATATGATTTAATCAAATTCTACTTTTAATTTTATAAATTAAATTATTTTCTATTTAATTTTATACATGTTTTATATTTTGAAAATTTGATTTATTGTAGACAAACAAATAAATTTGGCACAATAAATTCTTAAGATCTTAACATAAGGCATGGTGAAATGGTATTTTGACTTATTGCAGACAAATTAAATTTTGGCACAATAAATACTTAATCCATCATAAAATTAAAGGAAAAATAATAATAATTTTTATAATTAATCTTTTGGGTAATAAATTTAAAAAAAATTGGCAAAAAGAATTTATTAAGTTTTATTTATTTCTAAGAGTGGATCCATAACCCTAACTAGTTCAATTCCATAGTTTCATTTAAATTAAGTTGTTTATATTCAAGTTTTAATTTCAATTTTTAGATAAAATAAAATAAACAAATTAAATCTTTTCTCTGTGGATCGACCTTGGACTCACCGAGTTATAATACAATACGACACTCTTATACTTGGGAGTTAAATATTACTTTTAAGTTATGTCACTTTTGCTATTTGAATAAAAAGAGGAATAAACTCATATTTCTTTTTAGTTTATTTCTGTTATGAACTTGTAATTTAGAGTTTTAAGACTTTTGTTATTTTTATGTTTCGGGAGAGATTATTTAGTGTTAAGTGTATGAATTTGTGGATTTATTTGAACAAGAATTTGAGGTATTTCAGTTTGGTATTTATGAGTAAGGATTACGATTTGTAGTAACCTCCTTCTTCACGTGCTGTGCAGGTGTTAGATTTGGGGTGTTACATAAGTGGATCATTGCTAAAAAATAACTAGATAGTCGTTTCAAAGAAAAAATGCTTTAAAATATTGAGGGATGACCACCAACTAGGAAGTGGATGACAACTAACTTTGATTTCTCAATTTTTTAGATTTTATAATTTAACCCAAAAATTTCTAACATTACATATTGGCCAAAAATGTTATAAAATCTATCAAATAGGCAATTTTCCATAATTTTAAACAATACTTATATGATTTCAAAGTTTCCAAAATTTTCCAATTACTTAATATATTTGAAAACAACCATTTTGATAAAAATATTTTATTATTTTACTTCATTGCGTATATTTAAAAAATAGAGGGTGATTTATGAGAGTGATACAGTTAGTTGGGTTTGTTATCTCCTCTTCTTAACTTTAAGGTAGAGGGTTCGAGTCTCTCAAGTGGTTGCAAGAGTTATTTCTTATGCTAGGCAATTGGTTGTATTAATTTTATATAAGTTTTTAATAGCTCCACTAAAAATATAATAGCCCAAAGGTTCTATTTGAGAAAACAATCAAAACGTTATTGATCAGGTTTAAAATTTAATAATTCTAGAGTTGAACTATTGGCACCCTTCGAAAAATCTTGTTAAAAACCCTTCTCAATATATATTTTATTTAATGTCAAAAAATATCCTTTCTTAAAATAACTAAAATTTTCAAGCGTTCTCTCTACAAAACTCAAAAGCACTATCTTTAGAAAATAGAAATAATGAATATGAAAAAAAAGGAAACACATATTGATATTTTATGTTTGTGCAAAATCAATTGTATAGATAAAAAATTAAAAAAAAAATAAGAGAGATAAGTAAATGTGATTCAATTAGTTTTGAATCAAAAGGGAAGTAGGACTAAGCTTTATTGGTTTATTGTATGAGCGTTTAATCACTTGGTGGAATTTTCAAAATATAGCAAGATTTTATCTTTAAGTTTTAGTAATACATGCAAATTTAAAAAATAAAAAATAAAAATAGAAAGAGAGAACAAATTAAGCAGAGTTAATTTCATTTATAGTCGTCTCACTCTAATTTTAGCTTTTGAAATGTGCAAGCCCAGGGAGACCAATAAACTTGTGCATGTTTCGTGTGTTTTCAAATTGAGTAATGATATTTGACTCGTCAAATTATCACACCAGCCACTACTTTTCAGTTTATCTTATTATTTTTCATAATTATCCTTATTAAAATTGTTTTTTATTTTATTTTATTCTTTCTTCTATCCTTTCTAGCACAACTACCACCTCCACCACCTATCTTCGTTAACAACAAGTTTATCATCACTACGACTACCTATCTTCTTCACCATCGACCATCCACCTTCACCAACATATGATAAATTTTAATGTTGGGCTGTTGTTAAATTTTATGAAGAAACAATGAATTTTGTTGTTATTTACGATATTGGTTTTGATTTTGTGTGATAATCTAACATTCTATTTAATCACAATTTAGTATTCAATTAGAAGTTAAGATTCGATTCAATTTTGAATCAATTTAAAAAATGAGGAAGACATAAGAGAGGACCCATTGGCAACATGCCATAGAAGAAATTTTTTTTTTTAATTTTTTAATAAGGGTAATTTTGAAATAAATAATATGAACTAAAAAGTGCAAGAGATTATCCCCAATCTCTTAATCCAAGTGTATCCCAACACTTACAACCTCTTAAGGATAAAGATTACAAATGAATTTTCTCTCACACAATGAAACTCAATAATAGTTTTATGCTCAGTAGCAAGCTCAATGATAACTCTTGGATCTCATTTTGTTTGAATTTGATTGAGTCATTTTATAGTTGAAGCTGAAAACTAGCCGCTATTGACTTTCTGCTCCATTTTGGATCACCGTTATCTGGATGTCGGATCTCCGTTTTGACTTTGAGCAAGTTACCGTTGGACAAAATTTCAAATTGTCGGATCGCCGTTTTCAACATGTCGGATCACCGTTAGTGTCCAGAGGCTACTCTTCAATTTTGTTCGATGTCGGCTAGCCGTTATCAAGATGTCGGTTAGCCGCTTCCTACAGTGACTGCTACAGTGAACTATTTTATAAAATTATAGTTTGACCCCAAAACTTCATAAAATTATACTATGACCCACAACTTTATAAAACTTGACAAATAAGTCCTTCTCCAGAATTCCAAGCAATACTTGTTGATTTCAAAGTTTTCAAAACTCTTTCAATTAGACCATAAACTTGAAACACAACCAATTTCATAAAATCATTTTTCAATTAAATATAAAACCTTTATAATGTGAAAATAATGATTTATTTAAAATGTGTAAAAAATAATTTGAGCTTTTAAGAATTTAATCATTCCTAATTTTGTTTGTTATCATCAAAATCAACATTATGGATACATAAATGTTAACAATGATAACATTGATGAAAATGACCTTATTGGAGGACTTTTTGTCCATAATGATTTGTCAAAATATACTAAAGGCAATGAACAAGAATCAATTATCAGAGTTGAATCCACATCTAAAGCCTCGCACTTAGCTCTTTCAAGGAAGACACTAATTCTCATCTTGACATAACTGTGCAACATGATGACAATAATAATGATTTAGATAGCGATGTTAGTGACATTGATGTAAATGACAAGAAAGCTTTTCATGAAAGCTACAAGATGATGTTCGCTAAATGGGAAGAAGTCTACAATGTGAATGTGACCTTGATGACTCAAATATCCAATCTTTTGGATGGTAAGGCGAAACTTGAGAGTGAGATAATTCATTACAAGTCTTTACTTGCTAACAAAGATAATCAGTTGCTTGCAGCGACCACATAATTAGAGAACACCAAAAAGTCACTCGCAATGATGAATTCTAGAATTCAAAAGTTAGATCATATCTTGTCAATTAGCAAATCTAGCTCAGATCATCAAGGTCTTGGATATCAAGATGGTACAAAATCAAATTCTCAAGGTGTGTTAGTTAAAACTTCTCAACTTACAGCTTCTCCACCAATAGTTAAAATTTCATGTCTTAAAAAAGGTAAAGTTGTTGCACATTTTTCACCAGTTCATCAAGGTAAGAACAATAGACTTACTCTCACTTGTCATTTTTGCCATTTAAAAGGACATAAAAGACCAGGGGCGGACCCATAACTTTATATTACCCCGGGCTAAATTAAAAAATTTATATTTTGAAGTGAACATAATTATTCATTAAGGAAAAAAAGTACATCAAATAAGGGGGATAGGAAAACCCTATAAATATGTATTTTAAATAAAAATAATTATACAAAAGACTAGAAAACAAAAGATAATTCAAATATAAAAATACTATTTTTAAATTATGGAATATAATATTGCAACATATATTAACATCTAATTATATAAGAATTAATAAATCAATTAAGAATTTCAAGTTAGAATAAATCAATACATGCAATTATAACCCATTAAAAATTGCAAATAGAACTTTATGTTTGAAAAGTACTTAATTACCAAACTTAAATAAATTAAACAATTAAAATTTATTCATCTTTTTAAATTATAAAAATATTAATCGTCAAGAGTTTCAATAATAAACTAAACTCTAACCGAGCAAAAAGGTATTTATATGCCATTATTTCTATGCGAGGCACTTTGACTCCCTTTAAAAAATCATATCAAAATACTCAAATTTTGTTTTCTAACTTATCCTCTTAGTTAATGTAACTAATAAATAAAACCTCAACATTCACATAAAAAAATTTATGAAATTGTTAATAATTTTTATTATATATTTTTTTGGTATTTTTAATACTAGTGACAATGTTATATTAAATTGACACACTTTTCTAAATTTAAATTTTTAAAAACAAATTAAAGTAGTAATCACATTTTAGACCCCTAATGTTTTCAATCTATTCAATAAATATATAATTTAATCATTTTTATAAAATAAGTCATTAATTTTAGTTGGAAAAAAAATATAATTGAATTAGGGACATACTTAAAAATAAAGTAAAAACTCTATTTTTTTTATGAAATTTGATGAAAACCTAAAGGTAACTTAATTAGGGACTTATATAAAAATAAAGTGAAAACTCTATTCTTATATAAAATTGTATAAGACCTAATTGCTTCAAGTTCATAAAATATATGAAAAATGATATATTCTTTAATTATTCTTGTGGAAAACCCAGGATGACACTTAGACTTAAGGTTAAGAGTAGAGGTGGCAAAACGGGTCATCGTGTCGTGTTCGTGTCGTGTCAAATTTAAGCTGAGCCAAACCTGGCCCATTTAATAATCATATCAAAATATTGAGACCGAAACCCGACACAAAAAATAAATGGGTTACCCTATAACCCGTTTAATATTTATATATTTAACAATATTTACATAAAATATTGCACTCTCAATTGACGCAAATTGTATTCCATCATGTATATATATGTGTAAATAATATAATATATTAATATTATAAAATATATATATATATATATGTACCAAAATATTACACATTTAGATCATTAAAGTTCTAAATCTATATAGAATTTTACAAAATAGACTGTCATAGTCCCTATATATTCTTATCCTTCACAAAAAAAATGGAGAATCATCTTTAATATGCGAGTTATGATAATTAGCACCTGCAAATTGATTTAAAATTAAAAAATATAAGTATATTTTAATGCAAATATGATTAAAAAAAAGAGAAATTAATTAATGATTAAACCTGTCAGTTATCAGTTATCAATAACATCTGCTTTGGATGGAAGACTATTAATTGTTGTGCTCGAGTATATAAGTGGTTAGCTCATCCATAGAAACCATTGCATTTACTGAAGTGAATAAATAAAAAGAAGGAACACAAGTCAGGAAGGACATGTAGCAAGCTAGCAACACTATAAGCCAAAGAAACAAACAAAATCTAGCCTCAAAATTGTAAATAACCATAATTCAAAATCTACCATAACAAATATTATATTTATAAAGACAAGAGAATTGAGAAAAAAAGATAACCTTCTTGTCCAAAAATCCAATCTCTACTGCAAACTATTGATTCCACTGTTTTGGGCTTACGTGAACTTCAAAATTGATCAAGAACCCGACCACCTACGGTAAAGGCTGATTCAGATGCAACTGTTGATATTGGAATGGTTAAGACATCACGAGCCATAAAAGCGAGCTCAGAATAACGAACTTGGTTGTCTTTCCTAAAACTTAAAATGTCCAAGTGACTGCTCCTATCAGCTCATGGTTCACTCCAATAAAGTTCCAGCTGAGTTTTTTTAAGTACAACTAGATTCCATGCTCTCAAAATTATCAAATTCCTGTTATACATGAAAAAAAAAGAAATAATTCAACAAACATGAAATGTAACTAAAATTCATCAAACATAAAATGTAACTATGAAGTAAACAAGAATAAGTTGCGATTAAAAATATCTATATAAATAAATAAAACTAACCTCAAGACATGAATCCAATTTTCCTCTGCCTTTTCTGTCATCATTCTCATTTGAGTGAGAAACCGAACTTTGCATGGAAGATGTATTGGTAGATTCAGTTGAAATGAGCATATATTCATTAAACAATGAAAACAACTTCTCTCTAATATTTTTTAACTCATTGGAATTTTCACCATAAACCTTTTTGTATGCCCATTCAATAAATTGTAACTTGTAACGAGAATCCAAAATAATGGCCATTGTCAAAATTGTACAAAAGTCAGACTAATACTTCAAGAATTTCTCAAGCATCCTCTTCCCTATGTCTTTCATATACCCATCCCCATTTTTTGAGTATTCCCTCAAAGTTAAATAAGTTGCAAATAATTTTGGAAAATACAAATTTGAAGTGGGGTACTTTGATCCAGAAAATATGTAAGTAATCTAATAAAAAAGTACCAAAAAATTATTAATTTTCTCTAATTTATTCCCCTCATCTTCTAAAGGGCAGTACCTATAATTAGAATCACTTAAAGCTAAGTGATAAAAAGCACTTTTGTAATAAAATGCACAATCAACCATAATATAAGTGGAATTCCATCTTATAAGGACATCTTGTCTCAAGCCTTTTTTCCTATGCAAGGACATTTGATTAACACACTCCAAAAACTTTTGTTTTCTACCTTGAGATGCTTTCACATATTTCACACTTTCCACAAATTTTATAAAGTTCTCCTTTTATTGCTTTTAATCAATCTTGAACAATTAAATTGAAAATATGAGCACAACAATGCATGTGTAAATAGTCACCATTAGACAATAAAGCTTTCCTAATTTTCAACTGAGATTTCAACATAGTAACACATGCCTTGTTAGTTGAAGCATTGTCCAATGTTATAGAAAACACCTTTTTCTCAACACCCCATTATGTCCATAAAGATAATAACTTTTCAGACAAACAAAGTCCAGTGTGTGTAGATGGCATCAAGGTGAAGTTCAACAATCTTTTTGTAAAACCCAATTTTTATCAATAAAATGTGCAGTCAGACTCATGTATCCATCAGTAGTGCAAGCAGTCCACAAATTAGAGGTGAAACAAATTCTACTAGGAACCTCCTCTAACATAGCTTTAATCCTAAGTCTTTCTGCATTATAAGCTTTTAGGATATTCACTTTTACTGTATTTCTAGAAATATTTTGTACGTCGGAATTCAGAAACTCAAAACAAGTTCTAATTGCATCAAACTCAACAAACTGGAAAGGTAACCCATTCTTCACAATTACTACAAACAACAACTCACGAAAGACAACCTGATCAAATTCTGAAGAACATGACCTTATAGAACATGAATGGTCTAAAATCATTTGACGGGGGTCACGTGGCTTTTTTAACTTAGGACATTTTTTAATATGCTTGAGCATGTTACCAGTCCCATAATTACTTTCGCTAATGTAAACTTTTCCACAAACACACATAGACCTTTCCTTTCCATCTTGATATGCATCTAATGGCAATTTAGTGAACATACCCCATGCTTTAGATGTTCTTCTCCTCTTGCGTTGTTTCTTTGGAGCATCACTGTCACCATCTTGCTCTAATTCCTCCAAATTCACTCGATGTCCATGTAAGAAGGCTTCAACGTTAGTTGAATTATCATTATTTGGATCCAGTTCCATGTTACTACTGTACTAAAAAAAAATCATATCAATAATGATTGTAACATTAAGTTATAACAGAGGAATCCAATTAAGTGTAAAAAAAATTTAAACAAATTTAAAAAGAATTACTTTCAAACCAAACTGCAAAACAGGTGAAGGAAGCAATAGAAAACAAAACCCATTAAAGAATGCAAACAATATTTAAATAATTGAGAAATTTCTTTTTAAACTAACCTAACCATGAATGTTTGATCTCAAGAGCAGCCGATCAAAGTCTTGCAACTTGCTAGAATTGAAAAACTTGAGATTTAATCAAGTGTTTGCTGATGAAAAAGAAAGTGGGTGTGGTAGGTGGATAAGACCGAAGGTACACCAGTATATGGATTGTGGCACATGCAATTTTTTTTTTATCTTAATTTTTAATTGGCAACAATCTAAATTTTTTAGGTGGAAATTATTTTTTTAATTAGTGGCTAGAAACTTTTATGAATTGGCGCGCAATATGTTAAAGGCTTAAAGCTTATTTCTTTATGTTATTTTATTTATCTTAATTATAAATGTATTCTTATTTTTTTAAAATGTCAAAAATGTCATAGTTTAGTGGGTCGTGTTAGAGGGTTTGGGTTGACACGACCCGTTTACCCGCTTAATAATCGTGTCATTGATTGAGTAAATGGGTTAAAAATTTCGACTCTAACCCGAAACGGAAAAAAATCGTGTTGACCCGGACCCAACCCATTTAATAATCATGTCAAATTTAACTACCAAACCCATTTATTCATATCGGGTTCGTGTCGGGTATTCGGGTCGTGTCATATTTTGCCAGCTCTAGTTAAGACAAGTGAAAATAAACCTAGAACTACTTGGAGAAGGAAGACTAGTTATAAAGCTTATATTTCTTTTATTTCCTTAAGAACTTGCACTATTGACCTTTGGTACTTTGGTAGTGGTTGTTCTAGGCACATGAAAGGTGATAGAAGTGCCTTGATCAATTATCAAAAAGTTGATTAAGAAAATTTCACTTTTATTGATGGCGTGAAAAGTCGAGTACTTAGAAAGGGTACATCGAATGTAAAAGGTTTTCTAAAACTTGACAATGTTCTGCATGTGGATGATCTCAAAACAAATTTACTCAGCATTAGTCAAATTTGTGATTAAAACTTATTTGTAAACTTTGATAAGGAAAAATGTTGCGTTCTCGTTGTTGATCAAAATTGCATTTTAAAAGGACATCGATCATTTGATCATTGTTATAAGTTGACTAGTTCAATTATTTACCATAAGACCACTCTTGATGACACAGAATTATGGCCTCAAAAGCTTTGTCATTTAAACTATAAGTTACTAACTAAAATTATGAAAACAAGTGCTGTCAAAGGAGTTCCAATACTCAAGAAGAAACAACTAGGGATATGTTGTTCATGTCAATCTGGCAGACAAAAAAGGACGTCACGTAAAGCTATTCAAGATAGAACCACATGTAATGTACTACATCTGCTTCACATGGACCTTATAGGAGCCAAATGGATTTTTTAGAAAAAAATTAATGAATTTAGTAACATAGTGAAAAAAGGCTAGGTTGATTGCACAAGGATACATGCAAATAGAAGTGTTGACTTTGATGAAACCTTTGCAGTTGTTGCTAGACTCCAATCTGTTCGTTTTCTTTTTGCATTTGCTTGTTTAATAGCCTTTAAATTATTTCAAATGGATGTTAAGAGTACCTTTTTGAATGACATCTTAAATAAAGAAGCCTATGTTGAACAACCTAAAGGTTTTGAAGACCTCCATTTCCCAAACTATGTTTTTAAATTGAAAAAGGCTTTGTATGGTTTAAACGAAGCTCCTCGAGCTTAGTATAAAAGGTTGACCAAATGTTTTACTTGAAAATGGCTATAAGCAAGGGGAAGTAGATAGAACACTATTTATTAAGCAACTTAATCTAGGGATTTTAGTTGTTTAAATCTATGTTGATGATATAGCGTTTGGTTCTACTTCTTCTGATCATGTGTAAGAATTTTTGAGTTAAATGAAAAAAGAATTTGAGATGAGCATGGTGTGAGAATTGACTATCTTTTTGGGTTTGCAAGTAAAGCAAATGGAGAATGGAATTTTTGTTCATCAAATTAAGTATGCTAAGAGTTTAGTTAAGAGGTCTGGCTTAGGTTCTACAAACACATGAGAACTCCTATGGGTATTAACACCAAGTTGACTATTGATGATAGTGGTTCTAATGTTGATCCTAGTCTTTACAGAAGCATGATTTGAAGCAAATACAAACATATGTTTCGGTACTGGTGCATGTACTAGGTACCAAGAAAATCCAAAGGAGTCACACTTAGCTACTGCTAAACGAATCATTTGTTTTCTTAGTGGAATAATTAATGATGGTATTTGGTACACTAATGACACTAATTAAAGTCTTGTAGGATATAGTGATGCAGATTGGGTTAGCAATGTTGATAATAGAAAAAGCATCACTAGAGGGTGTTTTTATCTTGGAAATAACTTAGTGTTGTGACATAGTAAGAAATAGAATTCAATCTCTTTCTCCATGGCTGAAGTTGAATATATTGCAACTGGAAGTTATTGTACCTAATTGCTCTAGATGAAACAAATGCTTGCAGATTATGGACTAAGCATATTGATATTCATCATCACTTCATTAGAGATTTAGTTCAGAGCAAGACCGTGTCCTTCGAATACATTGATACAGAAAAACAACTTACAGATATCTTCACAAAAGCTTTAGATTGCAAATGATTTAATTCTTTAAAGAAAGCTTTAGATATGTGTTATATATATATATATTGCATTTAGATTTAAATCATGCATTTGTACATTAGATATAAGATGCGTTTATGAGTTTTTATTTTTAAATCAATGTTTTTCTTGTCTCAATAAAAAAAATTAAGTCCTGATTAATAAACGACAAGTAGTTTTTCATGTTTTTAAAACTTGAAAGCCTTGAATAAGTTTTGATTAGAGTTATTTAACCTTTCTTCAAAAGTAAATGAATGGCAATTCAGTCTTTACTTTGACTCAAGGTTTTGATATTGACATGGTCTTTGTTGAGAATATTTAACTTGAGTTATTACTGTTTACCTTAATTCTTATCTTGTCATAAGACATCAAATATATACAGGCACTATGGTTAGAAATAGCTACTTATAACTCTTAAGAGTTAAGCTATCCTTGAGTAATCTGAGTCTGCGTATCACAAATATGGCAAAGGACGAATTACCTGAAATACTAACTAGGCAACCAAGAGGGGGATGAATTGGCTTTTTAAAACTTAAGATAAACAAATTGCACAACAATTTAATCTATTGCCTTAATAAAATAAAAAATAATAAAGCTGAATAATAAAATAGTAAAGGAAGAGAGAGCAAACACAATAATTTTTACATGGTTCCGCAATCCCTGCCTACGTCTACGCCTCCAAGCCAACCAAGCTCAACGATTTCACTATCCAAACCTCCCAAGGCTTCAAATGCTTACAATTGACTTCCAAGGTGTCAATGGACCTTTACAATAAGAGATTTTACCAATCTCTTCACCCGAGTGTATCTCAACATTTACAACCTCTCAATTTGATTTTACAAAAAGGATTACAAAAATTTCTCTCACACAATGTGTTTGAATATAAATGAAAGCCCAATATGTGTGAATGAATGAGATGAATACACAAATTTTATGCTTTAGATTTGTAGAGAAATGCTCAATAATAACAATGGTTGCATAACTTGCATTTAATTTTATTTGAGCCAATTTATAGCTAAAGAAGAAAACTAGCCATTATTAACTTTCTGGTGATAACCAGCTTGCCGCTTTGTGAATCCGATTAGCCGCTTTTATGTTACCGTAACAACAAATATTTGAATTTTAGAACATCCGGCATGTTGCTTTCGGAATCCGGTTAGCCGCTTTCATTCCAGTGAGCTACTGCCCATAATCTGGCTTGCCACTTTGTAAAATCTAGTTAGCCGTTTTGCTACAGTGAAGGCTACAGTGAACTATTTTTTAAAATTATAGTTTTACCCCATAACTTTCTATAACTGTATTATGACCCAAAATGTTATAAATAGTTTCAAATATGTCCAATTTCAGAATTTCTAAATATTGCTTGTTATTCCCAAAACTTTCTAAATATGTGAAATTATAGAATGACCCAAAATATTTAAATATTTAGAAGTAGGTCCAAATTCAGATTTCAAAATAATACTTATCAAAATCAAAGATGGTAAAACTCTTTCATTTTAGTCCACATCTTGAAAAACAACTAATTTCATAAAATCATTCTCTTGTTACAAAAATATAATGTGTAAATCTTTGTTTATCCAAAACATGTGATTTGTTATCATCAAATCAACATTTTATAACCATATAGGCCAACACTACCATGAGAAGAAGGCTATTTCAAGGGGTAAAGTGAAAGCTCCTGACTATAGATTTAAAAAAAAAAAAGAGGTTATGCTATCAAAAAATAAAATAAATGTCTGTCAAAATTAAAATGGTAAACAATTAGAGATCAAGATGATAAGGTTAATTTGACCAACTCTATGTTCTATATTTAAGACTTTGACTATGAATATTGATGAATTTTTGAAAAAAAATGTTTAGATTGAATTGTTTGCACACACACACACACACAAAAGCTTAAATTTCTTTAATCTTTACTTATTTAAGGAAATTAGAGTCTTGATTTCATGTATTAATGCTTGTGAAAAATTCCCAAACATTTTTTTGTTTGTTCAATTTCGTTATTAATGCATTTTTTTAATAAAATGAAAAAAATGATATGATGAATGTGCATTCTCATGTTCTTACATGATAATATGTTTTTAGATTTTAAGAGTAACATATTTTTAAGCAAAACTCAAATTTTTATTTTCTATTTTAAGCAAAACTCAAATTTTTATTTTCTAATTACATTAACAAGCTTTTGCCCGTCACAACTGAGCTTGTTGCATTCTTTTGGTCATAACTTTGTCCACAAAAATCTAAATACAATTATGTAAAATCCTATGAAAATCTAATTCAATAAGCTTTCCAACGATATGTTGATTGAAGTATGTGTCAGTTTCATAAAATATCATGCATAACATTTCGTTTTTGCATTTTCCTTTATGTTTCTGACTTGTTCGCATTGGTTTATGTTTATTTATTGATCCTGAACAAAATTTATGCTGGTTACTGCATTATCAAATTGGAATAAATATTTTTTTATTAATTCTTTCCTTATGCGAGTTGGATTTCCAAACCCTCCTTGAACAAGGCAAGTTCTTCAATATAAGAAAGTCCTTGTATTATTGTTTCTCACGACAGTTTATGGCTTCCTTCTTCTTTCTTATGCCTGGTCCATAATTTTTCCTTCTTCTTGCTCAATTTTATTCTTGTTTTTATTATTCCTCTTCCGTGCCTCCAATTCTCTCTAAGCTTAAGGTAGGTGAGAGCTCTTATGCTCAACCTAATTCCAAACATCGTCGTACTCTTCCACCCTACCTTTTGTTCTGGTTGTGGACGACCTCATGAGATTCATATGCTTGATGATAATGAGGATTTCAGTCCCAAATTTGGACAAGTACCTCCTGAAGAATCCATGTCTCCAAGTGAAATGACTCCGTATAAAGTGATCCCAGTGAAAACAGTTTTCACTCTAGACCTTCCACCTCTCACCCTAGGATCACCACCACTGTCGTAACCATTCTGCTGCCGTCGCTGACCACCAGTCGCTGCCACACGCGCCCTCCATCGCCATCACTAGTGGAGATCTTCCAAGTACTCCTTGTGATCTTCCTACCCTTGTTGTAGCCTCTGCTCGCTCTTCTCCTCCATCTAATTATTTTGCTCCTGATCTTGCCCATTTTGAGGCTGCAATTTTGAAACAAGGGCGTGATATTGCTGACCTTTCTACTCTTTTCGCCAAATTGCATGCCAAACTTCTTTCTTTTTGCAATCTTTTGGCAAAAAGCGAGGAGTAATTCATTTCAAGTCTTCAATTGCTTAATGCAATGAGTTAGGGGATATAATATTTTCAATTCTATGGGGAGTTTTTATTTTTATTCAAGAATTTTTAGATTTTCGGATTTCTAGTTCTTACGGGGAATTTATCTTTTTTTAGCTCTTGATTTTCTACTTTGTGTTGCCTTTCTATTTATTGATTAATAAAATTAGCATTTTATTTTAATTCTTGACTTGGTTTATTTACATGAACTAACATGCTAATTGCCAATTATTTTGGTTAGTTCCTTGTTGTTGTTTATGCTTGTTTCGTATTCATATTTTAATGCCAAGTTTCATGGAAGACTTGTGTTGGATTGCTTTTGCCACAAGAATACCAAAGGGTGAGATTGTTAAGTCCAATATTTATAGAGTTGGCATCTTATGGCAAGTCTAGTTAAATTGGAATTTTATTTATTGCATATCTTGTAAAAGGGATTAATTTATTAATCCCTAATTTAGTGAGATTTCAATTTATTAGGAATATTTATTTCTTAATTTAATTACATGTCTAATTAAGCAAGCCAATTAATGATGTGATTCTATAATTGGCACATGAGATCTATTTAGAGCAAGAAGTTATTTCAAACAGGAAGTTTATTAAATGCTTTAGATATTTCTTGGGAGACAAGTAAGTCAAGAAGATCAAATTTATTAATATTCTGATTCGTAGGAATTATAAGAGGAAAGAAACTCTTATTTCAAAAGAATTCAAGTCTTTTAAGACTTGCTATTTTTGTGAAACCCTAGTGCCTATATAAAGAGAGGTATTTCACAATTAAAGGTACACAACTGATAGCATAAAGTAGACAAGCAAAATTCGGCCCCCTCACTAAAGAATCTGGATTTAGCACATAATGTTCTGTTGATTTGTTTTCTTATTTTCTTTTCATCTCTGTGGAGAGTCTATGTGGATCTTGGATAACTAGATATTGAAGAATTGAAGAATTGTTAGTGATCCCTTGGCGAAGTGCCTTGAGGATCGTGGATCAAGATGGGTAGCAATTATTCAAGAGAAGCATATTCAGTCTAAGATGGAGTAAATTGTATGGTGATGAACTTAACAGTGAACAGTGCTTCTAGAAATTAATTAAGTTGTTAATTTTAGGTTTTTAATTGCTTACATCTATTTGCAATAGATCTAAATTCCTTTCAACACGCTTGTAATAAAATTTACCAAATGTATTTGCACTGCTTTTCAAACTCACAGCAACCGCAATAACACAGTTTACCAAACATCAATTTGCTTTTTCAATTAGCTGCTTATTGCATCTGCTCAGTGGAAGAAACTTGTTTAATTAACAAACATAATCCCAAACTAGCCCTTCACCACTTTTTTAATTCTAAGAAATTATTGGAGTAGTAACTTCTGGGATTGGAGTGGGAATCTTAATGAGTAGGATTGCTAAGATTAAGGTAACAGTGGGAGTAGGAGTAGGAGTAGGAGTCGAATTTTTATTTACACTAGAGTGAAAGTGTAGATTGCCAATCAAAATTTCATTCATGTATTTACTTTATCTCGCATTAGGAATGAATTGTTACAAATTATAGTTTTACCCTTATGTTAAAAAAAAAACTACCTTTCAATTAGAAAATGAATAAGAAAATGTATTTGTTAATTATGTTTTTTATTTTATTATTAATTTTAATTATATAAAATAATAATTGTTAATACTTTTAATGATGTAAGTTAAAAAACTTTATTAATTTAATTTTAAATATTTTAATTAAAAATTAATTATAATGTTCATTTATATAAAGGAAAGACAAAATTTAAAATATAATGGATTGTATTATTAGATTTCGCCGTGGAGAAGCCATTGCTAGCCTTTCTCTTTTGTTCAATTGCCAACCTTCTTCCTTTCTTCAATTGAGAAACCTAGTATTTAATTCACGCAAAGTTGGTGAAGCTTCTTCAATTCTTATTCCAACAATTGACAATATATATGACAACCTCCACTATAAGAAAAAACACCTACTATGGTAGTTTCCCGTGTGATAGGTTTTGGTGTGATAGGTTTTGGTCTGAAGACCTACAATGAATAATGCGAGATAGATTTGATTTCTATTATAAATTTATCACATACTTGCGATGTAAATATTGTCTATCGAGAATCTCAAATAGACTGGTTATAGATTTTTTGGCTATCAAGAATTCATGGTCGATATTTTTATTTTGACATTAGTTGCATGGATTTGACTTTATTTTTAAAAATATTTTGTTGTCAAAAGCTAATAATAAAAGGATACCTCCACACTGAAATGATGACGTCTCTTGATATAAGATTTACAATTTTAAGTTATAGTTAAAAAATTTTATAAAAAGAATAATAGAAAAATATAGCGTTTTGTTAGGAGGGAATGGAAAAATTCTCTAAATTTTGAGAAAATTTTAGTTTGATAATCTCAAATCTCAAAACATATCACGTAGTGAACCCATAAAACCCAAAAAAAAAAATGATAACACACAAACACTTGCCGTTCGACGCCGTTCTGACTTATTGCCATTCTATCTGCTATTTTTGACGTTGTTCGTGTCAGCCACTGTCACCTAATTATTTCAGTCTTAAACTAAAATCAGTCTTAAATTGAAACCCAAATCATAGCCACAGAGGATATCCGACTAAGAACAACAATAACGACACTTTTGGTCACTAAAAAAAACCCAAAATCTTGCCTTGAAAGAAGACCCGAACCATAGTTGCTGAAATTGAGACAATAGCATTCACTTTCAATTGAAGCTTCACATTCTCTAGTAAGTCATTGTTGTATTTTGCATGTCTTCAATTTTCATTTCATGAATTAAATTGCTTAAAGTTAACTAATTTACTGATTTTAGTAGTTGATTATTAGAGTTTTAGTCTTTGGTTTTTATTGACTTGCATTTAAATTGCTTGAAGTTATTTTTTATTTTTTCAAAATAAACTACGCATTTTTTTCTCTTAAATCAAGATACATTTTGCTGAGGCTGCCAATTGTATACATTGATGATATTGTTAAAGTCTACGCAAGTGGCTGGCCTTAGTTTGTCTATGGAATGTACATATTCATGCATATCATTACTTAAGTGTTCTAAATTTGTGGCCTTGCCTGAACCATATATATCAAGCCATCTTTGACCATGCCTTTGATATCCTCGAACTAGCAAAAAAGGCTTTCAATGATTTTACCTACCTCTATAATTGTTTTTAAAGACTGATGTCTGGAAAGATTTATCAACCACTGTTGGGTGATTTTATATAGTGTTGATGTTGGATATAAATAGGGCCAATACATTTGATTTGGCCTACCTAATTTGTTATTGCTGAATTTAATCTTACTAAAAATATTAGAGGGAAGTGAAAAACAATATTTATATAGTTTTATGCATGGTGTGATCTTTGTTAGGACATACCATTCCCTAATTGCTTTTATCTTTTAGTGGTTGTCATGTATGTTGTTTTGGCCATGAACTATATATATGTAGTAGATTCATCTAATTTTTCCAATTAATTAACATATTTTACTATGCCAACCACTTGGATCAAGATTGTACACATGTGTGCACAAGTATGTTGGTATCTTACATCCACATTTTAAATGTTTATATGACTGACATATTTATGTGGGATTGTGGAAACATATAGGGATGGCAAAACATCGGGTCGGGCTCGGGCTTGGCCAAACCCGACCCGACCCGATCAATAAAAAATTAAAGCCCGACCCTAAAAAAACCCTATATATTTATAGTTAGGGTCGGGTCGGGCCCGACCCGAATCTGGCCTACATCAGGTCAGGTTTACCCCGACCTTACCAAAATCATTTTCCAATAATGTAGCTGCAACTTGCATTTTCAGATTGCTTAAGCTGCTCGTGTGCTGTGAATCCAATTAGCCAGAAAATATCATTTTGCTTTGTACTGTGAAACCAAGCTACGCAGAGCAGCTAGTAATTAGTAAATGTATATGCTGATTATTAATTATTATTATTATTAGTATAATTTCCTACGACAAAGAAACACAAATTCCTTCTTTCTCTGCTTATTGCCGCGAAACAAAAAAGAAAAGAAACAGAAGAGAAGAAAGTGTCAATTCGCCAGTAACCTCAGACTTATTTACTCTTTCACTTCCAGCCAGATCAACCAAATGCATGCATCCACGATACATGGTTCCAGTGCATAACGGCTAGTTTTTTTAGCTCTACTTATAAATAAGCTCATTCAAATTCAAAGAAGACTGATCACAACACAACCATTGAGCATATACTCGAGTTTGCAATCTTCACAAGAGCTAGAAACATAGTTTCACTTCATCTATTCACACTTTGAGCTTTGATTTGTAATCCTAAATAGTGTGAGAGAAAAACACTTCCAAAATGTCATAATGATCAACTCCATCACCAACCCAACAACACCATAAGCAAACCAAGCACTTCAATAATCAAAATCCACAAAGTTTATCAATCTCAATCAAGGCATCTAAGATCAAGAATAAGCATAAAACTATGGCATCAAAATCCATAAATAACATAGAGCAGTAAAAATATACATGTCAAAATGCAAACAGTCAAAACATGAACTATATGTGCGAAAACATAATCCAGAAACTAATGAGGTGGTGGAGGAGGAGGAGAAGATGAGCTCCCCGGATCATAGCCAAAGTACCCAAGAATCATGCGCTGAGCATGGATAATCTCAAGTTGATGATCGATGCTCTGCTGCTGGAATGTGTCAAAGTCAGATCGCAGCTGCTGGTGGTCTCGCTGGAATGTGTCAAAATCATATCGCAGCTGCTGGTGGTCTCGAGAAAGAGTATCCAACCGATCAAGAATCAGTTGTTGCATACTAGCTGGAGCGGGTGGCTGAACTGGAGGTGGCATAGAGGCAGCTGGCTGCTCGAGAACATCAGAAGGCGGCTCAGGCGCAGCTGATGACGCCGGAACAGCTGAGGGTTCAGGCGCAGGTGGTGGCTCAGAAGAGGAAGGAATATCAGCATCTGCGGCACGCGCCTCAGGGTCAATGCCAGCTGGAGGCCGAGGGACAAATCGGCGATGCGGAGGAGGTAGCTGAGCTCCTAATCTAAAGTCAGGAAGCTCATCGGGAGGATAGACATCATTAAGCATCCTATCGTCCTCCGGAGCTATCAAGGTATCCCGGTTTTTGGAGTTGTTGGTTTTAATCCACTTCCCATTTCTCCAAGAAAAACCAATACTCGTCATTGCCTCGGGACCAATCCGTTTAGTCTCCATATGTCCAGTATCTAGGAGAGGCACACCAAAGTGACGCAGTATCTTAGTAATGATACTACCATACGGAAGCAAACGATGATTAACCGCAGGGGTACTCAACATATGGCGCACAATGATATACGCGAGGTTTATTGGACGATCTGAGAGTAGGCTGTCCAAGATGCCCACGTCCAACCTCGTGACCTCATCCGTTTGACCCTTCCTAGGAGTCACTATGTGCTGAAGAATAGAATGCAAAATACGGACTTGAAGAGGTAAAAGTTGAGACCGAAAGGGAAGTAAGCAAATATCATCAGTTAGGTCTCTACGGCGACATATAAGACGGACTGCATCCGTATGATGAAAATGATCAAAGTCTAGGATTTTTCTAGAGGTATATATATCATGACCAGCACACCGGATACCAAGATATTCAGCTAAATCCGCATCATCAAATTCAATTTGGACACCACCAACTTGAGTAATTACCCTATGTTCACTACTATGGGAAATATCCATGTTTGAGTAAAATACTCACACTAAGTTAGGATAAATACGCTCACTAAAGTTAATAGCCGACTCCCAAGGCATAAGCATATCCCGAACATTTCGATTACATACAACTAAGTGCCGGAAATCATTAGGGTTAACACAAGAGGAGTCAAGTACCTTTCGCCCATCGAAGCGGTCCTCGAACCTTTTTGCCAAGGGACGAGAGGGGAAGTGAATTCTGGAGAATTCAGAGACTTCCCTAGGCTGAAAGGGGTGCACTTGAGGTGTAGATTTTCGTCGGACACATCTCCGAGAGGTTTCAGCCATGGAGGAGTATGGTGGGATGAACACAGGCGAGAGAGAGAGAAATTAATCGGTGATTGGATGAGAAATGGGTAAGGAATGTGAGTGTGATGCTCAATTTGGTTGAAAAATGGAACAAAACGGATCAAAAATGGATACACCCAACTCGCGGCAGTTAGGGTTCAAATTTGGGATTTTTTGATTTGAGCCTTGATTTGAGGTTTTGAATCGGTGAAAGTGTTTTAAATGATGTAAGAAAGGATTTAATCGGTTTTATTTGGCATAAGAAGTAAGAGAAATGAAGATTTGAAGAAGAGAAAAGTTTCAGCTGCGCAGCAATAGAGAAAACGGTGAGAGGGTAACTGGAGAGGAAGAGGAGAAAGCCTTTGAACAATTTTAAAACGCGAAAACGGTTAACCGTTTATAATAAACGGTTAGAGGGTAACGAACAGAGGCTTGAGACAGGTTAACGGTGAAAGCCTAAGAGCTTAACGGTTAAAGGGTAACACTTAGGTGAGTTACTGCCAACAAACGGTTCACCGTTTGTAGCAAACGGTGAAAGGGTAAGAAGACAGACACAAAACTCTAGTTTCTGGAGCAAAACGGTTCACCGTTTATTGGAAATGGTTATCCGTTTATTTTAACAGAATTTTCTCACATTTAATTTTAATATTCGGCCAGCAACTAATAAATTCCCAGATCATTTAATTGATCTAACAATATATTATGAGCCATTTTGATGCATGATTCATGAACATGTTTTCAACCAATTTATTCATACAAACAGGAAATAACAAGACAAAATCAACCTCGAGCAATTTATAGCCATTATTTCACAATTATAAATCAATCAAATTAGTACACTCAATAGCATGGATAGAGACATTAATGTGAAAATTTCATCATCCCAAGTTCATGCCGAATTTTTGAAAATTGTTCTTCACAAAGGGGTTTAGTGAAAATATCGGCAAGTTATTTTTCCGTAGAAATAAACTCCAATGCAATGTCTCCCTTTTGAACATGATCTCTCAAAAAATGATGTCTAATTTCTATATGCTTGGTTCTAGAGTGTTGAATGGGATTCTTTGAAAGATTTATAGCACTAGTATTATCACACTTAATAGGAATTTGTTCAAGATGAATGCCATAATCTCTAAGTGTTTGTTTCATCCAAAGTGCTTGTGCACAACAACTTCCGGCGGCTATATATTCAGCCTCGGTAGTTGAAAGAGCAACATAATTTTGTTTCTTATTAAACCATGAAACAAGTGAGTGTCCTAGAACAAAACAAGTTCCACTAGTGCTTTTCCTATCCACTTTATGACCAGCAAAATCCGCATCCGAAAAACACGTTAAATCTATATGAGTTCCCCTAGGATACCAAAGGCCAACATCTATGGTTCCAATCAAATAACGGAAAATTCTTTTAACAGCAAGTAAATGGGATTCATTGGGACATGATTGAAATCTTGCACACAAAAATACAGTAAACATGATATCGGGTCTACTTGCAGTCAAATAAAACAGAGATCCGATCATACCTCGATACATTTTGATATCCACTTCTTTACCTTTTTCATCTTTGTCAAGCTTGATGGTAGTGCCCATAGGGGTGCTTTTTGCCGTCCCACTTTCATAGCCAAACCTTTTGAGTAGATCTCTCACGTACTTGGCTTGGTTTATGACAATGGCTTCCTCGTTTTGTTTGATTTGAAGTCCAATGAAATACTTCAGCTCTCCCATCATACTCATCTCAAACTCTTGACTCATACATGATGAAAATTCTTTGCACAACAACTCATTAGTAGAACCAAAAATGATATCATCAACATAGATTTGAACAATAAGTATGTCTTGGTTCTTATTCTTATTCTACTACTCCATTTTGTTGTGGAGTCCTAGGTGATGAAAATTGATGTTCAATACCAAAATCATTACAAAAATTTTCAAATGCATGATTTTCAAATTCTCCACTATGATCACTTCTAATGCAAGTAATAGAATAACCTTTTTCATTTTGAACCTTTTTATGGAAAATTCGAAAAGCATTAATGGCATCATCCTTATTAGTTAAGAACAATACCCATGTGTATCTAGAAAAATCATCCACAATTACAAATGCATAATATTTGCCACTTAAACTAGCATACCTTGAAGGTCCAAACAAATCTATATGAAGTAATTGTAGTGGTTTTGATGTAGAGATATGATTCTTGTTTTTGAAAGAAGTCTTGATTTGTTTTCCAAATTGACATGCTTCACAAATTCTATCTTTTTGAAAACTGATTTTTGGAAGACCTTTAACTAAATCATTTTTCACAATTTTTGAAATCAAATCCATCCTTGCATGTCCTAATCTTCTATGCCATAGCCAACTATCATCATGTAATGCGGAAAACCATTTATCAAGAGTAAATGCACATTCTATGTCAATGGTATAAACATTACCACATCTATTACCAACAAACAAGATTTTACCATCACATGCATTCTCAATAACACAACTTGACTTATCAAAGACAACTTTATAACCTTTGTCACATAATTGACTAATGCTAATCAAATTATGTTTCAAATTTTCAACCAAACACACATTCTCAATTAAAGTTGAAGATACTTTACCAACATTTCCAATTCCAAGGATTTTTCCTTTTGAGTTATCTCCAAAAGATACGTCTCCACGATTTTCAATTTTGGTGAAGCTTGAGAACCAAGAATAGCTCCCTTTCATGTGTCTTGAACAACCACTGTCCAAGTACCACTTATTCTTCTTCTTCTTCAAGCCCTGCAAAGAAAATATCAAGTTTTAGGTACCCAAACCTTTTTGGCTCCTTGAGAGTTAGCAATGGTTCCTTTTGGAACCCAAACACATTTAATACCATAATATGCATTTCTCTTCACTGCACATCTATTTTTCATATGACCATCTTGATTACAATAATGACATGTAATTTTATTGCTAATAGATGTATTCCTCACAAAATAGCTCTTGTAGAATTTTTGTTTGAAATTTGGTTTGTAACCAATGCCACTTTTGTCAAATACACATTTTTGTGAGTTTAGCAAATTATCCAACATCTTTTGCCCATTTGTAAATTTCAAGACAATCTCATTTAACTCATTACTCTTTTTCTTGAGCATTTCATTTTCATTTTTCAACTCATCTATGTGTGATTCTAAGTGCTCATGTATGATGTTAGGCTTCTCATTTGATAATGCAATTTCATCATGCAAAGTCTTGTTTCCTTCTTCTAGGCATACAATTTTTGCATTCAAAGATTCATTTTCATTTTTAAGCTTTGCAATTTCCTTTTTAAGACATGCATTCTTTTTACAAATCTTCATCAACTCATTATGCAAATCTTTAAAGGCATCATACAATTCATCATAAGTAGGATCACTTACCTCATTGAGATCATCATCATCTCCTATTGCCATAAGTGCTAGGTTTGAGACTTCTTGCGATCCTTCCTCATCACTTGAATCTTCCTCGCTATCATCCCAAGTTGCAACCATGGCTTTCTTCTTGTGTTTGTTGATAAGTGGACACTCCGATCTAATATGGCCAGGCTTCTTGCATTCATAGCATGTGATTGCCTCCTTCTTCTCCCTATAGTTCTTGAAGTTTCTGAAATTTCTTCGCTCTCCGGTTTTCTTGAAGAATTTTCTGAACCTCCTTGCTAGCATGGCCAGCTCTTCATCATCCGGTTCACTTTCCCCATCACTCTCATGTTTTGAAGCTTTGAGAGCAATGTTCTTCTTCTTTTCCTCATGCCCTTTTTCTGCTGCCAAATCTTCCTCATATGAAATAAGAGAACCAATTAAATCATCAAGAGGTAACGTATTTAAATCTTTTGCTTCCTCAATGGCAGTTCTTTTAGGTCTCCATTCCTTAGGAAGTGACCTAATAATTTTCTTGACTTTTTCGCTATTTGAAAAAGTCTTCCCTAGAGCTCCTAGAGTGTTCACTATGTCCGTGAATCTAGTATACATAGAATACACATTTTCATTTTGTTCCATTTGAAACAATTCATATTGCCGAGTGTACCTACTTATTTTAAATTCTTTCACTTGGTTTGTGCCTTCATAGACAACCTCAAGTTTGTGCGAAATCTCATTAGCACTTTTACAACTAGACACTCTATGAAATTCTTTCTTATCTAGTGCACAAAACAAGGCATTCATAGCTTTGGAGTTTAGAGAGGCTTTCCTCTTTTCAAGTTCATTCCAATCACGTGAAGGTTTTGGAATATCTTCTCCAACTTCATTTTTAGTCAAGGGCATAAAAGGACCATCACTAACAATTTCCCAAATTTCATAATCTAAGGCTTGCAAGTAAATTCTCATCGTAGTTTTCCAATAAGGGTAATCATTACCATCAAAGAAAGGTGGTCTAGTGGTGGATTGTCATTCCCTAAATGTGGAATCATATTGAGTTGCCATTGATCTTTAGCTCTAGACGATTAAGTCTAAACAAGAGCACCTCGCTCTAATACCAAATAAAATTCTAACTAGGCAACCCAAGAGGGGGGGTGAATTGGGATTTAAAAAAATAATCAACTAAAAACAAATTATCATGCAAAACTAAAAGCAAGATTAAAGCAATAATAAATAACTTGATCACAAATTAAAAGGATAAGGAAAGAGAGAATCAAACACGGATATTTTTACGTGGTTCGGCCAACCTCGCCTACGTCCACGCCTCCAAGCTTTTCCGGGCTTGAGGATTTCACTAAGCAAGTCTCCAAGGCTTCAATTGCTTACACTTGACTTCCAAGGTGTCAATAACCTTTACAACAAGAGATTATCCCCAATCTCTTAACCCAAGTGTATCCCAACACTCACAATTCCTCAAAATGAAAGATTACAATTGTTTTTCTCTCACACTATATTTAGGATTACAAATCAAAGCTCAAAGTGTGAATAGATGAAGTGAAACTATGTTTCTACCTCTTGTGAATATTGCAAACTCGAGTATATGTTCAATGGTTGTGTTGTGATCAGTTTTCTTTGAATTTGAATGAGCTTATTTATAAGTAGAGCTAAAAAACTAGCCGTTATGCACTGTCGGCCAAAAAACGGTTCACCGTTTATTGGTTAACGGTTAATCGTTTGCGCTAGTCAATGTTACTGTTGGACCAGATTTCAAATAAACGGTTTGCCGTTAAGGTTACCCTTTCACCGTTAACGTCCAGAGACCTACAAAATGAATATCGATTATTCGTTTCAAGTAAACGGCTAAGGCTTTACATGAAGTGACTCTCGGGATGTTATCGGTTAACCGTTTGTAAATAAACGGTTCACCGTTAGTGTCCAGTAACCTGCAAAAAGAACAACGGTTATCTGTTTAAGTAAATGGCTAAGGCCTTGTGTGAAATGACTCTCTGGATGTTATCGGTTAACCGTTTGTAGTAAACGGTTCACCGTTAGCTTCCAGTAAGCTTTTCATTTCTGTTTTTCACTAAACGGTTAGAGCCTAGGCAAACCTTTGCTCTCTGGTTATTATCGGTTAACCGTTTGTAATAAACGGTTCACCGTTTATTGCCAGAAATTCATTTTAAACCAGATTTTTGCAAAGAATCTTTTTCCAATTTAAAAACATCTTTTATAAGCATGAATGGAGTATTTTTTATGACTTTCATTTGTTAAGAAATAACTCCAATATTTTTATCAAAAAACATATAAAGTTTGTTATTATCAAAATCAATATTATTAACATATTCATGTTAACACAGTCAAGCAACTGCAAATAGATTTAAAAGAAAAGAAAAAAAGAAGTAAGCCACTGCAAGAGAAAATGCAACAAAATCATGCATAGGGAAACAAAATAATTATTACCTATGTGAACGACTACTACGATCATTCAGGGCAATTGCGCCCACTGCACGGTTCTTTTATCCAAGGTTCATTAGATTAATAACATCGGCTGTTGATGAAACATGAATTAGGCTTGCATCTGGAACATTGAGTCCTGTTTGAGAACTGTTATGAATTTCTAATGTGGCAACAGATTAAGGACAAACCCAGAAAGATGAAATAGAAGGACATCAATCTTATGTAAAATAGAGAAATAACTCATTTACAAGTACAATACGGTTCCAAAAGCGAAAAAAGGATACAGATGAGCGAGGTAATTGTAAAGAAGCCGAAGCAAGAAAGAAGAAGAACCAGAAAAAGAAACCGAAGCAACACGACGGCGAGACGCGACTGATTGGCTGGCGTGCGTCCACAGTCACGATGCTGCTGGCTGATTCGGCGGAGGGCTGGGCAGCTGCCGGCTGGCTTAGTGGCTTAGGGAGTTAGGGTTTTTGAGAATTTGAGACTGAGAGTTGTCCCTGTGCGTGTACGTGCGTCTTGTGTGAACTGTGAATGTGATGCAGCTTAGCTCAGCTGTTTATGAATTGTGATGTGTGAGTGCAGCGTGAGCGTGCCACTGCCAGTGCCAGCGTGTGTTATGTGTTTTTTTTTTTTGTAAAGAGGGTCGGGTCGGGTCGGGCTGGCTTTAAGCCCGACACTGACCCTAAATTCATTCGGGCTTTAAAATTGGGGCCCGACCCTTACCCGAAACCCGAAAATTCGGGCCAAAGCCCTAATAATTAGGGTCGGGCTAATCGGGCTAAAATTCGGGCCGGGCTAAATTGCCAAGCATAGAAACATATGTGTTATTATGATTTATATATTGGAAGAACACCCTATTTTCTTTTATTTAATACAAGTGAACAGTTTTTGTCTGGCATAAAGTGTTGTTGTTAGTGATTAATATTTATACCCAAAGCTATTCTTAAATGTTACTGTAGTTGAATGGTTTTAGTTAAGTTTAAACATTGTTTGTTTCACGTGGTTATTGTAACAGTCGACAAACATTTAATTATGTTGGATTAATTTTTTTGTCTTATATACATAATTGGGAAACTTTCATTTAACACAACTATAACTATTAATGATCATTTATATATGCACGGTTTTGGTGTGAAATATGACAATTGGTTTTGGCATGTGGAGGAGATTCATAAATGTCCTTCTCTTTAAAAAAAAATAACCAATTTGAAACACAAAATATGTAGTTTGACAGTGGTAATGAGGTAGAAATGATTAATGATACTTACAAGGATTGTTGTGGACAGTAAGGCTTTTAAAGAGCTATTAAAACAAGCTAAGAAACCTTTGTACTTAAGATGCACAAAATTGACTAAGTTGGGTTTTTCAGTGAAATTGTTCAATGTGAAGTGTAGACTTGGGTTGTCTAGCAGTAGCTTTTTATCGCATTGTTAAGTGTTTTAGTAGATGGTTTGCCTAAACATATTGAACTATTTGTATGATTTCAAAAAGACAATGTCAACTTTGGGCTTGGGATATCTTAAAATTCATACTTGCCTAGATTATTGCATACTTTGTGGAAAAGAGTAAGAAAGACTTGAATGTTCTACTTATGGGTTATCTAGATGGAAGAAAAAAGATGATTGATAACTCTATGAAATGAGAGTTATCATGACACTTTTAGACTTAAATAATGATTACTTAGAGAGGAAATGACATGTTTTCGTTGCATTTTAGTTATATTTTCCATAAACCTCTATTTTGTTTTATCTTCAATCAATTTTGTTTGATTTAGAACAATCTTTGTTCTTAAATCTCATGCATAATTGTAGGTGATCAGAAGCTCAAATTTTAAGAACGGAATGTGTTAAAATGGGCTTACAAAAATCAAGAAAGACTTGGCTATAGAAGAATTGAAACAATCTGGAATAATGCAGATGATGTAGTAACCGTTGCTGTAGCAATACTGGAGCATTGACGGAGAAAATTTCGAGCAAAGATACTTTGAAGATTGCGATATGGAGTTTCCAAATTTGGAAGATGAGCGACTTAGACTTGCGGTAGCTCTAATTTTCAATTATAAAAGAAGCACTCATGCAAAAGGAAGAGGGGGCAGTGAAAACCAAGAACAAACACCGAAAAGAAACAAAATTAAAAATAGAATTCAAGAGCAAGATTTAGGGCTGCATCAGAGGAGAAAATTGCAGAGATCAATCAGGAAACCCACCATTCTTATTCTTTTCTTGTTTTCTTGTTTACTCTTTAATTAAGGGGATGTATTTGATTAATGAAACTCGTTTATTTATTTTTCTGACTGAAACTTGCTTATTTATTTTTTTCGCAAACCATGAACTAAATTTATTTGTGGTTTAGTGATAAACAATTTTAATGGTTCATTAACTGATTATATGTGTTGTTGCATGTTTGCTATAGCGCTTTGTTTTGATAACAGTTATTTCTATTCATTATTTCGACTAACCACCCATTTAAGGATACTTGCTAAGAAAGAGCCACAAAAGGGCCTATCTTAGTGCAACATATCAGAGCAATACTTGGTTTTAGATTGAGTTTTGTTTTACTTGATTCCAAAAGGGTCATGCTAAAGTTAGTGATGAACTAGACATAGGGATTCACCTTGTAGGGTAATTAGAACCTAAGCGTGTAATGTTATATCTTATGTTGGCATAACAATTGGTCACTGTTAGGTTGTATAGAGATGTAAGACATCCAACATGTAACAATTGAGGATACATAAGGATTCTGCCTAATGATGTAGCAGAAGCTGAAGCAACTAAGTCTAAAATTGGAAGAAATAGTCAAAACTATTAAGAGAGTTTAATCACTCAACTACTCCATTCCCATTGGCTTTGTCCTTGTGTGTGACATGAGAATTTACTTTATTGCATTTTATTTTAAGTCGAGATTGTTGTAGCAAATCTAATAACATCAATCCCTGTGGATACAATCTCGAGTACTTATCATTATATTACTTGTTGTGTACACTTACACATTAAAACCAATGGCATTTGAATTCGTTACAACAATGACACTGTAGATCAATAGAATAAAGAGGTTCTTGCAATGGTCTTATGGCACTTTCCTTTTATAGGTAGGCTTAGCCACATGTTTCCATTAATATAAACTACTAGTGAGTTGACTTGGTAGGTAAATACGAGGGTGGGTGATGATAAACACTGACATCTAGTTGGCTCACCATCTTGGAAGTTAATAGATGAGAAATGGCCAACATTTGCGTCCGATTCATAGAAATCTTCGTCTAGCTCTATCGGCTAACGAATCATTCGCATAGCTCTCTTAGTAGTATATATAGGTACAACTGAATAATTCTTATAACTCATAATCTCCCACCATAGTTATGCATGAAAAGAAAATTTTTGATTTCCTTGATTTTTAGTCCTAAGAAACGAGTAGTGACACTAATGTATATTTGCAACCTTTTATTGGGGATTTGTTAACCTTATGGAATATATGAATGGAGGCTTATGTGAAATACAAGTTATGCAACCCAAGAGGGGGGTGAATTGGGTTTTTAAAACTTAAGCTAAGCAAACCACACAACAATTCAATCTAATGTCTTAATAAATTCGAAAACAATAAGTTCAATAAAGCACAATAATAAATGAGTAAGGGAAGAGAAAACAAACACAAGGATTTTTACGTGGTTCGGCAATCCCCGCCTACGTCCACACCTCAAAGCAACCCAAGCTTGAGGATTTCACTATCCAAACCTTCCAAGGCTTCAAAAGCTTACAATTGACTTCCAAGGTGTTAATGAACCTTTACAATTAAGAGATTATCTCCCAATCTCTTCACTCAAGTGTCTCACACACTTAAACACTCACAAATTTGATGAGGAATTGAAAATTACAACAAAAACTCTCTCGAAGAGTAGATATACAAATTGAAGAACAAAGATTATTCAATATTTTATGATTTGCGAAATGAGAGCTCAATATATATTGTGTTTTTTGTTTTTGCTTGCTTAGATTACCAAAAATGAATTGGATTTGAGTTAAAAAACTAGCCGTTATGCACATTTTGGTGATAACCAGCTTACCGTTTATGGACATCCGGTTAGCTGCTTAATGCTACCATTACAGCCAAAGTTTGAATTTTTGAACATCTGGTATGCCGTTTATGAAATCCGGATAGTCTTTTATGTTCTAAAAGCTTACTGCCCAAATCCGGTCTACCGTTTGTCAGGATCCGGATAGCCGCTTGATACAGTAACTGCTATAGTGAAATATTTTCTTAAAATTATAGTTTGACCCCAAAACTTTATATAACTATATTATGTCCCAAAAAGTAATGAATCTTTTCAAATAAGTCCAATTTTGAAATTTCTAAATAATACTTTATCAATCCCAAAACTTTTTGAAATTATGATATGACCCAAAATGTTATGAAAATTTTCAAATAAATCCTTCAAAATTTCATGCAATACTTATTGATTTCAAAGTTTTCAAAACTCTTTCAATTAAACCATAAACTTGAAAAACAACTAATTTCATAAAATCATTTTTCTATTAAATATAAAACCTTTATAATGTGAAAATAATGATTTATTTAAAATGTATAAAAAATAATTTGAGCTTAAAAGATTAATCATTCTTAATCTTGCTTGTTATCATCAAAATCAACATTATGGAAACATATATGTTAACATTATGATGCTTATAGAAATAAATACTTTAATTTGCAAGCTATGTTATTATAAATAATAAATGGTTTTTTTGGCTACAGAAATTTTAAGTGAAGCATTGTTAAATGATCTTATGCCTATCCATATTGTGGTGTAGAAATACCAAAATGTAAATTTAACTGAAGAAATAAAAATATGTATATTGCGCATCGATTTTGGCTTCCTTGTGGCCATGAATTTTAGCTCCGAGCAATAGCCTTTCACAATAGTATGTGTGAGGATCCCCCTTTAAAAGTATTGAATGGAGAAAAAATTTTACAGTGGTTGAGTCTATTAATAATAGATGAGGGAAAAGTAATAGCAAGAATATCAAAAGTGAGAATAATGAGGATCAAGTGTGGTGGAAGAAGAAATCCATGTTCTGTAATTTAGTGTATTGAAAGCATTTGCTTGTAGGGCACTAATTAAATGTTATGCACAAGAAAAAGAATGTGTGTGATTGCATCTATAAAACATTGTTGCATATTCTTGGAAAGTTAAAAATGGATTAAAGTAGAGGATGGATCTCATGGAAATGAAATTTATGGGAAGTTAGCATTATAAGTTAAGGAAAAAATAAATCGTACACGACTTTCTACTACTTGTGACACCTTAATTGAGGAGGAAAAAGTAAGTTCTATAAACCTTTGAAAAGTGTCAAGGTTCTTATTGGAAACTCGTGAAATATCAAGAATCTTGTATGTAAAAAAGACTTTAAACTTCAAGGTCTTAATTCTCATGATTGTCATGTTCTTTGTAGCAACTTTTACCAATTGCCAAAACATGTCAAAGAAGCTATCATCAGGTTATGTTTCTTTTTTAATTCATTTCATGCAACTATGATTGATTTGATAATGCTAGATGAATTGGAGAAGAACCTTGTAGAGACTTTGTGCTGCTTGAAAAATGTTTCTTCACTAGTTTCTTTCACATAATGGTCCATCTCATTGTTCACATAGTGAGTGAAGTTAGACAATTTGGCCTCGTATATCTTAGTTGTATGTCTCCTTTTGAGTGATACGTGAAAACTTTAAAAGGTCATGTTCGAAACTGTAACTATCTTGAGGTTGTATTGTTGAGTGTTAGACAATACATATTTATAAAGGAGAAATCGTCATTTTACATTTCACGTCTTACTAACAACCCTTACTTTTATGTATTTAAGCTTCTTGTAATTTAATTATGTGTGTTTTATTTTAATTAAATATTTTATTTATTTTAGGGGCATCATGGTCATTTCATAATAAACGAGAGATCAGACGGCAAA
Source organism: Citrus australasica (assembly GCA_029618585.1). Classification (NCBI taxonomy): domain Eukaryota; kingdom Viridiplantae; phylum Streptophyta; class Magnoliopsida; order Sapindales; family Rutaceae; genus Citrus; species Citrus australasica. The sequence continues at coordinate 8,076,003 of JARCIV010000006.1, forward strand.
ACGGACATCACTTTTGAACTCAGGACGGTCAAAAACCTTAGGAGGAGCATAAAAAGAAAAATGACATTGTTCACATGTACAGTACTATTCAGGTGTACGGTACTGTCTACGGTATTGTTCACGACACTATTCATATAGACGGATCGATGACGTGGCATTGACCGATGATGTGGCATTGACTGATGAGGCGTCACGATCATGTTGGAATAAAATTCTTATGTACTGTTGATGGTGACGTGGCAGCATATCAGTAGACCAAAAATCTCGCGTACAGTACATGCATCACACATGATTATTTTTAACCAAACCGTGTCACTGTTCAACTCGAGTCAAATCGTGTTACTGTTCATCCACGTGGTCAAACCGCGTACTGTTGATTGATGATGTGGCGTAATCCTGAGCGTCCAAACTGTTTTTAATCCGATGGCCATGATTTACTCCATGTATCTATAAAAAGGGGGCCTCCCCCCTAATTTGATATCTCTAAATCCATTTTTGGGATCCATTTTCTGTAATTCCTTCTCCATCTTGTATTTTCTATGTATTTTAATAAATTCTCATTTTACTCCTAGTTCAATTATGAGTAGCTAATTTTTTTTTCAAGCTTGGGTTGAAAGTGAAGTCTCAACATGTGTCATGGGCTTTATTTGGTAAATTTACTTTCTCTTCCCCTCTAATTTTTGTGGATGTTTTGACTTCTCGTCGACAAATAATACTAATCTTGTCTAGTACCGCATTGGTTTCACCGGCCCCCTAGTACAAGGTTATTATTATTTGGCACGATAAGCCCTTAGCACCATATTGATTAGAGTGTGGTTCATGAGATGTGGATTCTCCCCTCATGATTTAATTGGTATTAATAAGGATTATTTAGCCCATGATGCATGTTGATATGGATCCAGATACCCAAGTACGTCAATTTAATAGATTTTCACTTCAATTTATTCTTGCCATCGTAATTCGAATTTTAGGATAATCCAAATCATTTTCACCACAAATCCAACCACCCATTTATAAAATTAATTCTACACACAATTAAAATCTACCTCCTCGTGGGATCGACACTCGTCACCATTGATCTACACTACAATAGATTCATGCACTTACGAGTTCAATAAAATTTGCACAACAAGTTTTTGGCGCCGTTGCCGGGGAGGTAAGTAATTTTAATTCATAGAATTAATTTTGTGAATAATTCCATTTAATTGTTTTCTTCTATTTTTTTCTTTAAAAAAAAAGAAAAAAAAATGAATCCGCATTTAGAGGTTAGTATTTCTTTTCTTTTTTTTTCTTTAAATTTATGTAATTTAACTTTCAAGTTATTTTTTTTTCTTTGTAATTTTTGTTTATGTTACTAATTTTTTTTAGTTAATTTATTTCAAGTATATTTTTTTTAGTGTGTTTTTATAGTAAGGTTGTAATAGCGCAATCAGGTTAGTATTGTAATTTCTCCCTCTTCTTTATTTTTATTTGTTTTGTTCCCATCTTTATTTTCATTTTATTTATTTTGCATGCTTGGTCGAAGGTCATTATTACCTAATCTTAAATCTATAGACCTTGAACTTGAGAAAACACTTCACACACACAAACAAATTAAAAATAAAATGGATTTGCAACCACAGGAGAGGCCATTTAAGGATTACTTCAGTCCTTTAGCTAATTTGAGCACATCATGCATAAGATACCCAAATGTAGCTGATAGGAGCTTTGAACTAAAACCTAGTGTGCTAAACTGTCTCCCCACATTCTATGGCTTAGAAAATGAGGACCCATATAATCATCTGAATGATTTTCATGCTATTTGTCAAACATTGAAATATGAGAATTTTTCAGATGATGATGTTAAACTCAAATTATTCCCATTTTCTTTAAAGGATAGAGCTCGTTCATGGCTTAATACATTGCCTGCTAATAGCATTGCATCATGGGAACAAAAAGTTACAAAATTTTTGAATAAATATTTCCCAGTGCATAAAACCAATGATATTCGCAGGGAAATCTCGGAGTTTACCCAGAGAGAAGACGACCAGTTTTTCGAAACATGGGAGCAATTCAATGGGCTACTCTTGAAGTGTCCACATCATGGGTACGATAAATGGCACCAATGCCAATACGTTTTGGAGGGATTATTGTCGAATGTGCAAGAATGACTAACGGCAACAAGTGGAGGAGACCTAATGTCAAAATGTTCATCAGAGATTTGGGAATTCTTACAGTGACAAGCGGATAATTCCCAACAACAGAGTCGATCACTCAGGAATACTAGAAGAATTAAGGGAGTAAATGAGGTTCACATTGGCGAGTCAAGTTCAGAAACTAAAGAAGTCAAAGCAATAATTGAAGGTCTCTCTCGACAAATAGTATCGTTATCAAATGCTAAATCAACAGAGCCACGTGACCATGACTCATTCTCATATCAAGTCAATGCCATAGGTGTAATGAGAAAACCATCGAATTATAACCCATACTCCAACACATATAACCCTGGATGGAGAGACCACCCCAATTTTTCATGGTCTCAAGGATTCCAACAGAACGAACCAGCAGCTCCAGCTCCACCAATTCCTCAAAATCCTCAAGCCTCTCACCCACCATTTAGACCATACAATCAGAACCAGAACTACTCTCAACCCAGACCATGCGGGGATTCATTCCAGAATCTCAAGAATCTTACTCACTCCACGATTGAGCAACAGAACCGCACCATTGATGGACTACAAAATGAGTTGCGAGCAGGCTTCAACTCACAAGCCCAATCAGTTTCAAGCCTTAAGAAAATGGTGGGACAACTTGCTTCTTCAGTTCAGACCTTGGCAATGACTGTTGAGAAAGGCAAGTTCCCAAGTCAACCAGTGCCTAATCCTAAAGGAGTGCATGAAGCAAGTATCAATTCACCACAACACCATGAAGAGGTCAAAGTAGTCATTGAAATTCTAACTAGGCAACCCAAGAGGGGGGTGAATTGGGATTTTATAAATTATTCGACTAAAAACAAATTATCATGCAAATCTAAAACGAAATTAAAATAATAATAATTAAATCGATCACAAATTAAAAGGATAAGGGAATAAAGAATCAAACACGGAGATTTTTACGTGGTTCGGCCAACCTCGCCTACGTCCACGCCTCCAAGCTTTTCCGGGCTTGAGGATTTCACTAAGCAAGCCTCCAAGGCTTCAATTGCTTACACTTGACTTCCAAGGTGTCAATAACCTTTACAACAAGAGATTATACCCAATCTCTTAACCCAAGTGTATCCCAACACTTACAATCCCTCAAAATGAAAGATTACAAACTGTTTTTCTCTTACACTATATTTAAGATTACAAATCAAAGCTCAAAGTGTGAATAGATGAAGTGAAACTATGTTTTTAGCTCTTATGAAGATTGCAAACTCGAGTATAAGCTCAATGGTTGTGTTGTGATAAGTCTTCTTTGGATTTGAATGAGCTTATTTATAATTAGAGCTGAAAAACTAGCCGTTACTGACTGTCGGCCAGAAAACGGTTCACCGTTAGCTGTTAAAGGTTAACCGTTTGCGCTGGTCAAAGTTATCATTGAGGCCAAAATTCAAATAAACGGTTTGCCGTTTACGATTACCCTTTCGCCGTTAACGTCCAGAGACCTGCAAAATGAATACCCGTTATCCGTTTCAAGTAAACGGATAAGGCTTTGCATGAAGTGACTCTCTGGATGTTATCGGTTAACCGTTTGTAATAAACGGTTCACCGTTAGTTTCCAGTGACCTGCAAAATAAATATCTGTTACCCGTTTACAGTAAACGGTTAAGGACTTGTATGGAGTCACTTCTCTGGACATTATCGGTTAACCGTTTGTAATAAACGGTTAGCCGTTAGTTTCCAGTAGCCTGTCCATTTTCCATTTTTCATTTACCGGTTAGAGCTTTGGCAAATTGTTGCTCTCTGGTCATAATCGGTTAACCGTTTAAAGGATAACGGTTCACCGTTTATTTCCAGAAACACATTTTAAACCAGATTTTGCAAAGAATCTTTTTCCAATTTGAAAATCCATCTTTTATAAGTATGAAAGGAGTGGTTTTTATGACTTTCATTTATTAAGAAATAACTCCAATATTTCTATCAAAAATCATTTAAAGTTTGTTATTATCAAAATCAATATTATTAACATATTCATGTTAACAGTCATGACCTTGCGAAAAGGAAAAGAAGTCTACAACAAAGTGGAGATGTCGTTGACAAAAGAAAATCAAATTGTACATGTGAATGCTGAGGACTCACCATCGGAAGAGAAAGAAGAAACCAATCCACGAGAATATCCACAGGTGAGATTCTTGAAATCTTCAAACAGGTAAGTGTTAACATCCCTTTACTTGATGCTATAAAAAAAGTTACATCTTATGCCAAGTTTCTTAAAGACCTTTGTACTAAAAAGAGAAACATTCATGTTCAAAAGAAGGCATTTTTAACAGAAAACATTAGTTCTATACTCCAACATAAAATTCCTTTGAAATGTAAAGACCCAGGCTCCCCCACTATCTCATGTAGCATAAGGAACCACACAATTGAGAATGCTTTGTTGGATTTAGGAGCTAGTGTAAATTTGTTGCCTTACTCAGTATTTTTGAAACTTGGACTTGGAGAATTACACCTAACTCCAGTGGTGTTACAGCTTGCAGATCGGTCCACGAAAATATCTCGTGGTATTGTGGAGGAAGTGCTTATCCAGGTAGACAAGTTTTATTTTCCTGTTGATTTCATTGTAATTGACACTCAACCAATACAGGATTCAAGGAAGCACATCCCAATTATTCTAGGCCGACCTTTCTTGGCAACTGCGGATGCTCACATTCAATGCAAGATTGGAAATATGCAGTTGTCCTTCAGCAACATGACTATGGAGCTGAACATCTTTAACATTGCCAAACAACCTCACAATGCAGATGATGGAATTGTTAATGTGGATTTAATTGAAGCATTAGTTGATGACACTTTTATTTCAAACCTTAGTGATGATCCTTTACAAACATGTTTAACTCACTTTGGTTTGGATTTTGATATTGACATATCGGTCAATGAGGTCAACGCCCTACTTGACTCAGCACCATCCATGGACACTAATAAATGGAAGTCAAGAGTTGAACAACTAGCACCATCAGAGAAGAAACTCATCCCATCATCAGAATCACCACCGAAACTCGAGCTCAAACCATTGCCCAACACTTTGGAATATGCATTTTTGGGAGAAGAAAGTACTCTACCGGTAATCATCTCATCATCCCTAAATGACGAACAAAAAGACAAGTTGTTGGATGTTTTAAAAGAGCACAAAGGAGCATTAGGATGAACTATAGCAGACATCAAAGGTATAAACCCAGTAGACTGCATGCATTACATTCACCTCGATAAAAATGCTAAATCTACTAGGGAAATGCAACGTCAGTTAAATCCTAATATGAAAGAAGTTGTTAGAACAGAAGTCCTTAAGCTATTAGACGCATGTATCATTTACCTAATTTCTGATAGTTCATGGGTCAGTCCTGTATAAGTTGTCCCTAAAAAGTCAGGAATCATAATAGTTACCAGTGCCGATAATGAATTGATACCAACTAGAGTAACTACAGGATGGCGTGTATGCATTGATTATAGAAAGTTGAATTCTGTCACACGTAAAAACCATTTTCCTTTATTATTTATTGATCAAATGCTTAATAGATTAGCAGGCCATGAATTTTATTGCTTTCTAGATGGTTACTCAGAATATAATCAAATTCCCATAGCACCAAAAGATCAAGAGAATACCACTTTCACTTGCCCTTTTGTCACTTTTGCATATAGGAGGATGCCATTTGGATTATGTAATGCACTTACTATATTTCAACGATGCATGTTGAGCATTTTTTCTGATATGGTTGAACGATTCCTTGAAGTCTTTATGGATGACTTTTCTGACTTTGGTGATTAATTTAATCAATGTTTACATCATCTAACGCTAGTTCTACAGTGATGTATCGAAAAGAACTTGGTCTTAAATTGGGAAAAGTGCCATTTTATGGTAAAACAAGGTATTGTTCTCCGTCACATCATTTCGAGCAAAAGTATTGAGGTTGACAAAGCCAAGGTGGATCTCATTTCTAATCTTCCTCCAGCTAAAACAGTCAGAGAAGTAAGATCTTTCCTTGGGCATGCTGGTTTCTATAGACGTTTCATTAAAGATTTTAGCAAAATTTCTAGACCCTTATGCAATTTACTTGCTAAAGATGTACCTTTTATTTTTAATGATTCATGTCTTATGGCTTTTGAAAAATTAAAGCAATTGTTGACATCATCACCCATCATTCAGGCCCCAAACTGGAGCTTACCATTTGAACTCATGTGTGATGCATCTGATTATGCAGTAGGAGCAGTATTAGGACAAAGAGTTGATCGAATTTCCCATGTTATTTATTATGCTAGTATGACATTGAATGATGCACAGTTGAATTATTCAATTACTGAAAAAGAAATGCTAGAAGTAGTGTTTGCATTGGAAAAATTTCGATCTTATCTCATTGGTTGTAAAATAATTGAGTTCACAGATCATATTCAAGTTTGTTATTATCAAAATCAATATTATTAACATATTCATGTTAACAATCTCCCCCTTTTTGATGATGACAAACTTTGTTCAATATTTGGCTCCCCCTTAATATATGCTCCCCCTTAATGTATGGCCAAATTTAGAAATGGTCGATAAAAAGATTTTTGCTCAAATAAGTATTTTTAAAATGAATCATTTTAAAATCTTCCCATGTATAACACATTTTAAAATGCATTAAAACTCAAATTATCTCCCCTTTCATCATCAAAAAGAGAAAGAGAAAAGAAAGAAACGCAAGCTCGGTTTTTGGCGAGCAAAAATTTGGGCAGAGTTTCCCCTTAAAAATGAGTAAAACCATTTATACACATGAGAGAAAAACACTTCCAAAAAGGCTTGACAACAACTCCATCACCAACCCAACAACACCATAAGCAAACTAATCACTTCAATATACAATAATCCACAAGTTTTATCAATCTCATTCAAGTCATCCAATATCAAGCATAATCATAAAACCAGGGCATCAAAATCCATAAATAACATAAAGAAGTAGCAGTAAAGATATACATGACAATATGCAATCAAACAAAGTATGAACTGTATGTGCGAAAACATAACTCAGAAACTAATGTGGTGGAGAAGATGAGCTCCCCGGATCATAGCCAAGGATGCCTAGAAGGATGCGCTGAGCATGGATAATCTCTAGCTGATGATCGATGCTCTGCCGTTGGAAGGTCTCAAAATCAGATCGTAGCTGCTGGTGGTCTCGAGAGAGAGTGTCCAATCGGTCAAGAATCAGCTGCTGCATACTGTCTGAAACGGGTGGCTGAGCTGAAGCTGGAGGCGGCATAGAGGCAGCTGGCTGCTCAGGAACAGCAGATGGCTGCTCAGGCGCAGGTGATGACTCCGGAACAGCTGAGGGCTCAGGTGCAGGTGGTGGCTCAGAGCAGGACGGAATGTCAGCATCCGCGGCACGCTCCTCAAGGTCAGAGTCAGCTGGAGGCCGAGGAACACATCGGCGACGTGGAGGAGGTGGCCGAGCTCCTAATCTAAAGTCAGGAAGCTTATCGGGAGGATAGACATCATTAAGCATCCGATCGTCCTCCGGGCCTATCAAGGTATCTCGATTTTTGGAGCTGCTGGTTTTAACCCACTTCCCATTCTTCCAAGAAAAACCAATACTCGTCATTGCTTCAGGGCCAATCCGTTTAGTCTCTATATGTCCAGTATCTAGGAGAGGCACACCAAAGCGACGCAGTATCCTAGTAATGATACTACTATACGGAAGCAAGCAGTGATTAACCGCAGGGGTACTCAACATGTGTCGCACAATGATATACGTGAGGTTTATTGGACGTTCTGAGAGTAGGCTATCCAGTATGCCCACGTCCAACCTCGTGACCTCATCCGTGTGACCCTTCCTAGGAGTCACTATGTACTGTAGAATAGAATGAAGAATACGAACTTGGAGAGGTAAAAGTTGAGACCGAAACGGAAGTAAGCAAATATCATCAGTTAGGTCTCTACGGCGACATATATGACGGACTGCATCCGTATGACGAAAATGGTCAAAGCAAAGGATTTTCCTAGAGGTATATATGTCATGTCCCGCACAAGGGATACCAAGATACTCAGCTAGATCTGCATCATCAAATTCTATTTGAATACCATTAACTTGAGTAACTATCCTATTTTGGCTGCTATAGGAAATATCCATATTTGAGTAAAAGACTCGCACCAAATTAGGATACACTCGTTCATCAAAGTTAATAGCAGACTCCCAAGGCATAAGCATATCTCGAACACTTCTATCACACACAATTAAGTTCCGGAAATCATTAAGGTTAACAAAAGAAGAGTCAAGTACCTTTCGCCCATCGAAGCGGTCCTCGAACCGTTTCGCCAAGAGAGGAGTGGGGAAGTGAATTCTGGAAAATTCAGTGACTTCCCTTGGCCGTATGGGATTCACCCGAGGTGCAGATTTTCGTCGGACATTTCTCCGAGAGGATTCAGCCATAGAGGAGAATGGTGGAGTGAGCACAGCGAGAGAGAGGAAAAATAATAGGTGATTTGATGAGAGAAGAGTAAGGAATGTGAATGTGATGCTCAATTTGGGTGAAAAAGGGGGCAAAATGGATCAAAATGGAGAAACCCAACTCGCGGCAGTTAGGGTTCAAATTTGGGATTTTTCGATTTTGGCTTGGATTCGACGTTTTGAATCGTTGAAATTGTTTTAAAGGTGATGGGAAATGATTTAATCGGTTTGATTTGGCACAAGAAGCAAGAAAAATGAAGATTTGAGGAAGAGGGGAGCTTCAGCTGCGCAACAATGGAGATAACGGTGAAAGGGTAAGCTGGAGAGGAAGAAGAAAAGCCTTTGAATAGTTTTAAAACGCGAAAACGGTTAACCGTTTATAATAAAGGGTTAAAGGGTAACGAACAGAGGCTTGAGACTGGATAACGGTGAAAGCCTAAGAGCTTAACGGTTAAGGGGTAATAGTTAGATGACTTACTGCCAACAAACGGTTCACCGTTTGTAGAAAACGGTGAAAGGGTAAGAGGACAGTCACAAAATTCTAGTTTCTGGAGCAAAACGGTTCACCGTTTATGGGAAACGATTATCCGTTTATTTTAATTAAATTTTCGCACATTTGATTTAATGTTTGGCTAGCAAATAATAGATTCCCAGATCATTTAATTGATCTGAAAATATTTTATGAGCCATTTTAATGCATGATTCATGAACATGTTTTCAACCAATTTATTCATACAATTAAGACATAATCAATGTAAATTCATCATTTGACAATCAAGCTTAAGTAATTCATAACCATTATATCACAATTATAAGTCAATCAATTCAGTACACTCAATAGCATGGATAGAGACATTAATGCGAAAATTTCATCATCCCAAGTTCATGCCGAATTTTTAAAAATTGTTCTTCTCAAAGGGGTTTAGTGAAAATATCGGCAAGTTGTTTTTCCGTAGAAATAAACTCTAATGCAATATCTCCCTTTTGAACATGGTCTCTCAAGAAATGATGTCTAATTTCTATATGCTTGGTTCTAGAGTGTTGGATGGGATTCTTTGAAAGATTTATAGCACTAGTATTATCACATTTAATAGGAATTTGTTCAAGATGAATGCCATAATCTCTAAGTGTTTGTTTCATCCAAAGTGCTTGTGCACAACAACTTCCTGCAGCTATATATTCAGCCTCGGTAGTTGAAAGAGCAACAGAATTTTGTTTCTTACTAAGCCATGAAACAAGTGAGTGTCCAAGAACAAAGCAAGTTCCACTAGTGCTTTTCCTATCCACTTTATGACCAGCAAAGTCCGCATCCGAATAACATGTTAAATCTATATGAGTTCCCCTAGGGATACCAAAGGCCAACATCTATGGTTCCAATCAAATAACGAAAAATTCTTTTAACAGCAAGCAAATGGGATTCCTTGGGACATGATTGAAATCTTGCACACAAATATACACTAAACATGATATCGGGTCTACTTGCAGTCAAATAAAGTAAAGATCTGATCATACCTTGATACATTTTGATATCCACATCTTTACCCTTTTCATCTTTGTCAAGCTTGATGGTAGTACTCATAGGAGTGCTTTTTGCCGTTCCATTTTCATAGCCAAATCTTTTGAGTAAATCATTCACGTACTTGGCTTGGTTTATGAAAATGCCTTCCTCGTTTTGCTTGATTTGAAGTCCAAGAAAGTACTTCAACTCTCCCATCATACTCATCTCAAACTCTTGGCTCATACATGATGAAAATTCTTTACACAACAACTCATTAGTAGAACCAAAAATAATATCATCAACATAAATTTGAACAATAAGTATGTCTTAGTTCTTATGCATAACAAAAAGAGTTGTGTCCGCTTTTCCCATTAAAAAATCGTTATCCAACAAGAAATTTTTAAGCCTATCATACTAAGCTCTAGGAGATTGTTTTAAACCATATAAGACCTTTGATAACTTATACACATGATCAGGAAATTTTTCATTTTCAAAACCAGGAGGTTGTTTCACATAAACTTCCTCCATAATATATCCATTTAAGAAAGCACTTTTGACATCCATTTGACATAAAATGAAATCCTTATGACATGCATATGCTAACAACATCCTAATGGATTCTAGCCTTGCTACAGGTGCAAAAGTTTCATCAAAATCAATTCCTTCTTCTTGGTTGTAACCTTGAGCCACTAGTCTAGCTTTATTTCTTACAACCACACTGGATTCATCAATTTTATTTCTAAATACCCATTTAGTGCCTATAATGGATTGATGTTCCGGATAGGAACTAACTCCCACACATTATTTCTCTCAAATTGATTCAACTCCTCTTGCATTGTCATAATCCAAGATTCATCATTTTCAGCATCCGCAAAAGATTTTTGTTCAATTTGAGAAATAAATGCAGCGTGCTCACATGTGTTCCTAAGAGATGATCTAGTAGTAACCCCTCGTGAGGGATCTCCTAAAATTACATCCTTAGGATGAGAGGAAACATACCTCCACTCCTTGGTGAGTGTTTAAGAAGTACCTTTATTTTGCTCCACATTTGGTTCCTCATGATGCTCCTCTTGAATTCCATTTGTTGTGTCTTCTTGGTTGTCATTTGATGCTTCTTTTTGTTGCTCTTCTTCTGCATTATCATCAACAATGGCTTTCTCCGTAGAGGAGGGGTTAGACTCATCAAAAGTAACATGCATAGATTCCTCCAAAACTAAAGTTCTTTTGTTATATACTCTATAAGCTTTGCTTGAATTTGAATAACCAAGAAAAATACCAACATCAGATTTTGGATCAAATTTACCAAGATTATCTTTTGTGTTCAAAACAACACATTTGCATCCAAAAACTCTAAAATAACCAATGTTGGGTTTTCTATTTTTCCAAAGCTCATATGGAGTTTTATTAAGATTAGGTCTAATCAACACCCGATTTAAAACATAACAAGCGGTGTTGACGGCTTCGGCCCAAAAATACTTAGGCAAAGAGTTTTCATTCAACATGGTCCTAGCCATTTCTTGAATAGACCTATTCTTTCTTTATACTACTCCATTTTGTTGTGGAGTCCTAGGTGATGAAAATTGATGCTCAATGCCAAGGTTATTACAAAACATTTCAGATGCATGATTTTCAAATTCTCCACCATGATCACTTCTAATGCAAGTAATAGAATAACCTTTTTCATTTTGAACCTTTTTATGGAAAATTCGAAATGCATCAATGGCATCATCCTTATTAGCTAAGAACAATACCCATGTGTATCTAGAAAAATCATCCACAATTACAAATGCATAATATTTGACACTTAAACTAGCATACCTAGAAGGTCCAAACAAATCTATATGAAGTAATTGAAGCGGTTTTGACGTAGAGATATGATTTTTGTTTTTGAAGGAAGTCTTGATTTGTTTTCCAAATTGACATGCTTCACAAATTCTATCTTTTTGAAAACTGATTTTTGGAAGACCTTTAACTAAATCATTTTTCACAATTTTTGAAATCAAATCCATGCTTGCATGTCCTAATCTTCTATGCCATAGCCAACTATCATCATGTAATGCTGAAAAACATTTATCAAGAGTAGATGCACATTCTATATCAATGGTATAAACATTACCACACCTATTTCCAACAAACAAGATTTTGCCATCACATGAGTTTTCGATGACACAATTAAATTTATCAAAGATGACTTTATAGTCTTTGTCACATAATTGACTAATGCTAATTAAGTTGTGTTTTAAGTTCTCAACCAAACATACATTCTCAATTAGAGTTGAGGATACTTTACCAACATTTCCAATTCCAAGAATTTTTCCTTTTGAGTTGTCTCCAAAAGATACGTCTCCACCATTTTCAATTTTGGTGAAGCTTAAGAACCAAGAATAATTCCCTGTCATGTGTCTTGAACAACCGCTGTCCAAGTACCACTTATTCTTCTTCTTCTTCAAGCCCTGCAGAGAAAATCTCAAGTTTTAGGTACCCAAACCTTTTTGGGTCCTTAAGAGTTAGCAATGGTTCCTTTCGGAACCCAAACACATTTCACACCATAATATGCATTTCTCTTCACTGCACATCTATTTTTCATATGACCATCTTGATTACAATAATGACATGCAATTTTATTGTTAATAGATGTATTCCTCACAAAATAGCTCTTGTAGAATTTTTGTTTCAAATTTGGTTTATAACCAATGCCACTTTTGTCAAATACACATTTTTGTGAGTTTAGCAAATTATCCAACATCTTTTGCCCATTTGTAAATTTCAAGACAATCTCATTTAACTCATTGCTCTTTTTCTTGAGCATTTCATTTTCATTTTTCAACTCATCTATGTGTGATTCTAAGTGCTCATGTACGATGCTAGGCTTCTCATTTGATAATGCAATTTCATCATGCAAGGTCTTGTTTTCTACTTCTAGGCATACAATTTTTGCATTTAAAGATTCATTTTCATTCTTAAGCTTTGCCATTTCCTTTTTAAGACATGCATTATTTTTACCAATCTTAATCAACTCATTATGCAAATCTTTAAAGGCATCATACAATTCATCATAGGTAGGATCACTTACCTCATTGAGATCATTATCATCTCCTATTGCCATAAGTGCTAGGTTTGAGACTTCTTGAGATCCTTCCTCATCACTTGAATCTTCCTCGCTATCATCCCAAGTTGCAACCATGGCTTTCTTCTTGTGTTTGTTGATAAGTGGACACTCCGATCTAATATGACCAGGCTTCTTGCATTCATAGCATGTGATTGCCTCCTTCTTCTCCCTATAGTTCTTGAAGTTTCTGAAATTTCTTCACTCTCCGGTTTTCTTGAAGAATTTTCTGAACCTCCTTGCTAGCATGGCTAGCTCTTCATCATCTGGTTCACTCTCCCCATCACTCTCATGTTTTGAAGCTTTGAGAGCAATGTTTTTCTTCTTCTCCTCATGCCCTTTTTCTGCTGCCAAATCTTCCTCATATGAAATAAGAGAACTAATTAAATCATCAAGAGGTAAAGTATTTAAATCTTTTGCTTCCTCAATGGCAGTCCTTTTTGGTCTCCACTCCTTAGGTAGTGACCTAATAATTTTCTTGACTTTTTCGCTATTTGAAAAAGTCTTCCCTAGAGCTCCTAGAGTGTTCACTATGTCCGTGAATCTAGTATACATAGAGTACACATTTTCATTTTGTTCCATTTGAAACAATTCATATTGCCTAGTGTACCTACTTATTTTAGATTCTTTCACTTGGTTTGTGCCTTCATAAACAACTTCAAGTTTGTGCCAAATCTCATTAGCACTTTCGCAACTAGACACTCTATGAAACTCTTTCTTATCTAATGCACAAAACAAGGCATTCATGGCTTTGGAGTTTAGAGAGGCTTTTCTCTTTTCGAGTTCATTCCAATCCCGTGATGGTTTTGGAATATCTTCTCCGACTTCATTTTTAGTCAAAGGCATGAAAGGACCATCATTAACAATTTCCCAAATCTCATAATCTAAGGCTTGCAAATAAATTCTCATCCTAGTTTTCAAATAAGGGTAATCATTTCCATCAAAGAAATGTGGTCTAGTGGTGGATTGTCCTTCCCTAAATGTGGAATCATTTTGAGTTGCCATTGATCTTTAGCTCTAGACGATTAAGTCTAAACAAGAGCACCTCGCTCTGATACCAAATGAAATTCTAACTAGGCAACCCAAGAGGGGGGGTGAATTGAGATTTTATAAATTATTCGACTAAAAACAAATTATCATGCAAATCTAAAACGAAATTAAAACAATAATAATTAAATCGATCACAAATTAAAAGGATAAGGGAAGAGAGAATCAAACACGGAGATTTTTTATTTATTAACCGTTTGTAATAAACGGTTCACCGTTAGTTTCCAGTGACCTGCAAAATAAATATCTGTTACCCGTTTACAGTAAACGGTTAAGGACTTGTATGGAGTCACTTCTCTGGACATTATCGGTTAACCGTTTGTAATAAACGGTTAGCCGTTAGTTTCCAGTAGCCTGTCCATTTTCCATTTTTCATTTACCGGTTAGAGCTTTGGCAAATTGTTGCTCTCTGGTCATAATCGGTTAACCGTTTAAAGGATAACGGTTCACCGTTTATTTCCAGAAACACATTTTAAACCAGATTTTGCAAAGAATCTTTTTCCAATTTGAAAATCCATCTTTTATAAGTATGAAAGGAGTGGTTTTTATGACTTTCATTTATTAAGAAATAACTCCAATATTTCTATCAAAAATCATTTAAAGTTTGTTATTATCAAAATCAATATTATTAACATATTCATGTTAACAGTCATGACCTTGCGAAAAGGAAAAGAAGTCTACAACAAAGTGGAGATGTCGTTGACAAAAGAAAATCAAATTGTACATGTGAATGCTGAGGACTCACCATCGGAAGAGAAAGAAGAAACCAACCCACGAGAATATCCACAGGTGAGATTCTTGAAATCTTCAAATAGGTAAGTGTTAACATCCCTTTACTTGATGCTATAAAAAAAGTTACATCTTATGCCAAGTTTCTTAAAGACCTTTGTACTAAAAAGAGAAACATTCATGTTCAAAAGAAGGCATTTTTAACAGAAAACGTTAGTTCTATACTCCAACATAAAATTCCTTTGAAATGTAAAGACCCAGGCTCCCCCACTATCTCATGTAGCATAGGGAACCACACAATTGAGAATGCTTTGTTGGATTTAGGAGCTAGTGTAAATTTGTTGCCTTACTCAGTATTTTTGAAACTTGGACATTGAGAGAAGTGTTTACGACATCAAATTGGAGCTTGAGGTAAATTCAATAAGAGGACGATCTAATCTTCCTCCACCTAAAACAGTCAGAGAAGTAAGATCTTTCCTTGGGCATGCTGGTTTCTATAGACGTTTCATTAAAGATTTTAGCAAAGTTTCTAGACCCTTATGCAATTTACTTGCTAAAGATGTACCTTTTATTTTTAATGATTCATGTCTTATGGCTTTTGAAAAATTAAAGCAATTGTTGACATCATCACCCATTATTCAGGCCCCAAACTGGAGCTTACCATTTGAACTCATGTGTGATGCATCTGATTATGCAGTAGGAGCAGTATTAGGACAAAGAGTTGATCGAATTTCCCATGTTATTTATTATGCTAGTATGACATTGAATGATGCACAGTTGAACTATTCAATTACTGAAAAAGAAATGCTAGCAGTAGTGTTTACATTGGAAAAATTTCGATCTTATCTCATTGGTTGTAAAATAATTGTGTTCACAGATCATGCTGCTCTTAAATATCTTCTCACGAAAAAAGATGCAAAAGCTAGACTAATTCGTTGGGTGTTACTTTTGCAAGAATTTGACTTGGAATTCAAAGATAAGAAAAGAACAGAGAATGTTGTGGCGAATCATCTCTCTCGTCTTCATTTTGACACAATTATAGAACCATTACCATTAAATGAGTCATTTCCAAATGAACAATTAATGAGTGTGGAAGTATTACCTTGATATGCTGATATAGTTAATTATCTTGTTACAGGTCAACTTCCAGAGCATTGGACCAAGCAAGACAATACCAAATTTTTTGCGGAAATCAAGAATTTCTTTTGGGATGACCCTTATTTGTTCAAGCATTGTGCAGATCAAATTGTTAGACGATGTGTCCCAGAAAATGAAATTCAGAATATCCTTTCATTCTACCATGAACAAGCTTGTGGAGGCAATTTTAGTGCTAAGAAAATAGCGACCAAATTGTTACAATGTGGTTTCTATTGGACAACTATATTTCGAGACGCTTACACTTTCTGTTCTTCATATGATAGGTGTCAACGAATGGGGAGCATTACATGAAGGAACATGATGCCACTAAATTCAATTTTAGTGGTTGATATTTTTGACGTATGGGGTATCGACTTCATGGGACCTTTTCCCCCTTCTTTTGGCCATCAATACATATTGGTTGTTGTTGACTACGTATCGAAATGGGTAGAAGCAATTCCAAGTAGAACCAATGATCATAAGGTGGTGATAGGGTTTTTGAAAAGCAACATAGTTTCATGCTTTGGATTCCGTCGAGTAATAATCAGTGATGGTGGTGCTCACTTTTGTAATAAAGCATTCAAGGCTCTTTTGACGAAGTATTCAATCACCCATAAAGTGGCAACCCCATATCATCCGCAAACAAGTGGCCAAGTTGAGATCTCCAATCGAGAAATAAAGCATATATTAGAAAAGACGGTGAGGCCGGACAGAAAAGATTGGTCATTAAGACTTGATGATGCATTATGGGCATATAGAACGGCTTTCAAGACCTCGATTGGGATGTCACCCTACAGGCTAGTATATGGAAAAGCTTGCCACCTACCTGTGGAACTCGAGCATCGTGCATATTGGGCCATCAAGAAATTCAACTTTGATATGCAGCGAGCCAACTCAGAAAGAAGATTACAACTAGCAGAACTTGAAGAAATTCGCAATGACGCATACGAAAATGCCAAGATTTGCAATCAACGAATGAAAGTCTTCCATGACAAACAAATTATGAGAAAATCATTCACTCCAAGTCAGAAAGTGCTTTTATTCAATTCTCGCTTGCACCTATTCCCAGGTAAATTACGTTCTTGATGGTCTTACCCATTTATTGTTCATACTGTTTTTCCACATGGGGTAATTGAAATTAAGGACCCAAAAAACGGTGCCACATTTAAAGTTAATGGTCAAATATTAAAGCCATATCTAGAGTACCAACCACATGGAGAAGACACCGAAATAAATTTGAGTGACCCACCATATTTGAATTGATTTTTTTTTCTTTTTGGTGGTTTGATTTTTCTTTCTTTCTTTTTATTATTCTTTTGCTAATTGAAATTATTTTTGCATAAGTGTGTTTGTTTTACCAGTAAGTTTTCTCTTATTATTGTTAATCATGAGTACCATACTTAGACCGTTCTTCCTGAATATTCTTAAACCACTTCAACGTGTCAAAACTCATCTCAAAAGGCAGATTCAATTTTGTAAAACACATCGTATTTGGGCTCTGCAACCACCAGAGTTAGTATCCTATGTTGAGGGTTTAGAAAGCCAACTCAAAGACATTGAGAGAAGTGTTTACGACATCCAGTTGGAGCTTGAGGTAAATTCAATAAGAGGACGATTTTAATTTTCTTTGTGTGTTTTAATTTGTTTTTCTGTTTGTGTACTTTAGCATGCTACCCCGGTGAAGTGGCGGATAACGGTACTTCATGACAATCAAGTCGGTTACTTCAGTTTCCCCATAATAACTGATATTCTGAGGCGAAGGTATAGACAGAAACGAGATTCTAGCGAAGCTTCACAAGCGATTCCCTTCACTTCCTCAGAATGCCCTCCTTACAATCTATAAAGCTCGGTCTGAACGCATGCGATTGCTCATGAGGAATAATATACCTGCTGACATCCGTTGGTTAATCGAGGCTAAAGTACGATTGGCAGGTGAGTTACCTCCAAAATTTATTGCATACATGCCTGGTTGTGGTAAAGGAAAGTATGCAAGAAAATAACGAGCTCGAAGAATTTCTGTTGCTTGTCATAAGTGTGCCAGAATGAGTTGCGATAAAAATCCATGTTGTTTAGGAATGGTTGTAACATATGCACTTTGATTTCTGAATTAAGTGTATGATTTCATTTTTCGTCTTTGAATCGAGATAAATTGAGCGCGATTAAAAGCTCGAGTGGTCGGATTTATTTTCGTTACGGGTCCGGTATAAGCTTAATTTGTATTAAGCTTAAGTTAAAAAAAAAAAGAGTCGGATTCTATATATTTGGACTGGGGGAACTGTTTTCATTTTTGGAAATGAAGAGAGAGGAAGACAAGAGAGAGAGAGAGAGATTTTGACCCGGTTTTGACCCGTTGACCCGAGAACCCGACCCGCGACCCTCAACCTTGACCCGGTCGGATCTCTCGTTTCTGGCCACCTCACCGGCCATGCTTGGTACCGTTTTGAAGCTTGAGAGACGAGCAACGTATCCATGCCACCCTCGTCGCCGGAAAACGCTTGGAACGCCGCCGGTGGGAGCTCGAAACCCGCGGCCAAAACCCATTTTCGTCGCCGTCGATTTCGCCGGAGTTTGGGCACGCGTCCAGCTGGGTTCCACTCCTCACGTCACCAGCATCATTTTCCGACCAATCTTGTCACCTGAAACCATCGGATTGCCGCCGATCAACCGCTTGGAAGTTCACGGTTTTGGGGAGCTCGATCCGCCGCCGGCAGCGCGCATGGGAGGTCACCGCCGCCACAATTGGACTCAGCGTGGCCGGAACTATCAGACCTAAGCTCCCCGTCGTCGTTGACTGAAGTCCGGTCACCGTTGACCGGCAGGGGCAATTCGGTAATTTCATATAACTTTGGGGTGATTTTGTAATTTTTTGAACTCAGTGGACAATTTGGTAATTTTACGTTAGGGCAGTAAGGTAATTTGTGTTTTCGAGGATAATTCGGTAATTTAAGTTGTTAAGGACATTTCGGTAATTTTACGCTCCGAGGGTAATTTCGTAATTTCGGACATTGTGATTATTCCCGTAACTTGAATTGAGAACAAATTGGTAATTGAAGATTCTACGGATATGTTGGTATAATAATGATGTTGGGGGTATTTTGGTAATTTTGGCATGTAGGGGTATTTTGGTAATTTTGTACATGCGGGAATAATTATTATTGATAGATATTCGTTTCGAGAATTATTATGTAATAGTAGTTGTACGAAGAATGATTATGTCGTTTCCTTGATTAGGAGGATCCGCGAACGAGAATCAACTCGCGTACGTGGTTGATACCGAGTCTGGACATTGTCACTGTGAGTGGAATATACAAAACCTATTTTCATAAGCATATGCTGATTTTATGATATAGTGCAGTATGTTTGAAAAATAAGTATTTGATGCTTTAATTTAATGATTTTTTAGAAAATTGAGATTTATCTATGTGTTGAGATTTATTGTTATGAAAATGAGTTTGAATAATGATTTTATTGTCGCATTTAAGTAAAATCATTATATTAGAATTGAGTGGATTTGAGATATGTTGAAGAAAAAGGAAATGAGATTTCAGATGAGATTATATGTTTTATGTACATGTGTATAAATGTTATTTGAGAAATCATTAAACAGTACCCTCCCCTCCAGATACAGAGAAACAGATAATATGAGATGAATACATAGATACAGATGAGATGAGATAGAGGCCTTTGGGGCCCGTCTGACACACATAGAGGCTTTGGGCCGTGTGTTTGGGCACTTTTGCCAGATACAGAGAAACAGATAATATGAGATGAATACAGAGATACAGATGAGATGAGATAGAGGCCTTTGGGACCCGTCTGACACACATAGAGGCTTTGGGCCGTGTGTTTGGGCGCTTTTGCCTTTTGGGGGCTTATGCATGCAGTATGAGAATTACAGAGATACAGATAATGAGATATATGAGTATGAGATGAGATTTTCCCTGTCTATCCGTGTAGCTCCGGGGCGTGGCGGTACCCAGATAGTACGTCATTGCCTGTCCGTTGAAGCCCGGATATGATGAGATCATTCCCCTGGGTACTTGTTTGATGATAGCTTTTGATATGCAGTATGTGATATGACAAGTATTATGATTCCATCAATTTTATGCAGATTTATGTAATATAGTATTTCAGTGACTGATTTGAATTAAATATGTTTAGGTAAGTAAATTAGATTTCCAAACGAATCACAATAAACAAAATATATGTTTGACATGTTTAAAAAGTCTATTTTGATATATGTACGGATATTGATTTATATGTTTTGCCCATGTGTTTATGTGATGAGTTGATATGATATGTTGATATGTGTTTATGGACATGGGCATGTGTGAATATTTTACTGGCATGAGCACGAAAATGCATTATGATTTCTGAAAAATGAGAAAGTTGATTTTAGCAAATGGAATTTGAAGAAAGAAAGATTGTTTTACAGTTTTAGCTTGGATGCTTGAATTCGTTACTGGCTTAGTGGAGGACTCTCTAGATGTTTATATAATTATGAGATAAGTGGGCGAATGACGCATTGGCGAGAAGCCCAAAGAGTATGAAAGAGTATGAAAGAGTGTGAAAGTTAAGGGAGTATCCTACTAAGCGGTAATCGAATGAAGGTAGCTCAAGTAAGTGGTTTGAAAGAGAATGTGAAAGTTTGAGAAAGATAGAATGATATTTTGATGGAATTGATTTGAGAAAGAGTAATTCATTTTCAATAAATTTATTTTTCGGAAACTAGTCTCCACTCACTGAGTTTTATACTCACCACGTTTTTATCATGTTATTTCCCCCACAGGAGATTTGCAGGTACATCCGTCGACCCAGTATCGGTAGTTAGATTGAAATTGTGGCAGCGTGATGGTGCTAGGAGTCGTAGATTTAATATATTGATATTTGGGATTTTGTGAGTTGTATTTATTGTTTTATTTTGTAATTAAGGATAACCATTGTATTTGTTTTTATATTGGAGTGATTTGGGTGATATTTGATATGTTGACTGGAGAAGTTGGTTATGAAGATTGGATGGTTATTGAGATATTATTGGGAGTGTTGTTTTGTAAATTGTAGATTTGGGAATGATGTATTTATAGGGGAGATTCTGCCGAATTTTCGGTAGAATCCTTAGATATTATTATATTTATCGATCCGATTTTACGAGTTTAGACAGACTCGCCCTGGGGGTGTGGAGCGGGTCGTTTCAATGGTGTCTGATAACAGGGAAGATAAGATTCAATTCATTAGGGATGACTTGAATAAGGAGTCATTGGATGATATCCTTCTGTCTCTTGAAACACATCCAAGTGGATATGTGCAAAGAGCGATTCTCCAATTATGGCCATTATTCCAGAAAGAGCATGTACGATATAGTCTCGGGAATCTGACTATAAACGACCCTGTTTGCCAGTTTATAAGAAAACTGGAGGGGAAGCCTATCCTCGACTCATAGAGGGCGCTCAAGCCGTTTCTGGACGTAAAACCAGAGGAAGATGTGAGCCACCGTCGCAACTACTTGTACATATCCTTTTTACTTCACTGTTATTTTATTTCACTGTTATTTTATCATTTGCATTATTGTTTTTAATAATTTCATTTTATTACTGTTTACTTTTTCTTTTTTATTGTTTCCTTTTTGATTCGCGAGCCATGTGCTTTATACGTTATTTGACACTGACATGTTACCTTATACACAACTGTGACCCACTGTCACCAAGACTCTTAAATGTGATTTTTTTTGTCAAGAACTCACAAATTATTTTTGAGAAGTATTCCAATGGCAGCTACTCCCAATAGACAATTCAAGAACATTTGTGTTCTTTCTGGATTTACCTATGGCAAACATAAAGAGTTTGTTGATGCAGCCATCGATCTTGGTCGAAGCATAGCAAAGAGAAAATTACACTTGGTGTATGGAGAAGATAACTGAGGGTTATCAAAATTGGTCTCAGAAGCTGCTTTTGTCAGAGGAAGCCAAGTGTTAGGCATCATCCCAAGAGTCCTAAAACCTTTGGGCAGTTTGTCTGACTCACCGACTGGAGAAGAGTTAGTCGTCTCAGGCATGCAAGAACGAATAACTGAAATGCTTAATCATGCTGATGCTTTTATTTTCCTTCTAGGAGATCTTGCAACACTAGAGGCACTTTTCACACTAGCATCTTGAGTCCATCTGCACATTCACCAGAAACCCATCGGTTTGTTAAATGTCAATAATTTTTATGATGGCTTTATCGCATTTCTTAACCATGCAATAAAAAACTATTTTGTTCCTTCCAATGCCAAAAAGCTTTTTATTTGTACAAATTAGCTTTAACTCTCCGTCTGTAAGTACAAATTAGCTTTAACTCTCCGTCTGTAAATATTTTCTTCTGTGTTGCACCACTCAGGTGATGTCTTCTAAACTCTACTTCTTTTTTTTCAAACATTGTCCTTCAAACATTGAGGACAATGTTTCATTCTGGTTGGGGGGAGGAAATAGTCAACAATTGTGGAATCTTGGTTAAGTTTTTACTAATTTTTTGTTGTAGAAACTAATTGTTGCTAACTTTTTGTTGAAGATGGCTGAATATGGAGTATAGTGACTCTAGAAACGCATCTTCATCGTTTGAAAAAAAATTAAAAAAAAATCAGACATTTTCTTTTTCTTTATTATGTTTTGATGTTCATTTTTCATCTTCTTTTGAATTTCTCCTTTATAAATATACATTTTTAATTTTTTTTTTTAGTCGAAGATGGCTGAATATGGAGTGTAGTGCCTCTAGAAACGCATCTTCTTAAGTTAAAAAAAAATATTTTTGTTTTCTATCATTTTTTTAATTAGTTTTTCTGCATCATTTTCACATTTCTGCATGCATATTTTCCTTTCATGTTTAGAATAGGTTGGGGGGTAGGATGTTGTTTATAAAAAAAAATTGTGTGAATTGTTTTAACATTGGATGACATGATTAATTTCAAATTTTAGTATTTGTATTATCTTTGGTCTTAAGTGATGTTACACTATGTTTGCTACTCTACATGTTGATGTCGGAGACAAATATGAGTTGCTTGAAGGAATGAACATGTCATAATAAGTACCAAGTGAGTTTTTGAGCCTATCATTTTTCTTGGAGAGTAACCCTTTTGCCCATTCTTTATACAACTTAGCAGTTTATTATTGTATACACGATCTCTAGATTTCTTTTGAGTTAACCATTAAAAAAATTTAAAAAAAAGAAAAAAAATGTGTGTTGCTACATTTGGAGGCCAATCTAACTAGTAGATATAGAAGGATACTTAGAGCCCTAAAAGACGATGGAAATGTCATCTTTGATCTGTTTGAGCATTTCTAGTCATCCCTTTTACTAAATATCCATAGTTAACCCTTTTGAGCCTTATAAAAAAAACTTTTCTTTATCAAACTTATAATCTTGACCCACTCCAATTTGGAGTATTACCCAATATCTTACAAGTTTCATCTCCTATTTATGTTTGAGAAAAATGTAAATAAATATTTTGTATAGTGAAGTTATGCTAAAAAAACAATTGTTGTTTAAAAGAAAAGAAGAAAAACAACAATAATAGGTGAAATCCACCTTGCAACTTCAAAAAAAAAAAATTTCCTCTGCATTTTTCTCAACCATACACTTTGTTTTCCTTATTTCCCTTCTTTGTTAACCATGTTCCTATAGCCTACTTTACGTCCTAATCAAAGTCCTTCTTGATTTTAGGGAACTATAGTCTAAAGTAGAAGCTAGTTATATGGGCTAAAAAGATGTAGTGGTGCATAAAAAAAATTAAAAAAATAATAATAAATAAATTGGGTTGACTAGTATTTTTATTTGACTTGAGATCGTATTAGTTCTAAGCTGAGGGCATATTTCTTTCATCTTGGCGAGAGCATGTTATATCATTTTTTTTCTTATTTTCTCTCAATTACCATTCATTGGAGTGACTATTTTTATTGGGTTTAATTTCTTTGTGAGAGTGTCACTACTTCCAATGAGATTTTGGGATTTGACATGTCATTCTTGAAAGTAGCTATGACAAAGTCTACTGGGCTGATTCATGTGGATGGTTGATGTGGGTGTGATGTTTCTTTAGACTGAAGATAATGCTTATACTTTTATTTGATTGTTATCATTAGTCTAATTAAATAAACACGAGTGCTTAAAAAAAATCATTTTGGATTTCAATTTTGTTTTCGCTTTATTTGCTAGGGACTAGCAATAAGCTGATTGGGGGGTGTGTTGAGTGTTAGAAAATGCATATTTATAAAGGAGAAAATCATCATTTTACTTTTCAACCCTTACTAACAACCCTTACTTTTATGTATTTAAGCTTCTTGTAATTTGATTATGTGTAATTCATTTTAATTAAGTATTTTATGTATTTTAGGGGCATCATAGTTATTTTACAATAAACGAGAGATCAGACAGCAAAACAGACATCACTTTTGAACTCAAGACGGTCAAAAACCTTAGGAGGAGCAAAAAATGAAAAATGGCATTGTTCACATGTACGGTACTATTCACGTGTACGATACTGTCTACATTACTGTTCATGACACTGTTCACATAGATGGATCGATGACGTGGCATTGAATGATGAGGTGTCACGATCATGCTGGACTAAAATTCTTATGTATTGTTAATGGTGACGGGGCAGCATATCTGTGGACTAAAAATCTCGCGTATGGTACTCCATCACACAGGATTATTTTCAACCAAACCGCGTCACTATTCAACCCGGGTCAAACCGTGTTACTGTTCATCCACGTAGTCAAACCGCGTACTGTTGACTGATGACATGGCGTAATCCTGAGCGTCCAAACTGTTTTTAATCCGATGGCCATGATTTACTCCATGTATCTATAAAAAGGGGGCCTCCCCCTTAATTTGATATTTCTGAATCCATTTTCGGGATCCATTTTCTGTAATTCCTTCTCCATCTTGTATTTTCTACGTATTTTAATAAATTTCCATTTTACCCCTAGTTCAATTATGAGTAGCTAATTTTCCTTCAAGCTTGGGTTGAAGGTGAAGTCTCAACATGTGTCATGGGCTTTATTTGGTAAATTTACTTTCTCTTCCCCTCTAATTTTTGTGGATGTTTTGACTTCTCGTCGACAAATAATACTAATCTTGTCTAGTACCGCCTTGGTTTCACCGGCCCCCTAGTACAAGATTATTATTATTTGGCACGATAAACCCTTAGCACCATATTGTTTAGAGTGTGGCTCATGAGGTGTGGATTCCCCCCTCATGATTTAATTGGTATTAATAAGGATTATTTAGCCCATGATGCATGTTGATACGGATCTAGATACCCAAGTACGTCAATTTAATAGATTTTCACTTGAATTTATTCTTGCCATCTTAATTCGAATTTTAGGATAATCCAAATCATTTTCACCACAAATCTAACCACCCATTTAGAAAATTAATTCTACACACAATTAAAATCCACCTCCTCGTGGGATCGACACTCGTCACCATTGATCTACACTACAATAGATTCGTGCACTTGCAAGTTCAATAAAATTTGCACAACATGCATAGTGGAGAGTTGTATTGTGGAGAAAGCAATAGAATGATATAGAACATAGAAAACATGCCGACAATTGGGGTTCCACCTTGACATGTGAAAAATATAGAAATTGATAAGCCCGAGAAGTGGACAAATGGTGCAATTTAATCGAACTTCATTAAATAAGCACACTTGTATGTTTTGCATAACACTAAAGAAGTTCAACCTAACATAAGACGTGTTATCTAACTTGTGTAATTTAAATATATTGATCTTAAGTTTTGGGATACCACTATATAGTTATGATAGAGTACAATAATTGTATCCCCAAATGTACAATCTTATAAACAGTTCTTTCACCTATGTAAATTTAGTATTATCCCAAAAATGTACCAACATGAGTTTAAGATTTAATTATCTATAATTTTCAATAAAAATAAATGGCAATTTTATTTTATCATTTCAGTTAAATTTGGTAATTTATATTAATTGAGATACCATTTAGGAACCTAAAGAAATTTTCTTTGTAGCTACTTTTTAGTGAGCATATGGATTGACTACGACTTTTTCATTTACAAAATAAAATTAAAAAAATGAGAGATGGTTGTAAGATGAACACAACACCTTTGTAGATTGGCTTACGGATAAGGTTTTTAAGGAAGCAAAGTATAATTAATTAAATTTTCTCTTTCAATTTTAGTTTTTGATTGTTTAACTTGATATTCATATCTTATTTTGGGTAAATATGTTAAAAGAGAGTGTTCACAATGCATCACAAAAAATCCATTAGTTATCACAACAACCTCGTCCTTATATTTTTCAATTTCCTAGTTATGAAATAAATGGTTTTCAATTTGTTTCATGGATCGAGACTTAAATAACATTATTGAAAATAGTAGAGTGTCATTGGTTGCACAAACAATTTCAATTGTTAATTTAAAAGATAAAAATCTTGTCACTTTCAATATTATATACTATGGAGTAATTAGAGAGAATTAAATTAACTTTGGCATTCCAGTTAGTGAAAAAGTGTTGAGCTAGCTACGTATGTTGGTTTTTGGCTTGTGCATCAGTTTTAGTCTACTATAATGAAGTAGTGTCTATCGGTGCAATAGAAAATTAAGATGAATTAAATTCTTTATTGTGGCTAGATAATGTGTTCTATATGGGAATTAAATTATGAGTGATGATACAATCACAAGCTATTGTACAAACTTATCTTGTACAAACTGATGTGGCATTAATTCATTGGTTGAATGAAAATATAAAATAATATAAATAAATCGTGCGGGTCAAGAGATATTTAATTCAATCAATTTTATCATGCCACATCAGTTTGTATAAAATAAATTTGTACAAAAGTTTATGGCTATATCATTACTCTTAAATTATTTTTTGTTTGGATCTTTATTTCTTTTTTACAAATATCTACATCCTCACTTCTTTAATCCTGAAATGTTAAAGCTTTTCTTCATTGTCCATCCTCGAAGTAGGAAGCAAGTACTGCAAGCTATTGAAGTTGCATTTTGGTACTTTAAGTATGAGGAACCATATTTTACCAATGTTAATAATCATAAAAGGCTTTTCAAACAACCAGCATGATACAACAACATAGAAAGGTTGGGTTAACTTTATGAAGGAAAGATTATCTGAAATGTTTTAAATGTGTTTATGTAATATCCCACATCATCAGGGAGTGAGTTCCTACATAAGTTTATAAGTAACGAGTTCTTCTAACTAAGTAGACGCGTTTTGGGTTGTAAAGCCCGATAACAAAATCGTGACGGGTTATGTGCCCAAAGCGAAAAATATCCACTTAGTTGTTAGGCTCGGGCTTTTACAATTGGTATCAGAGCTGACTTATGACTCGATGTGTGGATGAAATATGTTAATGATATGATCTCGTACTATTCCCAATGACCCAGCAAGTGAGTCCCTAGATTGGTTTATCAATCATCTACTCTCTTAACTGAGTAGATGTGTTTTGGGTTACAAAGCTTGATAACAAAATTGTGACGGTTGTGTGCCCAAAGCAGACAATATCTATTTTTTTATTGGGCCTAGGCTGTAAATATTAATAAGATATTCATGTTTATGACATTACTCAGTATGTGTTTATCCACTATTTGTTTGTATATTTTAAGCAAAAAATTAGTGGTGTGAATAAAAAGAGGTGGGTAGAAAACAAGTTTAATCATCACCTAAGTAGAAAAAACTATGATGGGTTAATGCAAGAAGTGGTATGTACAACCAGTTGTTGCTTACATTTTACATGATTATTAAAAGTTGTTGATAAAAAAAAAGTGATTGATGAGAATTTTTATGATTCATGATATGACAATACTCAGAAATGGGCCTTATTAAAGAAGTAGACAAGAGTATGCTTTAGAATAGAGCTTAACAAATGAAAAACGGAGGACACTGCCCTACAGTTGAACTAATTTCTAATGAGATTGTAAAATCTTTTCCTTATTACTTTAGGTCATATGATAAAAATATCATTCTTGTACAATCTTTAGGAAAATCTCTAAGAAGTAGTCATATGCAAGGAGTGTGCAAGTTTGTAACTCCATCCATGTATTTTTAAGCATTCCAAAGGCTTGTTGATAGAGAGAGAAAGAGAGGACCGTCTACTGAGGGAATCAATTAATCATCAATTGGAAGAAATGAGAAATGAATTGAAAAAGCACCTCACTATTTAGATGTAGCAACTTCCAATTACCCACATATAGTTGTCAAAACAATAATGCTCTTGAGGATGATGGCATGAATTCTGTCTCAGATGAAGTAATTGTTGAAACATTGAAGGTCAATTTGTTTATGTCATAATATACAAATTGATTCCATTTGTGCTCAGATGAACAGATTCTATATTCCAAATTTCTATATTCCTAATACTATTAAATCTTAAGCAAAGTAAAGTAAAATTGCATCTTTTACGATTGGTTTTAGCTAATTCTTATTTTTCATATGTAGTTTAAGGCAATTTATATCACTTGTTATTTATGATATGTTTGAGCATTTTGGCATTGTTTATGGGTTTTTATTCCTATTGTTTGAAAAAAAATTTCTATTGTTATTTAGGGTTTTTACTTGCTATTTGTGGATTTAATATGATATCTATGAGCACATGCTTCTTTACTTAATCATCAATAAACTAAACTTACTAACCAATTATGTTGGCAGGAGCTTGATCATTTGAAAAAGTAGAAAAAGCAAGTGAAACTTTAGCATATAACAAGTAAGAATTGCCACTACTAAACCATAATAATGAGACAGTGATAGTGAAAAAGAAAAAGGATACACTTACCATAAAACTCTGCCATTACAAGAAAGTATCTATGACTAAACACTTAAATTCAAATGGGGAAAGAAGGAATCGAATATTAGGAAACCTTTTCTGCGGTTGCTATGCTTAAATCCACCAGGATTCTGCTCTCCACTGCTGCAATGCTAGATTATGAAATTTGGCAAATGGATGTCAAGATAGCCTTTCTTAAACGGGCATGTTGAAGACGACATCTACATGCAGCAACCAGATGGATTTGTACAAAAGGCCAAGAACACATAGTTATATTCTTGGTATCAAGTTACTATGAGACTAGAAGAATAAAACTTTAATCTTGTCTCAAGCGGTCTATATCGATAAGATATTGGCTAGATTTAGCATGGAAAATTCCAAGACTGATTTATTACCATTCAGACATGGAATTACACTCTCTAAGGATCAATCACCTAAAACATCTGAAGAGATAGAGAGAATGAGACGAGTTTCCTATGCAGAAGCTGTGGGAAGTCTCATGTATGTCATGCTTTGCACTAGGTTAGACGTCTGTTTTACGGTATGGATGGTTTACAGATATCAATTTAATCCTGGACCTCAATATTGGAATGCAGTCGAACATATTATAAAGTATCTGAAAAAAACTAAAAATTATATACTTGTGTATTCTGGTGATGAACTCATTCCAGTGGGTTATACTAATTCTGACTTTATGTCAGATAAGGATTCCAGAAAATCAACTTCCGGCTATGTGTTTACATTGGGAAGTGGAGCTATTAGTTGGAGGAGTGTGAAACAATCTTGTATCGCAAACTCCACAACTAAAGCTGAATATGTGGTTGCATCCGAAGCTACAAAAGAAGTTGTATAGCTCCACAAGTTCCTACAAGATCTTGAGGTGGTACATGTTGTAACTGCACCCCTTAAACTATTTTGCGATAATAGTGGTGCGGTAGCTCAATCTAAGGAACCAAGGAACCACAAGAAAAAAAAACATATTGAGAGGAAGTATCATCTTATAAGGGAATAGTGTAGAAAGGTTATATAACAGTACCCCAAATGGCATTAGATGCCAAATGACAGATCTTATTACAATGTCCATTAGTGGGAAACCTTTATAACCTGCACTTAGAGCCCTAGAGCATGTGCAATATGCCAGATATGCTTTAAGAGCTAGTGGGAGATTGTTGGGAAAATATGCTCTTTAAAAGCATATGTGTTTATTTAATTATAATAAACATTTTTTCTGATTAATAAAATTAATGAGGTATTTTATTCAAATATCTTAATTGCTTTAATATTTTTTATTAAAGTCTATTTAATCATATTATATGTATTTATGTGATCATCATGTGGATTCACAAAAAACCAGTAAGTATCAAGGAATAAGATGTTATTAAATTGATTGGACAGTTGAGATATCAATTTAATTAACGATGTGGTACAAAGGATTGTGCAGTAAAGAAATCAATGTGGCTTGAGACGAATTATTATTTGAGCATACAATTATGGAAGTCAGCTCCAATCTTTTAGTGGAGTAGATTTGGAATTAAATAATTGAGCTAGTTTAATTATAGGCCTAATTATTGTAGCCACTATTGTATGTTCCCAAATGACCCCCGGGTTAACTCATTTAATTGACTGCACCACTATTAGATTAATAAGCAAGATAACTACCTATTTGGGTCAAAAGCCTAAATATATCATTTAGTGGGAGACTTCATTTAATTAGCTTGTGTGTAAGGGGCCTTATGTTATTTTACAAGGTGGGTCCCCTATAGAAAAAGCAAGTAACGTGAGTTTTGTTTTTTGATTATTTGGAGCCTAGAATTTTCACTAAAGGGATATATAAAAGACTTATTTTCTCTAAAGAAAAATGAGAGCAGCCACTTTATACAGATTAGAGAAAAAGATTTTTCTCTCTATTGTTGAGAGAAAAAAATTTTTTAGAGAGAAAAAATTTTTCGTGCTAGTTGCTTTGGTAGTGATAAAGGCGCCCACACGTCAAGTGCAGATAAAACCTGAGTCATAACCTGAAAGATCATTGGTGACAGTTCATGATCTAACAAGCGTGGTGGTGGCGGATCGTGATTTAATAGGCGTGGTGGTAACGAAGTGATCTAGGAGCGTAAATCACTTCAGCGGAAAAATCTAAATCAGATTTTCAGTGTACGATTTCTAGATTACAAATTCTTATATATTATATGAGAGTGATCTTAAAAAGGTTTTATAAAAATTTAAAAACCTAATTTTTCCCCAACAATTGACGCCACATTCAAGATGTAGATGAGAAGGTGAGTAATAAGTCTATATTTGGAATGCCACAAGAATGCAAATTCTTGCTAAATGTAGTTCTCAAAACCAAAGAAAGAATAATCTTTTAAATTCAAATAACATTAATCTCTAATTGTCTTACATAACAATGTTACTGAGTATAAATAGAATAATAGAAACCCAAGATCCTAAAAATACAAATAGAAACATTGGAAAAACCCTCCAACCATAGGTTTGTCAAATGATGCTTTAAAAGTCTTCACCAACCCACCATTATTACTGCCAGTAATTGATAAATTTAATGTTAGTCTACCATAATTAGTGCTAGTCATTGAAAAAATTAATGCTAGCCCACCATTGATGGTAGACTTTTCTCTTCAAGTCCAATTCATCATGTCTTGCATCTTGAATTGTATTTTCAGTCCACATTTTCTTAATTAATCCATTTAAAACAACTTGCATGTTTTTGGCTCTACCTCTTGTAATTGGGTCTCAATAAATGTGCAAATGATCACTTGAAACCTTAATGGTATTCCCTTGATGGTTCTTATCATCCACATGCCTTTCACATTGTCAACCATGTGCATTCAATTGTAATATGTACTTGTCAATGTGAGTCTTGTTAGCCAATAATTATCTATTAACTCTTGATTTTCAATTCAAAACAAATAAATAGTTGATGCATGTGCATCAGAACTATATGTATATGATTCAAGATTTAATATTTTAAACTAAATTTTATTTTTATTATTATTATTACTATTATTTCTGAATGATTGGTTATA
The DNA here is from genome assembly GCA_029618585.1 of Citrus australasica. Lineage (NCBI taxonomy): Eukaryota > Viridiplantae > Streptophyta > Magnoliopsida > Sapindales > Rutaceae > Citrus > Citrus australasica. Next base: position 8,107,947 of record JARCIV010000006.1, read on the forward strand.
CGCTAGTTTGTTTTACAAGGTATTTTCTTATGGACGAAGGTCGTTGGAGTGGGTTTAGTAAAAGATTTAACGCGAATTGAATTTCAATTTGGTGTATCTATATTTCTGAACCACAATCTAATGGTTTCAGTTTATTACAAAATACATATCTTATGGATTGGACCAGATCATTGGGCTTAGTATCAATTTTTAAGTAATAATATATTGATTATAAATTGGGAGGGTAGAGAAATTTCCCCTATTTGGGTAAGCGTGAAAGGCTCAACACTTAACAATAGCATCAAAACTTGGCCTCGAATTTTGCAAAGAATTCATAATATGAATAATAAAATCGTACAAAATCGTACCTAAAACCTCCTAAATTTGTCGGGTAAATGAGCCGCCCAATATTTCCAATGCCACCTCAGGTATGCTCTCTCTCTTCGGCCGACACAATAGTAGTGATTTATTTTATAATTTTGTCCATATTCCGCTATCTCTTCCACATATTTGCAGAAAAATTGAGTCCCTTAGATTGGTGGAAATCGATGTCAGTTATTTATTTATTAATTTTTCCATCGTCGAACATAGGAATTGTTGTCAATTTGATCTTTTGATATTCAACCTGTCAGAATGGTCTAATTAAACTTGAATGTCTTAACTCTAAAGTTCAAGCTATACCATCCATCTTAACCTAAGCTCCTCAATAATCTATTAAATTTTTATAATTAAATAAAAAGGTTATTATTTATTTCGATGAATTATCAAATTGATAAAATATTATAAGTCATTCACACAATCAATCATGTAATACTATAGCAGTTGAAAAAAAATTTATACAAGTGTTTTTAATTGTATACTACTCAGATATTTTTACTTATTTAAAACATAAATAAATAAATAATAAAATAATTGCAACTTGTAACGATTAATTAAAGAAATTTTATCATTATTTTAAAACAAAAAAAGATGGATAGTATTATTTTCTAAACTTTAATAAAAAATTAATTACTTAATAAATAAATAATTTTAGAGGTAAAAACTCATTTAATCTCTATATTATAAGGTCAGTACCCGTTGAATCTTTATATTTTTAAAAATACCTCAAAACATCCCTATCGTTAAACTATTGACACCCTTATGGTTATTTTTTGTTTCTTTTGACTTGCTTTTACAATATTACCCCTTTACAATAATTTTTTGACATTAATAAAAAAATTAAATTACCATTTTCACCTAAACAATATAAAATGGAAATAAAAAGAATTAACATTAATTTTTGTGAAATACTCTATTGAGGAAATAATATATTAATTTTTTATTAATATCCAAAAATTGGTAATTTAATTTTTGTTACAAAATATTAATTTTTTTGGACATACGTGAGCTTCCACAAAAATTAATATATATTCTTTTTGTGTTTCATTTTTTGGGTTAAATTGTTAATTTATTTTTTTATTAATGTCCAAAAAAAGAAACATTATTGTAAGAAGGTAGTATTGTATAAGCAAGTCAAAAGAAACAAAAAGTAACCGTAAGGGTGTTAATAGTTTAACGATAGGGACGTTGTGAGTTATATATTTTTAAAAATATAAGGACTAAACGGGTACTAACCTCATAATATAGGGACTAAACGAACTTTTACCCTAATTTTAGTAATTAATTTAGCCAATAATATGGAAGGGCTTGGGTTATGATAAATATATATTACAAATTTTATTAGTTAGATATAATAGAATGATTTATTGAGTAAAAATAGTAATGCTATATTTTTATATTAATTCAAGCTGCGAAATAATTTTATTCCTGAGCTTATTTCATTTTGAAATTATTTTTATTACGGCTATATGGGCGTAGGCCTAAAAATTTTATAAATCTATTTAGTAAATTTATAAATTTCAACATTTAAAATACTAATTTTTCAATTTTGGCCCTATAACTTTAAAAGTGTAATAATTTACCCCTATAACTAAATACTCTTTTTTTTTTAACTCTAATCCTAAATTATTTATCTCTATATCATTTGACTACAACTTTAACTTACTATAGTCAAAGAGTATCTAGATTTTTCTTTTATTTACTTATTTTATTTTATTTTATGAGATTTTAGAACAGAAAATATTTATATTTTTAGCCCTTGTGAGATTTAAGATAGTGATTAATATCATTATATCACCACTAGCTCTATTGTCAGTATTTGGGATTTAAAGTTTTTAGAATATAAAAATTTGAGTAATTAGACTTTTTTTCTAAATTTCTTTTTATTTAGTCAAAAATTCGTATAAACTTTGACAGAATCTAATAAGTCAATTTGTCATAGAAAATACAGGCATGTCACAAGACTAATAGCGCACCAAGACTCCCAATTAATTAACTTTTCGCCTAATAAATGGTGTAAATGATTCAGCAATTTCTTTTGTGAATTATTATTATTTATTTTATGCCCAAAATGGTGTCATAATCAATCAAATGAATATGCATTATATGGTATTGAAAAAACTCTAATCACATACTTAAAAATAAAAACATATCATGTTTAGGACAACTAGTATCCATTTTGACGAACATAGACTTAGTAATAAAATCAAACTAGTGCCCCAAATGAGATTTCTTGATGGCCCATTTTACCCGATAAGCTTAGATATCAAATACACTCATTTCTAATTTTTTTTTAATGATAGAATTGGAGGAATTCTATACATCAAATGTAATATAACTAATTAACATATCTATAACATGTGTAAAATAATTTTTCAAAATAAATATATACATATTATAACAATATCTATTTATAATATAACTAATATAATACCTCTAATGTATTGTAAAATTTCTTATAGAATTTACTCTATCAGAATCTGACCACTTTGATCCTCCTCGAAATTGTCCACCAAACACGAAAAGGGGAAAAAAAATCAAAAGGTGAAAACCTTTCATAACCCCACACCCCCCCCCCCCCCCCCCCCCCCCCCCCCCCCAACAAAAAAAAAAAGCTACAACCTAGGGTAATTAAATAATGAAGCTTTAAAGACTCACGACAGATTTGCATGTAGCTTTCAATGAGGAAAGAAGTCACAGTCCTAACAAACCAATAATGCATAGAAAATATATATAATTGACACCCATCTACCCATTTTACATATCATTCAACTTGCAAAGTTAACAGGTTTTGCTCATAAATTTAGAGAATGGAAGTAGTTATACTGAATTGCCCATCTACTTATTACTGGCCTTATGCCATAGGATGTGTCTACAATACAGTGGTTTTCAGGCATATTGCCGAATCAATTCTTTGATTAAAAAAAAATTTAATTTTAAATTATACCCTCAAATATTTGTTTTTTGACCTCAAATACTCATATGCGACACATAATTTATCATAAATTGTAGGTCAAAAAAAAAAAAACTTGACAGATGAGACCAAGAACTTTGGTTCCAGAAAAGAATGAAGGGACTGGATACTATTTAACCATTCTCTATGATCTGTTACTCTAACGATTGAATGTATCTCTAATTACAATCAGTTTTACATAGACTTTTGAGATTAGTTACTTTGCATCCTTCTTCTTTACCCTTTTGAAAAGGGACCCACTAATCTTCTTATTAATAACAACTGTACTGCCATACTCTTATTTCCTCCATAGGCATATTGCCCTCTGCTCTGACCCTGCATTTATAATCACTCAATCATTCTTCTTCTCAATACATTTTCTATTTTTTTTTTCAACATGGCTCTCTTCCTATTACTTGTTCTCAGCAGCCTCATTTTCCCTGCAAGCTTTGCTTATTGGCCACCTTCACCTGGCTACTGGCCAAGTTCCAAGTTCAGCTCTATGAGTTTCTACAAAGGATTCAGAAATCTCTGGGGTCCTCAGCATCAAAGAGATGAACAAAATGCATTAACAATCTGGCTTGATAGTTCCTCAGGTTTATATTTACACATTTATCCCTTTTTTTTTTCCTTTTGTTAATTCTGAAATACCGGGGCTTCTGATTGATTCCTGACAACAGGAAGTGGGTTCAAATCAGTGAAGCCTTTCAAGTCTGGCTATTTTGGAGCATCCATTAAACTTCAACCTGGTTACACTGCTGGAGTAATAACAGCATTTTATGTGAGAACATGAACTAGCTAATTAATTTTTAAACATTTTTCTATTCTTGTCTTTTCTGATAACATAATTTCTTAAAATAAAAATGTGATTTATGAGCTAAAATTAATATTGGTTTCATTTTACTTTACAGCTATCCAACAATGAAGCTCATCCAGGTCGGCATGATGAAGTTGACATTGAGTTTCTTGGAACAACATTCGGGAAGCCTTATACTTTACAGACTAATGTTTACATTAGAGGAAGTGGTGATGGGAAAATTATTGGGAGAGAGATGAAATTTCATTTATGGTTTGATCCCACAAAAGATTTTCACCATTATGCTATTCTATGGAGTCCTAAAGAGCTCATGTAAGTTATATCTTTAATTTTAAAATGGATAAAATATAACTCAAACTACCATGTAATTATGTAGCTGTCTATTTTGAGAACAGTATTCTAAGATAAAAGAGACAAAATTATGTGTTGATCAAAGAATTTCTAAAAGTCAAAATAAACGGTAAGACGGTTTTAATCGAAATTTTTTACTTCAAATTTCAATACAAAATTTTTATGATTTAAAATTTATGTCAAAACTTTAACTTCAATTATTAATTCTTCCATCAGTCTAAGTGTAAAAAATAATTTTTGTGTTTTGTAAATCTTATTAAAAAAATAAAACTATTTTTCTTTTTTGGACCTATAAAGAAATAGAACATACTTCCAGATGGTAGTGAACCTTATTAGCTTTTAAAGTCATAACAAGTAACGCTTGCTATCCTTGGCCTTAAGACATCAAACAAAAAGGAAAATAAAAAGGATAAATAATGCTTGAATAACATCATTTTGCTTAGATTTTTCTTTTAAGGGTTGTTTCTTTTTCTTTGGCTGAACAGTATTATGGCTGCTTTAATTTTTTGGCTTCAATGGTTAATGCATATGACCATGACTTATCGATAGCAATGTACAATCCTTCAATAAATACCAAAAAAAGGACAAATTATCTGATATTGATAAATAATATAAAAAGTGCAGCAACAAATTTTTATAATATAAAAAGATGCGGCTGAATTTAATTAATTTAATGATGTTAACGCTACTGCAGATTCTTGGTTGATGATGTACCCATAAGGAGGTATCCTAGGAAGAGTGCAGCAACATTTCCCCTAAGGCCAATGTGGGTATATGGTTCAATATGGGATGCCTCATCTTGGGCTACTGAAGATGGAAAGTACAAAGCTGATTATAGATACCAGCCATTTGTTGCAAGATATACCGATTTCAAAGCATGTGGTTGCACAGCCTATGCGCCAGCTTGGTGCCGCCCGGTCTCCGTCTCTCCGTTTCACTCCGGTGGGCTAAGCCGGCAACAATATTGGGCAATGAGATGGGTTCAAAGCCATCATTTGGTTTATGACTATTGCAGGGATCAAAAGAGAGACCACTTCCTAACACCTGAATGTTATTGAAGTCATTACTTCGTTTCCATAGCAGCAAAATAGAAAAAAAAATGACCACTTAATTTTAAGTTGATAAGTTGACTTGAAAAGGTTTCTTGTGAGTTTAGGGATTGGTTGAATTTTATTTATTAATGATTCTCTTATTGTACAAAAATAGGTAGAAAAATAATACAAAATATGAGTGGGGAAGAGCAATAAATTAAGGAGAGAAGGAAAACAAAGTGATGAATGCAACCATAATTGTCATGACCCAACCTAGACCCGGCAAGATATTGTCCGCTTTAGGCCTTAACAAGGCCCACACGGATTTGTTTCTGGGGCGCTCATACACCCCAAAACGCGTCTTGTCAATTAAGGTGTGGATCACCTCTTATAAACCCAGTATATCTCCCGTGCTTTGCCGATGTGGAATTCGCCTAAGGTGTTACATACACCCCCCTTGGGGACTCAGCGTCCTCGCCGAGGTTTGCCCCACCATCGCTCAAGAGGACACGCAGAGCCGCTCTGATACCATAATTGTCATGACCTAACCCAGACTTGGCAAGATATTGTCCACTTTGGGCCTTAACAAGGCCCGCACGAATTTGTTTCTGGGGGTCTGGGTTGGGTCATGACAATCATGGTATCAGAGTGGCTCCGCGCGTCCTCTTGAGCGATGGTGGGGCAAACCTCAGCGAGGACACTGAGTCCCAAGGGGGGTATATGTATAAGTATTTTGATATTATTATTATAAGTATAAATATTTTTTATACTACTTAAAGGATTAATTGATTTTGATAACAAAATTATTTTTATGCAAATATTTTCAAACCTAAATTCTTTTTAACAAAGTATTTTATAAATGCTTTTTAATATTTAAATGATTTTATGACATGACAAACTTTTATGATTTTATCTTTAAAATGTTATGTAAGCCTAAATTATTGATATGAACTTTTATGAAATTAATACGAATGTTTTGTACCTATGTTTAATTTTAATTATTAATGATTGTATGAGATTCCTGATGTTTTGGCTTGGGCCATGCTGCTTGTGTTTTCTCTTGTCATGTTTAAATAAAGTAATAGCATTTTCTTGATTCTTTTTCTTTTTTCTTTTTAACAATGTTTTTGAGCTGCCATGAAGTATTGGGGCGCTTCATGAGAGGTGATGTTGTGAAGGGAAATGTAAAATGTAAATGGAACAATTCTCAATAATTACTCACAGTAATCACTCACTCAAGGACATGATTATGTTGGGAATCTTGAAACTCATTTGAAAAGTCTTGAATATTTTGTATGTATATATTTTATTTGTTAGATTTTATTAGTTATATGTTATAAATATAAATGCACACAGGAATATATTGGAAAAATAAAATATACAACAAAAGCAGCAACAAAAAATTAATCACCAAAATTTTGCGGTTTATTTTGAGGAGCGCGTTAAAATTTCTTAAACAATATATATTATCACACGAGCCATTGATTGAACACTTACACGTGAATGAAGAACCATTAGTTTTTCTTTCAATTTTCAAACCTAACTTGGGATTTAATCATTTAAGTTATGAATAGAGATAATGATTAGAGAAAACAGAAGGGATCAAAGATTATTGTCTCGTTTCTGCCAATCAAACAAGATATGATTTTTAAATGTCAATAGAGATGCTTTATGCAACAATAATGCCAAAAAAAGCCCATAATATAATGACCAACTCAAACAGATGGAAGATGATAGAATGCTGCAAAACCGAAAAAAATACATGGCTAAGCCAAACTCCAAAGTTTCAAATCTTATCAATCTAACCGGTTAGTTCTTTTTGGCACAATCTTTTTTCCCTAAAAAGTAGCCAATTGTGCTAAAGTAATCGAATTGGTGAAATTACATAGGACTAGTTTGGAATTGCAGAGGCTGATAAAATAAGTTGCTTGTGTTGTGCAGATCAAATAAGTTACTGATTAAAAAAGTAGTTTGGTGTTTGGTAAACTGTGTTGTTGCGGTTGCTGTGAGTTTGAAAAGTAGAGTACGTGCGTTTGGTAAATCTCATACGAAAGTGTTGTTTTATTATATAATGACTAAAATAGACATACATTGTAATAGTTTTTTATTTTATGTTTAATAAATTGTTTAGACATTTTTTTCTTAAATATGTAAAATTATAGTAAAAAACTCAATTAAGAAAAATATGAAGAACTTCATAATCTGTTCCATAAAATATGATAAAAATTTATACGTCTACATAATCTAAATAAAATAAAAAGTTATATATATTACATTCACAATAAATTTTTTACAATAAAATTTCTCAAAATTTCAATTTCTTGGGATCCAGAGTCATTAATATTGTGATACTAAATTGTGGTGGTAACTAAATTGTGACGGTAATATCTAACGATTTATATATTAGGGTTTATGTATAAGTAAGATATAATTATCTTTTTATTAAAATACTATGGTTATAATAGGCATTTTAAAATAGCCTAGTAGCTTATTGAATAAGCTGCGTATAAAAAGCAACCATGTACCTACTTTTAAAAGCTGTAGACGAAATGGAGAAAATTATGAAATAAGCTGCTTTTACAAAATTTATCAAACACTATTTTTATCAAAAATTATGAAATAAACAGCTTATTAAGTTTCAATTTCAATCCCAAACGGGGCCATAGATGCCATGATGAGCTTAAGTACACTTAAGATATCATCTACAACTAACACTCAGTTAGGATAATGCCTAACAATATAAACATTAACTCCATTTATTATGAATTTTTTTAAAATCGAACAAAAAATTATTCTACACACTAGGAGAATAAATGTTGAGTTGTATCTCATATTAACTAATAATAATTATGTCAACCAAATAGTTCAAATTTCTCGAAACCAATTTCTTTCTTTTTTCTTTTGGTAACCACCAAGATGGTAGGGAGTTAGGTTGGATCCCTACCAATAGTATAAATCAACTAATAAAAAAAAATGAGGGGATATAATCCAAAACCTCTCAAGAAAAGCAAAAATAGCAAGCAATATACAAAAGGTCTAAGCAAACAAGATGAAATTAACATTGACTAGGTGGGATCTCTAGAGCATCTAAATGAAGAATGCTAAACAAACCAGTTAGAAGATTGCCAGGACTGAAAAATCACTAACTAGTCTAATGAGTACTAACCTAGTTGGCCATAAGTTAGTAGTGGATGTATCCTTCCGAAAGACATTCCTGATAATGATAGATGGGCTAGAGGACAATGCCTAGACTTGGCCAAGGAGACAAGCAAAATCCTACTAGATAGAGCCATGGGAAATAGCCCAAGAAACTATAGTGCTGAATCTAACTCCACCTCAAGAGTAGAAAAACCAATCTAGTTAGTAAGATTCAAACCCTCTAAAGCAGTTTTAGCTCAGCAAAAAGGATGTGTTGGTAAACCAAAAAGGATCATGCAAAATACCACCAATAGTAGACATACTAGGATTGTCCCTCCAACAACCATCAACAGTCAACTGCCCTAGGCAATGGTCTGAAACCAATTGGTTAGTGTTTGGTTCAATTCAAAATCAAACTAAACAAAAAAAAATTATGGTGCGCTTACTTCGTACACTGAGGAATTTGAATTTAGAATTATAATCAAACAAATGTTTACTTGCAGAAATAAAAGAAAGGAATATGGTTCATTTTGGCGAGCCCCATACCAAATTGGAAATCAGGCATGGGAGTCCAATTCCCAAGGGGTGCTTGGGAATTAGTCCCCTATTCCCTAAACTCCCTACAATACACCCACTTAAGTTGTATTATTACAACTATATCCTCTTTTTAAATAATCAAAAATATAAAAATAATTGAAAATCATAGCATCCAAAATCCAAATCTCGTTGTGTAGCACGTTCTAATTGCATCGTCGGTCATCACATAGCACCATTGGTGTCTTTTACTTGCTGATTTGAAGATAAAGAATAGGAGATGAAGAAGAGAAAAAAATAAAAAAAGATGAAAAAGAAGAAGAAGTAACAAAGAGTAAGAGAAAAAGAAAAAAGAGTTTGAAGATGAAGAATGGACAAAGAAGAAGAAGAAACAATAAAAAAGAAAAAAGTTTAAAACAAAAACGAAAGAAAAAAGAAGAAGAAGACCTAATGAATGATTAAGAGAAAGAAAAAAGAGTATGAAGATGAAGAATGGACAGAGAAGAAGAAGAAACAATAAAAAAGAAAAAAGTTAAAAATAAAAATGAAAGAGAAAGAAGAGGGGGAAAAAGAAGTGAAAAAAAGAGAAAAAAATAATAACAATAATACAAAAGTCAAAGGAAAGATAATAATAATAATTATTGTTATTATTGTAACTATTATTATTATTATTATCAACAATAATTTTCTTGTATAATAATGATCATAATCATCATATTAGGAACTTAAAGTAATTTATTATTATTATTTTCAAATATAGTAAATACATCAATGGCAATATAATTCATTTTAATTCTGATTCCCACAAGTAAAGTAAATAATTTATTTTGATTTCCATTTTCCATTCTAATTCTAACTCATTCAAAATTACTAATTAGTAAATGCATGCACCACTCAATTCACTAAAATTTAAAAAAACTATAAATTAAATTTTTAGAAATTTGATTTATCTAGCATGTTGTAGCTTGTGTTATTAAGCTCTATTGCTTCTGGAATGATCTAATAGGCCGTGACTCGTGTTGCTAAATTAACGTTTTTGTGCATATTACAGTTAGCTATGGTGCAATGTTGATTAGGAATGATACGAACCCCATCAAGAACTGATGCAACCCTAATCTTATTGTATATCAGCGGGAAACCAATGACATATATTCTAATGGTCATCCCGAATGGGGACTATATCAGTTTGCACTACTGGTATAACAAGCCACATACAATTACTTTCTATCTTTGAGCATAATTCTTTTTGTTAAAATGAAGTGGTAAATATGAGATATGTTTGTTCTAAATAGGGAAATAAAGGAAAATCTAAAACAAAATGGCATCTTTATCAAACAGTTCAGATAATCTTGCTCTTGTTACTCTTTCTTCAACCCTCTCCCTTCTAAAATCTTGTTCTAAACACCTGGCTTCAAAAATAGAAAACCTAGTTGAGTATTCTTATGTCCCAGAGTCAGCCCAAATTAGTGAATCCTCTATGCCTCTCATTAGCCCTTATAAACTATATCAACGACCAAGTTCCCTCACCAGAAGTATTAGAACCCTAATTTCAACCAAAAGGCCTGCTTCTAAAGAATATATCCAATCATCACGACTAGATCAGTGTGCTCTCCAAGAATCGCAAACAGAGTAGTATGCTGTTGAGTGTTAGAAAATATATATTTATAAAGGAGAAAATCGTCATTTTACACTTCAAGTTTTACTGACACCTTTACTTTTATGTATTTAAATTTCTTGTCATTTAATTATGTGAGTTGTATTATAATTCAGTATTTTATGTATTTTAGAGGCATCATAGTTATTTCACAATGAACAAGAGATCAGACGCAAAACGGACATCACTTTTGAACTCAGGACAGTCGAAAACCTTAGGAGGAGCATAAAAGGAAAAATGACACTGTTCACATGTACAGTACTGTCTACGTAACTGTTCACGACACTGTTCACATAGACGGATCGATGACGTGGCATTGACCGATGATGTGGCATTGACTGATAAGGTGTCACGATCCTGCTAGACTAAAATTCTTATGCACTGTTGATCGATGACGTGGCAGCATATCAGTGGTCCAAAAATCTCTCGTAGGGTACATGCATTACACGAGATTATTTTCAACCAAACCGCGTCACTGTTCAAGCCGGGTCAAACCATGTTACTGTTCAAACCGCGTGATCAAACCGCGTACTGTTGATTGATGACGTGGCGCAATCCTTAGCGTCCGAAATGTTTTTAATCCGATGGCCATGATTTACTCAATGTATCTATGAAAAGGCGGCTTTCCCCCCCCTAATTTAATATCTCTGAATCCATTTTTGGACTCTATTTTTGTTAATTCCCTCTCCATCTTGTATTTTCTACGTATTTTAATAAATTCCTATTTTGCCCTTAGTTCAATTATGAGTAGCTAATTTTCTTTCAAGCTTGGGTTGAAGGTGAAGTCTCAACATGTGTCATGGGCTTTATTTGGTAAATTTATTTCCTCTTCCCCTCTAGTTTTTGTGGATGATTTGACTTTTCGTCGACAAATAATAATAATCTTGTCTAGATACCGCCTTGGTTTCACCGACTCCCTAGTACAAGGTTATTATTATTTGGCACGATAAGCCCTTAGCACTATATTGATTAGAGTGTGGTTCATGATGTGTGGATTTCCCCCTCATGATTTAAGGGTAATTTTTAAAAACCTCCCCTGAGATTTGGGCTTGTTGCAAGTAGATGGCGAGAATACGTTTATTTGTAAAACAACCCCTACCGTCAGTTAGTTTTTACATTGACCATTAGTTGACTGTTCAAAGACAATATTGTCCCTAATGACAGTTTGTAGACTAACATAGTTAAAAAAATGCTGAGATCGTTGGCAGGAAAATCATAATTCCTTTTTATTCCCCAAGGATAAACTCCTGGATGAAGCTACAACAGTCTCCTGGTACTCGAAAAAAAAGAACCTACACCACCAAGACCATATATTTCATTTTTGCAAAGTAATCATTTTTGGTTGCTTAATTTTGGAATAATAATAATAATAATCACAAAAAATTAATTGAAAACTTGACTAATCTTTGGTGGAGAATTTTAAACCAAACCGACTCAGGAACCTACAATTGATCAAAAGGAAGCTAATACTAATAAAAAAAGTAACCGATCAAAAATTGAATTTAAATAACTAAAAATGCCATCAGAAATTGAAATGAATTATTTAACATATAGCATGAAACAAATCTTCACTACTGGTGCTAGGCGGCTGTCGTTTCGCTTGGATCTAAGAGGTGGCGGTCGGTCAACTTCGAGACAGGACGTTCGAAGTCAAATAAGCTGTAGCAGAGATTGCAAGGGGCATATTGCAGTGAGGTTGCGGTGGAGCAAAGGTCGTGTCGCAGTGGCGAAGAGGTGGCATTGTGCTGACTTGGCTTCACGGTGATGGGATGGCTGGGCTGGGTAACCGTTTGGCCGGCTGTGTGTGCGCTGTATTGGATTGTGCATTCACTTTTTTGATATTTTCTTGTGTGTTAATTTAGATTAGATTAGTGAGTTTGTGTGTTTACAATTGATTTGATTATATATTTAAGTTAAAACAATTTATTGCAAACTTCTTTTTGCAAGTTTGGCTTTTATTTGTGTCAGAATAAAGTAACTGAAATGACTAGCTACTGTTATCAAGGCAACGAAAGTTGCAAAAAATTTGTTTTATTGCGAAATGTCAACAATGCCCACAACTGCCCAAACAACAACCAAACGGAATAAAAACATAGGGTTTTTTTTTTACAAATAAACGAATTCTCACCATCTACTTGCAACAAGCTCAAACCTCAGGGGAGGTTTTTAAAAATTACCCCATGATCTAATTGGCACTAATAAGGAATATTTAGCCTATGGTGCATGTTGATACGGATCCAGATGTCCAAGTACGTCATTTCAATAGATTTCTCTTTAATTTATTTTCGCCATTTCAATTCCAATTTTAGGATAATCTAAGTCATTTTCACCATAAATCCAACCACCCTCATACAAAATTAATTCTACTTATAATTAAAATCTACCTCCTCGTGGGATCGGCACTCGTCACCATTAATCTATTCTACAATAGATTCGTGGACTTGTGAATTCAATAAAATTTGCACAACATATGTCACCCTTGAAATTCCACCAGAACTTGTTGTCCAGTGGAAAAGAGAAGGATACATACACCTCCATCTTGGAGGCGTTCGTTTGATTCTCACCCTTCATGGGAGAAAAGGCTTACCAGTCACAGCCAGACTAGCTTTCCTTGATACCCGTTTCAAGAATACCAACATTTAGTCATTGGAACAGTCCTGACTACTCTACAAACAGGAAGTGCTCTCTTAACCTTTTACCCAAACTTTAACCTTTCACTTGATGATCCAAACCTCCCTACTACTCTAAAAGTTCAGATCCAGATCCAAGGTGTTGAACAAACAGTTTCTTAAAAATGGCGACCTTACACCATCAATTGGTGTATTGGTTACAAAATCATGCCCTTCATCTTCCCACACCTCAAACCACATCAAATGCACTAATGATCCTTGCAGACTCCTCAGAAATCATCCCTTCCATAGTTCAGATCCCTAGACAAATTCAAAAGCAAGAGATTCTTAAGCTCATGCCCCTGGAATGGCTTTCCAATTATGAAAAATTCCATCAAAACTCACAGCCAGTCCAAACATCCGATGCTCATTTTGAAAAAAGAATAGATGGTACAGTAAAACTGATTTTTCAACCCTCCACTTCTCAGACACCCAGTGTTTCGCATCCACCCTCTGAACAGTCAACACCCAGAAACTCCTTTTCGTACTCCTCCATGATCACAGCCGTATGAACGTCACAAGAAAAACTCCCCATCCAAGGATTTGCCTCAGATGGCTATCTGATCTACCCAGACAAAATCAATGGTCATTTTTTATGGGATGTTCTAGGTACCCATATGTGTGATCCAGACTGTCCTTGCCTCGAAGAAGAGGAAGACGATGACGATTTCAATAGGCGTCCCTGGAGACGTAAAAACAAAAGTCACAAATTGGACCCATGCCACAAAAAGCCTCCTCAGTCCCCAGATGATCCATATAGTCTAGCACCCTTACCTATCTATAGGAAAGGTCTGAGACTCATACAGAAGGAGTATAGGCAAAAACCTTGCAAACATGAGGCAACCCAGCCTATGCCACATCCAACACCCGTTCAGTCTTGCATGATGTTCTCATCAAGCTCTTACCAAGAGCAGTTCCCTCATTTGGAAAAACAAATTGATCCACAGACAAAGGTCACCACCAAACGTTTTGTCCACTCTCCTATTACACCACATGGCCAGTTGGAAGAACCAAAACCTTTTGAAGTAGTTCTAAACTGGCAAACTGAAAATGCCAGGGCACAGAACTTAGCTTTTATATCTCTTGATGAAAAAATAGAGAAAGTTGCTTCTCAAGTCAAGCAAACCGATACAAAGGTTGACAGAATAACAACCCAACTTGAACAGATGTATTTTGACATGCAAAATCGAGTCTCCCAACTTGACTCAGATCTTCGATCCATGATTCAAAATAGATATTGGGGTCCTGAATTCAACCAAAAACAAGTAGAAATTAGGCAGCTGAAAGATGAACTTGCCAGGATTGATGTTGACAAACAACCTTCATTATTTGAAAAATCTTCTACTTTACCCTTACACACTCTAACCTTCAGGACTTACTAACCTTTCTACACACCATCCACCTCACGACAACCTGTAGACTATGCCAAATTCTTTGGTCTGTCCCACCTCAAGCATGCTCCAACTCATGCTCCTCTAAAACCACGAACCAAACCTCTTAAGCCTGAATCACCTCCAACTTACTACTAACCCTTTGATCCACAGCCTTCTCCAGAACCTCAATCTACTCAGAAGAACAAAGAACCGATGCACAAATACTCATCATAATTTCTACCACATCTTTCGGAATCAGATGAAACTACTCCATCCCAAACAGAAGAAATCTCTACAGACGAAGAATCGTTTTCTACTTCAGACTCTGAAAAAGAATTAGCAGATGTTTCCAAACTCCTCATGGTCCAGCCATCAACAGGATTAAATGAATTGTCCCCATCTTCTCCTCCTCAAACACCAATAGTTGAGGAACCAGATTCTGATACCAATCTTACACCTCATCAAGAAAATTCTCCTCCTAAACCTTCCAATGGCCCTTGGTTTACTTTTGATGATATTCTAAGAGTAAAATGACTAGTTAGATATCAAGAATTTTCTGCCTGGATTGATGTTCAAATGCTCATATCTGGAGCAACAACCCAAACATGTCTTTGTAACATCTCTTCCAAAGGAGATCCAACAAGAACTTTAGAGGCAGATCACAATCCGCCAACTGGACATGCCAACCTCTCCTTGGAAAAAATCTATCAGTTAGCAATCAACTATCTAGAAAGACTCTATGAGCAAAAGGAATTCTTTAAAAACCTCATAGAAAACAAACAATCTTTCAAAAGTACTTGTAAAAAACCCCACATTTCCATTAAGTGCAAAAGTGAGAAGGATTGCACTTGCTCAACCAAAAAGAAATCCCACTTCCGAAAATTCAGAAATTCTGAAAATAAAAGCCAAACACCCCACGGATCCAAAAAACCCTTATCATTTTTTCATAAAAAATAACTCTGACCAGTCCTCTAAATCCACAAGCAGCCGTTGTTTTATTTGTAAAACAAAAGGCCATTTCGCGAGGAATTGTCCAAACAGACCTGGGAAATCAATCAGGCTTATTGAGCATCTTCAGGATTCCATATTACTTTCAGAAAGTGACGATGTTGAATCCTTCTTCTCTGAACAAGAAGATTATGATGAACAAACAACTTTTGTTCTTGCTGAAATAGAAGATCATTCTGAATTAGAGAATTTTTCTGTAATCCAAACTGTACAACAAATTCAAAAAGTCCAACTAGCTATTCTTATCCTTTCAATCAAAATTCACCTTCTCTCCGAAAAATTTGAAAAACCAGTTCCCATCATCAGGTTTGTTGATACTTGAGCTCAGAAGAGTATTGTTGGTGTATAAATACTAATGCTATTGGTGTCAATGTGCAAGTGCACACAACAAGTAATAAAGTGATGAGTTCGTCTCCATAGAGATTGATGTTATCAGATTTGCTACAACAGTCTTAACAATGCAGATTTTGTGCTAAAATAAAATAAACAATTAATAAAACTAATGTACTAATTAAAATAAAAACGCAATAAATACAATGCAAAAAAGTAAACTATCACATCAAGCTCAAGGATAAAACTAACAGGAATATATAGTAGTTGAGTAAACAAACTCTCCTAATAGTCTTGACTATTTTCTAATAGTTGGCTCGGTTGCTGCAGTATTTGCTACAGCACTGGGCAGATTCCTTATGTATCCTCATCCGTCGCATGTTGGATATCTTATATCTATATGCAACCTAACAATTATCAATTGTTATGCCAACATAAGATATAACATTACACGCTTAGGTTCTATTTACCCTACAAGGTGAATCCCTATGTCTAGTTCATCACTAATTTTAGATTAAGCATGGCTCTTTTGGAATAAGTTAAAATCAATCCAGGAAACTCAATCTAAAACCAAGTATTGCTCTGATATGTTCCACTAAGATAGGCCCTTTTGCGGCTCTCTCCTAACTTAGATCATTAAATGGGTGATCAACCGAAATAATGAATAAAAATAAACACTATCAAAACAAACTGCTACAGCAAACATTCAGTAACACATATATTCAGTCAATAAACCATCAAGATTGTTTATCACTCAACCACAAATAAATTTAGTTCATGGTTTGCAAAAGAAAAATAAAGAACAAAGTTTCAGCCATGAAACACATCCCCATGAATAAATAGAAAACACGAAAACAAGAGAAGAATAAGAAGGATTGAGCTCCCAATTGATTTCTGTAAATTCTCCTCTTGTGCAGCCCTTAAACTCTCTCTTGAATCTTGTTTTTCTTTTGTTTTTTTGTGTTTTTCTCCTTGGGTGACGACTCTCCTTATTCCTTATGATGTGTGCTTATTTTATAATTGAAAATTAGGGTAAACGGAAGCCGAGGGCGAGCATAAGTCAGATTAGGAAACTGCAGATCGTAATTTTGTAGTTATCCCGCACAAAATTTTCTCTGTCATTGTTCCAGGATTGCTACAGCAATGGCTACAGCAACTACACTGTTCCAGATTTGTTTCAATTCTTTTGTAGCAAAGTTCTTCCTCATTTTTGCAAGCCTATTGCATCAACATTCCTTCCATGAATTATAAGCTTCTGGAAACCTACAATTATGCACACAATTTGAGCACAAATTACTTTAAATCGAGCAAAACTTATTAAGATTGACTAAAATGATTATTTATGCAAAAATGTAACAAAAATGCAATAGAAATGCATAATTTACTCTCTAAGTAGTATTGATTTAAGTCTAAAAGTGCCATGATAACTCTCATTTCATAGAGTTATCACACCCTCAAACTTAAATTGTTACTTGTCCTCAAGTAATGACAACACACTAACACTTCAAACACACAACCATGCAACAAATGACTTAGCTCTGTCATCAAATTTGCAAGAATTCTTTCACCCTCAGATCACACTCTTAATCACTCAAAATTGCCTTAGTAGTTTAGTTCTAGACTTAAGCTTTATTCTGTCCAAAGTGTGTGTGTGCCACTTTGATCAAATTCCATAGGTGCTACAACATTACACAATCATTGCATATAATTCAAAGGTAGAACACAAATATATTCACATATGGGGGAGCAGAAATCACAAATATACTCAAACTGTGCTACAACAATAATAATTATTTTTTTCAGTTAAACTCTTTAATGCAACATTGAGCTTTCATGTGAATGCCTATCACTTGTAATGACGACACCCAATTACTTACTCAAAGTACATGTCAGAGTTGCTGCAGCAACACATCCATGATGTTATATCTAGATCTTACTTTTGGACGTCTTTGACTCAAGGCTGAACATGGGGCTCATGAACAGACCATGTTACTCAGTATCCTAGGCAACAGACCTATTTATTTTTCATTCCTTCATCATTTTTTTTTTGCTTTTTTTCTTTTATATATATAATTGATTCAGCACTGCTCATAGCTCTTGTTACCTTTGGACTTAAGTTTGTATATGGAGTGAATACTCAACCCTAGTTACTCAGCAACTTAAACCATTGGAGCATAATTTATTTCATAACAGGCACAATCCAACAAAAAATTTCCCCCAAACTTGAGATATTTTCTACTCTTTTTTTGTTTTCCTAGCTCTGCTACAACATTCTCATAAAACTAAACCAAAGTCTAAGTGTCGGGATAAAATTTCAACCTTCATCTATAACTATCTCTCCATGGCATTCTCATAAATACTGAATAACACTCAATTTATCTTCATTAGGTTTTCAAATCCATACACAAATATTAGATAACAGAGCTTCACACAACACACAACACAAGCATAAACACATGCACGTAAGAAACACAACCCCCCCAAACTTAAGTGGTGTTGTGTCCTCACAAGCACACAACACAAAACCACATAAACCAGACATGCATACACTAAATAAAAGGACATGCGGAACGAACCAAAAAATTAAAAATAAATGAAAGAAAAGTTTTTGCAAAAAAAAGTAAGATAAACTAGCGGGTATGGGGTACTGCCCTGTTGCTAGAAGCACTGCTGCAGCACAGGTTGTAAAATGGTCACTTCTTATTTGATATACTTCTCAAACGCTCCTTATCATAAAATCTAATCAATCCATTTGCTGCTACAAAAACAAGAAATTCCTCTGTTGTTTGAGAATCTGCTGTTATATGTCATGTTGTAAGTGACGCTGCAACAATTCCCTCCTGCTCTTTTTGCCCACATTTTTTTCTTACTTGCTGCAATGTAACATAAAGACATAAAAAAATTAGATGCACACTTAAAATAACAAAAAGACAAATTAAATAATTTAAAAGCTAAATTCAATGCCATAAAAACTTGAAACAACTTCCCTTATTGGGTTGCCCCCTAATTAGCGCTTGATTTTAGGTCTTTCAGCCCGACATTTCTTGTTTCCTCAACCTGGATCTTCAAGAACCGATCATTCTTTAGGTTGTTAATATCATCTCCCATATAGTGCTTCACTCTCGGCCCATTAACCTTGAATTCTTGTTGGTCTGAAGTGAGTTCCCTTTGTTGGATTTGCTCATCAATTCTGAAGGGTTGTTTCTCCCCTGACCATGATATGTTAGCTGCTCCACCATCTTCATTATCAAGTTCTTCAAATGTTACAACATTGATTTCTTCCTTACTGCAGTAACTGTGTAATCTCTCTATTACAACAAAGTCCACAACACTGATAAAATTACAATCTTCAATCTCATCGGGACTCTTCATGGCATCTAGCACATTGAATGTAACTTGCTATTCATTCACCCTCATGGTTAATTCTCCTTTTTGAACATCAATTAAAGTTTTTCCCGTGGCTAAGAAAGGTCTCCCTAGAATGATTGGCACTTTTTTGTCTGCCTCAAAGTCTAGCACAATGAAATCCACCGGAAAAATAAATTTATCCACATTCACCAACACATCTTCAATCTTCCCGTCTGGATAGGCATGAGATTGGTCAGCAAGTTGTAGAGTCACTGTTGTTGGTCTACATTCATCAACTCTCAATTGCTTAAACACTGATAAAAGCATGAGATTCATGCTAGTCCCCAGATCACAAAGTGCTTTGCCACTGTATTCAGTGCCTATGGAGCATGGAATTGTGAAGCTTCCTGGATCCTTCATCTTCCGTGGTATCTTACTCTAAAGCATTCGGTTGCACTCTCTTGTTAGAACAACTACCTTAAATTCTCTAATTTTTCTTTTCCTTGTCAAGTTATCCTTCAAAATTTTTGCATAATTTGGCATTTACTCTAGAGCTTCTACAAAAGGGATCTTGATATGTAGCTATTTCAGCACTCCTAAGATTTTGCTGAACTGCTTGTCTTGTTTTTTCTTCTGAAACCTTTGAGGAAATGGTGGTGGATGTCTAAATTGTTGTGTTGCAGCAGGTTGTGCAGATTGCTTCTCTTTTGCTCTACTCGACTCTGTTGCTGTTGGTGTTGTAGCTTCCTTACCACCAGGTGCTGGATTATAATTTTGTGCAGATGATGTAACAGAATTATGTTGATTTGCATTCTGAAAAGTGGAAGACTGTGACTTCTTCTCTACTTGAGTGTCTTATTGGCCTTGGTTAGACTCAATTCTTCTGTTTGGTATACCAACTAAACTATCAACCTCCTTTCCATATCTCAAGTTTAACTTTAGAGTGCTCTTTCCCTTCTCTTCTTGGGTTCTCTGTGTTGCTGGGTAAACTGCCCTGAGGTCTGTTGCTTACTGCTGTAGCAAGCTGTCCAATTTGATTTTCCAAGTTTCTCAAAGATGTAGCATGACTTTGGACAACCGCTTCATTCTTTACAATATAATCCTTAATCAAAGCTTTAAGGGAGCTAAGTTGATTATTGTTGATGCTTCTTTGCTTTTGATTTTGTTGATAAAATCCAGGTGATTGAGTAGGTCTGTTCTGTCCACTGAATGCTGTTGCAGGCTGATTCTGATTATTCCATGAAAAGTTCGGATGTTGTCTCCATCCAAGGTTGTAAGTGTTTGAATATAGATTGCTCTGGTTCTGTTTATTGAAGTTGCCTACATAATTGACTGAACCTGGATTCCCAGGACAATTATCGAATAAGTGTCCCTCTTCACAATAAACACAAGAGATCTCAGCGACTTGGTTAACAGTTGTTGGAGCAGTAGTCATAGTCTTTACCATCTTTGTTAATGAAGTTACTGTTAGTAATATGCCCTAAAGGCCAATCAAATGGTGTTTATTTGTTTAGGGAATTATTGTATTTGAATAGCATTTTGATATTTATAAAATGGTAAAGTTATCTACATTCATAAATTAATTTAGTGAATATAGTCCAAGAAGTAAAATAGTTAAGGAACACATTCTCGAGTTTGTCGAGAATATGAAATGTGCATCCTTTGTACTATACTTCTAAAATAGTTCCTAGTGGTGGATTTATGATTAGATATTATAAATTCCTATAAACACTATATGTGTTATGACTCCTTATGGTATGTGATATTAAAATGGATAGTGAGTTTCATATCATTGACATGAGATGTCAAGTCAAACACATAGGTACTTGTTGAGAGAACGAGTTTACTGAACTTGACCAAATATAGTAAGCCATATGGTTTTGAGTGTTAATGGCGTATTATACATTGTGATAGACACTATGTTTAGTAATGGTCTTTAGACCTGAGGCATAACAGATGTCTTATACATAGACATCTCTGATATGTGAAAGCATAATGATTGATTCCTAATCAAGGAAGAGATCTAGCAATAGCTGTCATGGTTGGCTATAAATGGAGACAAGTATATGGCCAATATGGAATTCATCACTTTGTAATATACAAAAAGGATGTCCCTGTGAGATAATATGAATTGGGATGAGAAATCATTGGCCAAGGTGAAATATGTTTGAAGGAGTTCAAATTATATTTTCATGCCAAGTTCATTTGGATTTATTTTGAGATAACGCATAACTGCTTAACATAATAAATCATTAGCCGTGCTTTTCTCTGGACATGGATGATGAAAAGACCAAGACATAGAGATACAATGGGATAGGTTTTATAGATCCAACAATTATTGTTATTTGGATGGTTATGAAATACTGCTAGGTGTCACTCATGACTTGTAGAAGCCTTAAGATTAATATTGGTAAAGCGTATTAACAATGCATCTTAAGATCATTAGAAAAGTTCTATTTGATGACTAAAGAGTTTAGCATCATTCGATGAATAAATAATTATCATTAAAATAGTTCTACTAACTTATAACAAAGAACCTAAAAGGTCACACACCAAATAGAAATGAAAAGGAGTTACTAGAAAATGAGAAGTTAAATTTCATAATTTTAGGAAAATCGATATTTATATTATAATTCATTAAGAATGAATATATATATATATATATCTTAAATATGATTTAAGATAGAAATTTAGATGTTCCATAAATAGTTTAAGGAACAAAATAAATTTCATAATCCTTAATTAAACATTATGTATAATATCAAGCACGTAAAATGACTATTTTGGACATGTTCTGGTTTATATATGATTATGGACTTCTAGACTAATTTTGGATTTAGAATTTTGGGCTTTTATTGGACCTAATATGGATTAAGAGAAAGCATTAGAACATGTCACAAAAGAAGCCCACATTTAACCATTTGATTTGATCAAAATAGGATTAATTAATTAAAGACAAAATTAATTAATTTAGCTATTTATTTATTTGATTAAATAATTTATTGAAGTTATAAGATCACATTCAATAAATATTGGATTAGTGGGTGGGTCTAGCACATGATAATGTTTGGTGCCATTATCGAAGATAATGATGGCTTTATTTGGTAGAATGAATCATCATGAACTAACATTCATGTTTCTTCATTATCTCTCTCATTTCTAAACAAAATTTCGTGATTCCAACTCCTAGAACATTTCTAAGTGTGGAATTACTAGAGGCATCACAATTGGGGTGCTTTAAGGGTCTCAAATCGTGGCAAAACAGAAGTTGTTCGTGCAGAGGTTTATTTTCTGGACAGTGTTCGTAACTTGCTGTTTTCAATCATTTTCTCCTACTTCACACAGTCGTTATTGAAACTACAAGTGAGGTAATTAAACTTCAATCTTTCCTCTTGATTTTCGTTTTTGAATGAAGCCTATCCGAGGTTTCTAGAGCTTCCGCCATCCGTTTTAATTTTACTGCACAAAAGTTGCGTTTTTAGGAACCTCATGGACAAATGTTGTCCTTCAGTTACTTGGGCTGACAATGATGTCAAGGCATCTACGTTATGGACTCTTGTTGTTCCTCTTGCTGCAGCTTGTCTGGTTGATGGCCAATGATAGTTATTGTTGGCTATCCTCTCCAAAATTTCATAAGCCTCATCGTAATACTTAGATAACAAGGCCCAATTTGCTGAAGCGTCCACCATCAATCCAGTGCTTTGGTTGAGACCATTATAGAAAGTTTCCAACTGTATGCAGCAAGGAATACCATGATAAGGACATCTTCTGAGTAACTCCTTAAATCTTTCCCATGCATCATACAAGCTCTCATCTTCAAGTTGATGTAAAAATGTAATCCCATTCCTCAATTTTGTATTCTTGGTTGGCGGGAAGTATTTCATCAAAATTTTATCAGCCAAGTCATTCGATGTAGTGATAGAATCTGGTGGTAGAGAATTCAACCATGCTCTTGCTCGATCGCTCAAAGAAATTGGGAAAAGTCTGAGTCTCAATGCTTCCTGCGATGCTCCAGCAATCTTGAAAGCATCACTCACTTCCAAAAATAGCTTAAGATGTAGATGAGGATCTTCTGATGGCATTCCATTAAATTATCCCACTGTTTGTGGCATCTGAAACATCACTGGTTTGATCTCAAAATTGTCAGCTTGAACGTCTGGTCTAACTATTCCCGGATGTATGGCTTGAGGAGTCAACACTACGTAGTCTCAAATGGCTCTATCTCTATCATTCGCCATGTGAATAATGTTGTTGTTCCCTGATTGCCTTTGAACACATTGTCCATTCAGACCTTCATGAACATTGATTGGTTGTATCCCCTCACAAATCACAATGAACAATCAATCCCCGGCAACGGCGGCAAAAACTTATTGGTGTATAAATACTAATGTTATTGGTGTCAATGTACAAGTGTACACAACAAGTAATAAAGTAATGAGTACTCAAGATCGTCTCCACAGGGATTGATGTTATCAGATTTGCTACAACAATCTTAACAGTGCAGATTTTGTGCTAAAATAAAATAAACAATTAATGAAACTAATGTACTAATTAAAATAGAAACGCAATAAATAAAATACAACAAAGTAAACTATCACGTCGAGCTTAAGGATAAAACTAATGGGAATATATAGTAGTTGAGTAAAACTCTCCTAATAGTCTTGACTATTTTCTAATGGATGGCTCGGTTGCTGCAGTATTTGCTACAGCATTGGGCAGAATCCTTATGTATCCTCAACCGTCGCATGTTGGATATCTTATATCTATATGCAACCTAATAATGATCAGTTGTTATTCCAACATAAGATATAACATTGCACGCTTAGGTTCTATTTACCCTACAAGGTGAATCCCTATGTCTAGTTCATCACTGATTTTAGATTGAGCATGGTCCTTTTGAAATAAGTTAAACTGAATCCAGGAAACTCAATCTAAAACCAAGTATTGCTCTGATATGCTCCACTAAGATAGGCCCTTTTACGGCTCTCTCCTAACTTGTATTATTAAATCGGTGATCAACCGAAATAATGAATAAAAATAAATACTATCAAAACAAATTGCTACAGCAAACATTCAGCAACACATATGTTCAGTCAATAAACCATCAAGATTGTTTATCACTCAACCACAAATAAATTTAGTTCATGGTTTGCAAAAGAAAATAAAGAACAAAGTTTCAGCCATGAAACACATCCCCATGAGTAAATAGAAAATACAAAAACAAGAGAAGAATAAAAATGATTGAGCTCCCAATTGATTTCTACAAATTCTCCTCTTGTGCAACCCTTAATCTCTCCCTTGAATCTTGTTTTTCTTTTGTTTCTTTGTGTTTTTCTCCTTGGGTGACGACTCTCCTTATTCCTTATGATGTGTGCTTATTTTATAGTTGAAAATTAGGGTAAACGGAAGCCTATGGCACGCATAAGTCAGATTAGGAAATTGTAGATTGCAATTTTGCAGTTATCCCGCGCAGAATTTTCTCTGTCGTTGTTCCATGATTGCTACAGCAACGGCTACAGCCACTGTACTGTTCCAGATTTGTTTCAATTCTTTTGTAGCTAAGTTATTCCTTATTTTTCCAAGCCTATTGCATCAACATTCCTTCCATGAATTATACGCTTCTGAAAACCTACAATCATGCACACAATTTGAGCACAAATTACTTTAAATCAATCAAAACTTATTAAGATTGATTAAAATGATTATTTATACAAAAATGCAACAAAAATGCATTAGAAACACATAATTTACTCTCTAAGTAGTATTGATTTAAGTTTAAAAGTGTCATGATAATTCTCATTTCATAGAGTTATCAAATATGCTTAACCCTTCAATCATTCCATCCCAATTTTGGGAAAAGTATACAGAATATTTCAAGACTGCCAATGGAGAATTGTTTCATACAGATTTGATTACCAAAAAACCCATTGGTATTCAATTCTTTCCAGGATATGTCCTTTGGACCAAGCTTGTTGGGTCCAATCTTCCTGACAAAGACCTTTTAATCGGGTTTGATGTCCTTCACCTGGTTAAAAAACTCCATATAACAGCTTCAGGAATCCGTTATAAACAGATGTTTCAACCTTATACAGATTTCCTGAAATTGTTCTCCATCTCAAACTCTCCTCCTTCATATGATCCTCTCAAATCAAGTTTCCTTATTCACTGTCCATAAAGTCATAGTCAATTTCTACATCCTGCCCCTCTTTGGAAAAATGAAAACTTCTTCATTAAGCTCCCTTTTAAGCTTAACGAAGACATTAACCTAAGCAAGGCTACCCATCTAGGAATGACTCCATCTGACCTGAAACTAGCCCAAGAAGAATGTTTCCAGTTGCTAAAACAAGGCCTTATTGAGCCCATAGATTCATAATAGGCTTGTCAAGCCTTTTATGTGGAAAAAAGGTCTGAAATAGTTAGAGGCAAAAAACGTCTTGTTATTGATTACCAGCCTCTTAACTATTTTCTCAGAGACAATAAAGCAGGTTTCTAGCAATTAGGAATCCACCCTGATGACAGACTTCAAACAACCTTTTGCACACCAAATGCCCACTACCAATGGAAAGTCATGTCATTTGGTCTTAAGGCAGCCCCCTCCATTTTCCAAAAGGCCATGGTCAAGATCTTTGAACCAATCCTTCATCATGCACTTATCTATATAGATGACGTGCTATTATTCTCCAAAGATCATGATTCCCATCAACAATTACTTTCTAACTTTCTTGAGATAATGGAAACATATGGTATAATGTTGTTTGACAAAAAGAGTATCCTTGGCCAAAATACTATTACCTTTCTTGGCATGACTCTAAAAGCGGACACTATAGTCCTGGACCACACATAGCCCAGGAATTCATTCATTTCCCAGATGAACATTTGTCAAAAAAGCAGATTCAACAAATTCCTTGGTATTATTAATTACCTTCGAGAATTCTTTCCACATGTCGCAGTTCATACCAGCCAGCTTTCAAAGATGCGCAGAAAATTAGCCCCCACCTTGGGACCCCTTTTAAACTGCTGCCATCCAACATCTCAAAAACATCACCCAGCATCCTCCTCCTTTGAGAATTCCCACTGATGATCAACGAATTCTGCAGACTGATGTGAGTAATGAATACTGGGGGGCCATTCTTTTATAAAAACATGATGGTAAAGAATCTTATTGTGCCCATGCAAGCGGACAATTCAAAGAGTCATAAAAACACTACCATGTGATCTACAAAGAAATACTAGCCGTTAAATATAGAATTCAAAATTTTAAATTTCATCTTATTGACCATAATTTCCTTATCAGATTAGACAATTCTTCTTTTCCAAAATTCCTTGAATTAAAAAATAAGGTCCTTCCAAACAAGCACCTCCTCCGACTCAAGACTTGGTTATCAAAGTATGACTTCACAGTCCAGCATATAAAAGGTGACCAGAACCTCATCTTTGATCTCTTGTCCAGACCTTCATCTTCATTCCTAAGAGTCTCTTTTCCTTCAATCCCAGTCATATTTATGGTTTTTCTCTTCTCAACACAGCTTTTACAAAAAATCTCTTCCTTGTAATCTCACTTTCTCCAGTCCTTATCATATCCAAGATTTTGCAAAGACGTTTATTTTTTGATATTTTATGAATATCTATCGCACCCAGATAACTGGATTCCCAAGCTTTCATCCGGATCACCTCTTCTTTACAGGCCTAAAAATCAATCCTTCCAGGGATTTCACAGAAGACAAATTGTGGTACATATGGTGTCTCACTGTCTTAGATGCCACCAAATTAGTCTTTCCTATATATCCATTGTTTCAGTGTCTCACAGATCCAGCCCAGGCTCACTCTCTCACATGGACTCTTTTTGAATGGTTCTCTCCTCTCTCCTGGTGGAGAAAACAACTTGATTTCATCATCAAGCATCATTATATCAATCTCCTCCCTGACCAAGAAGGAGAACAGTTTACCTCAATCTTCATTGTCCATCGTCCTTATTTCCAACGTCCTGTTACTAAACTCTTTTGGACTTAGGACCAAGCTTATGAATGGAAGACTGTTCCTCATAATTTTCCCCTGGATCATAACCCAAACCTTGTCTCTGCCCTGAAACAATACCTCTTTGAACTGAACAATGTCCGGTCCTCTCCTACTGACATCCAACACACCTCTCTTAGACCACAACATGAACTCATAAAGGTCCCAACCACCAGCTCACCATCATCTAGTAATCATTCTCCTTCTGGAATTTTGATCAAAGAAGAAAAGCCTGATTTCACGAATATTTTTTAATATCCTCCTTAATATATTCAAAACCAAGTAGTTTAGCATTAAGTGTTGAGATTAAGACATACTTGCAGGAAAGCGCATCTGCAACAATGTTTACGAATGACATATGGAAATATCTCAATGAATTCTACCCATCGAGCATGTTTCTTGTTCAGCTTGTGTTGGTCTTTAAGGTGTTTCAAGAACTCATGATCGGTGTGAATCACGAACTCCTTAGGCCATAGGTGGTGGTACCACGTTTCTAATGCTCAAACCAACTCATACAATTCCTTATCGTAAGTAAGGTAGTTTAAGGCTACCCCAGTCAACTTTTCACTAAAGTAAGCAATTGGTCGTCTTTACTGCATTAGGATTGCACCAATACCAATACCTAAGGCATCGCATTCAATTTCAAATATTTTATTAAAGATAGGTAAAGACAATAAAGGAGCATTGGTCAATTTTTGCTTGATTATTTGAAATGTCTTCTCCTGCGCTTCTCCTCACTTGAGTCCAACATTTTTTTTATTACTTCAGTAAGCGGTGCGGCTAATGTGCTAAAGTCTTTCACAAATCGTCGATAAAAACTAGCAAGCCCATGAAAGCTTCTCATATTACTTACACTTGTGGGACTCGGCCACTCTTGGATTGCACGTACTATTTACTCATCAACTTGTATACCTGTGCACTCACAACAAATCCTAGAAACACAAGTTTGTCGGTGCAAAAAGTACACTTCTTCAGGTTAGCAAACAACTTTTCTTTTCTAAGAACATCTAAAACATATTTCAAATGTACTTCATAATCGTTTATATTTTTGCTATAAATGAGGATATCATCGAAATAAACAACAACAAACTTGCCACTAAAAGCTCGCAAGACATAATTCATAAGTCTCATAAAAGTGCTCAGGGCATTAGTTAGACCAAAAGGCATGACTAACCATTCATACAAACCATATTTTGTTTTAAAAGCAGTTTTCCATTCATCTCCTTCTTTCATTCTAAGATGATGATATCCACTTTTTAAATCAATTTTGGAAAATACACAAGACCCATGTAATTCATCAAGCATGTCATCTAGCCTAGGAATGGGATGTCGATACTCTACCGTTATGTTGTTGATGGCTCGACAGTCAACACACATCCTCCATGTCCCATCCTTCTTAGGAACTAATAAAACGGGAACTGCACATGGACTCACGCTTTCTCTCATGTATCCTTTTCCCATCAATTCATTAACCTGCCTTTGAAGTTCCTTGGTCTCCTCCGGATTGCTCCTATAGGCTGGTCTATTTGGAATGGCTGCACCGAGCACAAAATTAATCTGATGCTCAATCCCTCGGATTGGAGGTAAACCATGTGGTGTTTCCTCAGGAAAGAGATCATCATACTCCTGCAAAAGAGAAATAATAGAACTAGGCAAAGTAGGGTCAAATTCGTTAGTGTTTAAAAATGCCTCTTTGTACAAAAGTACAATCATCGGCTGATGTGAAAACAATGCTTTTTTTTTTATCTCACTCACTCTCGCATAGAAATTCTTTTATTTTCCATATAATTTTCGCTCAATGGCCGTATTTTTCATTGGTTTTTCTCTCAGATTTTCCTCGACCTCTTTGTGAATTTCACTTTCTTTTTCTCCCTTTTTCTTTTCCCCACTCTCTCTCTATAGGCTCACTTAGTCTCAATAAACCTACTTTGGTGCAATGGAACAAGAGTGATGCTGAGTTGATTAAATAAAAATGAATATTTGTTGGTGAAGCCATCATTTTTCACACGTTTGTCGAAATTGCCAAGGTCGCCCAAGTAACAAGTGTCCAGCCTGCATTGACACTACATCACAAAGCACCTTATCTTCATACTTACCAATCCGAAAAGTCACTCGTACCTGCTTGTTCACTTTCATCTCTCCACTGTTATTTAACCACTGTAGTTTGTATGACTGTGGTTGATTAAGTGTCGGAAGCCCTAACTTCTCTACCATGATAGTACTAACAACATTAGTACAACTTCCTCTATCAATAATCATACTACATACTTTGTCTTGAACATAGCACCTAGTATGGAAAATTTTTTCCCGTTGCGTTGCTTCGTCTTCATTTACTTGCACACTCAAAGCTCTCCTCGCTACTAAAGTCAATTCCCCAGGGGCTATATACTCTTCATCTTCGACATCCTCTAATGGTGGTATCTCATTCTCTTCCATCTCATCTTCAGTTACAATCTCACCGTTGTCCTGCAACACCATAACTCTTTTATTCACACATTCACTTGCGATATGCCCCTGCGTCGACATTTAAAATATTTAATGTCACGATTTCTAATAGTAGGAGTCACGATGTTACCTTGTGTATTGTGCTTGGAGGGCTTGGATCTTAGTTTAGGTGTAGTAGATGCTTGTGGCCTCTTGTCTCGTTTCACATAGGCGGCTTCCAAGGAGTGGAACTCGAGCTTGGGGCTGCACGAATGTTACCCCTCCTCTTGAGTTGCTGCTCAATCTTGATGGCTTTGTGGACCATCTCCTCAATCTCCATATAATATTGCAACTCAACCTTATCTGCAATCTCCCAATTAAGTCCATTTAAGAATGGTGCCATGGTAGCTTCTCTATCCTCCTCTACATTTGCTCTAATCATGGCAATCTCCATTTGTTTATAATAAAACGCTTCGGATACTCTGTGTAAGACGTTGTAATTTTTTGTACAAGTCTCGATAATAGTGGTTACGTACAAAACGCCTTCTCATCAATGATTTCATTTCATTCCATGTCTCAATTGGATGTTCCCTATTTCGCCTCCTGCTTATAATAAGCTGATCCCACCAAGTAATAACATAGTCAGAAAACTCAATCACAACTAATTTTACTTTTTTTGCCTTTGAATAATTGTGGCAGTCAAATATGAACTCCATTTTCTTTTCCCATTCATGGTATGCTTCTGGGTCAGATTTTCCTTGAAAAGATGGAATCTTCATCTTTATGCCACTTAATCCATCATCTCTATTCATAGCTTTCCTACGTTGTCCATCTCTCCTATAGCTACCCACTGAGTCCTCTCATTCATCATACCCATCCCTATAATAGTCATCAATCTCTCCTCTAGTCGGAGCTCTTTCTGTCCTATGTGCTTAGGGAACAAATTATGGCTGCCTTGGCCGTGTGTTCTCCACCTGATCCAAACGCTCGTGGATGAGCTCTAATTCAACCCTCATCATCCTTTTCATCTCCCCCATCAATGCTTGAATTTGTAAATTCTGAGTAGTTGCGGATTGATCCTCTTCATTTGTGTTTCGTTCTAGGTTGTGAGACATAGCTATTATCTGCAAAAGAACATTGGAAATAATGTGGAAGGACCTCACCTTACTCCCTTACGTGTTTCACTCAAGAAAAATGACTCACTCAATTCCACTCGTGTTTCACTCAAATTATGGGCTTTTACCCTCTAATACGCTCACACTCTCTTGCCTTTTTCTACTCTTAATAATCCTCACTCAGTTCTTATCAAACTAATCAAACCAATATCAAGATTTCAGCAGCAATTCATAAAGATGACAACTAAGGAGAATTTAATTTCAAGAGTAAGAAGGCAATATGTACGAAAGTTGAGTTTTGATTTTGGGCAAAATTTTCACCGATGGGGTAAGACTTGTTTTAGACTTCCAAGACACAAATAATGAAAAAACATTGAAAGATTTTAGGGACGATAAGTTCCCTTTGCCAAAAATCCAATCCTTATTTGTTCAAATCCAAAATGCTAAGGTCTTCTTAAAATTTGACCTTAAGGCAAGTTTCTGAGATTCTTTTTTTTTAAGGAAAATGAATAGGTAAAACTTGTGGATTTAAGGAGAATTAAACCAAAAATATGCAAAACTGATTTTAAAAGGAAACCCTAAAATACTATTCACGCGACACTGTTTACTTAGAACTGTTCATGCTACGTTGTTCACGCAAATATTGTTCATGAAAACATTGGAGCCTAGGCTTTAATACCAAATGATACTAACCCCGTCAAGAACTGGCGCGACCCTAATTAATTTAGTTCCCAAGATCGAATCTAAATCAGGAATGGAATGGAACCTAGACCCAATGCTTATTGAAAGCACGAACCTTGGTATGTAAAGACGCCATAATCATCTATGGATGGTCTGATTGATAAGTCAAGAGCTGAATGCCACAGAAATCTGATAAGTTCAAAGAGTTCGTAAAGAACCAAAGAGAATTAACTCTCTCACCAATTGCATCAAAAAAACTTCTTTCATGTTTATTGAATACGAGTACTTTATATAGGGTTTGTTACAAGAATTTTTGGAAATAAATCCTAACCTAAAAATCAAATCTGAATATGAATTTTTCCTAATATGAAATAATCTAAATCAAATCAGAATCCTAATCTAAGTAAATAGGAAAGAGTTTAAACCAAATCAGAATCTTAATCTAAGTAAATAGGAAAGAATGTAAACCAAATCAGAATCCTAATCTAAGTAAATAGAAAACAATATAAATCAAATCAGGATCCTAATTAGCTTAAATGCCTTATATCAATTAAATGAAAACTAGGCAATTAAAATGGAAATAACTGATTTGTTTCCCTAATAGCCTCCTCAAGAAACAGGAAAGTATCTGGAAAAGGAAAATAATATATTTTTCTTCCATAATGTGCAAGCCAACACCCTATTTCATGGAAGTGACTTTTTGGAAACTTCAAGAGCCTGAATCATACATTTATCATGTGCGATTCTTTCAATGGATCTCCACGAATTTGATTGAGCCCAAGTTACTTAAATCAATCCATTAAGCGCTTCTTTGAATTTCTTTGCTCCAGCTCTTGTAACGGGTTCGACGGAAACTTGAATAAGATCTGAATATGCCTCAACCCATGTGCTTGTGATAGTTTTATCTTTAATCTCATCAAGGAATATTGACGAAGTGTTCATCATTACAAAATTTTCTTATTACATTAATTTTGTTAAGTATCATTTGCTTTGATGCATCTCCAAAAATGAAATTGATTACATACATTGGTACTTGAAGCTTTGTCTTAGAGTACAAGATGCATGAAGTGTCTAACCAAACCAAACCACTGATCATCTGATCCAAATTAAACTGATTTATTTTAGTTCAAATCAATTTGGTTTTATAGTTTAATTTGTATTTGGTTGAACATGTCATGAACCAATTCGTTCCAATTCTATTTCAATTCTTAGCCAAATAAGATCCACTTTATATCTATTTGATCTAGTCTTTTAAGTTGAATACATAGATATATTAGGTTTATCTCCCCTATAACAAGTGGTATCAGAGCTAAACTCTAATAGGTAGAATATGATGGTAGAGCAACTCAAGTGTGTCAACTTCTTCATTGCCGGTGGCTTTGTCTAAGAGAAGATTTCTTATGTCCTACATTAGTTATTTCACATGTATTTATAAGTAGAATAGTTCCTTCTACCCAAAGTACTAGTGTTTTGAGTTGCAACCGACACTTTATAGAAATAATAGCTTGGTTCGATTGAAAATAATCTTTTCTATGATCAGATTGGTACTTTGGATTTAGATACTACAAAGCAATGAGTTGGTTATTGGTGTTACAATTATTAGTTCATAATGCAGCACAAGTGGAGGTCCAAACCGACTGTTGTTGAAGAATCAGAGGACAAGTTGTGGTGGTTGTTTGGACTCAAATAATATGAAGTAATGAGTTGGTTATTAGTGCTATAGTTATTAGCTCATATTACAAGACGATTGGAGGTCCAAACCAACTGATGTTGAAGAATCAGAGGATAAGTAGTGGTTAGGGTGAAATGTTACTCGAACTCAAAGCTAACTGGTTTTTATTTTACGTTTTTGACAGCTCATCTTTGTCTTAATAGAGCCTTTCAATGACATATTTTGGACCTCTTTCTAATTTCTTAGAAAAAGTTAGCCACGTTTAGGTATAAGATATTATCATCACCACCTGGACAACTAGACATCCAACCCATTATTGTAAGAGCAGAGCTCTACATTTCTTTTGGAAACCTAACTATTCTATGGAGAATCTCATTGTTATTACTTAAAGGGGAAATTTTTGTATCTAGCCTAACAATCTATCGAAACTACTACAAATGAAAAACATCGTAACATACTAACATGTAGTCACTAATATAACACAACACTATTAACAAACAGATCTATGACCCATTAACTTTAGATGGAGTCAAAATTAATCTATTACCCAATGACTTTATTGAATCAACATCAGGCGGTGAAAGAATCGTCGTATGCTTGAGAAGATAGATTATTACGAGCCATACTTGGACCAGAAAAAAAAAATTGGTTTGAGGTTATGAGTAGAATTTGAGAATTTGAGATTTTGATTCCTGTAGTTTTTAAATCATCGCAATACATACTCATTAATACAACACAACAGTGCAACACAATATTCCAATCAAAAATAGAAAATTACCCAATTATCTATAAACACAACACAATATAACACTATCACCAGATCTAAACAAACAAATCTAATGACCTAGTGACTTTATCTAGTAAAAGAAAAAATTTGGTTCGAGGCTCTGAATAGATTTTAAGAATTTTTTATGGCTCTAGTAACATTTGATGTTGAAATCTAAATTCCTCACTCCATCGGATATCAATTCACGTAATGATTCTCTGAAAAAAAGAAAAAAAAAAGAAAATCATGTAATGATATTGAAATAAATTTGTTTATGTAAATATAGATACAAGAAGTATTAGGGAAGTAGTAATAAAAGAAACATAACGATGTAAAACAAAATAGAGCCTATTTGATATTTCATTCAAGTATTTCCGTATGTTACAAACAGAACCTTGGCATCCTATTTATAATAGATATTGACCAATCATCCCTTGCCACGTTCTTTAGTGATTTTACGTTGCTAATATGACTTGTTTGAGGGCTAATGCGTCGGAATACAATTTTGACTTGCTCTATATTGCACCCATTAAAGCTAACTAGCTAATCATAAGAAGTAGTAGTCACCAAGAAGCTAACTATCAATCCTCTGCTCGCCAAATTGGCCTCATGCTTTTAAGCTAATCAAGCCTAACTCTTGTTTGGGTAGTGGATAGACATTGAATTTAGACATTTCATAACTTTTTAAACATATACAATGACTATTTGTACAAGCTAACGACAAGTTGACTTTAACTTAGTTGATAGAGCAGTTGTCATGCGAACCCTATAGTAAAACTCCGAGACCTACATTTAATTTAAAGCTCAATAAAAAACCTCAACCTAATGTTTAAGATGAGAAAGTGAGTGATAAGTCAAGTTTAGAATACCGCAAGAATGCAAATTCTTGATATGCTCACCAGTCCTCAAAAGAACCAAAGAAAAAAAATTATCTTTTAAATTCAAATAACATTAATCTCCAAAATTATCATTTACATACCCAAGATTCTAAATATATATATTGGAATCATTGGAACAACCCTCCTAGCATAGGTTTGTCAAATGATGCTTCAAAAATCTTTCCTAACCCATCATTATTAATGCTAGTCATGGACAACCTTAATGCTAGCCTATCATAATTAATGCTAGCCAACCATAATTGATGATAGATTTACCTAACACATTGACAAACTTGAAACATAGCAAGTAAATGAAGTTGAATAAACAAAGGGAGGGTCAGAATTCCTAAGCTTGAACAAGCTGCAATAAATTGGTTCTAATGTCTTCTAGAGAACAATAAACCCAACTCATTTTTGTTCTCGCCATATATGCATTTGACCCAAATTGTATATTTGGTCGTCCAATAGCTTGAATAATGCTCAGAATACCTTGTCTTCTCTTCAAGGCCAATTTATCATATTTTGCATTTTGAATTGCTTTTCAGTCCACATTTTCTCAATTAACCCAATTAAAGCAGCTTACATCTTTTTGGCTCTAGCTCTTATAATTGGGCTTCCATGAATGTGCAAATAATCATTTTAAGCTTTAATAGTATTCCCTTGAAAGTTCTCATCATTTCTTCTCTCCTCAAAAAGATTTCGCCTCAAATCTTCACCTACATTGAAAGGACAAAGGTCAGAAACATTAAAATTTGCATTCACATTATACTCACCGAGAAGATCCATATTGTCTACATTGTCATTAGTCCATACAACCACTATAAAAGGATCATCCCCTCTTGGAAGCAACTTGGAACATCATTGTGGTGGGAACCTCTCATTTCTCACGTGTACTTAAAACCAATCTCCAAGCTGAAAAACCATTTGCTTACATCCTTTATTGGCTTGAGTACTATATTGTTCAATCTTCTTTTATAATTGTTATTGTGCCTTCTCACAGTCAGGGGCAGAGTACGTGGCGTTGTTAGACCAGAACGACAACAGTTAAAACTGTTCTTTGGACCAGTAGTCCGCAAGTTCGGGTTTCCAGCCGATATACCCTAATCCTTTAAATATCAAACCAGTGGGAGAAAACCACTACCCATGATCCCACCCAAGGACAAGTCATTCTCTAAACTCTTGATGAGGGTGAACGTTGTGAGTGAATAGTTTTGGAAAACTGGTTTGAAAACAAATCAGGACTTTTCTGATGAACATGATCCTTACTTGAAGGCAAGTGCAGAGCATACTCAGTATAGAGATAGAGATGAAACACTCTTAGAATAATGGCTTAAGTGTTAACTTGCTTCCTAGAAGAAGAAGAGAGTTTAAAGAGACATCGGAAGGTTATGAACAAACATTCAAATGTTTAGTGAAGATGTTTTGCCTAATACAAGGGCTTAAGGGCTCTTATATAGAGCTTTAGAAACCAAAAGATAAGACAAGACCCTTATCTTTGATAGCAAATGACAAAATACATAAAGTGAAAGCATAAAAAAAGTTCACACGTGAAAATTATAAAAACACATTTTAGATAGGACAGGGCCCCTATCAACTTTTATTAAAGCCAAAATCCACGGAAATCTATTGTAGCCATGTGAAAAATCTAAAAGCTTTATGGAGTGGAGGGAAATCTGGATGGAGATATGTCTCCTGTCACTTTCTCATATTGCTTTCGAGCTTTGTAAATTTGTCAGTAGGTTATCCAATCTTCAACAAGCTCATCTTTTTCTACGGCAGTCGTGATTGGCTGAGAGATCGGCTCAGTAGGTAAACATAAAGACTCTTGAGATGGGAAAAGTGAGTGAAAGTCTTCCCAAGGGTCTTGAGCATCTTGAAAAAGAATATTCGTGTAATCAGGGCGTTCTTCTCTGACGAGAATACCCCTCGAACCTGAGCTTGATCTTGGAGTATTTTCTTGGGATTGTGGTAGAACCTCAAGTGAGTGAGATGGTCCTATGGATGTGTGGCAAATGTTTGTTAGGACCGGTTGGGTGTTATTGAGTTCTAGGAGATAGGTTTTCAGGGCCGAGATGATGGTTGGATCATGGTTGAGAGGAAATGGATATGGGAATGTTTTCCATTTATATGCCATGTCTTGTGTCCAGTAGTCTCTAGTGGTTGGGTGTTGAAAATATGGTCTATGAATGATGAAAACTGAAGTAAACTGATTTGTTTCTTGGTCAGGAAGCCTATTTAGCTAGAGATTGGTTGAGATGTTTTAGAGTTGTTTACGCCACCATGTTAATGGCGAAAACCATTCAAGTAATGTCCAGAGAATGGATGGAAAATGAAGTGGTTGAGTTCTGTAGACATTCATGAATTACCGAAAAAGGAATTTTCTAGCAAAATCTTGAATTTGGAAGGTTGAACTAAAAGAGAGATTAAGAGGAAAAGTCTTTTAGGTTAAAGCTTTGAAAGGAAGAGAACGGTTAATGGCTATAATGGGTATGGCCTGGATGGAAGTGATAAGGGTAGGCTTATTTATAGATGGACAGGTGAGGGATCAGATTTTTATCACCTTTTATGTGTTGGATTGTGAAGTCATACTAGGCGAACTAAGACTTTAAACTGAGCAATTGCTTGTCTGGAAGCAATTTATTTTTGAAGTCAAGGATCTTCGGGAAAGAGAAGTTGTCCATTTTGATAAGGAAGTTGTGGCTAATCAGATGGAATTCAAATTTCTTGGTTCCATTCTTGACTGCTAAAATCTCCTTGTAAATTACATGATAATTCTTTTCTGCATCCTTGAACTGTCCACTTGCATGAGTGCAATAGGATTCTGTTACTCCAATTTTTTCTAAAAGAATGGCACTCCAGTATTCATCACTGGCGTCTATCTGGAGAATTCTTTGTCCAGCTGTAGGAATCTTGAGTGGTGGTGGTGACTGTGAAATCTTTTTGAGCTTTTGAATAGTTGTTGTCTGCTTAGGGCCCCACTGTGGGGGTTGTTTCTTTAGCATGCATGACAATTTACTGGTGTGGACCGCAACTTTGGGAATAAAGTCTCTCAAATAATTCACGATTCCAAGGAATTGTTGAATTTGCTTTTTATTGAGATATGTGTTTGGGAACTTTGTCAATTCTTGTGCAATATGTGGTCCAGGATGGTAGTGACCATCTTTTAACGCCATTCCTAAAAAGTCAATAGATTCCTTTCTAATGCTGCTTTTCTTTTTTGAAAGCATTATGCCATGTGATTATACAACGTCAAAGAAATCTGAAAGTAATTTTCGGTGGGTCTGGTGGTTGGTGGAAAACAACAAGATGTCATCGATATACACTAGACCATGATGGAGGATGAGAGAGAATATTTTTACCATTGCTTTTTAGAACATGGAAGGAGCAACTTTGAGACCAAAGGGCATGACTGTCCATTGACAATGGGCATTGGGAATATAGAAGGTTGTTTTGGGTCTATCAGAGGGAGAAATGCCAAGTTGCCAAAAACCAGCTTTAAGATCGAATTTTGAGAAAATTTTGGCATCTTGAAGATGGACAAATAAGGACTGAATTTTTAGAAGAGGAAAATTTTCATCTCTGAGAAAAGCATTAAGAGGCTGATAATCAATTACCAATCTTTTTTTTTCTCGGACTAATTCAGACATTTTTTCAATATAAAAGGCTTGACACGCCCAATCTGAAGTTGTTAACTCAATGAGACCTTGCCTAAGCAATTGATCACATTCTTGTTTAGCTAAAAGAAGGTTAGAAGGTGGCATTCCCGGATGAGTTTCTTTTGTTGGATTGATATCTTTATTTAACTTGAATGGCAGTTTAATGAAGAACTTGTCATTTTTCCAAAGAGGGAAAGGATGACTGAACTGAGAATCATCTTCAGGACAGAACTAAAGAAATTTATGAGTGATTGGGACTGTATCTGAGAGAGTATATAGATGAAGAATATTTGTATAAGGCAAAAACATTTGTTTGAACTTGATGCCAGTTTCTTACTAGATGTAGGATATCAAATCCTATGAGAAGATCTTTGTCTGGTAAATCTGAACCAACAATTTTTTGCCATATGATACAGTTTGGAAAAAACTGAATCCGAATGGGTTTTTTGGTAAACATTGATGTTTTGAAGATTTCACCATTGGCTGCTTTGAAGAACTCAGTATGTTTTTCCCAACAAGAGGAAGGAAGAACTATGCGATTGAGCATACTGTGTTGTGCACCAATATTATCTGTTGACTCTGTGAGGATGAATGTTGTATGATCATCGTATTCTGTCTGTTCAGAGAAATTGGACTCAACATCATAATGATCAGAAAGCAATGAAGATTTTTCTAGGTGTTGAATGAGACGAACAACTTTAGCAGACTTGTTTGGATAATTTTGGGCAAAGTGACCGTGATTTTATCAATCAGACCATCCATAGTTGATTGTGGCGTCTTCACATACCAAGGTTCGTGCTTTTATTAAGAATTGGGTCGAGGTTCCATTCAATTCCTGATTTAGATTTGATCTTGTGGACTAAATTGATTAGGGTGGCATCAGTTCTTGAAGGGGTTCATATCATTGACTTGTGTAGTATTCTTGGAATTTGATATGGGGGTTTAGACAATTATACCACTAGAAAAGAGCTTGATTTTAATGATTTTCATCATTTGGATGGCATATGGAACATTTGTAAGCGTCGTGATCTTTCTGATGACCTTTGTTCTTTGTTCTTTTAGTCTCAGCTTTTACCATTCTAGGTTCGCATACTTAATAACATACTCCAACACATGGTCATACCTAGACAGGGTCATAGTGATGAGGTAACTAGGCTTTATGTCAGTTTATTAGATTCCCTCATCCGAAGCCGGGACATGAGCTTGTCATACACTATCCTGCGTCATATGTTGTCCACAACCGCAGTGACTAACCGGTCCCTTCCTTATGGCATCATTACTAGGATTTTAAGGCACTTTAATGTACCTCTCACTGAACCTATTTATGTCGAGACCTGAAAGCTAGGTAAAGAGATCATTTCTACGATGGGAATTTTTAAGAAATGTGGGAAGTGGGTGAAGACACCATCTTCTAAGAATGCAGACCCTTTGGTTGCCCCGGATGATAACCGAATGCTTAATGATATCTATTCTGAGGATGAGTTACCTAATTTCCAACTCGAAGCTAGACCTCGTGCCCCTCGCCGAGCTGCAGCGGCCCAATCTCAGGGTAAGGAGACAGCCGAGCCAGTTGAGCATCCTGAGGAACCTTCCGTTTCTGAGGACTGCATCCAGTAGCTCTTCAACAAAATGGATACTCTCTCCATGCAGCAGCTCCAATCCCAATTTCAGACATTTCAGCTGCAGATTCTAGATCAGCAGCAGGAATTCCTTGTTGGTTAGCGACGCATCCTTGATTACCTTGGTTTCTATCCTGGCAATTCTTCCTCGTAGCCCACATCTTAGTTTCTACATTGATGTTTTTCGCACATACATTACTCATCTCATTTGTTTTATATTTTGGATGATATCTTGCAGCTTTTGTGATGATGTGTTGGTTATTTGAACTTTGTTTGTGATTGTGTTGATTTTGATGATATGTTAGTGTTTTTGCTTGTGATTGTGATGATTTTGCTGGTATATTGCTTCTCTGGTTGGACAATTGGTGAATATGGAGTTTGGTTGATAAATCGAAGTTACTATAGAAGTGTTTTAACTACATTTGTTTTTGAGGATATGTTCATTTTTAAGGGGAGATTATGCCAAAATTTTCGCACATGATGGGTAATATCCACAATTCTCTCTTTAATCTTTTCACGTTTATTTCTTTTCTATGATGAAGGGGGAGATAAATTATATATGATACTGTTGAATAAATTCATTTTTGGTTAAAAATTGATTGGCCATATAGTTAGGGGAAGCTCATATTTAGGAGGAGTAAAATTGTAAAAATATTCTCTTGTAAAGTTTGTCATCATCAAAAAGGGGAAGATTTTTAACATCAATATCTCTTTGATCATGATTTTGATGATAACAAACTTGATTAAAATTGATTAAGTCTTTAAAAGCTCAAATGTTTTTCATACATTTTAAATAACTCACTATTTTGAAATAGTAAAGGTTTGTACTTAAATGAAAAATGATTTAACAAAAGTTGTTTTTCAAATTCATGTCCTTATTAAAATACCTTTTGGATACTATCGGTGATCCAATAGTATGATAACAGCTAACCGACATCGAATAGAATTAAATATTGGCCCCTGGACACTGTCGATAATCCGACTTCATGATAACGGCTAACCGACATCGAACAGAATTGAAGTTTAACCTATGTACACTAACAGTAAATCGACTTCTTGAAAACAGTAAGCCGACATTTTCTTTACAGGTCACTGGACGATAACGGCGATCTAAAATTTCAATAACGGTGATCCGATAATTTAAAAATTTGTCCAACGGTCACTTGCTCAAGCCAAAACGGCGATCCGACTTCAAGCAGAAAGTCAATAACGACTATTTTTGAGCTCCAACTATAAATAAGCTTAATCAAATTCAAAAAAAAAGGGTTGATCACAACGTTATCATTGAGCTTATAAATGAGAATACAACATTCATTGAGCTTTAAATTCATTCTTATTTCATTTATTCACACATTGAACTTAGATTTGTAATCATATATTTTGTGCGAGAGAAAAACACTTTTGTAATCTTTGTTTTAAGTGATTGTAAGTGTTGGGATACACTTGGGTTAAGAGATTACGGATAATCTCATGGTGTAAAGGTTGATTGACACCTATGAAGTCAATTGTAAGAGTTCTTAAAGCCTTAGAGGCTTGACTAGTGGAATCCTCAAGTTCGGTGAGCTTGTAGGCGTGGACGTAGGCAAAGTTGGCCGAACCACGTAAAAATATGTGTTTGAATCTCTCTTCCCTGATCTTTTTACATTTTGGTTGATTTATTTATTATTGTTTTAGATTCATTTAAGATTTGTATTAAGTTTTGTTCAAGCATTGCATAATTTTTTAGAAACCTAATTCACCCCCCTCTTGGCTGGTTAGATAGTATTTCATTTATGAGGATCAAGAATGTGTTTTTTGACAACTTCACTACCATGAAGTGTTATAACCAATTTGACTTGACTCATATTTTGATTTCATGTATTACTTATTTGAGGATTTTATTGACTCTCGAGGTTTGGTTTAGGCTGAGAAGGAAACTAACCTTTTTCATGCATGATAAGGGTTGTGTAAGTTTGGAGAGAGTTTCTGTCAAATTGATCAAGGTTTGCATGGTTTAGTTGTTGATTGACTCTTGTTTTTCAATAAACGAATGCAATGTATCTTTAAGAGTTTTGTTAGTTGCGGGTAACTCTGGAAGTTTCGAAAATTCTACATGAATGAGCTCGTTGTGAAGGTTGTGCATTATTTTCATTTTCTTAATTGAAATTTAGATAGTTTCTCCAACTAGAGTTATAGGTCTGGGAATATGGATTGGGATTTAGTTTTTTGAAATTATTTATGACATTTTCTCTCAAAGCTAGCAAGGTTAGACACTCCTCCATAGAATGGTTAGTAGAATCATAAATATGACATGAAATTTATTGAAAAAAAATACATGATCATTCTCTTTTTACTCTAGTGCTTCGACTTTTCTAGTTAAAGATACAATTTGGCTTGAAGGTTATAGTGGTCCCTAAGGTTGTACATGTCTCCAGCAAATAGAGATGACTGGAGTTTACTCGATGACTTATAGGAACTAACTATGTCCCAGTATTGGGCATTCTAATATAGCTTTAGGACTTTTGTCCCTAAACTCACCATTACAATCATTTTAACGTCCCTTGTAGAAATAAGACACTAACCTCCATTTTTCAAAACCATAGTGTGGGCAAATGTTAAGTAGCTCTTTGTACTTATCCCAACATTTGTAAAGGGTTTTCTCTTGGCTTTTGATTGAAGGTGGTGTTTTATTTTTTGAAAGAATTTGTTCTATAGGGTGGAAAGATTTTTTTTTTAATTTTGCTTGTATTTCATCCCAATTTCTGATAGATCCTGAACTAAAATTTTGTAATCAAGTTTTAACTTTTTCCCTTAATTAGAAAGGGAAAAATTTAAGTCTAATTATGTTCATGGTATAATTTTGATCAGTAGGTGTTACAAACTTTCTCAAATTCTCTTAAATTCAAGCATGGATTATATACTCAAAAATAATGAAAAGTAGGTAAAAGTTGAATGATACCATGTTTGAAATTAAAATGAGATGCATCAGGAGCAAAAACTATGCATGATAATGCCCCTTTCTAGTAAGATACGAGAAATCTCTAAGTGTTTTAAGTTGTTCATGAAGATTTTGTAAAACTTGCTTATATCCATACTCTGAATAGTTATCAATTTCGATATCGGCCATATCTATGGGTGGTGAAGGTGACGTCCTAATTAATCTGCCATTTTCCGTATAAGACCATATCGTATACAATGCTGATGATATGTGTGTGTCAAATTAAATTGTGAAAATGATACACAAACAAATGAATAATGCATAAAACACTAAATGAAAATAAAATAAATAAAAATAAATTTAAAATTAAATGAGCAAATAATGTCAATGAACAAAAATTCAAAGTAAATAAATGCAAAATAAAAATAAGTAAACTGAAAATTCATTAAACAAAATTAAAATAATAAGTGGTTAAACCAACCATATAAACAAAGTAATTAAAGAAAATAAAAAAATAACACATTAACAATAAAAAATTAAGGTGATACTTTAGAACTAGCCTATAATAAAACATAAAATAAAAAATTTCACAAATTAGTGCACAAGAATAATTAAACTAAAAAATAAAATGATAGGCAATTAATCCGACCATATAAATAAAAAAAATTACAAAAATTAAATTGTAGAAATTAAAAGAAGAAAGAAGGAAATGAATACTTACCTCAGGATATACAGATCAGAGAAAAAGATTTTTCTCTTTATTGTTGAGAGAAAAATTTTCTCGTGCTAGCTGCTTTAGTAGTGACAAAGGCTTCCACACGTCAAGTGCAGATCAAACTTGAGTCATAACTTGGAAGATCATTAGTGACAGTTCGTGATCTAACAAACATGGTGGTGACGGATCGTGATCTAACAGGCGTGGTGGTGACGGATCATGATCCAGGAACCTAAATCACTTCAACGAAAAAAACTAAATCGGATTTTCAAAGTACAATTTTTAGATTACAAATTCTTATATATTATAAGAGAGCGATCTTAAAAGGGCTTTATAAAAATTGAAAAAACTGATTTTTCTCCAACAATGGGGCTGTCAGGTTAAAAAAAAAGAAAAATAAAATTAACTCATCTCAATTTCTTAAGAAACAAGCTTAAAGGTCTCTTTAGCGGCAGATTTT
Source organism: Citrus australasica (assembly GCA_029618585.1). Classification (NCBI taxonomy): domain Eukaryota; kingdom Viridiplantae; phylum Streptophyta; class Magnoliopsida; order Sapindales; family Rutaceae; genus Citrus; species Citrus australasica. The sequence goes on from JARCIV010000006.1 coordinate 8,152,426, forward strand.
CTCGAAAAACAAACAAAAATAGTGGAAAATGAAAAAGAAACCACATGGTCAAGGACATCCTCCAGTCTACTTCGAATTTGATAAAATAAGGCCAAGAGAGGGTTTGGCTACAATGCCGGGGGCATTGTAGCCGGCACCATGCCGGGCTCTCAAAAAGGGAGCCCGGCTGTCTTTGGCTGCTATTTGGCAGCCAAAGACTTGGTGCAGCCGGTTAACAAACCGGTTGCACCATATTTTTTAAAAAAAACATATAAAAAATACAATATAAAAATTTTTAAAAAAAGTCAAAATAATTATTTATAATATAATTAATAGCGAAAGATAAATAAATAAAATAATATAATACAAACCCTATAATACAATAATATAATGAAATAAAATGGCAAAAAATAAAGAAATTGAAAATGAAAAAAAATAGTATTTCAAGTTTAACGTCAGTTGTTGCATGTCTGACGTCCCGATTGCATGTTTGACGTAAGATGTTCCATGTGTTGAATAAAGAAAAATAAAGAATATTCCGGAATATTCTCGTTTGTTTCATGTTTGACGTCGAAGTTGCGAACTTTATGTGACAAGTCGCATATTTTGCGTTAAGTGTTGCAAGTTGCATGTTTAACGACAGTTGTTGCATGTCGGACGTCATGGTTGCATGTTTGACATAAGTTGTTGCATGTATTGAATAAAGCCAAAATAAAGAATATTCTGGAATATGCTCGTTCGTTTCATGTTTGACGTCGAAGTTGCGAACTTTACGTGATAAGTCGCATATTTTGCGTAAAGTGTTGCAAGTTGCATGTTGAACGGCAGTTGTTGCATGTTGGACGTCATGGTTGCATGTTTGACGTAAGCTGTTGCATGTATTGAATAAAGCCAAAATAAAGAATATTCCGGAATATTCTCATCCGTTTCATGTTTGACGTTAAAGTTGCGAAATTTACTTGATAAGTCGCATATTTTGCGTGAGGTGTTGTAAGTTTCATGTTTAACGTCAGTTGTTGCATGTCCAACGTAACAGTTGCATGTTTGACGTAAGATGTTGCATTGGTTGAATAAAGCCAAAATAAAGAATATTCTAGAATATTCTCGCCCGTTTCATGTTTGACGTCGAAGTTACGAACTTAACATTTAAAATTGCATATTTTGCTTGTAGTGTTGCAAGTTGCATGTTTAACGACAGTTGTTGCATGTCTGACGTCTCGATTGCATGTTTGACGTAAGATGTTGCATGTGTTGAATAAAGCCAAAATAAAGAATATTCCGGAATATTCTCGTTCGTTTCATGTTTGACGTCGAAGTTGCGAACTTTACGTGATAAGTCGTATATTTTGCGTGAAGTGTTGCAAGTTGCATGTTTAACGACAGTTGTTGCACGTCGGACGTCATTGTTGCATGTTTGACGTAAGCTGTTGCATGTATTGAATAAAGCAAAAATAAAGAATATTCTAGAATATTCTTGTCCGTTTCATGTTTGACGTTGAAGTTGCAAACTTTACGTGATATATCGCATATTTTGCATGAAGTGTTGCAAGATTCATGTTTAACGTCAGTTGTTGCATGTCCAACGTAACAGTTGCATGTTTGACGTAAGATGTTGCATGTGTTGAATAAAGCCAAAATAAAGAATATTCCAGAATATTCTCGTCCGTTTCATGTTTGACGTCGAAGTTGCGAACTTTACGTGAAAAGTCGCATATTTTGCTTGAAGTGTTGCAAGTTTCATGTTTAATGTCAGTTGTTGCATATTTGACGGTAGGATTTCATGTTTGACGTAAGATGTTGCATGTGTTGAATAAAGCCAAAATAAAGAATATTCCTAAATATTCTAGTCTGTTTCGTGTTTGACGTCGAAGTTGCGAATTTAACATTATAAATTGCATATTTTAAAATTCTGAACATCCGGTATGCCGGTTTGTCAAATCCGGATTGCCGCTTATGGTCAGAAGCTTGCTGCACAACAACTGGATTGCCGTTTGTCATGATCCGGTTAGCCGCTTTCGATTCGGATACATTCTGTCCAAATTCAGCTTGCCGGATTTTCACATCCGGTTAGCCACTTCCTACAGTGAAATATTTTTCAATTTTATAGTTTGACCTCAAAACTTTATAAAACTGTATTATGGCCCAAAACGTTATGAAAGTTTACAAATATGTCCAATTTCATAATTTCTAAATATTATTTTGTTAGTCCCAAAACTTTTTAAAATTATAGAATGACCCAAATTATTTAAATAGTTTCAAATAGGTTCAAATCCAATTTTTTTATAATTCTCCCCCTTCATCATAAAAAATAATAAAAGAATAAAAGAATAAGATCTCCCCCTATCAATCATCAATCATCAATCATCACAATACAAGCACATTAGTCCAAAAATATCCATAAGTACAAGGAAATCCATATAATCCATAATCATCCATAATAAAAAATATCCAGAAATACATAATCATCCAAAACAAATACATAATCCAAATACAACTATAGGAGACTACCGAGGTGAGGATGGAGGTGATGGAGGTGGATACGGATAAAGAATGCCGAAGTGCTCGAAGAGAAGACGTTGTCCATGAATGAGTTGCTACAGTTGCTGCTGAAACTCAGTCTGCCGCACCAAGAGTGTCCGCACCTCATCCGTAAGCTGCTGAAGAGTAACCTCCGCAGAGGGAGGAGCCTGTGAAGGTGATGAAGCGGATGCAGAGACACCAGGAGCTGGAGCAATCACAGGATGATCTCGACGTCTACGCTGCCCTCGAAATGAGAGTGAGAAAATGGGTAGCTGATCGGCTGGAACCACAACATTAAGTGGCCGATCATCACTTGGAGCCAGAAAGGTAAACTTGTTGTCAGTGTATTTGACCCAAGTGCCATGCTTCCACTCAACGCCTAAGCTGAGAATAGCCTCTTCCCCGTACCCTTAGACGGTCTACACGACGGTTCTTTAATAGGTACTTCAAAAAATTTCAAGATTCGGGTAATGAAGTTACCATAAGAAAGGGAGCGGGTAATCAACTTAGGTATGCTGAGCATGTTTCGGACAATGGTATATCCTAAGTCGACTGGACAACGTCTAAGAATACAGTCAAGCAAAGCGACATCCATATGAGAGACCTGATCCAAATGCCCGGATCTAGGAAGAACAATACTCTGAATAAAACGGAGTAAAATCCAAGTCTGAAGACAAAGACATTGGGTGCGAAAATTGACAGTACAATCTTCATCGGAAAGGTCGACACGACGACATATATTCTTAACAGCATCTATAGACACATAGTCATCAATATCAGGAGCTTTCCTAGGAGAAAAAATGTCTAGGCCATCATCAGAAGATCCTAGGATGGAGTTCAAATCCGAATCATCAAATTCAATCAAAACTCCTCCAACTGTGGTGATTACTCGATTCTCTTTCTCCGCGGAACAATCCATATTCGAGTAAAATACTTTCACCAAGTCGGGATATACACTTTCCTCAACAACAAGGGCATTAAGCCAACCAACATCTTCCAACAATTGCAATAAGGTATTATTGCTAATACTAACATGTTTTAAACATTCCGGTAAAATAAAAAAGGTTGGGAGTACCTCACGAGTCATGAATTGTTGGTGAAAACGTTTGGCGAGATGTTTCTGGTTCTGAAAATGTGTGGACTCGAAATGGGATTCATTGGTTTCCCGTGGCCAGTCGGTTTGTTGAACCGGCTCCTTGCCTTTTCTTCGAACCGGCCGTGAGCTTGACATTTTGATTTTGGTCGATTTGGAGTTAAAAATGATTAAGAGAATGAAGATGATGAAGATTGAAAGTGTTTGTGAGAAGCAATTTGATCAAATAACGGCTTGAGGAGAAGAATTTTAGAGAGAGAAAATTAGCGGTTAAACCCTAGGTTGAGATTCCGATCTAGAGATTGAGATGTTGAAAACGAGTTTTGATTGTGATTTTAGGCCTAAGAACACATGGGGATTATGATTTATGGTCTGGATTGCATCAAAACTGAGCAGAAATGGTGGATTTTGGAGTGAAAAATGAGAGAGAGGTATCGGTTTTTAGAGAGGGAATAGGAACCGGAATGCCGAATTAAGAAGATGATGAACAATTCAAATAGTCTGCGAAATCAGCTTGCCGGTTTTCACTAACTGGCTAGCCGGTTGTGCCTAGAAGCTTAAAACAAAAGAGAATCGGTTTGCTGGATGCGCTTAACCGGAAATCCGGTTGTGGACAGCAAGCATGTCCAACGAATCTGGCTAACCGGATTACACAACCAGTTAGCCGGATTCGTCCAGTAAGTCCTTTGAATTCGATTTTCATCTCCCTCGAAACCGGATAACCGGATTACACAATCCGGTTATCCGGTTGTGGACAGCAAGCATAAGCATGTTCAACGAATCCGGCTAACCGGATTACACAACCGGTTAGCCGGATTCGTCCAATAAGTCCTTTGAATTCGATTTTCATCTCCCTCGAAACCGAATTATCCGGTTGTGGATAGCAAGCATGTCCATCCAATCCGGCTAACTGGATTGCACAACTAATTTTCCGGTTCCGTCCAGTAAGTCCTTTGAATTCGATTTTCATCTCCCTCGAAATCGGATATCCGGATTGCACAATCCGATTATCCGGTTGTGGACAGCAAGCATGTCCATCCAATCCGGCTAACCGGATTGCACAACCGGTTTTCCGGTTTCGTCCAGTAAGTCCTTTGAATTCGATTTTCATCTCCCTCGAAACCGGATATCCGGATTGCACAATCCGGTTATCCGGTTGTGGACAGCAAGCATGTCCATCCAATTCGGATAACCGGAGTCCACAATCCGGTTATCCGGATTTGAACAGCAACCATGTTCGTCGTTTCCGGTCAGTCGGTTTTCATAACCGGTTAGCCGAGTGGTTGGTTAGGTTTGCAATAAATATGTTCCAACAAAACTCACCTTCCCTCCATTAATGAAGGATTATCCTAAGGCTCATGTACAAGACTTATTCACAAAAAGTACAGACACTCCAAAAAATACTCCCAAATGCTATGTTCTAAAATCCCGTTGAACATCTCTGGTGCCTAGTTTCCAACTTTTCATAAGTGAAGTTTCTCTCCAACAAAGGTATGTGCTGTAATTTAAGTAGTAGATTGGTGCTCCCATAGATGGTTTCATATTTATTATTATATTTTGATTTTTAAGATAAAGGGTGTGAATTATGTTATTAACAAAGTGTTGGCTGAACAGCAGTTAAATATGAGTAGCCCACATAGTTACAGCAACCTAGGAATATCCATTGCTCCAGAGGTTGGTTTACAGGCGTCGGACGTACTTGGCAGACATTTCGACTCAGTAGAGGATGAACAACTGTGGTATAACAATTATGCCCGAATGATTGGTTTTGGTGTTAGGAAAGATGATATGCGTCGCGGAAAAAAGTCTGGGCGAATCACAATCCGACGTTGGGTTTGTCATTTCGAAGGGGTAAGAGATGAAAGACAATCTGAAAATTGCAGTAAGGTGCGAGAACCACGACCTCTAACACAAACCGGGTGTCGGGCATCATTTCGAGTGAATTACGATGAATCAGTTGGTAAATACATCGTCAAAGAATTCAAGCCTGAGCACAACCATCATTTGGCTTCTAATAATGAAGTTCATCTCATTCGTTCACATCGAAAGGTTACTGATTCAGAACTTGTGCAAGTAAAGGCATTAAGGCATGATGGTGTGAAGACTTGCCAATTCATGGATTACATGGCTGATCAGGTAGAGGGGCCTCAAAACTTAAGGTTCACACGCAAAGACATGCAAAACACGCTAGATGCTTTCACTCGTGCCGAGGTTGGAGATTCTGACTCAGACACAACTATAGCATACTTTGCGGCAAAATCTGAACATGACCATGGGCTTTGCTTTGAGTACACACTAGATGATGAAAATAGACTAAGAAATTTGTTTTGGGCTGATTGTGTAGCTCGTTATGACTATTAGTATTTTGGTGATGTGTTGGCATTCGATGCAACGTATAAGACTAATGCATATCATAAACCCCTCGTAACACTTGTTGGAACAAACCATCACTTCAGAACAATGGTCTTCGGTTTTGCTTTGCTCGCAGATGAGACAATTGACTCATACACGTGGCTGCTGCAAACTTTCCTATCCACTATGGGCAACAGAAAGCCCGTGTCTGTAATTACTGATGGTGACAAGGCAATGTCGAAGGCAATAAAGACAGTGTTTATCGGGTGCATCCATCATCTTTATTGTTGGCATCTCGAGCACAATGCGCAGGCTAATTTGAATAACGAAGACTTTACGAGAAAATTTCGTGATTTGATGTTGACACCTATGATGGTAGCTAAATTTGAAACCCACTAGTCAGCTGTAGTGGCTGAATTCGCACTTGAACATCATGCATGGGTACAGAAAATGTATTCAAAGCGGTGCAATTGGGCGGAAGCTTATCTTAGAGGAACATTCTTTGCTGGTATGTGAAGCACTCAACGATGTGAAAGTATGAATGCATATCTTAGCCGATTTGTCCAACATAAACTAAAATTGTATGAGTTTGTGCGACAAATCGATCGTGCTCTCCGCAATATTCGTACCACAGAAACATCTGATGAGTTCAAAACCAAATACAATACTCCTGTCTTAAGAACGCACTTACAGAGCCTGGAGAAACATGCTACACAATTGTTCCCATTAAGAGTTTTTTTGAAGGTTAGAGATGAGATGCTGCGAGAAGGAGCGGTCATCGGAGTAAAAACTGTCAAAGCTGTCGATGTTGCATTGTACACAGTGACTGAATTTGGGACACCTACAACATGTTGGAATGCATCCACAATGTACAAGAAAACCACATACAGTGTTCTTGTCAAATGATGGAGTCTGTTGGGCTTCCTTGTAGGCATATGTTTCATGTCTTGAAAGTGGAACAAATTGAAAAGATTCCTGACAATATGGTTCTTCGTAGATGGACAAAAACACCAAGGAGCACAATACTTGCAGGATCACAAAACCAGAAGTTGACACCGATGTTTCAGAGGTGGCTAGATTTAGTGCATTGTCTACAGCCTGCAATAAAATGTGCTACAATGCAGCAAAAAAAGTTGAAGCCTATGAAAATGCGTTGGTAGAAATCAATCGGCTAACATTAACTTACGAACAACAAGCTAAACAAGACGGTCTCCCAAATAAAAAATTGCGGATGGGAACAAAACTTCGTAATCTTACAGTTGTAAAAACCAAGGGCGCTATGTCTAAAGGAAAATGTGTAGCAGAAAGCTCTAGAAAGTGTGGAAAATGTCGTCAGGTTGGGCATACAGTACGAACTTATTCTATTCAAGGGAATGATAGCACCGAACTAAGGTATGTCCCAAGTTCTTTATCATGTGTTTAATTATTGCAGTGTTGGATATTTCATTGCAAATAACTTTCATGGTATTGATTTTAGAGTCGATGGAAACTATTTTGCCGCATTCGATTCATCAAGCACCCAGGATCCTGGAGCCTTTGCTGGTGTCAATCCAACATTGTTAGGTCATGCAAGCAACCAATTTTCTAATGTTTTTTATTGGTGGCCTCATTAAACAGTGCCATTAAAATGAGTCAATATGTATTACTATTTGAATTCCACTATCATGTACCAACATGACAACCAGTTTAATATCAAATTATGAGATGTGAACATTGTTAACATGCATATGTTCATTATAGTTAAATAATGTCTCGGCCGAGAATACATAACCATGTCATAAATTTAAAGATAATTCTCCATTAAAATTGATTTTACAACCATCGTAAGCAAGAAGACAAAAAAAAGTCACGGCATTACCTCCCAACACGTTTCAACCTACTTACAACAAAAAGTAGTATGCAATCACGTGCATAATCATTCCCTAGTATGGTTCGATATCTAAGCGCGCGTTCTCATGTTAACTTTCTTCTTCTTACGAATGTTTCCGCTTTGTTGTTGAAATGGCTTTTGCACTTGAGAGGATACAGGGTTCACCATTACAGCATGAATTGCAAACTGTGCATTGCTTAGTTCCAGCAATTTATCTCGATTTTGATTCAATGCAGAATTAATTAGTTGAATGGCTAGCCTACCCCGTGTATCCTCAGATGTGTACTGGTCAATTTGAAAGGAAACTGATATTACTTTCATATAATTAGTAGCTTTTATATAATTACGAAGTTAACAAAATTTTGAGTTCAACAATTAAACAAGTTTGGCATAGTCGTACCAAAGTTGACGATTTCTTCGGAAGAAATTCTGGGTTGTCCATATAGTTTATCACATAAACCCCACAATCATATCCATTCCTTTGCTTTGGAACTCCAATGCCCCTGTTGATTGGAAAGTCTTGAAACTTAACGTGTTGCATATTGCTTGGCAATTTGGGCTGCAGAATCCAATCCAGGGAATGTAATTGTCGGCAATGTCGAAAACCAGACAATATTATGGATATGAATATAACACAATATACATAACTGATACAAAGTAAATTGATAACAAAAAAAAAGAACATGATTAAGATACAATGCGCATGGCTTGATCGTGCCGTCTTCTATTACTGCGGGGATCTGGAAGAGGATCCCATATTTCTGCACTTGTATTTCTAACATTCACGATCAGTAGGTACCAATGAGATGATTTATCGTTTATTGGCACATAAATCTGACATTTCAATTGTCAATGTCATACACCAAGCACACTAGTAGAAACTGAAATAAGTTAAAGGTTAACAAACTAAACTTTTGACACCTATGCACATGTTGCATAAAATTCTTTCCATATCTAGCTGCCCTAGCAAAACAATCCACCTCACCTCCGACCTTCAGAACTGCTTGCTACGCATAATAAAGACAACGTTGCATAAGGAAGTTGTCAATAAAGAAACCAAAGAACAATGCAACAAGTACCTGCGAGACTGTCAATAAAGAAACCAAAGAACAATGCAACAAGTACCTGCGAGACTCACAGAATATCTTGTTGGTAAATACCAGTTCATTGGCACATCTTTCTCCACCACCTGCTGAATGAGGGTGAGGTGATGCGCTTTCATAGAAATCACCTAAATTGATCATATTTATTGAGATATATAATAAACGACAAACAAATATTGTGACATCACCAAATGTTGAAACCTAATACCTCGCCACATAGATAAGCCCCCGGCAAAAGAGTCAATAAAGAATGCCGATTAAGAATTTCGCCGTAACTAGAAACAATGATTTCACTAAAGACAAAACACGGTAATTTTTTAGTCGTATAACATAACAACTATATACAGAAAACTAATTTCAGACTTGTGAATTTTACCTTCCGTCAGCCTTTTTGTTAAAAGCATATTGAATAAGCTTCAATTCTTCCAGCGTAACTGGATCATTGACTTGAAACGGACCAGCTTTATACTTGGGATTTACTCCCCTGGACACTTGATCGTACGGTGAAAGTTGATATCGGCCTGGCCTACGATTCCTACTTGGTCGCGTTGGCAGGACACTAACACTAGTAGATGTTTGAGGTTCTTGCTTAAGTTGAACTGGTTCATCTATATCCTTTATAAAAAATAAATTTATATGTAAGTTACTTCATAAGTGAGTTATCATCGAAATAATTTTAATAAAACGATGTTATAAAACTGTACCTCATCTCGAAGATTAGGTGGTGGAATAGGGACAAAGTGGGTAGGATCTTTGCGAAATTCACTGATTCCTTCTCTTGTCCCCATCCAGCCCATTATTTTATCGAGGCTCAGGTTCAATCTGCGTTCCACAGAGTCCTCGTCGCTATCCATTACCATTTTGTTTTTTTCCATCAGTAGTTGGCTCGGTTTTTCTGACTGGACATGTTGGTTCTACTATTTTCAAGCTCGGAGATGGCGGGAGACTTTGATCATATCGTTGTTTTGATGGTGCACCAACCAGAGACTTTGATCTCAATTCCTCCAAAGACTTCTCAACCATTTCCATTCTAACATTGAACGAATCCATTTTGTCTTCAATTTTGTGGACACACTGTGTTAGTACCCTAAAAGCTTCCTCCATATTAACAGTGCTCGGCCCAGTATCTTCGGTTCGTTCAAAATGAAGGAAATTTCTTTCGAGCTGCAGAAAATTTGATTCACGCATTGGAACCTAAAATAAATATGCACAACAATCATACATAATGACAATCAAAATATATTCAATTAACCGTAAACAAAATTAAATACATGTGTGAACAAGACAAAAAATAAAACAAACCTCAGTACTTGTCATGTCCCCAAACTTTTTCCGCCAATTCATAAGCGCCGAATCACTTCCTTGGTCCATACACTAACAGGGCAAACTATTCTGTCCATGGAACACCGATCATACAAAACAGCACTAAAGTAGAACAATTGTTCATTCAAAAAACAATTACTACGTTATTTTATTTTTTGTATTTGGCAAATTAATTATGGCATCTAAGATTTCTTAAATATACCTCTAAAAACACAACACAACCACTAACTGACTTCACTTGATGATCTTTTTACTTCGCTATGCCCTCCCACAGAAAGTTGAAACACCATGTAGCCCAATTCTTCTTCCTAATTAACTGCACATCTTTTAGGGAATGCAGATACATCGGATTGATGTAGCTGGCACTTGTGGGACACAATACAGTTCCTAGAAGAAACAAACAAAACACGATCTTAAAGTCATCATCACTACTCTCACTAGCTATTAATCTTTCACTAACTGCGGCTGTTTCAATTCCTCTTCCACCCATTCTATACTTGGCACGCAGTTTAATTATATCATACGCTTCTTCTCGGATGTTTACTGGTTCCCCTCCATCTTTGATCCCCATTACGATGCTGAACGTTGTAGGGTTTAAACAAAACTCTCTCCCATGCAAAACTATACAGTGCCTCTTTGTATCACATTGTTGGACAAGTGTTTCACAGAAGTCTTGTCTCAGGCGACCACATCGTAATTCTAGCATGCTTCCGAAGCCAATTTCTCTAATTACAGCTTGTTGGTCGGCCGACAGTGTGGAAATGACCTTAGTGAATGCACTGACATGAAAACGAGATAAATTACATTGGCTATGCTTATCCCCAATTTTTTGTTCTTCATCTGTTTTTTCATTACTCATTTCACCAACATTTGAACTTGGGTCCTCATGCATCGTACCAAATCGGCACTTCTCCTCATTCGTTAATTTCTTCCATTTTTCAACAATTGTCGCCCTACAAACTTTTTTGATCCCTTCCTGCCTCACCTTTTCTGCTTCATGCTTACTGTACACAACATTTTAGTTCAACTAATTACATCAACAAAATAGATAGTTATAATAAGAACTTTATTCAAAGCAATAATTTTATACTTACAAAAAGTGTATCCACGCTTTCTGACCAGGTCCTCCCCTTCTGCCTTCTGTGAACTCCATTTTATAACTGTATGCTATATTTTAAATCCTGAAATAGACCACACGTAAATGTAGTATCAAGGCCGGACCCAGAACAATGGGTAAGTTCTTGGCAAATTTTTGAGCGCTCATCTTTAGTATTCCTACCAAAGAGTGTAGAGCTCAAAACAAGCAAACAACGCCTTAAACCAAACAAGAAAAATTTAGGGTACCCATACAAAAATAAAACTTAAAAACTAAACCTCAAAAAATCAACCACAAAATAAAAATTAATTAAAAAATGCCATTGAATTTTTACCAACTAATGCCATTGAAACTACGCAAAATCATGGGAACATTGCATCCCCTTCTAAATATCTTTCTTCAATTTCATGCTTGAATTACAGTACATCAATCATATCAGGATTGAGGATTTTCTTCCCAATTTCATGCTTCTAAGCCATTAATCATCTCTTCAACATCAATTTTTCATCATTAGAGCTAGTTAAGCCAATAGCATATCTAGCAACATCTTCAGTAACACTAGCTACATCAGTAAATCATTGATTAGCATACCTCCTCTGAATAGTCTACGTGGACCCTAGTTTCTATTACTATTAATTACAATTAATCCAGTAATGCAGACAGCCTTTACTCTCTTAAAGAGCAGGGCATCATCTAAATATCTTTTTTCACTCTAAATTACCAAACTTCTAATTGTTTCAAATCTCTAATTATTTCAAACAAAATTTACAGTACATCACAAAAACCACAGAGGTCAAAATTACCTCCTCACATTGTCGTTAACTCACAAAATGAAAAGGAAAGAGAGGAACTTGTGTTCATCTTCAACACCTCAGGATGACAGCCACCGCTTCATGGATTCCACTTGTTATTTGCTTTGAACGAGATGGTGTCTTCCATCTTGCGTGATTACTAAACAAATAGAAGAGAGTAATTTGAGAGAAATTTGTGATTTTAAGGAGAGGAGTGACAGATTGGGAATGGCCAAGGTGAAACCCTCAAAAAGCAAAATTTTGTTTTGCAAGCTTTGAGAACCGGTTTAACAAGTTGAACAATTTTTTTCTCTTTTTTATTTCTTTTCAATCTCAGCCGTTGGATTCATTTTACTTGAATCCAACGACTGCGTTTACAAGCCGGCACGATGCCGGGCCTCAATGCCCGGCATTGTAGCTTTAGCCGGCAAGAAAAGTCCCTAATGTCATAAGAAGATTAGAATTTAGAAGAGTAGCACGTTGGACACGTCACCGTTAATGATGAAGATGATCTAACGTTTAGGCAAGATGGGTGCGGGAAGTTGTGTTGGAAGAAATAGAGGAAAATGAGAATAATATAATAATTGCTTTTAAATTCACGTGAGTCCCACATTACTAAAAGAATTCATAGATAAGTGAAAATGGCAGTGGGCTGCTCCACTGTATATCATTGTCTTATAATTATAAGTTATTACTATACAATGGAGCAACTCCACATAGTCGAACTTAGTGAATTTTTTTTTCTTTTTACATTTTTTAAATGCTCACAGAGGCATAAACAAAAAACTCAACTCATGTCAAAAGTTACCTAACTTCATAACTAAATTCAACCATTTATTGGATTGAACAACCACGATTAATAGTGCGTTTAGTAAATAGGAATTGAAATGAGTTGAAACTAGAATGAGAAATTAGAATAAAAATAAGTTATATGCGTGATCTGTAAGAATCAAAATAGAAATAAATTTCATTCCTATTGATATATTTATTTTATCTTAAAATCGTAATGAAATAATACAAGTTACTAAAGGCCAATCGAATGGTGATTTGATTGTTTAGGGAATGATTGTATTTGAATAGCATTTTGATATTTATAAAATGGCAAAGTTATCAATATTCATATATTAATTTAATGAATATAGTCCAAGAAGTAAAATAGTTAAGGAACACATTCTCGAGTATGTCGAGAATATGAAACGTGTATCCTTTGTACTATACTTCTAAAATAGTTCCTAGTGGTGGATTTATGATTGGACATTATAAATTCCTATGAACACTAGTATGTGTTATGACTCCTTATGGTATGTGATACTAAGATGGATGGTGAGTTTCATATCATTGACATGAGATGTCAAGTCAAACACATAGGTACTTGTTAAGAGAACGAGTTTACTAAACTTGACCGAATATAGTAAGCCATATGGTCGTGAGTGTTAATGGCTTATTATACATTGTAACAGACACTATGTTTAGTAATGGTCTTTAGACCTGAGGCATAACAGATGTCTTATACATAGACATCTCTGATATGTGAATGCATAACGATTGATTCCTAATCACGGAAGAGATCTAGCAATAGCTGTCATGGTTGGCTATGTATGAAGACAAGTTGATGGCCAATATGGAATTCATCACTTTGTAATATACAAAAAGGATGTCCCTATGCGATAATATGAATTGGCATGAGAAATCCTTGGCCAAGGTGAAATATATTTGAAGAAGTTCAAATTATATTATCATGCCAAGTTCATTTATATTTATTTTGAGATAAAGCACAACTGCTTAACATAATAAACCATAAGCCGTGCTTTTCTCTGGACATGGATGATGAAGAGACCAAGACATAGAGATACAATGGAATAGGTTCTATAGATCCAACAATTCTTGTTATTTGGATGGTTGTGATATACTGCTAGGTGTCACTCACGACTTGTAGAAACCTTAAGATCAATATTGGTAAAGCGTATTACCAATGCATCTTAAGGTCATTAGAAAGGTTCTAATTGATGACTAAAGAGTTTAGCGTCATTTAATGAATAAAGAGTTATCATTAAAATAGTTCTACTACCTTATAACTAAGAACCTAAAAGGTCACACACAATATAGAAATGAAAAAGGAGTTACTAGAAAATGAGAAGTTAAATTTCCTATTTTTAGGAAAATCAATATTTATATTGTAATTCATTGAGAATGAATATAAATATAAATATATCTTAAATATGATTTAAGATAGAAATTTAGATGTTCCATAAATAGTTTAAGGAACAAAATAAATTTCATAAATCCTCAATTAAACATTATGGAATGTCGAGCACGTCAAATGACCATTTTGGACATGTTCGGGTTCATATATGATTATGGACTTCTAGACCAATTTTGGGTTTAGAATTATGGGCTTTTATTGGATCCAATATGGATTAAGAGAAAGCATTAGAACATGTCACAAGAGAAGCCCACATTTAACCATTTGATGTGATCAAAATGGGGTTAAATAATTAATTCCGAAATTAATTAATATTAGCTATTTATTTATTTGATTAAATAGTTTATTGAAGTGATGAGATCAATTTCAATAAATAATGGCTAAGTGGGTGGGTCTAAGCACATGATAATGTTTGGTGCCATTATTAGAGATAATGGGGCTTTATTTGGTGGATGGAATCAAATATGAGCTAGCACACATGATTCTTCATTATCTCTCTCATTTCTTAATGAAATTTCGAGATTCCAAATCCTCTGAACTCCTAGAACATTTCTAAGTGTGGACTGATTAGAGGCATCACAATTGGGGTGCTTAAAGGATCTCAGATCGTGGCAAAACAGAAGCTGTTCGTGCAGAGCTGTATTTTCTGGACAGTGTTCGTAGCTTGCTGTTATCAGTCATTTGCTCCTACTTCACGAAGTCGTTTTTGAAACTGCAAGTGAGGTAATTAAACTTCAATCTTTCCTCTTGATTTTCGTTTTTGAATGAAGTCGATCCGAGGTTTCTAGAGCTTCCGCCATCTGTTTTAATTTTACTGCGCAAAAGTTGCGTTATTAGGAACCTCATGGACAAATGTTGTCCTTCAAGTGGTATCAGAGCCATCTTCATTCAATTTCGAATTTTTAAAGCATGATTTATGTTATTTCCATTTATGATAGCATGAAGGATGATCATGGAAAGACCTAGATATTTTATGATATATTTATGTCATGTGATGATTGAATATATGCATGGTTGAATGAGCTGTTGATCTATTTGTTGATTTGGCCAATTTCTAAAGGCTTAAATGATTGTAATATTTTTAAATAGGGACTTGCATGTTCCTCCTTCTATTAAGATCTGATTGTATCCCTTTACCCCTGAGATTTGTACCCCAATTCTTCTAAATATGTAATTGCTACAAGCAAGATGATTGTCAAAGGAGGGATGACATATTTACGATGCGTTGGAGGATTGGAGCAAGAAGACTTCATGGATCATTGCAGCACTTTCGATGTAATTTTGGCCTCTCAAATAGAAATTAATAATTGTAATAATTTGAGGCATAAGATGTCTCATAATCATTATTGTTTGCTTGATACCTAGGTGGACCTTAAAACCAATTTTGGCTCAAATTGGTTTTATTAGAAAATTCCATGATCATCCTTGGTTGGTTTGTCTATAATATGCATGAGATGTATATTAGGGTGCTTAGACAAATGTGAATATTGAAAATGGAATAACATGCTAAAAAGTGAGACCATAATAATGACCAAATACTCCCTAATTAAATAAACATAATTATTGTTAAGTTGTAATGATGATATTGAGAATATCCATCATGGCCTACTAATACCAATGGAATATTTAAAATATTTTATGCTTGGGCTAGTCGACATGGATACATGGGCTACTCATTCATTAAGATGTTGAAAATAAACCATATATCATACGATGATGCATAATTCATACATTAAGCTACCAAGAACTGTTAGGTGAGGTTAGTAAGATGTTTTGAAATATGCAAGGGTATTAGGGTAGACTTAACTAAATCATTTATACCAAGAACTGTTAGGTGAGGTATTAATGATTTAGAGGCCGAAGGATAATCGGTACATGCATGAGATGCATTTGGTAAAGAGTTACCTACTCATTATAATAAGTAAGCCAAGAACTGTTAGGTGAGGTAAACTTATGCTAATGAGAATCCGATTCCTACTAGAAACTTTTACCAATGAGAGTTTTCGTTTCTTACATATGGGAGTGTAATGAAATGATAAAATAGTGGGACGTACTATTTGGTTTAAAGACCAAAATCAAATAGATTATAATAAAATGCTAATAATTTAATTTATACTTTCTGCAGAAATATTTAATAATGAATAATCCGCTAGCACGAATTCTGGAAAACTACCGTTTGACGGGACCCAATTACGTTGATTGGTTAAGGAATTTAAGAATTGTTCTTAATTATGAGAAAATTAGCTATGTTCTTGATAAACCTAAGCCAAATGAAATTCCTGAGGGAGCAAGTGAGGAAGAACGTGTCACTTATCAGAAGTGGCAAGATGATGACCTCACTGCTAAAAGCTATATATTGGCATCGATGTCCAATGAGCTACAAAGGCAACATGAAAATATGCCTGATGCAAGTTCCATGATACTTCATCTACAAGAGTTGTATGGTGAACAAAGCAGAACAGTTAGATATGAGATATCTAAGAAACTGTTTAGAATGAGAATGACTGAAGGATCGGTCAATGAGCATGTACTCAAAATGATTGATTACATAGAGCAGCTGGAAGCTCTTAATTTCTCAATGGATGGGGAATTAGCTATCGATCTTATCCTACAATCCTTGCCAGACTCATTCTCTCAATTTATCATGAATTTTAACATGAATAAAATTGAGTGCAGTCATGCTGAACTGCTAAAGATGCTTAATACTGCTGAAACTTGCATAAAGAAGCCAAAAGATGTTATGGCTATAGAAGGACCCTCAACTAAAAAGGGTAAAAAGAAAAAGTTTCAACCCAAGGCTAAAGGTGGGATTAAGAAGGGGAAAGCTAATAAGCCCAATGACAAGGGAAAATGTTTCCATTGCGGTAAGGATGGGCATTGGAAGAGGAATTGCAAAGCTTACCTCAACAGCTTGAAAGTCAAGCCTAAAGAGAATCCTTGTGAAGGTATGCTCATTATTGAAACTAATATTTCAATTATTCAATCTACTTCTTGGATTTTAGATTCTGCTGCAACAGCACATATTTGTATGTCAATGCAGGATCTGAAAGGAAGTAGAAGACTTAAACAAGGAGAAGTGTCTCTTAGAGTGGGAAATGGAGCAATGGTTGCTGCCTCAGCTATAGGGACATTTTTCTTAAAAATGGCATCTGGTCATGTAATAAGTTTGAATGATTGTTTATTTGTTCCTTCTGCTGTAAGGAACATAGTTTCAATTTCATGTTTATGCAAAGACAATTATGAATTTTATTTTAGAAATAAAATTTGTAATATTTATTATGAGAATAAATATGTTGCACATGGTACTTTAGATAATGATCTTTATGTACTAAACATGAAAGAAAATAATGAGCATGTTGTGAATGTAAATACCATAACACATAAACGTGAAAGAGAAGAAATAAGCCCCAAATATAAGTGGCATTTAAGGCTAGGTCATATTGGAGAAGAAAGAGTCACAAAATTGGCTAAAGATGGACTAATAGGTCCATTTAGTTTAGAACCTTATCCAACTTGTGAATCATGTCTTCAAGGAAAAATGACTAGGGCACCCTTCGTTGGACGAAGTACAAGGGCCACTGATTTACTTGAACTTATACATACTGATGTATGTGGGCCATTTAATGAAATGGCAAGGGGTGGATATTACTACTTCATAACTTTTATCGACGATCACTCAAGGTATTGTTCAGTATACTTAATGAAGTATAAATCTGAAGCCTTTGAAAAGTTCAAAGAATACCGAAATGAAGTAGAGAAACAGACTGGAAAATTTATTAAAACCCTACGATCAGATCGAGGTGGTGAATATCTCAGTGGAGAATTCCAGTCTTACCTTAAAGAAAATGGTATTGTTTCACAATGGACACCTCCAGGTACACCAGAGCTTAATGGAGTATCTGAGAGGAGAAATCGCACACTGTTAGACATGGTGCGATCAATGGTGAGTTATACAGACTTACCAATGTCTCTTTGGGGATATGCTCTCCTTACTGCAACATATGTACTAAACAGAATACCTTCCAAGTCTGTACCTAAAATACCATATGAGATATGGTATGGTAAACAACCAAGCCTAAATCATCTTAGGATTTGGGGATGTCCTGCTTTTATCAAGAGACTCAAGAGTGAGAAACTTGAAGCTAAAGCAGATAGTGGGAGGTTCATTGGATACCCAAAGGAAACTTTGGGTTATTACTTTTACATCCAATCTGATCAAAGGGTATTGGTCAGTAGAAATGCCATATTTCTTGAAAAAGAGTTTATTCAAGAATGTGGGCAAGGAAGAAAATTAGAATTTATTGAGAATTCTAATGAGGATAAATCCAATGAAGAGCCTGTTCAAGTACAAACACAAGGAACACAACAACTCCGTAGATCTAGTAGGATAATTCACCCACCAGAAAGATATGGTTTTCTTCATCAGATGAATGATATACTTTTATTGGGTGATACGGATCATAGAGATGATCCTACTAGTTACGAAGAGGCAATATCAGATATTGACTCTAAGAAATGGCTTGAAGCCATGGATTTAGAGATGGACTCTATGAGAACCAACCAAGTCTGGACTCTAGTGGATCCACCCGAAGGTATTGTACCTATTGGATGCAAGTGGATCTTCAAGAGGAAGATAGGCTTAGATGGAAAGGTAGAGACCTATAAAGCAAGGTTGGTAGCTAAAGGTTATCGTCAAATACAAGGAATTGACTATGAGGAAACCTTTTCACCAGTAGCCATGCTAAAGTCCATCAGAATCTTATTGGCTATAGCAGCATATTATGACTATGAGATTTGGCAAATGGATGTCAAAACTGCATTTCTTAATGGATACATTGAGGAAGATATCTATATGATGCAACCTTGTGGTTTTGAATCTAAGACAAATCCTCATAAAGTATGCAAGCTAAAAAGGTCCATTTATGGGCTAAAACAAGCCTCCAGGAGTTGGAACATCCGATTCGATGATGCAATCAAATCATTTGGTTTCATCAAGAATGAGGATGAACCATGTGTTTACAAAAGGGTCAGTGGGAGTGCAATAACTTTCCTTGTGCTATATGTAGATGACATATTGCTTATAGGAAATGACATTGGACAAATGTCTTCTGTCAAACTTTGGCTTTCTCAAAACTTCTCCATGAAAGACCTAGGAGATGCAATGTATATCTTGGGAATCAGGATTTATAGAGATAGATCCAGAAGATTAATAGGTCTATGTCAAGCTAAGTACATAGAAAAGATATTAAAGAAATTTAATATGTGGGATTCCAAAAGGGGTTTTATACCCTTCAGACATGGAATTCATCTCTCTAAAAGCATGAGTCCTAAAACTTATGATGAGAGAGAGCGTATGAATAAGATTCCATATGCTTCTGCAATTGGAAGTCTTATGTATGCTATGCTATGTACTAGACCGGATATAGCTCATGCAGTGAGTGTCACTAGCAGATATCAGAGTAATCCGGGTGAGGAACATTGGACCGCAGTTAAGAATATCTTTAAGTACTTAAGAAGAACTAAAGATTTGTTCTTAACATATGGAGAGGGTGAGCTAAAAATTGAAGGCTTCACAGATTCAGATTTCCAGTCAGATGTAGATGACAGAAAATCTACATCAGGATTTTTATTCACTATCAATGGTGGAGCAGTAAGCTGGAAAAGTTCCAAGCAAGCAACTACTGCAGATTCTACCACTGAAGCGGAATATATAGCTGCATCAGATGCAGCAAAAGAAGCTGTTTGGATACGGAAGTTTATTCAACAACTTGGAGTGGTTCCAACCATTGCGTTGCCAATATCATTATATTGTGACAACAATGGAGCTATAGCACAAGCTAAGGAACCAAGGTCTCACCAGAAGTCCAAACACATTGAGAGAAGATATCACATTATTAGAGAAATCATTGGAATGAGTGATATCACTATGCAGAAAGTAGCCTCCGCTGATAACACTGCGGATCCTCTGACTAAAGCACTTACTCAACAGCAGTTAGATCGTCATCTTGAGAAGATGGGTATGAGATACCATAGCGATTGGCTTTAGTGCAAGTGGGAGATTGTTAGCAATATGCCCTAAAGGCCAATCGAATGGTGATTTGATTGTTTAGGGAATGATTGTATTTGAATAGCATTTTGATATTTATAAAATGGCAAAGTTATCAATATTCATATATTAATTTAATGAATATAGTCCAAGAAGTAAAATAGTTAAGGAACACATTCTCGAGTATGTCGAGAATATGAAACGTGTATCCTTTGTACTATACTTCTAAAATAGTTCCTAGTGGTGGATTTATGATTGGACATTATAAATTCCTATGAACACTAGTATGTGTTATGACTCCTTATGGTATGTGATACTAAGATGGATGGTGAGTTTCATATCATTGACATGAGATGTCAAGTCAAACACATAGGTACTTGTTAAGAGAACGAGTTTACTAAACTTGACCGAATATAGTAAGCCATATGGTCGTGAGTGTTAATGGCTTATTATACATTGTAACAGACACTATGTTTAGTAATGGTCTTTAGACCTGAGGCATAACAGATGTCTTATACATAGACATCTCTGATATGTGAATGCATAACGATTGATTCCTAATCACGGAAGAGATCTAGCAATAGCTGTCATGGTTGGCTATGTATGAAGACAAGTTGATGGCCAATATGGAATTCATCACTTTGTAATATACAAAAAGGATGTCCCTATGCGATAATATGAATTGGCATGAGAAATCCTTGGCCAAGGTGAAATATATTTGAAGAAGTTCAAATTATATTATCATGCCAAGTTCATTTATATTTATTTTGAGATAAAGCACAACTGCTTAACATAATAAACCATAAGCCGTGCTTTTCTCTGGACATGGATGATGAAGAGACCAAGACATAGAGATACAATGGAATAGGTTCTATAGATCCAACAATTCTTGTTATTTGGATGGTTGTGATATACTGCTAGGTGTCACTCACGACTTGTAGAAACCTTAAGATCAATATTGGTAAAGCGTATTACCAATGCATCTTAAGGTCATTAGAAAGGTTCTAATTGATGACTAAAGAGTTTAGCGTCATTTAATGAATAAAGAGTTATCATTAAAATAGTTCTACTACCTTATAACTAAGAACCTAAAAGGTCACACACAATATAGAAATGAAAAAGGAGTTACTAGAAAATGAGAAGTTAAATTTCCTATTTTTAGGAAAATCAATATTTATATTGTAATTCATTGAGAATGAATATAAATATAAATATATCTTAAATATGATTTAAGATAGAAATTTAGATGTTCCATAAATAGTTTAAGGAACAAAATAAATTTCATAAATCCTCAATTAAACATTATGGAATGTCGAGCACGTCAAATGACCATTTTGGACATGTTCGGGTTCATATATGATTATGGACTTCTAGACCAATTTTGGGTTTAGAATTATGGGCTTTTATTGGATCCAATATGGATTAAGAGAAAGCATTAGAACATGTCACAAGAGAAGCCCACATTTAACCATTTGATGTGATCAAAATGGGGTTAAATAATTAATTCCGAAATTAATTAATATTAGCTATTTATTTATTTGATTAAATAGTTTATTGAAGTGATGAGATCAATTTCAATAAATAATGGCTAAGTGGGTGGGTCTAAGCACATGATAATGTTTGGTGCCATTATTAGAGATAATGGGGCTTTATTTGGTGGATGGAATCAAATATGAGCTAGCACACATGATTCTTCATTATCTCTCTCATTTCTTAATGAAATTTCGAGATTCCAAATCCTCTGAACTCCTAGAACATTTCTAAGTGTGGACTGATTAGAGGCATCACAATTGGGGTGCTTAAAGGATCTCAGATCGTGGCAAAACAGAAGCTGTTCGTGCAGAGCTGTATTTTCTGGACAGTGTTCGTAGCTTGCTGTTATCAGTCATTTGCTCCTACTTCACGAAGTCGTTTTTGAAACTGCAAGTGAGGTAATTAAACTTCAATCTTTCCTCTTGATTTTCGTTTTTGAATGAAGTCGATCCGAGGTTTCTAGAGCTTCCGCCATCTGTTTTAATTTTACTGCGCAAAAGTTGCGTTATTAGGAACCTCATGGACAAATGTTGTCCTTCAATTAGGTCATTTCTCCTATAGCATGTAACACTCCACTTTTAAAAACATAATTTATTTTTAAAATGTTTAAAACCTCGTTACTTTTTAATATAAATACGAATTTAAAAAAAACGTTTTATATAGCAAGCAAAACTTTCTTACAAAATGTAGGAGACATGCAGAAATTCCTTAGTATATATCTCAAAAACTTTATTATTACATAAAGCTAAGATATTTATTTTTGATAAAAACAAAGCTAAGCGAGCCTATCATAAAACCCAAGATTAATTTGCTATGACCATATGCACTTCGCCTTGGTTGGGACTTAGCGTCAGCTTGCCCTACTCATCATTACCTGTAATGTAAGGACTTTATAAGCTAATGCCAAGTAAGATAACACTTTGATGCATCAATAAATTATTATGCATATAGATGACCATATTAAGTTCTTAAAAGAAACTGAGAAAATACAAAACAACTTTATGAGAGCCCTAGGTATGTTGCACTACAATGCTAGCACTTTTATTCTTTAAAACAATATGCCCTTCGTCCTAGCTAGTTGATCTTTTGGGCGTTGCGTATAGCCGTCTCAAAAGATTACCTTTTACTAATTTTGGAGGGCTTGCCCTCTTTGGGAACTTTACCACCTCGTAGTACAACACACCATTTGTTAAAAATTCATTTTCTAAAACTCTTCTAATAAAATAATCCATGAAAAGCATGCGTTCAATACAACTTATATCATAACATGTGAAGTTCCTAGACGTACAACAGAATCAACACACAATGCTATTTAAGGACAACAATCTTTAATATAAGCAGCAGTGTCGTCCATATAGAGATTAAACAAAATGAGATTATAATATAGGCGACAAAGCCGTCATAGCATAATTAAGTAAAAGTATCACAGAATAGGCGGCATACATGACCATACAAGGAGTAAATAAGAAAATATCATAATATAAGCGACGTAGCCGATCATATAAAGATAAATAAAAAATCATAATATAAGTGGCACAGCCGACCATATAAAAATTTTGACAATAACCAATCACATCATAGTAGCCATCACAAAATAAAAGATTAGTTAAAGCTGAAGTTAAGTATAAAATGAAATTTTTCCCTACATTACAGTTAAAGTGTTATTTACCTCTTAATCTTAACTCCTTTAGACCTTTCTAACTTGAGGATTTCTCTACTCTTGATGTTATGACTTAAAATAAAAGAGGATTGAATCTCTAGGTTACATTGAAAATGAAAGGGCTAGGAGATATTTATAGGATTTCCTAAAACTAATAGATGGTTAGAATTTTGACATCATAACTCTTGATTAATGGTGGAGATTATCACTCTATAAATATCTTAGTAAATTCTAGAATTTCTATCTCTAAAAATATCTCTTATAGCGTAATCACTTATGTCATTACTTATGTCATCATTACTTTAGAATTAAATATTTTATATTATTGTTGTTGTTGTTGTTGTTGTTGTTGTTGTTGTTGTACTTAAGGGGCTTGTTAGCTTAATATTAATTATATTCTATTCAAGTGAGAAAATTGTACTTCACGGACAATATGCAAGGAAATGGCCACCTCCATGGGGTCTTTTCTCCTAGCTGCTGAAGCAAGTATCAAACATATAGTATTCTCTCACGTTTGATGCTAACAAGTTTTTAATTTGAGAGAAAAAAAGAAGACTATGTCTTCACCAAATGGATTCTTAATATTAAATTATACTTTAACAAAGTGGGCATACTAATAAAAAATAAAAATATATAAATTTTAATACACTAACAGGCAAAAAAATAATTTTTAATGTATTATAATATGTGTTTTGTGGTATTTTAGTATGCATTCTTATTTTTAATAGCTAATATGTATGCTCAAAAGTTGCAGATATCCAAACCTAAGAATAATTGTATATATAAATAGAGAATTTAGCTGAGTCTGACAAGTCTGTTATTGCTTGAGAAAGTTTCTATTTGTTCATTTACTAACATGTCATTGAGTCACTTTCAGATTCAATGACATTTATTTGATGTCATCTAATCCTTTAAGTAGAGCACATGCCACCACTTAAGTTGTTTGCTTTGAATGACAACATTTTCCTGTTGTTTTTGTGATTATAAAGCCTAAGCATGTTGCATGTGCGTCCAAGGCTAGTCAAATGTTTGTTGAGGTTATTAGATAAAGCAAGAAAGTTTTAGGTTTCTCAACAAGCCCATAACAGAATGTTGGCAAGTAGACGAACTTTCTAGATGTCATTGATCTTGTATAAATATGCTTAGAGTATGGTAAAATTATGTCAATTATCCAAAGTGAAAAATAACGAGTAAGAAAACAATTCTCTTACCTATCCTCAAAGTTCCATTTTAGTGTTTTATGTTCCCAATCTTCAACCCTAATGAGTTGGGCTAGGGAATTTAGTCAACCCTAAAAATAGAATACCAAAAGAATAATAATAGCTGCATACATTTAGTTAAATTTCTCCTAAAACTTTACAGAAATTAATTCTAATAATGTTATATCACAATTCAAAAATATATAAGTTCCATCTAAAACCATATATGTTAAACTAGTTAAAAATTGTCGAATCATTCATGAATTTTGTTAGGTCTACACATAATATATTGACTCAAATTAAAATTTGGCCTCCGATAATATGATTTTATTTGCATCTTTAACAACATATTTCCATTGATAAATGTATATAAAACTTGAAAATGAATATTGATCATTTAATTATAGGACAATTTCATAATTTTATTTTTGGTATGAAGAAATGAAAAGAGGAGAGATAATAGGAAAGGAGAGGAAGAGAAGGATATAAGAGAAAAATAGATGAATTTCATATCAAACTAAATTAAATAATGAAATTGAAATTCACCATCCTTTTTTCCAATTTTTTCTTTCCTTCTCTTCTTTCCACTCCTCTCATTTCTTCCAACCAAGCATGCCCAAAGTATATTGTTTAAGGGGTAAATTTAGAATGATATTTTGGACCAATAAATGAATGACACATGGACAATTACAAGTGAAAATTTAACATAGTACTTAGAGCAATATAAAGATGCCATTTGGAAGAATTTACTACATTGGATGGGCTTGGAAATCAATGGTCAAGTTGGACACTTCAAGATATTTATGAGAAAGAATAAAGTCAATACAAAAAGAATATTCTTATTCTTTTTTCTTAAATATGACACAAACCTCTAAAAACATCATCTTCTTTTTAACTAAGGATAACATCTAACCATAACTTTTATGCACTCTCCTTACCACTATCCGTCATTATATAAATCACATATTCACTCATATTAGGGCATGCTGCTATCATTTCTTGCCTCCTCTTCTCTCATTTTCTCTCTATCTTTTAGATCATCAACTACTCCTTTTTGTTGAGGTCATTAATATTCTCCACCTTCATCATCTTCTCCTACATATTATCACTCTCTATATCTTTATTCACCATCTTTATTTTTATCAACACTAAACATCTCAGTATAGCTATTTATCTTGTGTTATTCATCTTAGATAATATAAAATCTTTGTAATCTTTAATTTATATAATGGATTGATGATGATTTGCTCCTATAAATGTAGGCCTAAAGCCAAACCACGTAAATATTGTGTGTTCTTTGTATTTATGTTTATTTTGCTATATTATTAATTTGAGGTCGAGATTATGTTTCACGTATGAGCTTATCTAGGTACCCCAGTTACATTAAGTATTCTGTGAGACCACTCATGCTATTCCTTGAGTATATTGAGCTACACCTAAACATATTTAGTCCTCATTTAAATCCTACGACGCTCCACTAAGCTCTCCCTATTTTTCCTCATGCAACCACCTCAACTCACTATATCTACTACTTTAGCTCACAGCCTAGGATACCTCAGCTAAAACACTCACCCCAAATATCTGGAAAAATATATCTAAACCCAAACTTAATACAAGCTCCTCTCAAATATAAATTTATTTATTTGAATCAAATTTGAGCTACATCTAGTGATGACCACTCCATTCATCCAAATTAAATCCTAGCAAAATTTTGGTGAAAACAATTGGTGTCTTCTGCGGGGGTCGCTACAAAAAGCTTTCGCAGTGGGGATTAGTTTAGTTTAGTTCATAAAAGGGCAACAAAGATACCATCAGATGCAAACACCACCAAAAGGTATTTGAGATATGCCAACAACGGACATGCAATATAGAATTCTCTATTGATTTATTCTATTCATTTCTCATCTTATATATATAACTTTGTGGGGGCTCTCAAGGGTACCCCACAATGGTCATATTCATTTATGAATGTGTTTTTATAATTATTGTGTGAAGACACAGTGGGGACCTCAGGGGTACCTGACAATGATCAAATTCACTTGTAAATGTATGTTTATAAATATTGTGTGAAGATACTATGGGGACCTCAGGGGTGCATTGGCTGGCTAGTCTCACTTTGTGAATATGTGTTTATAAATATTATTTGAAAGCCTTATAGGGACCTCAAGGTACCCGACATAGGCTGCTTACTTTTCTAGAGATTTCATTATCTCCTTTGAAATTAAAAGCATATAGTTTGCTGGCCTAAAGTCCTCACAGTGAAAGCATGACTTGCTATTAGCTATATGTCATAATGAATGGTGCATAAGCTTTTCTTTCATCAATTATTACTCATGAATAATCTATATGGATTATTTATTTTTTATCGCCATGGGTATAGCTCACCTTGCTAAGATCATTGTTATAATTGAAGTATGATGCAATAGCCTGTCTTCTCTAATATATCTTACAGGGATAATTTATGTGAATGATTTATCTTTATTATCATGCGGTTGTGAATGTATGATTTACTCCTTATTAATTATGTTTTGTTGATTGTAATTTATCTCTGCTCATGACTCACTATGTTTAACTTTTAGACCATAGCTCTAGATACTTGAGCTATTCTTGTTTCAGCTTACTTATACTTATTGCTACTAAAGAGCTATAAATATAAGCAAATCACCAATATGAGGGTACCTTGGTTACCTACATATGGGATTGATAACTCTTCCCTATTAAACATGTGTATATTGCCTGGAGTTATCGTTATACTTTATAGCCATTTTTTTATTGCCATATGATCAAAGAGCTAAGAAAACTCTTGAAAAAATCGCCATGATCAAAAGGTTAAGAAATCTCCTGAGTGAATCGTCATGATCAAAAAGGTAAAATAGCTGCTAAGCAGGGTTGCCAGGATTATTGATGTAAGGAAACTCCAAAATCAATCTCCATAAAAGATATTTATTGCCAAATTTTGTTTTGCTGGAGTGGTTGAGCTCCATCGGTTTCCTCTCTTGCTCCAAAAAGTTTACAAGATTAGTGAATTAGCAACTGAAAGTAGCGATGGCTCATCAAATCCAAATTTTTTCTTTGAGTTTCTTGCACTTTAATTCTTTCAACACAAGAAACTAGGGAGATCTAGTTTGGGGGTAAATTTGGAATGATATTTTGGAATAATAAATGAATGACACATGGATAATTACAAAGGCCAAAATTGACACAATACTTAGAGCAACAGAAAGATGCTATTTGGAAGAATTTACTATATTGAATGAGTTTGGAAATCAATGGTCAAGTTTGACACTTAAACTTAATATAAAAAGAATATTCTTAGCCTTTATCCCTAAATATGATACATAACCCTAAAAATATCCTCTCCTTTTAACCTGAGAATGACATTTAACCTTAACTTTTATGTATTCTCCTTACTACTAGCCTCCACTATATAAATGCCTTATTCACCTATATTAGGGCATGTTGTCATCTCTTTGCTTCCTTTTCTTTAATTTTCTCTCTTTCTTTTAAATCATTAGTCATTTCTCCACTTTAGGAGGCTATTTTTATTCTCCACCGTTATCATATTCTCGAAGATATTATTATTCTCAATATCTTTATTAACAATCTTCATTTTTATCAATACCAAACATCTCTGTATTGCTATCTAGCTTGTGTTATTCATTTTGAATAATGTAAAATCTTATATAACCTCTCATTTATATAATGGATTGGGGATGATTTGCTCTCATGGATGTACGCCAAAAGGTAAAACATGTAAATACTGTGTGTTCTTTATATTTGTGTTTATTTTGCTATATTTTCAATTTGAGGTCGAGATTGTTTTTCATGTATGAGCTTATCTATAGATACACAGTTACACCAAGTATTTTGTGAGACTATCTATACTATTCCTTGAGTATATCTGAGCTACACCTAAACATATATTAGCCCTCTATCAAATCCTACAAGACTCCACTGAGCTCTCCCTATTTTTCCTCCCACCTGAACTCACTATATCTACTACTTTTGCTCACTATCTAGGATAATTCAGCTAAACTACCTAACCCAAATACTATAAAAATACACGTAAATCCAAACTTATCACAAGCTCCCTTCAAATATAAGTTTATTTGTTTGAATCAAATTTAAATTGGGTCCAATGAGAATCAGCCAATCGGTGTGAATAAGATCTTAATGAAAATTTGGTGAACACATATATTAAATTATAGAGTATGATTGCTACAACTATTTTATTATACTTAGAATAAGAAAAGATAAAATATTGTGGGCATTATTTTAATCCATATTCCAAGATACTCATTGCCCAAAAGATACCAAAATCAGTTTCAAGATTCCAATATGTGAATATATAGATATACATATTTTTAAATTTCATCCGTTAATGCATACATACTCAAGATTCAAAATCCCAACTACATCCATATAATTTTTATTAATTTATGAAATTAATAGTTGAAGGACAACATTTGTCCATGAGGTTCCTAATTTCGCAACTATTGCGCAGTAAAATTAAAACAGATGGCGGAAGCTCTAGAAACCTCGGATCGACTTCATTCAAAAACGAAAATCAAGAGGAAAGATTGAAGTTTAATTACCTCACTTTTAGTTTCAGAAATGACTTCGTGATGTAGGAGAAAACGACTGAAAACAGCAAGCTCCGAACACTGTCCAGAAAATACAGCTCTGCACGAACAGCTTCTGTTTTGCCACGATCTGAGATCCTTTAAGCACCCCAATTATGATGCTTCTAATCATTCCACACTTAGAAATGTTCTAGGAGTTCAGAGGATTTGGAATCTCGAAATTTCATTAAGAAATGAGAGAGATAATGAAGGAACATGTATGCTAGCTCATGTTTATTCCTTCCACCAAATAAAGCCCCATTATCTCTAATAATGGCACCAAACATTATCATGTGCTTAGACCCACCCACTTAGCCATTATTTATTGAAATTGATCTCATCACTTCAATAAACTATTTAATCAAATAAATAAATAGCTAATATTAATTAATTTCGGAATTAATTATTTAACCTCATTTTGATCACATCAAATGGTTAAATGTGGGCTTCTCTTGTGACATGTTCTAATGCTTTCTCTTAATCCATATTGGATCCAATAAAAGCCCATAATTCTAAACCCAAAATTGGTCTAGAAGTCCATAATCATATATGAACCCGAACATGTCCAAAATGGTCATTTTACGTGCTCGACATTCCATAATGTTTAATTGAGGATTTATGAAATTTATTTTGTTCCTTAAACTATTTATGGAACATGTAAATTTCTATCTTAAATCATATTTAAGATATATTTATATTTATATTCATTCTCAATGAATTATAATATAAATATTGATTTTCCTAAAAATAGGAAATTTAACTTCTCATTTTCTAGTAACTCCTTTTTCATTTCTATATTGTGTGTGACCTTTTAGGTTCTTAGTTATAAGGTAGTAGAACTATTTTAATGATAACTCTTTATTTATTAAATGATGCTAAACTCTTTAGTCATCAATTAGAACCTTTCTAATGACCTTAAGATGCATTGGTAATACGCTTTACCAATATTGATCATAAGGTTTCTACAAGTCATGAGTGACACCTAGCAGTATATCACGACTATCCAAATAACAAGAATTGTTGGATCTATCGAACCTATTCCATTGTATCTCTATGTCTTGGTCTCTTCATCTTCCATGTCCAGAGAAAAGCACAGCTTATGGTTTATTATGTTAAGCAGTTGTGCTTTATCTCAAAATAAATATAATGAACTTGGCATGATAATATAATTTGAACTCCTTCAAATATATTTCACCTTGGTCAAGGATTTCTCTTGCCAATTCATATTATCTCATAGGGACATCCTTTTTGTATATTACAAAGTGATGAATTCCATATTGGCCATCAACTTGTCTTCATACATAGCCAACCATGACAGCTATTGCTAGATCTCTTTCGTGATTAGGAATCAATCGTTATGCATTCACATATCAGAGATGTCTATGTATAAGACATCTGTTATGCCTCAGGTCTAAAGACCATTACCAAACGTAGTGTCTGTTACAATGTATAATAAGCCATTAACACTCACGACCATATGGCTTACTATATTCGGTCAAGTTCAGTAAACTTGTTCTTTTAACAAGTACCTATGTGTTTGACTTGACATCTCATGTCAATGATATGAAACTCACCATCCATTTTAGTATCACATACCATAAGAAGTCATAACACATACTAGTGTTTATAGGAATTTATAATGTCCTATCATAAATCCACCACTAGGAACTATTTTAGAAGTATAGTACAAAGGATACACGTTTCATATTCTCGACATACTCGATAATGTGATCCTTAACTATTTTACTTCTTGGACTATATTCATTATATTAATATATGAATATTGATAACTTTGCCATTGAATAAATATTAAAATGTTATTCAAATACAATCATTCCCTAAACAATCAAATCACCATTGGATTGGCCTTTAGGGCATATTACTAACAATAGTACCTATCGAAATTGATGACATGATGACATGACCCACCATATTGTCACTTTTTTATTTTTCTTTATACAAACATTTATTCATATGTCTAAATACCCACTTTGTCATAGAGTTCGGTTATACGGTTCACAGCTGATACAAATATAGTGGTTGATTTTTTAATCAAATTTTAAATTCAATTTCCCAAATTGGTTTAAATTGAACTTTAAAGATAAAACAATTATTTTATTTTATTTTTTTATCACTGCTAACAAAAAGATAAAAAATTGATACAGTTTATAAATTTGGAGTTAAATCGTTACTCGTTAAACAATATATATTTTTTGATTTTTTAAAACTAGAGAAAGTAATAACTAGACAATTAAAAATTAAAAAAATCCAAACTTACATAATGCTTGCACATTATACATTGTTGCAACGGTAGTTCCATGGTCAAATTTACATCTGCATAAAAAGTATCATACTTTAACACATTTATATTATCTTATTCAGATACTGATCTAATAAAATTTTACTGTATACATATTCAATTTTGAGATAAATCATGATGTGTGATAGGATTTTATTAAGAATATCTGAGGATATGAAAAACAATGATTTTTCTGGTTTAACAAGTCGTGAGAGCATATCAGGAATAAGGTTGTGGTCTCCTTTTATATGCTTCACTGAGAAATCATATTTTGAAAACCAGTCTTTGAGCCTAAGCAACTTTTACTTTTCTAAAAGCTTTTCTCTTGTAATTATGACTTTGCTTTTCAAAAAGTGATAGGGGTCATGTCCTATCCTTTTTCTTGGTTTGCCTCCTATTTAAGCTCGGCTTCTCTTGGTTCCCATCTGCCTAATAAGGATATCTTGTTAGGATTTGATATCATTCACCAGATAAAACACCTCCAAATCATTCCTATTAGAATTCGAGTCAAGTCCATGTTTAAATCATACATAGTAGCTATGCTTAAAAATCATTAAACGTGTAAGGTGTATTTGGCACATTATATTACAATATAGTGCATTGCATTAAGTTGTGTTGCAATACTATGTTTGGTGTAATATGGACTCTATTATATAAAATAATATTATATTACATAAATGTTAAAATTAAATAATATTTATTAATATTTAAGATTTTATTATTAAATTTTGAAATTAAGTACTTACTAATTACTTTTATATATTATTATTATAATACAAAAATGACTTAATAATAGACTATTATTAAATAATAAATATTAAAATATTATGTTATATAATTAATAATATTTTATTATAATATAATTTATTTCTATATATTAGTTACTATAATATAGTAAAATCATATTATAGTATAGTATAATTTGATATTGTATTACAAAAATATATTACTATATAATTATATAATATAATATAAATTATATTATAAAATCATACAATATTAAATTATAAATTTATTTTATTTATTAATGTCAAGTATAATTTTTTAATCTCAATTTCATTTTAAATTTATTATTTAGTAAATAATAAATGATTAAATAAAAGTAAATATGTTCTATGTATTTAAAGTAAAATAACTAAAATAATTTTATGTAATAAAATCAGGATAGTATACTATCATTATTTATTAAATATTTAGGTCCATTACTATCTTATATATTATTTAAATTAAATTTCTTGCTTAAATTTAAATATAAATTAATATTAATAAATTTAGACCCTAGACCCTACTCCTCCATGGTTTATTTTATATGCCTTTCATTTTATTAACCACCTTCTTAAAGCAGTGTAATGCACTAGAAATTGCAGTCAAACATGGCTTAACATAAATAGCAGTGTTTTAATGTAATGCAATATAGTGTAATGCAAGTTGTTAAATGCACACATAGTGCATTGGAATGGATATTAAAAATATCCATTCAGTCTTGAAATTGGACTTAATAAGTCTAAGCGCCGTCCAGAACTCAAATTTTATGAGAAAAGTATTAAAAATATATTATTTTAAATAATTATATATTTTTGGCTTACCTATTACATATATTTGAAATTTTAGACCTTTTAGGTCCAATTTTTTAAGCCCAATTTTATCGAAATAAAATTAAAAAAATTAAAATTATAAAATAAATATATATAATTATAATTATAAACATAAAATTCTAGTTTTTTATGCTATGATAAAAAAAATCTAGCATTGGTTGAATTCAGACATGGTCATACTCGATATTGGCCTAAGTTTTTACCATCCGTACACTTTAGTAAGATGGTCCTCTCAATAATGTTTCTGTTTATTTTCTCTTTTTTAAAAAATATATAGAATAAAAATAAATTTCTCTATAATATTGTAATTTACAGTAGATTTTTAAGATAATCTCAGTAAATTCCGAACTCTACTATAAATATTACTTGTAGATTGGAATCAGTAAAATGTGAAAAAAAGAAAAAGAAACTTTGCTTAGAATAAAAATTAATTGGGAAGCAAAATGTCCAAAAGAGACACACGGTAACATTTTGGATGTTGTTAAGGCCGAAAATGATAGCCTGGCACTGGCCGAAACCTTTTTAATTGAATTTCCGACGAAGCAAAGCTTAAGCACGTGAGGGGACCACTCACTCCGACTAAATTAAGACACGTGATAGGCGGCTGATTGCTGTGTCTCAACCAACGTGCGCCACGAGGTTAGCTGATAATTTTTGCTTTACGATATGATATATTGCTCTAATTTCTCACGATCTCATGTGGTTCCTATGTCTTCGTATATGATAAGTTAATATGAGATTGGGTAAGTTTCGGTTTACTCAAGGTCCCTTTACACTTAACACTTTTATTTCTGATCAGGAACTGACCCTATCACAAAAATATTTTTTTTAGTCGGTACTACAAGAAAAAGTATGTATAGTAGCATCTGAAAAATGCTATCGAAAGCAAATGGTAGTATTTTAGACAATGCTAAGTTAGCCCATGTAACTAAAAGTCTTGATATTTGATAGCATTCATTCAATGCTACAAACTATTATGCATAACATTTAAAAAAAGCTATGTAATCATTGATTATTACATTGTAGAAATGCTATTATTCTCTTATGTATAGCATCCGGAAAGTGCTACCATATTATATTTACAGCATAAAAAAATGCTATTGTTGGCAAATTTATTACATATATGTAACATTCTATGGCTATTAGAAAACGCTACTGAATAATTTATAAGTGGCTACCATAGCATCTTTGTAAGGTTATTGAAGATAGAAAAATTGATACTTGTAATGTATTTTTTATTCTCAATATTTTTAAAGGCTACTAATTATACATACAATTCATCGTTCATCTAATTCAATTATGTAATAATATGTAAACATCCAATTACTTAAAAAATTAGACACAATGATAAGTATATTTGTGTCATACTTGTATATTTTCTAATGATAAAAAATTAGGGAAAACAAATCTAGTATTATATCTTTAAGTTGCCTTCAACACTTCGCAAAAAATTCTTGATCTTCATGGCCTGCACCAAAAATTCTTTATCTTCACAGCCTGCATATGAATTCAGAAAAAAAATATAATTGTGTTTTGCTCTTAGAAAAATATTAACCACCATTAAATATATCCTAAGGAAGTGGTTAAGTAAGTAATTCAAATCTAACAAATAAATACAATTAAAAGTTTTCTTTGGGAGAAAAACTTCTAAATCACTTGAATAATTACGCCATAGCTACACAGCCTAACAAATCAACTAGAAAATCATATGAAAAAAAAACATAAGATGGTCTAACAAACTAGTGTTGGGAAATTATGCTCTTTAAAAGCATATGTGTTTATTTAATTGTAATAAACATTTTTCTGATTAATAAAATTAATGAGGTATTTTATTCAAATATCTTAATTGCATTTATATTTGTATTAAAGTCCATTTAATCATATTATATGTATTTATGTGATCACCATGTGGATTCACAGAAGATATAAATACAAGTTATCTTATGATTAAATAAATTTAAGTTCGCAGTTGATAAATAAAGTTGGGCACTTTATTTAGGTATAAACTGTAATAAATTCATTGAATGATTTGTCTT
This sequence comes from Citrus australasica, assembly GCA_029618585.1. Taxonomy (NCBI): domain Eukaryota; kingdom Viridiplantae; phylum Streptophyta; class Magnoliopsida; order Sapindales; family Rutaceae; genus Citrus; species Citrus australasica. Next base: position 8,187,746 of record JARCIV010000006.1, read on the forward strand.
AATCATGTATGAATTTATTGATGTAGTACGACTACATTGAACTGGATCACATATAAGATTTAATTAACTTTGTAATAACTGTCAGTCTTATTAAATCTCATAGGCGTTGATTTTACTGTAATCTTAATCTTGAGTTAATTATGATTTCATGATTATGATTGTTATTCCATTTGAGTTACCAATGGGCACGACACATCCTTGTGGTCAAGATTACCCGGTATCTTGGTGGGAGCAATTATGAGTATTGGAGTTATAGATTAACAATATAGAATTTGTACAACACATCTCTTGATAGGTTTTCGGCACTTGATCATAGAATTCTCTGGCCAGAGTGTGTCAACATATTTAGTATGTTGAAAATGATCATTAGAGAAAACCAGTAAGGATCAAGGAATAAGATGTTATTAAATTGATTGGACAGTTGAGATATCAATTTAATTAACGATGTGGTACAAAGGATTGTGCAGTAAAGAAATCAATGTGGCTTGGGACGAATTATTATTCGAGCATACAATTATGGAAGTCAGTTCCAATCTTTTAGTGGAGTAGATTTGGAATTAAATAATTTGGCTAGCTTAATTACATGCCTAATTATTGTAGCCACTATTGTATGTTCCCAAATGATCCCCGGGTTAGCTCATTTAATTGACTGCACCACTACTGGACTAATAAGCAAGATAACTAGCAATTTGGGTCAAAAGCCTAAATATATCATTTAGTGGGAGGCTCCATTTAATTAGCTTTTGTATAAGGGGCCTTATGTTATTTTACAAGGTGGGTCCCCTATTGGAAAAGTAAATAACGTGAATTTAGTTTTTGATTATTTTGGAGCCTAGGGTTTTCACTAAAGGAAGATAAAAAAGGCTTATTTTCTCAACAGAAAAGGAGAGGCCACTTTATACAGATCTGATAATAAGATTTTTCTCTCCATTGTTGGGAGAAAATTTTTCTCATGCTAGTTGCTTTGGTAGTGATAAAGGCGCCCACACGTCAAGTGCAGATCGAACCTGAGTCATAACCTGGAAGATCATTGGGGATAGTTCGTGATCTAACTAGCGTGGTGGTGACGGATCGTGATCTAACTAGCGTGGTGGTGACGGATCGTGATCTAACAGGAGTGGTGGTGGCAGATCGTGATCCAGGAGCCTAAATCACTTCAGCGGAAAAAACCAACTCGGATTTTCAAGGTACGATTTCTAGATTACGTGTTCTTATATATTATATGAGAACGGTCATTAAAAAGGTTTTATAAAAAATTAAAAACCTAATTTTTCCCCAACAACTAGAATATTAAAAACACAAGAGATAGGTATACGACTCAGACTATTAATTTAGAGCTTCGTAGTAATTGATTGCCTATTTTTTCTTTGTTTTCTCCAATTTAATTTCGCCTTAGTACATGATGACTCTAAAAATTCCATTTACTTAAACATCATTCATTTTAATCTCATGAGACATCAACCTACAACTCACAAACTAGGTAGGTCTATACAAATATTCACTTCAATAATTGATAGGAAATTATTTATTGCTTCAAAGCGCAAAAGTAGGAACTTTTGTGACCTACAAGCATCTAACCAAAGAGCAAGCAACTTTTCTAAATTTTGTTCAACCAAACCATTACTGGAGAGACATACTGAAATAGCACATAATACCCAAAATTATTGCATAACCAAGCTTGATCAGCAAGTTTAGCTTATAGGACAAAAATTGTTGGAAAAAAAAATCAATTAAAGTGGCATGAGAAATTAAGTACTGCAACTTTATCCAACAAGACAACCACATGAATGTTAAATTAAGTACTGCAACTTCATCCAACATAAATTGATATAATGGAAAAAAAGATAAGAATTATATTGATAGTTACCTTATAACAAGAACTAGTTACAACAGAACATTAACCATGTCCAGTAACTTCAACTTTCTTCAAACAACTGCTCTTCATATCGTAATCCAATTCTGTGTTTGATTGCCTTCAAAGTTGAGCTTTAACTAAAATTCTAAGTGTGTTAATAAAATATTTGAGAAAATACCAGGGAAAATGCACAAATCCAAACAACATATAACACAATTTCATAATAATATACCAAAAGCAAAATTTTGGGACTAGAACTAAATTTTATAAGTGAAAACAGAAAAGGTATGAGGAAAATACTTTTATTTGAGAAAGAATTATAAAACCACAAGGAATTAGAAGTTCAAAGACAAAAAAGTTATAGATGATTTGCAGAAATTAAGAGAAAGTTAGGATTTCTTATAAGTTTCATATTAATTATGAAAGGAATTGAAAGGAAAATTGGGAAAAAAATTAGCTTAAGTATTTTCAATTACCTCTCCAAAATTAGATGGTTCCACGTGCTAAATGATAACAATCGTAAATTGCACAAGACAAGAACAAGAGCAAAGCGACAACCAACAAAGTTGAAATTGATACTTCATAAATTTCCCAAATTGAACATAGCATCAAGTATCAAAATAATTGTTAATATCTTCAATCACTTTCTCTCTCTAGGGACGAAATATTGTCAATATACTAGACTTACTATTCTCATTCAAAAAATTTGTAGCCTCTTCGTCACTCTTTTCAAACTCACACCATTTTCTCTAAGTAACTTCCCATCATCCTGAGTATCAATAACAAAAATTAACAAACGTAAAAGCAAAACCTAGAAATTACCTCCATTGCATTCAAGCCATATTTGGGGAAATCCAGACCCATCAATTTATTCTATTAAACACAAGCCATCTGGGTTGCAATTGCTCAGCAAGTTAAGGGGGATGAACGGGTAAAATGATTTCTAAAGAAATTATAAGGGATAAGGATATTAGGTTTCAAAAATCTAATAGAGAGGAGACTCAAAGGAGAGAAGAAGACTGAGAGTTTTGGGTGACTTTAAGTTTCCAAGGCAAATTAGGGACTGTAGACAAAAGATGATTATAATTATTTTTTAAGGTCATTTTATTTTTTTCATTCTGCGATCGACAATTTTTCCCCCGTCTTTCTTTTCCCTCCCTTTTGGTAGCTTTTTTTTCTCGGCTTTCTTTCCCTCTCTTTTGGTACCTTTTTTAAATTGTCACTAAATTAAAATTGTTTTTGTAGCATTTCTAAAATGCTATGATATTAAATAATATATATATAGCACTTATAGATATGCTACTATAAAAATATTACTAAATATAACATTAATTTGTAGCATTTTTAAAGTGCTATAATATTACAAATAAAACGTAGCTCTAACAATATGCTACAAACTGAATGTAAAATATAATAAAAAATAAAGTAGCACTAATGAATAGTCAATTGTAGCATTTTTTAATAAGTGTTACTGTAGAATGACATTTGGTAACATTAAAAGAAAAATTGCTACTGTGAAATGCTACTATAAATGGTATTTGTTGTAGTCGGTAGATCTGAGAAGACAGCTTGCCTATCTTTTCTTTCATCTCGGGCAAAATACGATTGGGGGGGCTAATTCAAACCCCTCTGGTAAAATAAGAACAGCCCCCACATTCAAAGTTAGAAATAAGAATGGCCCCCACCTAACTATCGATAAACCGATCAAGATTTCCTTTCTATACTCAATTTATATATATCATATAATGAAGTACCACAATATCATATAATGAAGTACCACATGAGTGGATATATAGGAATCCAAATCTGCCGAATCACTCATGTTATGATCTTCTACATCCTAGGTCTTCCCGTTCCGTCATCTGGCTTATGTTCTTCATGTAGCATTTAGACCGAATGACTCTATGAAATTTACGTCGATACTTTCACATATTATGGGTAACGTAGGAGACATCTCCTGTAACTTGAAAGTTACGTTGATATAATTTTTCACTTGTATAATGCAAAATCTATTATATCTTTAATAATTTTATCAAAATTATTATTTAAAATTTACATTTACTATATATTATTAATTTTTATTTTATAGTTACAATTTTTTTTCTACAACAGCTGTAACTTAAAAGTTACAGGACTTCAATCCCAAACGCACCCATAAACCATAATGCCCACCCCTATCTGTGGATAGTCAATGAATCTTGTGAAGATTTATCGACATGATTCTCATCAATGTGTAGGCTAATTGAATATGTGTATAGTATAAATTGAATTTTTAGTCTCCACCTCTATTAAAATTCAAACTTGAGTGCTCATTTAAAAAAAAAGGAAAACTTTTTATTTTAATAAAATTTTAATTATATAATGAGTAATATGGTTAATTATTATTACACTTGTTCTTAACATTGTGTTGTACAAGTCCACTATATTAACAATGTAACTATATGAGTATAATTTTAGTGCAACAACTATCATCAAATAATATTTTTATTGATTGCATTTTGTGATTATATGATGTAAGCATGATAATTACAATTTTAAACTAAGGTAGATAAACTTAAATAACAGTGCACTTATATATAAAAGTTATTATCCATAGACTAATAATTGATGTACTTCATTCGTAGTTGTTACAAAATTATTACACAATTAATAGATAGCAAATTAACTGTCAGTGACATATAAGAGCCAAAAATTGGTAACATCAATTAAATTATAAATTTATTTAACAATATATTTATATAGTTGGATACATAATATATGATTAAAGATGAACTAGTGGTCACTCGTTCTACTGGATATTGAGTATTTGGAAACTTACTATAATTATGTATATCGAGTATTTGGACACTTACTATAGTTATGTGACTATATAAATAATATTAAAATTGTGCCTTAACTCTACAATGACACATGGTAATGTAATTCACTATAAAATACCGCTGCCAATCAAATCATTATTCATTTATAATATTAAGAGAAGAATTTGGTTCATTTGGCGGTAAAATTACTGCCTGAATGAATACTAAAACATTTTTATCAATTTTAATGGATTAAAATTAAAATTTGATTCGAAGTTTTTTAATCTTCAAGATAGTAACTTTATTTTTGCTCGACCACAGACACATTATGGACGTGTGAGCTTTATTTGAGCTAAATAAAAGAATGTGAAGATAATTTAATATAATTATTTTGTATTTAATTAAGCATCTTATTTGAAAAAATAGAAATATTAAGTAAGAATATGCACTCAAGCAATGCTTGGGACTTGATTCTCCTCCTAATTAAATTGGGTAGGTGAAAAATTTCTTCCTGATTAATATGAGTGGTGCAAATATTCTTCTTGTATTATGTGTGGATAGAATTCGAGGTATGGTATAGTAGACTTATCAAGGATAGCCCAATAGATTTTTTATATTATAAACGTATACTTTTCTATTGTAAAAAAGGTAAAATTGTTTGAGTATTAAATTAAGGAAAATAATTTATAGAAACTTTGCCAAAACAAATAGGAAAATAATTTTCGTCAGGTGACGCTTGGGATAATGCAAAAATAAAGAAAAAAATGAAAACAATTTTCTTTTTAAATACTAGGTAATGACTATAATTACTTCAATAAATATGTAAATTTTTTTACGGGACCTTTTGTGTGAGGTGAGGTCTAAAGCAATTATCTTAGAATTGTATATAGCTGAGCCACCTATTGATCAGATTTTATTTATTCTTTTTTATCTAATGATGCTTAGACTTTAAAGTATTATAACCAAGTCCAGTTTTCTTTTCTTTTGTTTTCCTTTTTAAAAATGCATTTCTCAAATTCAAATTCAAATGGATAATCAAATAAAACTACACTAAGGAGGTAAGTCTTCTTCATCAGTTTTATTTATTTTAAAGGAAAAGACTGACAAAAATAAATAGTGTTGCAATAGTTGCAATATATCATTGCTTTTATCTTTTTATTATTTAACTAAATGACAATCCATTTTGTTTTCATAGTTAAAAAGAAACTATAGGTTTCAAATTTTTATATATAAGTCTCGTTTTGGATAAAATGGGATTTAAAAAGAATCTTTTAACTGTTAACTTAGCAGTCACTCTTCTGACTCTTGAGTGATGCTGGCCAAAAGAGATGCAAAGGAGGCAACATAAGCCGTTAAACACTTAATGACATTACGAGAAATTTGACCTTTTTGCAATGGTCCTTTACCATCGTAAAAGACAGTTAGGTCAAAATATTACTACTGTAGGTGTTTCTTTCTTGATTAGTCATTTCAAAAAGTCTAGGACAAAAGAAATTACATGGTCGTGAGTCATACATTTAAGAGAGTATTTAGAAACTAATAAATTTACTAATCAATCATTTTTATTGAAGAATAAATTATAAGTTATTATTAAAACAAGCATCCATAACCTAAGTTTCTAAGAGCAAAATACGATGGATCATTCTCAAAAAACATAATTGCTTAAAAGCTTTTGAACTATTTTAAAAAAAATTAAACTACCTTCATTTCATATTATTCTTTTTTTAATCTTTTTATATAATTTTGTTGGACTACATTTAGAAATTTAGAATGGTTCCTTAAATTAAAAGGAAAATATTGGTATTTTATAGGTAAACTAACATATTTTTGTATAGATAAATTAATTTGTCAACTAACATTAGAAATAAAATTGTAGTAAAAATTAAATTTTTATAATAAAAAATAATAAAGTATTACAACCTTAAACATTTTTACACATGTTTTATTTTGCAATTTTACCTTTTTATTTGTACAAATTTCTGAAGTATTAAAATGTTAATAACCCATATTTTTAATGTATAGTCAATTTATTATTCTATATTAAATGTATATTATGTAAAAAATGATGGTTGACACGTATTGATTTTCAAGCGTTTAAAAAATTTATTTGAGATTACATAATCCTTGTACCATCACTCATTTTTACAGTCAAAATACGTTAGTGAATCAAAGATTATAAATTTAAAATAATATGCAATTATATCTGTAAATATTTTAAAATTTTTGGTTTTTATAATTGTTTGATAAACAATAGGGACTGAAATGTTAATAAGGAACTAAACATATTAACATATCCCCAGCCGTTGAACAAATTTTCCAATAAATCTATTTACCGAATCAGAAATGGACAACGTTGTAGTGGCTTGTAACTGGTGCAAGGGAGCTGGATCCCGATTCACATCATTAATCACAATGCAGACCATCCTCTCTATCTTAAAATAATGAAAAGAAAAGAATCATTTCATCAGTCGATAAAATGGATTCGAGATTTTGGATTTTTGGTGGAACACCGAGAAAAAAGCATAGTTAAAAAGATAATAATAAAAAAGCCAGAAACAACTGCAACAACAAGAACAAGTGAAGCAGAAGCAAAGATGGAAGCAGCAACACACAACACTGACTCTTTCTATCTCTCTGATCTTTAATTTTTATCTGTCTCAAAAATCTCTGCTTCCCTGTTTCTTTCTTTAAAGCGAATAATAAGCTTGAAAAATTGAATAGCAATAGGAAATGGGAATTCTGTACGACGACGTTGTGATCATCAGCCAATCAGACAAAGAAGGTGACCCATGTGTGATAACAGTCAACTGCCCTGATAAAACTGGTCTTGGTTGTGATTTGTGTCGCATCATTCTCTTCTTTGGTCTTAGCATTGTCAGAGGAGGTAATTTCTTCCCCACTTAATTGATTTTATTCTGTATTTAGCAACGATTTTCTTGTTTGGCTGCTGAGAAAATATGGGGGAAATATGTTATGATTTTCTTTTGTTGAATCTACCTCTTGAAATTTTTTGTAAAAAGAAAAAAAAAGAGTGATTGGTATGTGTGATTGGTCTTCAACTTTGAGAAACAAGTGATGGGTAGTTAAGATTTTAATTACATCTAGTGAAACTATGATTTTAATTTTTTTAAATAACTATTTTCCTGGTTTGGCTGTTGAGAAAATATAGGAAAAAAAAGTTTTATTTCTAGCCATTTTCCTTGTTTGGTTGTTGGAGGAAAAAAAGATTTATTTTGCTTTCATTGTATGTACCATGTGTAAAATCGAGTGATGGGTATGTGTGATTGATCTTCAACTTTGAGCAACGAGTGATTGGTATTTAAGTTTTTCATTACATTCGGTGAAATCTAGTTAAGATATTGCTCTTTTTTTTTTTTTTCGAAGTTATGGTTGTTAATTACAATATGTGTGATTCTTTTGAATTTGTATGGTCAAGATGTATCTACGGATGGGAAATGGTGCTACATAGTGTTTTGGGTGATTGGGGACTCACAAACAAGGTGGGGTTTATTGAAGAAGAGACTGATGGGTGCATGCCCTTCTTGTTCTTCAGCTTCTGTGGTTCTTTACTACCGTGCAGAAATGCAAGCACCCAAACCTTCTGATGTTTTTCTCTTGAAGCTTTCTTGTTATGATCGAAAAGGCCTTCTATATGGTACTTTTTTTTTTTATTTACTTTCAATTTTCTGTTTTTGATTTTATATTTGTGCTCATGTAACTTTGTTCGGCTATTTGGTTTCTTTTTTTCATATTAAACATAATTATTTTGAGATGAATTTGGGTTTTGGTTTGCTAATTTATAACTTTTGTTGTCTATTTGTATTGTCCTTTAAGTTGTTGATTCATACCCTTTGACTGTTAAAGAAAAGAAAGAGAGAATGTGGAATCTTTGAATGACCCGTTTTAATCCACTTGCTTTTTGATGGATTCTGGGATTTCAGATGCTTTTCTTTTACTATGGTTGGAGTGACAAAAATTACATTCCTCTGCTTTCATGGTTTTTGGATATGGAATTTCTGTTTTTCCCCTCCAGTGGAGAATTTTGATATGATAATATTTTAAGAACCGTGTCCATAATTGATTTTTGGAACAATTCTTTTTCCTATCTTTTGCCAGATGTTACCGCGGTTCTCTGTGAGCTTGAGCTTACCATAGAGAAAGTGAAAATATCTACTACTCCAGATGGGAAAGTGATGGACCTTTTCTTTGTCACAGACACAAGGTTTTGCTCTTTTGATATATTTTTCTCAAGATCAGCAAAAATATTCTTCTAATCTTTGACAGCTAGTTTGGTTTTCATCAACATAATTATGTTATTAAGGTTGCATATTATTCACTGACTGAGAGTTATACAATTATTTTGGAATGTCTGCAACTGTGCGAAATAGCTTCCATATACAAATTTAACTCGCATCTTGTTAGTAGATATTTGTGTTAATGGTCACTACTTTCAAATATAACAACTTTTTAGAGTAATAAGAATAGAGTTACAAACTACAAATTGATATGGTATAACTCAATTGGTTGGATACCTCTTGGCCCATATGATTAATTTTTATTGTTTTGTATTTTCCTTCAGTTAATGAATTTTTGTCACATCAGTTTTTACAAAATAAGTATATACAATAATTTGTGGCTCTTGACTAACTAGACTATCCAATTGACTAATATTCAGCAGCATCTATCTCATGTTATTGGATATTCTCTCTTGTCAAATGGTTCATTTGGAAAGGTCAGCTCATATAGTGCCATCCTTCGTAAACTTAATATGGTCGCGTACAATTGAGATTGGAGTATTGAAAACCTGTGAACTGTGATATAATGGGCAGATAGTTACTCAATTTGTATTTAATTTATGTGCATACTTTTTCATTTGCTTCTTTATTTTTATTTGCTTATTTGGGATTTAAAGGGGTGTCAAAGGGGTTTTTCAAGAACTGAATTTATTTAGATAAGGCCATTTTTATTTTCAATATTTCGAATTTCGTAAAGTATTGATAGGTTGTCTCATGTGGTAAGAACAAAAGAATATATGGTAGTAATGCAAAGATTTAAAGGATTTTGAGATATCCCTCATTAAGATACAAAGGGCTTTTCTTTTGCAGAAATGAGTCCATGTTGACCTTTCTCTGAGGAACTAATGTGCTTCTGAATATTTTCGTTATCAGGGAACTTCTACATACAAGGAAGAGAAAGGAGGATACATACGAGCACTTAAAAACCATTTTGGGGAATGCAATGATAAGCTGTGATGTAGAAATGGTAGGCACAGAAATTACTGCCTGCTCGCAGGCATCTTCATTTCTTCCATCTGCAATCATTGACATGCTCCATTTAGATATGCCTGTTGAACTCCCAAGTGGATCGCTCACTTCCAGCAATGTCTCTGTCACAATAGACAACTCGCTGAGTCCTGGTCATACTCTTGTCCAAATTGTCTGCCAAGACCACAAAGGTCTCCTTTACGACATACTGAGAACTCTAAAGGATTACAATATTCAGGTAGATGAACTGGTTGTATGATAGACTTCAGATATAGTGTCTTTAAGAAAGTACTGCACTGTTTTGTCATGTACTTTATGTGTTATGGGAGTGTTTTTCTTTCTTGAACCATCTCCAATCCTGATGAACCTGGATTTGTTAGTATTTGAAATCCTTTTTTTTTTTTTGGTTTTTTGGTTGGCTTGTGATTTGTTTATAAAACCATCAACCTGCTTAGATTGGAAGAATCTTATTGCATGTTTGGTTTGAAGAAATATAAGAAGAGGAGAGGGGAGAAAAGGAGCAGGGAAAGAAACAAGGGAAGAAAGATAAATTCCATGTTGAACCAAACAATGATTGACCCTCTTTTTCATTCATTTTCTCCTCTTTTTTCCTTTCTATTCCTCTCCTATCCTACCATTTCTTCCAACCAAACATGGGCTTAACGTTGACCTGCAGCTATTTACCTCATGGAAGGATCTAGTTATTAGATGGATTTGTTCTTGCTTTGCTTACATATTGAGTGCTCCAAAGTATGATGCATAAAATCCATGTTCTGCTGGTGTACTTCTCATCCAAAAATGTCGATCATATTCTGTTAAATAGAACACTTAGAAAAGTGGAAGTTAATGGAAGGTGGCAGCTGGTTGCATAACATTAACATATTAAGCATTATCTTTTATGCAGGTTTCATATGGACGCTTCTCTAGAAGACAAAGAGGAAACTGTGAGATTGACTTGTTTATCATGCAAGCTGATGGGAAAAAGATAGTTGACCCTAGCAAGCAGAATGGGCTATCCTCTCGACTGTGGATGGAACTGCTTCAGCCTCTCAGAGTAACTGTGGTCAGCAGGGGTCCTGATACAGAGCTTCTGGTTGCAAATCCTGTGGAATTATCTGGCAAGGGTAGACCTCTTGTTTTTCACGATATCACCCTTGCTCTCAAGATGCTTGATATTTGCATCTTTTCGGTATGTACTTATTTTCCTACGACATTAAGTGAAAAACCATTTTGGCCATGCTTACATATTCAGTTTGTTGTTTAATTGCATTTGTTGCATTATTAATATTGTGAGGATAAACATAAAACATTAGGCAGCTATGTCATCATTCCAGTAATGGAGTCGCCACAGCTGAGCTACGTTGTGTTATTGTCATAATGTTGCATTCCATTTTACTTTTCACAGTTAGGATATAACATTATCACAATGATGAGTTATAGATAATTGTTGTTGTTTTTACTTTGATTTGATTCCAAGAATTGGCATTCAAGAAATTTGTACAAAAAAAATTAAATTCTTGTTTTTTAGCAACAAATCCTTTCAATCTCCCTAAATGAAAAGTATAACATCTATTGCCCCTTTTTGTTTTCAGGCTGAGATTGGAAGGCACATGATTGGAGATAGGGAATGGGAAGTTTACAGAGTCCTACTTGATGAAGGGGATGGATTGTCTGTCCCAAGAAATAAGATTGAGGAAGGAGTTTGGAAATTGTTGTTGGGTTGGGAATGACGATGGATTCAGACACAATTTGCTCTGCATGGTCCTTGTTCAGTATCCATTGTCCTACCATGATATGCATTAGATTTAAATTACTGTTGTTCTTTAGAAGACTGAGATTTGACCCCCTCAAGTTACATCCATGAGACTAACATTTAGTAATACATATGACAAGTTGGTAGTGGGATATATAGCACAAGTGAAGCTCTTTCAGGCATTGGATACTTCAAAGATATTGCATGGAAGTTTATGCAGATGGTGGATCCATTTCATGCTTGGTTTGATAAATCAGAAGTGTTTTCTGCTGCAGCGCTTCGTGGGTCATATGGGTTATGGCAATACGGTAACTGTCTTTTTATTTCCATTGTACATATGTTTAGTATATAAAACAATGTTGTATAAAAAGATCAGGATTTTGAATGTAAAGGAGACAGTTGTGCATGACAATGTTTATTTATCAATATAACATCTGTTCCTGCATTTTGTTGTATTGCTTTTTATAATGGCCATATTCGCAACCGCTGAACCTTTTCCATTTTCGTGATACCTTTTTTATTTTTTCCTCAAAGAATTTGTTAAAAAAATACAATTGGCCAGCAACATGTATACAATAACATTTTGGGATTTATTGGCAGTCAAGATGGTACAATTCAGAGCTTTAGCACTCATGGCTCGAGAATCTACTCCTACGTAATGATAAATATTTAAATTTTTTTACTATAAATTTCATTTTAAATGATGTGTTACTGAGTGGTTGGTAGTTTTTTTTATAAGATTTAAGTGAATTAATTGTATTATTTTACTAATTAATTAATGATTTGGCAATCGACAAATTAATTAATGATTTGGCAATCGACAAAAGAATGGCGCGCACGCCCCTCTCACACGCGTGCGACAGGTGCATTATCGTGCCAAGAGACAGCGCGTCTTGGTGGGACAAGTAGCCCTGCCGCACCATGAGACAACACTTTGGTTTTTATTTATTTTTTTGTGTGTTGTTAATGTTATTAATTTATTGCGTGTAATTGTGTAATATAACAATTTAATTATGTAACTTGTATCAGATACATAGAAAAATTGAAAATAGGAAAGCATAATCCTCCTAGACCGACGTATGAATAGGGCACGATGAAGGTACCTTATGACAATCACTTCCCGGGGCGTATCAAGAGTATGTGTAAATTAGATATAGTTTTAAAAGGCATTTGAAAAAAATTAACAAAACGGTAGTTGAAACTGTTCAAAGAAGACATATTTGGGCATTTCATGGAGTGCCAAACCTTTTCGTTTAGTGGCGTAATTGTGCATAATGTGTTCCTTAGGCAAGTGGCCCATGCATAAAGCAACAAAAAAGATCAATTTTGGTTTCAAATTGGTAAACATTTGATAAGCTTATCAGTTGGAGAGTAGTGCCTAGTTATTGGACTTTCCTACGGTCAAGATATTGTACTGAAAAATTAAAAAACAGTGCATAAGTTACTTAACTAGTATTTTGGCAATTTGTTTCACAGAATGAATCTTGACGAACTTGAGGAAAGATTTGCAGACTTAGACTTCGAGGCTATAGACGACACTGATGTGCTAAGGATCGTGCTATATTACTTTGCAGACGGAGAACTAAATGGAAGAAAAGATCATTGTCAAATCAATATTTTAACGTTCAACAAAGTAGATGAGATTGATCACTTTAGAAATCGTCAGTAGGGTCGTTTGTCTTGGAAAACTATATATAATAGTCTTGACAATGCATTGAATGAAAAAGCCAAAAGTTTAAGAAGACCTGCTCGAAAAATCCCAGCCATAATATTGAAAAATACAATGTTTATGGCTTTACGTATGCGGTTCAAGTGTATAGAGAAATTTTTTTAGATTACTTAGTTTTATGATAATGAATATTTAACTATACATTTTATAACTTTATAACTTTGTTTGTTGCAAGCATGAATTTTTGAAGCGACTAAAGGGCAGTCTTTAGAGTGGGTGTGAAAACTAAAAAGAAAATTCCTTGAATCGTGTAGTGAAAGCCCATTGCTTCTTCTCATCTTGTATATAGCTACTTTCCATATTACTAAATACTAGATGAATATACTAACATAAAACTTGGGATTCTTTATGGAAGGGAAATATTTTACAAACCATCAAGCTAGATGCAAAGGAGAAAGCCACAAAATATTAGAACAATGTGGAGGATTACGTGCCATATATCCTAAGTTGGGTCCGTAACGTGAATACCCTTTATGACGTCATAGCACGATTTAAAATATAATCAAAACTCGAAACTTTTTGGCTTGTTATTTACTCATTTTCAATGTTACTTTGTGCTTCATCAACCTTCAATCAACGCGCCACCATTATAAAGAAAACGAAGGAGCATTACGACACCACAACCCAACACCGCTAGAACAAAATCCCGTTGAGGATGAGCTTGCTGCATATGACCATCTCGAATCTGCGGACGATTCTAATGACACATAGAATTCAGATGTTACTTTCTAATTTAAAATATTATTTCCTTTTCTCATATGTAAATGATTTTATCACTCTCTTATTAGTTTTTTTGTTTCTTGGTAATAGTCAAGGATAAAGTTTGATTATGATTATATCATTCAATGGATGAACAAGATTGATAGTTCCATTTCTAAACTAAGATCGGATTTTGAGGCAGAGCCCAAAGAACAACAACATTTTAGAGAAGTAGTCATTCGAATGTTTATGGCTTCGTATAATGATGGTTTATTCAAATGTTTATATGGTGATTCTTCAATTGGATTCCCTTATACGATGAGGAAGTTTAACATGCAACAGTTGCGTTCTTTTTGTATTTAATATGATATTAGTTTAATATATTCATCTTGGTGAAACGACAGGCCTCCAATGACCAAAGAGTGTACAGTGATGCTAGTGATCATAATGATCACACTCCCATGTCATTATATAGTTTTAATGGGGACGTAAGTGGTGACCGCGTACATATCCTCATGGAGGCACCTTTTGGCATAAGTAAGTTTGGACGTCCGTACAAACCGTCATATGTCCTTAACATCCTTTGTTAATTCCTTCTTTTAAGAGAGTAAGGAACATCAGGCCTCCACCCACACTTGAAATAATGGACCGTGAGATAGATGAAAGAATGGGTGTGGATATAAATCCACTTAGGGGCCTGGAAGATCTAAGGCTATTTGAGGAGTTCGATAAGTGGTTTGCTAGTAGAATCATAGTGGATCGCACCGTCCAACGGTCGCATAAATTCTTTGAATACTTTTAGGCCATGCTTCAATGAGTTGGTTTGGTGACGAGATAAGTGTTATTTCTTAGAGTATTTTTTGATATTCTGTATTGTATTTTGTTCTAAATTGACATGTTTCTATTCCTTCATAGTATGTTCACACTTATTCATGATTGATCAATGAAAAGCAATGGTAGTATCCAAATGTCTTATCTCAACATGTTACGCATACGGACACATTTTTTTGGGTAATGAGTTTACGGAGCTTAATAATCATTGATTTTATTTCTTATCTCCTAATGCCTTAGGTGGTGGTGCTTCTTCCAATGGGTTAACCTTTATTTCTCAGATTTTCGCTAGAACTTCCCAATCTCCATGTTGCTAACTAACCTTACTTGTTGTGCATATGTCATCACTAATGATTCCTTGGAGTAAAAATTAGAACAAAAACTTATGTAATTCACCTGGATGGTTAGACAAGCAGTAATTGCATGCACACAAACAAGCTGATCAAGTTTGAGTACTCTATAGGAGCAAGTCTTGTTACGTATGTCAACTATCCCTTTTCTGAATACCACCACCCAAAACATGGAATCGATGTTGAGACACAGGAAAAACGGTTATTCTTTCGGTAAAAATTCTCCTCTCAACAACTATTTCGTCTGCCTAGATGAGTACTCATTGATTAAGCGCCAATTTTCCTATCATAAACCATTGCTACAATATTTTTCTAAAGTGATCAACAAGATGAGTAATAGGAACTTTGCGGTTCCCTTATGAAAGAATTTACGCTCTCTACGATGTTGGTGGTAAGTATATTGTACTCCCTACCTTCAAACTCAGACCTTGCCCAATTACACATACCCACATTATTCTTTAAGTAATCAACCGCACCCCAAAGGAGCATCCACAACCCCTCAAATGATTTTTTAAATTCTTCGTGTCTATATGCTTTTACTACATTTATAAAGACAGACCCAAATTCATCCCAAACAACTTTAGATATCCTAAATTTTGATTTTATGTTATCTTTGACGTAGTAAAAACAAATGCCATGGGCAGCAGTGCGAAATACTTTCAGATCTTAATGACAGTGCATCGATCAAAGATAATTACCAACTTTTTATCCTATCGTCAATCACTTCATGTAACTTCGTCATAAACCATTACCAAGAATCATTATTTTCTAAATCCATGACTCCAATGGCTAATGGATACAGTTGATTATTTCCATCTAGGCATGTTACCACAAACATACTTATACGATATAGCCCCTTTAGATAAGTACCATCTACAAGAATCACTGGCCTGATACATGTTGTGCAAATTTTAATGAACTCGCAAGCGCACGAATCTGTTGTAGTATAGATCTATGGTGACGAGTGTCGATCCCACGAGGAGGTGGATTTTAATTAAATATAGAATTAATTTTGTAAATCGGTGATTGGATTTGTGGTGAAATTAATTTGGAATATGCTAAGACTTAAATTAAAATTGGCAAGAATTAATTCTAAAAGTGGAATTAAAATGGCAGGAATAAATTGAAGAGAAAACTATTAAATTGACGTACTTGGGTATCTGGATCCGTATCAACATGCATCATGGGCTAAATATTCCATATTAATACCAATTAAATCATGAGAGGGGAATCCACACCTCATGAACCACGCTCTAATAAATATGGTGCTAAGGGCTTATCGTGCCAAATAATAATAATCTTATACTAGGGAGCCGGTGAAACCAGGGCGGTACTAGACAAGATTAGTATTATTTGTCGACGAGAAGTCAAAACATCCACAAAAACTAGAGGGGAAGAGAAAATAAATTTACCAAATCAAGCCCATGACACATGTTGAGACTTCACCTTCAACCCAAGCTTGAAAGAAAATTAGCCACTCATAGTTGAACTAGGGGCAAAATGGAAATTTATTAAAATACGTAGAAAATACAAGATAGAGAGAGAATTACAAAAAATGAATCCCAAAAATGGATTCAGAGGTGCCTAATTAGGGGGGGGAGGCCCCCTTTTTATAGTTACATCGAGTAAATCATGGCCATTGGATTAAAAACAGTTTGGACGCTTAGGATTTCGCCACGTCATCAGCCACTATTTGCAGAGTACAGTCAACAGCCACTATTTGCACAGTACAGTCAACAACCACTATTTGCACAGTACAGTCAACAGCCACTATTTGCACAGTACAGTCAACAGCCACTATTTGCACAGTAACGCCAACAGTACCCGTACATATGAATAGTATCGTACATGTGAACAGTGTCATTTTTCTTTTTGGGGTTATTATCAGAAACCTCCCTTGAGGTTTGGTGTATTCTCACTTAGATAGAAAGTATTCACATATTCTCAGTAACCTCCCCTGACGTTAGTATTCCTACTCTTAGACCGTTTGTTGACTGATAAAATGACCAACATACCCTTGACTTCAAAACAACACATTTTTTATATTAAGATTAATGTATAGTATGTACTATTGGTTAATATTATCATATTTGTTTTGGCGCCAAATAGATATAAACACAACGAAAATACCAAATCACCCTTCTCATTTACCAAAATGACTTAGCTAAAAGAGAAAAAAATTGAAGTCTTTTTCTGGGGGGGGGGGGGGGGAGATAGGAAAATTTTGAATTTTTTAAATAGAAAAAATTTGAAATTTAATTTCAACTTGCTTCTAAAATAATTTCAACTTGCTTCTCAAACTCAAGATATAAGATAAAGCATTCATCTTCCTTTATTAGTAACAAACCACCACCGCGAATATCATTTTATCTCCACATCAATTATTTACAAACTCTTTCAACAAAAATCAAGAGACTCCATAAGGCATTAATTTTGATCATTTACCAACAAATGGAGACTGCAACATTAATGGCATACACAAGAGCAACAACTTTGTTCCCGCACATTCTTGCTTGTCATGAGGGTCACTGCCAGCCATAGCAATCCATTCCTTTCACTTATCCACATCTTTGTATGAATATAAATGTCAAAGTGTGTTGCAATTGGGGAGTCGTAGTTCTAAAAGCAGGGTAATGTCTGTATCACCACAAAAACAAGATGGACAAGTTCATGAAACACAAAAAAAGAAAAACTGGCCAAATAAGATTAAGAATGAACATTTCCAACATCATCCTTCCCCAAGTCAACAAGCATAATATGCTCTACACAATGCTTTTTATCATTCAAAATTTTCTTTTCAAACACTAAATTGTCATTAGCAGTCTTGCCTTTTCTAACAGTGCCAAGGGGTTGAGTAATAATCTTTCTCTTTAAATAATGATAAAAGGTGAACATCTGCAATCATCACAACAATACAAACAAAAATTTTGATAGTAGAAAATAATTAATGCATAGAGTGGGAAACAAATCTTATATAGTCATTATGTATCCCTAAAATCAAAACTGAAGGAGAAAGAGAAAAAAAAATGTGAAATTAATCATCCCAAAATTCCTTCAAGTATTACTAACCTTCTTCATACTAGTAAGAATTTTTGGACTAAAAGCCACTAGTAAACTCGATTAACATGATTAGAGAAATAAATAAATAAACAAAAAACTTGGAAACTAAGTGTTAGGGAAAAGCAAACAAACTTGTAACTAAGTCATGTATGGACTTGAATTAACATCTCAATGTTTTCTATATTTCAAATGAAGTCTGCAAGAGTTTGCCTTTAATAAGGTTGACTTAATATGATGTGGAAAATGTGACCAGGAAGGACATATTGCTTGGTATGCAATGCAACCTCCTTGTATGCTTCACTTGTCATGCTTGACCTCTCCAATTTCGGATTAAAATGTTGTGTGTAACTTTATTGAACCTAAGCAGAGTTGTGGTCTGAAATTGCATTAAAAATAAAATGTCAAAAAAGTTAACTAGAAGAAACAACAATGAAGAAAATGATATTAAAAAATATAAATTGAACGACAACAATTTGCAGAATTTTTAATGGAACTATCCATGCTTCCATTTATACAAAACCAACAAGTTATCACTAATCATAGGTTAATATAATTTCTCCATCACAAATTTATCTGATTTTTCTACTATAACCATTACTTTATAATTTCAGTGCATGCCCCAATAAAGCCATGTAATGCACTTCATTGTTGAAACTTTTTTCCTTGAATTAAAACAGACATGCAACTAAAATAGCTCATGTGCATCCTAAACCCATGGATCCAAAGAATACAGCAAACCATTTCATTTTTCGCAACCCAAGTCATGTAAATAACACGATAAAAACCCAAAAAAAAAATTCAAAAACCCCTTTAACAGAATACTACCTATATACACTTCAAACTATCTTCAACATACATTTTTATATTTAATTTTACT
Organism: Citrus australasica; assembly: GCA_029618585.1. Taxonomy (NCBI): domain Eukaryota; kingdom Viridiplantae; phylum Streptophyta; class Magnoliopsida; order Sapindales; family Rutaceae; genus Citrus; species Citrus australasica. The sequence goes on from JARCIV010000006.1 coordinate 8,206,962, forward strand.
ATAACTATCATGAATCTATTGAAAATGATCATAAGAAACAAATAAAAATCTAAAAAGTTTTCAAGAACTATTTTTCAATCAATCATAAAGGCAGTAGAGATATTTAGCTCTATGTTCAACGTGCTTTTGCAATACTCATTTAACTACAACTAACACTAAATGATGGACAAAATCAAAAGCAACAGCAACAATCTTAAAAAAATTTCAAGATCCATTTGCTAAATTTCACCGAGACTACCAATTTCAACTAATAAAACTAGCATGCATTGAAAGAATTAATACCTTATTCGTGGCTTAAAACAGTGGGATGATTGGCTAGTTGTCGGAAAAAACCCACTCGCGGTCGTGAATCATTCGTAGCCGATATTAGAGTTGGCTTCATCGTCATGGTCTTTAATTTACGGCCGGAGTACTTGATCAAAGCATTAGAGAGAAAATGAAACGAGTTTTGCTTGGTTGCTTTGGATTTGTGGAGTAGAAAGACGAGAACTTTTTATTTTGTTAATGTCTGTTGGATAAAAGCGTGCTTCAACTTATTCTCCATTGGATATTAACAATGGTCAAATCATTTCCAAAGCCCAATGCGAAAATATTAAGTTAACTTGAATAGTTTTGTCGTTAGCGTGTTTGATTTACAATCTTGCCCTCACTACTCAACATATACTAAACGAAATACTGACGTTAGGGGAGGCTACTGAGAATACACAAATACTTTCTATCTAAGTGAGAATACACTAAACCTCAAGGGAGGTTTCTGATAATAACCCTTTTCTTTTTATACTCCTCCTAAGGTTTTCGACCGTCCTGAGTTCAAAAATGATGTCCGTTTTACCATTTGATCTCTCGTTTATTGTGAAATGACTATGATGCCCCTAAAATACATAAAATACTCAATTAGAATAAAATACACATAATTAAAGTACAATAAACTTAAACACATAAAAGTAAGGGTTGTTAGTAATACTTGATATGTAAAATAACGATTTTCTCCTTTATAAATATGCACTTTCTAACACACAACACACCCCCCAACCAGCTTATTGCTAGTCCCTAGCAAATAAAGCGAAAACAAAATTCAAAAATGATTTTATTTTTTTATTTATATTTTTAAACACTCTTGTTTATTCAATCAGATTAATGATAACAATCAAATAAAAGTATAAGCATTATCTCAAGTCTAAAGAAACATCACACCCACATCAACCATCCACATGAATTAGCCCAGTAGACTTTGTCGTAGCTACCTTCAAGAATGATATGTCAAACCCCAAAATCTCACTGGAAGTAGTGACACTCTCACAAAGAAATTAAACCCAATAAAAATAGTCACTCCAATGAATGATAATTGAGAGAAAATAATAAAGAAGTGATCTCACATGCTCTCACCAAAATGAAAGAAATATGCCCTTAGCTTAGAAATAATACGATCTCTAGTCAAATAAAAATGCTAGTAAACCCAATTTATTTATTTATTTATTTTTATTTTTTATGCATCACTACATCTTTTTAGCCCATATAACTAGCTTCTACTTCAGATTATAGTTCCCTAAAATCAAGAAGGACTTTTATTAGGACGTAACGTAGGCTAGGGACATGGCTAACAAAGAAGGGAAATAGGAAAAACAAAATGTATGTTTGAGAAAAATGCAGAATTTTTTTTTTTTTTTTTTGGAAGTTACAAGATGGATTTCACCTATTATTGTTATTTTTAATTTTTGAAGCAACAATTGTTTTTCTTTTTTTTTTTTTTTTTTTTTTTTTTTTTTTTTTGAACTAGGCATAACTTCACTATACAAAATGTTTATTTACATTTTTCTCAAACATAAATAGGTGATGGATCTTATTGGGTAATACTCCAAATCGGAGTGGGTCAAGATAATAAGTTGACAAAGAAAAGTTTTTTTTTTTTTTTTTTTTAAAGGCTCAAAAGGGTTAACTATGGATATTCATGAAAGGGATGGCTAGAAAGGCTCAAACGGATCAAAGACGGCCTTTCCATCATCTTTTAGGACTCTAAATAATCTTCCATATCTACTAATTAAATGGGCTTCCAAATGTAGCAACACACATTTTTTTTTTTTTTTTTTTTTTTTAGGGTTAACTCAAAAGAAATCTAGAGATCGTGTACAATAATAAACTGCTAAGCTGTATAAAGAATGGGCAAAAGGGGTACTCTCCAAGAAAAATGATAGGCTCAAAAACTCACTTGGTATTTATTATGACATGTTCATTCCTTCAAGCAACTCATATTTGTCTCCGACATCAACATGTAGAGTAGCAAACATAGTGTAACATCACTTCATACTAAAGATAATACAAATACTAAAATTTGAAATCATCATGTCATCCAATCTTAAAACAAATCACAAATTTTTTTTTTTTTTTTTTTTTTTAAACAACAGTCTACCCCCCAACCTATTCTAACGTGAAAGGAAAATATGCATGCAGAAATGTAAAAATGATGCAGAAAAACTAATTAGAAAATGATAGAAAACGATTTTTTTTTTTTTTTTTTTTTTTTTAACTTAAGAAGATGCGTTTCTAGAGACACTACACTCTATATTCAGCCATCTTTGACTCAAAAATTTTTGTTTGAAAATGTATATTTATAAAGGAGAAATTAAAAAGGAAGAAGAAAAATAAACATCAAAACATAATAAAGAAAAAGAATTTTTTATTTTTTTTATTTTTTTTATTTTTTTGTTTTTATTTTATTATTTTTTTTTGTTTTTTTTTTTTTTTAACAATGAAGATGCGTTTCTAGAGTCACTACACTCCATATTCAGCCATCTTCAACACAAAAAGTTAGCAACAGTTAGTTTCTACAACAAAAAATTAGTAAAAACTTAACCAATATTCCACAATTGTCGACTATTCCCTCCCCCCAACCAGAACGAAACATTGTCCTCAATGTTTTAAAGGAAAGAAGTAGAGTTTAGAAGACATCACCTGGGTGGTGCAACACAGAAGAAAATATTTACAGGCGGAGAGTTAAATCTAATTTATACTTCTTACTGCGGCTACTGTTACCGTCATCATTTGAACGCTCCAACAGAAAGCTCCAGGGGTCTGGCTTCGGTTTATAAGCTTGTAACATATCAAGTAGCTCATTAGCAGTGTGAGCACAAATAAAAAGTTTTTTCGCACTGGAAGGAATAAAGTAGCTTTTTATTGCATGGTTAAGAAATGCGATAAAGCCATCATAAAAATTATTGACATTTAACAAACCGATGGGTTTCTGGTGAAGGTGCAGATGGGCCCAAGATGCTAGTGTGATAAGTGCCTCTAGTGTTGCAAGATCTCCTGGAAGGAAAATAAAAGCATCAGCATGATTAAGCATTTCAGTTATTCGTTCTTGCATACCTGAGACGACTAACTCTTCTCCAGTCGTTGAGTCAGACACACTGCCCAAAGGTTTTAAGACTCTAGGGATGATGCCTAACACTTGGCTTCCTCTGATAAAAGCAGCTTCTGAGACCAATTTTGATAACCCTCGGTTACCTCCTCCATACACCAAGTGTAATTTTCTCTCTGCTATGCTTCGACCAAGATCTATGGCTGCATCAACGAACTCTTTATGTTTGCCATAGGTAAATCCAGAAAGTACACAAATGTTCTTGAGTTGTCTATTAGGAGTAGCTGCCATTGGAATATTTCTCAAATACAATTTGTGAGTGCTTAACAAAAAGTCTTATTTAAGAATCTTGGTGACAATGGATTACAACTGTGTATGAGGTGGCAGGTTAATGTCAAATAATGCGTAAAGCACATGGCTCGATAGTCAAAAAGCAAACAGTAAAAAGGAAAAAAAAAACAAACAGTAATAAAATTATTAGAGACAATAATGCAAATGATAAAACAACAGTGAAATAAAATAAAATAGCAGTAAAGTAAAAGGATATTTACAGGTAGTTGCGACTGTGGCTCACATCTTCCTCTGGTTTTACGTCCAGAAACGGCTTGAACGCCCTCTATGGGTCGAGGATAGGCTTCCCATCCAATTTTCTTATAAACTGGCAAACAGGGTCTTTTATAGTCAGATTCCCGAGACTATATCGTGCATGCTCTTTCTGGAATAATGGCCATAACTGGAGAATCGCTCCTTGCACATATCCACTGGGATGCGTTTCAAGAGACAGAAGGATATCATCCAATGACTCCTTATTCAAGCCATCCCTAATGAATTGAATCTTATCTTCTCTGTTATCAGACACCATTCCTAAAGAACATCGGTTTTTATTGCAACTCATTCTGGCACACTTATGACAAGCAACAGAAATTCTTCGAGCTCGTCGTTTTCTTGCGTAATTTCCTTTACCACAACCAGGCATGTATGCAATAAATTTTTGAGGTAACTCACCCGCCAATCGTACTTTCGCCTCGATTAACCAACGGATGTCAGCAGGTATGTTATTCCTCATGAGCAATCGCATGCGTTCGGACCGAGCTTTATAGATCGTAAGAAGAGCATTCTGAGGGAGTGAAGGGAATCGCTTGTGAAGCTTTGCTAGAATCTCGGTTCTGTCCATACCTTCGCCTCAGAATATCAGTTATTATGGGAAACTGAAGTAACCGACTTAATTGTCACGGAGTACCGTTATCCGCCACTTCACCGGGGTAACAAACTAAAGCACACAAACAGAAAAACAAATTAAAACACTCAAAGAAAATCAAAATCGTCCTCTTATTGAATTTACCTCAAGCTCCAACTGGATGTCGAAAACACTTTTCTCAATATCTCTGAGTTGGCGTTCTAAACCTTCAACATAGGCTACTAACTCTGGTGGTTGTAGAGCCCAAATGCGATTTGTTTTACAAAATTGAATCTGCCTTTTGAGATGATTTTTGACACGTTGAAGTGGTTTAAGAATGTTCAGGAGGAACGGTCTAAGTAAGAGACTCATGATTAACAATGATAAGAGAAAACTTAATGATAAAACAAACACACTTATGCAAAAATAAATTTCAATTAGCAAAAGAATAATAAAAAGAGAAAAAGAAGGAAAAATCAAACCACCGAAAAGAAAAAATCAATTCAAATCTGGTGGGTCACTCAAATTTATTTCGGTGTCTTCTCCATGTGGTTGGTATTCTAGATATGGCTTTAATCTTTGACCATTAACTTTAAACGTGACACCGTTCTTTGGGTCCTTAATTTCAATTGCCCCATGTGGAAAAACAGTATGCACAATAAATGGACCAGACCATCGAGAGCGTAACTTACCTGGGAATAGGTGCAAGCGAGAGTTGAATAAAAGTACTTTCTGACCTGGAGTGAAAGATTTTCTCATAATATGCTTGTCATGGAAGACTTTCATTCGTTGCTTGTAAATCTTGGCATTTTCGTATGCATCATTGCGAATTTCTTCAAGTTCTGCCAGTTGTAATCTTCTTTCTGAGCTGGCTTGCTGCATGTCAAAATTGAATTTCTTGATGGCCCAATATGCACGATGCTCGAGTTCCACAGGTAGGTGGCAAGCTTTTCCATACACTAGCCTGTAGGGTGACATCCCAATCGGCGTCTTGAAAGCCGTTCGATATGCCCATAATGCATCATCAAGTCTTAATGACCAATCTTTTCTGTCCGGCCTCACCGTCTTTTCTAATATGTGCTTTATTTCTCGATTGGAGATCTCCACTTGACCACTGGTTTGCGGATGATATGGGGTCGCCACTTTATGAGTGATTGAATACTTTGTCAAAAGAGCCTTGAATGCTCTATTACAAAAGTGGGCACCACCATCACTGATTATTGCTCGAGGGAATCCAAAGCGCGAAACAATGTTGCTTTTCAAAAACCCTATCACCACCTTGTGATCATTGGTTCTGCATGGAATTGCTTCTACCCATTTCGATACGTAGTCAACAGCAACCAGTATGAATTGATGGCCAAAAGAAGTGGGAAAGGGTCCCATGAAGTCGATACCCCATACGTCAAAAATCTCAACCACTAATATTGGATTTAGTGGCATCATGTTCCTTCGTGTAATACTCCCCATTCGTTGACACCTATCACATGAAGAACAGAAAGTGTAAGCATCTCGAAATATAGTTGGCCAATAGAAACCACATTGTAAAACTTTAGTCGCTGTTTTCTTAGCACTGAAATGGCCTCCACAAGCTTGTTCATGGCAGAATGAAATGATATTCTGAATTTCATTTTCTGGGACACATCGTCTGACAATTTGATCTGCACAATACTTGAATAAGTACGGGTCATCCCAAAAGAAATTCTTTATTTCTGCAAAGAATTTAGCCTTGTCTTGCTTGGTCCAATGCTCTGGAAGTTTACCTGTAACAAGATAATTAACTATATCAGCATACCAAGGTAATACTTCCATACTCATTAATTGTTCATCTGGAAATGACTCATTTAATGTTAAAGGCTCTGTAGTTGTGTCAAAATGAAGACGAGAGAGATGGTCTGCCACAACATTTTCTGTGCCTTTCTTATCTTTGAATTCCAAGTCAAATTCCTGCAAAAGTAACACCCAACGAATTAGTCTAGCTTTTGCATCTTTCTTTGTAAAAAGGTATTTAAGAGCAGCATGATCAGTGAACACAATTATTTTACAACCAATAAGATAAGATCGAAATTTTTCCAATGCAAACACTACTGCTAGCATTTCTTTTTCAGTAGTTGAATAGTTCAACTGTGCATCATTCAATGTCATACTAGCATAGTAAATAACATGGGGAATCCGATCAACTCTTTGTCCTAATACTGCTCCTACTGCATAATCAGATGCATCACACATGAGCTCGAATGGTAAGCTCCAATTTGGGGGCTGAATGATGGGGGATGATGTCAACAATTGCTTTAATTTTTCAAAAGCCATAAGACATGAATCATTAAAGATAAAAGGTGCATCCTTAGCAAGTAAATTGCATAAGGGTCTAGAAACTTTGCTAAAATCTTTAATGAAACGTCTATAAAAACCAGCATGCCCAAGGAAAGATCTTACTTCTCTGACCGTTTTGGGCGGAGGAAGATTAGAAATGAGATCCACCTTGGCTTTGTCAACCTCAATACCTTTGCTCGAAATGATGTGACCGAGAACAATACCTTGTGTTACCATAAAATGGCATTTCTCCCAATTTAAGACCAAGTTCTTTTCGATACATCTCTGCAGAACTAGTGTTAGATGACGTAAACATTGATCAAATGAATCTCCAAAGACAGAAAAATCATCCATAAAGACCTCAAGGAATCGTTCAACCATATCAGAAAAAATACTCAACATGCATCGTTGAAATGTAGCAGGTGCATTACATAATCCAAATGGCATCCTCCTATATGCAAAAGTGCCAAAAGGGCAAGTGAAAGTGGTTTTCTCTTGATCTTTTGGTGCTATGGGAATCTGATTATATCCTGAGTAGCCATCTAGAAAGCAATAGAATTCATGGCCTGCTAATCTATCAAGCATTTGATCGATAAATGGTAAAGGAAAATGGTCTTTACGTGTGACAGAATTTAACTTTCTATAATCAATGCATACACGCCATCCTGTAGTTACTCTAGTGGGTATCAATTCATTATTAGCATTGGTAACTACAGTGACTCCTGACTTTTTAGGGACAACTTGTACAGGACTGACCCATGAACTATCAGAAATGGGGTAAATGATACCTGCATCTAATAGCTTAAGGACTTCTGTTCTAACAACTTCTTTCATATTAGGATTTAACCGACGTTGCATTTCCCTAGTAGATTTAGCATTTTCATCAAGGTGAATGTAATGCATGCAGTCTACTGGGTTTATACCTTTTATGTCTGCTATGGTCCATCCTAATGCTCCTTTGTGCTCTTTTAAAACATCTAACAACTTACCTTTTTGTTCGTCATTGAGGGATGATGAGATGATTACCGGTAAAGTACTTTCTTCCCCCAAGAATACATATTCCAGAGTGTTGGGCAATGGTTTGAGCTCAAGTTTTGGTGGTGATTCTGATGATGGGATGAGTTTCTTCTCTGATGGTGCTAGTTGTTCAACTCTTGGCTTCCATTTATTAATGTCCATAGATGGTGCTGAGTCAAGTAGGGCGTTGACCTCATCGACCGATCTGTCAATATCAAAATCCAAACCAAAGTGAGTTAAACATGTTTGCAAAGGATCATCACTAAGGTTTGAAACAAATGTATCATCAACTAGTGCTTCAATTAAATCCACATCAACAATTCCATCATCTGTGTTGTGAGGTTGTTTGGCAATGTTGAAGATGTTCAACTCCATAGTCATGTTGCCAAAGGACAACTGCATATTTCCCGTCCTGCATTGAATATGAGCATCCGCAGTTGCCAAGAAAGGTCGGCCTAAAATAATGGGGATGTGCTTCCTTGAATCCTGTATTGGTTGAGTGTCAATTACAATGAAGTCAACAGGAAAATAAAACTTGTCTACCTGGATAAGCACGTCCTCCACAATACCACGAGGTATTTTCGTAGACCGATCTGCAAGTTGTAACACCACTGGAGTTGGGTGTAATTCTCCCAGTCCAAGTTTCACGAAAACTGAGTAAGGCAATAAATTTACACTAGCTCCTAAATCCAACAAAGCATTCTCAATTGTGTGGTTCCCTATGCTACATGAGATAGTGGGGGAGCCTGGATCTTTGCATTTTAAAGGAATTTTATGTTGGAGTATAGAACTAACGTTTTCTGTTAAAAATGCCTTCTTTTGAACATGCATATTTCTCTTTTTAGTACACAGGTCTTTAAGAAACTTGGCATAAGATGGAACTTGTTTAATAGCATCAAGCAATGGGATGTTAACACTTACCTGTTTGAAGATTTCGAGAATCTCACCTGTGGATTTTCCCTTTTTCCCTTTAGCTAACCTATGAGGAAATGGAGCTTTGGGAACATATTCTCGTGGGTTGGTTTCTTCTTTCTCCTCCGGTGATGATTCCTCAACATTTACAGGTACAATTTGATTTTCTTTTGGCATCTCCACTTTATTGTCGACTTCTTTTCCTTTTCGCAAGGTCATGACGGCTTTGACCTCTCCTTGCGGCTGTGGTGAACTGGTACTTGCTTCATGCACTCCTTTAGGGTTAGGCACTGGTTGACTTGGAAATTTACCTTTCTCAACAGTCATTGCCAAGGTCTGAACTGAAGAAGCAAGCTGTCCTACCATCTTTTCGAGGCTTGAAACTGATTGGGCTTGTGAGTTGAAGCCCGCTCTCAACTCATTTCGTAGTCCATCAATAGTGCGGTTCTGTTGCTCAATTGTGGAGTGAGTAACATTCCTGAGATTCTGGAATGAATCCTCCCATGGTCTGGGTTGAGCGTAGTTCTGGTTCTGGTTCTGATTGTATGGTCTGAATGGTGGCTGAGAGGCTTGAGGATTTTGAGGAATTGGTTGCATTGGTGGAGCTGGAGCTGCTGGTCCATTTTGTTGGAATCCTTGAGACCATGAAAAATTGGGGTGGTCTCTCCATCCAGGGTTATATGTGTTGGAGTATGGGTTGTAATTCGATGGTTTTCTCATTACACCTATGGCATTGGCTTGATCTGAGAATGAGTCAAGGTCATGTGGCTCTGTTGTTTTAGCAGTCGATAACGATGCTATTTGTCGAGAGAGACCTTCAATTATCGCTTTGACTTCTTTAATTTCTGAACTCGACTCGCCAATTTGAACCTCATTTACTCCCTTAATCCTTCTAGTATTCCTGAGTGATCGACTCCGTTGTTGGGAATTATCCGCTTGTCGTTGGAAGAATTCCCAAATCTCTGATGCACTTTTTGACATTAGCTCTCCTCCACTTGTTGCCATTAGCCATTCTTGCATATTCGGTAATAATCCCTCCAAAAAGTATTGGCATTGATGCCATTTCTCGTACCCATGATGTGGACACTTCAAGAGTAGCCCATTGAATCGCTCCCACGTTTCGAAAAATTGCTCGTCATCTCTCTGGGTAAACTCCGAGATTTCCCTGCGAATAGCGTTGGTTTTATGCACTGGGAAATATTTATTTAAAAATTTTGTAACCATTTGTTCCCATGATGCAATACTATTAGCAGGCAATGTATTAAGCCATGAACGAGCTCTATCCTTCAAAGAAAATGGGAATAATCTAAGTTTTACATCATCATCTGAAAAATTCTCATATTTAAATGTTTGACAAATAGCATGAAAATCATTCAAATGATTATATGGGTCCTCATTTTCTAAGCCATAGAATGTGGGGAGACAATTTAGCACACTAGGTTTTAGTTCAAAGCTCCTAGCAACTACATTTGGGTATCGTATGCATGATGTGCTCAAATTGGCTAAAGGACTGAAGTAGTCCTTAAATGGCCTCTCCTGTGGTTCTTGTAAATCCATTTTGTTTTTAACGTTTTTGTGTGTGCGAAGTGTTTTCTCTAATTCAAGGTCTATAGGTTCAAGATTAGGTAATAATGACCTACGACCATGCATGCAAGAAATATAAAATAAATGGGAACAAAACAAATAAAATAAAAATAAAGATAGGAACAAAACAAATAAAAATAAAGAAGAAGGAGAAATTATGATACTAACCTTATTGCGCTATTACAACCTTACTATAACAATACACACACAAAAAAATACGTGAAATAAATTAATTAAAAATAAACTAATAATAAAAATTACAAAGAAGAAATAAAAAAAATAACTTGAAAATTAAATTACAAAATTTAAAGAAGAGAAAAAGAAAAGAAATACTAACCTCTAAATGTAGATTCACTTTTTTTTTTTTAATAATAAAAAAATACAAGAAAACAATTAAATAGAAATATTCACAAAAATTAATTCTAAGAATTAAAATTACTTACCTCCCCGGCAACGGCGCCAAAAACTTGTTGTGCAAATTTTAATGAACTCGCAAGCGCACGAATCTGTTGTAGTATAGATCTATGGTGACGAGTGTCGATCCCACGAGGAGGTGGATTTTAATTAAATATAGAATTAATTTTGTAAATCGGTGATTGGATTTGTGGTGAAATTAATTTGGAATATGCTAAGACTTAAATTAAAATTGGCAAGAATTAATTCTAAAAGTGGAATTAAAATGGCAGGAATAAATTGAAGAGAAAACTATTAAATTGACGTACTTGGGTATCTGGATCCGTATCAACATGCATCATGGGCTAAATATTCCATATTAATACCAATTAAATCATGAGAGGGGAATCCACACCTCATGAACCACGCTCTAATAAATATGGTGCTAAGGGCTTATCGTGCCAAATAATAATAATCTTATACTAGGGAGCCGGTGAAACCAGGGCGGTACTAGACAAGATTAGTATTATTTGTCGACGAGAAGTCAAAACATCCACAAAAACTAGAGGGGAAGAGAAAATAAATTTACCAAATCAAGCCCATGACACATGTTGAGACTTCACCTTCAACCCAAGCTTGAAAGAAAATTAGCCACTCATAGTTGAACTAGGGGCAAAATGGAAATTTATTAAAATACGTAGAAAATACAAGATAGAGAGAGAATTACAAAAAATGAATCCCAAAAATGGATTCAGAGGTGCCTAATTAGGGGGGGGAGGCCCCCTTTTTATAGTTACATCGAGTAAATCATGGCCATTGGATTAAAAACAGTTTGGACGCTCAGGATTTCGCCACGTCATCAGCCACTATTTGCACAGTACAGTCAACAGCCACTATTTGCACAGTACAGTCAACAACCACTATTTGCACAGTACAGTCAACAGCCACTATTTACACAGTACAGTCAACAGCCACTATTTGCACAGTAACGCCAACAGTACCCGTACATATGAATAGTATCGTACATGTGAACAGTGTCATTTTTCTTTTTATACTCCTCCTAAGGTTTTCGACCGTCCTGAGTTCAAAAATGATGTCCGTTTTGCCATTTGATCTCTCGTTTATTGTGAAATGACTATGATGCCCCTAAAATACATAAAATACTCAATTAGAATAAAATACACATAATTAAAGTACAATAAACTTAAACACATAAAAGTAAGGGTTGTTAGTAATACTTGATATGTAAAATAACGATTTTCTCCTTTATAAATATGCACTTTCTAACACACAACAATACACTGTATGAAACACTTGATGGAAGATCCAAGAGCTACAAAGTAGTATAAGAAATTATCATTTTCATCTCGCTTGAGGCGAGTAACTGTACCCTCATTTGCTTTGGTCAAAATGTGAGAGTATTTAGCAAATAAGTTGTATGACTCTGTAGGGTTCCTTCATACTATTTTAAGACCAACTTCTTTAGCATGATATGTCTGTTGATATATTAACTAGATATTATATTCATGCTGCATGTCTGCTTTAATGTCATTCGCTGTGTATATTTGTTTATCCTGGATAAAATTATCCGTAATAATATGACCAACAACTTAACTCTTTACTTGACGAAGACCACCAAGTAACACCTCATTACAATAAGTGTGCACATTGTTAACTCTTCTCACTACCTAAGAAACATTTTGCTTATTCAAATTTCTCGTTACTTGAATATGCCATTTACATCATTTCGAAGAACAATGGGCCTCAAAGTGTGTTGTTGTAGACTGCAATTTTGAAATCAAATTTATCCCACAAGGCAACTTTGCGCAATTTCATTATTAACTCATTCTTCTTAACGAGCAACATACCACACAAATATCATCAGAATTACAACTTCTAACTAAGCCTGGAGCAATTAAGTTTGAAGGCAAAACTGAAGCAAGACTTACAAAGGGATTAATTGTTATCCTCCTCCTTAAACGGGCCATTGAAGGAATAAGTCGGTTGTCTCTATTATTAATAAGAATATCATACTGATGCTTATCCTCATTATTGATAGGAATACAAAAATGACTGACGCCTCTATCATCAACTGGACTATTAAAGTGAGTGTCCCTCAAACTATTGTATAGTTCCACACAAACACCATCAGCTTCTGTGTTGCTGATGTCATCAACATGATCATTATTATTGTGGAAATCATTATTTGGGAAGGGAGAGTGACGTTACTCTAACGATTTTGTTAGTGGTAACACATCTTTTTTAACATCCACTGACGTAATGTCATTATCATCATTGATGTCATTGTTTTTATGGAGTGGAGAGTAATGTTGCTGCAACGACATCATCTATGGCATCATTTATTCTGCAATATCACGGAAAAAATTATTTAATCTAAAAAAGTTTCAATTTCTACAAGTGGCTCAAGATCTTGGGTCGGAATTTAAGAAGATGTGGTAACAAATATAGGGATGCATTCATAGTTGATCACATCAGAGGCCAAATGTAGCACATCATTGACCATTTCATCATTAAATATGTCCATAGGTAGTGAACATGCATGATAAATTGTGTTACTAAACCTCAAATTTATTTTCATCATAATAATATATTCATTAGGATTTATTTGTAAAACTCAATACAACCTTGCCAAAAATTGATCAATTGGATAATCTCTCAGAGCCAAAAAAGTTGTATTCTTAGTATTCATATACTCCATACAGCCATCTACTAATGTTTTCCACCAACCATCGTAACACAATTGAAGCGCAACTGAATTCTTAAGCCTGAAAATCATTAAAATAAAATAAAAGAAATAAGATTACATACTACAAAACATGATAAAGTTAATAGGCGGCACATTCTATACGAATGTCGCACATATTGTGATTATGTACGATAGTGAGTCAGATGCCTATTGCACTTAAATTCAAGAAAATATTTGGTTTGACCATGTGATAGAACGAAGTAAATAGAATTGACTTTGATTCATCTCTTTACAAGCTTCGAAATGGTATATTATACGCCCAAAACAAACTTATGTAGTCTAAGTTGTGACTTCCAAAAAGTATTCGAAGATCTAGTGAGACATGATGATTTTGTGAGACAGGCAGTGAGACATGTGTCTATCACACATAAACATAGTGCTGATTATGTGCGACAGTCTCAGGTCCTACTACCTGCCTCATTAAGCCAGCCTATATCACTAAATCCGAGTTTCGTTTTTTATTCGAATTTCTTTGATTTTTAATATTTTTTTATTTCTCTACTCAAACTAAGTGCTTTAACAAATTGCATTATTTTATGAATAAAAAATAACAATATTTGCAACAAAATTATGACAATTTCGAACCTATACACTAAACTTAGTACATAAAGAAAATATTGTGCAAGAACACACACTAACCTTAAGAAGTTTCCTAATTGATGATTATATCTTTAGTTATACAATACTTGTTTGATGAGATTTAGTGATTTGTTGAGAGTGATGATGCTTGGTGATTTGTTTAGTGTTGAGAGTGTCAGTGGATTTTCAAGAATGACATTTGTTTGTAAATTTGTGTGAAGTGTGAGGACTATTTGGTCTAAAAACCTAGTATTTGGCTAGTTATGATAGGAAAAAGTTTGGGGGTTAAATTCAAAAATTGAAAAATCTCACTTCTCACTCTAAAAGTGGGTGGGATCCACGGAGTGGGATTCCCACTCCCACCCTTAAATAAGCATGTAAATACTGAAGTGGGACGACTCCACACTCCTCATTTCCACTTCAGTAAGTAAATAAACCCTTATTTTAGTACCCATTTTTCTTTGTAGTATTGACCAATTAAAAACGTTAGTTGTTAAGTTAGTAATGATGTAAGATCTTTGCAGAATAAAATATGTTACTGGATAATTATTCTTTTAGTTCTCATATTTAAAATATTTTAATATATTTTTGTTGATAAATATGTTATATTCCTACTTTTACTTCTTCTTTACATCAATGTTATTGGAAATATTAATAAAAAATAATTTATTAAATTAACCTTAGAAGTAACATATAAATTTACACAAACTTTTATATTATTATTTATTTTTGGGATTAATTTCATATATTATTTCTTATTAAATAATTATCAGTAAAATTGTTGTAACGATACAATTTTTCATAAATAAATTAATTAATGTTAGGAATATTGTTGAATAGATATTATTGTTAAAAAAAGAAAGTAAGAGTAAGATTGTAGTATATTTATATAAAAATAAAAATGTAATATATTTAACAACATGAGTGTTTTGAAATATTTTTTAAAATATAAAATTAAATAAAAATCTATTATCCTTAGTTATGTGATTCACAATTTATTATCCTTAGTTATGCGATTCACATCTTTTACTAACCAAGACTGATTACATATATATTCATTAAGAAATATCTGGTCACATTGGCCATAGTGGTTATCTTTGTTTTAAATGATTTTTGAATTGACATGAAGAGAAAGAAGATATTTCGGAGCCATGCATTTATAATAAATTCAGTTTGCTCATGAAAATGCCACACTCAGGAGTTTTGGGCTATATAAATTGTCGGGGTAAAAGCTCGTTTAGTCTCTATATTATGAGGTTAGTCCCCGTTTAGTCCTTATATTTTTAAAAATAACTTACAACATTCCTATCGTCAAACTATTGACACCCTTACGGTTACTTTTTGTTTCTTTTGACTTGCTTTTATAATATTACCCTCTTACAATAATGTTTCTTTTTTTGAACATTAATAAAAAAATAAATTAACAATTTAACCCAAAAAATAAAATAAACACAAAAAGAATATATATTAATTTTTGTGGAAGCTCATGCATGTCCAAAAAAATTAATATTCTGTAAAAAAATTAAATTACCAATTTTTGGACATTAATAAAAAATTAATATATTATCTCCTCAATAGAGTATTTCAAAAAAATTAATGTTTATTCTTTTTATTTTCATTTTATATTGTTTGGGTGAAAATGGTAATTTAATTTTTTTATTAATGTCCAAAAAAATTATTGTAAAAGGGTAATATTGTAAAAGCAAATCAAAAGAAATAAAAAGTAACTGTAAGGGTGTCAATAGTTTAACGATAGATATGTTTTCAAGTATTTTTAAAAATATAGAGACTATACATGTACTAACCTTATAATATATGGACTAAACGAGTTTTTATCCTAAATTGTCGGGCATGTTTAGACACACAAAAGCCTAGATGAGACGTGCCTATAATGAAAAAAATATTTATCGAGGGCGATATGAACCCATATCATGTCAAATTCAGTTGATTTTGTGAAGAATTTTAAAAACTAATAAAATTTATTTATTATTATTCATCGTCATGTAATCTATTAAACATACTTTAAATATTTTAAAAAAAATTTACCTGTTTAATATTTAAATTTTTTTGGCATTACCTACGTCAAGTGTAGCCAGTTCTATTTTGAACATACAAATATTTAATTTGAAAATATAATAAATACAATATAGTTTTAGTAATTTTGTCATCTTTGACCAACCCAAATCCATTATTTCGTGTGCTTTGCAATTGTGTAAAAAATTACCACTCGGCCCACTTCTAAATATGCACTTCTTATTTGCCCTATATTGAAAATCTTTCAAATTATTCTCAAATTAATTTGTTTAACCCAAAAAATATTTTCTTTCAATCACATATAGGATGTTCGACCCATGGGTCTCTCTAAGTTATATTTAATATAACTTATAACCACTAAAAAGAAAGAAAAATATAGCATTAATCCCACGTATATAGTCAACTTGCATGTTACTTATTTTTACATTATTTTTGTTTATTCTAAGTTACAATAAATATAACTTAAAGATTGCATTAAAAAATTATTTACCATTCTAATTGCAAAATTACCTAAAATTGAAGTTGAAAATTTTTGGAAATGACACTCGAAGAAATTGAATAAGCTATGTAAATAAATTGATAAATAAGGGTATTTTTAAAAATAAATGGGATTAATTAAAAAAATAATGATAGGAATCTTAATATTTAGATCTCAATTTATATTTTAACTAATGTAGCATTAATCTATTAAATGGAATAATGGTAATTAATTCATTATTCAAAAATAGATGAGTGATACATATTGTTGGGAAATTGAAATCCAACTCTAACATGATTAATTAATTAAAAAGTGAGATTGAGGAATAAATTGAATGGATCAGATATATCACTACTATTTGGTTTGTCCATTCAGATCAAATCCAACTTAAGTAAATTCCTGTTTGGTATTAAAGTTGGACATGTATACCTTAAAAGTTAAAGCAACGAAGTGTTTTGATAAACACTATTTGCTATAACTTAGAAACTAAGTTGATTTGATCCACCACTTATATAATGAAAAACCTATAATATCTTTATTATTTTTATCAAAATTATTATTTTAAAATGATATTTACTATATACTATTAATTTTTATTTTATAATGAAAGATTTTTTCTATAGCAACTATACCTTAAAGTTACAATACTTTAATACTAAACATGACTTAAGAGTGGACTAATTTAGACTAGATCGTGAATCCCCTATGTGTAGTGTCGATGTTGCAAAATCAAAGGCATACTTTGGAGTAATTTGTTATGAAAGATTAAAGACTTTGCTTCTTTCAAATCTGTATATAAATAATGGCAACCAAGTAGAAAACAACATTACAATTTTCTACAACAATTTTCACATAAACTCTCACCGTAGTCCAAACAAAGCTCATAGTAATATTGCATTTACTACACCATGCAAAAAAGAAAAAACTGAACACAAGAACCGTGCAAGATGGTCCACCATAAAAGATGTTGCAATTTTTGCTTCTTATAGCTTCCAATATATACCCAATCTATGCAAGATGCCTGCTACTACTCCCCAGAATGTGATTTCGGCAAATATCACATAGAGGAGGGTCCCTAGCCTCTCTGAGTTCCAGACATGGATAAACAAATGATTTTGGATCCAATTAACCTGATAAAATTGTAGGTTTTGCATATTGATTAGATCTGTTTTAATGAAGTTTAACCATTAAAATTAAGAGAAATATAAAACATTACTAATACTTACAAGTGTGTTATCTGGGTTCTTATAGTACCATCCATTTACAAATCCTGCTAGGATACCTTCTGCTCCAAGCACGAAAACAAGCATCGCATTCATCCCAATCCATTTCAGGAATAAAAATGGAGTTCGTAATTCCCAAACATCCATCTGTTCATTTAAAACACTGCTTGGATTAGTTATTCTTAAGATCAGTGGTAATTGAAAGCCTAATTTGTCGGATTTATTAGAAGTAATACCAGAACATATAATGCAGAGAATACAATACCAGCCGCACCAGCTGTGAAACATACATAGCTGAAGCTGTACAGCTGCTTGTTAATAGGAATAGCTGCAAATAAAACAGAGGTGAAATTTCAATTTTAGCAACAAAAATTGAGCCTAAAGTATTCAAACACATGATTAAGAAAGCTCACCATTTGTAAAATGAAGAATGATGGCTATTATAAGTAAGCCAAACCCCATCGAGACCCAGTGCTTGAGCCTCGCAGAGTGACCCTGACAAAGACCCCCACATTAGTATGAATTAAAACTGCACATAGTGCAGAGTAAATGTAACATCATGAATTTCTGACCTTGAAATGAATCAAAACATGTCCATAGTGAATACCAATTGTCCCAGAGAGAATAGCTGAGATTGTACTAGACAAGATGTTACAAAATGAAAAACAATAATTAGGTTCTTATTTGGCTTGAAATAAAGTTCACACAAGCAGTGTAGATGATTGAATAATAAACCTCAATAAGCCTTCAGGTTCAAATGGAGCGCGACACCAACTTGGAGCATCCTCGCGCAGAGGGCCAGAATTTGGAGAACTAAGCGTGCAAGCCTACAATTTTATATTATGATTTTTATCATTAGCAAGTTAGATAGCTAAACAAATTATGAAGCAATGACATCAATAATCGGAACAAACCAATGACATTAATAATCGGAACAAACCTCTAATCGCGACCAAACAGGGTCAGAGTACAGATGGTTTATGCCCCAAAGCTCTCTATCAACATAACCAACGGCGTTACATGCAGGACCTAAGTGTCCTCTCATCCCACATTTAACCTGAAAATGTCAAAATGAAATTTAAAAGTAGCAGTATATAAATATTCATTTTGCATTGAACTTTTGGCACATTACTTACGATGTATTTCTTGACTCCATGATCGCTGTGTTCCGAAAAACTCCAATTTGGGACATATAGTGAGTATGTTGTGATCATGTATATGACAAATGCGACGAATCCTCCAATCCTAAATCCCAGATTGATAATTAATTACAAAATGTAAATATGTAATCATACAAATTAATTTGCTGCATGGTTTTTGTTTATTTTGGTTACCATTGCCACTGATATGCAGTGAAAATTGAGAGGTGCCGAGGTTCCAGGACATTAGGTCTTCTCTTGGTGGTTAAGGTCTCAATTAGAGCAACGACTAAGTACACTAATGCTATTCTCTGCTTGCAACAAGTAACAATAAACTCAAAAGCAATGTCAGTTATTTTTATGTAGGCTTAATTTTATTATTATTGAGCTATATATAGAGTGCCATGTTGACGTCAGCATAAAATCTTATATAGATGTGCACTTTTAAGGTCGTGTCTGCAGAAAGTCCATAGCTGAGCTGTTCATAAATATATAGTAAAAGGTTGGTAGAAAAACCTGGAGAATGCCACACCATCGAATGTGCTTCATGTCAACTCCGTATGAGAGAGCATCAGGGGCGTGTGAGTATCCTCCTGAACCAATCCAACTCCCACATTATCTTTAGACTTCCTAATTTTCTCATTATTTATTTGCCATCCAAATGTCTCTTTCACTCCCAAAAAAAAAAAAAATATTATAACTATGCTACTGTTAATCTCTAGTCCAAAAGTGGGCACAAATCTAGCCGGACTTATTGTTATATTATACTTAAATTCATTGAAAATCTGAACCCAACCAACAAATAGTTTCGAGTTGAATTGGTTAAGTAGGACCCTAGATTTAATTGATGAGAAAGCTTATTTCCCCAAATTAATAAGGATAAAACTAGTGGCCGAGGGACAAGCAGGATAGCTCCCCCCCCTAATTTAAAAATTTCAGAAGATATTTTCTTTTTAATTCAGTTACATTATAAATTTGACTCCATAACTAATTAAACACATTTAATTTAAGTTCAAGATATTTTAAATAAATTCATGTTTAAAATTTATTTTAGAAATCACATAAATCCAGTTCGATTTGATTTTCTTACTACGCCATCAGTTTTTTTTTAACTTTATGCCAAAAAGGAAAAATTATCAATAGCACCGAAACTCTCTCCAAGTGATGGCAGTTAAGGTCAGCAAGCGCCTGACCATGGCTTATACGGGCCGGGATTTTTCATAGCCCGGATATTTTAAAAAATAATAATTGTTTTGCTTATGGAAGCGGTAGTGTTTATGAGTCAATCCTCCGAAATCATTAGTCAGCATGCTTCCTCCACTTTTCAAGCAATTGAAAGCTTCTTTATAATATTTGAGTGAATTACTTGTATTATCCTACTAATCAATTGATGAATGGCACATTATTTGAGATAATTTTTTCAAATAACAAATTTAGAATACCTAATACTACTCTTCATTTTAATTTGACTTGTATACAACGTACTTACTGAAATTTGATTGCTTAGCCACTATTTCACTTGGCTCCCTCAACTTCATATAACAATTTTAAAATATTTTTTAATAGTTAGATTTTTTTTTAAAAAATTTTAAATGAAAAAAGGACACCTACACCCTACAGTAATGGAGACTCTTAAGTTTTCAGTAAAAGAACATCAAGACCCTATTTTGACTATAATTCCTTTTGACTCTATTAATTCAAAAAAATTAACTCAAATGTTTTAAAAAATAGAAATATAATATTAAAATAAATATATAAAATTTTAAATTATTTTCAATATTATATAAAAATAATTTTAATATTATTAATACATGTGATATATTTTATTAATTTTAAAATCTGTTTAGCCCAAAGATTTATTTAATTTTTTATAATAAATACAAATATATTATAAAATAAATATAATAATTTACATTTTAAAAATTATTTTATTTATAAAATATTATAATATTATTAGTCTACTAGATAAATTAAAATATTAAATTATATTTGTATTTATTGAAAAACTTTAAAGTCAATTTTTTTATTATTATCTACAAATGATATTATATTCAAAATGAGGTCTTGGCGTTGCTTATTGAAAACTTGGGGTCTATTTGACTATTTTTCCAAACCTTAGGGTGTGGATGTCTTTTTTCCTTTTTAAATTGTTTTCATGGGCTATTAGATTGGTTTTCTTTTTTTAATTATAAATAGTGCATTTAGAATAAAAAATAAGTGATATTATGTTTATTGAGTTGGAGTACAATAAAACATTTCTATAGTAATTTTCTATATAGGAAAAAAAACTCCATTTAGTCAAAAAAGATAATGGTCCTAATTTTTGGGCCAATTTATAAATAAAAATAAATTTCACATTACAATAAATTATATTTATTCTAGATCTTGTCTGAAGGAGATTGTCTCTGTGTAGTAATAATTATCTCTCTATTGTAAAAATATGTGTTGTATTAGATTAAATGAACTTGCCTCTACCTAGTACACTTAGGTAATGAGAGAAAATTATTAAAGAGATTGCTAATATTTAGAGATTTTTAAGATGATTTTGCATGTTTCTAATAATAGTACAAAGATACATGTACTAACTTTTTGATATATTTGATTTGACATTCTCTATTAATAAGTTATTAATGTAATAGTGCTTACTTATATATTCTTACTATAAGGATAATTAAATTAAAACAATAATTTTTGTAGTTACAATTTTATTAAGTTACAACCCTTCATAGTAATAAATTAGTTTGGTTTCAACATTATGACCACAAAGATGTTTTATTGTACTTAATTTATATCTCTATTGATGTGTTATTAATAGAATTTTACTATTTGAATTATAAATATTAAATTTAATAATAACTATTACTTGAGTCACATTAGTTTGAATACAAATTAAGTATCCTAATTAAATAAACATAATATTTTTGATAAAAAAAATTGTATTTGGAAAATGAAAAATTAAAATTTAAGATTAATAACCAAGCCCAGACCCAGCTTCAAGTTTTCAATGTAGGCAAGCCCAGGAACAGGCCGTTCCGGGCTGGCTTTTTTGTCATTTCCATCTCTCTGCTTCACTGAGTACTGAGCAGTGCTCTGCAACTCCGCCACAAACGTAAATTGTCACTCCCCTCCTCTGGATTTTGACTTTTCGCTTTTACTTTTAAATTAGTTTATTTTTTTTTAATTTTAATATTATTTATCAATGGCTTATTCCACAATTTTTATTCTAAATAATATGTCATGGTTATCAACTATCTAGTTTGGATGATTTTTAAATTTTTTTTAATGTAATTTATCGTACAATTTTTTAATGCATATATTGAGTGCTGCCCCGGATAATTTTTTTTCTTTTTAAGAAACTTTTGAATATATATGTAATTACTCTTATTTGACAATACTTATGAACAAAATTGGATTTCACATCACTTATAAGACAATCTATGTGTCACAAATATAAATGCAGTATTAATTGTAAAATTACTTTTGACTTTGTCATTACCTTGCAAGATAATTCCCCAAAATAGAAGCTTCAGCGTCCTAAAAATTATCTTCTTAACTGCACCATTGATCTTAGGAACTTTCTGCAATATTAAGATAAACTATATAAATTTGTTAACTTCTATGCATGACTGACCAGAATTTATTTGCATCATTTTCTTTCTCAATAATATTAAAATAACCGCGAGTCATTAATTAACTGAGGAAAGAGACAGAAAATTAAAGAAATAAGTAGATTGAAAAATAAGAAAATTAAGAGGAAGTATTGGGACCTTGAGAGCAAGTGCGATTGCAACCCCAACAATGAAGAGAAAAAATGGCATCACAAAGTCAGCCAGCGTGCAGCCATTCCATGGCGAGTGATCAATGCGCGCATATGCACCCCCAGCATCGTCTACTAATATCATCAACTGCGTATATACCCACTAGAATTTAACTGTATCTCTCAGTTTTTTTCCTCCAATGATTGGTATATAGGCCGAAAGATCAAACAATTTTACTTAGTGAACCACTGGTGTGGGAGGTGAGAAGTTAAAGAATCAATTTAAATTTGTTCATTTAAAAATAACAAATCATTAAAAAAATTTAAAAAAACACTTAATCTCTGACACACGTAACATATCTGTATTGAGTTGAAAAATTCTTCAATGCAACTAACTAATAAAATGATGACATACTTTTTGTTAATATATATGTTATGATTCTATTAGCAGATTGTTGTTTATTTAGTTTAATTACAAAAAAGGTTTGAAATGGGATGAGAGACCTCCTTCAATAAACAACAAACCTGTCCCTTATTACTACTATTCAATCTCGCGTGATTATTTCCGGCCAGCCGAACTACGCACATAAAAAAATAAAAAATGAAAATAAAGGTTACGCATATGTTAAGAAACTCACCACAACAGTAAGACCTCTAAATGCATCCAAGGTTGCAACTCTCTTACTCTTCTGCTGCAGAAGCTGTTGCAGCTGCAGCTCTCCTTTCTGTTCATCCTGCACTTCACTCCTCTCCAGCCCTTTCTCCTTGTTTATGCCATTTTCACTGTCTTTACCATCGTCTTGTTCTTGTTCAACAAGTTGGGTACGCCCTAACCCTTCTTCCACTATCCTAAGATCAGCCATAATAATACTTGATGCTCAAACCTTAAATTAACTGATAAGCTTATAATGTGTGGTGGTAATAAGGATATATAGTGGCAGTGACAGCACTTTGACACATATAGAAGAGCAATAGAGACAAGAAAATGATCAGACGGCCGACATTAATTGGTTGGCTTTTCAATGACAATAACCCACAACTGTGGATGTGAGATAAATTAGAAATATACTACTAGGATTCGAACAAATCAAAGGCCAATACATGAAGACAGATAAGTAGTCCAGGATTCCATTGTGGGTGGCCAGTAATCGTCAAGTTGGATGCTTTTGTTGATTTAATTGAATTATATTTACTTTGACTACTAATTGTAGCCGGTTTTTTTTATTTGGCCTTTCAACTTATTAGGAATGTCATGTAGCGGCATCGTTGCCCTGCCGTTATGCCTTTCCTTTAATTACAATATAACTACTGATCATTAATAATAAAAGTCATTAATAATAAAAGAAATTATTGAATCTCTTATTAGAGTAGTTTCCTATGGAGAAATTTTGATTTTTTAGAATTGGCTGAATTGAGTGAAGCTATTGGCACCCCTTCATTATGCTAGTAAAATCCATTTTCAAATAAAATTATAGTTAAAGACAAAGAAGAATTAAATACTTATAGATAACTTTTTTGCCAACAAATTACTTACATTCATAATCAATCTTTTTTTTTGAAAAAAAATTACTACCTATTACTTCCAATTTAACTGAAATAAATTGTAAAAATTTAGAATAATTTATTTTTCTTTTTCAATTACTTATTAATTAAATATTTTTGTACAAAGATTACTTTAAAACTGTTGGGAAAATATACTCTTTAAAAGCATATGTGTTTATTTAATTGTAATAAACATTTTTTCTGATTAATAAAATTAATGAGGTATTTATTCAAATATCTTGATTGCATTAATATTTGTATTAAAGTCCATTTAATCATATTATATGTATTTATGTGATCACCATGTGGATTCACAGAAGACATAAATACAAGTTATCTTATGATTAAATAAATTTAGTTCGCAGTTGATAAATAAAGTTGGGCACTTTATTTAGGTATAGACTGTAATAAATTCATTGAATGATTTGTCTTAATCATATATGAATTTATTGATGTAGTACGACTATATTGAACAGGATCACATATGAGATTTAATTAACTTTGTAATAACTGTCAGACTTATTAAATCTCATAGGCGTTGATTTTACTGTAATCTTAATCTTGAGTTAATTATGATTTCATGATTGTGATTGTTATTCCATTTAAGTTACCAATGGGCACGACACAACCTGGTGGTCAAGATTACCCGGTATCTTGGTGGGAGCAATTATGAGTATTGGAGTTATACATTAACAATATATAATTTGTACAACACATCTCTTGATAGGTTTTCGGCACTTGATCATAGAATTCTCTGGTCAGAGTGTGTCAACATATTTAGTATGTTGAAAATGATCATTAGAGAAAACCAGTAAGGATCAAGGAATAAGATGTTATTAAATTGATTGGACAGTTGAGATATCAATTTAATTAACGATGTGGTACAAAGGATTGTGCAGTAAAGAAATCAATGTGGCTTGGGATGAATTATTATTCGAGCATACAATTATGGAAGTCAGTTCCAATCTTTAAGTGGAGTAGATTTGGAATTAAATAATTGGGCTAGTTTAATTACAGGCTTAATTATTGTAGCCACTTTTGTATGTTCCCAAATGATCCCCGGGTTAGCTCATTTAATTGACTGCACCACTATTGGACTAATAAGCAAGATAACTAGCTATTTGGGTCAAAGGCCTAATTATATCATTTAGTGAGAGGCTCCATTTAATTAGCTTATGTGTAAGGGGCCTTATATTATTTTACATGGTGGGTCCCTTATTAAAAGAAAAAGAAACGTGAGTTTTACAAAGGGGCATTATTTGGAGCCTATGGTTTTCACTAAAGGGAGATATATAAGGCTTATTTTCTCTAAAGAAAAGGAGAATAGGCCACTTTATACAAATCAGAGAATAAAATTTTTCTCTCTATTGTTGAGAGAAAAATTTTCTCGTGCTAGTTGCTTTGGTAGTGATAAAGGCGCCCACACGTCAAGTGCAGATCGAACCTGAGTCATAACCTGGAAGATCATTGGCGGCAGTTCGTGATCTAACAAGCGTGGTGGTGACGAATCGTGATCTAACAGGAGTGGTGGTGGTGGATCGTGATCTAGGAGCCTAAATCACTTCAACAGAAAAAAACCAACTCGGATTTTCAAGGTACGATTTCTAGATTACGTATTCTTATATATTATATGAGAGCGGTCCTTAAAAAGGTTTTATAAAAATTTAAAAACCTAATTTTTCCCCAACAAAAACTACAATCTGAAATATGTGTTCTTTAAGTTAATGATTAACATTCAAAACTTCATTATTTAGAATTTTTTTTTGTGGGTAGGATAAAATAATTTTTTTTTAAAAAAATAGTACAATGTTACTTTGAGTTTTAACAATAAAAAATTAAATGAAAAGCTAGAAGAGTGTGCTTAAAAAAAAGAGAGATTTTCAAAAATAAAATAATTATAAATAAAAAAGTGGTTTCATGAGGAGATGAGACGGGTGCCAATAGTCCAACTAGGCTGAATTTATTTCTAAATATTTAAAAAAATTTCAATCACAAAAGCCACATGAGAGTATTCGAACCTCTCCCACGTTAATGACAGAGAGGATTTATTACTAAGCCATTGAGTGCTGCCACCCAATTTTCCTAAGCTAGTTGTTTCTAATTAGGCTCTAGTTTTGTATATTCTACTTGTGTGGAGTCAAAAGTTTTAGGAAGAAGATTGATGAACCAATATTTTAGGATTTTAGGAATTTATTATTTTAGGCCTTTTAACTCCAATGGGAGACAAGATCCATTGGAATCTCTAAGGTGACATATTGTTCCGATTATGTTGCTTGAAGAGCACACTGGTCCAATCGAGATGACTGGACATATCCTTTGGGATCAGGTCTTTTAGTTGAGATCATAGTTCTAATACTCCGGGTGAAAGAGTTAGGTCTTTGATATAGTTTGTATGGGCTAATGAGAGGCATAGAAGATTCACTAATCTGAGCCGTATCAGAGACATAAGAATATTCAACAAGGTTTTCTATTTTTGAGGCAAGGTGTTTAGTACAGTTTTTTGGAAGAGAAAGTGATGAAGAAAGAGTAACAGGAGCAAGATTTTCTAAGTTGGATGAAAAAGCCATTCGAGAGAAGTTTTTCCTCTATTTACCAATTAAACAAACAGATCTCATATTTACCACTTCATGCTAGGCTCTGCTAGACTCCGCTAGGCTTTGCTAGGCTCTGATACCACTCGGTTCAAGGAGTACCAATATGCAGTCATTGGCATTGTCCTGACCACTCTACACACAAGAAGTGTTCTTTTGACTTTCTATCTTAATTTCAATCTCTTTCTTGATGATCCCAACCTACCCACAACTTTAAAAGTTCAGATTCAATTGCAAGGAGCTGAACAAACAGTCTCGTAAAAAATGGCAACGTTACACCATCAGCTGGTGTATCGATTACAAAACCATGCACTTGACCTTCCCATACCACAAACTTCATCTGATGCCTTAATGATTATTGCTAATTCAGAAACCATCCCTTCAATAGTCCAAATCTCAAGGCAAATCCAAAGGCAAGAGCTTCTTAAGCTTATGCCTCTTGAGTGGCTATCCAATTATGAAAAATTCCACCAGAATTCCTAACCTGTTTAAACTTCTAACGCTCTCTTTAAAAAAAGAGCTGATGGAATGGTTAGGATGACCTTCTAGCCACCCACTGAACAAACACCACCCAGAGGTTCTTTCTATTACTCTTCTATGATTACCGCTGTTCCAACAGCACAGGAAAACATTCCCATCCATGGATTTGCTTATGATGGCTATCCGATTTATTCGGATAGGATTAATGGTCATTTTCTATGGGATGTTCCAAGTTCCCATATGTGTGATCCAGACTGTCGGTGCCTTGAAGAGGATGATGATGATGATGACTTTAACAGACGGCCTAGACGTTGGAAGAAGAAAAGTTATAAGATAGAACCATGCCAACAAAGGCCTCCTTTGCCTCCAGATGATCCATGTTGTGCAAATTTTATTGAACTCGCAAGCGCACGAATCTATTGTAGTATAGATCAATGGTGACGAGTGTCGATCCCACGAGGAGGTGGATTTTAATTATATGTAGAATTAATTTTGTATGAGGTGATTGGATTTGCGGTGGAAATGATTTAGAATATGCTAAAAATTGGAATTGAAATGGCGAGAAGAAATTAAAGTGTAAATCTATTAAATTGATGTACTCGGGTATCTGGATCCGTATCAACATGCATCATAGGCTAAATATTCTTTATTAATACCAATTAAATCATGAGGGGGGAATCCACACCTCATGAACGGCGCTCTAATAAGTATGGTGCTAAGGGCTTATCGTGCCAAATAATAATAACCTTATACTAGGGAGCTGGTGAAACCAGGGCGGTACTAGACAAGATTACTATTATCTGTCAACGAGAAGTCAAAACATCCACGAAAACTAGAGGGGAAGAGAAAATAAATTTACCAAATAAAGACCATGACACATGTTGAGACTTCACCTTCAACCCAAGCTTGAAAGAAAATTAGCCACTCATAATTGAACTAGGGGCAAAATGGAAATTTATTAAAATACGTAGAAAATACAAGATGGAGAAAGAATTACAGAAAATGGAGTCTAAAAATGGATTCAGCGATATCAAATTAGGGGGGGAAGACCCTTTTTTTATAGAAACATCGAGTAAATTATGTCCATCGGATTAAAAACAGTTTGGACGTTCAGGATTGCGCCACGTCATCAGTCAACAGTACGTGTGAACAATACGCGGTTTAACTATGCGGCTTGAATAGTGACACGGTTTGCACACGGTTTGAACAGTAACGCGGTTTGCACAGTAATGCGGTTTGGTTGAAAATAATCCCATGTGTTGCATGTACCGTACGCACGTTTTTTGGTCCACTAATATGCTGCCACGTCACCATCAACAGTACATAAGAATTTTAGTCCAACAGGATCATGACACCTCATCAGTTAATGCAACATCATCGATCCGTTTATGTGAATAGTTCCATTAACAGTAACTTAGACAGTACTGTACGTGTGAATGGTACCGTACATGTGAACAGTGTCATTTTTCCTTTTATGCTTCTCCTGAGGTTTTCGACCGTCCTGAGTTCAAAAATGATTTCCGTTTTGCCATTTTATCTCTCGTTTATTGTGAAATGACTATGATGCCCTTAAAATACATAAAATACTTAATTAAAATAAAACACACATAACTAAATTACAAGAAACTTAAACATATAAAAGTAAGGTTTGTTAGTAAGATTTTAAATGTAAAATGACGATTTTCTCCTTTATAAATATGCATTTTCTAAAACTCAACAATCCAGACAATATAACTCCTTTGCCAATCTATAGAAAAGGATTGAGACTCATCTAAAAGGAGTATCAACAAAAGACATGCAGACAAGAGGCTAACCAGCCTAGAATGCAATCATCACCAATCCAGTCTTGCATGATGTTTTCATCCAGCTCGTACCAAGAGCAGTTTCCACATTTGGAAAAACACACAGATCCTCAGACAAAGGTTGTCACCAAACCTTTTGTCCCGTCTCCAGTAACTCCCACAGGCCAACTTGAGGATCCAAGGCCTTTTGAAGCCGTCCTAAATTGGCAAATGCAGAATGCTAGAACACAAAATTCGGCTTTTAGAACCCTTAATGACAAGATAGAAAGGGTCGCGTCTCAAGTTAAGCAGACTGACACCAAAGTTGATAAGATCACAACTCAACTTGAACAGATATATCTCAATCTACAAAATCAAGTCTCTCATCTTAATTCAGAACTTCAGATGATGATTCAAAACAGATACTGGGGTCCAAAATTCAACCAAAATGAAGTAGAGATAAGAAAGGTAAAAGCTGAATTAGAAAAAATAGATGCAGATAAACAACAACCCTCTTTATTTGCAAAATCTCCTACCCTACCTCTCCATGCACCAACCTTCAACACCTATCAATTGTTCTATACACCATCTTCCTCTCGACAGCCTGTAGATTATGCAAAATGTTTTGGACTGTCCCATACTTTGTACAGGCAAACTCCAACTTCGGCTCCACCTAAACAAAAACCCAAGCCTACCAAAACTGACATAACAGAACCACCACCAGTCTATCAACAACCACCATCTGTCCTAGATCCACAATCTCTACAAAAATCAACTCCTGAACCTGAACCAAAAGACAAAACACCTTTACATTAATCTTCGTCCCAAGTTTGTTCCCATTTGTCTGAATCAGAAGATACTTCTTCTCATTAAGAATCCTCTGACGAATCTTCAAAAGAATCCTCTCTTTCTTCAGACTCTGAAGTAGATTTGGCTAATATCTCAAAATTGTTAATGGTTCAACCCTCTACAGGGTCCAATGATCTATCTCTTTCATCTCTTCCTCCAACAACACCGATTGTTGAAGGAGCAAAGTCAGATACCAACCCCACTGCACCTTTTCATGACAATCCTCATAAACCTTTAAATGGCCCATGGTTTACCTTTGATGATATCCCGAAAGTCAAATGGCCAGTTCGATTCTAAGAATTTTCAGCATTGATAGATGTTCTCCGAACTGGAGCAACATCTCAAACAATCCTTAAAGCATTCAATTCTCGATTTACTGGATATTTAAGAGATTGGTTTGAAAGTCTTGGCCAATATAGACAACTTCAGTTAGTCCAAGCTGAAATTCCCCAAGTTCTTGGTATCATTTATGAACAATTACTCAGAGAAGCTACTACTGCTAATGAACAAACACAACAAGAATTCCATCAAATGAAGTGTTGTTTCACTACAAAAGAATGTCTACGATGTAATATAAGCTTAATGGCTTTAATGATCCTTCGTTAAAGCATGTCGTCGTGGCATCTCTTCCTAAAGAAATCCAGCCAAAATTACAGTGACAATTCACTATTCATCAGCGGATATCGCCAACCTTTCTTTAGGGAAAATCTATTAGTTGGCAGTAAATTGTTTGGAAAAACTCTGTGAACAAAAAGTGTTTTTCAAGGATCTGATGGAAAACAGCCATTCAAAAGTGCCTGCAAAAAACTTCATCTCTCTATCAAGTGTAAAAGTGAGAAAGATTGCACTTATTCAACCAAGAAAAAATCTCATTTCCAGAAATACCGACACCCACACAAGAAAAATCGCACTTCATGTAGACCCAAAAAATCCTATCGCTTTTTTAGAAAAAAAAATATCCTACCCAATCCTCAAAATCTAAAAGCAGCCGATGTTTCATTTGTAAGAAAAAAGGACATTTCGCAAGAAATTGTCTAAACCACCCTTCTAAATCAATTCGTCTCATTGAACATCTTCAAGGTTCTTCATTGCTCTCCGATAATGATGATGTTAAATCTTTCTTTTTAGAGTAGGAAGATTATGACGAACAAACTGCTTTTGTTCTTACAGAAGACCACTCTGATCCAGAAAGTGTTTCAATAATCCAAACCATACAACAAACACACACAACCCAGCTAGTCATACCAATTCCTTCAATCAAAATCCATCTTTTACCAGAGAAATTTGACAAACTAATTCCTATTATTGGATTCATTGACACTGGAGCACAAAAAAGTATGCTTAACCCATCTATTCTTCCAACTCATTTTTGGGAAAAGCATAAAGAGTAATTTAGAGCAGCCAATGGAGAATTATTCTAGACCAATCTAATCACCAAGAAGCTAGTTGGTATTCAGTTATTTATAAATTGCGTTCTTTGGATCAAAATTATTGGATCTAATCTACCTGATAAGGATTTTTTAATTGGGTTCGACATACTTCACCTGATTAAAAACCTTCACATTACAACCTCTGGGATTCGGTACAAATAAATGTTTCAACGATACACTGATGTCATAAGACTGTTCTCCATCTCAAACTCTCCTCTTCATACGACTTATTCAAAACCCAATTTCTTCATTTCTGTCCTGAAAGCCATAGTCAATTTTCAGATCCATCTCTATTGTGGAAAAATAAAGATTTCTTCATTAACGAAAACATCAATCCTACCAAAGCTACCCATCCTGGTATGACACCATCTGATCATAAACTAGCCCAACAAGAATGCTCTCAATTGCTTGGGGCAAAAAACGTCTTGTCATAGATTATTAGCCTCTTAACTGTTTTCTTCGTGATGATAAATTCCCTTTGCTAAAAATTCAGTCTTTGTTTGTCCATATCTGTGATACTAAGGTCTTCTCCAAATTTGACCTTAAAGCTGGCTTCTAGAAAATATGAATTCATCCTGTTGACCGTCACAAATCTGCCTTTTGTATTCCAAGTGCATATTATAAGTGGAAAGTAATGCCTTTTGGTGTTAAAGTAGCACCCTCACTTTTTCAAAAGGCTATGATCAAAATCTTTGAGCCCCTACTCCATCATGCACTTATCTATATAGATGATGTGCCCTTATTTTCCAAATACCATGATTCCCATCAAGATTTACTTTCCCACTTTCTCAAGATAGTGGACTCACATGGCATCAGGCTTTCTGACAAAAAGAGCATCCTAGGCCAGGATTTTGTAGAATTTCTTGGAATGGTCATTAAATATGGTCATTACTGCCCTGGTCCATACATAGCTCAAGAGCTGATTCATTTTCCTGATGAACACCTGTCCAGAAAAAAAATTTAGCAATTTTTAGGCATTGTGAATTATCTTTGGGATTTTTTCCCTCATGTGGTAATCCACACCAGCCAGTTGTCAAAAATGCTCAAGAAATAAGCCCCATTATAGGGTCCCTCTCAGACTGCTGCAGTATAATATTTAAAGAATATTACCCAGCATCCTTTTCCACTAAAGATTCCCATCGAAGGACAGCGCATTCTCCAAACAGATGCAAGTGATGAGTATTGGGGTACTATACTTTTGAAAAAGCTTGATGGAAAAGAATCTTACTGCGCTCATGCCAGTGGTCAGTTCAAAGAATCAGAAAAAAACTATCACGTAATCTACAAGGAGATCTTAGCCCTAAAATATGGAATTCAAAAGTTTGAATTTCATCTCATTGGCCATAATTTTCTTGTCAGATTGGACAACTCCTCTTTTCCGAAAATTCTTGATTTCAAAAACAAGACACTCTAGACAAACACCTTCTCCATCTTAAAACATGATTTTCCAAATATGATTTTTCTATACAACATATCAAAGGAGACCAAAATCTCATTCTTGATATGTTATCAAGACCTCCTTTATCAGCTTCTCTTATTCTCATATCCTCCTCCGTTATAGTACTAGTAATCTTCATGGCTTCTTCTTTACCAAACTCAGCCCTTACAAGGAAATCTTTCCCTTGTAATCTCACATTTTCTAGTCCCTACCAAATTCAAGACTTTGCTAAAAACTTTGTTTTCTGGTACTTTATGAACATATATCATGCTCAGTCATCTGGTTTTTCTAATTTTCACCCTAATCACCTTTTTCTCATAGGACTTACCATTGATTCCTCCAGAGATATCACAGAAGATGAACTATAGTACCTATGGTGCCTCACAATTTTATATGCTACTAAACTTATGTTCCCTGTCCAGGCAATATTTAAGCATCTCTCCGACTCAACCAAGGCCCATTCCCTATTATGGACTCTCTTTGAATGGTTCTCTCATCTCTCTTGGTGGAGAAAACAATTTAGCCTTATCATAAATCATCATTACCTCAATCTTCTCCCTGATCAAGAAGGTGAATAATTCACCTCGATCTTCATTATCCACTGTCCCTACTTTCAACATCCTATCACTAAACTCTTCTGGACACAGGATCAAGCCTATGAGTGGAAAACCGTCCCTCATAGTTTCCCCTGACACATGACCCTCACCTTGTCTATACTCTAAAGAACTACCTCCTTGAACTAAACCATGTTTAGGCCACACCAACTGACATTCAACATACCTCCCTCGGTACACATCATGAACTTATGGTCATTCCTACTGCTAAAATGCCCTCACCCAACAATTCACCATCCACTGGAATATTGATTAAGGAAGAAAAGTCTAATTTTAATCTAAAATTGATATTAATCCTAACCTAGTTGAGCAATTTGAATTTTTAAGAGAAATAAAACTAATTAAACTAAGAAAACAATTAATATAAATGAGAAATTCAATAAGATAAAAATTACCAAGGTTTTAGAATCCACCACTATTCAACTAGTAATTATCTAGTTATTGATTAATCCTCGATTTTAGAGTGACAACTCAGAATCAATCTATGTTATCTTATGGATATAACAATTGAGCCCAAATTAAAATTAATCTTGTGTAGGTTCTTTTTCTGCTTAATAGTATGATATCTAATCATCCCATGTAAACATACTAAATAACAAAGAGTCAAAGTTTTCCTGAGCACTCTATGTAAACAGTTTAATGAAAGACACAAAATCAGACATAGTCATATATAGACTTTATAGATCGAAGTATAGATTTAGTCAAATATTAATCTTAACAATCAATAATGCATGACATAATTGGTGAAAAATTTAATAACATCCAACTAATCATGTGAAACAAGAACCATAATCATCAAAGAACATATATAAGGAATTAATCAAATAAAAAGATAATTATTTCATTGAATAGAGTTTCATCATTAACCCCAGTATAAGAAAATTATCTAGACATACTTGAATTGGGAGCAACAAAATTAATAAAATCAGCCATGAGAAAATTGATCTGCTGCCGCTCCTCTTCTTCTCTGTTGAATGCTTCCTTCCTCAATTGAAAAGCCAAAATTCCTTTTTATAATGCTTAAACACTGAATCCTCCTTGAATACTAACTGAAATCCTTTTCCAATTTTAAAATAAATCTTCCAAATTAATGCCACCATAAACCATAAATTTGTTTCCACTTTAGAAGTTGAAAAACTCTTGCACGTGCACTCCAATTAAGCTAAAGCCACCTATGTTGTGGTTAATTTCTTCTTCACATGGCTGGATCAATTAATTTACTAGCTTCGGTTTCCTAGGCTTCACTTTTGCATGCATGTATGTCTAATTGCTTCCAAAATCAATTAATCTTTAATGCTTCCAAAATTTAACTTCTTCATACCCTTTTTATCCATAATCTCCAATTAATTCCTTATTCAATCAAACAATTCAATTAATTAAAAATAACTAATAAAAATAATTGGCAATCATATAATTAAGGGTAAAATAAGTATATATTATATATGCTCATTAGTTGTGCCTGTGAACCAACTCCCTAAGTGAAATAGGCACAAGAAAAGAGAAATAGACCAAACCAACCTACCAAAATGAATCGATTCCTCCGCAACCAATCATCCATAATATCAAATAGATTCTTTTTCTCTTTGATAAATTTATCAAGGGTTGTAGTCATTACAGTGATCATAATATTCTATTAATGCAGAATTTGAACCATTTTTCTTTAGATCTGTACTTAAACATGTTCATACCTTGAGATTTGAAAGTTCTCAACTCAGTTTTCATGCATCGTTCAAATAATGGGGACTTTGAGCACTTTTGATATTCCTTATAATATTCACAACGAAGAGGAACATATATGAAACACGTGTTATTTTGGTCTATCAAAGTTTTTTGTCAAAAATCATCTCTACTAAGTTCGCGAGTACTTTTACTCATTTTGATATTTAAAGTGTTAGAAAAAATATGAGTTTTAGATTTTGGAGGCTCAAAAATCTTATAAACGGTAACAAGTATAAAATTTTCTATTTTAAGATTTTAAAATGCCCAAGACGGTTTATGGTTGAACAAACGTTATATTTAGAGATGGCCAATGGGCCATGTCGGCAAAGCAAAGCTCATGCATGCTCGTGCCCGTACCGTGCCCACTATGTGTTTCATGTCCTGCCGTGCTTCAATTGTTTTGCTTAGGCCTGGCCCAGCACACGTGTCGTGCCCACACGTGGCGTGCCATAAGCCGTGCCTAAGAAAAAAAGTCCAGTAAGTTTTTTTATTTTTTTAATTTTTAAGAGCGCATGCTAGACTATTGGCATACTATTTTCAAGTCAATGTACTTTTTTTAGGTTTATGCCTTTATTCAAATTTAATAGAATAAAAAATTCAAAACTCAATTCCATATTTAATAATAATAAATTAATAATAGTAAGAAAATATAATATTAATTACTAAGTTTGACCTTATACTATTAGAATTTTTTTAATACTTAACAATAATAATGATAATAAATTTTTCTTGTAGGTTAGCTTAATTGTTGATGCAGAGCAAGAAATTGAAGAAATCCTAATTAGATTTAAATGTATAATATTTAGGAATATTTTAATTAATTAATTTGTATTCTAATTTAATTTGGTTTCCTATTTAGAGTTTTATTGTTTAAGTTTTGCTTCTTTAAGTAATATTTCTAATTTAAGCATAAGTCTTATTAAAATAGGTTTTCTAATCATATTAGGATAAGTCTTAGTTAGTATAAATAAGTGTCTTTTGTAGCTTTTACAAGGAGATGTTCGATTTCAATAATATTTTCAATTTTCAAATTTCTTTGTGAGTATTTGAGTTCAATTAATTCTTGGTATTCTAAGGAATCAACAAGTCTTAACCCCTAAATTCATGACATTCTTTTGAATCAATGTGAGTTTAGTTGTTCTTTTATTCCAGCATTCTCTAGAATCAACAAAATATTTGAATTTTAAATTTTCGCTACATTAATTTGGTATCAGAGCCAAAACC
Source organism: Citrus australasica (assembly GCA_029618585.1). Lineage (NCBI taxonomy): Eukaryota > Viridiplantae > Streptophyta > Magnoliopsida > Sapindales > Rutaceae > Citrus > Citrus australasica. Next base: position 8,243,355 of record JARCIV010000006.1, read on the forward strand.
CTGGTACCACCAAACCTTTCCTTTTTCCCTTTTTGATTTTTTTTTCCGTTCAGCTTTATTAAAAAAAAAATTGAAAACTGCAGCCTCAGCGTCCACCGCCGTCCACGACCACCGGCGTGCAATATTCGTGTTGTTCCATCGATCTCCACCATCATCGGAGACAGAGCAAGCCGACCATCAAACCCCAAGCATCGGACATCGTTGATTAGGCATAGATCGCCGGAAAAACAACCAAAACAACCCGCCAACCGTGCCGTTGTTCACTGGTTTTTGCCTCGTTTTGGCCAGCACAACCACCACCAATCAACTCCTCTCCTCGAGCTCAACCACTGAAAATCAAGCCAACAACAAAACCGCCGCCTTTATCTCGAAATTCCAGCCAAAACACCACCTTTTTGGACAAACCACCACCACCACCATACTCATCAACCCAAAATCTCTAGCCATCCTTGTCCAAATTTCCGATCATCGTCGCCGATAACCCTATCTTTTTGCTTATTCATAATTTGGCCCTAATTCTTTCATTTATACCATTATTGCCCTTTCATTTTTTGAATTTAGCAAAAGAACCCAAACAAACACAAAAAAAAAGAGAGAATGAATAAAAGAGCGAGAAAACAGAAAAAGAAATAAAAAATTTTGAATCATGAAACCACAACATTGGTGTGAAGATTTCATCTTGAGAGATGTTTTAATTAAAATGTTGGGGATTTTACGTTTGATTTCTCAAGATTTAGAGAAAATTCGAGATAGAAAATCTTTACACATAAAGCATGCATATGGATTTGATGAAGTTGTTCACGATGATGTTTGTTATGAAGATAATGAGGAAAATGGTAACTTTGTCCCTCTCGACAATATTATTCCTTCCGAGGAGAATATTAATTGGCCATTCTAGTCTACAACAAATCCTCAACACAAAGACATTGATTTCGATCAATTGCCGAAATTTGATGAGTATCTTGATATCGTGGGACGAGAAGAGGTAATTGCTCATCCATCTTTTGATCTTGTGGAGGAGAGAGAGATAGTTGTTCATACAATCTCTTATTGTCCTCTTGATTTGCCAAAAGAAGACAAAAGGAGTTATGATATTTTTCAACAGTTGGTGGATTATGAGAAGAAATCGTTTTCCTCAACTATGTTGAAGTTTGGCACGAACAATACGAGAAGACATTATTAGAGAAGTTGTTGATAGAAGAATTTATTTTACACCATTGGAGTGATTGGATGGACGTTATTACAAAAGTTGGAAAATTTAAAGTTCGTTGTCTATGTCAAAGCTCTGTTTTAAAAATGAATTCTTATGCACATGAAAATGTTCTTGAAGACTACAACATACAAAATTCGAGGACGAATTTTCTCCAGCTTGGCGGGAATGATGCAAAGCAAGAAATTGAAGAAATCCTAATTAGATTTAAATGTATAATATTTAGGAATATTTTAATTAATTTGTCTTCTAATTTAATTTGGTTTCCTATTTAGAGTTTTATTGTTTATGTATTGCTTATTTAAGTAATATTTCTAATTTAAGTATAAGTCTTATTAAAATATGTGTTCTAATCATATTAGGATAAGTCTTAGTTAGTATAAATAAGTGTCTTTTGGCAAGGAGATGTTCAATTTCAATAATATTTTCAATTTTCAAATCTCTTTGTGAGTATTTGAGTTCAGTTAATTCTCGGTATTCTACGGAATCAATGAGTCTTAACCCTTAAATTCACGACATTCTTTTGAATCAACATGAGTTTAGTTGTTCTTTTATTCTGACATTCTTTAGAATCAACAGAATATTTAAATTTTAAATTTCTGCTGCATCAATTGTTAACTTGGACTTACATAGAGTCATAAATCATAATTCATAATAATAGTAATGCATATTTATAAAATCATGATATCAATTATTTATTAAATAAATTATAAATATAAATCAGTTATAGATTTTTTAAAACTAAGAATTAAATGAATTTAAAAAATTCAATTTCAAGTTATTTGTAAAATCATATAATTTTAAGTTTACTTTCATTAAAAAATAAAACGTGCTTATTGCGGGTTTTTTTTTATCATGCCGTACATAGCTCATCACTAATCATGTTGTGGTTTTAAGGCCCCGCGTGCTTAAAATTCTAAGCCCAGCACGGCCCACGTGCATGTCGTGTTGTGCCGCGTGCCCCACCGAAATGTGCTCGTGTTGTGTTGTGTCACGTGTCGTCCGACCCATTGGCCATCTCTAGTTATATTTAGATTTCGAAGGCCCAGAAACCTTAGGTATGGTTAATGTTGGGTTTTAATCAAAGATATAATTGAACATGGGTTATGGCGGAGATGAGAATTCGTTGTGGTACTATACATATACTGCACTTGTGGTATAATTTGTAATGCATAACATCTTTTGATAAGGGTTAGATAGGGCTAATAATGTCAAATTAATTGTACCACTGGGTGAAAACAGGTACGTGGCGTTGTTACACCTGAACTATAATAGTACTAGACTATCCTTTGGACCAGTAGTCCGCAAGTTCTGGTTTCCAACCGATATACCTATAGTCCATGAGATATAAAATCTAAAAAGGCAAAAACCACTGATCACGATACCACCCGAAAACAGGTCACCTCTGACCTTCAAAGAGGTGAACGTTGTGAGAAAACAATTTTATTTTAAATTGATTTTTATAAAGCAATTAGAACTTTTCTGATACACATGATCCTTAAAGCAAGGAAAGTGTAGAGTATACTTAGTATAGAAAATAGAGATGAACGCTCTTAGTTTAGTAACTCAAGTATTTTCTTCGTTACCTAGAAGAAGAAGAGAGACTTAGTAAGCCATAAAAGTTTAAAAAAAACTTAGAAATATTATTGATGGCAATTTGAATTTTACAAGGACGGAAGAGCTCCTAAATAGAGCTGGAAAGCTAAAATAAAGATAAAAATAAAGATAAGATAGGACCCTTATCTTTTCGTTAAGCATAAAACAAAAGCAAACCATAATTAAAGCAAAAGCAAAAGCATAAAAGCTAAAACACACTTTTAGACAAGGTAGAACCCATGTCTTTTATTGAAAGCAGGAAAAGCTGAGATTCCTGGATGACTCTGTAGCCATGTGAGGCGATTATGGAGTTAAGGGAAATCTGGATGGGGACATGTCACCGATTTCATTTTCATATTCTTCTTTTGCTCTTTGGATCTCTTGGTAAATCAGGAAGTCTTCATCTAATTCGGAGCTTGCTGGTCATTGTGCTTGAGTTGGAGTAGACGAAGAGCCTGGTTCAGTGATGGTGTACTAAGTGTCTTGGGTTTGTAATAAGGATTGAAACTGGATCCTGAGGATTGGATCTGGATGCCATGAGGATTGTGGAAAGGATCCTGGAGTACATATTTGAATGCCTGGTAGAATCTCAAGAGTGTGGAAAGGACCAATGGAGGTGTGGTGAATGTCTGTTGGGACATGTTGGACATTGTTGAGTTCTAACAAGTAGGCTTTGAGAGTGGAGATGATTGTAGGATCATGGTCAAGAGGGAAATGATGAGGGAATGTTTTCCATTCATTCGCCATGTTTTGTGTCTAGTAGTCTTTTGTTTGATGATGTTGGAAATATGGCCTATGGACTATGAATACCAAAATAAACATATTTTCTTCTTGATCTGGAATTCGATCTAACTGATGAAAATTATATATATTTTGTAATTGTTTATACCACTAAGTGAGTAGTAAAAACCATTCAAGCAGTGTCTAGAGATGTATGGGTGCATGATCTGGTGTGGAGATATGCCTAAGGATTGGTCGGACAGGGGGAACAAGTTTTATAGCAAATAGGGCTGTGAGACACCACATGTACCATAACTCATCTTCAGAGATGGTGAGACTGGGAACAATGGTGAAACTAGAGAGGAACAAGTGTTCTAAACATAGAGAAGGAAATCTTTCGGGTTTGGTTCTATGAACATTCATGAAATACCTGTAAAGGAACTTCTTTGCGAAGGTTTGGATTTGGAAAGCTGTACGGAAAGTGAGGTTGAGAGGAAAAGCTTTTTGAGTGAGAGCCTTGAAGGGGAGTGTTCGATACATGGCTATTATTGGGATCGTTTGGATGGAAGAGATGAGAACAGGGCTTTTTATAGATGGTCGGGTGAGAAAATCAGGGATAAGATTTTTATCACCTTTGATGTGTTGGGATGTGTAGTCATACTTTGCAAACCATGTCTTTAAGTTGAGTAATTGCTTGTCAGGAAGTAATTTGTTCTTGAAGTCAAAGATCTTTGGAAAAGAAATGTTGTCCATTCAGATAAGGAAATTGCGGCTGATAAGATGAAATTCAAATTTCATCTCATATTTTACCGTAAGAATTTCCTTGTAAATCACGTGGTAATTCTTTTCTGAATCTTTGAACTGTCTATTGGCATGAGCGCAATAAGATTTTGAGTCACCAATCTTTCCCAGGAGGATAACACTCCAAAATTCATCACTAGCATATGTCTGGAGGATGCGTTGGCCGGTAGTGGGAATTTTGAGTGGAGGAGGTGACTGGGCTATCTTTTTTAGCTGTCTTACAGCTTCTATCTGGCCCAGACCCCATGGTGGAGTCGTCTTTGTGAGCATGCAGGATAGCTGACTAGTGTGGACCGTAACTCTGGGAATAAAGTCTCTGATATAATTAATAATTCTAAGGAAATGTTGAATTTGCTTTTTGGTGAAATTGATGTCGGAAAACTTTAATAATTCTGTTACAATATGTGGTCCTGGATGGTAGTGGCCATCTTTTAAGACCATGCCAAGAAAGCCAATAGATTCCTTGCCTATGATGTTTTTCTTTTCAGAAAGCATGATACCATGTGTTTGCACGATTTCTAGGAAATCTGAAAGGAGTTGTTAATGTGTTTGGTGGTCATGGGAAAACAACAGGATGTCATCAATGTAGACCAAAGCATGATGTAGGATTGGAGAGAAGATCTTAATCATTGCTTTTTGAAATAATGACGGAGCAACTTTGAGACTGAAGGGTAGAACTGTCCACTGATAATGAGCATCAGGGATACAGAAGGATGTTTTGGGACAATCTTCTAGAGAAATGCCAAGTTGCCAAAAACTAGCTTTAAGATCAAACTTTGAAAATACCTTTGCACCTTAAAGATGAATGAACAGGGACTGGATCTTTGGAAGAGGAAATTTATCATCTTTAAGGAAAACATTAAGTGGCTAGTAATCAATGACTAATCTCTTTTTTTTCACAAACTAATTCAGATCGTTTTTCAATATAGAAAGCTTGACAAGCCCAATATGAAGTAGTGGCTTCTATGAGACCTTGTCGATGCAGTTGAGTGCATTCTTGTTTGGCGAGAGTAAGATCAGATGAAGGCATTCTCGAATGTGTGGCTTTTGTAGGATTGACATCTTCATTGAGTTTGAAAGGAAGATGGATGAAAAATTATTCATTTTTCCAAAGTGGTGAGGAATGAGTAAATTGAGAGTGATTTTCAGGACAAAGTTCAAGGAACGTTTGGCAAATGGAGGTATAAGGAGGAACAATATATGACAATGTATACAGACGGAGAATATCTGTATAAGGCATAAACATTTGTTTGAATTTAATGCATGTTAGTGTAATGAAGAGGTTTTTTACCAGTTAGAGAATATCAAATCCGATGAGGAGATCTTTGTTTGGTAAATCTGAACCAACAATCTTTTACCAGATGATACAGTTGGGGAAGAACTGGATACCAATGAGTTTTTTTTTGGGTAATGAGAGAAGTTTCAAAAATTTTCCCATTTGCAGCCCTGAAGTATTCAGTATGCTTGTCCTAATAGTCTGGAGGAAGGATTTTAGGATTGAGCATATTGCGCTGTGCGCCAGTATCAAGGAAACCAATGATTGAGACAAGTTTATGAAATTTAGAAGGATGACGAAATTTTTTTATTGATGGACCAGGAATTGTGGGATGAATGTGGTTAATCTCTTGAATAGTAGAGATCATATAAATGTTATCTGGATCTGAGTCTGTTGAATCAGCAAGGATGAAGGCTATATGATCATCGTTCTCTGACTGTTCTGAGAAAATGGATTCAACTTCTTCGTTGTCAGAAAAGATAGAAGATTGTTGTAGGTGCTGGATGAGACGAACAACTTTTGCTGACTTATTTGGGCAATTGCGGGCAAAATGTCTGCGCTTCTTACAAATAAAACAACAATTATGTTTCTTCGTTCTGAACTGGGAAGGATCATTTTTTCTGAAGTATCTGTAAGGCTTCTTTGGTTTTTTGGAAGAGGATCTGTAGAAATACTTCTGAAAGTGTTTCTTTTTGGTAGTTAGACAAGTACTTTTTTTGTCATCTTTGCACTGGATTTTGAGATAGGGTTTTTTGCAAACTGAGGCCAAAGGTTCTTTGTGTTCAATAAGGTCTTTGAAGAAATCTTTTTGTTCACAACTCTTATCAAGGCATAGCATGGTTAATTGAAAGATTTTGCCATAAGAGACATTTGCTATGTTGAGGTTAAAGGCTGTCAATTGCCTTTGAAGCTCTGGCTGAAGCTCTGGTGGTAAAGATGCAATAAAGACATGCTTTAAAGATAGATCATTGAATCCATTCAGTTTGTAATAAAACATACTCATTCTTTTGTAATGCATTTCCAGGTGATGTCGTTTAAGAGAACAACATTTCATTTGGTGGAATTCTTTTCGAGATGCTTCAGTTGATGCTGCTGGTTCTCCAATAAACTACTCATAAATGACTGCAAGAGCTATAAGAATTGTGGTTTGAATCAATTGGATTTGTCTGTATTCGCCTAGACTTTCAAACCAATCTCGTAGAGATCTAGTGAATCTCGAACAAAACTCTCGGAGAATATTCTGAGATTATGCATTAGAACTTGTCATTTGTACATCAATCCATGCAGTAAATTCTTAATGTCGAACCTGGCATTTGTGATGAAGGATGTCATCAAATGTAAACCATGGAGAAGAAGATGGTTTGGAAGATTTTTCAGAAACCGGAGGGACAGAAGGAGCTGGTTCTGTTTGTGAGTCTTGGACATTATCCTTATCATCAGAAGATTCTTCTGCAATAGAAATGTCTACAACATGAGTGGATGTACTAGGATCTTCTGTTTTTGTGGCTATAAGAAAACCAGAAATATCTCATATTGAGACTTGGAGTCTGAAGAAGTTTGTTCAGAGGAACTGAGTATTTCTGTGGAGGGTAAACTTTCTTCTGAGGTTGAATCTGAGTCAGTATTTGGAGAATCAATGTGCTGATAATGGTATTGATAAGCTGGAGCTTTGTCTTTCTTTGGAGGTTCAGGAGTTGCTTTAGGAGAGTCTTCTGGAACTTGAAACTCTTCCTTGGGTGGAGGTTTTGAGATCTTGACTTTTGATTTGGATATTTTTGGTGAAGTAGTTTTATGTGGTGGAACGGAAGGGATATTATGAAGATGGGAAAGACCAAAGAATTGATCGTAAGTTGACTATTTAGAAGGAGTGTAAAACGGCTGGTATGATGTGAATAGTGGTGCTGGGATAGGTATAGACTGTGTTTTGGTGAAAAGGAAAGGTTGTATTTTGTCAGCATCAATTCTGGTCAATTCTTCCTTCAGCTGTCGGATCTCTTCTTATTTCTTATTGAATTCGGGACCCTAAATACGATTGTTGATTATCGTTCTGAGATCAATATCTAATTCAGAGATTTTTTTCTACATATTTGAATAAATTTGTTCAAGTCGGGCAGTAATAGTGTCCACTTTTGTTTCTGTTTGTGACACACGTGATGCCACTTTATCAATCTTTTTACCAAGATGGTGGAGATCTTGATTCTGAGCACTAGCATTTTGGGTTTGTCAGTTGAGCACTGCCTCATACTGTTTTGGTGCTTTTGGTACTCCAGAGGTTGTAATTGTTGATTGGACATAGGGTTGAGAAACAACTTTGGTTTGAGGGTCTGTATGCCTTTCGAGTGGAGGAAAGGATTCTTGGTATGATTGGCTAGAAGATGAGAACATCAAGCATAACTTGATTTTTTGTTGAGCAGGAACAAGCTTAAATGAGGATTCTCGTTGGAGTTTCCTGAGTGCTTTCTTGTAGATGGGTAATGGTTGATCTGATTCTGGATCATCCGGAGGTCCTGGGAGATACGGCCGACACTGAGTTTTAGGAGGAGAAGGTTTTTTCTTTCTCCTTTTTCGTCTTATGATTTCAAAGTCTTCGTCATCATCTATATCATCCAAGCAGGGACAATCTGGATTATACATATGGGCTTCTGGAACATCCCATAGGAAATGACCGTTGACTTTGTCAGGGTATACTGGATACCCTTCTAAGGAAAATCTATAGATCGGAAGATTTGGCTCTTGTCCAGTAGAGACTACAGTGATCATAGTAGTATAAGAGAGCCGTTGAGGATCTAGGCTTGGTTTGTCAGGAGTCTGAAAAGACATCTTGACTTGTCTGTCTGATTTTTTTTAAAAAATGGCTTGGGATGTCTGGACAGGTTCTGAATTATGATGGAATTGCTCATAATTAGTAAGTCATTCCAAAGACATGAGTTGAAGTAACTCTTGCTTTTGAATTTTTTTGGGGATCTGGATGATTGTTGGAATTGTATCTGTGTATGCAAGAATCATCAGTGCATCATTAGTTGTTTGTGCAGTTCGGAGATCTTGCACATGATTTTGCAATTGATACACTATTTGGTGATGGAGAGTGGCTATTTTGAAAGTGGAAAGGTTGGGATCTTCGAGGGACATGTTGAAATTTGGGTAGAAGGTTAACAAGACACTTCCAGCATGGAGAGTGGTTAAAACAGTGCCAATAACAACATGTTGATACTGTTTGAACCTTGTGTCAAGGAGAGCAATTCTGGCTGTGACGGGTAAGCCTTTTCTACCATGTAAGGTGAGGATAAACCTGACACCACCTAGATGAAGGTGTGTATATCCTTCTCATTTCTAGTTGGTTACGAGATCTGTTGGTATATCTATGGTGACATATTGTTCACTTTGAGAGGCTTGGAGAGCACACTGATCAAGTCATGAGGACTATATGTACTCTTTAGGAAGAAGTCTTTTTGTGGAGATCAGGGTGCGGATACATCGGGTGAAGGAAGTTTTTTGTTTGTAAAGATGGTATGGACTCATAACAGGGGATTGGGATTCATTAATTTGAGCAGATTCAGGAATACACGAGTATTCAACAAGATTTTCTATTTTTGAGGCTACATGTTTTTGACAAGAACGAGGTCAAAAAAGAGTAGAAGAGAGAGAAATAGAAGAGGATTTTGATGAAACTATGTCGGATGAAGAAGAGGAAGATGCCATTTTGGATAGAATTTCTTCTAGGTGTTGAATAATAATACTTGAGAACTAAACCATGATACCACCTCTAGAAATCCACGAGAGCAATAAAAGTCATAGCAATTTTTCTACTAAATTCTATTATTTATGTCTCAAAAAGTTAATTGAAAGATATTTTGAATATTCAAGTAACTTTTTGAGGCACTAAACAATATAATTTGGCAAAATATTTTTCATGGCATTATTCCTCTCATTGAAAGCTTCAAAATATAATATTTATACCTAAATCCATATCATTTGCTCCATCTAATCTTTATATAAAAATCTCAACATCATAATCTTGAATTACAACACATGAACAAATTGTCTTTTTGTAAATATTCACTAATGGATTCCGATTATATTAATAGAAAAACGTAAAAATGATCTTTCTGAAAGCTCGAATGGAAAAAATGAGAAATTTCAAACATTTCAAGTATTTTTGTACTTTATAATCTATAGGATGGAAAATTAATAATTAATATTCTAAAATTTAATTAACTGAAAGGTGTAGATATAGAAACTTGATAGGTTTGAACAACCCTCCCTTTGTTTTCTAGCCTTATTTTTTACTTAGGTTTAATTTCTAGATCCTCTATGATATGTAATACTCAATTTCTGTCTTCCTATTATCATCACACAATGTTACATTCTGAGAATTGTCTTAGTTCCACTTTTCTCTTCTTAGAGATGTTAGAGAATGAAGAACCACTCCCCTCTTTCTAGAGATGTGAGAAAATGAAGAATTTTTTTTAATTGCATAGGCTTAATCTATTTAGTCATAGTTGAATTATTGGTTAATATTGGTTGTTTTAGCCCATTTTTAGTTAGATAAAACATTAAGAGTGTGTTTAGTTTTTGGATTGGGGAATGAGTGTGTATTTACTTAAAAGAGTAAATTGTGGATTGAGAATGAGAATAGTCATCAAATTTAAGAATAAGGAATGATAATCTCATTTCTATAGGGAAAGTGAGAATGAAAATAGGGAAATGAGAATAAGAAATAAATTGACACATTTTTTTTTAATACTGATTACACATCAGATTACCATATTACACAGATATTTACAACTGCTATTAGAGCAGGCATTACACTAATATTTACAAAAAAATATATAACTTGGACCTACATTTTTATATTAATTCTATGAAGTACATACCCAGAAATATGACCCTCATACACGAGGGATGTCTCTACTCCACTTGTATTTCGCAAGGGAGAAAGACTTACAAATTAACTTCACACAATTTTTTACTTAATTGAGAGAGATTGAGCCTATGGAGACTCTCAAACTACTACCCTAATAGTCCTGCTTAACTTTGAGAGTAGTGGTTCACCACTAAACCAAAGCCCAAGTGGCAATTGACACATTTACTCTTAAGAAAATTAAGCATTCATTTTACTTTACCCATTTAAGTATTAAATAATAATAATATTAATATTAGTGATAATAATAATGATAATAATAATAATTATTATTATTATTATTATTAGTAGTAGTAATAATGACAACAACAACAATAATAATTATAAATTATAATAAAATACTAATATTAGTTATAATAACAACAACAAAAACAACTAGTTTATTTAAAAGTTATAGTATTACATTCAATGTTATGATAAACATGGATATATTTCCCTAAAAATATTTACTTATTTATTTTATTAATGAAAAATATATAATTTTAACTAAGGGTATTCTGATAATTTGAAATAATGTAATTCCAAATACATGATAAAGTAAACACGTCTATGAGAATATAGCTCATTCACTACAACAAAAGACTTATAATGTTAAATGTGTTGTTAAATGGTTAAGATGACAAAATTTGTATGTTGTTCATCCATGAGCCATGGAAAGTTGTACACTTTTAAATGCACATAATTGACTTCTTTAAATAGATTGTATGGCAAGAAATATTAGCCGTTAATAATTTCTTCAATGGTGTTTATTGATATGCTCTAATAACTATGGTAATAAAGTCGATTAACATTTTTTATTGCAAACTTAAATTGTTGTAGTAACTTAAAATGTAATTTCAACATATGCCATTAAAATATTATATCTTCAAAGTTTTTCTTTTTTAAATGATGCAAAAATATGATTTTTTTTTTATTTCATTCTTCTCAAATTTATTCTCTATTTCATTCACATGATAAAATTGCATTTGGTACATTGCAGCAAAAATTGTATAGCTTAGATTTGTTAATAGATGACCAATAAAACTTCTTAAGTTCTATTTTTTTTTTTGACACAACAAGTGAAGAGAAAGAGAAATATTATTCCAATTCTAATTCCATTGACTTAAGTAAACAACTAATTTTAATTCTCATTCTTTATTCCAATTCCAGCCCATTTCAATGTTAACTTCTTTTGAGTTTTTCCCCACTTTGATTCATGGGAAGTAACTGAACTATAAAGATGTGTTTACTTTTTAGATTGGAGAATAGAAATGAGAATTCCATTATGTGTAAACACTTACAAAAATTGAATTAAAAAATGAGAATGGAAATGATGGGATCCATTAAATTTCGGAATACAGAATTAGATTCTCATTCCTGTGAGGGGTTCGAAATGGGAATCCCATTTCTTGGAGTGACTTTTATTGTCCTTAATAAAACAAAAAAATTTCTTTATCTCTCTCTCTCTCTCTCTCTCTCTCTTTCTATATATATATATATATATATATAAATTTAGGTGAATCTGCCTAGATGAGTTTGAGGCGTGTTCTACAAATGGGAAGAGTATAATTGGGTGATTTTTAGTGACAAGGTATGGTTAGAGTGAGTAAAGAATAAGGTAAAGACCACAAGCCTTTGAGCTCTATGAAACCTATAAAAATGAAGCAAACTAAGATTAAAAGTGGATTTGGCGATGGCCCGCGACCATAGTCTCATGCTCAAGTAAGGTTATTGATTGTAGTTTTCAGTGGTTTCAAGGTTGTGAAACTTGAAAGCTTTATCAATGGTGATAAACCTAGAGGTTGAAGATGTCAAGTTTTGTGAATCACGAACACTTACCACAAATGACAAACCTATGAGTTTTTATTGGTGTGTGCCTTAGGGTTATTTTGGTGTTTTGGCTTAATCCACTTGATAGTGATTTGTCTTAAGCTTGCTGCTTCACTCAGTGAATTTGCACCCTTATTGTTTCTTTCTTTCTAGACCAAAATGTAGATGTTTTATTCTACCCCTAATGGCATGCTATTATTCGCAAGTAAGCTCCAGCTACTATATTTCAGTTTCAATTATGCCCTTTAAATTAAGAGGATTTTATTGAAATTATCCTTCCAAAGAAAGTATATCTTTAGTTTAGCTGAGCTATCGTTATGTCTAGCCAATGATGCTAATTTTTCATCCTATTGACTGTTCCTTGGCATATATCGCTATCCTATTGGCTCGAGCCAGCACTTAAATTGCCTCCCAAACAATTATCATAATTTTGATTATAATAATAACAAAATAACAATGACAAAAACAACAATCTTATCATCATTAATATCATTATTATAATAATGATATTAATAGTCATAACAACAGCAATAACAAAAAGTAATACATCAATAAGAATATAAACTATAACTATAACTTGGGGGCATTTTAGTAATTTAAAACAAATCATTTCGATTTCAAGACAAAGTGAATACATCAATAAGAATATAGACCATTTCGATTTCAATTATTGTAGCTCAAGTAAACAACTTATTTTAATTCTCATTCCTTATTCCAATTACAATCCATTTTAATTTTAGCCCATTTCGATTCCCACAAAGTAAGTGCATCATAAAGGAATCGTTTTTGGGATGCTTAGGATAGTGTGAAGGATGTGCGCTCTTTACAAGGCTATAGGAAAATATTTGAGCTTTCAAGAGAGGTCAGGAAGTGCAAAACTTGAAAAATAGAGAAAAATCCCATTAGAGGCAGTGTTAGTGGTAGCTGATGTCTGCAATCTAATAGTCAAGTCAGTGGGAGGATTGAAAATAAAAGAGACTTTATTTGGAGGCTTAAAGTTTAAACAAAGTGCTAAGTGGTTGAGAGAGTGAGAGATATGAAAAACGAGCTAAAACATGTCTCATTTTTCTTTACCTTGAACTACTTTATGGAAGTGCCCCTGAGGTTGTCTTCGATCCAAGTAGACACATGTCATGAGCCTATTGGCTCTTCTTCACCAACCAGGTACATTTTAATAAATTTTCTTTTAGGATTCAAATGTTTAGAGCCTTGCCTTTTATTATTCACGAACACATGGAGCTTTCTACTTGAAGGTCAATAACCTTGTAGTTCTCTTTTTTTGACTTGCAATTTGGTTTGTCCACAAGTTTGGTAAGTAACTTGGGCACTACATGATCCCTATGATAGTGATATGCCTATTTTCCTTCTCTGTACCACGTTTACATATGATAATAAGTGAAAAATGTTACAATAATTTTGAGGTGGAAGCTAAGGTTCATGGGTCCTTTCTTCTGAGTTGGTGACTATTCATTAGTGACTTTTAAGTTTCCCTTGAGTTGGGTGATTTTTAATGGAAGCCCTATCACTTTCTTTGTGGTCCCGGTGGTTGATTAAGAGAAGGAGAAAATATCTTCTGAAACTCAGGACTTGTAAGTTGGCTTTGGTGATTTCCACTCTTATTCCTAGTTGATGCTTCATCTTTATGTCCTCTTTATCTTCTCATGTGTCTTTATCTTATAGGTTCAAAAATCACCCTCAACAATGGTTCTATTAGGGATATATATTTTTTTTGTCAAAAGAAATGATATCAGGTCCCTTATCAAAATAAAAGAAAAAAAGTCAATGAAAGCAGATGTGAGGAAAAAAGTTCAAGAACAGTGGAGAAGTGATGCCATGCAAAATGCATAGTAATGATAGAGAATTGATTAAACAAATTAGGATGGTTTACCTTTATTACCCCTTTGAAGTATTAGTTTTGAACCGCCTTTTCTCATTAAACTAGTGGGTTTCCTTGATGCAGATTTGCAAAGTCTTTTACAAGGGCATTCTATCTTGAGTACTTCTATTTTAGTTTTACTATTCCTTTTTTTTTTAATTTTATGGTTCTTGTTTTTCTTTTTTTCTTTTTAGTTAAGAAGAAGACTCCCTTTATGAATTTGAGATTTTCTTAACTTATCTCAATCCTTAGGTTATATAGTGAAGCATAAATGTAGAAATCAAGATGAGTACCATAAGTTGTTTTGAAGATGTACACAAATCTAACAGGTTGGTTGAAGGAAGACAACATGAGAGTTATGAATAAGTGAATCACATGTCTTGCACATAATATCGCTTAAACTTACAAAACTTAAAACAACAAGGATGGATGTTGTATTAGCAAAGGATTAGTAAACACATGTGTCATATGTTTGAGAGGCAGTTAAAACTAAGGATGGGCAAAATTGGGTTCAGATCAACTTGATCGAGTTTTGGGTTGGATAAAAATTCATTCAAATTCAACTCAAATCTATAACCCGATCTGATCCCATTTGAATATAATTTAGATCAGATTGGATCAGGTTATAGATTTGGGTTGAATTCAGATCAGATCAGATATAAAGTATATACATGCACACGATCTACATATTTTTGACTGTTCACTTATAATATTTAAAGCATATATACCATATCTACCAAGTTATAGTAACAACCTAAAGCTTCCAAAACTTAACAACCAAATGGAGCTTGAATTGGATCAGGTGATGGCGGAGGATTGGAGGCGTGGAGGTAGCGCAACAGATCCGGTACTTGGTAGCAGTAGATCGGTAGATCAGGTCATGGTCCTCGCGAAGCAGCTTCGGTTGGCATCGACTCTTGACGATTGTTATGTCTAGTGGTTGGATCTAACTTGCTCTGTGAACTTCGTGTGTGTGTTTGACTGTTTGTGATTGTGACTCTCTATTGTTTGTTTGGTTGTGGGTGTGAGTCGTGTAACTGTCGCTTCTCGCCGTTGGTAGTAGGATACGAGAGAGGGATCCTATGGCCTATGGGTAGGTGTGGTCGTGTACGTTGCTAGTCGGCAGTGGGCTGTGGGTGGTTGTGGGAATGAACTTTGTGTGTGTTTAACTATTTTTATGTTTGTGTTCAGTGTGTGTGTGGTGTGTATTTGGAGTTTATTTGTTTATTGTTTAGCAATTTAGTTTTGGTTTTTTAATTTTTTTGATTTTTTTAATTTTTTTAATTGTGTCAACCCGATCATGATCCGATCGGGTTGGCACAAATGCACCCAATAAGGTTCTATTCACAACTCGATCCGAAACTGACTTTTTTCAAATCAGGTCGGGTTGGGTATTTTGCCTACCCCTAGTTAAAACTATTAAAAAAAGCAAGAAAGGAGAAATCTAGATTTCCTTTTTCACTTAGTTGATCAGATTAAAATGTCCAATAGCTCTTTTAGCCTCTATGTAAAGCGACAAGGGTAGTTGATCCCTTTAGAAGTAAACTCAAGAGAATAGTTACATTGGAAATCACCAATAAATAAGAGTCAATGAGAGAAAGGAGTTTCTAGAAATTTATAATATTTTAAACTTATAATTTTAGATTATATGAAATACGTATAACAAAGTTCATTTATAGAGTATAGATGGTTGTTCATCAAACATTTTATCTGTACATGACTCTTGAGTTTTAAGGGAAGTTATGTCTGTTGTGCAAATTTTATTGAACTCGCAAGCGCACGAATCTATTGTAGTATAGATCAATGGTGACGAGTGCCGATCCCATGAGGAGGTGGATTTTAATTATATGTAGAATTAATTTTGTATGAAGTGGTTGGATTTGTGGTGGAAGTGATTCAAATTATCCTAAAAATTGGAATTGAAATGGCGAGAAGAAATTAAAGTGTAAATCTATTAAATTGACGTACTTGGGTATCTGGATCCATATCAACATGCATCATGGGCTAAATATTCCTTATTAATACCAATTAAATCATGAGGGGGGAATCCACACCTCATGAACCACGCTCTAATAAATATAGTGCTAAGGGCTTATTGTGCCAAATAATAATAACCTTATACTAGGGAGCCTATGAAACCAGGGCGGTACTAGACAATATTATTATTATTTGTCAATGAAAAGTCAAAACATCCACAAGAACTAGAGGGGAAGAGAAAATAAATTTACCAAATAAAGCCCATGACACATGTTGAGACTTCACCTTCAACCCAAGCTTGAAAGAAAATTAGCCACTCATAATTGAACTAAAGGCAAAATGAGAATTTATTAAAATACGTAGAAAATACAAGATAGAGAAGGAATTACAGAAAATGGATCCCAAAAGTTTAGAATAGGTTGGGGGGTAGGCTGTTGTTTAAAAAAAAATAAAATTTGTGATTTGTTTTAATATTGGATGACATGATGAATTTCAAATTTTAGTATTTGTATTATCTTTAGTCTGAAGTGATGTTACGCTATGTTTTCTACTCTACATGTTGATGTCGGAAACAAATATGAGTTGCTTGAAGGAATGAACATGTCATAATAAGTACCAAGTGATTTTTTGAGCCTATTATTTTTCTTGGCGAGTAACCCTTTTGCCCTTTTTTATACAGCTTAGCAGTTTATTATTGTATACACGATCTTTAGATTTCTTTTGAGTTAATCATAAAAAAAATTGTAAATTAAAAAAAAAAAAAATGTGTGTTGCTACATTTGGAGGCCCATTTAACTAGTAGATATGAAAGATTATTTAGAGCCCTAAAGGATGATGGAAAGGCCATCTTTGATCCGTTTGAGCCTTTCTAGCCATCCCTTTTATGACATATCCATAGTTAACCCTTTTGAGCCTTTAATATATATATATTTTCTTTGTCAACTTATCATCTTGACCACTCTAATTTGGAGTATTACCCAATATCTTACAAGATCCATCACCTATTTATGTTTGAGAAAAAGGTAAATAAACATTTTGTGCATTTTGTATATTTAGTTCAAAAAAAAAATTGATGCTTCTTAAAAAAAAACTTTTGTTGTTTAAAAATAAAAATAACAATAATAGGTGAAATCCACCCTGCAACTTTCAAAAAAAAAAATTCTCTGCATTTTTCTCAAACATACATTTTGTTTTCCTTATTTTCCTTCTTTGTTAGCCATGTCCCTAGCCTACGTTATGTCCTAATAAAAGTCCTTCTTGATTTTAGGGAACTATAGTCTGAAGTAGAAGCTAGTTCTATGGGCTAAAAAAATTGTAGTGATGCATAATAATAAAAAAAAGATAAATAAATTAGGTTGACTAGCATTTTTATTTGACTTGAGATCGTATTATTTTTAAGCTGAGGGAATATTTCTTTCATCTTGGTGAGAGCATGTGATATCATTTTTTTATTATTTTCTCTCAACTACCATTCATTGGAGTGACTATTTTTATTGGGTTTAATTTCTTTGTGAGAGTGTCACTATTTTCAGTGAGATTTTGGGGTTTGACATGTCATTCTTGAAAGCAGCTATGACAGTCTACTAGGCTGATTCATGTGGATGGTTGATGTGGGTGTGATATTCCTTTAGATTGGAGATAACGCTTATACTTTTATTTGATTGATATCATTCATCTAATTGAATAAATACGAGTGTTTCTTAAAAACAAAATCATTTTGGATTTGAATTTTGTTTTCGCTTTATTTGCTAGGGACTAGCAATAAGCTGGTTGGGGGGTGTGTTGAGTGTTAGAAAATGCATATTTATTAAAGAGAAAATCATCATTTTACATTTCAAGTCTTACTAATGACCCTTACTTGTAATTTAATTATATGTGTTTTATTTTAATTAAGTATTTTATGTATTTTAGGGGCATCATAGTCATTTCACAATAAACGAGAGATCAAACGGCAAAACGGACATCACTTTTGAACTCAGGACGGTTGAAAACCTCAGGAAGAGCATAAAAGGAAAAATAGCGCTGTTCACATGTACGGTACTGTCAACATTACTGTTCACGACACTGTTCACATAAACGGATCGATGACGTGGCATTGACCGATGATGTGGCATTGACTGATGAGGTGTCAAGATCCTGTTGGACTAAAATTCTTATGCACTGTTGATCAATGACGTGGCAGCATATCAATAGACCAAAAATCTCACGTACGGTACATGCAACACATATGATTATTTTCCACTAAACCGCGTCACTGTTCACCCGAGTCAAACCGTGTTACTGTTCATCCGCGTGGTCAAACCGCATACTATTCACGCGTACTGTTGACTGATGACGTGGCGCAATCCTGAGCGTCCAAACTGTTTTAAGTTCGATGGCCATGATTTACTTGTTGTATCTATAAAAAGGGGGCCTTCCCCCCTAATTTGATACCTCTGAATCCATTTATGAGGAAACCTTTTCTTCGGTTGCTATGCTTAAATCCATCAGGATTCTGCTCTCCATTGCTGCAGTGCTAGATTATGAAATTTGGCAAATGAATGTCAAGACTGCCTTTCTTAACGGGCATCTTGAAGAAAACATCTACATGCAGCAACCACATGGATTTATACAAAAAGGCCAAGAACACATGGTATGTAAGTTGCAGAGATCCATTTATGGATTAAAGCAAGCATCCCGGTCATGGAACATCAGATTTGATCAAGCGATTAAATCGCTTGGATTCATTCAGAACATTGATGAACTATGTGTGTACAAGAAAATTCAGGGAAAATTTATAGCCTTCCTAGTTCTTTGTGTAGACAATATTCTTCTGATTGGAAACGATATAGGAGTATTGACTACAATAAAGATTTGGTTAGCAAAACAATTTGATATGAAAGACCTGGGAGAGACAAGTTATATTCTTGGTATCAAGTTACTACGAGACCGGAAGAATAAAACTTCAGCCTTGTCTCAAGCGGTCTATATCGATAAGATATTGGCTAGATTTAGCATGGAAAATTCCAAGACTGGTTTATTACCATTCAAACATGAAATTACATTCTCTAAGGATTAATCACCTAAAACATCTGAAGAGATAGAGAGAATGAGATGAGTTCCCTATGCAGAAGCTGTGGGAAGTGTTATGTATGCCATGCCTTGCACTAGACATCTGTTTTGGGGTAGGGATTGTTAGTAGATATCAATTTAATCCTGGACCTTAATACTGGACTGCCGTCAAGCATATTATAAAGTATCTGAAAAGAACTAAAAATTATATGCTTGTGTATTCTGGTGATGAACTTATACTAGTGGGTTATACTGATTTTTCGTTAGATAAAGATTTTAGAAAAACAACTTCCGGCTATGTGTTTATAATAGGAAGTGGAGCTATTAGTTGGATGAGTGTGAAACAATCTTGTATCACAGACTCAATAACTAAAGCTAAATATGTGGCTACATCTGAAGCTGTAAAAGAAGCTATATGGCTCCGCAAGTTCCTACGAAATCTTGAGGTGGTACCTGTTGTAACTGCACCCCTGAAACTATTTTGTGATAATGGTGGTGCGGTAGCTCAATCTAAGGAACCAAGGAACCAAAAGAAACAAAACATATTGACAGGAAGTATCATCTCATAAGGGAATAGTGTAGAAATGTTATATGACAGTACCCCAAATGGCATTAGATGCTAAATGGCAGATCTTATTACAATGGCCATTAGTGGGAAACCTTTATAACCTGCACTTAGAGCCCTAGAGCATGAGCAATATGCTAGATATGCTTTGAGAGCTAGTGGGAGATTGTTGGGAAATTATGCTCTTTAAAAGCATATGTGTTTATTTAATTGTAATAAACATTTTTTCTGATTAATAAAATTAATGAGGTATTTTATTCAAATATCTTAATTGCATTTATATTTGTATTAAAGTCCATTTAATCATATTATATGTATTTATGTGATCACCATGTGGATTCACAGAAGACATAAATACAAGTTATCTTATGATTAAATAAATTTAGTTCGCAGTTGATAAATAAAGTTGGGCACTTTATTTAGGTATAAACTGTAATAAATTCATTGAATGATTTGTCTTAATCATGTATGAATTTATTGATGTAGTACGACTACATTGAACTGGATCACATATGAGATTTAATTAACTTTGTAATAACTGTCAGACTTATTAAATCTCATAGGCGTTGATTTTACTGTAATCTCAATCTTGAGTTAATTATGATTTCATGATTGTGATTGTTATTCCATTTGAGTTACCAATGGGCACGACACATCCCTGTGGTCAAGATTACCCGGTATCTTGGTGGGAGCAATGATGAGTATTAGAGTTATGGATTAACAATATAGAATTTGTACAACACATCTCTTGATAGGTTTTCGGCACTTGATCATAGAATTCTCTAGCTAGAGTGTGTCAACATATTTAGTATATTGAAAATGATCATTAGAGAAAACCAGTAAGGATCAAGGAATAAGATGTTATTAAATTGATTGGACAGTTGAGATATCAATTTAATTAACGATGTGGTACAAATGATTGTGCAGTAAAGAAATCAATATGGCTTGGGACGAATTATTATTCGAGCATACAATTATGGAAGTCAGTTCCAATCTTTCAGTGGAGTAGATTTGGAATTAAATAATTGAGCTAGTTTAATTACAGGCCTAATTATTGTAGCCACTATTGTATGTTCCCAAATGATCCCCAGGTTAGCTCATTTAATTGACTGCACCACTACTGGACTAATAAGCAAGATAACTAGCTATTTGGGTCAAAAAGCCTAATTATATCTTTTAGTGGGAGGCTCCATTTAATTAGCTTATGTGTAAGGGGCCTTATGTTATTTTACATGGTGGGTCCCTTATTAAAAGAAAAAGAAACGTGAATTTAATTGAGGGCATTATTTGGAGCCTAGGGTTTTCACTAAAGGGAGCTATAAAAGGCTTATTTTTCTCAACAGAAAAAAAGGAAAAGAAGCCACTTTATACAGATTTGAGAATAAGATTTTTCTCTCTATTGTTGAGAGAAAAATTTTCTCGTGCTAGTTGCTTTGGTAGTGATAAAGTCGCCCACACGTCAAGTGCAGGTCGAACCTGAGTCATAACCTGGAAGATCATTGGTGACAGTTCGTGATCCAACAAGCGTGGTGGTGACGGATCGTGATCTAACAGGAGTGGTGGTGGCGGATCGTGATCTAGGAGCCTAAATCACTTCAGCGGAAAAAGCCAATTCGGATTTTCAAGGTACGATTTCTAGATTACGTATTCTTATATATTATATGAGAGCGGTCCTTAAAAGGTTTTATAAAAATTTAAAAAACTAATTTTTCCCCAACAGGATATGGCTTATTTCCTTTCAAATTTCCAACTTCAAGGGTGCACTTTGAGAGACAATTTTTCATTCACCCAAGCACCATTTTGAGTAAATAAATATACCCTTTCGAAGTATTCACGGAGTAGAACTCGAACTTCACAAGATTTTCCACTTTCGCTAAGTGGGACCCACTCAAAACGTGCCCTTAAAATAGCATGTTGATATGCTATTTTTACAACACATAAGACTAATTCTTTTCATTTTCTCTTCAATTTTTGCAACAAACTACTTAGAAATGTCATAAAATCCTCTAAGAAGAGGTAGAATAGTACATGAACAAAAGAATATTAACTTAATGTGTTATCTCTTAATGGGAGGGATGAAACATGTAATTAAAAATAATAGGAATGTAAGTGGTAAATATGACATCTATAAGGGATGAAGCATGCAATTTCCCCATAATTTATTGAAATAATAATGTCATTTGATCATTTTCCCTAAAATTTATGGTGTGGAAGGGCATCCTTTTTCAATCATCACCAAATTCCAAATGTATTAGCAAAGTGATGATGATCCAAATTAACGTGTTGTAAGTTCATGACCCAACAAAATGGGCATAGAGAAAATGTACTAGTGGAAGACAATTAAATCATCACCACATATAATGTTTCATGTCGCGACTAAAGAAATAAGTTAACATACTCTTATAATTTTGGTAATTAATTTTCTCTTGATCCACCTTTGATATTAGAGGGAGTAGAGATGACAGAAATCCCCATGAGGACAGGCTCTAAGGGATTGTTTCCATCCAGGGAGAGTACATAGGTAATTTTATACCTGATTTCTTATTCGGTGAAGGGATGATTATGATTTTATACACAATATCTTATTTGGGGAAAGGGCGGGGATTGAGTGAAATATTCATCCCCTCCTCATTTGCCCTTTTCAATTTTTCAATTTTATTTTTTTCTAAAATTATTAGTTAATACATATAAAATTTAAAAAATAAAAGCCCATTTAGTCCATGTATTTTAAGATTAGTGTTCATTTGATCCCTGTATTTTAAAAAATACCTCGAAATATCCCTGCTGTTAAAGTATTGATACCCCTACCGTTACTTTTTATTTCTTTTGGCTTACTTTTACAATATTACCCTTTTATAATAATTTTTTTGTTTCGATATTAATAAAAAGAAAATAATTAAATTATCAATTTAACCCTAGAAAAAAAAATTAAATTAATTTTTTTGCAAGCACCATTTGCACACTTAGTAGTTTGCATACAATTTTTGACAATTAAAAATTAATATAATTTTTTTATTTTTAGGGTTAAATTGGTAATTTAATTATTTTCTTTTTATTAATGTCTAAAAAATTATTATAAAAGGGTAATATTGTAAAAGTAAGCCAAAAGAAATAAAAAGTAACGGTAGGGGTATCAATACTTTAACGACATGGATGTTTCGAGGTATTTTTAAAAATACAAGGACTAAATGGATACTAATCTTAAAATATAAGCACTAAATGGGCTTTTACCAAAATTTAAATTGTAAAATATGAGTGTATATAACAAATATCATAAAATTTATTCAAATAACATAAATATTATTTAATATCAAGTCTTTGATGTAATTGCCACTATTATTTAATGAGGATTGACGAACATCATTTTGTTGATGATTTTTACCTTCTTGCCGTGTGACTGTTGTAATAGATGCTTTTGTTGATGATTTGTACTGTTTGACTTTTGTAATAGATTAATATTAATCCGAGAGATATTGTCTAGCTTTGCTTTGGACAATTTCATAGATTGTCTTGTAATGCTAATGACAACATTAACTTAGTTTGATGACAATATAATTTTACATTTAAATTTTTTACTTTAATATGATCAAAGTAAGTTTGAAAAATAAAAATGTAGCAATTATTCTAGGATTGGGTACCCTCGAGGGTCTCTTATTATTATTCAGGAATCCTCATTCCATCCTCTTAAGCAATTCTAATGAGCACAAAGAGGATATGAGAATATATACAAAATATTAGGAATAGGTTTGGGGATGTTGATCCCCTGCCCTCCCTTCCCATTTCCATCCTTGGAGAGGAGTGAATTAATTCAAAGTTTTTGTGTTGATAAACTTTCCACGTTGTCTCCTTTTCTTCTTCTACAATTAGCAACACGCTAATCTTACACAGAAATCTCCTTTATTAGCCTAAGCAATATGAAATATTCAAGTTTATGAAGGGATATATTAAATAGTATTTATAGTTTTTATCCTCTTAAGCTACTGAAAGCATCAAACTTCCCCAATTTACCATGAGAAGGACAAAAAATTTATCTTATCAGATTCGTTTGTATAGGATAACAATTTTTTTTTTTAATTTTTTGTTTTGAGTTCTTATACGTTCTACTATCCTAGCGGATGGGTTAGTTCTATGGAAAATAAATTATGTTTGTAGTGAAAACTTTTATCCCTTTCAAAGTACGTAGCTACAATAATGCCAAGTGAACAAATAATTAATTATAGGAAAATATCAACTATGATATTTCGATATTCATTTTCATATTTATTTGTACGTAATGATCAAGATTCTTACTATATAAATTTCCTTTGCATAATAGCCTTAATTATTGCATTACATATTACAGTTGAAATTTTTGTACGTAATGATCAAGATTCTTACTATGTTTATGTGCAACCCCATAAACATCATTATTTAATATGCTAATCATATTTGAAGGAATAAACTGAAAGTAACGTAAATCCAATGGAAAAGAAAAACTGTAAGAAGCAAGGAAATATGCTGCTGCATTGGCTTCCCGGTGGATATGATCCACTTTACCAATCACGACGGAGGAGATCTTGGATGGCCTGAATGAGAGTAAAATGCTCATTGACGGAAGGGTTTGGGCTAGAGACTAACTGCATAACACACTTACTGTCAATTTCCACTTGAACCCTACGAAAACCATATTGCCAAGCCATAGATAGCCCGTGAAATAAACCCTAAAGCTCAGCTGAACTCACTGAGCAAATGCCTAAATTATCATTATAGCCTGCCTACCAAACACCTCTGTAATCACGGATTAGCCCACCAACTCCTGCAATGTATGAAGATTTCTTGGCATTGTCTGTATTTAATTTAACCCAAGGCCAAACATGAGTAGTCCAGTGAATCCATCTTTCGATACGGGGCATGCCAGCAGCAAGAGGGGATGAATTACTTCATTGAAATGTAGCGGCCCTAACTTTTATATCCATTGCAACATTATTGTTTTCCCAATAAGCCTTGGTAAAAATAAATTGATTTCGCCAAAACCAAAGCCACCAAATAGCAACGCCAAAGATGACGATACCTAGAAAATTGTTAGAAGCCTGTAGATTCATTGACATCCAGTCCGCAAGATTAGCATTGAAAAAATGATGATGATTATGGCCACAAAGAAGTCGAAACCAAACCTCTATAGAATAAAGACGGTCACGGAGCACATGAATCGTACTCTCTAAACCATATCCACACCTCTCATAAGATGGATCAATGTTCAAATGGTGCGATGTTAATTCTTCCCGAGTCTTCAAACGATTGTGAAGCACCAACCAAATGATGATCTTTACACTCTGCGGACCCTTCCACGACCAAGCCAATTGTAAGAAATTATCCCTTTCACGCAAATGCGACTGAGCCAAAAGGTCATATGCTGATTTAACTTTGAATTGTCCTTGTGAGGAAACTGCCCAATAGGCTTGATCTACACCTTTGCGAGCCGAAAGGGGATGGATTAAAGCAATTCGTATCACTGCATAATGGGACAAAAGATGACTAAATTTTGGCCAATTCCAAGAACCTTCTGTGGACACAAAATCAGCAACATGCAAATCATAAAGATCAGGAGGTATCAGGTGTAAGACAAAATCCACAAGAGGGTAAGATGTCGTTGCCCAATAGTCCCACCAAAATTTAATTTTTAGACCATTACCAATATTCCAATGTAATCCGCAGTTAGCATGATTCCAAACTCAACCCACATATTTCCAAAAATGAGAGTCGTACTGAGTAGAAATAGATTAGGGAATATCTGAGAGAGAAACTCCGTATTTTATAGCTAATACTTGGACACAAAGCTTACCAGGAGTAATGATTAAATTCCAAGCAACCTTCAACAATAAAACTTCATTCATAATATCCAGCCTCTTGAATCCTAGACCACCAGCCAATTTCGGTTGGCATAAATTATGCCAACTAATTAAACTCAGTTTACACAGCTCATCATTCCCACTCCACAAGAAACGTCTACAAATTTGATCAAGTTTAGATTTGATACTAACCGGCAAATTAGTAATCTGCATAGCATAAATCGGAATTGCTTAGAGGACAGATTGAGTGAGAGTAATGCGCCCTGCAAGAGATAGTTAAGAGGCAGCCCAACCCGAAAGCCTTTGATCCACTTTATCTAGAATCCCCTGGTAGGTTTGGTTAGAAACACGATGATGCAGCAGAGGCATGCCTAAGTACTTGCCCAAGTCTTTTGTAACTGTATACCCCAACTCACGCCCCAATCTGCCAGCACCAACAACAGTAACTGAGACATTTTTAGAAAAATAAACCTGAGTCTTAGATTTATTCACCTTTGTGCTAGAGCTCAAACAAAATTCTTCTAAGACCGAATTGATGATATAAGCTTGCTCACTAGAAGCCTCGGCAAGGAGTAAAAGATTGTCGGCAAAGAATAAATGGCTTAGGGGAGTACCCATCC
The DNA here is from genome assembly GCA_029618585.1 of Citrus australasica. NCBI lineage: Eukaryota > Viridiplantae > Streptophyta > Magnoliopsida > Sapindales > Rutaceae > Citrus > Citrus australasica. The sequence continues at coordinate 8,269,605 of JARCIV010000006.1, forward strand.
GGGATAAACGAATAGGCTTCCAATGATCTTGCTGAATTGAGCGATAAATCCCACGACTCAGTCTCTCGATGCAAAGAACAAAAACATAGGGAGACAAAGGATTAACCTGTCGTACACCTCTGCTGGGAGAAAAATCATCAGTTAATTCACCATTCCATAAAATGTTCATATTATTAAAAGTAAGGCACTCTATTATTAAGTGGACAAGATACAACGACAATTTGATAGAAAGACTGAGGTTTTGACAAATCTCATGGTTTGAAAAACCAACCTTTCGGGAAAATCTTTGTAATAGCTTGAAATGGATGAGAGTGATAAAACCCATCTTCCATAGATAAAACATTTTGATGATAGGTTTTATTAATCCATTCCGAAGATTTTTGTGAAAGCTTCGATTGAGAAACAATAATTTGTGAAGAAGAGCTTTCACAAGAAATAACTTCTTTAGAAGAAGAAGGCTTTGAAATTACTTTTGAAACATATTTTTCTTCTTGAGAAAGAGCTTAAGCTCATGAGACTTTGTAATGGAGTTCATCCATTCTTTTACCTGCGCATTGGAGGCAATGGCTTTAGATTGTGCTTTTTGCTCCTCGACCATGTCAATCCATGATTTAATAGGCATGGCAGAAGAAAGTAATTTGTCTTTAGGAGGGGTTGTCTAGGTTTCTTTAGAGGTTGTTTGTGGTGCAGAGTCTTTAAGAATGGCTTTGCCTTTGTCTTTCTTTTTGGGCGGCATTATGTGCTTTGAAGAAATTCCCTGGTTAGAAAATCAGGGATAGAATTTGTATCTCCTTTAATAAACTCAATGTCAAAATAAAAAACACTTAAAATGGCTTGCCAATGTGCAAAAATTTGTTTTGATGCAATGTTTTGAACATCTTTTTCTAAAACATATTTTGCAGCTTTGCAATCGATTCTAAGGAAAAAATTTTATTTAACAAATCACTTTGAAATTTAGATATACATAGAACTATAGATAAAATTTCTTTTTTGATAGTAGAATAATTTCTTTGACATTCATTCCAATGTGCAGATACATATTGTACTATATGTTCTTGACTATTGTCAACTTGTTTTAGAATTCCTCCATAACCTAAATCGGTTGCATCAGTTTCAACAATCTTAAGTAATGCAGGATTTACAAGAAAAAAACATGGGATATTTTTAACAGAATCTTTTATCAGTTGAACAGCTTTAGTGTGCTCATCAGTCCATGCAACAGGGTGTTTCTTTAATCTATTATGCAATGGCTTCGAAATCCTATTGATGTTTGGACAGAAATCTAGAACATAATTTAAACTTCCTAGAAATCTCTGTAATTGAGTTTTATCTAGGATTTTATCAGGAAATTTCTCTACAAATGCAAGAGATCTTTCAATAGGTGTTATGGTTCCTTTGGAAATATAATGACCAAGGAACCTGATCCTTGTTTGAAACAAGGAGACTTTAGAACTAGAAATGGCTGGACCAGCTTTTCTAGTGACAAGATAGAAAGTCTTTAAATGTTTGAAATGTTGATCAATAGTTTGAGAAAAAATCAACACATCATCGATATAAACAATGCAAAATTCAGAGAAAGGGTTATATATATCATTCATAATCCTTTGAAATTCTGAAGGTGCATTCTTTAATCCGAATGGCATAACAATCCATTCATATTGTCCTAAAGGAACAGTAAAAGCAGTTTTATAATAGTCTTTGGGATGAATTTGAATTTGCCAAAATCCAGATTTCATATCAAATTTTGAAAAAATGAATGCAGAATGTAATTTCTAGAGCAAATCCTTTTTATTAGGTATAGGATACCTAATCCATTTTAATGCTTTATTAAGGGGTTTGTAATTTATAACTAATCTTGGTGTTCCTCTTTCTATCTCAGAATTCTTATTGACATAGAAAGCAGCATAAGACCATAGAGATCTAGATTTGACTATGAGGCCTTTAGATTCTAAATATTTTATTTTGTCTTTGCAATGTTGTTCCAATTCAATGTTCATTTGGATTGGACATTTGTTTTTCATCAAAAGAGTTTTCATAAGGAAAATCAACTAAATGTTGTTTTTTACTCCAAAAAGTAGATGGTAGATCCGTACATATTTCCTTTTCAATGAGGTCTTTAAAACCAGAGATTTTTCTTTTTACAAATTCATTTTGTAATTGGTTTTCGTTTCTTTGTAAACTCAAATCCTTTTTTAAGCAAATCAGATCATTTTGTTTTGATTTGAGGAGTGTATTTATTTGGTTCTGATAAATAGAACAGGCTTTAACAATGTTTAAATTTCTTGTTTTAGGTTTCTCGATAAAAGGGACAACAAGTTTTTTGGTTTTTGCTTTAAAGGATATACTATCATAGTTAACAGTATTGAGAGTAATGAGATTTATAAAGGGGGTTCCTAAAATGACAGTATGGTGTATGTCATTTGTAAGAATAAAAGAAGTCCTAAATTCAAAACCATTGTTATGAATAGAGGCATCAACTTTAGATTTGACTTTAAGTTTTGAATTATTGGCGGCAGAAAGTCTTTCATTCGTTTTCTCATGAAATCTCATGGGGACAATATCTTCTTTAATGCAATTTAAATCAGCACCAGTGTCAAAAAGGGCAATAGTGTCAATTTCAAAATATTTAGAAAAGATCAACGTAATTTTAATTAAATACTTTCTCGTGGTGATTTTTTTAAAACAAACAGAAAATCATTGGGTACAGATTCAATGTTTTCAAGATTTTGTTCATTATCATAATCAGGATCAATTTCTTTATCAGAATTATCCTGGAGTTGTCTTTGTAAGAGAAGTTGGATGGTTTCATAATCATTCTTTTCTTTCTCTTTTAAGTCTTTTATTTCAGACTTAATTTCTTTAATCTCTTTATGAAGTTCTTGGATATTGGGAATTGTTTTCTTTGTTTTCTTTTTCTCCAAGATTTCAGTTAGGTCATAAGTATTCTTTTTAATGGTGGGGGCTGTAGAAGTTTCTGCTTTATTTCCCAATTCTAAGGTTTTTAGAAGCTTATCAAGATACTCTTTTTGAAGAGTAGGGTCAGAAATGTGTTTAACTAGTTCAAGAAAAGTTTCTTGTTCTCTAGTCAACATATTGATTTTCTTTAAATAGGATTCTGTGTCAGTATCACTATCACAAGATACAGATGTATCGAAGTCTATTAACTCATCAATCTGTAGAGGCTCACTGTCTCCCGTCATGGAAGACTCAGAGTCAGAGGACTCTATAAGCAAAGAGGCTACTGTAGAAAATATTTCTTCATCTAGGTCAAGTTCATGGAGCTTGCTGCTCATTCTATAAAACTTTGCGGTATGACCTTGCTTTCCACATTTGAAACATGCGGCTTCTTTGTAATTGAAAGGAGCTTTTGGTTTTGTTATGGTATCTTTCTTAGAGAAATGGGGTTTCCTATAAGGCTTCGAAGGTTTTCTATAGGAATGTTCTCTAAGCTCATGGAAGGGTTTCCTATGGCTTTTAGATTTGTAATGTTTTTTGTAAGGTTTCAAAGAACACTTACCATTACAATCTTTAGAAGTGGAGGTTTTAAAAGGGTCGTAATTAAACTGTTTACATAAACTACCTAGTTCTTGCTTAGATTTTCTAAGTTTCCAAATTAGTCGTTTCTGTATTTTCAAATCTTGACAAATCTTCAATCCTTCTTTATTGAAGAAACTGACTAATTTCCCGTAGGTGAGCTCATCATAGGGAATACGATTGTCGTAAAGGGCTTTAATGGAATTCTTAACCTTTTCCTCTAATAGGGTAGGTAAACCTGCAAGGAATTTTTCCTTCCAAGTTATATAATTTGCATCATCCCTTAGGAAAAGTCTGGTAAAGAATGTGGTCTTGTAGCTTTGGAATTCACTAAGCTTCCTACATCTCAGGTTGTGTAGTAACTCATCATTCTTATCTATAAGGTGTGAATGATCACCTATGAAATGAAGGGATATAGTCAGAATCAGGGTAGCAACTGCATCCTGAATTGGACTATTGAATTCATCACAGATGGGAGTTTCATTCTCATCTGTTTGAATTGAATTTAGAATATCTAATAGTTGCTGTTTGGTGAGAAGATGATCCCACCAGCCTAAGCTGACCAGTAAAGCCAGCAATGAGAATCTCTGCTATGGCTTTGTCAGAGGTTCCCTGTTGGTTTTTATAGGCATTAGCTGTCATGGTCATTTGTTGTAATAATCCTAGGGCATTATATTCAGACATACCATCAATGTTCCACTCATATACAGAGGATGCATTAAATCGTGATTGGTTTAATGCACTAGGCCTATTGTCTATGGCTAAGTCCGGCGGAGACCTGACAGTAAGTAGAGCTAATTCCCAATGAATTTTGTTGGCTTTTGGAACAGGTTCTTCTTTAAAGGCTTCTATGTCATAAGAGGCTATGGACACTTGGTGTTGTTCTAGTACACTAATTTTGCTAGATTGGGCACTTTCTGGAGCTATTTGAATTTTACTAGAAGAAGAAGAAAAAGCTTCTATTCTATCTAGTTGTTCTCTAATAGCTTTAGCAAAATCTGATTTTGACTCTTGGACAAGCTTTTGACTAGTTTTTGAAACCTGGAAAGGTTTGAAAATAGGCTCTTTTAGCTTCTTTTCAGAGTCAGTTTTTGAAATAATACTAGGAGAAATAGATATGGTTGACTTTTGGAATTGGTTTTCTATTCTGGTCAATTGTTTTCCTATTGTATTTAGATTAGCATTACAGAAATTATTCTGTTGGATAATGCTATCTAAATCGGTTTCTGGATCTTTAGGTTTATGGATTTTATAGGGTAAGGCTTTGATCTCTACAGGAGGCACACCATGATCAATGGTTAAGCTCCTAAGTGGACGATGCTCGGATTCTATGGTTCTATCACTATCAGAAATATTCCATTCAGTGATTTTCTTTCAAACAATAATGGGATTTGATTCTTTAAAAGGATAAGCAATATTGTTATCTGAAGCATACATCTCAAACCAGTCAAAGAACAATATATGAACTTTATGCAAATTTACAAACTGATAATAGACTTGTTGGATTCCTTTTCTTTGGTTTAAGAAATATTTGAAAAACCAAAGTCTTTTTTCTTTGTTAGTGTCAGAATAAAAATCATTGTGAAGAAGAGTTTATCTAATTCAAAATCTTTTTCAATAACACTAATTACATTTTCCGTGACAGCAGAAAATATAGGAGAAGTTGGAGGAGAAGGCTCATTCTCTTGCTGTCGTTGTTCATATTGACTACTAGTGTAGATTGGGTGTGGAACACTAGTGGTATAGTCAACAGAGTGAATAGAGGAACTAGGTATATCCGATGTGAAAAATCTAGGTTGATTTATAACGGAAGGAATCTTTGAAAAATTCCTTTCCAGTGAAAGAATACTTGAGCATGAGTCTTTATTAGATAATCTAGATGATGTAGATCTCCTAAAAGATCATTTAACTTTACCATCAGAATACTGAGTCACATTTTATAACTCTGTATTTGGCTCTAGTTGTTTTGGAATCACTGGTTCAGTGGCTCCTTCTAAGATCTATTCTTCAGGAAGGTTAACATCCTTCCATTGGATTGGTCTAGGAATAACTATGTTGGCTTTAGACAAGTCAGTCTGCAAGAAAAGAGTTTCATCTCTTTTTGACTGAAATCTATGTTTCATCTCTTTTTCCTATTGATGCCAGGATCTTCTGGTATCAGATTTCATACAAAGCCATGAATTCTGCGTTTAATACGCAACATAGATTTCAGTCAAAAAGAGATTAAACTCTTAAAAGCATAAAAAGCTAAAACACACTTTAGACAGGGTGGGACCCACGCCATTTATTAAAAGAAGAAAAAGCTGAGATACCCGGATAATTCTGCAGCCACGTGAAGCTTTTACGAAGTGGAAGGAAATCTGGATAGGGACACATCACCAGTTTCATTTTCATAGTCTTCTTTTGCTTTGTGGATTTCTTGATAGATCAGATAATCTTCGTCTAGATCTGGAATTTCTTTTCTTTCTGGTAGAGCTGGGGTGGATGATGAGCTTAGCTCAGTGACTGTGTACCAATGTCTTGTGTTGGCAATAAGGATTAAAAGTCTTCCCAGGGATCTTGGGCTTCTTGGAAGAGAACATTGGTATAGTTAGGTCTTTGTTCACGAACAAGAATTCCATAAGGACTGGAGCTGGATCGTGGAGTTCATGTTTGGGTTTGTGGTATAATTTCAAGAGTGTGGGATGGACCAATGGATGTATGGTGAATGTTTGTAGGGGCAGGTTGGACATTGTTAAGTTCTAACAAATAGGCTTTGAGAGTGGAGATGATTGTAGGATCATGGTTGAGAGGGAAAGGATGTGGGAATATTTTCCATTCATATGCCATGTCCCGTGTCCAATAGTCTTTGGTTTTAGGATGTTGGAAGTATGGTCTGTAGACTATTAATACTGAAACAAACATATCTGCTACTTGATCTGGAATCCTATCTAACTAATTAAAGTTAGAGAGATTCTGTAATTGCTTACGTCACTAGGTGAGTAGTGAGAACCATTCAATGAGAGTCCAAAGAAGTGTGGACGCATGATCTGGCGTGGAGATATGCATAAGGGTTGGTAGTACAAGAAGAATAAGTTTTATAGCAAACCAAACTGTGAGGCACCATATGTACCATAACTCATAATCAGAGATGGCGAGGTTAGGGACGATGGTGGAACTAGTGAGGAATAAGTGTTCTAAACATAATGAGGGAAATCTTTCTGGTTTGGTTCTGTGGACATTCATGAAATATTTGTAAAGGAATTTGTTAACAAAGTCCTGGATTTGGAAGGTTGATATGAAAGTAAGGTTTAAAGGAAAAGCTTTTTGAGTTAAAGCTTGGAAGGGAAGTGATCGATACATGGCTATAACTGAGAAGGTTTTGATGGAAGAGATGCGAACAGGTCTATTTATAGATGGACCGGTAAGGAGATCAGGGATAAGATTTTTGTCACCTTTGATTTGCTGGACTGTGAAATCATACTTTGCAAACCATGTCTTTAAATTGAGTAATTGCTTGTCAGGAAGCAATTTGTTCTTGAAGTCAAAGATCTTTGGAAAAGAATTGTTGTCCATTCTGATGAGGAAATTACGGTTGGTAAGATGAAATTCAAATTTCTTGATTCCATACTTTACTGCAAGAATTTCCTTGTAGATAACGTGATAATTCTTTTCTGAGTCTTTGAACTGTCCACTTGCATGAGCGCAATAGGACTCCGAGTCACCTATCTTTTCTAAAAGGATGGCACTCCAAAATTCATCACTTGCATCTGTCTAGAGAATGCATTGTCCTGTGGTGGGAATTTTGAGTGGAGGAGGTGACTGGGCTATGTTTGTTAGTTGCTTTATGGCTTCTGTTTGAGCCGGACCACATGGTGGAGTTTTCTTTTTAAGCATGCATGATAGCTGGCTGGTGTGGATCGTAACTTTAGGAATAAAGTCTCTAACATAAATAACAATTTCAAGGAACTGTTGTATCTGCTTTTTGTTGACATCAGTGTTTGGAAACTTTAATAATTCAGCTACGATATGTGGCCCTGGATGGTAGTGGCCATCTTTTAAAACCATGCCAAGAAATTAATAGATTCATTTCCTATTCTATTTTGGGATGGTCTTTTGGCGAAATGCCAAGTTGCCAAAAACCAGCTTTAAGATCAAACTTTAAAAATACTTTTGTACCTTAAAGATGAATGAATAAGGACTAAATTTTTGGAAGGAGAAACTTATCGTCTTTAAGGAAAGCATTAAGCGTCTGGTAATCAATGACTAATCTCTTTTTTCCATGAACTAATTTAGATCGTTTTTCAACATAGAAGGCTTGACAAGCCCAATCTGAAAAAGTAAGTTCTATGAGGCCTTGCCAAAGCAATTGGGTGCATTCTTGCTTGGCTAGAAAGAGATCAAATGGGGGCATCCTTGGATGGGTGGCTTTTGTAGGGTTAACATCTTCAATAAGTTTGAATGGAAGATGTATGGAAAACTTTTCATTTTTCCAAAGTGGTAATGGATGAGTAAATTGTGAGTGATTTTCAGGACAAAGTTCAAGCTTAAGGAACTTTTGTGAAATGAAGGTGTAGGGAAAAGTTGTATTTGATATTGTATACAAGCGAAGAACATCTGTATAAGGCATAAACATTTGTTTGAACTTAATTTCGGTTGGTGTAATAAAAAGGTTTTTTACCAGTTGCAGAATATCAAATCCTATGAAGAGATCTTTGTCTGGTAAATCTGAACCAACGATTTTTTTTTCCAAATGATACAATTTGGGAAGAATTGGATACCAATGGGTTTTTTGGTGATGAGGGAAGTTTCAAAAAAATTTCCATTTGCAGCTCTGAAGTATTTAGTATGGTTTTCCCAATAATTAGAAGGAAGGACTTTAGGGTTGATCATACTGCGCTATGTGCCAGTATCAAAAAAAACAATGGCTGAGACAAGTTTATGGAATTTGGAAGGAATGACTTAAATTTGTGATCCAACCTATGATGAATTGTATGATGCTTTTAAAGAAATGCATGATGAGTTGATGAAAATTGGTAAAAAGAATGCATGTTTTAAAAAGAAAATGATAGAGCTCACAAATGAAAATGAAACTCTAAGTGCAAAGATTATATGCCTAGAATTAGAGAATAAAACATTGCATGATAGAGTTGCATTATCAAATGAGAAATTTAGCCCTTCACATGAGCATCTAGAATCATATGTAGATGACTTGAAAAATGAAAAGGATGCTTTACAAAAATGCAATGACTCATTAAATGAAAAGATTAAAAGACTAGAGTTAGATAATGAAATGTTACATGATAGAATTGCATCATTCACATGTAAACAAAGTACTTCACATGAGCATTTAGAGTCACATGTAGATGATTTGAAAAAGGAATATGAAATGCTCAAGAAAAAGAATATTGAACTTAGTAGTATTGTTCTAAAGTTCACAAATGGGCAAAAGATGTTGCATAACATGCTTAATTCTCAAAAATGTGTATTTGATAAAGGAGGACTTAGATATAAGCCTAACTTGAAACAAAAATATTATAAAAATTATTTTGTTAAGGCTACCTCCACATGTGATCATAAAAGTGTTTGTCATTATTGCAATCAAAATGGTCATATGAATTTTAGATGTCCAATTAAGAGAAATGTATATTATGAAGTCAAATGTATTTGGGTTCCAAAAGGAACTAAATCTAACGTTCAAGGACCCAAGAATATTTGGGTACCAAAGTACACAACTTGAATTTCTTTTGTAGGTACCACAAACAAGGAATGGTGGAGAGTTCCTTGATGAAGCTTGTGAGGATAATCATTTAAGCATGATCTAGAAGAAAAAGATGAGGCAAGATGATTTAATTGTTTTGGTAACAATTCTTGCCATATTAATTTTGTTGAATGAATCATGATAAATGAATTTGCGAAAGTATGCTTGTATATTTACATGATCTAAATATCATTGTGTATAACATTGAGTGCTTTATCATGATGCATGGATAAATATATATGATGGTAGCATGTCAACTCATCATGATGAATTTGTTTGACTTTTAATAATTATGTAATGCCTAAGCATAAGGAATGAGTGATATGCTTATTAATCTTTGAGTGCATATATGTTTCATGATTGAGTAAAATATATACACGATGGTTTTGTTTGATGTTAATGTTTATGAAGTGTTTAAGCATGATAGATAAGTGGTGTGCTTGAATTATTAATCTTCGAATGCTTATATGTTTAATTATTGCGAAAAATATATGCATGATGAATGAATTGTATTTTTGAATTAATCATGTCTTAAATGTTTATAATTCGAACTATAAAGTGTTATTATATCTCATAATTGTGATGAATATGCATGATGAATATGTTATAAATTTGAGTTTTATGATTGGATGTTAATTATATTGATTCATGCATTAAAACGGTTTTAAAATTGTTTGGAAAACAAAGGAGTCTTTGAAAATCCTAGTCTGCACAAGCTGCAATGAATTGGTCATAACTCCTTTTAGAGAACTCCAAATCTAGCTCTGTAAAATTTATTGGAAAGCTAACTTAATTATCTTTCCAATGGTATATAGCTTAAACATTACGTCTGGCTCAATCAATACAGTTTTTATTCCGAATTTGACCTTTCTGCATTTTATTAAGTTTTGAATATGCTTCATGATTGTATGCTAGTTGGATGGATTATTTGTTTGATATGATTTCATATGTTTGGTCTTGTATACATATATGTTTCATGAACTAATTGATGTTTTTAAAAAGTTTAATGATTTTTAAAATTGATCAATTTTTAAGTCAAAAATTTTTGGTATGTATAATACAATCAAAAATATTTTCCAAAGCTTAACCGGTATACCACTTCTAATCAATCGGAAAGCCGTTTTTCATTTTGGAGCTTTTTGGACCAAATCCGGATAACCAGACTTTTAAAACCGGTAAGCCGAATTCATTTTGGTGCTCACTGGAGCACAACCGGTCAGCCGGATATTAGAAACTGGTAAACCGAATTGGCTTTGGTTACTCTCGGGTTGAATTTTGAATAACCGGTTTGGCAATACTGGTAAGCCGTTTGAGAGAGTTTCATTTCTGGACAACAACCGGTCAGCCGGTTATGACATCCGGAAAGCCGGATTCGCATAAGAAGCTTGCTGGAACAAAACCGGATTTCCGGTTCAAGTTAATCCGGAAAACCGTTTTTGGTCTTCATCTTTCTGCTCACAACCGGCTAGCCGGTTAGTGAAATCCGGCAAGCCGGATTCGTGAGCTGTTGGCTTTGTTTTTGCTTCTTCCTCTTCCTTTGTTAAATTTCTGCACTTGTTCTTCCTCTCTCTCAAAACCGTGAGCCACCCTCTTCCATTTCCAATCAATTCCTCTTCATTTCTCAACCATTTTTATGTCAAGATCAATCTCTTAAATCATTACCCATGCATTTTATCTTCATTAAACTCTTCTCTATCATCATTTCTTCACCATCTTATTCACGCGTGAACAGTACCTCACCATTTCTTTCTCAAATCTCTTCATCTTTCACTCATTTTCTTGTTAAAATCAATCATCCAACTCATTATTCATCCATTACTCTTTCAATTTTCACTCTCAAAACTCGATTTCATCATCTCTCCACATAAAACCCAAAATCAAAAAATTCTCACTCTACCCGTTTCTCTCTCTTCATTTTCAAGCTTCCTTTAGCTCATTTTTGATCCAATCTACATCATTTATTAGTTTCATTCATCTCTTGGATCAATATAATCGGTTTAAAATCATCAATTTCACTCATTATTTTACAAAACCGAATTTATCCATTTTGGGTATATGCACCTACATTTTCATATGCATAATTGTTTTAATTGTGGATTACGGATAATGGTTGTTTAATATTAAGATATGTTATATTTGGATGATGTTTTATGCTTGATTCTTATGTGTTGCTTGATGACTTGGTGGAGTTGTTGATTTGTTATATTTAAGCTTATATGGAAGTGTTTTTAATCACATTGTGTATTTGAGGATTTGTTCATTTTTAAGGGGAGATTCTGCCGAAATATGTGCTCGCCCAAAATTGGTAATATCTTTATTGAACTATTTTTTTATGATCTTGTTTTGATTGCGTGATTCTATTTTTTAAAGGGGAGACAAATATTATATGTTTTTGGATAAAATCATTTTGGTTAAATTTTTTAAAATTGGCCATATATTTAGGGGGAGCATATAATATGATTTTGGATAATATGCATTTTGAACTTTTTTTTTTGTTGTCCAAAGGGGGAGATAAAATAATATATCATTTCGATGTTGTCAAACGGAGGAGAATAACATGCATTTTGAATAATTCTTTTGATGTTTGGTATTTGATTATGATGATGATTTTGAGATAATGATGATTTCATCACATTGTTGTTTTATATGATAATTTTATGCTATGAGTTGTTGATTTGGTAATTAATGGAATAATGGTTCATGATATTTTTGTGTGATAATTTGTGTATGAAGTTGGCTTGTATCATGATTTATAATAATTTGGGAGTAATATTACTAAACTTGTATTTGAGGTAATGCTTGTTGTTAGGGGGAGAACGTGTTGAAATTTCTACTAGGACAACATGGGTAACAAATTTGCTATTTTTTTTTCCTTTTCCACTAAGTTTTCTTTTTGATGATGAAGGGGGAGAAGAATACATGTTTTTAAATCATGTTTTTAAATTTATAAAACTTTACTACTCTTTTTCTTTGCCAATTAAGTTTTCTTTTTGATGATGAGAGGGAGAAAAATCCATGTATTTAAATATGTTAATTTAGCAAATTGGCAAATTGTAAGAGAAAATTTTATTTAAAGGGAGCAATTTATGGAATCATTCTTTAAATACATGAAATGTTTGGCATCATCAAAAAAGGGGGAGATTGTTAACATATATGTTTTCATAATGTTGATTTTGATGATAACAAACAAGATTAAGAATGATTAATCTTTTAAAGCTCAAATTATGTTTTATACAATTTAAATAAATCATTATTTTCAAATTATAAAGGTTTCATATTTAATGGAAAAATGATGCTATGAAAATATGCATGTATCTAGGGAGAGTATGCATGTATGCAGGGGGAGTGTTTTAAATAAATTTTTTAACCTTGCATTGATTAAGGGTGAGCTTTTTATAACTAGTTTAAATCTTTGTAATGTATTTTATCATCATCAAAAAGGGGGGGATTGTTAGCTTATATAGCTATACATATTGATTTTGATGATAACAAAACACATGTATTGATTAAACAAAGATTTATGAATTGTGTTTTATAATAAAAAAATGAGGATATAAATCAAAGTGTTTTGGACTAAAATAAATGTGTTTTAAAATCTTTGATATTGTTTTTTTGAATTTCGAATTTGGACTTAAATGACAAGTTTTGAAATCTTTGATTTTAATAAGTATTATTATAAAATTTCGGAGTTGGATGCTTTTATAAACATTTGAAATGTTTTGGGTCATATTATAATTTATGAATATTTTGGACTAAAGTGAAAGGTTTTTGAGAACTTTAAAAATATGGGTATTATGTTAAAAAAGACCTTTGTGCGAAACAATAAAATATTTGGGGCCAAAGCATAATTTCAGAAAGTGTTTGGATTAGCAAAGTAATTTTTAGAAATTCTGAAATTGGACCTATTTGCAAAGTTTTCTGACGTTTTGGGTCATAATACAGTTTTATAAAGTTTTAGGGTCAAATTATAAAATTGAAAACTATTTCACTGTAGCAGTTACTGTAGCAACAGGCTAACCGGATAAGGAAATCCGGCAAGCCGAATTCGGGCAGCAAGTAACCAAAACACAAGCGGCTAACCGGATGTGTAAATCCGGCAATCTGGTTTCTGGGCAGAATTCATGCGAATCGAAAGCGGCAATCCGGTTGTGGTGCAGCAAAGCCTCTGACCATAAACGGCAATCCGGATTCGACAAACGGCATGCCGGATGTTCAGAATTTCAAATTTGTGCTGTAACAGTAACATCAAGCGGCTAACCGGATGTCCAAACCGGCAATCCGGTTACTACCAAAAGTGTGCATAACGGCTAGTTTTTGAGTTCAAACTATGTAAACTCAAAACCAATTCATTTTTGGTAATCCAAGAAAGTATAAACAAGTGCACACAACATATATTGAGCTTCATTTTCGTAACTCATCATTTATTAGATCATCTTTGTTCTTCAATTTGTATATCCACTCTTAAAGAGAGATTTATTGTTGTATTTATCATTTCTCATCAAATTGTGAGTGTTCAAGTGTGGGAAAAACTTGGGGTGAAGAGATTGGGGATATAATCTCTTGTTGTAAAGGTTCATTGACACCTTGGAAGTCAATTGTAAAATCTTGAAGCCTTGGGAGGCTTGGATAGTGAAATCCTCAAGCGGGTGAGCTTGGAGGCGTGGACATAGGTGGGGATAGCCGAACCACGTAAAAATCCTTGTGTTCGTTTTCTCTTCCCTTACTCTTTAATATTGTGCTTGATTGAATTTATTGTTTTGATTTGATTAAGGAAATAGATTGGATTGTTGTGTGGTTTGCGAATTGTATTAGATAATTTTTAAAATTCCAATTCACCCCCCTCTTGGGTTGCCTAGTTAGTATTTCACTCTACTGTTTAAGAAGTTAACCAGGTCCATTCCAAACTAATTGGTCATTCGATTAAATTTTCAGCCAGTCCTTCCAAATTCCATAAACCTGTCTTAGTCATTGGTTTTCTTGATACTGGCGTACACCGCATTATGATCAACCGTAAAGTCCTTCCTCTTATTTCAAAGCGGTTTTATAATTAAATCAGGACTTTTTTTATACACAAAGTCCTTTAAGAAAGGCAAGTGTAGAGCATACTCAGTATGAAAATAGAGATGAACGCTCTTAGTTTAATTACCCAAGTGTTTTCTTCATTACCTAGAAGAAGAAGAGGAACATAGTAAGCCATAGAGTTTATGAATAACTGCAAACTATTATTGATGGCAATCTGAATTTTATAAAGACGGAAGAGCTCTTAAATAGAGCTATCAAAGCTAAGATAAGACAGTACCCTATAATAACTAATCTTCTGAGGCGAAGGTATGGGTATAAACGAGATTCTAGTAAAGCTTCACAATCGATTCATTTCACTTCCTCATAATGCCCTTCTTACAATTTATAAAGTTCGGTATGAACGCATGCGATTGCTCATGAGGAATAACATACCTGCTGACATCCGCTGGTTAATCGAAGACAAAGTACGTTTGGCAGGTGAGTTGCCTCCTAAAATTATTGCATACATGCCTAGTTGTGGTAAAGGAAATTATGCAAGAAAACGACGAGCTCAAAGGATTTCTGTTGCTTGTCATAAGTGTGCCAGAATGAGATGCGATAGAAAACCATGTTCTTTAGGAATGGTGTCTGATAACAGGGAAGATAAGATTCAATTCATTAGGGATGGCTTGAATAAGGAGTCATTGGATGATATCTTTTTGTCTCTTGAAACACATCCCAGTGGATATGTACAAGGAGCGATTCTCCAGTTATGGCCATTATTCCAGAAAGAGCATGTACGATATAGTCTCGGGAATCTGACTTTAAACGACCCTGTTTTCCAGTTTATAAAGAAAACTAGTTGGGAAGCCTATCATCGACCCATAGAGGGCGTTCAACCCATTTCTGGACATAAAACCAGAGGAAGATGTGAGCCACAGACACAACTACCTATAAATATCCTTTTACTTCACTGTTATTTTATTTCACTATTGTTTTATCATTTGCATTATTGTCTTTAATAATTTTATTTTATCATTGTTTCTTTTTCTTTTTACTATTTCCTTTTTGACTCGCGAGCCATGTGCTTTACGCGTTAATTGATAGTGACATGTTACCTCATACACAGTTGTGACCCACTGCCACCAAAATTCTTAAATATGACTTTCTGTTAAGCACAAATTATTTTTTAGAAGTATCCCAATGGCAGCTACTCCCAATAAACAATTTAAGAACATTTGTGTGCTTTCTAAATTTAACTATTGCAAGCATAAATTGTTCATTAAGGCAACCATAGATCTTGGTCGAAGTTTAGCAGAGAGAAAATTACCCTTGGTGTATGGAGGAGGTAACCGAGGGTTATCAAAATTGGTCTCAAAAGCTGCTTTTATTAGAGGAAGCCAAGTGTTAGGCATCATTCCAAGAGCCTTAAAACATTTGGGCAGTTTGTCTAACTCATCGACTAAAGAAGAGTTAGTCGTCTTAGGTATGCAAGAAAGAATAACTAAAATGCTTAATCATGCTGATGTTTTTATTTTCCTACTATGAGATCTTGCAACTCTAGAGGTACTTATTACATTAGCATCTTGGGCCCATCTGCACATTCACCAGAAACTCATCGGTTTGTTAAATGTCAATAACTTTTATGATGGCTTTATCGCATTTCTTAACCATGCAATAAAAAACTATTTCATTCCTTCTAATGTGAAAAAACTTTTTTTTTGTACTCACACTGCTAATGAGCTACTTGATCTGTTACAAGCTTATAGATCGGAGCCAGACCCCTGGACCTTTGTGTTAGAGTGTCCCAATAATGATGGTAACAGTAGCCGTAGTAAGAAATACAAATTAGATTTAACTCTCCGCTTGTAAATATTTTATTTTGTTTTGCACCTCCCAGGTGATGTCTTCTAAACTCTACTTCTTTCCTTTAAAACATTAAGGACAATGTTTCGTTCTAGTTGCGAGAAGGGAATAGTCAACAATTGTGAAATCTTGGTTAAGTTTTTACTAATTTTTTGTTGTCGAGACTAACTGTGGCTAAATTTTTGTGTTGAAGATGGCTGAATATGGAGTGTAGTGACTTTAGAAATGCATCTTCTTCGTTTGAAAAAAATAATAATTAAAAAATTAAAAAAAAATTCAGACATTTTCTTTTTCTTTATTAAGTTTTGACAATCATTTTCCTTCTTCTTTTTAATTTTTCCTTTATAAATATACATTTTCAAATTTTTGAGTTGAAGATGGCTGAATATGGAGTGTAATGCCCCTAGAAACGTATCTTCTTAGTAAAAAAAATCATTTTCTTTTTCTATCATTTTAAGTGTAACTTTTCTAATTAGCTTTTCTGCATTATTTTTCACATTTCTTCATGCATATTTTCCTTTCATGTTTAGAATAGTTGGGGGGTATAATGTTGTTTGAAAAAAAAGTGTGATTTGTTTTAACATTGGATGACATGATGACTTTCAAATTTTAGTATTTGTATTATTCCTGGTGTTAAGTGATATTACGCTATGTTTGCTACTCCACATGTTGATGTCGGAGACAAAAATGAGTTGCTTGAAGGAATGCGCATGTCATGATAGATTACGAGTGAGTTTTTGAGCATGTCATTTTTCTTGGAAAATAACCCTTTTTGCCCATTCTTCATACATCTTAGCAATTTATTATTTTATACATGATCTCTAGATTTCTTTTGAGTCAACCCTCTAAAAAAATTGTAAAAAAAAAGAAGAAAAAAATGTGTGTTGCTACATCGAGAAGTCCATCTAACTAGTAGATATGGAAGATTATTTAGAGCCCTAAAAGATGATGGAAATGCCATCTTTGACTCGTTTGAGCCTTTCTAACCATCCCTTCTATGAAACATCCATAGTTAACCCTTTGAGCCTTTAAAAAAAAAAAACTTTTCTTTGTCAACCTTATCATCTTGACCCACTCCAATTCGGAATATTACCTGATATCTTACAAGTTCCATCACCTATTTATGTTTGAGAAAAAAAATAATTATTTTGCTCAGTGAAGTTATGCCAAACAAAAGCAAAAAAAAATTGTTGTTTCAAAAAAAAGAAAGAAAAAATAAATAAGCAAAATGCACCTTGTAATTTACAAAATATCTCTATTTTTTCTCAAACATATATATTTTGTTTTCCTTATTTCCCATCTTTTCTTAGCCATGTCTTTAGCCTACATTACATCCTCATAAAAGTCTTTCTTAATTTTAGGGGACTGTAGTCGGAAGTAGAAGCTAGTTATATGGACTAAAAGTATATAGCGATACATATAAATAAAATAAAAAATAAATAAATTAGGTTGACTAACACTTTTATTTGATTTGAGATCGTATTATTTTAAGCTGAGGGCATATTTCTTTCATCATGGTGAGCGCATGTGATATTACTTTCTTATTATTTTCTCTTAATTACCATTTATTAGAGTGACTATTTTTTGGGTTTAATTTCCTTGTAAGAGTGTCACTACTTCCAGTGAGATTTTAGGGTTTGACATGTCATTCTTGAAAGCAGTTATGACAAAGTCTACTGGGTTGATTCATGTAGATAATTGATATGGGTGTGATGTTTTTGTATACTGGAGATAATGCTTATACTTTTATTTGATTGCTATCATTAGTCTGATTGAATAAACACGAGTGTTTAAAAAAAATACATTCGACTAGAAATAAGCTGGTTGGGGGGTGTGTTGAGTGTTAGAAAATGTATATTTATAAAGAAGAAAATTGTCATTTTACACTTCAAGTTCCACTAACATTCCTACTTTTATGTATTTAAGTCTCTTGTCATTTAATTATGTGTGTTGTATTATAATTAAGTATTTTATGTATTTTATGGGCATCATAGTCATTTCACAATGAACAAGAGATTAGACAACAAAACGGACATCACTTTCGAATTCAGGACGGTCGAAAACCTTAGGATGAGCATAAAAGGAAAAATGGCACTGTTCACATGTACAATACTATCTACGTTACTGTTCACGACACTGTTCGCATATACAAATCGATGACTTGGCATTGACCGATGATGTGGCATTGACTGATGAGGTGTCATGATCCTGTTGGACTAAAATTTTTATGTCCACTGATCGGTGACATGGCAGTATATTAGTAGACCAAAAATCGTGCGTACGGTACATGCATATACACAGGATTATTTTCAACCAAACCGCGTCGCTGTTCAAACCGCGTCACTATTCAAACCGCGCGGTCAAACCATGTTACTATTCAACCTGCGTACTTTTGACTGATGAAGTGGCGCAATCCTAAGCGTCCGAAATGTTTTTGATCCGATGGCTATGATTTACTCAATGTATCTATAAGAAGGGGGCATTCACCCTTAATTTGGCATCTCTGAATCCATTTTCGGGCTCTATTTTCTGTAATTCATTCTCCATCTTTTATTTTCTAAAACATCATTTTTTATGATCAAAATGGTGTAATTTAAGTCTTTTTCTGTTTTGATCTTTAGACTTCAGGAGCGGAGAGACCTTCTCATTCATGGCTTCCACTTCATCTTCAACTCCTTCAAATCCTGTTACTCTCACTTCTACTCTTTCTTTTACCCAAAT
Organism: Citrus australasica; assembly: GCA_029618585.1. NCBI lineage: Eukaryota > Viridiplantae > Streptophyta > Magnoliopsida > Sapindales > Rutaceae > Citrus > Citrus australasica. The sequence goes on from JARCIV010000006.1 coordinate 8,288,467, forward strand.
CCTGCACTTCTCATACCGCCAATAAGATTAAAAACCTTGTAGAATATTCCTACATCCCTGAATCCGCCCAAATCAATGAGTCATCCTACCCTTTCATCAGCCCTTACCAGTTGTACAAACGACCCAGTTCCTTTACCCGCAGTATTCGCACCCTCATCTCTACTAGACGGCCTCAGCCTAAAGAATATATCCAGTCTTCCCGCCTGGATCAATGTGCTCTTTAAGCAACCTCTGCTGAGCAATATGTCACTCTGGAAATATCCTCAGAGTTACTTTCAAATTGAAAACGAGAAGGTTATACCCATCTCCATCTTGATCTTGGAGGAATCCGATTAATCCTTACCTTTCATGGGAGAAAAAGATACCTGGTTTAAACAATACCAAGATGCTATTATCGGCACTGTCCTCACAAACTTTTCATGCAGGCAGTGTTTTACTCACTTTTTATCCAAATTTCAACCTTTCTCTCCAAGACCCCAATTTGCCCACAACCTTGAAAGTACAACTCCAGATTCAAGGTACAGAACAAATTTCCTCCGCCAAAATTGGCACTCTCCATCATCAACTCGTCTATAGGCTTCAAAATCATGCCTTAGATCTACCCACTCCAGAACACCATTCAGACACCCTCATGGTATTAGCCAAATCTGACCAGATCCCAACAATAATCCATATCCCCAGACAAATTCCCCATCATGAGCTCATCAAGCTTATACCTCTTGAATGAATCTCCAACTATGAACAGTTTCATAATAATACAGCTCCAATTCAGACATCTGAAAGTATGTTTGAACGACGACAAGATGGAACAGTCAGAATGACTTTTAAACCACCTCCAAGTGCTCCATAAGAGCCTCCTCGACTCTCCTTTACTTATTCTTCTATGATCACGGCTGTGCAGACAGCTCAAGAAAATATGCCCATTATAGGGTTTAATTCTGAAGGCTACCCTGTTTATCCAGCAAAGCAAAATGGCCATTTTTTATGGGATGTCCCTGGCTCAGGCATGTGTGACCCATACTGTCCCTGCTGGGATGATTGGGAAGAGAACGATGATTATGCCACCACAAAAAAAAGAAATCCAAAAAGAAAAAACCTCCAGTCTCATTTCACCACTGTGACCCCAAACTACCACAAGATCCTCCACCTCAACTAGCTCCATTACCCTTTTAAAAAAAACTCAACTGGATTGTAAAGCATTGCAAATATGAGATTCCATCACCAATCTCAAATCCAACACCACCACTAACTTGTATGATGTTTTCGTTTACTTTTTCAGACTACTCTTCTTCATTTCCTCCTTTAGACACCCACACAGATTCGCAACGAAATGTTGTGTCCAAACCCTTTATCCCTTCAGCTATAACCTCAACTGGTCACCTTAAACCACCCAAACCTTTTGAATCAGTCCTCAATTGGCAAACACAAAATGGCAGAGCACAGAATGATACTTTGTTGAATATCAATTCAAAAGTTTAGAAAATCAGTTTACGAACTGAACAACTTGAGATGAAAGTTGACTCCATCACTGCACAGATGCAGCAGATCCACCAAAAAATCCAATCCAGAATTTTTCAACTCGATTTCGAGTTACGAACCATGCTTGCCCAGCGCTACTATGGCCCAAAATTTGACCAAAAGGAAAGAGAAATCAGACGTTTAAAAGTTGAGCTTGATCAGATTGAATCCGAAAAATAATGACCTACCCTTTTTACCACGTCACCTCATATCCCTTCCACAGGTCTAACTTATCATCCATTTGCCTTTATGCTTTCCCTTATCCGATAGTATGATCCTTCCAAGTTGTTTGGTATGACTCATACTCTTTTTAGAGATAATCCATTGCCACCACCACCTAAACCTAAACCAAAGTCTAAACCTCAACCACGACCCGTCACAATTCATCAATCATCCATTCCTGGACACCAATCCCCTAGTTATACGCCGGCATCACTGCCCGCACCTCCACCACCAACTTTATCCCAACCTCCTACTCAATCCAAAGATAAAGAACCCATGCACCAGTTTAGTGCCCACACAGTAGACCACTTATCCACTAGAGATTATCAAACTTCTGATTCAAATCTAGCTGTTTCAGATAGCCATACCGAGACCGACACAGAATCTTCAGCATCTACCAGTGACTCTGAAAAGTCTTATGCTGATATCACCAGAATCTTGATGGCTCAGCTTGATCAACCTGATCATGGCCAAACCTTTCACACAGAACCATATGTTGATATTCCTTCAGAAGTTGAAGAAGAAATGCCTGAATCTTCTGCCACAAACCAACCCCCTCCAGCCCAAGCCCAGACCAGTCCAACCAGTCAAAAATCGTTAAATGGTCCATGGTTCACATTTGATGATCTTCCATCTCATAAATGGCGAGAGAGACTTACTGAAATGTCTGCCTGAATTGACCTACAAATGCTAAGGCCATGAGCCACAACTTAATTCGTCCTTAGAGAATTTGCTACTCGCTTTAGGGGTACTATAAGGGATTGGTTTGATTCTTTAGGCCAATACAGAAAATTACAGTTTTTCAATTACTAGAAGTCTCAAATGCCCTTACGGTTATCCATGATCAATTCCTTGGAGACCCTTCTGCAGTTTTTGAAGTTGCACGACGAGACTATCTCAACATGAAATACTGTTCACTCAACACTAAGGATCTTGACTTCCATTACAAACGAATGTCTCTGCTTTTCTATAAGCTTAATGGATTCAATGAACCGACATTAAAGCATGTCTTTCTGGCTTCCCTTCCAGAAGAACTCCAACCAAACATACAGAGGCAACTCACTACATCCAATCTTGTCCTTGACAATATCTCTTTTGGCAAAATCTTCCAGCTTGTCAAAACATGTCTTGACAAACTTTACGAGCAGAAACAAATTTTCAAAGAACTGTTGAAAAATAAAGAACCATTCAGGAGTGCCTGCAAAAAGCCTTACTTGCAGATCAAATGGAAACAGAAGAAGGATTGTGATTGCAGTCCTAAAAAGAAAAGGCATTTTCAGAAATTCAAAAATCAATTTTTTCATCCAAACCCCGCAGGTCCAGAAAGCCCTACAGATTCTTCGGAAAGAAGTCATCTTTTTCCAGAGAATTTAAATAAAGAAAATCAAGCAGATGTTTCATCTGCAAGAGAAAAAGTCATTATGCTAAAGATTGTCCCAACAAACGAGAGAAATCCATTCGGCTAGTCGAACATCTTCAAGCCACTACAGACTACTCTCCCGCGACGGATGAACTGGAATTCTGTTTCTCTGAACAAGATGAACCCAATGATGGAACCGTGTTTGCACTGCAGAATTCCTCTGATGACTTAGACAGTGATCAGTCCCAAGTAATTTTCCACCAACAGTTACTGTCCCTTGATACTACTGTTCCTATACGTTCCATCAAACTCCAGATCTTGCCCTCAAAATTCCAAAGGCCCGTTCCAGTAATTGGTCTCATAGACATTGGCGCCCAACGCAGCATTTAAACCCACATATTCTTCCACCAGAATATTGGACAAAGTATGAAGAACATTTCAAAGTTGTCAATGGCAAACTATTCACCACTTCTTTGATTACCAAAAAACCTATTGGTATTCAAATTTTTCCAAATTGTGTCATTTGGACCAAGGTTATCGGTTCAACCCTTCCTAATAAGGATATCTTGTTAGGCTTTGACATCCTTCACCAGATTAAACACCTCCAAATCATTCTCACTGGAATTTGAGTCAAGTCTCTGTTCAAACCTTTCACAGACATTCTGAAACTCTACAATCTGTCTGAAATCCCTCAGTCCTACCAGGATATTTCAACCAAACTTTTGAGTTTCTGTCCAGAGTCCCATTTTGAGTTCACCCATTCAAACCCATTGTGGAAAAATAAGTCTTTCTTCATTAACTTACCTTTCAAACTAAATGAAGACATTAACCCGACCAAAGCTACTCATCCAGGAATGAGTCCTTCTGACTTACTCCTAACCCAACAAGAATGTTCACAATTGTTAGCCCAAGGTCTAATCGAGCCCATGAATTATCAATGGGTTTGCCAAGCCTTTTATGTTGAAAAGCATTATGAAATTGTTCAAGGAAAGAAACGCTTAGTCATTAACTATTAGCCACTCAATATGTTTTTCCAAGATGACAAGTTCCCTTTGTCCTGACGACAAAACATGTTTACTTTTCTCAAAAATACCCAGATCTTTTGAAAATTTGATTTAAAATATGGTTTTTGGCAATTAGGCATTGAACCCTCTGAACTTTACAAAACTGCCTCTTGTATCCCAAATGCCCATTTCCAATGTACAGTCCTACCCTTCGGCCTCAAAACTGCCCCATCCATTTTTCAAAAATCCATGGTTAAATTCTTTCAGCCTATCCTGCATCATGCATTAATTTACATTGATGATATCTTACCTTTTTCAGGATCACATGATGAACATCATCAACTGTTAACTCAGTTCTATAATATTGTTCAAAGTCAAGGAATCATGTTATCAGCCACGAAAAGCATGATTGCCACGGATAATATTGACTTCCTTGGTATGATCATAAAGGACGACCATTATCAGCCAGGAAAGCACATTGCCCAAGAATTGCTTCACTTTCCAGATCAACAACTTTCCAAAAAGCAAGTTCAATAGTTTCTTGGCATTATCAATTATATTCGTGATTTCATCCCACATGTGGATCGCTACACTCATCCCCCCTCGACTTTATTGAAAAAGAAGCCCCCATAGTGGAATGCTGACCACACCACTACTTTCACTGCACTAAAGCAAATTGCGCAAAATCCACCTCTCTTAAAGTTGATTACTGATGGAAAGCGCATACTGCAGACAGACGCAAGTGATGAATCATGGGGTGCCATCCACCTCAAAGAAATCAATGGAAACGAAAACTTTACCGCTTACGCTAGTGGACATTTCTCTGACACACAGAAGTATTACCATAGTGTGTTCAAAGAAATCTTAGCGGTAAAGAATGGCATCAAAAAGTTTAAGTATCATCTGATTGGCCACCATTTTCTTATCCGAATGAACAGTTCAACCTTCCCCAATATCCTCAATTTCAAAGGTAAAATTGTTCCCAAAAAGATGTTTCTCAGATTAAAAGATTGATTTTCCAAATATGATTTTTTGGTTAAGCATATAAAGGGATCCCATAACCTCATCCCTGATATGCTCTCCAGACTCGCCAAACTAGAAAAACCTCTCACATTGCTGTCCACATTATACCACTTTCCGATCATCTCCATGGCTACATCGCTAGCCGCAGAAGCTCTCACCAAGAAAACTTTTCCCCTTGATAAAAACTTCTCCTCTGTCTTTGCCATCCAAGAGTTCGCAAGAAAAGCTGATTTTCGCTTTTTCATGAAAGCCTACCTTCTAGCAGACTCATTTCCATTTTCCACCTTCCACCTAGAAAATCTATTTCTCACAGGATTAACCCTTGACCTATCCAGAGAAATCATTGAAGATGAGTTATGGTACATTTGGTGCCTAACTGTTCTTTATGCAACCAAGCTAGTCCTTAATCCTGACAAAGCCACTTCTCTTACCTGGACATTACTTGAATGGTTTTCCCCCATACCATGGTGGAGAAAGAAACTGCAGCAACTGTCAGAGATTTACAATCTTGAACGTATGCCTGCCTTTGAAGCACAATTGTTTACCTCAGTATTCATCATCCATAGGCAATACTTCCAGTATCCCGATACAAACCTCTTCTGGTCTCAAGACCAAGTATATGAATGGTTTACTACACCTCACCCAGCTGTCATTGACAATGAAATCCAATCTACCATGCGTAACTACCTTTGTCAATTAAACCACCAAACTTCGCCACACAGAGATATCTTCGACACCTCCTTAGGTCCATAATATGACCTCATCATGATCCCTACTCCATCTGCCATATCCAAGCCAAAGTCCACATGAATCATCATCAAAGAAGAAAAACCAAACTACACCGACTTCCTTTACCAAGACTCACAAGACCCATAGGAAGAATTTCTTCCTTTAAGTCAACATTTTCAATAGTTTCCCCAGCCGTCCATGCATGAACCAGGGTCATCATCACAACCATCCCAACCTTCAAAAGCAGACAAGGCCACTCAGACACCAAGCATTATGCCTCGTTCATCACTACTCAAACCAGGCTATAGACGAGATTGCCCTTGTTCATCTTGTCGTGGTCCCCACTGTAAGCATCCAAAGCTCTCCAAAACCTTTTTCCCACCAACCTCTCGTGACACTGACCTCGATGAAACCGACAGCTCATCTGAAGACAACTACATGAATCTCCGATCTCCATAAAGTAGTTTGTCTTGTTGTAATCATTATGTTTCAATTTATGCTTTTGTCCTGTACAATTATTAAAGTTTACTTTTACTTTAAGCTTTACTTTTGTCAAAGTCATGTTTAATTATTAAAGCCCACTTTGTCGGTTTGTAATAATTAAAGTTGTGTCATGATATATCTTTTACTTTTGATTTTGTAAAAGATAGGGGTCCTGTCCTATCTTCCCGAGAATTCTCCTATATAAAGAATTCTCCCCTCTCTTGTAAGATAGAGAAGTTTTCAAAGAAATAAAATCTCGTGTGTTTCCAAAAAACTATGAATTTCTAAACTCTCTTCTCTTTCTGCAAATGAAGTTCTAGAGAAAGAAAAAGAATAAAGAATTAAGTTTGTTCATTTTGAAACTTTAAGGAAGTATGCTCTGCACTTGCCTTCTAGTAAGGATCCTGTGCATCAGAAAACTTATGATGATTTCTTAAATGGTTTGGTACCCTGTTTTAAAGACTAAGGAAATTCTGTATCAATTATGAGTAGCTAATTTTCTTTCAAGCTTGGGTTGAAGGTGAAGTCTCAACATGTGTCATGGTCTTTATTTGGTAAATTTACTTTCTCTTCCCCTCTAATTATTGTGGATATTTTGACATTTCGTCGATAAATAATAATAACATTGTCTAGATACTGCCCTGGTTTCACCAGTTTCCTAGTACAAGGTTATTATTATTTGGTACGATAAGCCCTTAGCACCATATTGATTAGAGTGTGGTTCATGAGGTGTGGATTGCCCCTTCATGATTTAATTAACACTAATAAGGAATATTTAGCCCATAGTGCATGTTGATGCGGATCTAGATACACAAGCGATTCAATTATAATAGTTTCCACTTTGATTTAATTCAGCCATTCTAATTTAAATTCTAAGATAATCTAAATCATTTTCACCACAAATCCATCTACCCATTTAGAAAATTAATTCTACACACAATTAAAATTCACCTCCTAGTGGGATCGACACTCGTCACCATTGATCTATTCTACAATAGATTCGTGCACTTGCGAGTTCAATAAAATTTGCAAAACACCTTTCTTTTCAGAAAGCATGATGCCATGTGTCTGCACGATTTCCAGGAAATCTGAAAGGAGCTATTGATGTATTTGGTGGTTGTGTGAAAACAATAGGATATCATCAATGTAGACCAAAGCATGATGGAGAATTGGGGAAAAGATCTTGATCATTGTGTTTTGAGATAATGAGGGAGCAACTTTGAGACCGAAGGGTAGGACTGTCCACTGTTGAGTGTTAGAAAATGCATATTTATAAAGAAGAAAATTGTCATTTTACATTTCACGTCTTACTAACAACCCTTACTTTTATGTATTTAAGCTTTTTGTAATTTAATAATGTTTGGTTTTATTTTAATTAAGTATTTTATGTATTTTAGGGGTATCATGGTCATTTCACAATAAACGAGAGATCAGACGACAAAACAGACATCACTTTTCAAATCAGGACGGTCGAAAACCTTAGGAGGAGCATAAAAGAAAAAATGGCATTGTTCACATGCACGGTACTGCCTACGTTACTGTTCACGACACTATTCAAATAGACGGATCGATGACGTGGCATTGACTGATGAGGTGTCATGATCCTGTTGGACTAAAATTCTTATGTACTGTTGATGGTGACGTGGGATCATATTAGTAGACCAAAAAATAAGCTTACGGTACATTCAACACATGAAATTATTTTCAACCGAACTGCGTTACTGTGCAAACCGTGTTATTGTTCAACCCCGTGGTCAAACCGTGATATTGTTTAAACCGCGTGGTCAAACTGTGTATTGTTCACGCGTACTGTTGGCGTGTATTGTTGACTGATGACGTGGCGCAATCCTGAGCGTCCAAACTATTTTTAATCTGATGGTCATGATTTACTTGATATATCTATAAAAAAAGGACCTCTCCCCCTAATTTGGCACCTCTGAATCCATTTTTGGACTCCATTTTATGTAATTCCTTCTCCATCTTGTATTTTCTACATATTTTAATAAATTTTCAATTTGCCCCTAGTTCAATTATGAGTGGCTAATTTTCTTTCAAGCTTGGGTTGAAGGTGAAGTCTCAAAATGTGTCATGGGCTTTATTTGGTAAATTTATTTTCTCTTCCTCTCTAGTTTTTGTGGATGTTTTGACTTTTTGTTGACAAATAATAATAATCTTGTCTAGTACCACTCTGGTTTCACCGGCTCCCTAGTATAATGTTATTATTATTTGGCACGATAAGCCCTTAGCACCATATTTATTAGAGTGTGGTTAATGAGGTGTGGATTCCCCCTCGTGATTTAATTGGTATTAATAAGGAATATTTAGCCCATGATGCATGTTGATACGGATCCAGAGACTCAAGTACGTCAATTTAATAGATTTACACTTTTATTTCTTCTCGCCATTTCAATTCCAATTTTTAAGATAATTTGAATCACTTCCACCATAAATCCAACCACCTCATACAAAATTAATTCTACATATAATTAAAATCTACCTCCTCGTGGGATCGACACTCGTCACCTTTGATCTATATTACAATAGATTTGTGCGCTTGCGAGTTCAATAAAATTTGCACAACAAGTTTTTGGCACCGTTGCCAGGGAGCTAAGTAATTTTAATTCATAGAATTAATTTTTGTGAATATTTCCATTTAATTGTTTTCTTATATATTTTTTTTAAAAAAAGTGAACCTACATTTAGAGGTTAGTATTTCTTTTCTTTTTCTCTTCTTTAAAATTCTATAATTTAAATTTCAAGTTATTTTTTTATTTCTTCTTTGTGATTTTTGTTTATCTTACTAATTTTTTTTAGTTTATTTATTTCACGTATTCATAAAAGAATGCATCTTTAACAGAAAACGTTAGTTCTATCATCAAACATAAAATTCCTCTGAAATGAAAAGACCCAAGCCCCCTCACTATCTTATGTAGCATAGGGAACCACAAATTAAGAATGTTTTGTTGAATTTATGAGCTAGTGTAAATTTGTTACCTTATTTAGTGTTTGTGAAACTTGGACTTGGAGAATTACACCCAACTCCAGTGGTGTTATAACTTGCAGATCGGTCCACGAAAATACCTCGTGGTATTATGGAGGACTTGCTTATCCAGGTTGAAAAATTTTATTTTCCTGTTGATTTCATTGTAATTGACACTCAACCAATACAGGATTCAAGGAAGCACATCCCTATTATTCTAGGCCAACCTTTCTTAGCAACTGTGGATGCTCACATTCAATGCAGGACTGGAAATATGCAATTGTCCTTCGGCAACATGACTATGGAGCTGAACATTTTCAACATTGCCAAACAACCTCACAATGCAGATGATGGAATTATTGATGTGGATTTAATTGAAGCATTAGTTGATGACACTTTTGTTTCAAACCTTAGTGATGATCCTCTACTTGACTCAGCACCATCCATGGACATTAATAAATGGAAGTCAAGAGTTGAACAACTAGCACCATCAGAAAAGAAACTCATCCCATCATCTGAATCACCACTGAAACTCGAGCTCAAAACATTGCCCAACACATTGGAATATGCATTTTGGGGGGAAGAAAGTTCTCTGCCGGTAATCATCTCATCATCCCTCAACGACAAACAAAAAGGTAAGTTGTTGGATGTTTTAAAAGAGCACAAAGGAGCATTAGGATGGACCATATCAAACATAAAAGGTATTAACCTAGTAGATTGTATGTATTACATTCACCTTGATGAAAATGCTAAACCTACTAGGGAAATGCAACGTCGGTTAAATCCTAATATGAAAGAAGTGGTTAGAACGGAAGTCCTTAAGCTATTAGAAGCATATATCATTTACCCCATTTCTGATAGTTCATGGGTCAGTCTTGTGCAAGTTGTCCCCAAAAAGTCAGGAGTCACTGTAATTACGAATGCCGATAATGAATTGATACCCACTAGAGTGACTACAGGATGGCGTGTATGCATTGATTATAGAAAGTTGAATTCTGTCACACATAAAGACCATTTTCCTTTACCATTTATCGATCAAATGCTTAATAGATTAGCAGGCCATGAATTTTATTGCTTTCAAGATGGCTACTCAGGATATAATCAGTTTCCCAGAGCACCAAAAGATCAAGAGAAAACCATTTTCACTTGCCCTTTTGGCACTTTTGCATATAGGAGGATGCCATTTGGATTATGTAATGCACCTGCTACATTTCAACGATGCATGTTGAGCATTTTTTCTTATATTGTTGAACGATTCCTTGAAGTCTTTATGGATGACTTTTCTGTCTTTGGTGATTCATTTGATCAATGTTTACATCATCTAACACTAGTTCTGCAAAGATGTATCGAAAAGAACTTGGTCTTAAATTGGGAGAAGTGTCATTTTATAGTAAAACAAGGTATTGTTCTCGGTCACGTCATTTCGAGCAAAGGTATTGAGGTTGACAAAGGTGGATCTCATTTCTAATCTTCCTCCACCTAAAATAGTCAAAGAAGTAAGATCTTTCATTGGGCATCCTAGTTTTTATAGACGTTTCATTAAAGATTTTAGCAAAGTTTTTAGACCCTTATGCAATCTACTTGCTAAGGATGTACCTTTTGTCTTTGATGATTCATGTCTTGTGGCATTTGAAAAATTAAAACAGTTGTTGACATCATCACCCATCATTCAGCCCCCAAACTGGAGCTTACCATTTGAACTCATGTGTGATGCATCTGATTATGCAGTAGGAGTAGTATTAGGACAAAGAGTTGATCGGATTCCCTATGTTATTTACTATGCTAGTATGACATTGAATGATGCACAGTTAAACTATTCAACTACTGAAAAAGAAATGCTAGCAGTAGTGTTTGCATTAGAGAAATTACGATCTTATCTCAATGGTTGTAAAATAATTATATTCACAGATCATGTTGCTCTTAAATATCTTCTCACAAAGAAAGATGCAAAAGCTAGACTAATTCGTTGGGTGTTACTTTTGCAGGAATTTGACTTGGAATTCAAAGATAAGAAAGGCACAGAAAAATATTGTTGCGGACCATCTCTCTCGTCTCCATTTTGACACAATTACCAAGCCATTAACATTGAATGAGTCATTTCCAAATGAACAATTAATAAGTGTGGAAATATTACCTTGGTATGCTGATATCGTTAATTATCTTGTTACAGGTCAACTTCTAGAGCATTGGACCAAGCAAGAAAAACCTAAATTCTTTGCAGAAATAAAGAATTTCTGTTGGGATGACCCGTATTTGTTCAAGTATTGTGCAGATCAAATTGTCAGACGATGTGTCCCAGAAAGTGAAATTCACAATATCCTTTTATTCTGCCATGAACAAGCTTGTGGAGGCCATTTCAGTGCTAAGAAAACAACTACAAAAGTTTTACAATGTGGTTTCTATTGGCCAACTATATTTTGAGACGCTTACACTTTCTGTTCTTCATGTGATAGGTGTCAACGAATGGGGAACATTACGCAAAGGAATATGATGCCACTAATTCCAATTTTAGTGGTTGAGATTTTTGACGTATGGGGTATCGACTTCATGGGACCCTTTCCCCCTTCTTTTGGCCATTAATTTATATTGGTTGCTGTTGACTACGTATCAAAATGGGTAGAAGCAATTCCATGCAGAACCAATGATCACAAGGTGGTGATAGGGTTTTTGAAAAGCAACATTGTTTCGCGCTTTGGATTCCCTCGAGCAATAATCAGTGATGGTGGTGCCCACTTTTGTAATAAAGCATTCAAAGCTCTTTTGACAAAGTATTCAATCACTCACAAAGTGGCAACCCCATATCATCCGCAAACCAGTGGCCAAGTTGAGATCTCCAATCGAGAAATAAAACACATATTAAAAAAGACGGTGAGGCCGGACAGAAAAGATTGGTCATTAAGACTAGATGATGCATTATGGGCATATAGAACGGCTTTCAAGACTCCAATTGGGATGTCACCCTACAGGCTAGTGTATGGAAAAACTTGTCACCTACCTATAGAACTCGAGCATCGTGCATATTGGGCCATCAAGAAATTCAACTTTGACATGCAGCAAGCTAGCTTAGAAAGAAGATTACAACTAGCAGAACTTGAAGAAATTCGTAATGACGCATACGAAAATGCCAAGATTTACAAGCAATGAATGAAAGTCTTCCATGACAAGCAAATTATGAGAAAATCTTTCACTCCAGGTCAGAAAGTGCTTTTATTCAATTCTCGCTTGCACCTATTTCCTGGTAAGTTACGATCTCGTTGGTCTGGCCCATTTATTGTTCATACTGTTTTTCCACATGGGGCAATTGAAATTAAGGACCCAAAGAACGGTGTCACGTTTAAAGTTAATGGTCAAAGATTAAAGCCATATCTAGAGTACCAACCACATGGAGAAGACACCGAAATAAATTTGAGTGACCCACCATATTTGAATTGATTTTTTTTTCTTTTCGATGGTTTGATTTTTCATTCTTTCTTTTTATTATTCTTTTGCTAATTGAAATTATTTTTGTATAAGTGTGTTTATCATTAAGTTTTCTCTTATCATTGTTAATCATGAGTACCATACTTAGACCGTTCCTCCTGAACATTTTTAAACCACTTTAACATGTCAAAACTCATCTCAAAAGGCAGATTCAATTTTGTAAAACACATCGCATTTGGGCTCTATTACCACCAGAGTTAGTAGCCTATGTTGAAGGTTTAGAACTCCAACTCAGAGATATTGAGAGAAGTGTTTACGACATCCAGTTGGAGCTTGAGGTAAATTCAATAAGAGGACAATTTTGATTTTCTTTGTGTGTTTTAATTTGTTTTTCTGTTTGTGTGCTTTAGTTTGTTACCCTAGTGAAGTGGCGGATAACGGTACTCTGTGACAATCAAGTCGGTTACTTCAGTTTTCCCATAATAACTAATATTCTGAGGTGAAGGTATGGAAAGAAACGAGATTCTAGCAAAGCTTCACAAGCGATTCCCTTCACTTCCTCAGAATGCCCTCCTTACAATCTATAAATCTCGGTCCGAACGCAAGCGATTGCTCATGAGGAATAACATACCTGCTGAAATCCGTTGGTTAATCGAGGCGAAAGTACGATTGGCAGGTGAGTTACCTCTAAAATTTATTGCATACATGCCTGGTTGTGGGAAAGGAAATTATGCAAGAAAACGACGAGCTCTAAGAATTTATGTTGCTTGTCATAAGTGTGCCAGAATGAGTTGCAATAAAAACCCATGTTCTTTAGGAATGATGTCTGATAACAAGGAAGATAAGATTCAATTCATTAGGGATGGCTTGAATAAGGAGTCATTGGATGATATCCTTCCGTCTCTTGAAACGCATCCCAGTGGATATGTACAAGGAGCGATTCTCCAGTTATGGCCATTATTTCAGAAAGAGCATGCACGATATAGTCTCGGGAATCTGACTATAAACGACCTTGTTTGCCAGTTTATAAGAAAACTGGATGGGAAGCCCATCCTCGACCCATAGAGGGCGTTCAAGCCGTTTCTAGACGTAAAACTAGAGGAAGATATTAACCACTCATAATTGAATTAGGGGAAAAATGGGAATTTATTAAAATACGTAGAAAATACAAGATGGAGAAGGAATTATAGAAAATGGATCCCAAAAATGGATTCAAAAATATCAAATTAGGGGGGAAAGGCCCTCTTTTTATAGATATATAGAGTAAATCATGGCCATCGGATTAAAAACAGTTTGGACGCTCAGGATTGAGCTACGTCATTAGTCAATAGTATGCGTGAATAGTACGCAGTTTGACCACGCGGATGAACAGTAACACGGTTTGACTCAGGTGAACAGTGACACGGTTTGGTTGAAAATAATCCTGTGTGTTGCATGTACCGTACGTGAGATTTTTGGTCTACTGATATGCTGCCACGTCATCGATCAACAGTGCATAAGAATTTTAGTCCAACAGGATCTTGACACCTCATCAGTCAATGCTACGTTATTGATCAATGCCACGTCATCGATCTGTCTATGTTAACAGTGTCATGAACAGTAACGTAGACAATACTGTACATGTGAATAGTACCGTACATGTGAACAATACCATTTTTCCTTTTATGCTCTTCCTAAGGTTTTCGACCGTCCTGAGTTCAAAAGTTATGTCTGTTTTGCCGTTTGATCTCTCGTTTATTGTGAAATGACTATGATCCCCTAAAATATATAAAATACTTAATTAAAATAAAACACACATAATTAAATTACAAGAAGCTTAAACACGTAAAAAGTAAGGGTTGTTAGTAAGACTTGAAATGTAAACTGACGATTTTCTCCTTTATAAATATGCATTTTCTAACACTCAACACACCCCCCAACCAGCTTATTGTTAGTCCCTAGCAAATAAAGCGAAAACAAAATTCAAATCCAAAATGATATTTTTTTTAAGAAACACTTGTATTTATTCAATCAGATTAATGATATCAATCAAATAAAAGTATAAGTATTATCTCCAATCTAAGGGAATATCACACCCACATCAACCATCCACATGAATAAGCCTAGTAGACTGTCATTGCTACTTTCAAGAATGGCATGTCAAACCCCAAAATCTCATTGGAAATAGTGACACTCTCATAAAGAAATTAAACCCAATAAAAATAGTCACTCCAATGAATGCTAATTGAGAGAAAATAATAAAAAAATGATATTACATGCTCCCACCAAGATGAAAGAAATATGCCCTCAGCTTAGAAATAATACGATCTCAAGTCAAATAAAAATGCTAGTCAACCAAACATAGCGTAACATCACTTCAGACTAAAGATAATACAAATACTAAAATTTGAAATTCATCATGTCTGTTAAAACAAATCACAAATTTTTTTTTAAACAACAGCCTACCCCCCAACCTACATGCAGAAATGTGAAAATGATGCAGAAAAACTAATTAGAAAATGATAGAAAACGAAATTTTTTTTTTAACTTAAGAAGATGCGTTTTTAGAGGCATGACACTCCATATTCAGCCATCTTCGACTAAAAAAAAAATTATAAAAATGTATATTTATAAAGGAGAAATTAATAAGAAGAAGAAAAATGAACGTCAAAACATAATAAAGAAAAAGAAAATATCTGATTTTTTTTAATTTTTTTTGTTTTTTTTCAAACGATGAAGATGCGTTTCTAGAGTCACTACACTCCATATGTAGCCATCTTCAACACAAAAAGTTAGCAATAGTTAGTTTCTACAACAAAAAATTAGTAAAAACTTAACCAAGATTCCAAAATTGTCAACTATTCCCTCCCCCCAACCAGAACGAAACATTGTACTCAATGTTTTAAAGAAAAGAAGTAGAGGTTAGAAGACATCACATGGGTGGTGCAATACAGAAGAAAATATTTACAGGCAGAGAGTTAAATCTAATTTGTACTTCTTACTGCGGCTACTGTTACCGTCATCATTTGGACGCTCCAACACAAAGCTCCAGGGGTCTGGCTCCGGTTTATAAGCTTGTAACATATCAAGTAGCTCATTAGCAGTGGGAGCACAAATAAAAAGCTTTTTTGCATTGGAAGGAACGAAATAATTTTTTATTGCATGGTTAAGAAATGCGATAAAGCCATCATAAAAATTATTGACATTTAACAAACCAATGAGTTTCTGGTGAATGTGCAGATAGGCCCAAGATGCTAGTGTGATAAGTGCCTCTAGTGTTGCAAGATCTCCTGGAAGGAAAATAAAAGCATCAGCATGATTAAGCATTTCAGTTATTCATTCTTGCATACCTGAGACGACTAACTCTTCTCCAGTCGGTGAGTTAGACAAACTGCCCAAAGGTTTTAGGACTCTTGGGATGATGCCTAACACTTGGTTTCCTCTGATAAAAGCAACTTCTGAGACCAATTTTGATAACCCTCAGTTACCTCCTCCATACACCAAGTGTAATTTTCTCTCTGCTATGCTTCCACCAAGATCTATGGCTGCATCAACGAACTCTTTATGTTTGCCATAGGTAAATCCAGAAAGCACACAGATGTTCTTGAATTGTCTATTGGGAGTAGCTGCCATTGGAATATTTCTTAAACATAATTTGTGAGTGCTTAACAAAAAGTTATATTTAAGAATCTTGGTGAGAGTGGATCACAACTGTGTATGAGGTGGCATGTCAGTGTCAAATAACGCGTAAAGCATATGGCTCGATAGTAAAAAAGAAAACAGTAAAAAGGAAAAAACAATGCAAACAATAAAACAATAGTGAAATGAAATAAAATAACAGTAAAGTAAAAGGATATTTACAGGTAGTTGCGACTGTGACTCACATTTTTCTCTGGTTTTACGTTCAGAAACGGCTTGAACACCCTCTATAGGTCGAGAATGGGTTTCCCATCCAATTTTCTTATAAACTGGCAAACAGGGTCATTTATAGTCAGATTCCCGAGACTATATCGTGCATGCTCTTTCTGGAGTAATGGTCATAACTGGAGAATCGCTCCTTGCACATATCCACTGGGATGCGTTTCAAGAGACGGAAGGATATCATCCAATGACTCCTTATTCAAGTCATCCCTAATGAATTGAATCTTATCTTCCCTATTATCAGACACCATTCCTAAAGAACATGGGTTTTTATCGCAACTCATTCTGGTACACTTATAACAAGCAACAGAAATTCTTCGAACTCGTCGTTTTCTTACATAATTTCCTTTACCACAACCAGACATGTATGCAATAAATTTTAGAGGTAACTCACCTGCCAATCGTACTTTCGCCTCGAACAACCAACGGATGTCAGCAGGTATGTTATTCCTCATGAGCAATCGTATGCGTTCGGACCGAGCTTTATAGATTGTAAGGAGGGCATTCTGAGGGAGTGAAGGGAATTGCTTATGAAGCTTCGCTAGAATCTCGTTTTTGTCCATACCTTCGCCTCAGAATATCAGTTATTATGGGAAAACTGAAGTAACCAACTTGATTGGCACGGAGTACCATTATCTGCCACTTTACCAGGGTAGCAAACTAAAGCACAAAAATAAAAAAACAAATTAAAACACACAAAGAAAATTAATATCTCTGAGTTGGCTTTCCAAACCCTCAACATAGGCTACTAACTCTGGTGGTTGCAGAGCCCCAATGCGATATGTTTTACAAAATTGAATCTGTCTTTTGAGATGAGTTTTGACACGTTGAAGTAGTTTAAGAATGTTCAGGCGGAACGGTCTAACTATGGTACTCATGATTAACAATGATAAGAGAAAACTTAATGATAAAACAAACACATCTATGGAAAAATAATTTCAATAAGCAAAAGAATAACAAAAAGAAAGAAAGAAAGAAAAATTAAACCACCGAAAAGAAAAAAAATCAATTCAAATCTGGTGGGTCACTCAAATTTATTTCGGTGTCTTCTCCATGTGGTTGGTACTCTAGATATGGCTTTAATCTTTGACCATTAACTTTAAATGTGACACCATTCTTTGGGTCCTTAATTTCAATTGTCCCATGTGGATAAATAGTATGTACAATAAAGGGACCAGACTATCGAGATCGTAACTTACCTAGGAATAGGTGCAAGCGAGAATTGAATACTTTGTCAAAAGAGCTTTGAATGCTTTGTTACAAAAGTGGGCACCACCATCACTAATTATCGCTCGAGGGAATCCAAAGCCTGAAGTAATATTGGTTTTCAAAAATCCTATCACCGCCTTGTGATCATTGGTTCTACATGGAGTGTCTTCTACCCATTTTGATACATAGTCAACAGCAACCAATATGAATTGATGGCCAAAAGAAGGGGGAAAGGGTCTCATGAAGTCGATACCCCATACGTCAAAAATCTCAACCACTAAAATTGTATTTAGTGGCATCATGTTCCTTCGTGTAATGCTCCCTATTTGTTGACACCTATCACATGAAGAATAGAAAGTGTAAGTGTCTCGAAATATAGTTGGCCAATAGAAACCCCATTGTAAAACTTTTGTAGTTGTTTTCTTAGCACTGAAATGGCCTCCACAAGCTTGTTCATGGCAGAATGAAAGGATATTGTGAATTTCACTTTCTGGGACACATCGTCTGACAATTTGATCTGCACAATACTAGATTAAATAAGGGTCATCCTAAAAGAAATTCTTTATTTCTACAAAGAATTTAGCCTTGTCTTGCTTGATCCAATGCTCTAGAAGTTGACATGTAACAAGATAATTAACGATATCAGCATACCAAGGTAATACTTCCACACTCATTAATTATTCATCTGGAAATGATTCATTCAATGTTAATGGCTCTGTAATTGTGTTAAAATAGAGACGAGAGAGATGGTCTGCCACAACATTTTCTGTGCCTTTCTTATCTTTGAATTCCAAGTCAAATTCCTGCAAAAGTAACACCCAAAGAATTAATCTAGCTTTTGCATCTTTCTTTGTGAGAAGATATTTAAGAGCAACATGATCTGTGAACACTATTATTTTACAACCAATGAGATAAGATCGAAATTTTTCCAATGCAACACACTGCTGCTAGCATTTCTTTTTCAGTTGTTGAATAATTCAACTGTGCATCATTCAATGTCATACTAGCATAGTAAATAACATGGGGAATCTGATCAACTCTTTGTCCTAATACCGCTCCTACTGTATAATCAGATGCATCACACATGAGCTCAAATAGTAAGCTCCAGTTTGGGGGCTGAATGATGGGTGATGATGTCAACAATCGCTTTATTTTTTCAAAATCCACAAGACATGAATCATTAAAGATAAAAGGTACATCCTTAGCAAGTAAATTGCATAAGGGTCTAGAAACTTTGCTAAAATCTTTAATGAAACGTCTATAAAAACCAGCATGCCCAAGGAAAGATCTTACTTCTCTGACTGTTTTGGGTGGAGGAAGATTAGAAATGAGATCCACCTTGACTTTGTCAACCTCAATACTTTTGCTCGAAATGATGTGACCGAGAACAATACCTTGTTCTACCATAAAATGACACTTCTCTCAATTTAAGACTAAGTTCTTCTCGATACATCTCTGCAGAACTAGTGATAGATAATGTAAACATTGATCAAACGAGTCACCAAAGACAGAAAAATCATCCATAAAGACCTCAAGGAATCATTCAACCGTATCAGAAAAAATGCTCAACATGCATCGTTGAAATATAGCAGGTGCATTACATAATCCAAATGGCATCCTCTTATATGCAAAAGTGCCAAATGGGCAAGTGAAAGTGGTATTCTCTTGATCTTTTGGTGCTATGGAAATCTGATTATATCCTGAGTAGCCATCTAGAAAGCAATAAGATTCATGGCCTACTAATCTATCAAGCATTTGATCGATAAATGGTAAAGGAAAATGGTATTTACGTGTGACAGAATTCAACTTTCTATAATCAATGCATACACGCCATCTTGTAGTCAGTCTAGTGGGTATCAATTCTTTATCAGCATTTATAACTACAGTGACTCCTGACTTTTTGGGGACAACTTGCACAAGACTAACCCATGAACTATCAGAAATGGGGTAAATGATACCTGCATCTAATAGCTTAAGGACTTCTGTTCTAACAACTTCTTTCATATTAGGATTTAACCGACGTTGCATTTCCCTAGTAGATTTAGCATTTTCATCAAGGTGAATGTAATGCATGCAGTCTACTGGATTTATACCTTTTATGTCTGCTATGGTCCATCATAATGGTCCTTTGTACTCTTTTAAAACATCCAACAACTTACCTTTTTGTTTTTCATTGAGGGATGATGAGATGATTACCGGTAAAGTACTTTCTTCCCCTAAAAATGCATATTCTAGAGTGTTGGGCAATGGTTTGAGCTCGAGTTTCGGTGGTGATTCTGATGATGGAATGAGTTTCTTCTCTGAGGGTGCTAGTTGTTCAATTCTTGACTTCCATTTATTAGTGTCCATGGATGATGCTGAGTCAAGTAGGGCGTTGACCTCATCAACCGATCTGGCAATATCAAAATCCAAACCAAAGTGAGTTAAACATGTTTGTAAAGGATCATCACTAAGGTTTGAAACAAATGTGTCATCAATTAATGCTTCAATTAAATCCACATCAACAATTCCATCATCTGTATTGTGAGGTTGCTTGGCAATGTTGAAGATGTTCAGCTCCATAGTCATGTTGCCGAAGGACAACTGTATATTTCCAGTCCTGCATTGAATGTGAGCATCCACAGTTGCCAAGAAAGGTCGGCCTAGAATAATGGGGATGTGCTTCCTTGAATTTTGTATTGGTTGAGTGTCAATTACAATGAAGTCAACAGGAAAATAAAACTTGTCTACCTGGATAAGCACGTCCTCCACAATACCACGAGGTATTTTCGTGGACCGATCTGCAAGCTGTAACACCACTGGAGTTGGGTGTAATTCTCCAAGTCCAAGTTTCACGAAAACTGAGTAAGGCAACAAATTTACACTAGCTCCTAAATCCAACAAAGCATTCTCAATTGTGTGGTTCCCTATGCTACATGAGATAGTGGGGGAACCTGGATCTTTGCATTTTAGAGGAATTTTATGTTGGAGTATAGAACTAACGTTTTTTTGTTAAAAATGCCTTCTTTTGAACATGCATATTTCTCTTTTTAGTACATAGGTCTTTAAGAAACTTGGCATAAGATGGAACTTGTTTAATAACATCAAGCAATGGGATGTTAACACTTACCTGTTTGAAGATTTCGAGAATCTCACCTGTGGATTTTCCCTTCTTTCCTTTAGCTAACCTCTGAGGGAATGGAGCTTTGGGAATATATTCTCGTGGGTTAGTTTCTTCTTTCTCCTCCGGTGATGAGTCCTCAACATTCACAGGTACAATTTGATTTTCTTTTGTCACCGGCATCTCCACTTTGTTGTCGACTTCTTTTCCTTTTCGCAAGGTCATGACGGCTTTGACCTCTCCATGCTGCTGTAGTGAACTGGTACTTGCTTCATGCACTCCCTTAGGATTAGGCACTGGTTGACTTGGAAATTTACCTTTCTCAACAGTCGTTGCCAAGGTCTGAACTGAAGAAGCAAGTTGTCCCACCATCTTTTCCAGGCTTGAAAGTGATTGGGCTTGCGAGTTGAAGCCTGCTTTCAACTCATTTCGTAGTCCATCAATGGTGCGGTTTTGTTGCTCAATCGTGGAGTGAGTAACATTCATGAAATTCTGGAATGCATCCTCCCATGGTCTAGGTTGAGAGTGGTTCTGATTGTATGGTCTGAATGGGGGCTGAGAGGCTTGAAGATTTTGAGGAATTGGTGGAGCTGGAGCTGCTGGTCCATTCTGTTAGAATCCTTGAGACCATGAAAAATTGGGGTGGTCTCTCCATCCAGGGTTATATGTGTTGGAGTATGGGTTGTAATTTGATGGCTTTCTCATTACACCTATGGCATTGACTTTATTTTGAGATAAAGCACAACTGCTTAACATAATAAACCATAAGCCGTGCTTTTCTCTGGACATGGATGATGAAGAGACCAAGACATAGAGATACAATGGAATAGGTTCTATAGATCCAACAATTCTTGTTATTTGGATAGTTGTGATATACTGCTAGGTGTCACTCATGACTTGTAGAAACCTTAAGATCAATATTGGTAAAGCGTATTACCAATGCATCTTAAAGTCATTAGAAATGTTCTAATTGATGACTAAAGAGTTTAGCATCATTTAATGAATAAAAAGTTATCATTAAAATAGTTCTACTACCTTATAACTAAGAACCTAAAAGGTCACACACAATATAGAAATGAAAAAGGAGTTACTAGAAAATGAGAAGTTAAATTTCCTATTTTTAGGAAAATTAATATTTATATTATAATTCATTGAGAATGAATATAAATATAAATATAAATATATCTTAAATATGTCGAGCACGTAAAATGATCATTTTGGACATGTTCGGGTTCATATATGATTATGGACTTCTGGACCAATTTTGGGTTTAGAATTATGGGCTTTTATTGGATCCAATATGGATTAAGAGAAAGCATTAGAACATGTCACAAGAGAAGCCTATATTTAACCATTTGATTTGATCAAAATGGGGTTAATTAATTAATTCCGAAAATTAATTAATTTAGCTATTTATTTATTTGATTAAATAATTTATTGAAGTGATAAGATCACTTTCAATAAATAATGGCTAAGTGGGTGGGTCTAGCACATGATAATGTTTGGTGCCATTATTAGAGATAATGGTGGCTTTATTTGGTGGAGGGAATCATCATGAGCTAGCACTCATGTTTCTTCATTATCTCTCTCATTTCTAAACGAAATTTCGAGATTCCAAATCCTATGAACTCCTAGAACATTTCTAAGTGTGGACTGATTAGAGGCATCACAATTGGGGTGCTTAAAGGATCTCAGATCGTGGCAAAACAGAAGCTGTTCGTGCAGAGCTGTATTTCTGGACAGTGTTCGTAGCTTGCTGTTTTTAGTCGTTTTCTCCTACTTCACGAAGTTTGTTTTGAAACTGCAAGTGAGGTAACTAAACTTCAATCTTTCCTCTTGATTTTCGTTTTTGAATAAAGTCGATCCGAGGTTTCTAGAGCTTCCGCCATCTGTTTTAATTTTACTGCACAAACGTTGCGTTATTAGGAACCTCATGGACAAATGTTGTCCTTCAAGTGGTATCAGAGCCATCTTCATTCAATTTCGAATTTTGAAGCATGATTTATGTTATTTCCATTTATAATAGCATGAAGGATGATCATGGAAAGACCTAGATGTTTTATGATATATTTATGTCATGTGATGATTGAATATATGGGTGATTGAATGAGCTATTGATCTATTTGTTGATTTGGCCGATTTCTAAAGGCTTAAATGGTTGTAATATTTTTAAATAGGGACTTGCATGTCCCTCCTTCTATTAAGATCTGAGTGTATACTGTTGAGTGTTAGAAAGTGCATATTTATAAAGGAGAAAATCGTTATTTTACATATCAAGTATTACTAACAACCCTTACTTTTATGTGTTTAAGTTCCTTGTAATTTAATTATGTGTGTTTTATTTTAATTAAGTATTTTATGTATTTTAGGGGCATTATAGTCATTTCACAATAAATGAGAGATCAAATGGCAAAACGGACATCATTTTTGAACTCAGGACGGTTGAAAACCTTAGGAGGAGCATAAAAGGAAAAATGACATTGTTCACATATACGGTACTATTCACATGTACGGGTACTGTCTACGTTACTGTTCACGTACTGTTCACATGTACGGATCGATGACGTGGCATTGACTGATGACGTAGCATTGACTGATGACGTGTCAAGATCCTGTTGGACTAAAATTCTCATATACTGTTTATGGTGACGTGGCAGCATATTAGTGGATCACAAAATGTACGTACGGTACATGCAACACATGGGATTATTATTGTGCAAACCGTGTTACTGTTCAAACCGTGTGTAAACCGTGTTACTGTGCAAACCGCGTACTGTTGACTTTACTGTTGACTGATGACGTGGCGCAATCCTGAGCGTCCAAACTGTTTTTAATCCGATG
Organism: Citrus australasica; assembly: GCA_029618585.1. NCBI lineage: Eukaryota > Viridiplantae > Streptophyta > Magnoliopsida > Sapindales > Rutaceae > Citrus > Citrus australasica. Next base: position 8,312,256 of record JARCIV010000006.1, read on the forward strand.
GCCATGATTTACTCGATGTAACTATAAAAAGGGGGCTTCCCCCCCCTATTTTGGCACATCTGAATCCATTTTTGGGATCTATTTTCTGTAATTCTCTCTCTATCTTGTATTTTCTACGTATTTTAATAAATTTCCATTTTGCCCCTAGTTCAACTATGAGTGGCTAATTTTCTTTCAAGCTTGGGTTGAAGGTGAAGTCTCAACATGTGTCATGGGCTTGATTTGGTAAATTTACTTTCTCTTCCCCTCTAGTTTTTGTGGATGTTTTGACTTCTCGTTGACAGATAATAATAATCTTATCTAGTACTGCCTTGGTTTCACCGGCTCCCTAGTATAAGGTTATTATTATTTGGCACGATAAGCCCTTAGCACCATATTTATTAGAGCGTGGTTCATGAGGTGTTGATTCCCCTCTCATGATTTAATTGGTATTAATAAGGAATATTTAGCCCATGATGCATGTTGATACGGATCCAGATACCAAAGTACGTCATTTCAATATAATTTTCTTCAATTTATTCTTGCCATTACAATTCCAATTTCAGAATTTATTCTCGCCAATTTAATTTAAGTTTTAGCATATTTCAAATTATTTCCACCATAAATCCAACCACCCATTTACAGAATTAATTCTATATATAATTAAAATTCACCTCCTCGTGGGATCGACACTCGTCACCATTAATCTTTACTACAACAGATTCGTGCGCTTGCGAGTTCAATAAAATTTGCACAACAAGTTTTTGGCGCCGTTGCCGGGGAGGTAAGTAATTTCAATTCATGGAATTAATTTTTGTGAATATTTCCATTTAATTGTTTTCTTGTAAATTTTTTATAAAAAAAAAGAAAAAAAAAAGTGAATCTACATTTAAAAGTTAGTATTTCTTTTCTTTTTCTCTTCTTTAAAATTCTGTAATTTAATTTTCAATTTATTTTCTTTGTAATTTTTTTTTAGTTAATTTATTTCACGTATTTCTTTGTGTATTTTTATAGTAAGGTTATAATAGCGCCATAAGGTTAGTATCGTAATTTCTCCCTCTTCTTTATTTTTATTTGTTTTGTTCCCGTCTTTATTTTTATTTTATTTTATGTTGCATGCATGGTCGTAGGTTATTATTACCTAATCTTGAACCTATAGACCTTGAACTTGAGAAAACACTTCGCACACACAAAAACTTTAAAAATAAAATGGATTTACAAGCACCACAGGAGAGGCCATTTAAGGACTATTTTAGTCCTTTAGCTAATTTGAGCACATCTTGCATAAGGTATCCAAATGTAGCTGCTAGGAGTTTTGAACTAAAACCTAGTGTGCTAAATTGTCTCCCCACGTTCTATGGCTTAGAAAATGAGGACCCATATAATCATCTGAATGATTTTCATGCTATTTGCCAAACTTTTAAATATGAAAATTTTTCAGACGATGATGTTAAACTTAGACTATTCCCATTTTCTTTAAAAGATAGAGCTCGTTCATGGCTTAATACATTACCTGCTAATAGCATTACATCATGGGAACAAATGGTTACAAAATTTTTGAATAAATATTTCCCAGTGCATAAAACCAATGCTATTCGCAGGGAAATCTCGGAGTTTACCCAGAGAGATGACGAGCAGTTTTTCGAAACATGGGAGCGATTCAATGGGCTACTCTTGAAGTGTCCACATCATGGATACGAGAAATGGCACCAATGCCAATACTTTTTGGAGGGATTACTGCCGAATGTGCAAGAATGACTAATGGCAACAAGTGGAGGAGAGCTAATGTCAAAAAGTGCATCAGAGATTTGGGAATTCTTCCAGCGACAAGCGGATAATTCCCAACAACGGAGTCGATCACTCAGGAATACTAGAAGGGTTAAGGGAGTAAATGAGGTTCACATTGGTGAGTCAAGTTCAGGAATCAAATAAGTCAAGGAGATGGTTGAAGGTCTCGCTAGACAAATAGCATCGTTATCGACTGCTAAATCAACAGAGCCACATGACCATGACCATGACTCATACTCAGATCAAGCTAATGCCATATGAGTAATGAGAAAACCATCGAATTACAACCCATACTCCAACATATATAACCCTGGATGGAGAGACCACCCCAATTTTTCATGGTCTCAAGGATTCCAACAGAATGGACTAGCAGCTCTAGCTCCAGCTCCACCAATACAACCAATTCCTCAAGCCTCTCAGCCCCCATTCAGACCATTCAATCAGAACCAGAACTACTCTCAACCCAGACCATGGGAAGATTCATTCCAAAATCTCAAAATGTTACTCACTCCACCGTTGAGCAACAGAACCGCACCATTGATGGACTACGAAATGAATTGAGAGCGGGCTTCAACTCACAAGCCCAATCAGTTTCAAGCCTAGAAAAGATGGTGGGACAACTTGCTTCTTCAGTTCAGACCTTGGCAATGACTGTTGAGAAAGGCAAGTTTCCAAGTCAACCAGTGCCTAACCCTAAAGGAGTGCATGAAGCAAGTACCAGTTCACCACAACAGCATGGAGAGGTGAAAGCCGTCATGACCTTGTGAAAAGGAAAAGAAGTCGACAACAAAGTGGAGATGCCGGTGACAAAAGAAAATCAAATTGTACTTGTGAATGTTGAGGACTCATCACCGTGAAATACTAACTAGGCAACCCAAGAGGGGGGTGAATTGGGTTTTTATAAAATAATAGACTAAAAATGAATTATCATGCAAATTCAAAAACGAAATTAAAGCAATAATAAATAAATTTGATCACAAATTAAAAGGATAGGGAAAGAGAGAATCAAACACAATGATGTTTACGTGGTTCGGCCAACCTCGCCTACGTCCACGCCTCCAAGCTTTCCGGGCTTGAGGTTTCACTAAGCAAGTCTCCAAGACTTCAATTGCTTACACTTGACTTCCAAGGTGTCAATAACCTTTATAACAAGAGATTATCCCCAATCTCTTAACCCAAGTGTATCCCAACACTCACAATCCCCCAAAATGAAAGATTACAATTATTTTTCTCTCACACTATATTTAAGATTACAAATCAAAGCTCAAAGTGTGAATAGATGAAGTGAAACTATGTTTCTAGCTCTTGTGAAGATTGCAAACTCGAGTATAAGCTCAATGGTTGTGTTGTGATCAGCCTTCTTTGAATTTGAATGAGCTTATTTATAAGTAGAGCTGAAAAACTAGCCGTTATGCACTGTCGGGCAGAAAATGGTTCACCGTTTATTGGTTAACGGTTAACCGTTTGCGCTAGTCAATGTTACCGTTGGGCCATTTTTCAAATAAACGGTTTGCCGTTAAAATTACCCTTTCGCCGTTAACGTTCAGAGACCTGCAAAATGAATACCGGCTATCCGTTTCAAGTAAACGGTTAAAGCTTTGCATGAGATGACTCTCTGGATGTTATCGGTTAACCGTTTATTAATAAGCGGTTCACCGTTAGTGTCCAGTAACCTGCAAAAAGAACAATGGTTATCCGTTTAAGTAATCGGCTAAGGACTTGTGTGAGATAACTCTCTGGATGTTATCAGTTAACCGTTTGTAGCAAACGGTTCACCGTTAGTTTCCAATAACCTTGCTATTTTCCGTTCTTTACTAACGGTTAGAGCTTAGCAGACTTTTGCTCTCTGGTCTTAATCGGCTAACCGTTTGTAATAAACGGTTCACCGTTAGTTTCCAGTGACCTTGCCATTTTCCGTTCTTCACTAACGGTTAGAGCCTAGGCAAACCTTTGCTCTCTGGTCGTAATCGGTTAACCGTTTATAAATAAACGGTTCACCGTTTATTGGCAGAAACTCATTTTAAACCAGATTTTTGCAAAGAATCTTTTTCCAATTTAAAAGCATCTTTTATAAGCATGAATGGAGCAGTTTTTATGACTTTCATTTGTTAAGAAATAACTCCATTATTTTTATCAAAAATCATTTAAAGTTTGTTATTATCAAAATCAATATTATTAACATATTTATGTTAACAATCTCCCCCTTTTTTATGATGATAAACTTTGTTCAAAACTTTGGCTCCCCCTCAATATATGCTCCCCCTTAATGTATGGCCAAATTAAGAAAAGGTCAATAAAATGATTTTTGCTCAAGTGAGCATTTTTAGAAAACGTCATCTTAAAAATTTTCCCATTTCATTTCAAGTTCATTCTAAATATTTTCAAAATCACTCTGAGGTTCCCAAATTATCTCCCCCTTCATCATAAAAAAGAAACAAGAGAAAAGAAAGAAATGCAAGAGCGAGTTTTGGACCTTTTGGCGAGCAAAAATTTGGGCAGAGTTTCCCCTTAAAAATGAGTAAAACCATTTATACAAAAGAGAGAAAAACACTTCCAAAATGTCATAATAATCAACTCCATCACCAACCCAACAACACCATAAGCAAATCAACACTTCAATAAGCAATCAATCTACAATTCATATCAATCTCAACCAAGATATCCAATATCAAGAGTAAGCATAAAACCATGGCATCCAAATTCATAAATAACATATAGCAGTAAAAATATCCATGTCAAAATGCAAACAATCAAAAACATGAACTATATGTGCGAAAATAAAAATCCAGAAACTATTGAGGAGGTGGAGGAGAGGATGAGCCCCCCGGATCATAACCAAGGATGCCGAGAAGGATGCGCTGAGCATGGATGATCTCAAGCTGATGATCGATGCTCTGCCGCTGGAAAGTATCAAAATCAGATCGCAGCTGCTGGTGGTCTCGCTGGAATGTGTCAAAAATAGATCGCAGCTGCTGGTGGTCTCGAGAAAGAGTATCCAACCGATCAAGAATCAGCTGCTGCATACTGTCTGGAACCGGTGGTTGAGCTGGAGGTGGCATAGAGGTAGCTGGCTGCTCGGGAACATCAGAAGGCTGCTCAGGCGCAGCTGATGACGCCGAAACAGCTTAGGGCTCAGGCGCAGGTGGTGGCTCAGAAGAGGACGGAATATCAGCATCTGCGGCACGCGCCTCAGGCTCAATGTCAGCTGGAGGCCGAGGGACAAATCGGCGACGCGGAGGAGGTGGCTGAGCTCCTAATCTAAAGTCAGGAAGCTCATCGGGAGGATAAACATCATTAAGCATCCTATCGTCCTCCGGAGCAATCAAGGTATCCCGGTTTTTGGAGTTGCTGGTTTTAATCCACTTCCCATTTCTCCAAGAAAAACCAATACTCGTCATTGCCTCGGGACCAATCCGTTTAGTCTCCATATGCCCAGTGTCTATGAGAGGTACACCACAACGACGCAGTATCCTAGTGATGATACTACCATACGGAAGCAAGCGGTGATTAACCGCAGGGGTACTCAACATATGGCGCACAGTGATATATGCGAGGTTTATTGGACAATCTGAGAGTAGGCTGTCCAAGATGCCCACGTTCAACCTCGTGACCTCATCCGTGTGACCCTTCCTAGGAGTCACTATGTGCTGAAGAATAGAATGCAAAATACGGACTTGAAGAGGTAAAAGCTGAGACCGAAAGGGAAGTAGGCAAATATCATCAGTTAGGTCTCTACGGCGACATATATGTCGGACTGCATCCGTATGACGAAAATGATCAAAGTCTAGGATTTTTCTAAAGGTATAAATATCATGACCAGCACATTGGATACCAAGAAAATCAGCTAAATCTGCATCATCAAATTCAATTAGAATACCACCAACTTGAGTAATTACCCTATGTTCATGACTATGGGAAATATCCATGTTTGAGTAAAATACTCGCACTAAGTTAGGATAAATACGCTCACTAAAGTTAATAGCCGACTCCCAAGGCATAAGCATATCCCGAACATTTCTATTACATACAACTAAGTGCCGGAAATCATTAGGGTTAACACAAGAGGAGTCAAGTACCTTTCGCCCATCGAAGCGGTCCTCGAACCGTTTCGCCAAGGGACGAGTGGGGAAGTGAATTCTGGAGAAATCAGAGACTTCCCTAGGCTGAAAGGGATGAGCATTAGGTGTAGATTTTCGCCGGACTGTTCTCCGAGGGTGTTCAGCCATGGAGGAGGACGGTGGAATGATCACAGGCGAGAGAAAAGAAAAAATAATCGGTGATTGGATGAGAAATGGGTAAGGAATGTGAGTGTGATGCTCAATTTGGTTGAAAAATGGAACAAAACGGATAAAAAATGGATAAACCTAACTCGCGGCAGTTAGGGTTTGATTTTGGGAATTTTTTATTTTGGCTTGAATTTGAAGTTTTGAATCGGTGAAATTGTTTTAAAGATGATAGAAAATGGTTTAATCGGTTGTAATTGTCACAAGAAGCAAGAGAAATGAAGATTTGAGAAGAAGAAAAGCTTTGGTTGCGCAGGTATGGTGAAAACAGTGAGAGGGTAACTGGAGAGGAAGAAGAGAAAGCCTTTGAACAGTTTTAAAAACGCGAAAACGGTTAACCGTTTATAATAAACGGTTAGAAGGTAACGAACAGAGGCTTGAGACAAGTTAACAGTGAAAGCCTAAGAGCTTAACGGTTAAGGGGTAACACTTAGGTGAGTTACTGCCGACAAACGGTTCATCGTTTGTAGCAAACGGTGAAAGGGTAAGAAGACAGACACAAAACTCTAGTTTCTGGAGCAAAACGGTTCACCGTTTATGAGAAACGGTTATCCGTTTATTTTAACAGAATTTTCGCACATTTAATTTTAATATTCGGCCAGCAACTAATAAATTCCCAGATCATTTAATTGATCTAACAATATATTATGAGCCATTTTAATGCATGATTCATGAACATGTTTTCAACCAATTTATTCATACAATCAAGAAATAACAAGCCAAATTCATCATTTAACAATCAACCTCAAGCAATTCATGACCATTACTTCACAATTATAAATCAATCAATTCAGTACACTCAATAGCATGGATAGAGACATCAATGTGAAAATTTCATCATCCCAAGTTCATGCCGAATTTTTGAAAATTGTTCTTCACAAAGAGGTTTAGTAAAAATATCGGCAAGTTGTTTTTCCGTAGAAATAAACTCTAATGCAATATCTCCCTTTTGAACATGGTCTCTCAAGAAATGATGTCTAATTTCTATATGCTTGGTTCTAGAGTGTTGAATGGGATTCTTTGAAAGATTTATAGCACTAGTATTATCACACTTAATAGGAATTTGTTCAAGAAGAATGCCATAATCTCTAAGTGTTTGTTTCATCCAAAGTGCTTGTGCACAACAACTTCCGGCAGCTATATATTCAGCCTCGGTAGTTGAAAGAGCAACAAAATTTTGTTTCTTACTAAACCATGAAACAAGTGAGTGTCCTAGAACAAAACAAGTTCCACTAGTGCTCTTCCTATCCACTTTATGACCAGCAAAATCCGCATCCGAAAAACACGTTAAATCTATATGAGTTCCCCTAGGATACCAAAGGCCAACATCTATGGTTCCAATCAAATAACGGAAAATTCTTTTAACAGCAAGCAAATGAGATTCCTTGGGACATGATTGAAATCTTGCACACAAACATACACTAAACATGATATCGGGTCTACTTGCAGTTAAATAAAGCAGAGATCCGATCATACCTCGATACATTTTGATATCCACTTCTTTACCTTTTTCATCTTTGTCAAGCTTGATGGTAGTACTCATAGGAGTGCTTTTTGTCGTTCCATTTTCATAGCCAAACCTTTTGAGTAGATCTCCCACGTACTTGGCTTGGTTTATAAAAATGCCTTCCTCGTTTTGTTTGATTTGAAGTCCAAGGAAGTACTTCAACTCTCCCATCATGCTCATCTCAAACTCTTGACTCATACATGATGAAAATTCTTTACACAAAAGCTCATTAGTAGAACCAAAAATGATATCATCAACATAAATTTGAACAATAAGTATGTCTTGGTTTTTATTCTTGACAAAAAGAGTTGTGTCCGCTTTTCCCATTGAAAAATTGTTATCCAACAAGAAATTTTTAAGCCTATCATACCATGCCCTAGGAGCTTGTTTTAAACCATATAAAGCTTTGGATAACTTATACACATGATTTGGAAATTTCTCATTTTCAAAACCAGGAGGTTGTTTCACATAAACTTCCTCCATAATGTATCCATTTAAGAAAGCGCTTTTGACATCCATTTGATATAAAATAAAATCTTTATGACATGCATATGCTAACAACATTCTAATGGATTCTAATCTAGCTACAGGTGCAAAAGTTTCATCAAAATCAATTCCTTCTTCTTGGTTGTAGCCTTGAGCCACTAGTCTAGCTTTATTTCTTACAACCACACCGGATTCATCCATTTTATTTCTAAATACCCATTTAGTGCTTATAATGGATTGATGTTCCGGACAAGGAACTAACTCCCATACATTATTTCTCTCAAATTGATTCAACTCCTCTTGCATTGCCATAATCCAAAATTCATCATTTTCGGCATCCGCAAAAGATTTTGGCTCAATTTGAGAAATGAATGCAGCATGCTCACATGTGTTCCTAAGAGATGATCTAGTGGTAACGCCTCGTGAGGGATCGCCTAAAATTACATCTTGAGGGTGAGAGGAAACATACCTCCACTCCTTGGGGAGTGTTTGAGAAGTACCTTCATATTGCTCCACATTTTGTTCTTCATGATGCTCCTCTTGAACTCCATTTGTTGTGTCTTCTTGGTTGTCATTTGATGCTTCTTCTTGTTGTTCTTCTTCTGTATTAACATCAACAACTCCTTTCTCCGCGGAGGAGGGGTTAGACTCATCAAAAGAAACATGCATAGATTCCTCCACAACTAAAGTTCTTTTGTTATACACTCTATAAGCTTTGCTTGAATTTGAATAACCAAGAAAAATACCAACATTGGATTTTGAATCAAATTTACCAAGATTATCTTTTGTGTTCAATAAAAAACATTTGCATCCAAAAACTTTGAAATAGCGAATGTTGGGTTTTCTATTTTTCCAAAGCTCATATGGAGTTTTATTAAGATTAGGTCTAATCAACACCCGATTTAAAACATAACAAGCGGTGTTGACGGCTTCGGCCCAAAAATATTTAGGCAAAGAGTTTTCATTCAACATGGTCCTAGCCATCTCTTGAATAGACCTATTCTTTCTTTCTACTACTCCATTTTGTTGTGGAGTCCTAGGTGATGAAAATTGATGTTCAATACCAAAATCATTACAAAAATTTTCAAATGCATGATTTTCAAATTCTCCACCATGATCACTTCTAATGCAAGTAATAGAGTAACCTTTTTCATTTTGAATCTTTTTATGGAAAATTTGAAAAGCATCAATGGCATCATCCTTATTAGCTAAGAACAATACCCATGTGTATCTTGAAGAATCATCCACAATTACAAATGCATAATATTTGCCACTTAAACTAGCATACCTTGAAGGTCCAAACAAATCTATATGAAGTAATTGTAGTGGTTTTGATGTAGAGATATGATTCTTGTTTTTGAAAGAAGTCTTGATTTGTTTTCCAAATTGACATGCTTCACAAATTCTATCTTTTTGAAAACTGATTTTTGGAAGACCTTTAACTAAATCATTTTTCACAATTTTTGAAATCAAATCCATGCTTGCATGTCCTAATCTTCTATGCCATAGCCAACTATCATCATGTAATGCGGAAAAGCATTTATCAAGAGTAGATGCACATTTTATATCAATGGTATAAACATTACCACATCTATTTCCAACAAACACAACTTGACTTATCAAAGACAACTTTATAACCTTTGTCACATAATTGACTAATGCTAATCAAATTATGTTTCAAATTTTCAACCAAACACACATTCTCAATTAAAGTTGAAGATACTTTACCAACATTTCCAATTCCAAGGATTTTTCCTTTTGAGTTGTCTCCAAAGGATACGTCTCCACCATTTTCAATTTTGGTGAAGCTTGAGAACCAAGAATAGCTCCTTGTCATGTGTCTTGAACATCCATTGTCCAAGTACCACTTATTATTCTTCTTCTTCAAGCCCGCCAGAGAAAATCTCAAGTTTTAGGTACCCAAACCTTTTTGGGTCCTTGAGAGTTAGCAATGGTTCCTTTTGGAACCCAAACACATTTCATACCATAATATGCGTTTCTCTTCACTGCACATCTATTTTTCATATGACCATCTTGATTACAATAATGACATGTAATTTTATTGCTAATAGATGTATTCTTCACAAAATAGCTCTTGTAGAATTTTTGTTTCAAATTTGGTTTATAACCAATGCCACTTTTGTCAAATACACATTTTTGTGAGTTTAGCAAATTATCCAACATCTTTTGCCCATTTGTAAATTTCAAGACAATCTCATTTAGCTCATTACTCTTTTTCTTGAGCATTTCATTTTCATTTTTCAGCTCATCTATATGTAATTCTAAATGCTCATGTATGATGTTAGGCTTCTCATTTGATAATGCAATTTCATCATGTAAAGTCATGTTTCCTACTTCTAGGCATACAATCTTTACATTCAAAGATTCATTTTCATTTTTAAGCTTTGCAATTTCCTTTTTAAGACATGCATTCTTTTTACCAATCTTCATCAACTCATTATGCAAATCTTTAAAGGCATCATACAATTCATCATAGGTAGGATCACTTACCTCATTGAGATCATCATCATCTCCTATTGCCATAAGTGCTAGGTTTGAGACTTCTTGCGATCCTTCCTCATCACTTGAATCTTCCTCGCTATCATCCCAAGTTGCAACCATGGCTTTCTTCTTGTGTTTGTTGATAAGTGGACACTCCGATCTAATATGATCGGGCTTCTTGCATTCATAGCATGTGATTGCCTCCTTTTTCTCCCTATAGTTCTTGAAGATTCTGAAATTTCTTCGCTCTCCGGTTTTCTTGAAGAATTTTCTGAACCTCCTTGCTAGCATGGCTAGCTCTTCATCATCCGGTTCACTCTCCCCATCACTCTCATGTTTTGAAGCTTTGAGAGCAATATTTTTCTTCTTCTCCTCATGCCCTTTTTCTGCTGCCAAATCTTCCTCATATGAAATAAGAGAACTAATTAAATCATCAAGAGGTAAAGTATTTAAATCTTTTGCTTCCTCAATGGCAGTCCTTTTTGGTCTCCACTCCTTAGGTAGTGACCTAATAATTTTCTTGACTTTTTCGCTATTTGAAAAAGTCTTCCCTAGGGCTCCTAGAGTGTTCACTATGTCCGTGAATCTAGTATACATAGAGTACACATTTTCATTTTGTTCCATTTGAAACAATTCATATTGTCTAGTGTACCTACTTATTTTAGATTCTTTCACTTGATTTGTGCCTTCATAGACAACTTCAAGTTTGTGCCAAATCTCATTAGCACTTTCACAACTAGACACTCTATGAAACTCTTTCTTGTCTAGTGCACAAAACAAAGCATTTATGGCTTTGGAGTTTAGAGAGGCTTTTCTCTTTTCAAGTTCATTCCAATCCCGTGATGGTTTTAGAATATCCTCTCCGACTTCATTTTTAGTCAAAGGAATGAAAGGACCATCATTAACGATTTCCCAAATCTCATAATCTAAGGCTTGCAAATAAATTTTCATCCTAGTTTTCCAATAAGGGTAATCATTTCCATCAAAGGAAGGTGGTCTAGTGGTGGATTGTCCTTCCCTAAATGTGGAATCATATTGAGTTGCCATTGATCTTTAGCTCTAGACGATTAAGTCTAAACAAGAGCACCTTGCTCTGATACCAAATGAAATACTAACTAGGCAACCCAAGAGGGGGGTGAATTGGGTTTTTATAAAATAATAGACTAAAAATGAATTATCATGCAAATTCAAAAACGAAATTAAAGCAATAATAAATAAATTTGATCACAAATTAAAAGGATAGGGAAAGAGAGAATCAAACACAATGATGTTTACGTGGTTCGGCCAACCTCCCCTACGTCCACGCCTCAATGGTTGTGTTGTGATCAGCCTTCTTTGAATTTGAATGAGCTTATTTATAAGTAGAGCTGAAAAACTAGCCGTTATGCACTGTCGGGGCAGAAAACGGTTCACCGTTTATTGGTTAACGGTTAACCGTTTGCGCTAGTCAATGTTACTGTTGGGCCATTTTTCAAATAAACGGTTTGCCGTTAAAATTACCCTTTCGCCGTTAACGTTCAGAGACCTGTAAAATGAATACCGATTATCCGTTTCAAATAAACGGTTAAAGCTTTGCATGAGATGACTCTCTGGATGTTATCGGTTAACCGTTTATTAATAAACGGTTCACCGTTAGTGTCCAGTAACCTGCAAAAAGAACAATGGTTATCCGTTTAAGTAATCGGTTAAGGACTTGTGTGAGATAACTCTCTGGATGTTATCGGTTAACCGTTTGTAGCAAACGGTTCACCGTTAGTTTCCAGTAACCTTGCTATTTTCTAGGGTTGGCAATTAGCGGGCCTGGGCCGGGCTTTTTCAAGCCCATGTGCAGGCCCTCTGGCGGTTTAGGCAACGGGCTCGGGCCGGGCCGGGCTTGGGCTTTTTTATTTATTTAAAAAATTTTAAATTATTGTAAATTTGAAATAAATTAATGATTAACAAGTTATTACAATCATAGATAAAATAAAGAAAATGAATATTTCAAATTAAAATAATAAATAAAGCAAATAAAACTCATAATTTTAATTTTCTTTAATACTAGATTTTCTAATTCAAACGCTCTCTTAATTAATTGACATAAAAGAGATAATTTAGTATCATAATTTTAGTTTTTTTGAATCATAATTGATTTATAAGTTAAGAATTTAAGTTTTCTTTTTTATTTTTAAATTATTTTTCAATTTTAACTATATTATTCTAATTTATAAAATTATTTTTAAAAAAAATCGCGGGCTTGGGCTTTGTCCGGGCTTTTTTTCTTAGGCCCTTGTCCAGGCCCTCATGGGTGAGGCCCGGGCCTAAGCCCACGGGCTTGGGCCGGCCCGGGCTTTTTTGCCACCCCTACTATTTTTCGTTCTTTACTAACGGTTAGAGCTTAGCAGACTTTTGCTCTCTGGTCTTAATCGGCTAACCGTTTGTAATAAACGGTTCACCGTTAGTTTCCAGTGACCTTGCCCTTTTCCGTTCTTCACTAACGGTTAGAGCCTAGGCAAATCTTTGCTCTCTGGTCGTAATCGGTTAACCGTTTATAAATAAACGGTTCACGGTTTATTGCCAGAATCTCATTTTAAACCAAATTTTTGCAAAGAATCTTTTTCCAATTTAAAAGCATCTTTTATAAGCATGAATGGAGCAGTTTTTATGACTTTCATTTGTTAAGAAATAACTCCATTATTTTTATCAAAAATAATTTAAAGTTTGTTATTATCAAAATCAATATTATTAATATATTTATGTTAACACACCGGAGGAGAAAAAAGAAACCAACCCACGAGAATATATTCCCAAAGCTCCATTTCCTCAGAGGTTAGCTAAAGGAAAGAAGGGGAAATCCACAGGTGAGATTATCGAAATCTTCAAACAGGTAAGTATTAACATCCCATTGATTGATGCTATTAAACAAGTTCCATCTTATGCCAAGTTTCTTAAAGACCTGTGTACTAAAAAGAGAAATATGCATGTTCAAAAGAAGGCATTTTTAGCAGAAAAGGTTAGTTCTATACTCCAACATAAAATTCCTTTAAAATGCAAAGATCCAGGTTCTCCCACTATCTCATGTAGCATAGGGAACCACACAATTGAGAATGCTTTGTTGGATTTAGGAGCTAGTGTAAATCTGTTGCCTTATTCAGTTTTCGTGAAACTTGGACTGGGAGAATTACACCCAACTCCAGTGGTGTTACAACTTGCAGATCGGTCCACGAAAATACCTCGTGGTATTGTGGAGGACGTGCTTATCCAGGTAGACAAGTTTTATTTTCCTGTTGATTTCATTGTAATTGACACTCAACCAATACAGGATTCAAGGAAGCACATCCCCATTATTTTAGGCCGACCTTTCTTGGCAACTGCGAATGCTCATATTCAATGTAGAACTGGAAATATGCAGTTGTCCTTTGGCAATATGACTATGGAGTTGAACATCTTCAACATTGCCAAACAACCTCACAACACAGATGATGGAATTGTTGATGTGGATTTAATTGAAGCATTAGTTGATGATACTTTTGTTTCAAACCTTAGTGATGATCCTTTACAAACATGTTTAACTCACTTTGGTTTGAATTTTGATATTGACAGATCGGTCGATGAGGTCAATGCCCTACTTGACTCAGCACCATCCATGGACACTAATAAATGGAAGCCAAGAGTTGAACAACTAGCACCATCAGAAAAGAAACTCATGCCATCATCAGAATTACCACCGAAACTTGAGCTCAAACCATTACCCAACACTTTGGAATATGCATTTTTGGGGGATGTTTTAAAAGGTAAGTTGTTGGATGTTTTAAAAGAGCACAAAGGAGCATTAGGATGGATCATAACAGACATAAAAGGTATAAATCCAGTAGACTGCATGCATTACATTCACCTTGATGAAAATGCTAAATCTACTAGGGAAATGCAACGTCGGTTAAATCCTAATATGAAAGAAGTGGTTAAAACTGAAGTCCTTAAGCTATTAGATGCAGGTATCATTTACCCAATTTCTGATAGTTCATGGGCCAGTCCTGTACAAGTTGTCCCCAAAAAGTCAGGAGTCACTGTAGTTACGAATGCTGATAATGAATTGATACCCACTAGAGTGACTATAGGATGGCGTGTATGCATTGATTATAGAAAGTTGAATTCTGTCACACGTAAAGACCATTTTCCTTTACCATTCATCGATCAAATGCTTGATAGATTAGCAGGCCATGAGTTTTATTGCTTTCCAGATGGCTACTCAGGATATAATCAAATTCCCATAGCACCAAAAGATCAAGAGAAAACCAATTTCACTTGTCCTTTTGGCACTTTTGCATATAGGAGGATGTCATTTGGATTATGTAATGCACCTGCTACATTTCAACGATGCATGTTGAGCATTTTTTCTGATATGGTCGAACGATTTCTTGAGGTCTTTATGGATGATTTTTCTGTCTTTGGTGACTCGTTTGATAAATGTTTACGTCATCTAACACTAGTTCTGCAGAGATGTATCGAGAAGAACGGTGTCACATTTAAAGTTAATGGTCAAATATTAAAGCCATATTTAGAGTACCAACCACATGGAGAAGACACCGAAATAAATTTGAGTGACCCACCAGATTTGAATTGATTTTTTTTTCTTTTCTTTTCGGTGGTTTGATTTTTCTTTCTTTCTTTTCTTTTTATTATTCTTTTGCTAATTGAAATTTATTGTGCATAAGTGTGTTTGTTTTACCATTAAGTTTTCTCTTATCCTTGTTAATCATGAGTCTCGTACGTAGACCGTTCCTCCTGAACATTCTTAAACCACTTCAACGTATCAAAATTCATCTCAAAAGGCAGATTCAATATTGTAAAACACATCGCATTTGGGCTCTACAACCACCAGAGTTAGTAGCCTACGTTGAGGATTTAGAAAGCCAACTCAAAAATATTGAGAGAGGTGTTTACGACATCCAGTTGGAGCTTGAGGTAAATTCAATAAGAGGACGATTTTGATTTTATTTGTGTGTTTTAATTTGTTTTTCTGTTTGTGTGCTTTAGTTTGTTACCCCGGTGAAGTGGCGGATAATGGTACTCCGTGACAATCAAGTCGATTACTTCAGTTTCCCATAATAACTGATATTCTGAGGTGAAGGTATGGACAGAAACGAGATTCTAGTGAAGCTTCACAAGCGATTCCCTTCACTTCCTCAGAATGCCCTCCTTACGATCTATAAAGCTCGGTCCGAACGCATGCGATTGCTCATGAGGAATAACATACCTGCTGACATCCGTTGGTTAATCGAGGTGAAAGTACGATTGGCGGGTGAGTTACCTCCAAAATTTATTGCATACATGCCTGGTTGTCGGAAAGGAAATTATGCAAGAAAACGACGAGCTCGAAGAATTTCTGTTGCTTGTCATAAGTGTGCCAGAATGAGTTGCAATAAAAACTGATGTTCTTTAGGAATTGTGTCTGATAACATAGAAGATAAGATTCAATTCATTAGGGATGGCTTGAATAAGGAGTCATTGGATGATATCCTTCTGTCTCTTGAAACGCATCCCAGTGGATATGTGCAAGGAGCGATTCTCCAGTTATGGCCATTATTCCAGAAAGAGCATGCACGATATAGTCTTGGGAATCTGACTATAAACGACCCTGTTTGCCAGTTTATAAGAAAACTGGATGGGAAGCCCATCCTCGACCCATAGAGGGCGTTCAAGCCGTTTCTGGACGTAAAATCAGAGGAAGATGTGAGCCACAGTCGCAACTACCTGTAAATATCTTTTTACTTTATTGTTATTTTATTTCATTTCACTGTTGTTTTATCATTTGCATTATTGTCTTTAATAATTTTATTACTGTTTACTTTTTGACTATCGAGCCATGTGCTTTACGCGTTATTTGACACTGACATGCCACCTCATACACAGTTGTGATCCATTGTCACCAAGATTCTTAAATATGACTTTTTGTTAAGCACTCACAAATTGTTTTTGAGAAATATTCCAATGGCAGCTACTCCCAGTAGACAATTCAAGAACATTTGTGTGCTTTCCGGATTTACCTATGGCAAACATAAAGAGTTCGTTGATGCAGCCATAGATCTTGGTCAAAGCATAGCAGAGAGAAAATTACACTTGGTGTATGGAGGAGGTAACCGAGGGTTATCAAAATTGGTCTCAGAAGCTGCTTTTGGCAGAGGAAGCCAAGTGTTAGGCATCATCCCAAGAGTCCTAAAAACTTTGGGCAGTGTGTCTGACTCATTGACTGGAGAAGAGTTAATCGTCTCAGGTATGCAAGAACGAATAACTGAAATGCTTAATCATGCTGATGCTTTTATTTTCCTTCCAGGAGATCTTGCAACTCTAGAGGCACTTATCACACTAGCATCTTGGGCCCATATGCACATTCACCAGAAACCCATCGGTTTGTTAAATGTCAATAATTTTTATGATGGCTTTATCGTATTTCTTAACCATGCAATAAAAAACTACTTTATTCCTTCCAGTCCGAAAAAACTTTTTATTTGTGCTCACACAGCTAATGAGCTACTTGATATGTTACAAGCTTATAGACCGGAGCCAGACCCCTGGAGCTTTGTGTTGGAGCGTTCAAATGATGACGGTAACAGTAGCCGCAGTAAGAAGTACAAATTAGATTTAACTCTCCGCCTGTAAATATTTTCTTTTATGTTGCACCACCCAGGTGATGTCTTCTAAACTCTACTTCTTTCCTTTAAAACATTGAGGACAATGTTTCGTTCTGGTTGGGGGGAGGGAATAGTTGACAATTGTGGAATCTTGGTTAAGTTTTTACTAATTTTTTGTTGTAGAAACTAACTGTTGCTAACTTTGTGTGTTGAAGATGGCTGAATATGGAGTGTAGTGACTCTAGAAACGCATCTTCATTGTTTAAAAAATAAAAATAAAAAATAAAAAAATCAGATATTTTCTTCTTCTTTATTATGTTTTGATGTTCATTTTTCTTTTTCTTTTTAATTTCTCCTTTATAAATATACATCTTCAAACAAAAATTTTTGAGTCAAAGATGGCTGAATATAGAGTGTAGTGCCTCTAGAAACGCATCTTCTTAAGTTAAAAAAAAATTGTTTTCTATCATTTTCTAATTAGTTCTGCATCATTTTCACATTTCTGCATGCATATTTTCCTTTCACGTTTAGAATAGGTTGGCGGGTAGACTGTTGTTTAAAAAAAAAAAATTTGATTTGTTTTAACATTGGATGACATGATGATTTCAAATTTTAGTATTTGTATTATCTTTAGTCTGAAGTGATGTTACACTATGTTTGCTACTCTACATGTTGATGTCGGAGACAAATATGAGTTGCTTGAAGGAATAAACATGTCATAATAAATACCAAGTGAGTTTTTGAGCCTATCATCTTTCTTGGAGAGTAACCCTTTTGCCCATTCTTTATACAGCTTAGCAGTTTACTATTGTATATACGATCTCTAGATTTCTTTTAAGTTAACCCTAAAAAAAAAAAAAGAAAAAAAAAGAGTGTGTTGCTACACTTGGAAGCTCATCTAATTAGTAGATATGTAAGATTATTTAGAGCCTTAAAAGATGATAGAAAGGCCATCTTTGATCCGTTTGAGCCTTTCTAGCCATCCCTTTTATCAAATATCCATAGTTAACCCTTTTGAGCCTTAAAAAAAATAAAAAAATAAAAAACTTTTCTTTGTCAACTTATCATCTGGACCCACTCCGATTTGGAGTATTACCCAATATCTTACAAGATCCATCACCTATTTATGTTTGAGAAAAATGTAAATAAATATTTTGTATAGTGAAGTTATGCCTAGTTCAAAAAAAAAATTTGTTGTTTAAAAAAAAGAAAAAAAAATGTTGCTTCAAAGAAAAAAAAAACAATAATAGGTGAAATTCACCTTGCAACTTCCAAAAAAAAAAATTCTGCATTTTTCTCAAACATACACTTTGTTTTTCCTATTTCCCTTCTTTGTTAGCCATGTCCCTAGCCTACGTTACGTCCTAATAAAAGTCCTTCTTGATTTTAGGGAACTATAGTCTGAAGTAGAAGCTAGTTATATGGGCCAAAAGGATGTAGTGATGCATAAAAAAAATAATAAATAAATAAATAAATTGGGTTGACTAGCATTTTTATTTGACTGGAGATCGTATTATTTCTAAGCTAAAAACATATTTCTTTCATTTTGGTGAGAGCATGTGAGATCACTTCTTTATTATTTTCTCTCAATTACCATTCATTGGAGTGACTATTTTATTGGGTTTAATTTCTTTGTGAGAGTGTCACTACTTCCAGTGAGATTTTGGGGTTTGACATGTCATTCTTGAAGGTAACTACGACAAAGTCTACTGGGCTGATTCATGTGGATGGTTGATATGGGTGTGATGTTTCTTTAGACTTGAGATAATGCTTATACTTTTATTTGATTGTTATCATTCGTCTGATTGAATAAACAAGAGTGTTAAAAAAAAAAATCATTTTTGAATTTTGTTTTCGCTTTATTTACTAGGGACTAGCAATAAGCTGGTTGGGGGGTGTGTTGAGTGTTAGAAAGTGCATATTTATAAAGGAGAAAATCGTTATTTTACATATCAAGTATTACTAACAACCCTTACTTTTATGTGTTTAAGTTCCTTGTAATTTAATTATGTGTGTTTTGTTTTAATTAAGTATTTTATGTATTTTAGGGGCATTATAGTCATTTCACAATAAACGAGAGATCAAATGGCAAAACGGACATCATTTTTGAACTCAGGACGGTCGAAAACCTTAGGAGGAACATAAAAGGAAAAATGGCACTGTTCACATATACGGTACTATTCACATGTACGGGTACTGTCTACGTTACAGTTTACGGCACTGTTCACATGTACGGGTACTGTCTACGTTACAGTTCACGGCACTGTTCACATGTACGGATCGATGACGTGGCATTGACCGATGACGTGGCATTGACTGATGACGTGTCAAGATCCTGTTGGACTAAAATTCTCAAGTATTGTTTATGGTGACGTGGCAGCATATTAATGGATCAAAAAATGCACGTACGGTACATGCAACACATGGGATTATTACTGTACAAACCGCGTTACTGTTCAAACCGTGTGTAAACCGTGTCACTGTGCAAACCGCGTATTGTTCACGCGTACTGTTGACTTTACTGTTGACTGATGACGTGGCACAATCCTGAGCGTCCAAACTGTTTTTAATCCGATGGCCATGATTTACTCGATGTAACTATAAAAATGGGGCCTCCCCCCCTATTTTTACACCTCTGAATCCATTTTTGGGATCCATTTTTTGTAATTCTCTCTCTATCTTGTATTTTCTACGTATTTTAATAAATTCCCATTTTGCCCCTAGTTCAACTATGAGTGGCTAATTTTCTTTCAAGCTTGGGTTGAAGGTGAAGTCTCAACATGTGTCATGGGCTTGATTTGGTAAATTTACTTTCTCTTCCCCTCTAGTTTTTGTGGATGTTTTGACTTCTCGTTGACAGATAATAATAATCTTATCTAGTACTGCCCTGGTTTCACCGGCTCCCTAGTATAAGGTTATTATTATTTGGCACGATAAGCCCTTAGCACCATATTTATTAGAGCATGGTTCATGAGGTGTGGATTCCCCTCTCATGATTTAATTGGTATTAATAAGGAATATTTAGCCCATGATGCATGTTGATACGGATCCAGATACTCAAGTACGTCATTTCAATATAATTTTCTTCAATTTATTCTTGCCATTACAATTCCAATTTCAGAATTTATTCTCGCCAATTTAATTTAAGTTTTAGCATATTTCAAATCATTTCCACCATAAATCCGACCACCCATTTATAGAATTAATTCTATATATAATTAAAATTCACCTCCTCGTGGGATCGACACTCGTCACCATTAATCTATACTACAACAGATTCGTGCGATTGCGAGTTCAATAAAATTTGCACAACATATACCATTACCCCTGAGATTTGTACCCTAATTCTTCTAAATATGTAATTACTACAAGCAAGATGATTGTAAAAGGAGGGATGACGTATTTACGATGCATTGGAGGTTGGAGCAAGAAGACTTCATGGATCGTTGCAGCACTTCCAATGCTTTTTTGGCCTCTCAAATAGAAATTAATAACTGTAATAATTTGAGGCATAAGATGTCTCATGATGATTATTGTTTGCTAGATACCTAGGTGGACCTTAAAACCAATTTTGGCTCAAATTGGTTTTATTAGAAAATTCCATGATCATTCTTGGTTGGTTTGTCTATAATATGCATGAGATGTATTTTAGGGTGCTTAGACATATTTGAATATTGAAAATGGAATAACATGCTAAAAGGTGAAACCATAATAATGCCCAAATACTCCCTAATTAAATAAACATAATTATTGTTAAGTTGTAATGATGATATTGGGAATATCCATCATGGCCTACTAATACCAATGGAATATTTAAAATATTTTATGCTTGGGCTAGTCGTCATGGATACATGGGCTACTCATTCATTAAAATGTTGAAAATAAACCATATATCATACGATGATGCATAATTCATACATTAAGCTACCAAGAACTGTTAGGTGAGGTTAGTAAGATGTTTTGAAATATGCAAGGGTATTAGGGTAAACTTAACTAAATCATTTATACCAAGAACTGTGAGGTGAGGTATTAATGATTTAGAGGCCGAAGGATAATCGGTACATGCATGAGATGCATTTGGTAAAGAGTTACCTACTCATTATAATAAGTAAGTCAAGAACTGTTAGGTGAGGTAAACTTATGCTAATGAGAATCCGATTCCTACTAGAAACTTTTACCAATGAGAGTTTCCGTTTCTTACATATGGGAGTGTAATGAAATGATAAAATAGTGGGAGGTACTATTTGGTTTAAAGACCAAAATCAAATAGATTATAATAAAATGCTAATAATTTAATTTTTACTTTCTGCAGAAATAATTAATAATGAATAATCCGTTGGCACGAATTCTGGAAAACTACCGTTTGACGGGACCCAATTACGTTGATTGGTTAAGAAATTTAAGAATTGTTCTTAATTATGAGAAAATTAGCTATGTTCTTGATACACCTAAGCCAAATGAAATTCCTGAGGGAGCAAGTGAGGAAGAACGTGTCACTTATCAGAAGTGGCAAGATGATGACCTCAGTGCTAAAAGCTATATATTGGCATCGATGTCCAATGAGCTACAAAGGCAACATGAAAATATGCCTGATGCAATTTACATGATACTTCATCTACAAGAGTTGTATGGTGAACAAAGCAGAACAGTTAGATATGAGATATCTAAGAAACTGTTCAGAATGAGAATGACTGAAGGATCGGTGAATGAGCATGTACTCAAAATGATTGACTACATAGAGCAGCTGGAAGCTCTTAATTTCTCAATGGATGGGGTATTAGATATTGATCTTATCCTACAATCCTTGCCAGACTCATTCTCTCAATTTATCATGAATTTTAACATGAATAAAATTGAGTGCAGTCTTGCTGAACTGCTAAAGATGCTTAATACTGCTGAAACTTGCATAAAGAAGCCAAAAGATGTTATGGCTATAGAAGGGCCCTCAACTAAAAAGGATAAAAAGAAAAAGTTTCAACCCAAGGCTAAATGTGGGATTAAGAAGGGGAAAGCTAATAAGCCCAATGATAAGGGAAAATGTTTCCATTGCGGTAAGGATGGGCATTGGAAGAGGAATTGCAAAGCTTACCTCAACAGCTTGAAAGTCAAGCCTAAAGAGAATCCTTGTGAAGGTATAATCATTATTGAAACTAATATTTCAATTACTCAATCTACTTCTTGGATTTAAGATTCTGCTGCAACCGCACATATTTGTATGTCAATGCAGGATCTAAAAGGGAGTAAAAGACTTAAACAAGGAGAAATGTCTCTTAGAGTGGGAAATGGAGCAATGTTTGCTGCCTCAGCTATAGGGACATTTTTCTTAAAAATGACATCTGGGCATGTTATAAGTTTGAATGATTGTTTATTTGTTCCTTCTGTTGTAAGGAACATAGTTTCAATTTCATGTTTATGCAAAGACAATTATGAATTTTATTTTAGAAATAAAATTTGTAATATTTATTATGAGAATAAATATGTTGCACATGGTACTTTAGATAATGATCTTTATGTACTAAACATGAAAGAAAATAATGAGCATGTTGTGAATGTAAATACCATAACACATAAATGTGAAAGAGAAGAAATAAGCCCCAAATATAAGTGGCATTTAAGGCTAGGTCATATTGGAGAAGATAGAGTCACAAAATTGGCTAAAGATGGACTAATAGGTCCATTTGGTTTAGAACCTTATCCAACTTGTGAATCATGTCTTCAAGGAAAAATGACCAGGGCACCCTTCGTTGGACGAAGTACAAGGGCCACTGATTTACTTGAACTTATACATACTGATGTATGTGGGCCATTTAATGAAATGGCAAGGGGTGGATATTTCTACTTCATAACTTTTATCGACGATCACTCAAGGTATTGTTCAGTATACTTAATGAAGTATAAATCTGAAGTCTTTGAAAAGTTCAAAGAATACCGAAATGAAGTAGAAAAACAGACTGGAAAAGTTATTAAAACCCTACGATCAGATCGAGGTGGTGAATATCTCAGTGGAGAATTCCAGTCTTACCTTAAAGAAAATGGCATTGTTTCACAATGGACACCTCCAGGTACACCAGAGCTTAATGGAGTATCTGAGAGGAGAAATCGCACACTGTTAGACATGGTGCGATCAATGGTGAGTTATATAGACTTACCAATTTCTCTTTGGGGATATGCTCTCCTTACTGCAACATATGTACTAAACAGAGTACCTTCCAAGTCTGTACCTAAAATACCATATGAGATACGGTATGGTAAACAACCAAGCCTAAATCATCTTAGGATTTGAAGATGTCCTGCTTTTATCAAGAGACTCAAGAGTGGGAAACTTGAAGCTAAAGCGGATAGTGGGAGGTTCATTGGATACCCAAAGGAAACTTTGGGTTATTACTTTTACATCCAATCTGATCAAAGGGTATTGGTCAGTAGAAATGCCATATTTCTTGAAAAAGAGTTTATTCAAGAAGGTGGGCAAGGAAGAAAATTAGAATTTATTGAGAATTCTAATGAGGATAAATCCAATGAAGAGCATGTTCAAGTACAAACACAAGGAACACAACAACTCCGTAAATCTAGTAGGATAATTCACCCACCAGAAAGATATGGTTTTCTTCATCAGATGAACGATATATTTTTATTGGGTGATACAGATCATAGAGATGATCCTACTAGTTACGAAGAGGCAATATCAGATATTGACTCTAAGAAATGGTTTGAAGCCTTGGATTTAGAGATGGACTCTATGAGAACCAACCAAGTCTGGACTCTAGTGGATCCACCTGAAGGTATTATACTTATTGGATGCAAGTGGATCTTCAAGAGGAAGATAGGCTTAGATGGAAAGGTAGAGACCTATAAAGCAAGGTTGGTAGCTAAAGGTTATCGTCAAATACAAGGAATAGACTATGAGGAAACCTTTTCACCAGTAGCCATGCTAAAGTCCATCAGAATCTTATTGTCTATAGCAGCATATTATGACTATGAGATTTGGCAAATGGATGTCAAAACTGCAATTCTTAATGGGTACATTGAGGAAGATATCTACATGATACAACCTTGTGGTTTTGAATCTAAGACAAATCCTCATAAAGTATGCAAGCTAAGGAAGTCCATTTATGGGCTAAAACAAGCCTCCAGGAGTTGGAACATCCGATTCGATGATGCAATCAAATCATTTGGTTTCATCAAGAATGAGGATGAACCATGTGTTTATAAAAGGGTCAGTGGGAGTGCAATAACTTTCCTTGTGCTATATGTAGATGACATATTGCTTATAGGAAATGACATTGGACAAATGTCTTCTGTCAAAATTTGGCTTTCTCAAAACTTCTCCATGAAAGACCTAGGAGATGCAATGTATATCTTGGGAATCAGGATTTATAGAGATAGATTCAGAAGATTAATAGGTCTATGTCAAGCTAAGTACATAGAAAAGATATTAAAGAAATTTAATATGTGGTATTCCAAAAGGGGTTTTATACCCTTCAGACATGGAATTCATCTCTCTAAAAGCATGAGTCCTAAAACTTATGATGAGAGAGAGCGAATGAATAAGATTCCATATACTTCTGCAATTGGAAGTCTTATGTATGCTATGCTATGTACTAGACCGGATATAGCTCATGCAGTGAGTGTCACTAGTAGATACCAGAGTAATCCGGGTGAGGAACATTGGACCGCAGTTAAGAATATCTTTAAGTACTTAAGAAGAACTAAAGATTTATTCTTAACATATGGAGAGGGTGAGCTAAAAATTGAAGGCTTCACAGATTCAGATTTCCAGTTAAATATAGATGACAGAAAATCTACATCAGGATTTTTATTCACTATCAATGGTGGAGCAGTAAGCTAGAAAAGTTCCATGCAAGCAACTACTGCAGATTCTACCACTGAAGCGGAATATATAGCTGCATCAGATGCAGCAAAAGAAGCTGTTTGGATTCGGAAGTTTATTCAACAACTTCAAGTGGTTCCAACCATTGCGTTGTCAATATCATTATATTGTGACAACAATGGAGCTATTGCACAAGCTAGGGAACCAAGGTCTCACCAGAAGTCCAAACACATTGAGAGAAGATATCACATTATCAGAGAAATCATTGCAATGAGTGATATCACTATGCAGAAAGTAGCCTCCGCTGATAACACTGCAGATCCTCTGACTAAAGCACTTACTCAACAGCAGTTAGATCGTCATCTTGAGAAGATGGGTATGAGATACCATAGCGATTGGCTTTAGTGCAAGTGGGAGATTGTTAGTAATATGCCCTAAAGGCCAATCGAATGGTGATTTGATTGTTTACGGAACGATTGTATTTGAATAGCATTTTGATATTTATAAAATGACAAAGTTATCAATATTCATATATTAATTTAATGAATATAGTCCAAGAAGTAAAATAGTTAAGGAACACATTCTCGAGTATGTCGAGAATATGAAACGTGCATCCTTTGTACTATACTTCTAAAATAGTTCCTAGTGGTGGATTTATGATTGGACATTATAAATTCCTATAAACACTAGTATGTGTTATGACTCCTTATGGTATGTGATACTAAAATGGATGGTGAGTTTCATATCATTGACATGAGATGTCAAGTCAAACACATAGGTACTTGTTAAGAGAACGAGCTTACTGAACTTGACCAAATATAGTAAGCCATATGGTTTTGAATGTTAATGACTTATTATACATTGTATCAGATACTATGTTTAGTAATGGTCTTTAGACCTGAGGCATAACAGATGTCTTATACATAGACATCTCTGATATGTGAATGCATAAAGATTGATTCCTAATCACGGAAGAGATTTAGCAATAGCTGTCATGGTTGGCTATGTATGAAGACAAGTGTATGGCCAACATGGAATTCATCACTTTGTAATATACGAAAAGGATATCCTTATGAGATAATATGAATTGGCATGAGAAATCCTTGGCCAAGGTGAAATATATTTGAAGGAGTTCAAATTATATTTTCATGCCAAGTTCATTTATATTTATTTTGAGATAAAGCACAACTGCTTAACATAATAAATCATAAGCCGTGCTTTTCTCTGGACATGGATGATGAAGAGACCAAGACATAGAGATACAATGGAATAGGTTCTATAGATCCAACAATTCTTGTTATTTGGATAGTTGTGATATACTGCTAGGTGTCACTCATGACTTGTAGAAACCTTAAGATCAATATTGGTAAAGTGTATTACCAATGCATCTTAAGGTCATTAGAAAGGTTCTAATTGATGACTAAAGAGTTTAGCATCATTTAATGAATAAAGAGTTATCATTAAAATAGTTCTACTACCTTATAACTAAGAACCTAAAAGGTCACACACAATATAAAATGAAAAAGGAGTTACTAGAAAATGAGAAGTTAAATTTCTTTTTTTTAGGAAAATCAATATTTATATTATAATTCATTGAGAATGAATATAAATATAAATATATCTTAAATATGATTTAAGATAGAAATTTAGATGTTCCATAAATAGTTTAAGGAACAAAATAAATTTCATAAATCCTCAATTAAACATTATGGAATGTCGAGCACATAAAATGACCATTTTGGACATGTTCGGGTTCATATATGATTATAGACTTCTAGACCAATTTTGGGTTTAGAATTATGGGCTTTTATTGGATCCAATATGGATTAAAAGAAAGCATTAGAACATGTCACAAGAGAAGCTCATATTTAACCATTTGATTTGATCAAAATGGGGTTAATTAATTAATTCCGAAAATTAATTAATTTAGCTATTTATTTATTTGATTAAATAATTTATTGAAGTGATAAGATCACTTTCAATAAATAATGGCTAAGTGGGTGGGTCTAGCACATGATAATGTTTGGTGCCATTATTAGAGATAATGGTGGCTTTATTTGGTGGAGGGAATCATCATGAGCTAGCACTCATGTTTCTTCATTATCTCTCTCATTTCTAAACGAAATTTCGAGATTCAAAATCCTATGAACTCCTAGAACATTTCTAAGTGTGGAATGATTAGAGGCATCACAATTGGGGTGATTAAAGGATCTCAGATCGTGGCAAAATAGAAGCTGTTCGTGCAGAGCTGTATTTCTGGACAGTGTTCGTAGCTTGCTGTTTTCAGTCGTTTTCTCCTACTTCACGAAGTTTTTTTTGAAACTGCAAGTGAGGTAACTAAACTTCAATCTTTCCTCTTAATTTTCGTTTTTGAATGAAGTCGATCCGAGGTTTCTAGAGCTTCCGCCATCTGTTTTAATTTTACTGCGCAAACGTTGCGTTATTAGGAACCTCATGGACAAATGTTGTCCTTCAAGTGTAACATCACTTCAGACTAAAGATAATACAAATATTAAAATTTGAAATTCATTATGTCATCCAATGTTAAAACACATCACAATTTTTTTTTTTTTAAACAACTCCCTACCCCCCAACCTATTCTAAACATGAAAGGAGAATATACATGCAGATATTTGAAAATGATGCAGAAAAACTAATTAGAAAATGATAGAAAATGAAAATTATTATTATTTTTTAATTAAGAAGATGCGTTTCTAGAGGCACTACACTCCATATTCAGTCATCTTCGACTCAAAATGTTTTTGAAAATATATATTTATAAAGGAGAAATTAAAAAGAAGAAGAAAAATGAACATCAAAACATAATAAAGAAAAAGAAAATATCTGAATTTTTTTTTTAATTTTTAAATTTTTTTTTGTTTTTTATTCAAACGATGAAGACGCGTTTCTAGAGTCACTACACTCCATATTCAGTCATCTTCAACACAACAAGTTAGCAACAGTTAGTTTCTACAACAAAAAAATAGTAAAAACTTAACCAAGATTCCACAATTGTCGACTATTCCCTCCCCCCAACCAGAACGAAACATTGTCCTCAATGTTTTAAAGGAAAGAAGTAGAGTTTAGAAGACATCACCTGGGTGGTGCAACACAGAAGAAAATATTTACAAGCGGAGAGTTAAATCTAATTTGTACTTCTTACTGCGGCTACTGTTACCGTCATCATTTGAACGCTCCAACACAAAGTCCAAGGGTCTGGCTCCGGTTTATAAGATTGTAATATATCAAGTAGCTCATTAGCAGTGTGAGCACAAAGAAAAAGTTTTTTCGCACTGGAAGGAATAAAGTAGTTTTTTATTGCATGGTTAAGAAATGCGATAAAGCCATCATAAAAATTATTGACATTTAACAAACCGATGGGTTTCTGGTAAATGTGCATATGGGCCCAAGATGCTAGTGTGATAAGTGCCTCTAGTGTTGCAAGTTCTCCTGGAAGGAAAATAAAAGCATCAGCATGATTAAGCATTTCAGTTATTCGTTCTTGCATACCTGAGACGACTAACTCTTCTCCAGTTGGTGAGTCAGACACACTGCCCAAAGGTTTTAGGACTCATGGGATGATGCCTAACACTTGGCTTCCTCTGACAAAAGCAGCTTCTGAGACCAATTTTGATAACCCTCGGTTACTGTTGTGCAAATTTTATTGAACTCGCAAGCGCACGAATCTGTTGTAGTATAGATTAATGGTGACGAGTGTCGATCCCACGAGGAGGTGGATTTCAATTATATATAAAATTAATTTTGTAAATGGGTGGTTGGATTTGTGGTGGAAATAATTTTGAAATATGCTAAAACTTAAATTGAAATGACAAGAATAAATTCTAAAACTGGAATTTAAATGGCGAGAATAAATTGAAGAGAATTCTAATGAAATGACATACTTGAGTATCTGGATCCGTATCAACATGCATCATGGGCTAAATATTCCTTATTAATACCAATTAAATCATGAGGGGGGAATCCACACCTCATGAACCACGCTCTAATAAATATGGTGCTAAGGGCTTATCGTGCCAAATAATAATAACCTTATACTAAGGAGCCGGTGAAACCAGGGCAGTACTAGACAAGATTAGTATTATTTGTAGACGAGAAGTCAAAACATCCACAAAAACTAGAGGGGAAGAGAAAATAAATTTACCAAATCAAGCCCATGACACATGTTGAGACTTCACCTTCAACCCAAGCTTGAAAGAAAATTAGTCACTCATAATTGAACTAGGGGCAAAATGGGAATTTATTAAAATATGTAGAAAATACAAGATAGAGAGAGAATTATAGAAAATGGATCCCAAAAATGGATTCAGAGGTACCAAATTAGGGGGGGAGGCCCCCTTTTTATAGTTACATCGAGTAAATCATGGCCATCGGATTAAAAACAGTTTGGACGCTGAGGATTTCACCACGTCATCAACCACTATTTGCACAGTACAGTCAACAGCCACTATTTGCACAGTACAGTCAACAGCCACTATTCGCACAGTAACGCTAACAGTACCCGTACATGTGAATAGTACCGTACATGTGAACAGTGTTATTTTTCCTTTTATATTCCTCCTAAGGTTTTTGACCGTCCTGAGTTCAAAAATGATGTCTGTTTTGCCATTTGATCTCTCGTTTATTGTGAAATGACTATGATGCCCCTAAAATACATAAAATACTCAATTAAAATAAAATACACATAATTAAAGTACAATAAACTTAAACACATAAAAGTTACGGTTGTTAGCAATACTTGATATATAAAATAACGATTTTCTCCTTTATAAATATGCACTTTCTAACACTCAACACACCCCCCCAACCAGCTTATTGCTAGTCCCTAGTAAATAAAGCGAAAACAAAAATTTAAAAATGATTTTTTTTTAAACACTCTTGTTTATTCAATCAGATTAATGATAACGATCAAATGAAAGTATAAGCATTATCTCAAGTCTAAAGAAATATTACACCAACATCAACCATCCACATGAATCAGCCCAGTAGACTTTATCGTAGCTACCTTCAAGAATGACATGTCAAACCCCAAAATCTCACTGGAAGTAGTGACACTCTCATCAAAGAAATTAAACCCAAAAAAATAGTCACTCCAATGAATGGTAATTGAGAGAAAATAATAAAGAAATGATCTCACATGCTCTCACCAAAAAAAAATATGCCCTTAGCTTAGAAATAATATGATTTCAAGTCAAATAAAAATACTAGTCAACCCAATTTATTTATTTATTTTATTATTATTATTTTTTTATGCATCATTACATCTTTTTGGCTCATAAAACTAGCTTCTACTTCAGATTATAGTTCCCTAAAATCAAGAAGGACTTTTATTAGGACGTAACGTAGGCTAGGGACATGGCTAACAAAGAAGGGAAATAAGGAAGACAAAATGTATGTTTGAGAAAAATGCATAGAAGTTTTTTTTTTTTTTGAAAGTTGCAAGGTGGATTTCACCTATTATTGTTTTTTTTTTAACAACAATTGTTTTTTTAAAGCAACAATTTTTGTTTCTTTCTTTCTTTTTTTTTTAACTAGACATAACTTCACTATACAAAATATTTATTTACATTTTTCTCAAACATAAATAGGTGATGGATCTTGTAAGATATTGGGTAATACTCCAAATCAGAGTGGGTCAAGATGATAAGTTCACAAAGAAAAGTGTTTTTTTTTTTTAAAGGCTCAAAAGGGTTAACTATGGATAGTTGATAAAAGGGATGGCTAGAAAGGCTCAAATGGGTCAAATATGGCCTTTCCATCATCTTTTAGGGCTCTAAATAATCTTCCATATCTACTAATTAGATGGGCCTACAAATGTAGCAACACACAATTTTTTTTTTTTTTTTTAAGGGTTAACTCAAAAGAAATCTAGAGATCGTATATACAATAATAAACTGCTAAGCTGTATAGAAAATGGGCAAAAGGGGTTACTCTCCAAGAAAAATGATAGGCTCAAAAACTCACTTGGTAGTTATTATGGCATGTTCATTCCTTTAAGCAACTCATATTTGTCTCCGACATCAACATGTAGAGTAGCAAACATAGTGTAACATCACTTCAAACTAAAGATAATACAAATACTAAAATTTGAAATCATCATATCATCCAATGTCAAAACAAATCACAATTTTTTTTTTTTAAACAACAGTCTACCCCTAACCTATTCTAAACGTGAAAGGAAAATATGCATGCAGAAATATGAAAATGATGCAGAAAAACTAATTAGAAAATGATAGAAAATGAAAATTTTTTTTTAACTTAAGAAGATGCGTTTCTAGAGGCACTACACTCTATATTCAGCCATCTTTGACTCAAAAATTTTTGTTTGAAAATGTATATTTATAAAGGAGAAATTAAAAAGGAAGAAGAAAAATAAACATCAAAACATAATAAAGAAAAAGATTTTTTTT
Organism: Citrus australasica; assembly: GCA_029618585.1. Taxonomy (NCBI): domain Eukaryota; kingdom Viridiplantae; phylum Streptophyta; class Magnoliopsida; order Sapindales; family Rutaceae; genus Citrus; species Citrus australasica. The sequence goes on from JARCIV010000006.1 coordinate 8,343,665, forward strand.
ATTTTATTTTTTTGTTTTTTTTTTAACAATGAAGATGCGTTTCTAGAGTCACTACACTCCATATTCAGCCATCGTCAACACAAAAAGTTAGCAACAGTTAGTTTCTACAACAAAAAATTAGTAAAAACTTAACCAATATTCCACAATTGTCGACTATTCCCTCCCCCCAACCAGAACGAAACATTGTCCTCAATGTTTTAAAGGAAAGAAGTAGAGTTTAGAAGACATCACCTGGGTGGTGCAACACAGAAGAAAATATTTACAGGCGGAGAGTTAAATCTAATTTGTACTTCTTACTGCGGCTATTGTTACCATCATCATGTGAACGCTCCAACACAAAGCTCCAGGGGTCTGGCTCCGGTTTATAAGCTTGTAACATATCAAGTAGTTCATTAGCAGTGTGAGCACAAATAAAAAGTTTTTTCGCACTGGAAGGAATAAAGTAGCTTTTTATTGCATGGTTAAGAAATGCGATAAAGCCATCATAAAAATTATTGACATTTAACAAACCGATGGGTTTCTGGTGAAGGTGCAGATGGGCCCAAGATGCTAGTGTGATAAGTGCCTCTAGTGTTGCAAGATCTCCTGGAAGGAAAATAAAAGCATCATCATGATTAAGCATTTCAGTTATTCGTTCTTGCATACCTGAGACGACTAACTCTTCTCCAGTTGTTGAGTCAGACACACTGCCCAAAGGTTTTAGGACTCTAGGGATGATGCCTAATACTTGGCTTCCTCTAACAAAAGCAGCTTCTGAGACCAATTTCGATAACCCTCGGTTACCTCCTCCAAACACCAAGTGTAATTTTCTCTCTGCTATACTTCGACCAAGATCTATGGCTGCATCAACGAACTCTTTGTGTTTGCCATAGGTAAATCCAGAAAGCACACAAATGTTTTTGAATTGTCTACTGGGAGTAGCTGCATTTGGAATATTTCTCAAAAACAACTTGTGAGTGCTTAACAAAAAGTCATATTTAAGAATCTTGGTGACAATGGATCACAACTGTGTATGAGGTGGCATGTCAGTGTCAAATAACGCGTAAAGCACATGGCTCGATAGTCAAAAAGTAAACAGTAAAAACAAACAGTAATAAAATTATTAAAGACAATAATGCAAATGATAAAACAACAGTGAAATGAAATAAAATAACAATAAAGTAAAAGGATATTTACAGGTAGTTGCGACTGTGGCTCACATCTTCCTCTGGTTTTACATCCAGAAACGGCTTGAACGCCCTCTATGGGTCGAGGATAGGCTTCCCATCCAATTTTCTTATAAACTGGCAAACATGGTCGTTTACATAATCCAAATGGCATTCTTCTATATGCAAAAGTGCCAAAAGGGCAAGTGAATGTGGTTTTCTCTTGATCTTTTGGTGCTATGGGAATCTGATTATATCCTGAGTAGCCATCTAGAAAGCAATAAAATTCATGGCCTGCTAATCTATCAAGCATTTGATCGATAAATGGTAAAGGAAAATGATCTTTACGTGTGACAGAATTCAACTTCCTATAATCAATGCATACACGCCATCCTGTAGTTACTCTAGTTGGTATCAATTCATTATCGGCATTGGTAACTACAGTGACTCCTGACTTTTTGGGGACAACTTGCACAGGACTAACCCATGAACTATCAGAAATGGGGTAAATAATACCTGCATCTAATAGCTTGAGGACTTCTGTTCTAACAACTTATTTCATATTAGGATTTAACCGACGTTGCATTTCCCTAGTAGATTTAGCATTTTCATCAAGGTGAATGTAATGCATGCAGTCTACTGGATTTATACCTTTGATGTCTGTTATGGTCCATCCTAATGCTCCTTTGTGTTCTTTTAAAACATCCAACAACTTACATTTTTGTTCGTCATTGAGGGATGATGAGATGATTACCGGTAAAGTACTTTCTTCCCCCAAAAATGCATATTCCAGAGTGTTGGGCAATGGTTTGAGCTCAAGTTTCGGTGGTGATTCTGATGATGGGATGAGTTTCTTCTCTGATGGTGCTAGTTGTTCAACTCTTGAATTCCATTTTTTAGTGTCCATGGATGGTGCTGAGTCAAGTAGGGCGTTGACTTCATCGACGGATCTGTCAATATCAAAATCCAAACCAAAGTGAGTTAAACATGTTTGCAAAGGATCATCACTAAGGTTTGAAACAAAAGTGTCATCAACTAATGCTTCAATTAAATCCACATCAACAATTCCATCATCTGTGTTGTGAGGTTGTTTGGCAATGTTGAAGATGTTCAACTCCATAGTCATATTGCCAAAGGACAACTGCATATTTCTAGTCCTGCATTGAATGTGAGCATCCGCAGTTGCCAAAAAAGGTCGGCCTAGGATAATAGGGATGTGCTTCATTGACTCCTGTATTGGTTGAGTGTCAATTACAATGAAATCAACAGGAAAATAAAACTTGTCTACCTGGATAAGCACGTCCTCCACAATACCACGAGGTATTTTCGTGGACCGATCTGCAAGTTGTAACACCACTGGAGTTGGGTGTAATTCTCCAAGTCCAAGTTTCACGAAAACTGAGTAAGGCAATAAATTTACACTAGCTCCTAAATCCAACAAAGCATTCTCAATTGTGTGGTTCCCTATGCTACATGAGATAGTGGGGGAGCCTGGGTCTTTGCATTTTAAAGGAATTTTATGTTGGAGTATAGAACTAACGTTTTCTGTTAAAAATGCCTTCTTTTGAACATGCATATTTCTCTTTTTAGTACACAGATCTTTAAGAAACTTGGCATAAGATGGAACTTGTTTAATAGCATCAAGTAAAGGGATGTTAACACTTACCTATTTGAAGATTTCGAGAATCTCACCTGTAGATTTTCCCTTTTTCCCTTTAGCTAACCTCTGAGGAAATGAAGCTTTGGGAACATACTCTCGCGGGTTGGTTTCTTCTTTCTCCTCCGGTGATGAGTCCTCAACATTCACAGGTACAATTTGATTTTCTTTTGTCGCTGGCATCTTCACTTTGTTGTCGACTTCTTTGCCTTTTCGCAAGGTCATGACGGCTTTGACCTCTCCATGCGGCTGTGGTGAACTGGTACTTGCTTCATGCACTCCTTTAAGGTTAGGCACTGGTTGACTTGAGAATTCACCTTTCTCAACAGTCATTGCCAAGGTCTGAACTGAAGAAGCAAGCTGTCCTACCATCTTTTCGAGGCTTGAAAATGATGATGTAGAAGCTGAAGTGTTAGTAATATGCCCTAAAGGCCAATCGAATGGTGATTTGATTGTTTAGGGAATGATTGTATTTGAATAGCATTTTGATATTTATAAAATGGCAAAGTTATCAATATTCATATATTAATTTAATGAATATAGTCCAAGAAGTAAAATAGTTAAGGAACACATTCTCGAGTATGTCGAGAATATGAAACGTGCATCCTTTGTACTATACTTTTAAAATAGTTCCTAGTGGTGGATTTATGATTGGACATTATAAATTCCTATAAACACTAGTATGTGTTATGACTCCTTATGGTATGTGATACTAAAATGGATGGTGAGTTTCATATCATTGACATGAGATGTCAAGTCAAACACATAGGTACTTGTTAAGAGAACGAGTTTACTGAACTTGACCAAATATAGTAAGCCATATGGTTTTGAGTGTTAATGGCTTATTATACATTGTATCAGATACTATGTTTAGTAATGGTCTTTAGACCTGAGGCATAACAAATGTCTTATACATAGACATCTCTGATATGTGAATGCATAAAGATTGATTCCTAATCACGGAAGAGATCTAGCAATAGCTGTCATGGTTGGCTATGTATGAAGACAAGTGTATGGCCAACACGGAATTCATCACTTTGTAATATACGAAAAGGATGTCCTTATGAGATAATATGAATTGGCATGAGAAATCCTTGGCCAAGGTGAAATATATTTGAAGGAGTTCAAATTATATTTTCATGCCAAGTTGATTTATATTTATTTTGAGATAAAGCACAACTGCTTAACATAATAAACCATAAGCCGTGCTTTTCTCTGGACATGGATGATGAAGAGACCAAGACATAGAGATACAATGGAATAGGTTCTATAGATCCAACAATTCTTGTTATTTGGATGGTTGTGATATACTGCTAGGTGTCACTCACGACTTGTAGAAACCTTAAGATCAATATTGGTAAAGCGTATTACCAATGCATCTTAAGGTCATTAGAAAGGTTCTAATTGATGACTAAAGAGTTTAGCATCATTTAATGAATAAAGAGTTATCATTAAAATAGTTCTACTACCTTATAACTAAGAACCTAAAAGGTCACACACAATATAGAAATGAAAAAGGAGTTACTAGAAAATGAGAAGTTAAATTTCCTATTTTTAGGAAAATTAATATTTATATTATAATTCATTGAGAATGAATATAAATATAAATATATCTTAAATATGATTTAAGATAGAAATTTAGATATTCTATAAATAGTTTAAGGAACAAAATAAATTTCATAAATCCTCAATTAAACATTATGGAATGTCGGGCACGTAAAATGACCATTTTGGACATGTTCGGGTTCATATATGATTATGGACTTCTAGACCAATTTTGGGTTTAGAATTATGGGCTTTTATTGGATCCAATATGGATTAAGAGAAAGCATTAGAACATGTCACAAGAGAAGCCCATATTTAACCATTTGATTTGATCAAAATGGGGTTAATTAATTAATTCCGAAAATTAATTAATTTAGCTATTTATTTATTTGATTAAATAATTATTGAAGTGATAAGATGACTTTCAATAAATAATGGCTAAGTGGGTGGGTCTAGCACATGATAATGTTTGGTGCCATTATTAGAGATAATGGTGGCTTTATTTGGTGGAAGGAATCATCATGAGCTAGCATTCATGTTTCTTCATTATCTCTCTCATTTCTAAATGAAATTTCGAGATTTCAAATCCTATGAACTCCTAGAACATTTCTAAGTGTGGACTGATTAGAGGAATCACAGTTGGGGTGCTTAAAGAATCTCAGATCGTGGCAAAACAGAAGCTGTTCGTGCAGAGCTGTATTTTCTGGACAGTGTTCGTAGCTTGCTGTTTTCAGTCATTTTCTCCTACTTCACGAAGTCGTTTTTGAAACTGCAAGTGAGGTAATTAAACTTCAATCTTTCCTCTTGATTTTCGTTTTTGAATGAAGTCGATCCGAGGTTTCTAGAGCTTCCGCCATCTGTTTTAATTTTACTGCGCAAAAGTTGCGTTATTAGGAACCTCATGGACAAATGTTGTCCTTCATGAAGATGTGTTTGTTTCCATGGTGAATGAATCTTCTTCTAGGAGATCAAATAAAATTATTCAAATTACTAATGATACCACCTCGGCGTTGGGTGTGGCTCTGATACCAGTGGGTTATGTTGTACGTGGCGTTGTTCTACCAAATCTACGACAGCACAAGGTCTGTCCTTAGGGCCAGTAGCCCGAAAGTTCTGGTTTCCAGCCGATATACACTTATCCACCAAATACCAAATCCGAAATTCATTTGAAAAATAGTTTTTCACGATACCACCCGAAAACATGGCACTTAGGGCCTTCAAAAAGGGTGAACATTGTGAGAAAATAATTTTATTGGATAAAAATCAGTTTTGGAGGATAAAACAGGACCTTTCTGATGCACAGGATCATCAGGCGTGAGGCAAGCCTAGAGCATACTCAGTTTAGAAAGTTTGAGATGAGCGTATCATTTTTAACTCAAATAATTTCTTTGAGTCCTAGAAGAGAGAGAGAGGTTTAGGGAAACATAATGTCGAAACTTAAGCTTTTTATTTTTCAAATTGGCTCCCTTACAACTGAGACCAAAGGTGCTTTATATAGAGGATCACTAAGAACAGGACCTCTCGAATGATCATTTCACATAGCACACCTTTTTTGAAAGCAAAGCATGCCGATAAGGACTTTTTCCAAAGTAAAACACACTTACAAGGACTTTAACAAAAGTGAAGCACACTTACAAGGAGTTTAACAACAGTGAAGCACGCTTACAAGGACTTTAACAAAAGTAAAGCACACTTACAAGGACTTTAACAAAAGTAAAGCACACTTACAAGGACGTAAACAAAAGACAAATAGGAGTCACATGGGTTATTGCATCAAAAGTTGTGTGAGAGCGACAAAGTGTCATTATGGAGTGGATGGATAACGCGATGGTGACACGTCTCCTGTTTCTTTCTCATATTGTCGCTTGTGCCGACACCTTTGTCTCTGGTCGAGATATGCCTCAGCTTGCTGGAACTTTTCTTCATCGGCTTCAGACATGTGTCGTGAGGTATAATGGGGAGTATCAGTATAGAGAATGGACTGAAAGTCTTCCCACAGGTCCTGGGCGTCTTGGAATAAGACATTCGTGTAGTCAGGACGTTGTTCCATAACAAGGATTCCTTGAGGACTTAAACTTGAACCTGGAGTACAGCCATGTGTTTTTGGAATGATTTCAAGGGTGTGTGATGGTCCAATGTAGGTGTGGTGAATATTCGTGGCAGGTGGAAGAACATTGTTAAGTTCCATGAGATAAGCTTTGAGGACGGAAGTGACTGTTGTATCATGGATAAAGGTATAGGGATGAGGATAAGTTTTCCATTAATATGCCATGTCATGTGTCCAATAGTCTCGTGTTTCTGGATGTTGAAAATAAGGCCTGTGGACGATGAAACTGTAGTCCACATGTCAGCTCTTGTTCTGGCATTTTGTTTAATCCGTGAAAGGTAGACAAATGTTGGAGTTGATGGCGCCACCAAGTGAGAGGAGAATACCATTAAAAAAGAGTCCATAAAAGGTCTGGGGAGAACTCTGGTGTGGTAAGGTGAGTCAGGACTGGTTTGATGGGAAAAACTAGCTTTGTAGCATACAAGGTGGTGAGACACCACATATACCAAAACTCATCTTCGGAGATTGCTAGAGAGGACAGAGTGAGGCCTGTGAGAAACAGGTGCTCCATGCAAAGATTAGGAAATCGGTCAGGGTTTTTGGTCTGAACATTAAAGAAAAATCGGTAGAGAAACTTCTTTGCAAAATCTTACAATTGGTAAGCCGATTGGAAAGAAATGTTCATGGGGAAATTTCTCTGGTTAAGAGCTTTGACAGGAAGTTGGCGATTCATGGCTATAACTGGAATGGTTTGAATCGAGGAGATGAGTGCGAGTTTATTTATAGCTGGACGGGTGAAGAAGTCTGGAATGAGGTTTTGGTGGCCTTTTATGTGTTGAACACTGAAATCATATTTAGCAAACCAGGTTTTGAGACTGAGTAATTGCTTGTCAGGTAGCAATTTGTTCTTGAAGTAAAAGATTCGGGGAAAAGAAGAATTATCCATGTTGATAAGGAATTTATGGCTGATGAGATGGAATTCAATTTTTTTAATTCCATACTTGACTAATAAGATTTCTTTGTAGATCGCATGGTAGTTCTTTTCAGAGTCTTTGAACTGTCCACTTGCATGTGCACAGAAATGACGCATACCATTGATGTCTTCGAGAAGAATGGCACTCTAATAATCATCGCTGGCAACAGTTTGGAGGATGCGTTGTCCATTTGTGGGAATATGGAGTGGAGGAGGTGATTGGACTATCACCTTTAGCTGCTTGACAGCTTCTGTCTGAGCAGGGCCCCAAGGAGGGCACTGTTTCTTGAGCATGCGGGACAGCTGGCTGGTGTGGATTGCAACTTTTAGGATAAAATCACGGACATAACTAACAATCTCGAGGAATTATTGTATCTACTTTCTGTTGAAATGTATGTCCGAAAACTTTAGTAATTCGATTGCAATATGGGGACCAGGCTGATACTGGCCGTCTTTAATCACCATGCCAAGAAAGTCAATGGATTCCTTTCCTATGCTGCTTTTCTTTTCAGAAAGCATGATGCCATGTGCCTGCACAATGTGAAAGAAATCCAAAAGGAGCTTTTGGTGGCTCTCATGGTCAGAGAAAAACAACAAAATATCATCAATGTAGACCAATGCATGATGGAGAATAGGACTAAAGATTTTTGTCATGGCTTTTTGAAATAAGGAGGGAGCAACTTTGAGACCAAAAGGCATGACCGTCTATTGGTAATGGGCATCAGGGATGCAAAAGGTAGTTTTGTGACGGTCAATTGGTGAAATACCAAGTTTCCAAAAACCAGCTTTCAAATCGAACTTAGACAAGATACGAGCCCCTTGGAGATGGAAAAACAGGGTCTGAATTTTTGGAAGGGGAAACTTATCATCTTTAAGAAAAGAATCGAGTGGCTGGTAATCAATCACTAATCTCTTTTTTCCACGAACAAATTCAGATCGTTTTTCAACATAAAAGGCTTGACAAGCCTAATCTGAATCAGTGGACTCAATAAGACTTTGTTGAAGTAACTGAGAACATTCTTGTTTAGCAAGCAAGAGGTCGGAAGGAGACATACCAGGGTGTGAAGCTTTTGTGGGGTTGATGTCTTCGTTGAGTTTGAAAGGAATGTGAATGAAAAATTGTTCATTTTTCCAAAGAGGTGAAGGATGATGAAACTGTGAACGATTTTCTAGACAGAATTCTAAGAATTTTTGTGAGATTTGAATATATGGAGATGATATTTCAGAGAGTGTATACAGACGTAGGGTGTCTATATAAGGCATGAACATCTGTTTGTAGCGGACTCCAGAACTAGTGAGGAATAGGTTTTTAACCAGATAAATAATGTCAAAACCTATGAGCAAGTCTTTATCGAGGAGTTTGGAAGCTACAATTTTTTTCCAAAAGATGCAATTCAGAAATAATTGAATACCAATGGGTTTTTTTGTAATCAAAGTGGTTTCAAAAGTTTCACCATTAATTGCTCTGAAAAGCTTGGAGTGAGGTTCCCCCCAACAGTTTGATGGAAGAACAGAATGATCAATCATACTGGTATCTACACCAGTGTCAATAAACCCAATAACAGGAATAGGTTTATGGAATTTGGAAGGAATGATGGACATCTTGAGAGAAGGTCGAGGAATAATGGAAACATGATTAACAGTCTGAACGGTAGAGACGACTGAAATATCTTCAGAATCAGAAGATTCGGCGATAAGAAAGGCAGTTTGGTCATCTTATGTTGACTGTTCTGAAAAATTTGATTTGACATCCTCATTCTCAGATAACAGGGAAAAATGTTGAAGATGTTGGATAAGACGAACAGCTTTGCCCGATTTGTGAGGACAATGTCGGGCAAAGTGACCGCGTTTCTTGCAAATGAAACAACGGTTGGATTTTTTCTTTCGGTACTGAGAAACATCTTTCTTTTTGAAACACCGAAAAGGTTTTTTGGAGGATGATTTTTTGTGGAAGTGTTTCTAAAAATATTTTTTCTTTTTAGACGAACAAATACACTTCTTTTCATCTTTACACTCTATCTTGAGATGAGGTTTTGCACAAGCTTCAGAGAAGGGTTTTTTGTCTTCTATAAGATCTTTGAAGAATTCTTTCTGTTCACAGATCTTATGAAGAGATAACATGGCCATTTGAAAAATCTTTCCCAGAGAGATATCAGCGATGCTCATATTTGTGGCTGTGAGTTTTGTCTGAAGATCGGGTTGTAACTCAGGAGGAAGAGAGGTAATGAAGACATGTTTAAGAGATGGCTCATTGAACCCATTTAGCTTGTACAATAGAATACTCATTCTTTTGTAATGAGCATCCAAAAGACATCTTTTAAGAGAACAACATTTCATCTGATGGTATTCTTTTCTGTCTGCTTCAGTGGAAGCAGTTTTTTCACCGATGAATTGATCATGGATGAGATTGAGGGCTGTACCAATCAGAGATTCCATGAATTAGAGTTGTCTATATTCTTCTAAGCTTTCTAGCCAGTCTCGTAAAGAACCCGTGGAGCGGGCAATAAATTCATGAAGAACGGCTTGAGGTTGAGCATTAGGCTTAGTACCTTGGAGATCAATCAAAGTAGCAAATTCTTGAAGTCAAGCAGCCCATTTGTGACGGGGAATGTCATCAAATGTAAACCAAGATGCTGAAGATGGTTTTGTTGTGTGTTCATGGACTGGTGATGGTACTGGGTCTGTTTGAGAAGCTTGGTCAGAAGGATTGTCATCAACAATAGGTGTTGGAGTAGAGGCACTTGGATCTGCAGTTTTAGTGGCCATTAATATGCCGGTAATGTTAGCATATTCGGACTCAGAGTCAGTGGAGGCGTTTGATGAGTCATAAGAGGAGGACGAAGATGAATTATGTGTTTTAGGCTCAGAAGAGGCAGAGGAATCTGAAGATTGGATCTGGACAGTATGATAATAATACTGGTCCATTGGGCCTTTCTCTTTTTTAAGAGGCTCATGATGGTCTATTAGTGATTCTTCTGGAGGGATTGTGGAGGTAGAGGAAGAGGACGTGACCTTTGGACGTAGTTAGGAGATTTTGCCTTTAGATCGTGGTTTTTTGGGTGAAGATGGTTGGGGAGTTGGTTGAAGGTGAGAGAAACCAAAGAACTGATTATAAACAGGTTGTTGAGGTCGGGATGGTGTGTAGAAAGGTGCATAGGTTTCAAAGATTGGAGGAGATACTGATGTAGGTTGTGGTTTGAGTAAAAAAAAAGGTCGAGTCTTTTCAGCATCAATCATGGATAATTCAGCTTTGAGTTTTCTTATCTCGGCTTTTTTTTTATTAAACTCTGAACCCCAGATATGATTGTTAATCATTCGTCTGAGATCGGTGTCTAGTTCAGAAATCCGATCTTGAAGATAGATATACATCTGATCTAAATGACTACTTATTGAATCAACTTTAGTTTCAGTCTGGGAGACTTGAGTGGCAACATGGTCAATTTTCTTACCGAGTTGTTGAAGAGTGTGATTTTGAGCATTGGCATTTTTGGTTTGCCAATTCAAAACAGCTTCATATTGTTTTGGTTCTTCAGGTTGCCCAAAGGCTGTAATTGGAGATTGAACCAAAGGTTTTGAGGTAACTTGGGTTTGTGGGTCTGTCTGCTTTTCAAGGGGAGGAAAGGATTCCTCATAGGAATGACTTGAAAACATAAGGCATGACCTGATTGGGTGAACAAGAGGTTTTGGATCCGGTGGAGGTTGTGGAAGAAAGGATTTGCAAGGTGGAGGATAAGAAGATTTTTTCTTCTTCTTTTTCTTTCACAGCATGACTTCCAATTCTTCATCAACATCCGTATCATCCAAACAAGGACAATCTGTATTGCACATATGGGCTTCAAGAACATCCCATAGAAAATTACCATTAATTTTATCAGGATATACTAGATTCCTTTCTGATGAAAAACCATGGATAAGAAGTTTCTTTTCTTGACCAGTTTGAACTGCTGTGATCATAGCAGTATAAAAAAGCTGTAGACTGTCTGGAATAGGCGTAGTGTCAGGAGTTTGAAAAGTCAGTTTGATTTGACCATTTGGGCGTCTGTCAAATGTAGCTTTTGAGGTTTGGACTGGTTCAGAATTTTGATGAAAATGCTCATAGTTGGTTAGTCATTCAATAGGCATGAGTTTGAGCAGATCTTGTTTCTGAATTTGTTTGGGGATTTGGATGATGGTTGGAATTGTGTCTGTATCTGCCAATATCATCAAAGCATTAGAAGTTGTGTATGGTGCAGGAAGATTTAGTGCATGATTTTGTAATCGATACACTATTTGATTATGGAGGGTTGTAATCATGGATGTGGGTGTTTGTTATGCTCCTTAGAGCTGGATCTGGACTTTAAGGGTTGTTGGAAGATTGGGATCCTCAAGAGAGAGGTTGAAATTGGGGTAAAAGGTTAATAAGACACTGCCAGCATGAAGGGTTGTCAGAACAGTTCCTATAACAGCGTGTTGGTACTCCTTGAACCTGGTGTCTAGGAGAGCAATTCTAGCTGTAATAGGTAAGCCTTTACGACCATGAAGAGTGAGAATTAATCGTACACCACCAAGATGGAGGTGTGTGTATCCTTCTCGTTTCCAGTTAGCGACGAGGTATTTCTATAGTGACATATTGTTCACTCTGTGAGGCTTGTAAAGTACACTGATCCAGTCTAGAAGACTGAATATATTCTTTTGGGAGTGGTCTTTTAGTAGAGATGAGAGTTCGAATACTTCGAGTGAAAGAAGTTACCTGTTTGTAGAGATTGTAAGGACTCATGAGGGGAAACTGGGACTCAGTGACTTGAGCAGATTCTGGAATATAAGAATATTCAACAAGATTCTCAATTTTGGAGGTTATGTGTTTAGAGCATGATTTGGGGAGATAGAGAGTAGAAGAAAAAGAAATATGAGATGAAGATGATGTAGAAGCTGAAGATGTGTTTGTTTCCATGGTGAATGAATCTTCTTCTAGGAGATCAAATAAGATTATTCAAATTACTAATGATACCACCTTGGCGTTGGGTGTGGCGCTGATACCAGTGGGTTTTGTGACGGGGAATGTCATCAAATGTAAACCAAGATGCTGAAGATGGTTTTGTTGAGTGTTCATGGACTGGTGGTGGTTCTGGGTCTGTTTGAGAAGCTTGGTTAGAAGGATTGTCATCAACTAGCACCATCAGAGAAGAAACTCATCCCATCATCAGAATCACCACCGAAATGCAAGCTCAAACCATTGCCCAACACTCTGGAATATGCATTTTTGGGAGAAGAAAGTACTCTGCCGGTAATCATCTCACCATCCCAAAATGACGAACAAAAGGTAAGTTATTGGATATTTTAAAAGAGCACAAAAGAGCATTAGGATGGACTATAGCAGACATAAAAGGTATAAACCCAGTAGACTGTATACATTACATTCACCTTGATGAAAATACTAAACCTACTAGGGAAATGCAATGATTGTTAAATCCTAATATGAAAGAAGTTGTTAGAACTGAAGACCTCAAGCTATTAGATGCAGGTATCATTTACCCCATTTCTAATAGTTCATGGGTCAGTCCTGTGCAAGTTGTCCCTAAAAAGTCAGGAGTCACAGTAGTTACGAATGCCGATAAAGAATTAGTACCCACTAGAGTAACTACAGGATGGCGTGTGTGCATTGATTATAGAAAGTTGAATTCTGTCACACGTAAAGACCATTTTCCTTTACCATTTATTGATCAAATGCTTGATAAATTAGCATGCCATGAATTTTATTGCTTTCTAGATGGCTACTCAGGATATAATCAGATTCCCATAGCACCAAAAGATCAAGAGAAAACCACTTTCATTTGCCCTTTTGTCACTTTTGCATATAAGAGGATGCCATTTGGATTATGTAATGCACCTGCTACATTTCAACGATGCATGTTAAACATTTTTTCTGATATGGTTGAACGATTCATTGAAGTCTTTATGGATGACTTTTCTGTCTTTGGTGATTCATTTAATCAATGTTTACATCATCTAACGCTAGTTCTGCAGAGATGTATGAAGAAGAACTTGGTCTTAAATTGAGAGAAGTGTCATTTTATGGTAAAACAAGGTATTGTTCTCAGTCACACATCATTTCGAGCAAAGGTATTGAGGTTGACAAAGCCAAGGTGGATCTCATTTTTATTCTTTCTCTACCCAAAATAGTCATAGAAGTAAGATCTTTCCTTGGGCATGCTGGTTTCTATAGACGTTTCATTAAAGATTTTAGCAAAGTTTCTAAACCCTTATGTAATTAACTTACTAAGGATGTACCATTTATCTTTAATGATTCATGTCTTGTGGCTTTTGAAAAATTAAAGCAATTGTTGACATTATCACCTATCATTCAGCCCTCAAACTGGAGCTTACCATTCGAGCTCATGTGTGATGCATCTGATTATGCAGTAGGAGTAGTATTAGGACAAAGAGTTGATCGAATTCCCCATGTTATTTACTATGCTAGTATGACATTAAATGATGCACAATTGAACTATTCAACTACTGAAAAAGAAATGCTAGCAGTAGTGTTTGCATTGGAAAAATTTCGATCTTATCTCATTGGTTGTAAAATAATTATATTCATAGATCATGCTGCTCTTAAATATCTTCTCACAAAGATGCAAAAGCTAGACTAATTTGTTGGGTGTTACTTTTGCAGGAGTTTGACTTGGAATTTAAAGATAAGAAAGGCACAGAGAATATTATAGCTGACCATCTCTCTCGCCTTCATTTTGACCCAATTATGGAATCATTACCATTGAATAAGTCATTCCCAAATGAACAATTGATGAGTGTGGAAGTATTACCATGGTATGCTGATATCGTTAATTATCTTGTTACAGGTCAACTTCCAGAGCATTGGACCAAGCAAGACAAGGCTAAATTCTTTGCGGAAATAAAGAATTTCTTTTGGGATGACCCGTATTTGTTCAAGTATTATGCAAATCAAATTGTTAGACGATGTGTTCCAGAAAGTGAAATTCAAAATATCCTTTCATTCTGCCATGAACAAGCTTGTGGAGGCCATTTCAGTGCTAAGAGAACAGCTACTAAAGTTTTACAATGTGGTTTCTATTGGCGAACTATATTTCGAGACGTTTACACTTTCTGTTCTTCATGTGATAGATGTCAATGAATGGGGAGCATTACACGAAGGAACATGATGCCACTAAATTCAATTTTAGTGGTTGAGATTTTTTACGTATGGGGTATCGACTTCATAGGACCATTTTCCCCTTCTTTTGGCCATCAATACATATTGGTTGCTGTTGACTACGTATCGAAATGGGTAGAAGCAATTCCATGTAGGACCGATGATCACAAGGTGGTGATAGCATTTTTGAAAAGCAACATTGTTTCATGCTTTGGATTCCCTCGAGATATAATCAGTGATGGTGGTGCCCATTTTTGTAACAAAGCATTCAAAACTCTTTTGACAAAGTATTCAATCACTCACAAAGTGGCGACCCCATATCATCCGTAAACCAGTGGCCAAGTTGAGATCTCCAATCGAGAAATAAAGCACATATTAGAAAAGACGGTGAGGCCAGACATAAAAGATTGGTCATTAAGACTTGATGATGCATTATGGGCATATAGAACAGCTTTCAAGACCCCGATTGGGATGTCACCCTATAGGCTAGTGTATGGAAACGCTTGCCACCTACCTGTGGAACTCGAGCATCATGCATAGTGGGCCATCAAGAAATTCAATTCTGACATGCAGTAAGCCAACTCAGAAAGAAGATTACAACTAGCAGAACTTGATGAAATTTGCAATGATGCATACGAAAATGCCAAGATTTACAAGCAATGAATGAAAGTCTTCCATGACAAGCAAATTATGAGAAAATCTTTCACTCCAAGTTAGAAAGTGCTTTGTTCAATTCTCGCTTGCACCTATTCCCAGGTAAGCTACGCTCTCGATGGTTTGGTCCCTTTATTGTTCATAATGTTTTTCCATATGGGGCAATTGAAATTAAGGACCCAGAGAACGGTGTCACATTTAAAGTTGATGGTCAAAAATTAAAGCCATATCTAGAGTACCAACCACATGGAGAAAACACCGAAATAAATTTGAGTGACCTACCAGATTTGAATTGATTTTTTTTCTTTTCGGTGGTTTGATTTTATTTCTTTCTTTTTATTATTCTTTTGCTAATTGAAATTATTTTTGCATAAGTGTGTTTGTTTTACCATTAAGTTTTCTCTTATCATTGTTAATCATGAGTACCATACTGAGACCGTTCCTCCTGAACATTCTTAAACCACTTCAACGTGTTAAAACTCATCTCAAAAGACAGATTCAATTTTGTAAAACACATCGTATTTGGGGTCTGCAACCACCAGAGGTAGTATCTTATGTTGAGGGTTTAGAAAGCCAACTCAGAGACATTGAGAGAAGTGTTTACGACATCCAGTTGGAGCTTGAGGTAAATTCAATAAGAGGACGATTTTAATTTTCTTTATGTGTTTTAATTGGTTTTTCTGTTTGTGTGCAAGTTTGTTACCCCGGTGAAGTGGCGGATAACGGTACTCCGTGACAATCAAGTCGGTTACTTCAGTTTCCTATAATAACTGATAATCCGAGGTAAAAATATGGACAGAAACGAGATTCTAGCGAAGCTTCACAAGTGATTCCCTTCACTTCCTCAGAATGCCCTCCTTACAATCTATAAAGCCCGGTCTGAATGCATGCGATTGCTCATGAGGAATAACATACCTGCTGACATCTGTTGGTTAATTGAGGCTAAAGTACGATTGACAGGTGAGTTACCTCCAAAATTTATTGCATACATGCTTGGTTGTGGTAAAGGAAATTATGCAAGAAAGCGACGAGCTCGAAGAATTTCTGTTGCTTGTCATAAGTGTGCCATAATGAGTTGCGATAAAAAACCATGTTCTTTAGGAATGATGTCTGATAACAGAGAAGATAAGATTCAATTCATTAGGGATGGCTTGAATAAGGAGTCATTGGATGATATCCTTCTGTCTCTTGAAATGCATCCCAGTGGATATGTGCAAGGAGCGATTCTCCAGTTATGGCCATTATTCCAGAAAGAGCATGCATGATATAGTCTCGGGAATCTGACTATAAACGACCATGTTTGCCAGTTTATAAGAAAACTGGATGGGAAGCCTATCTTCGACCCATAGAGGGCATTCAAGCCATTTCTGGACATAAAATCAGAGGAAGATATGAGCCACAGTCGCAACTACTTGTAAATGTCCTTTTGCTTCATTGCTATTTTATCTTTTCCATTATTGTCTTTAATAATTTTATTTAATCATTATTTTTTTTTCTTTTTACTGTTTCCTTTTTGACTCGCGAGCCATGTGCTTTACATGTTATTTGACACTGACATGTCACCTCATACATAGTTGTGACCCATTGTCACCAAGATTCTTAAATATGACTTTTTGTTAAGCATTCACAAATTATTTTTGAGAAATATTCCAATGGCAGCTACTCCCAATAGACAATTCAAGAACATTTGTGTGCTTTCTCGATTTACCTATAACAAACATAAAGAGTTCGTTGATGCAGTTATAGATCTTGGTCGAATCATAGTAGAGGGAAAATTACACTAGTTGTATGGAGGAGGTAACTGAGGGTTATCAAAATTGGTCTCAGAAGCTGCTTTTGTCAGATCAAGTGTTAGACATCATCCCAAGAGCTCTAAAACCTTTGGGCAGTTTGTCTGACTCACCGACTGGAGAAGAGTTAGTTGTCTCAGGTATGCAAGAAAGAGTAACTGAAAAGCTTAATCATGCTGATGCTTTTATTTTCCTTCACATGCTCTCACCAAAAAGAAATATGCCCTTAACTTAGAAATAATATGATCTCAAGTCAAATAAAAATACTAGTCAACCCAATTTATTTATTTATTTTATTATTATTATTATTATTTTATGCATCATTACATCTTTTTAGCCCATATAACTAGCTTCTACTTCAGATTATAGTTCCCTAAAATCAAGAAGGACTTTTATTAGGACGTAACGTAGGCTAGGGACATGGCTAACAAAGAAGGGAAATAGGAAAAACAAAATGTATGTTTGAGAAAAATGCAGAATTTATTTTTTTTTTTTTTTGGAAGTTACAAGATGGATTTCACCTATTATTGTTATTTTATTTTTTGAAGCAACAATTGTTTTTCTTTTTTTTGCTTTTTTTCTTTTTTTTTTTTGCTTTTTTTTTTTTTAAACTAGGCATAACTTCACTATACAAAATGTTTATTTACATTTTTCTCAAACATAAATAGGTGATGGATCTTATTGGGTAATACTCCAAATCGGAGTGGGTCAAGATAATAAGTTGACAAAGAAAAGTTTTTTTTTTTTTTTAAAAGGTTCAAAAGGGCTAACTATGGATATTCATAAAAGGGATGGCTAGAAAGGCTCAAACGGATCAAAGACGGCCTTTCCATAATCTTTTAGGGCTCTAAATAATCTTCCATATCTACTAATTAAATGGGCTTCCAAATGTAGTAACACACATTTTTTTCTTTTTCTTTTTCTTTTTTTTTTTTTTTTTTAGGGTTAACTCAAAAGAAATCTAGAGATCGTGTACAATAATAAACTGCTAAGCTGTATAAAGAATGGGCAAAAGGGGTACTCTCCAAGAAAAATGATAGGCTCAAAAACTCACTTGGTATTTATTATGACATGTCCATTCCTTCAAGCAACTCATATTTGTCTCCGACATCAACATGTAGAGTAGCAAACATAGTGTAACATCACTTCATACTAAAGATAATACAAATACTAAAATTTGAAATCATCATGTCATCTAATCTTAAAACAAATCACAAACTTTTTTTTTTTTTTAAACAACAGTCTACCCCCCAACCTATTCTAAACGTGAAAGGAAAATATGCATGCAGAAATGTAAAAATGATGCAGAAAAACTAATTAGAAAATGATAGAAAACGATTTTTTTTTTTAACTTAAGAAGATGCGTTTCTAGAGGCACTACACTCTATATTCAGCTATCTTTGACTCAAAAATTTTTGTTTGAAAATGTATATTTATAAAGGAGAAATTAAAAAGGAAAAAGAAAAATAAACATCAAAACATAATAAAGAAAAAGATTTTTTTCTTTTTTTTTTCTTTTTTTTTTATTTTTTATCAATGAAGATGCGTTTCTAGAGTCACTACACTCCATATTCAGCCATCTTCAACACAAAAAGTTAGCAACAGTTAGTTTCTACAACAAAAAATTAGTAAAAACTTAACCAATATTCCACAATTGTCGACTATTCCCTCCCCCCAACCAGAACGAAACATTGTCCTCAATGTTTTAAAGGACAGAAGTAGAGTTTAGAAGACATCACCTGGGTGGTGCAACACAGAAGAAAATATTTACAGGCGGAGAGTTAAATCTAATTTATACTTCTTACTGCGGCTACTGTTACCGTCATCATTTGAACGCTCCAACAGAAAGCTCCAGGGGTCTGGCTCCGGTTTATAAGCTTGTAACATATCAAGTAGCTCATTAGCAGTGTGAGCACAAATAAAAAGTTTTTTCGCACTGGAAGGAATAAAGTAGCTTTTTATTGCATGGTTAAGAAATGCGATAAAGCCATCATAAAAATTATTGACATTTAACAAACCGATGGGTTTCTGGTGAATGTGCAGTTGGGCCCAAGATGCTAGTGTGATAAGTGCCTCTAGTGTTGCAAGATCTACTGGAAGGAAAATAAAAGCATCAGCATGATTAAGCATTTCAGTTATTCGTTCTTGTATACCTGAGACGACTAACTCTTCTCCAGTCGTTGAGTCAGACACACTGCCCAAAGGTTTTAGGACTCTAGGGATGATGCCTAACACTTGGCTTCCTCTGATAAAAGTAGCTTCTGAGACCAATTTTGATAACCCTCGGTTACCTCCTCCATACACCAAGTGTAATTTTCTCTCTGCTATGCTTCGACCAAGATCTATGGCTGCATCAACGAACTCTTTATGTTTGCCATAGGTAAATCCAGAAAGCACACAAATGTTCTTAATTGTCTATTGGGAGTAGCTGCCATTGGAATATTTCTCAAAAACAATTTGTGAGTGCTTAACAAAAAGTCATATTTAAGAATCTTGGTGATAGTGGATCACAACTGTGTATGAGGTGGCATGTCAGTGTCAAATAATGCGTAAAGCACATGGCTCGATAGTCAAAAAGCAAACAGTAAAAACAAACAGTAATAAAATTATTAAAGACAATAATGCAAATGATAAAACAACAGTGAAATGAAATAAAATAACAGTAAAGTAAAAGGATATTTACAGGTAGTTGCGACTGTGGCTCACATCTTCCTCTGGTTTTACGTCCAGAAACGGCTTGAACGCCCTCTATGGGTCGAGGATAGGCTTCCCATCCAGTTTTCTTATAAACTGGCAAACAGGGTCTTTTACAGTCAGATTCCTGAGACTATATCGTGCATGCTCTTTCTGGAATAATGACCATAATTGGAGAATCGCTCCTTGCACATATCCACTGGGATGCGTTTCAAGAGACAGAAGGATATCATCCAATGACTCCTTATTCAAGCCATCCCTAATGAATTGAATCTTATCTTCTCTGTTATCAGACACCATTCCTAAAGAACATCGGTTTTTATTGCAACTCATTCTGGCACACTTATGACAAGCAACAGAAATTCTTCGAGCTCGTCGTTTTCTTGCATAATTTCCTTTACCACAACCAGGCATATATGCAATAAATTTTGGAGGTAACTCACCCGCCAATCGTACTTTCGCCTCGATTAACCAACGGATGTCAGCAGGTATGTTATTCCTCATGAGCAATCGCATGCGTTCGGACCGAGCTTTATAGATCGTAAGGAGGGCATTCTGAGGAAGTGAAGGGAATCGCTTGTGAAGCTTTGTTAGAATCTCGGTTCTGTCCATACCTTCGCCTCAGAATATCAGTTATTATGGGAAACTGAAGTAACCGACTTAATTGTCACGGAGTACCGTTATCCGCCACTTCACCGGGGTAACAAACTAAAGCACACAAACAGAAAAACAAATTAAAACACACAAAGAAAATCAAAATCGTCCTCTTATTGAATTTACCTCAAGCTCCAACTGGATGTCGAAAACACTTTTCTCAATATCTCTGAGTTGGCGTTCTAAACCTTCAATATAGGCTACTAACTCTAGTGGTTGTAGAGCCCAAATGCGATTTGTTTTACAAAATTGAATCTGCCTTTTGAGATGGTTTTTGACACGTTGAAGTGGTTTAAGAATGTTCAGGAGGAACGGTCTAAGTAAGAGACTCATGATTAACAATGATAAGAGAAAACTTAATGATAAAACAAACACACTTATGCAAAAATAAATTTAATTAGCAAAAGAATAATAAAAAGAAAAGAAAGAAAAATCAAACCACTGAAAAGAAAAAATCAATTCAAATCTGGTGGGTCACTCAAATTTATTTCGGTGTCTTCTCCATGTGGTTGGTACTCTAGATATGGCTTTAATCTTTGACCATTAACTTTAAACGTGACACCGTTCTTTGGGTCCTTAATTTCAATTGCCCCATGTGGAAAAACAGTATGAACAATAAATGGACCAGACCATCGAGAGCGTAACTTACCTGGGAATAGGTGCAAGCGAGAGTTGAATAAAAGCACTTTCTGACCTGGAGTGAAAGATTTTCTCATAATATGCTTGTCATGGAAGACTTTCATTCGTTGCTTGTAAATCTTGGCATTTTCGTATGCATCATTGCGAATTTCTTCATGCTCTGCCAGTTGTAATCTTCTTTCTGAGCTGGCTTGCTGCATGTCAAAATTGAATTTCTTGATGGCCCAATATGCATGATGCTCGAGTTCCACAGGTAGGTGGCAAGCTTTTCCATACACTAGCTTGTAGGGTGACATCCCAATCGGCGTCTTGAAAGCCGTTCGATATGCCCATAATGCATCATCAAGTCTTAATGACCAATCTTTTCTGTCCGGCCTCACCGTCTTTTCTAATATGTGCTTTATTTCTCGATTGGAGATCTCCACTTGACCACTGGTTTGCGGATGATATGGGGTCGCCACTTTATGAGTGATTGAATACTTTGTCAAAAGAGCCTTGAATGCTCTATTACAAAAGTGGGCACCACCATCACTGATTATTGCTCGAGGGAATCCAAAGCGCGAAACAATGTTGCTTTTCAAAAACCCTATCACCACCTTGTGATCATTGGTTCTGCATGGAATTGCTTCTACCCATTTCGATACGTAGTCAACAGCAACCAGTATGAATTGATGGCCAAAAGAAGTGGGAAAGGGTCCCATGAAGTCGATACCCCATACGTCAAAAATCTCAACCACTAATATTGGATTTAGTGGCATCATGTTCCTTCGTGTAATACTCCCCATTCGTTGACACCTATCACATGAAGAACAGAAAGTGTAAGCATCTCGAAATATAGTTGGCCAATAGAAACCACATTGTAAAACTTTAGTCGCTGTTTTCTTAGCACTGAAATGGCCTCCACAAGCTTGTTCATGGCAGAATGAAAGGATATTCTGAATTTCATTTTCTGGGACACATCGTCTGACAATTTGATCTGCACAATACTTGAATAAGTACGGGTCATCCCAAAAGAAATTCTTTATTTCTGCAAAGAATTTAGCCTTGTCTTGCTTGGTCCAATGCTCTGGAAGTTTACCTGTAACAAGATAATTAACTATATCAGCATACCAAGGTAATACTTCCATACTCATTAATTGTTCATCTGGAAATGACTCATTTAATGTTAAAGGCTCTGTAGTTGTGTCAAAATGAAGACGAGAGAGATGGTCTGCCACAACATTTTCTGTGCCTTTCTTATCTTTGAATTCCAAGTCAAATTCCTGCAAAAGTAACACCCAACGAATTAGTCTAGCTTTTGCATCTTTCTTTGTAAAAAGGTATTTAAGAGCAGCATGATCAGTGAACACAATTATTTTACAACCAATAAGATAAGATCGAAATTTTTCCAATGCAAACACTACTGCTAGCATTTCTTTTTCAGTAGTCGAATAGTTCAACTGTGCATCATTTAATGTCATACTAGCATAGTAAATAACATGGGGAATCCGATCAACTCTTTGTCCTAATACTGCTCCTACTGCATAATCAGATGCATCACACATGAGCTCGAATGGTAAGCTCCAATTTGGGGGCTGAATGATGGGTGATGACGTCAACAATTGCTTTAATTTTTCAAAAGCCACAAGACATGAATCATTAAAGATAAAAGGTGCATCCTTAGCAAGTAAATTGCATAAGGGTCTAGAAACTTTGCTAAAATCTTTAATGAAACGTCTATAAAAACCAGCATGCCCAAGGAAAGATCTTACTTCTCTGACTGTTTTGGGTGGAGGAAGATTAGAAATGAGATCCACCTTGGCTTTGTCAACCTCAATACCTTTGCTCGAAATGATGTGACCGAGAACAATACCTTGTGTTACCATAAAATGACACTTCTCCCAATTTAAGACCAAGTTCTTTTCGATACATCTCTGCAGAACTAGTGTTAGATGGCGTAAACATTGATCAAATGAGTCTCCAAAGACAGAAAAATCATCCATAAAGACCTCAAGGAATCGTTCAACCATATCAGAAAAAATGCTCAACATGCATCTTTGAAATGTAGCAGGTGCATTACATAATCCAAATGGCATCCTCCTATATGCAAAAGTGCCAAAAGGGCAAGTGAAAATGGTTTTCTCTTGATCTTTTGGTGCAATGGGAATCTGGTTATATCCTGAGTAGCCATCTAGAAAGCAATAAAATTCATGGCCTGCTATCTATCAAGCATTTGATCGATAAATGGTAAAGGAAAATGATCTTTACGTGTGACAGAATTCAACTTCCTATAATCAATGCATACACGCCATCCTGTAGTTACTCTAGTTGGTATCAATTCATTATCAGCATTTGCAACTACAGTGACTCCTGACTTTTTGGGGACAACTTGGACAGGACTAACCCATGAACTATCAGAAATGGGGTAAATGATACCTGCATCTAATAGCTTAAGGACTTCTGTTCTAACAACTTCTTTCATATTAGGATTTAACCGACGTTGCATTTCCCTAGTAGATTTAGCATTTTCATCAAGGTGAATGTAATGCATGCAGTCTACTGGGTTTATACCTTTTATGTCTGCTATGGTCCATCCTAATGCTCCTTTGTGCTCTTTTAAAACATCCAACAACTTACCTTTTTGTTCGTCATTGAGGGACGATGAGATGATTACCGGTAAAGTACTTTCTTCCCCCAAGAATGCATATTCCAGAGTGTTGGGCAATGGTTTGAGCTCAAGTTTCGGTGGTGATTCTGATGATGGGATGAGTTTCTTCTCTGATGGTGCTAGTTGTTCAACTCTTGACTTCCATTTATTAGTGTCCATGGATGGTGCTGAGTCAAGTAGGGCGTTGACTTCATCGACGGATCTGTCAATATCAAAATCCAAACCAAAGTGAGTTAAACATGTTTGCAAAGGATCATCACTAAGGTTTGAAACAAAAGTGTCATCAACTAATGCTTCAATTAAATCCACATCAACAATTCCATCATCTGTATTGTGAGGTTGTTTGGCAATGTTGAAGATGTTCAGCTCCATAGTCATGTTGCCGAAGGACAACTGCATATTTCCAGTCCTGCATTGAATGTGAGCATCTGCAGTTGCCAAGAAAGGTCGGCCTAGAATAATGGGGATGTGCTTTCTTGAATCCTGTATTGGTTGAGTGTCAATTACAATGAAATCAACAGGAAAATAAAACTTGTCTACCTGGATGAGCACGTCCTCCACAACACCACGAGGTATTTTCGTGGACCGATCTGCAAGCTGTAACACCACTGGAGTTGGGTGTAATTCTCCCAGTCCAAGTTTCACGAAAACTGAGTAAGGCAATAAATTTACACTAGCTCCTAAATCCAACAAAGCATTCTCAATTGTGTGGTTCCCTATGCTACATGAGATAGTGGGGGAGCCTGGGTCTTTGCATTTTAAAGGAATTTTATGTTGGAGTATAGAACTAACGTTTTCTGTTAAAAATGCCTTCTTTTGAACATGCATATTTCTCTTTTTAGTACACAGGTCTTTAAGAAACTTGGCATAAGATGGAACTTGTTTTATAGCATCAAGTAAAGGGATGTTAACACTTACCTGTTTGAAGATTTCGAGAATCTCACCTGTGGATTTTCCCTTTTTCCCTTTAGCTAACCTCTGAGGAAATGGAGCTTTGGGAACATATTCTCGTGGGTTGGTTTCTTCTTTCTCCTCCGGTGATGATTCCTCAACATTTACAGGTACAATTTGATTTTCTTTTGGCATCTCCACTTTATTGTCGACTTCTTTTCCTTTTCGCAAGGTCATGATGGCTTTGACCTCTCCATGCTGCTGTTGTGAACTGGTACTTGCTTCATGCACTCCTTTAGGGTTAGGCACTGGTTGACTTGGGAATTTACCTTTCTCAACAGTCATTGCCAAGGTCTGAACTGAAGAAGCAAGTTGTCCCACCATCTTCTCTAGGCTTGAAACTGATTGGGCTTGTGAGTTGAAGCCCGCTCTCAACTCATTTCGTAGTCCATCAATGGTGCGGTTCTGTTGCTCAATCGTGGAGTGAGTAACATTCCTGAGATTCTGGAATGAATCCTCCCATGGTCTGGGTTGAGCGTAGTTCTGGTTCTGGTTCTGATTGTATGGTCTGAATAGGGGCTGAGAGGCTTGAGGATTTTGAGGAATTGGTTGCATTGGTGGAGCTGGAGCTGCTGGTCCATTTTGTTGGAATCCTTGAGACCATGAAAAATTGGGGTGGTCTCTCCATCCAGGATTATATGTGTTGGAGTATGGGTTGTAATTCGATGGTTTTCTCATTACTCCTATGGCATTGGCTTGATCTGGATATGAGTCAAGGTCATGTGGCTCTGTTGATTTAGCAGTCGATAACGATGCTATTTGTCGAGAGAGACCTTCAATTATCGTTTTGACTTCTTTAATTTCTGAATTTGACTCGCCAATTTGAACTTCATTTACTCCCTTAATCCTTCTAGTATTCCTGAGTGATCGACTCCGTTGTTGGGAATTATCCGCTTGTCGCTGAAAGAATTCCCAAATCTCTGATGCACTTTTTGACATTAGCTCTCCTCCACTTGTTGCCATTAGCCATTCTTGCACATTCGGTAATAATCCCTCCAAAAAGTATTGGCATTGATGCCATTTCTCGTACCCATGATGTGGACACTTCAAGAGTAGCCCATTGAATCGCTCCCATGTTTTGAAAAACTGCTCGTCATCTCTCTGGGTAAACTCCGAGATTTCCCTGCGAATAGCATTGGTTTTATGCACTGGGAAATATTTATTTAAAAATTTTGTAACCATTTGTTCCCATGATGCAATACTATTAGCAGGCAATGTATTAAGCCATGAACGAGCTCTATCCTTCAAAGAAAATGGGAATAATCTAAGTTTTACATCATCATCTGAAAAATTCTCATATTTAAATGTTTGACAAATAGCATGAAAATCATTCAAATGATTATATGGGTCCTCATTTTCTAAGCCATAGAACGTGGGGAGACAATTTAGCACACTAGGTTTTAGTTCAAAGCTCCTAGCAGCTACATTTGGGTACCTGATACATGATGTGCTCAAATTGGCTAAAGGACTAAAGTAATCCTTAAATGGCCTCTCCTGTGGTGCTTGTAAATCCATTTTATTTTTAATGCTTTTGTGTGTGCGAAGTGTTTTCTCAAGATCAAGGTCTATAGGTTCAAGATTAGGTAATAATGACCTACGACCATGCATGCAATAAACACAAAAATAAATAGGAACAAAACAAATAAAATAAAAACAAAGATGAGAACAAAACAAATAGAAATAAAGAAGAAGGAGAAATTACGATACTAACCTTATTGCGCTATTACAACCTTACTATAAAAATACACAAAAACAAATACGTGAAATAAATTAACCAAAAATAAATTAAAAAGATAAATAAAAATTAAAAAGAAGAAAAAAAAATAACTTGAAATTAAATTACAGAATTTTAAAGAAGAGGAAAAGAAAAGAAATACTAACCTTTAAATGTAGATTCACTTTTTTTTCTTTTTCTCCCCGGCAACGGCGCCAAAAACTTGTTGTGCAAATTTTATTGAACTCGCAAGCGCACGAATCTGTTGTAGTATAGACTAATGGTGACGAGTGTCGATCCCACGAGGAGGTGGATTTTAATTATATATAAAATTAATTTAGTGAATGGGTGATTGGATTTAAGTTGGAAAATGATTTAGACTATGCTAAAACTTAAATTAAAATAATAAGAATAAATTATGGAATTGGAATTAAAATACCAAGAATAAATTGAAGAGAATTCTATTAAATTGACGTACTTGGGTATCTGGATCCGTATCAACATGCATCATGGGCTAAATATTCCTTATTAATACCAATTAAATCATGAGGAGGGAATCCACACCTCATGAACCACGCTCTAATAAATATGGTGCTAAGGGCTTACCGTGCCAAATAATAATAACCTTATACTAGGGAGCCGGTGAAACCAGGGCAGTACTAGACAAGATTAGTATTATTTGTCGACGAGAAGTCAAAACATCCACAAAAACTAGAGGGGAAGAGAAAATAAATTTATCAAATCAAGCCCATGACACATGTTGAGACTTCACCTTCAACCCAAGCTTGAAAGAAAATTAGCCACTCATAGTTGAACTAGGGGCAAAATGGAAATTTATTAAAATACGTAGAAAATACAAGATAGAGAGAGAATTACAGAAAATGAATCCCAAAAATGGATTCAGAGGTGCCTAATTAGGGGGGGGGAGGCCCCCTTTTTATAGTTACATCAAGTAAATCATGGCCATCGGATTAAAAACAGTTTGGACGCTCAGGATTTCGCCACGTCATCAGCCACTATTTGCACAGTACAGTCAACAGCCACTATTTGCACAGTACAGTCAACAGCCACTATTTGCACAGTACAGTCAACAGCACTATTTGCACAGTACGTCATCAGCCAACAGTACCCGTACATGTGAATAGTATCGTACATGTGAACAGTGTCATTTTTCCTTTTATACTCCTCCTAAGGTTTTCGACCGTCCTGAGTTCAAAAATGATGTCCGTTTTGCCATTTGATCTCTCGTTTATTGTGAAATGACTATGATGCCCCTAAAATACATAAAATACTCAATTAGAATAAAATACACATAATTAAAGTACAATAAACTTAAACACATAAAAGTAAGGGTTGTTAGTAATACTTGATATATAAAATAACGATTTTCTCCTTTATAAATATGCACTTTCTAACACTCAACACGCCCCCCAACCAGCTTATTGCTAGTCCCTAGCAAATAAAGCGAAAACAAAAATTCAAAAATGATTTTTTTTTTTTTTTAAACACTCTTGTTTATTCAATCAGATTAATGATAACGATCAAATGAAAGTATAAGCATTATCTCAGGTCTAAAGAAACATCACACCCACATCAACCATCCACATGAATTAGCCCAGTAGACTTTGTCGTAGCTACCTTCAAGAATGACATGTCAAATCCCAAAATCTCACTGGAAGTAGTGACACTCTCACAAAGAAATTGAACCCAAAAATAGTCACTCCAATGAATGGTAATTGAGAGAAAATAATAAAGAAATTATCTCACATGCTCTCACCAAAAAGAAATATGCCCTTAACTTAGAAATAATATGATCTCAAGTCAAATAAAAATACTAGTCAACCCAATTTATTTATTTATTTTATTATTATTATTATTTTTTTATGCATCATTACATCTTTTTAGCCCATATAACTAGCTTCTACTTCAGATTATAGTTCCCTAAAATCAAGAAGGACTTTTATTAGGACGTAACGTATGCTAGGGACATGGCTAACAAAGAAGGGAAATAGGAAAAACAAAATGTATGTTTGAGAAAAATGCAGAATTTTTTTTTTTTTTTTTGAAGTTACAAGATGGATTTCACCTATTATTGTTATTTTATTTTTTGAAGCAACAATTGTTTTTTTTTTTTTCTTTTTTTTTTTTTGCTTTTTTTTTTTTTAAACTAGGCATAACTTCACTATACAAAATGTTTATTTACATTTTTCTCAAACATAAATAGGTGATGGATCTTATTGGGTAATACTCCAAATCGGAGTGGGTCAAGATAATAAGTTGACAAAGAAAAGTTTTTTTTTTTTTTTAAAAGGTTCAAAATGGCTAACTATGGATATTCATAAAAGGGATGGCTAGAAAGGCTCAAACGGATCAAAAACGGCCTTTCCATCATCTTTTAGGGCTCTAAATAATCTTCCATATCTACTAATTAAATGGGCTTCCAAATGTAGTAACACACATTTTTTTCTTTTTTTTTTTTTTTTTTTTTTTTTTTTTTAGGGTTAACTCAAAAGAAATCTAGAGATCGTGTACAATAATAAACTGCTAAGCTGTATAAAGAATGGGCAAAAGGGGTACTCTCCAAGAAAAATGATAGGCTCAAAAACTCACTTGGTATTTATTATGACATGTCCATTCCTTCAAGCAACTCATATTTGTCTCCGACATCAACATGTAGAGTAGCAAACATAGTGTAACATCACTTCATACTAAAGATAATACAAATACTAAAATTTGAAATCATCATGTCATCTAATCTTAAAACAAATCACAAACTTTTTTTTTTTTTTTAAACAACAGTCTACCCCCCAACCTATTCTAAACGTGAAAGGAAAATATGCATGCAGAAATGTAAAAATGATGCAGAAAAACTAATTAGAAAATGATAGAAAACGATTTTTTTTTTAACTTAAGAAGATGCGTTTCTAGAGGCACTACACTCTATATTCAGCTATCTTTGACTCAAAAATTTTTGTTTGAAAATGTATATTTATAAAGGAGAAATTAAAAAGGAAAAAGAAAAATAAACATCAAAACATAATAAAGAAAAAGATTTTTTTTCTTTTTTTTTTCATTTTTTTTTTATTTTTTATCAATGAAGATGCGTTTCTAAAGTCACTACACTCCATATTCAGCCATCTTCAACACAAAAAGTTAGCAACAGTTAGTTTCTACAACAAAAAATTAGTAAAAACTTAACCAATATTCCACAATTGTCGACTATTCCCTCCCCCCAACCAGAACGAAACATTGTCCTCAATGTTTTAAAGGACAGAAGTAGAGTTTAGAAGACATCACCTGGGTGGTGCAACACAGAAGAAAATATTTACAGGCGGAGAGTTAAATCTAATTTATACTTCTTACTGCGGCTACTGTTACCGTCATCATTTGAACGCTCCAACAGAAAGCTCCAGGGGTCTGGCTCCGGTTTATAAGCTTGTAACATATCAAGTAGCTCATTAGCAGTGTGAGCACAAATAAAAAGTTTTTTCGCACTGGAAGGAATAAAGTAGCTTTTTATTGCATGGTTAAGAAATGCGATAAAGCCATCATAAAAATTATTGACATTTAACAAACCGATGGGTTTCTGGTGAATGTGCAGTTGGGCCCAAGATGCTAGTGTGATAAGTGCCTCTAGTGTTGCAAGATCTCCTGGAAGGAAAATAAAAGCATCAGCATGATTAAGCATTTCAGTTATTCGTTCTTGTATACCTGAGACGACTAACTCTTCTCCAGTCGTTGAGTCAGACACACTGCCCAAAGGTTTTAGGACTCTAGGGATGATGCCTAACACTTGGCTTCCTCTGATAAAAGCAGCTTCTGAGACCAATTTTGATAACCCTCGGTTACCTCCTCCATACACCAAGTGTAATTTTCTCTCTGCTATGCTTCGACCAAGATCTATGGCTGCATCAACGAACTCTTTATGTTTGCCATAGGTAAATCCAGAAAGCACACAAATGTTCTTAAATTGTCTATTGGGAGTAGCTGCCATTGGAATATTTCTCAAAAACAATTTGTGAGTGCTTAACAAAAAGTCATATTTAAGAATCTTGGTGATAGTGGATCACAACTGTGTATGAGGTGGCATGTCAGTGTCAAATAATGCGTAAAGCACATGGCTCGATAGTCAAAAAGCAAACAGTAAAAACAAACAGTAATAAAATTATTAAAGACAATAATGCAAATGATAAAACAACAGTGAAATGAAATAAAATAACAGTAAAGTAAAAGGATATTTACAGGTAGTTGCGACTGTGGCTCACATCTTCCTCTGGTTTTACGTCCAGAAACGGCTTGAACGCCCTCTATGGGTCGAGGATAGGCTTCCCATCCAGTTTTCTTATAAACTGGCAAACAGGGTCTTTTACAGTCAGATTCCTGAGACTATATCGTGCATGCTCTTTCTGGAATAATGACCATAACTGGAGAATCGCTCCTTGCACATATCCACTGGGATGCGTTTCAAGAGACAGAAGGATATCATCCAATGACTCCTTATTCAAGCCATCCCTAATGAATTGAATCTTATCTTCTCTGTTATCAGACACCATTCCTAAAGAACATCGGTTTTTATTGCAACTCATTCTGGCACACTTATGACAAGCAACAGAAATTCTTCGAGCTCGTCGTTTTCTTGCATAATTTCCTTTACCACAACCAGGCATGTATGCAATAAATTTTGGAGGTAACTCACCCACCAATCGTACTTTCGCCTCGATTAACCAACGGATGTCAGCAGGTATGTTATTCCTCATGAGCAATCGCATGCGTTCGGACCGAGCTTTATAGATCGTAAGGAGGGCATTCTGAGGAAGTGAAGGGAATCGCTTGTGAAGCTTTGCTAGAATCTCGGTTCTGTCCATACCTTCGCCTCAGAATATCAGTTATTATGGGAAACTGAAGTAACCGACTTAATTGTCACGGAGTACCGTTATCCGCCACTTCACCGGGGTAACAAACTAAAGCACACAAACAGAAAAACAAATTAAAACACACAAAGAAAATCAAAATCGTCCTCTTATTGAATTTACCTCAAGCTCCAACTGGATGTCGAAAACACTTTTCTCAATATCTCTGAGTTGGCGTTCTAAACCTTCAACATAGGCTACTAACTCTAGTGGTTGTAGAGCCCAAATGCGATTTGTTTTACAAAATTGAATCTGCCTTTTGAGATGGTTTTTGACACGTTGAAGTGGTTTAAGAATGTTCAGGAGGAACGGTCTAAGTAAGAGACTCATGATTAACAATGATAAGAGAAAACTTAATGATAAAACAAACACACTTATGCAAAAATAAATTTAATTAGCAAAAGAATAATAAAAAGAAAAGAAAGAAAAATCAAACCACTGAAAAGAAAAAATCAATTCAAATCTGGTGGGTCACTCAAATTTATTTCGGTGTCTTCTCCATGTGGTTGGTACTCTAGATATGGCTTTAATCTTTGACCATTAACTTTAAACGTGACACCGTTCTTTGGGTCCTTAATTTCAATTGCCCCATGTGGAAAAACAGTATGAACAATAAATGGACCAGACCATTGAGAGCGTAACTTACCTGGGAATAGGTGCAAGCGAGAGTTGAATAAAAGCACTTTCTGACCTGGAGTGAAAGATTTTCTCATAACATGCTTGTCATGGAAGACTTTCATTCGTTGCTTGTAAATCTTGGCATTTTCGTATGCATCATTGCGAATTTCTTCATGCTCTGCCAGTTGTAATCTTCTTTCTGAGCTGGCTTGCTGCATGTCAAAATTGAATTTCTTGATGGCCCAATATGCACGATGCTCGAGTTCCACAGGTAGGTGGCAAGCTTTTCCATACACTAGCCTGTAGGGTGACATCCCAGTCGGCGTCTTGAAAGCCGTTCGATATGCCCATAATGCATCATCAAGTCTTAATGACCAATCTTTTCTGTCCGGCCTCACCGTCTTTTCTAATATGTGCTTTATTTCTCGATTGGAGATCTCCACTTGACCACTGGTTTGCGGATGATATGGGGTCGCCACTTTATGAGTGATTGAATACTTTGTCAAAAGAGCCTTGAATGCTCTATTACAAAAGTGGGCACCACCATCACTGATTATTGCTCGAGGGAATCCAAAGCGCGAAACAATGTTGCTTTTCAAAAACCCTATCACCACCTTGTGATCATTGGTTCTGCATGGAATTGCTTCTACCCATTTCGATACGTAGTCAACAGCAACCAGTATGAATTGATGGCCAAAAGAAGTGGGAAAGGGTCCCATGAAGTCGATACCCCATACGTCAAAAATCTCAACCACTAATATTGGATTTAGTGGCATCATGTTCCTTCGTGTAATACTCCCCATTCGTTGACACCTATCACATGAAGAACAGAAAGTGTAAGCATCTCGAAATATAGTTGGCCAATAGAAACCACATTGTAAAACTTTAGTCGCTGTTTTCTTAGCACTGAAATGGCCTCCACAAGCTTGTTCATGGCAGAATGAAAGGATATTCTGAATTTCATTTTCTGGGACACATCGTCTGACAATTTGATCTGCACAATACTTGAATAAGTACGGGTCATCCCAAAAGAAATTCTTTATTTCTGCAAAGAATTTAGCCTTGTCTTGCTTGGTCCAATGCTCTGGAAGTTTACCTGTAACAAGATAATTAACTATATCAGCATACCAAGGTAATACTTCCATACTCATTAATTGTTCATCTGGAAATGACTCATTTAATGTTAAAGGCTCTGTAGTTGTGTCAAAATGAAGACGAGAGAGATGGTCTGCCACAACATTTTCTGTGCCTTTCTTATCTTTGAATTCCAAGTCAAATTCCTGCAAAAGTAACACCCAACGAATTAGTCTAGCTTTTGCATCTTTCTTTGTAAAAAGGTATTTAAGAGCAGCATGATCAGTGAACACAATTATTTTACAACCAATAAGATAAGATCGAAATTTTTCCAATGCAAACACTACTGCTAGCATTTCTTTTTCAGTAGTCGAATAGTTCAACTGTGTATCATTTAATGTCATACTAGCATAGTAAATAACATGGGGAATCCGATCAACTCTTTGTCCTAATACTGCTCCTACTGCATAATCAGATGCATCACACATGAGCTCGAATGGTAAGCTCCAATTTGGGGGCTGAATGATGGGTGATGACGTCAACAATTGCTTTAATTTTTCAAAAGCCACAAGACATGAATCATTAAAGATAAAAGGTGCATCCTTAGCAAGTAAATTGCATAAGGGTCTAGAAACTTTGCTAAAATCTTTAATGAAACGTCTATAAAAACCAGCATGCCCAAGGAAAGATCTTACTTCTCTGACTGTTTTGGGTGGAGGAAGATTAGAAATGAGATCCACCTTGGCTTTGTCAACCTCAATACCTTTGCTCGAAATGATGTGACCGAGAACAATACCTTGTGTTACCATAAAATGACACTTCTCCCAATTTAAGACCAAGTTCTTTTCGATACATCTCTGCAGAACTAGTGTTAGATGGCGTAAACATTGATCAAATGAGTCTCCAAAGACAGAAAAATCATCCATAAAGACCTCAAGGAATCGTTCAACCATATCAGAAAAAATGCTCAACATGCATCTTTGAAATGTAGCAGGTGCATTACATAATCCAAATGGCATCCTCCTATATGCAAAAGTGCCAAAAGGGCAAGTGAAAGTGGTTTTCTCTTGATCTTTTGGTGCAATGGGAATCTGATTATATCCTGAGTAGCCATCTAGAAAGCAATAAAATTCATGGCCTGCTAATCTATCAAGCATTTGATCGATAAATGGTAAAGGAAAATGATCTTTACGTGTGACAGAATTCAACTTCCTATAATCAATGCATACACGCCATCCTGTAGTTACTCTAGTTGGTATCAATTCATTATCAGCATTTGCAACTACAGTAACTCCTGACTTTTTGGGGACAACTTGGACAGGACTAACCCATGAACTATCATAAATGGGGTAAATGATACCTGCATCTAATAGCTTAAGGACTTCTGTTCTAACAACTTCTTTCATATTAGGATTTAACCGACGTTGCATTTCCCTAGTAGATTTAGCATTTTCATCAAGGTGAATGTAATGCATGCAGTCTACTGGGTTTATACCTTTTATGTCTGCTATGGTCCATCCTAATGCTCCTTTGTGCTCTTTTAAAACATCCAACAACTTACCTTTTTGTTCGTCATTGAGGGACGATGAGATGATTACCGGTAAAGTACTTTCTTCCCCCAAGAATGCATATTCCAGAGTGTTGGGCAATGGTTTGAGCTCAAGTTTCGGTGGTGATTCTGATGATGGGATGAGTTTCTTCTCTGATGGTGCTAGTTGTTCAACTCTTGACTTCCATTTATTAGTGTCCATGGATGGTGCTGAGTCAAGTAGGGCGTTGACTTCATCGACGGATCTGTCAATATCAAAATCCAAACCAAAGTGAGTTAAACATGTTTGCAAAGGATCATCACTAAGGTTTGAAACAAAAGTGTCATCAACTAATGCTTCAATTAAATCCACATAAACAATTCCATCATCTGTATTGTGAGGTTGTTTGGCAATGTTGAAGATGTTCAGCTCCATAGTCATGTTGCCGAAGGACAACTGCATATTTCCAGTCCTGCATTGAATGTGAGCATCTGCAGTTGCCAAGAAAGGTCGGCCTAGAATAATGGGGATGTGCTTTCTTGAATCCTGTATTGGTTGAGTGTCAATTACAATGAAATCAACAGGAAAATAAAACTTGTCTACCTGGATGAGCACGTCCTCCACAACACCACGAGGTATTTTCGTGGACCGATCTGCAAGCTGTAACACCACTGGAGTTGGGTGTAATTCTCCCAGTCCAAGTTTCACGAAAACTGAGTAAGGCAATAAATTTACACTAGCTCCTAAATCCAACAAAGCATTCTCAATTGTGTGGTTCCCTATGCTACATGAGATAGTGGGGGAGCCTGGGTCTTTGCATTTTAAAGGAATTTTATGTTGGAGTATAGAACTAACGTTTTCTGTTAAAAATGCCTTCTTTTGAACATGCATATTTCTCTTTTTAGTACACAGGTCTTTAAGAAACTTGGCATAAGATGGAACTTGTTTTATAGCATCAAGTAAAGGGATGTTAACACTTACCTGTTTGAAGATTTCGAGAATCTCACCTGTGGATTTTCCCTTTTTCCCTTTAGCTAACCTCTGAGGAAATGGAGCTTTGGGAACATATTCTCGTGGGTTGGTTTCTTCTTTCTCCTCCGGTGATGATTCCTCAACATTTACAGGTACAATTTGATTTTCTTTTGGCATCTCCACTTTATTGTCGACTTCTTTTCCTTTTCGCAAGGTCATGATGGCTTTGACCTCTCCATGCTGCTGTTGTGAACTGGTACTTGCTTCATGCACTCCTTTAGGGTTAGGCACTGGTTGACTTGGGAATTTACCTTTCTCAACAGTCATTGCCAAGGTCTGAACTGAAGAAGCAAGTTGTCCCACCATCTTCTCTAGGCTTGAAACTGATTGGGCTTGTGAGTTGAAGCCCGCTCTCAACTCATTTCGTAGTCCATCAATGGTGCGGTTCTGTTGCTCAATCGTGGAGTGAGTAACATTCCTGAGATTCTGGAATGAATCCTCCCATGGTCTGGGTTGAGCGTAGTTCTGGTTCTGGTTCTGATTGTATGGTCTGAATAGGGGCTGAGAGGCTTGAGGATTTTGAGGAATTGGTTGCATTGGTGGAGCTGGAGCTGCTGGTCCATTTTGTTGGAATCCTTGAGACCATGAAAAATTGGGGTGGTCTCTCCATCCAGGATTATATGTGTTGGAGTATGGGTTGTAATTCGATGGTTTTCTCATTACTCCTATGGCATTGGCTTGATCTGGATATGAGTCAAGGTCATGTGGCTCTGTTGATTTAGCAGTCGATAACGATGCTATTTGTCGAGAGAGACCTTCAATTATCGTTTTGACTTCTTTAATTTCTGAATTTGACTCGCCAATTTGAACTTCATTTACTCCCTTAATCCTTCTAGTATTCCTGAGTGATCGACTCCGTTGTTGGGAATTATCCGCTTGTCGCTGAAAGAATTCCCAAATCTCTTATGCACTTTTTGACATTAGCTCTCCTCCACTTGTTGCCATTAGCCATTCTTGCACATTCGGTAATAATCCCTCCAAAAAGTATTGGCATTGATGCCATTTCTCGTACCCATGATGTGGACACTTCAAGAGTAGCCCATTGAATCGCTCCCATGTTTCGAAAAACTGCTCGTCATCTCTCTGGGTAAACTCCGAGATTTCCCTGCGAATAGCATTGGTTTTATGCACTGGGAAATATTTATTTAAAAATTTTGTAACCATTTGTTCCCATGATGCAATACTATTAGCAGGCAATGTATTAAGCCATGAACGAGCTCTATCCTTCAAAGAAAATGGGAATAATCTAAGTTTTACATCATCATCTGAAAAATTCTCATATTTAAATGTTTGACAAATAGCATGAAAATCATTCAAATGATTATATGGGTCCTCATTTTCTAAGCCATAGAACGTGGGGAGACAATTTAGCACACTAGGTTTTAGTTCAAAGCTCCTAGCAGCTACATTTGGGTACCTGATACATGATGTGCTCAAATTGGCTAAAGGACTAAAGTAATCCTTAAATGGCCTCTCCTGTGGTGCTTGTAAATCCATTTTATTTTTAATGCTTTTGTGTGTGCGAAGTGTTTTCTCAAGATCAAGGTCTATAGGTTCAAGATTAGGTAATAATGACCTACGACCATGCATGCAATAAACACAAAAATAAATAGGAACAAAACAAATAAAATAAAAACAAAGATGAGAACAAAACAAATAGAAATAAAGAAGAAGGAGAAATTACGATACTAACCTTATTGCGCTATTACAACCTTACTATAAAAATACACAAAAACAAATACGTGAAATAAATTAACCAAAAATAAATTAAAAAGATAAATAAAAATTAAAAAGAAGAAAAAAAAATAACTTGAAATTAAATTACAGAATTTTAAAGAAGAGGAAAAGAAAAGAAATACTAACCTTTAAATGTAGATTCACTTTTTTTTCTTTTTCTCCCCGGCAACGGCGCCAAAAACTTGTTGTGCAAATTTTATTGAACTCGCAAGCGCACGAATCTGTTGTAGTATAGACTAATGGTGACGAGTGTCGATCCCACGAGGAGGTGGATTTTAATTATATATAAAATTAATTTAGTGAATGGGTGATTGGATTTAAGTTGGAAAATGATTTAGACTATGCTAAAACTTAAATTAAAATAATAAGAATAAATTATGGAATTGGAATTAAAATACCAAGAATAAATTGAAGAGAATTCTATTAAATTGACGTACTTGGGTATCTGGATCCGTATCAACATGCATCATGGGCTAAATATTCCTTATTAATACCAATTAAATCATGAGGAGGGAATCCACACCTCATGAACCACGCTCTAATAAATATGGTGCTAAGGGCTTACCGTGCCAAATAATAATAACCTTATACTAGGGAGCCGGTGAAACCAGGGCAGTACTAGACAAGATTAGTATTATTTGTCGACGAGAAGTCAAAACATCCACAAAAACTAGAGGGGAAGAGAAAATAAATTTATCAAATCAAGCCCATGACACATGTTGAGACTTCACCTTCAACCCAAGCTTGAAAGAAAATTAGCCACTCATAGTTGAACTAGGGGCAAAATGGAAATTTATTAAAATACGTAGAAAATACAAGATAGAGAGAGAATTACAGAAAATGAATCCCAAAAATGGATTCAGAGGTGCCTAATTAGGGGGGGGAGGCCCCCTTTTTATAGTTACATCAAGTAAATCATGGCCATCGGATTAAAAACAGTTTGGACGCTCAGGATTTCGCCACGTCATCAGCCACTATTTGCACAGTACAGTCAACAGCCACTATTTGCACAGTACAGTCAACAGCCACTATTTGTACAGTACAGTCAACAGCCACTATTTGCACAGTACAGTCAACAGCCACTATTTGCACAGTAACGCCAACAGTACCCGTACATATGAATAGTATCGTACATGTGAACAGTGTCATTTTTCCTTTTATACTCCTCCTAAGGTTTTCGACCGTCCTGAGTTCAAAAATGATGTCCGTTTTGCCATTTGATCTCTCGTTTATTGTGAAATGACTATGATGCCCCTAAAATACATAAAATACTCAATTAGAATAAAATACACATAATTAAAGTACAATAAACTTAAACACATAAAAGTAAGGGTTGTTAGTAATACTTGATATATAAAATAACGATTTTCTCCTTTATAAATATGCACTTTCTAACACTCAACACACTACATGGAATGACAGCACTGATGATATATTTTAACTAATCAAAACTTGCCACGTGGCGCAATCCTGAGCGTTCAAATTATTTTAATTTGATGGCCATAATTTACTAATTGTATCTATAAAAAATGGGCTCCCCCCTAATTCAACACCCTTAAATTCATTTTTTAGCTCCATTTTTTTGTAATTCATTCTCTACCCTTGAATTAATTTTTTAGCTCCATTTTTTTCTAATGCATTCTCTATCCTGTTATTTCTACGTATTTTAGTAAATTCTCATTTTACCCCTAATTTAATTATGAGTAGCTAATTTTCTTTCAAGCTTGGGTTGAAGGTGAAGTCTCAACATGTTCCACGGGCTTAATTTGGTAAATTTTTGCTTTCTCTTCCCCTTTGATTTATGTGGATGTTTTTACTTTTCGTCGACAGATAGTAATAATCTTATCTTGATACCGCACTGGTATAACCGGCTCCTTAGTGCAAGGTTATTACTATTTGGCACGATAAGCCCTTACATCATATTGATTAGGGTGAGGCTCATGAGGAGTGGAAACCCTCCTCATGATTTAATTGGCAGTAATAAGAAATATTAAGCCCATGGTGCATGTTGATGCAGATCCACATACCCAGGTGCTTTATTTCAATAGATTTTACTTTAATTGATTCCCGCCATTTTCATTTAAATTTTAGGATAATCTAAATCACTTTCACCACAAATCTAACCACCCACTTAGAAAATTAACTCTACACGCAATTAAAATACACCTCCTCGTGGGATCGACACTCGTCACTATTGATCTATTCTACAATAGAATCGTGCACTTGCGAGTTCAATAAAATTTGCACAATAGTAATCAAATGAATTTTTTTTTTCAAAGGCTTAAAGGGGTTAACTATGGATACTTTATAATAAGATTGGCTAGAAAGGCACAAACGGGTCAAAGATGGCCTTTTGTCATTTTTAGGACTCTAAATAATCTTTCATATCCACTAGTTCAATGGACTTTCAGATGTAGTTGTAATTTTATTTTTTGACTTCTAGGAAAATATAGAGATCTTGTATAGTAAATTGTGAAGCTGTGAATGCAAACAAGGTTACTCCCCAAGGATAATAGGCTCAAAGACTCGCTTGGACTTTTCATGACATGTACATTCCTCGAAATGGCTTAACCAATTTCACTAATCAAATTTTTCAATTTACGTTTCAGTATGTAAAGGGCAAAACATAGTGTAACATAACTCAAGATCAAAGATAATGCAAATACTAAAATTTGAAAATCATCATGTTATCCAATGTTAAAAGATCACAGCGAAAAAGAAAAAACTCTTTTTAAAAAAAAGAAAAGAAGACACTAAAAAAAATTGGGACTGATTGCATAAACTTAAAGGAGATGATGAAGAGAAAAAGAAAGAAAAAAGAAGTTAGATTTTTTTTAAGTAGCAAAACACTGAAATTAAGAAGATGTGTTATTAGAGATACTACATTCTATATTCGGCCATTTTCGACTCAAATGTTTATCCAAAGTTAGTTTTTACAACAAAAATTAGAAAAAACATCACCAGGATTAAGACATTTCACAATAGTCAACTATTTCCTCCCCTCAACTTGAAGGAGATATCTAAAAAAGAAAGTTGTAGAATTCAGAAGACTTCACCTAGACACTACTGAAAATATTTACAAACAGAGACTTAAACCTAATTTACACTTTTTACGAGGGTTGCTGCCATCATCATCAGTTGCCCATCCAACGCTAAAATCATGGGATCTGGCTCTAGTTTGTAAGCTTGCAAAAGATCAAGTAACTCGCTAGCAGTAAAAGCATAAATAAAAAGTTTTCTTCCTGAGGGTGGAATGAAATAATATTTAATTGCATGATTAAGAAATTCTATTAAGTCATCATAAAAGTTATTAATATTTAACAAACCGATAGATTTTTTATAGATATTCAAATGGGCCCAAGAAGCAAATGTAATTAGCGCCTCTAAAGTTATAAGATCTCATGGCAAGCAAATAAAAGTGTCAACATGATTTAACATTTCAGATATTCTTTCTTTCTTACGTACCTGAGACAACTCACTCTTCTCCAGTTAGTGAGTCTGGTAGACATCTTAAAGGTTTTAGGGCATTTGGAATAATACCTAACACTTGGCTGATTTTTTAAATCACATTCTATTTGGGATTTACAACCATCAGAGTTATATCCCACGTTAAAGATCTAGAAAGACAACTCAAAAAAATAGAGGATGGTATTTATAAACTCCAATTGGAACTAGAGGTAAATTCAAAAAAGGACGAAGGTGAGTTATATTCCTTGTGTGTGTGTGTGTGTGTGTTTTTTTTTTTTTTTTTTGTTCTTCTTCTTCACTTTTGATTTGATTTTACATATTTGATTCGTTTTGTTTTAATTCACTTTCCCGTATAAATGGCGGATAACGGTACTCTGTGACTTTTTAAGTCGGTATTCTCAGTTTCCCATAATAACTGAAACCTCAAAGTCAAGCATGGAAGAAATACAACATAAATTGCATCAATGTTTTCCTTCCCTCCCTCAAAATGCTCTTAAGAAGATTTACAAATCTCGTTGTGAATGACTGCGTTTGTTAATGATCAATGGAATTCCAGCTGACAATCGCTGGTTAATTGAAGCAAAGGTTTGGTTGGCCAGTGAGTTTTCTTATCCATTTGTTTCCTACATGCCTGGTTTCGGTAAAAGTAAATTTGCTAAGAAAATAAGAGTTGAGCGACTTGGCTCTGAATGTCCTCATTGTGTAAGACTTGCTTGCAAAAAACCACGTTGTAAAACTTTAGGAATGGTTTCTCTAAATCATGAAGATAAAATCAAATTCGTTAAGGATAGCATGAGTAAAGAATCGTTGGATAATATCTTAAGATCTCTTGAGACTCATCCGAGCAGATATGTTCAACGTGAAATTCATAATTTATGGAAACAGTTCCAAAAGGAAAGTGCACAGTTTAGTCTTGGGAATCTAATTCTAAAAGACCTTATTTGCATGTTTCTATAAAAACTGGATGGAAAGCTATCCTCGACCCATAAAAGGCGTTCAAGCCATTACTGGATATAAAACCAGAAGAAGATGTGAGTCACATTCACAACTACCAGTAAATATCCTTTTATTTTATCTTTTGCATTATTATTATTATTATTATTTGTGTGATTTTATATCTAATCACTGTTTGCTTTTTCTTTTCACTGTTGTCTTTGAATTATTGAGCCAAACGCTTCACGCGTCATTTGACAAACACACCACCCCATTTACAGATATATATAATTATGTCCGTCACCAAGATCCTTAATTAGGAGCTCCTTTTCAAGCACCCACAATTTTTTTCTTTTTTAAAATTATTCTAACGGTAGCAACTTCAAGCAAACAACTTAAGAACATTTGTGTGCTTTTTGGATTTTGCTATGGAAAGTATAAGGAGTTAGTTCAAGCAGCCATAGATCTTGGTTGTGCTATTGCTGAGAGACAACTACATCTTGTATATGGCGGAGGTAACCGATGGTTATCAAAACTTGTCTCTGAAGCTGCTTTCGTTCAAGAAAGACAAGTGCTAGGCATTATTCCAAAAGCCTTAAAACCTTTAGGATGTCTACCAGACCTACCAACTGGAGAAGAGTTAGTTGTCTCAGGTATGCAAAAAATAATATCCGAAATGTTAAATTATGCTGACGCTTTCATTTTCTTGCCAGGAGATCTTGTAACTTTAGAGGCGCTAATTACATTTACTTCTTGGGCCAATTTGAATATCCATAAAAAACCTATCGGTTTGTTAAATTAATAACTTTTATGATAGTTTAATAGCATTTTTTAATCATGCAATTAAAAATTATTTCATTTCATCGTTAGTGAAAAAACTCTTTATTTGTGTTCCTACTACTAACGAGTTACTTGATCTTTTGCAATCTTACAAACTAAAGCCAAATCCCATGACTTTGGCATTGGCTTGGGTAACTGATGATGATGGCAGTAACCCTTGTAAAAAGTGTAAATTAGATTTAACTCTCCATTTGTAAATATTTTCCAGCAGTGGCTGGGTGAAGTCTTCTGAATTCTATTCCTTTCCTTTTTTGACATTGAGAACAATGTCTCCTTCAGGTTGGGGGGAGTGAATAGTTGATAGTTGTGGAATGTCTCAGTCCTGGTGATGTTTTTACTAATTTTTGTTGTAAAGACTAGAGATGGCCAACGGGCCATGCAGTGTCGGACTAGAGATGGCCAACGGGCCATGCAGTGTCGGCCTAGACCCATCAAAAAAACATGGATCCAAAAAAAATACATAAGCTTAAAAAAAATAAGACAACTTGGCATGCGCTCTTCAAACAATTAAAAAGGAAAAAAAAATTAAAAAAAATTTAAATAATTCAAAACTCAAGTCCATATTCAATAATAATAAATTAATAATAATATGATAATATAATATTAGTTGCTAAGTTTGACTCTATTGTATTAGAATTCTTTTTTAGTACTTAACAACAACAATAATAATAATTTTTTAAAGGATTAACTTAATTGTTAACTTGGAATTACGTAAAGTCATATATCATAGTTTATAATAATATTAATACATAATTATAAA
Source organism: Citrus australasica (assembly GCA_029618585.1). Lineage (NCBI taxonomy): Eukaryota > Viridiplantae > Streptophyta > Magnoliopsida > Sapindales > Rutaceae > Citrus > Citrus australasica. Next base: position 8,386,823 of record JARCIV010000006.1, read on the forward strand.
ATCATGATATTTATAATTTTATTTATTAAAATCATGATATGAATTATTTATTTAATAAATTATAAAATATAAATCAATTAAAATTTTTTTGAAACTAAGAATTAAATAAATTTAAAAAACTTAAAGCCAATAAAATATATTAAAAGATTCAATTTCAAGTTATTTATAAAATCATAAAATTTTAAGTTTACTTTTATTAAAAAAAATAAAACGTACTTGCGTGCTTTTTCAAGTTCCATACTTTGGCTCATCTCTAATCGTGTTGTGCTTTTAAGGCCCACGTGCCTAAAATCTAAACCCGGCACGGCCCACGTGCGTGCCGTGATGTGTCGCGTACTCTACCGAGCGTGATTGTACTGTGTCGTGTTGTACAGTCACGTGCCATGCTCGTGCCATGCCTCGTGCCATCCGACCCATTGGCCACCTCTAGTAAAGACTAACTTTAGATAAAAAGTTGAGTCGAAGATGGCAGAATATAGAATGTAGTGTCTCTAGCAATGCATCTTTTTAATTTTAGTGTTTTGTTTCTTAAAAAAAAATTATTTTCTAACTTTTTTTTTATTTTTCTCTTTTTCTCTTAATTATCTCCCTTAAGTTTCTGCAATCAGTCCTAATTTTTTTTAGTGTTTTCTTTAACTTAAAAAAAGAAGAAGCAAAAATACAAGAAAAAAGTTTTTCTTTTTCTGTGTGATCTTTAACATTAGATAACATGATGATTTCTAAATTTTAGTATTTGTATTATCTTTGGCCTTGAGTTATGCTACACTATGTTTTCCCCTTTGCATGTTGAAATGTAAATTGAGAAATTTCATGAGTGAAATTGATTAAGCCAATTAGAAGAATGTACATGTTATGAAAAGTTCAACCGAGTTTTTGAGCCTATTATCCTTGGAGAGTAACCTTGTTTACCTATACAGCTTCACAATTTATTATACAAGATCTGCATATTTTCTTTAAAGTAAAAAAAAAAAGTTTATGTAGCTGCATCTAAAAGTCTATTGAACTAGTGGATATGAAAGATTATTTAGAGCCCTAAAAGATGACAAAAGACCATCTTTGATCCGTTTAAGCCTTCATAATCAACCTATTATAAAGTATCCATAGTTAACCTCTTTGAGTATATATATAAAGCTTTGTTCTTTGGTAACTTATCATCATGTCCCATTCCAATGTGGAATATTTATATATGTATATATAAATAAATATATAAAATAAAATAAAAAAGAAAAAAACAAAAGCAAAAAAGGGAAAAAAATTCCTAGCAAAAAGCACCACTTAATCTCCAAAAAGTTCTCTATTTTTTCCTATTATTACCCTTTTCTTTTTTCTTTGTTAGTCATGACCTTAGCTTATGTTACGTCCTAATGAAAGTCATTCATGATTTTAGGGAACTATAGTATGAAGTAAAAGCTTGTAATATGGACTAAAAGATGTGGTGATGCATAAAAATAAAAATAAATTTTGCTAGTAATTCCTTGGACTTGAGATCATTTTATTTCTAAGCTGTGTGATTAGTGTTAAAAATATTGCATGTTATTAAGGGATAAAAATATTATTTTGTTTATTAATGTAATTTATATTTGTAATTGTGTAACATATTGTGAATTTCTAATTATTTTCCTAAACATTTGATTTTGTGTATTTTTGTGTGTTTATTAGGTAAAACTAATAATTTCATGCAACTTGAGGCTCTGAACAATGTGTGGATGTCAAATTTAGATTCCGGAAGTCCGAGAAATTATGTAATTGTCAAGAATAGGGATGGGAATGGGCACCGCCCGCAGCGAGTTTGCCATTACCAAACCCAAACCCGCACAAAATTTAAATTACCAAACCCACCCGCAACCCGCAGCGGGTTTTAATTTTTTTAAGAAAACCCACCCGCAGCGGGTTTAGACAATTACCAAACCCGCAATGGTACCCAGCGGGTTTTTTGCGGGTTTTTACATTTAAAATCACCAATATTTAATATATAAATTTATAATAATAACCTCAATTTCTACATAACATACTCAATTTTACATTTAACTAATGCAAATGAAAAATTAAAATTTCAACATCAATCCAACACATTCTCAAATTTAAGTATAAGTTATACAAATTCATTTAAAAAATACAAATTAGTATATAAAAATAACAATTATATTTCATATCATCATTTAAAACAAACTCCAAGAGAAGATACTTCATTTCATTCACCGCAACAAGCACCCATCCAACACGATACCTACAATAATAATTAATATTATTATTTTCATATACTAATTCGGAGAAAAAATTATATTAATGAAATAATCCATGTATTAAGTTAAAGAAAAAATAATGCATACAAAATTATAATAGGTATATAACAATCCATGAATTAAGTTAAAGAAACTTAATTCTTTACCTCATCAACAATATCTTCATTTTCGGAGAATTTTCTATTTCCTACTTTATTTGAACATTCTGCATCTACAAGTAACAAGTATATCAAGAAAAAAAATATAGATGATTATAAATTTGTATATTGTAATGTATAATAGATATTATACTATATTGAAGTTAATACATTTTGAACAATTGCATAATTTTCTTTATACATGTTTTAAATTAAAATAAAATTAAAAATATTTAGAAAAAAATATTGCGGGTTTGACGGATATCCATGCGGGTATCCAGCGGATTTAAGGTCACTACCAAACCCACCCGCATCCATGTGCGGGTTTTAACTTATAATATTAAACCCACCCGCAACGGGTAAAATTACCCGCAGCGGGCGGGTTTTAGCGGGCGGGTTTGGGCGGGTTTGCGGGTTTGCGGGTACAATTGCCATCCCTAGTCAAGAAGGGTCCAAAGCTTTTGTTGTAAATTTTTATGTTTTTACCACGGTAAATGTGGTAATTGTAAAATTATAAGTTTTTATCATGTTAGGTCTGGTAATTGTTAGTAGAATATGTTGGATATGCTTAAGTGGATAAGCTAGGTTTATATTTTATTATTGGGATTATTAGTGGGACAAATGTAAGGTTAAGATGTAATTAGATTTTTTTATGTGTGGTGTGGATTTACCATGGATTTATGATGTTATCAGCCAAGAAAAGCATTATGGCTACAAACACTATTGAATTTCTTGGAATGATCATAAAAGACGGCCATTGTCAGCCAGGAAAGCACATTGCCCAAGAATTGCTTCACTTTTCGGATCAGTAACTTTCCAAAAAGTAGGTTCAACAGTTTCTCAGTATCATCAACTACATCCGTGATTTCATTCCACATGTGGACCACTACACTCGATACCTCTCGGCTTTATTGAAAAAGAATCCTCCAGAGTGGAATGATGACCACACCATTGATGTCACTACACTAAAGCAGATTGCGCAAAATCTGCCTCCCTTAAAGTTGATTGCTGATGGAAAGCGCATACTACAAACAGATGCAAGTGATGAATCATGGGGTGCGATCCTCCTCGAGGAAATCAATGGAAAAGAAAGCTTTATCGTTTACACTAGTGGACATTTTTCTGACACACAGAAGCATTGCCACAGCGTGTTCAAAGAAATCTTAGCGGTAAAAAATGGCATCAAAAAGTTTAAGTATCATCTGATTGGACACCATTTTCTTATCCGGATGGACAACTCAACCTTCCCCAATATTCTCAATTTCAAAGGTAAAACTGTTCCCAAAAAAATGTTACTCAGGTTAAAAGATTAGTTTTCCAAATATGATTTTTCGATTAAGCATATAAAGGGGTCCCAGAACCTCATCCCTGATATGCTTTCCAGACTCTCCAAACCAGAAAAACTTCTCACCATGTTTTCCACAACCTACCACTTTCCAATCATCTCCATGACTACTTCACTTCCCCCAGAAGCTCTCACCAAGAAAAACTTTCCCCTTGACAAAACTTTCTCCTCCGTCTTTGCCATCCAAGAGTTTGCCCGAAAAGCTGTTTTTCGTTTTTTTATGAAAGCCTACCTCATGGCAGATTTATTTCCATTTTCTACCTTCCACCCAGAAAATTTGTTCCTTACAGGTCTCACCCTTGACCCATCCAGAGATATCACTGAAGATGAGTCATGGTACCTATGGTGCCTAACTGTTCTTTATGCAACCAAACTCATCCTACCCATCACTCCCACTCTAGACCATCTCCTCAACCCCGACAAAGCCACCTCTCTCCTTTGGACACTACTTGAATAGTTTTCCCCCATACCATGGTGGAGAAAGAAGCTACAACAGCTGTCAGAAATTTATAATCTTGAACGTATGCCTGCTTGAGAAGCACGACTGTTTACCTCAGTATTTATCATTCATAGGCCATACTTCCAGCATCCGGATATAAATCTTTTCTGGTCTCAAGACCAAGTCTATGAAATCCAAACCACCCTGCACAACTACCTCTGTCAATTAAACCACCAGACTCCACCACACAGAGATATCTTTCACACCTCCTTAGGCCCACAACATGACCTCATCATGATCCCCACTTCATCCGCCATATCAAAACCAAAGTCGACTGGAATCATCATCAAAGAAGAAAAGCCAGATTACACAGACTTTCTTTATCAAGACTCCCAGGACCCATGGGAAGAATTTCTTCTTTTAAGTCAACATCTCCAGCAGTTTCCCCAACCATCCATGCATGAACCAGGATCCTCATCACAACCATCATCTTCACAACCACCCAAACCTTCAAAAGCAGACAAGGCTACTCAGACATCACCCAGACCAGGATACAGACGAGAATGCCCTTATCCACCTTACCGTGGTCCCACCTGCAAGCACCCAAAGCTCTCTAAGACCTTTTTCCCACCAACCCATGACGATGACCCATATGCAACCGAAAGCTCCTTTGAAGACGAATACATGAACCTTCACTCTCCATAAAAGTAGTTTGTCTTGTTGTCATGAACCTTCCCTCTTTGTCTTGTTGTCATAGGTGTTCTTTGCTTTATACTTTTGTCCTGTATAATTATTAAAGCTCACTTTGTCGTTTTGTAATGATGTCCCATAATAATGTATCTTTATCTTACTTTTGCTTTTGTAAAAGATAGGGTCTTGTCCTATCTTCATGAGAATTCTCCTATATAAAGGATTCTCCCCTCACTTGTAAGATAGAAGTTTTCATAAATAAATTCGTGTGTTTTCATAAGCTATGGTTTTCTAAATTCTCTTCTCTCTTTCAGCAAATGAAGTTCTAATGAAAGTAACAAATCAAAAGAATTAGATTTGTTTATTTTGAAAACTTAAGGAAGTATGCTCTGCACTTGCCTTCAAGCAAGGATCCTGTGCATCAGCAACTTATGATGATTTCTTAAATGGTTTGGTACCCTATTTAAAGACTAAGGAAAAGTCTATTTTGGGTTTTATAACCTTAAAAGAACTCGTTTTAGGTTTTGATCTCAGATGTATATCGGCTGGAAACCAGAACGTACGGGATATTGATTTGTTCTAAGCCAAATTTGGTCCATAAGGCAGATTCAGTTCTGCATCGATTTGGTAAAATAACGCCACTTACTCTTATGGTATCAGAGCTATACTGGTCCTTGAAACATTTTGTGTTTTCTAAAACCTTCGTATTTCCAATCAAAATGGTATGATTTAAGTCTTTTGTTATTTTACCTATTAGCCTTCAGGAGCAGAGAGAGCTTCTCATTCATGGCTTCCACTTCATTTTTAAATCCTTCTACTCCTGTTACTCTTTCTTCTACTCTTTCTTTACCCAACTCTTGCACTTCTCATACAACCAATAAGATTGAAAACCTTGTTGAATATTCCTACATCCCTGAATCCACCCAAATCAGTGAATCATCTTACCCTCTCATCAGTCCTTACCAACTGTACAAACGACCCAGTTCCTTTACCCGCAGTAGCCGTACCCTCATCTCTACTAGACGACCTCACCCTAAGGAGTATATCTAGTCCTTTCGTCTGGATCAATGTGCTCTTCAAGCAACCTCTGTTGAGCAATATGTCACTCTGGAAATTCCCTCAGAGTTAATTTCCAACTGGAAACGAGAAGGTTATACTCATCTTCATCTTAGAGGCATCCGATTAATCCTTACCCTTCATGGGAGAAAAGGATTACTCGTCACAGCTCGAATTGCTATGCTAGACACCCGATTCAAGCAGTATCAAGATGTTGTTATCGGCACTGTCCTTACAACCCTTCATGTAGGAGGTGTTTTACTCATTTTCTATCCAAACTTCAACCTTTCTCTCCAAGACACCAATTTGCCCACAACCTTGAAAGTCCAAGTCCAAATTCAAGGTGCAGAACAAATCTCCTCTGCCAAGATAGCCATTCTCCATCATCAATTGGTCTATAGGCTTCAAAATCATGCCTTAGATCTACCCACTCCTGGCCATCACTCTAACACCCTCATGGTCTTAGTTGAATCTGACCAGATCCCAACAATCATCCAGATCCTAAGATAAATTCCTCGGCATGAGCTCATCAAACTTATACCTCTTGAATGGATCTCCAACTATGAACAGTTCCATAACAATACAGCTTCAATCCAGACATCTGAAAGTATGTTCAAAAGGGGCCTAGATGGAACAGTCAGAATGACTTTTAAACCACTTCCTAGTGCTCCACAAGAGCCTCATCGGCTCTCCTTTACCTATTCTTCAATGATCACAGTTGTACAGACAGCTCAGGAAGATCTGCCCATTACAGGGTTTAATTCTGAAGGCTGCCCTGTTTATCCAGTAAATCTGAATGGCCATTTCTTATGGGATGCCCCTGGCTCAGGTATGTGTGATCCTTCTTACCCCTGCTGGGATGATTGGGAAGAGGACAATGATTATACCACAAGACCCCAACCACCACAAGATCCTCCACCTCCACCAGCTCCATTACCCTTTTACAAAAAGGAACTCAAATGGATTGCAAAACATTGTAAATCTGAGATTCCCTCACCAATCCCAAACCCAACACCATCATTGAGTTGTATGATGTTTTCATCTACTTCTTCAGACTACTCTTCTTCCTTTCCTCCTTTAGAAACCCACACAGATTCCCAACGGAATGTTGTGTCTAAACCCTTTATCCTTTCAGCCATCACTTCTACCGGACATCTTGAACCACCCAAACCTTTTGAATCAGTCCTCAATTGGCAAACCCAAAATGCCCGAGCACAGAATGATACTTTATTGAATATCAATTCAAAAGTTGAGAAAATCAGTTTACGAACTGAACAACTTGAGATAAAGGTTGACTCCATCACTGCACAGATGCAGCAGATCCACCAAAATCTCCAGTCCCGAATTATTCAACTCGATTTTGAGTTACGAACTATGCTTGCTTAATGCTATTAAGGCCCATAATTTAACCAGAAGGAAAGAGAGATCAGACGCTTGAAAGCTGAGCTTGATCAGATTGAATCAGAAAAATAATGACCTACTCTTTTTACCACCTCACCGCCTATCCCTTCCATTGGCCCAACTTATCATCATTTTGCCTCCATGCTTTCCCCTATCCGACAATATGAACCTTCCAAGTTATTTGGTATGACTCATACTCTTTTTCGAGACAATCCATTGCCACCACAACCTAAACCTAAACCAAAGCCTAAACCTCAACCACGACCAGTCACCATTCACCAACCTGCTGTTTCCACTCCTGACCAACAATCCCCTAGTTATACACCAGTATCACCATCAGCACCTCCACCACCAGCTCCTTCCCAACCTCCTACCCAATCCAAGAATAAACAACTCATGCACCAGTTCAGTGCCCACACAGTTGATCATACATCTACTACAGATGATCAAACTTCTGATTCAAAACTAGCTGTTTCAGATAGTCATACTAAGACAGATACAGAATCTTCAGTATCCACCAGTGACTCTGAAAAGTCCTATGCTGATATCACCAAAATCCTGATGGCTCAACCTGATCAAGACCAAACCTCTCACACAGAATCATATGTTGACATTTCTTCTAAAGTTGACGAAGAAATGCCTGAATTCTCTACCTCAAACCAACCTCCTCCAACCCAAGCCCAGACTGGTCCAATCGGTCCAAAATCGTCAAATGGTCCATGATTCACATTTGATGATCTCCTATCTTCTAGATGGCGTGAGCGCCTCAATGAAATGTCTGCCTAGCTTAATTTACAAATGTTAAGACCAGGAGCTACAACTCAAGCAGTCCTTCGGGAATTTGCTACTCGATTTACTAGAGCCCTAAGAGATTGGTTTGATTCTTTAGGCCAATACAGGCAATTACAGTTTGTTCAATTGCCAGAAGTCTCAAGTGCCCTTGTGGTTATTCATGATCAATTTCTTGGCCACCCCTCTACAGTTTTTGAAGCTGCACGACGAGCCTATCTCAACATGAAATATTGTTCACTCAATGCTAAGGATCTTGACTTCCATTATAAAAGAATGTCCCTGCTGTTCTATAAGCTTAATGGATTCAATGAGCCAACATTCAAGCATGTTTTTTCTGGCTTCTCTCCCAGAAGAACTCCAACCAGACAAACAGAGGCAACTTCGTGCATCTAATCTTGTCATTGACAACATTTCTGTTGGCAAAATCTTCCAGCTTGCCAAAACTTGTCTTGACAAACTTTGTGAGCAAAAATAGTTTTTCAAAGAACTGTTGAAAGATAGAGAACAAATTTAGAAGTGCCTGCAAGAAGCCTTACTTGCAGATCAAATGCAAACAAAAAAAGGATTGTGATTGCAATCCTAAAAAGAAAAGGCATTTTTGGAAATTCAAACATCCGGAATTCTCATCTAGGCCTCGCAGATCCAAACGACCCTACAGATTCTTCAGAAAGAAATCATCTTCATCCAAAGACCTTAAACGGAGAAAATTAAACAGATGTTTCATCTGTAAGAAAAAGGGTCATTATGCCAAAGATTATCCTAACAAAAGGGAAAAATCCATCCGCATGGTTAAACATCTTCAGACTATATATTACTCCCCAGAAAAGGATGAACTGGAATTCTATTTCTCTGAACAAGATGAACCCAATGATGAAACTGTGTTCGCACTAAAGAATTCCTCTGATGACTCAGACAGTGATCAGTCACAAGTGATTTCTCTGTTTAAGGTCTTTGGATGAAGATGACTTCTTTTTGAAGAATCTGTAGGGCCGTTTGGATCTTTCCATACCTCTCTACACCTTCTCTTCTCTTCTTTCCCCCCAAATTCTTCTTCTCATCTCTCTTTGTAATTTATTTTCAATCAATAAAATTAGTTTTATTTCAATTTTCAAATTCCATTTTTAATTATGTGTTTTTCAATTTTAGTAATTTCCTTTATTAAAAGAAGTTTAGCTAAACATTAATAGTTAGGGGAATGTGAAACTATTAGGAAATAAATATGATTTAATCAAATTCTATTTTTAATTTTATAAATTAAATTATTTTCTATTTAATTTTACACATATTTTATATTATGAAATTTTGATTTATTGTAGACAAACAAGGGAGTTTGGTACAATAAATTCTTTTTATCTTAATATAAGGTATGGTAAAATGGTATTTTGACTTATTGTAGAAAAGTTTAATTTTGGCACAATGAATACTTTTTTTCTTTATATTTAAGTTTTATTTTCAAATTTTAAATAAAATAATTAATTTTTTTCTTTGTGGATCGACCTCAGACTCGCCGAGATATATTATAACTAGTCACTCTTATACTTGAGAGTAAATCAAATACTTTTAAGTCGTGTCAAGTTTTTGGTATCATTGTTGGGGAGAGGTATATTTATTTTGTTTTATTTTTCCTTTTATTTTTTATTTTTGTGTAAATTTTCGTTTGGCCCCTTTTCCTTTTCTTAAATTCTCTTCTAACCATACATCTTTCACAATTCTAGTTTCACCCCAACAATTCTCGTTTCTTGTTCATTCTTCTCATAATTACGTTCTGACCCTAAAATCTTTCCGAATCTTCACTTTCATCCCACATATCTCAATTTTAAACTTCTAAAAATTATGGTGTGACCTTAAAATTATAAATAATTTGCAATAAGATCCCTAGACGAAATTTCTCACAATAATTAGACTTGGACTTATTTGGACTTAATTTGGACTAAGCAAACTAACTAGTAATTTTTTATTTCAGTTATTTAATTTTTAGTTTTTTTATTTTGCATTTTTTTATTTCTTTTTATTGGTGGGTTCAACAACCAAAGTTGTTATTTAATTTTAAGTTATTTTATTATTTTGGATTTTTTTAATGTTTTTTTGTTAATTTAATTGGTGGGTTCAACCACCAAAATTGTTCTTTAATTTTAAGTTATTAATTTTCTTTTGTACACTTATATTATTTGCATATTTAATTTTTATTTTTTCTTTTTGTAACTTTCATTTAGTTTTTGTGTTACTAATTTGTTTGTTATCTTTGTGATATAATAATTGTATGAGACGTTGGTCTCGAACTTCAAGTGGCAGGTTAATTCGTAGATCTCAATCACCACCACCCATCATGGACGAGATCCGAGATGAAAACAATTTAGGCCAACTTAATCCTCCAATTGATCAAGGAGACAACCAATCTCAACATGATCAACTGAGAACTTTGAGAGACTATATGAATCCAATCAGAACTGGAGCACCGTCGTGTATCGTATTTCCTTCAGGCGCATCTCGATTTAACTTCAAACCAGGTATTATCCATATTTGCATCTAAGAGATTTCGAGAAACTTTGTAATACATACACAGACGAAAATAGTAGCATGAATATAATTAGATTAAAGCTTTTTCCTTTTTCATTAAAAACTTAGTTACAAAACCTTAGATCTGGATCAATAAGAACTTGCAATAACATGCAAGAATAGTTTTTGAAAAAATTGGTTCTATAAAATTCTTTCCACCTCATAGAACCAAATTTTTTAAAAGACAAATCACTTCTTTTACTCAAAAAAATGGAGAAATATTATACCAATGTTGGGATAGGTTTAAAGAATTGTTTAACATATGTCCACACCATGGTTTTGAAACTTGGCAATTAGTCACTTATTTCTACGAGGGCTTAATACCACAAACTAGACAAGTTGTAGAAATGATGTGTGATGGTAAATTTAAAGATAAAAATCATGAAGATGCACTAGATTACCTTGACCAATTAGCTGAAAATGCACAACATTGGGATACTGTTGGAACTTTTGAATTGACTAATAAACCACAACCATCTCCATCTAGTGGAGGAATCTAGGGAAGATCATGATTTACAAGCAAAATTTGCATCCTTAGTTAGGAAGGTTGAAGCTTTGGAAAATAAAAAAAAGTGATCAAGTAAAATATGTTCAAGAAATTGCATGTGATGTTTCTAATGATCATTTCACTCAATATTGTCCCACTCTGCCTGCACTCAAAGAATGTTTGCATGATCAAGTTAATGCCACAACACTTTTAACAAACCAAACCCATATTCACAGACTTATAATCCTGATTGAAGAAATCCTCCAAATTTTAGTTATGACCCATACTCTATTTCCTCCACATCCACGACCTCAGCCAAGACCAAAGAAAACCCCAAAACCAGTCCCAGTTCAAAAATCCATTCCTCAGCAAAATCCTCAAACATCCCGATTTAAACCATCACTCTCTACATCACCAACTTCTTTACCTGAATCTACTCAACAACCGCCAATCCAAACTTCCATTTCTCTAAAAAAACAACCCATGTACCAATATTCTGCTCACCAAATTTCCCATTCTCCATCTCTAAATTCTTCTACTAAAAATTCTCCTTCATAATCAGATTTATCATCCATTGAGTCATCTAATTTGTTTGACTCAGACATTTCTGATTCAAATCTAGCTGATATTTCTAAACTCTTCATGGCAGAATCTACTGAACAGTCTGGTGCCACTGACACTAGCCCACACACTAAAACTGTTGATACTGATGAAGAAAATCACAAAACTAGTGAATCTTCTCAGTCCATTCCACCTCGACCAAAAGTCTTCGAACCTTCAAATGGACCATGGTTTACTTTTGATGATATCCCTCCAACAAAATGGAGAGAAAGATTACAAGAATTGTATGCTTGGATTGATCTTTAAATATTAGTTCTAGATGCAACCACCCAATCCGTTCTACGAGAATTCAGTACTCGGTTTACGGGTTCTCTGTTAACATATATGTTTTCATAATGTTGATTTTGATGATAACAAACAAGATTAAGAATGGTTAATCTTTTAAGCTCAAATTATTTTTTATACATTTTTAAATAAATCATTACTTTTACATTATAAAGGTTTTATATTTAATGGAAAAATGATTTTATGAAATTGGTTTTTTTTCAAGTTATGATTTAATTGAAAGAGTTTTTGAAAACTTTGAAATCAACAAGTATTGCTTGAAATTTTGAAAAGGACTTATTTGAAAAGTGTCATACATTTTGGGCTATATCATAATTTCATAAAGTTTTGAGATTAACAAAGTATTATTTGAAAATTCTGAAATTGGACCTATTTGTAAACTTTCATAACGTTTTGGGTCATAATACAGTTTTATAAAGTCTTGGGGTCAAAATGTATATTTGGAAAACGGTTAACCGTTTATTTAAAACGGTTAACCGATAATTTCCAGAAAGCATGTTCTGCCAAGTTTTGTTAAAATAATGATTCTGGAACATAACGGTGAACCGTTTACTGAAAACGGTTAACCGTTTATTTTAACCTTGAACCGTTTAGTAAGAACGGTTAAACCAAATTTGTTTTGCAGGTTACTAGAAACAAACGGAGAACCGTTTATCACAAACGGTTAACCGATAACATCCAGAGAGTCATTTCATGCAAATCCTTAACAGTTTACTATAAACGAATAAGGAGTGTTCATCTTGCAGGTCTCTGGAAGTTAACGGTGAAAGGGTAAGCCTAAACGGCGAAAGGGTAAGCCTAAACGGTGAAAGGGTAACTTGAAATTTGGCCCAACGGTAACTTTTGACCAGCGAAACGGTTAACCGTTAATAGTTAACCTTGAACCGTTTTCGGGCTGACAAGTGCATAACGACTAGTTTTTTAGTTCAATCTATAAGAACTCAAATCCAACTCATTTTGAAGCTCTCCAACAAGCAAAAACAAAAAGCACACGAGATATCTTGAGCCTTCAAACTTGCAAATTACAAACATTGAATCATTTCTTGTTCTTCATTTTTGAATATCTACTCATTGAGTGAGTTTCATTGTAACCTTCACTTATTCATCTCAATTGTAAGAGTTTGAGTGTGTGAGACACTTGAGTGAAGAGATTGGGAGATAATCTCTTTATTGTAAAGGTTTATTGACACCTTGAAGTCAATTGTAATTGGTTGAAGCCTTGGAAAGGCTTGGATAGTGAAATCCTCAAGCCCGGTGTGCTTGGAGGCGTGGACGTAAGCGGGGATTGCTGAGCCACGTAAACATTCGTGTGTTTGTTTCTCTTCTCTCTTACTCTTTAATTATTGTGCTTTTATTGAACTTATTGCTTTCAATTTTTATTAAGACATTAGATTGCTTGTTGTGTGGATTTGCTAGGATAATTTTTAAAATTCCAATTCACCCCCCCTCTTGGATTGCACACTTATATTTCATTCTCTTCTAGATTGGTTTGACAATCTTGGACAATATAGACAACTTCAGTTCATTCAGATTCCCAATGTTTCTCAGGCGTTGGTCCTTCTCCAAGATCAATTTATTGGAGAACCAAGTGCTACTTTTGAAGTTGCCAGAAGTGATTATCTCAACATGAAATGTTGTTCTCTCAACACAAAGGATCTTTATTACCACTACAAATAGATGTCTTTGCTTTATTATAAGGTAAATGGATTCAATGATGCTACACTTAGACATTTATTTATGGCGTCTCTTTCAGAAGAATTACAACCAGGGATCCAGCTTCAGTTAGCTGCTCACAAGCTCAGCATTGACACATTATCATTGGGAAAATTATTCCAGATTGCTATGAGATGTCTTGACAAATTGTGCGAACAAAAGAAATTCTTCCAGGAACTTATCAAAGACAAAGAGCCTTTCAGATCTGCTTGGAAAATGCCTTACTTGGCTATCAAGTGCAAAGATCCAAAAAAGTGTGACTGTTCATCAAAGAAAAAGTCTCATTTCAAGAAATCCTAATTCTCATTTACATCCAGGAAACGACGCCCTAAACAATTTCACTTTTTCAGGAGAAGGCAATCCCACTCCAAAGATTTTTCTAATAGAAAGAAAAACAGATGTTTCATTTGTAAAAAGAAAAGTCATTTTGCTAAAGACTGCCCTGTCAAGCCTCAGAAGGCGGTAAAACTTATCCAACACCTGGAATCCACTATAGAACTTTCCCCAATGATAGACCAAGTTGAACACTTGTTTTCTGAACAAGAAGAGCCAAATGATGATACAATTTTTACTTTACTAGTAGAATCCAGGGATTCAAACAAATCTGAATTCGAACCAGTTTACACAGTCCAACCTTCCTCCATCCTAATCCATGATCATACCATTACCATACCTTCTGTCAAAATCCAAATTGTCCCTTCCAGATATCATAAACTCATCACAGCTATTGGTTTCTCGATACAGGTGCTCAGCGAAGTATGCTTAATCCTATTATTCTTCCTACTGAGTATTGGAAAACTCAAGAAGAACACTTTAAAGCAGCTGACAGAAAGATCTTTACAACTAAATTAGTTACTAAACATCCAATAGGAATCCAATTATTTCCTAATTGTGTTGTTTGGATAAAATTAATTGGTTTATCTTTCCCAAACAAAGATCTCCTTGTAGGTTTTGACATCCTACATCAAACAAAAAATGTCCAGATTACTTCCTCTGGTCTCCGTTACAAATCCATGATTAAATCTTTCACCAACACTCTAAAGATCTATTCTTTAACCAATTCACCACCCATATACGAGGCCATTATAGATCAAATCCTCAAATTTTGCCCTGAAAACTATTACCTTTTTACCCATCCAAACCCATTGTGGAAAAACCCAAAATTCTTCATATTCTTACCTTTCAAGCTTAATAAAGACAACAACCCAACCAAAGCTACCCATATAGGAATGACCCCACAAGACCTTACCCTGGCCCAACAAGAATGTGCCCAATTGCTAAAACAAGGTCTCATTGAGCCTACAAGTTCTCAGTGGGCTTGCCAAGCCTTTTATGTTGAAAAAGGTCTGAAATTTTTCATGGCAAAAAATGATTAGTCAGTGACTATTAGCCACTCAACAATTTTCTCCAAGATCTGAAATTTCCATTACCCAACAGACACACCCTTTTTGTCCACCTTAAGAATGCCTGAATCTTTTCAAAATTTAACTTAAAGTTTGGTTTTTGGCAACTTGGCATTAGGGGTGGGCAATTTCGGGTTCGGGTCGGGTTCGGGTCAACCCGATCGGGTTTCGGGTTAGTCGGGTCAGACAAGAACCAACCCGAACACAACCCGAATTATGACCCGAACCGAACCGACCCGAACATAGTTCGGGTCGGGTCATATATTCGGGTTGTGTTCGGGTTGGATTTATCAAGCGAATTAGCGAAGCCAAAGCCCGAAACACTTGAGTCTTGACTTAGGAAACGCCGAAAGCCCGAAAACAGAGTCAAAAACAAAAGCTTTTAAAGGCTTTAGGCTTGAAGTTGCAGCAGTGAAGGCGTGGAGCTTCAAAAGATGAAAGTGAAAGGTGGAAACCGGAAGCTTCAAAATCGAGTTCGGGTGGAGAGGATTCAGCCTTCAAGCAGCAGATCGGTGGCCACGGCTCACGGCTGGACGGACGGCTCACTTGGTAGCAGCAGATCACGGCTCACTTGACACTTTGGCAGCAACAGATCGTGATTTGCGGCTGAGCAGTCGGCAGCGGGGTGAGCACAGATTGCGTCTTGTGGTGGCTGGTTGCAGACGGGGGTTGCGGCTGAGCAGTCGGCAGCGGGGTGACTTGTGTGTGGTTGTGTGCTGTGCGTATGGGGCTCGGTGGCTGTGTGTGTGTGGGGCTCGGTGGCTGTGTGTGTGTGACTGTGTTGGCTGTGTGCTGTGCACTTTTGTTTTGTTTTGACAAAAGCGAGCAATTTTGTTTCCACTTTCCCTTGTCGTCAGTGTGTGTTGCTGTGTAGTGTGACAAAAGCGAATCTTTTTTTTTTTTTTGGAAACCCGATCGGGTATTTGGGTCGGGTCGGGTTTGACCCGAACCGAACACAACCCGATCAGGTTTATACATTTCAATCCGATCGGGTTTTCGACCTAACCCGATCCGACCCGAACCCGAAATTTATCGGGTCGGGTAAAATGCCCACCCCTACTTGGCATTCATCCCTCTGAAAGATATAAAAGTACTTTTTGTATTCTAAATGCCCATTACCAATGGACAGTCCTTCCATTTGGCCTCAAAACTGCCCCTTCTATTTTCTAAAAGGCCATGACCATCATCTTTCAACCCATTCTCCACCATACCATTGTCTATATTGATGATTTGCTTCTTCTTTTTTGGTAATCATGATGAACATCACAAGTTACTCCTACAGGTTTTTCAGATTATTCAAGCACATGGAATCATGATCTCTGTCAAGAAAAGTACGATTGCGACCACTTCTGTTGACTTTCTTGGCATGAAAATCCAAAACGGACATTATTAGCCTGGACCCTATATTGCACAAGAGTTACTCGACTCTCCCGAAAGTAACTTTACCAAAAAGCAAGTCCAACAATTTCTTGGCATTATCAATTACATCTGAGATTTCCTACAATATGTCAATCACCATACAAGCAAGTTGTCTGCACTCCTAAAAAAGAATCCACCATCTGGGTTAGAAATCCACACAGATGCTGTAAATCAATTAAAGCAGATTGCCCAGAATCTGCCACCTTTAAAGCTTATCACATATGGCAAAAAGATTCTACAAACAGATGGAATGAAAGTGATGAATCATGGGGGGCCATCATTCTTGAAGAATGCAATGGAAAAGAACACTTTATTGCTTATGCAAGTGGACAATTCCCTGATGCACAAAAGCATTATCACATGGTCTACAAAGAAATCTTAATCGTGAAAAATGGTATCAAAAAATTTGAATTCCATTTGATTGGCTATAGATTTTTTATCCGATTAGATAATTAGGCTTTTCCCAATATCTTGAACTTTAAGCAGAAGGTTGTTCTAGAGAAAACCTTGCTTCAGCTTAAAGAATGGTTCTCAAGATATGATTACCATGTCCAGCATATAAAAGGAGATCATAACCTCATCCCAAACTTACTATCCCAGACCTCCAAAACCAAAACCTCCCCAGTTTTTCTGTTTCACTTCTCAGATTTCCTTTCCTATTATCGCCATGGCTAGTTCACTCCCTAAAACAACCCTCACCCAGAAGTCTTTCCCACTCGACATGACTTTTCAGTCTCCTCACCAGATCTAAGACTTTCCCAGAAAATTCCTTTTTAGGTTTTTTATGAACATTTATATTTCATCCTGATCACTTTTTCCTCACAGGATTAGTAATCACCCCACACCGAGATATTACTGAAGATGAGCTTTGGTATATCTGGTGTCTTACTGTTCTGTATGCCACAAAAATGGTTTTTCTAATTTTACCCCTCCTCAACAAACTCAATCATCCAGAGCTCTCCACTTCTCTTACCTGGACTCTCTTTGAATGGTTTTCACCATTACCATGGTGGCGCAAAAAAACTACAACAGATTGCTGACACACATCGTCTTATAGAGCTTCCAGACCAATAAGGAAAATAGTTCACTACTATTTTTATTATCCACCGTCCATACTTCCAGCATCCTCAAACCAAAGATTTTTAGACCCAAAATCAGAGTTATAAATGGATCACAGTCCCTCAAATTGCCTATCTTGAACAAGATTTTCAAATCAAGACTTCTTTAAAGAACTTCCTCATGGAACTTAACCATATTCCTCCAGACCAACCTATATCCTCCACACATCTCTTAGACCAAAACATGAAATGTTCATGATTCCCACACAATCCTTACATTCTCAGCCACCCAACCGAGGAATCATCATAAAAGAAGAAAAATCATACTACACTAACTTGTTATTCCAAGATTCCCAAGATCCTATGAAGATTTCACCCCAGTACCTTCACCATCACTATATGAATTCCCTGGATCATCCTCTTCTCCACATCCGCCATTTTCCTCACAGTCTGATCATTTTCCTCAGCCAGCTCCTCTATCACCAAAAAGTCAATATTGCCCTAGGCCATGTGTTCCAGGATGTTCTCATCCAGAAAAAATCTTCAAGAAAAAAAAGACCCTAATTGTGATCCTGATGAGACAGATTCCTCCTCATCCGAAGACACGTCAATATCTCTTTAAAGAGATTTGTCTCTTTGTAATAATGTAAAAGAAAGTACTGTGTGCTTTATGCTTTAACTTTTTAAAGTTATTTGTCCTTATGTAATTATGTTCTTTGCTTTTGTTGGCCACTAATATTCTAGTGAACCCTACCTACGTTTGTAAAATATGTGTGTTGTGTGTGTTGTGCAAATTTTATTGAACTCGCAAGCGCACGAATCTGTTGTAGTATAGATTAATGGTGACGAGTGTCGATCCCACGAGGAGGTGGATTTTAATTATATATAGAATTAATTCTGTAAATGGGTGGTTGGATTTATGGTGGAAATGATTTGAAATATGCTAAAACTTAAATTAAATTGGCGAGAATAAATTCTGAAATTGGAATTGAAATGGCAAGAATAAATTGAAAAAAATTCTATTGAAATAACATACTTGGGTATCTGGATCCGTATCAACATGCATCATGGGCTAAATATTCCTTATTAATACCAATTAAATCATGAGAGGGGAATCCACACCTCATGAACCACGCTCTAATAAATATGGTGCTAAGGGCTTACCGTGCCAAATAATAATAATCTTATACTAGGGAGCCGGTGAAACCAGGGCGGTACTAGACAAGATTAGTATTATTTGTCAACGAAAAGTCAAAACATCCACAAAAACTAGTGGGGAAGAGAAAATAAATTTACCAAATAAAGCCCATGACACATGTTGAGACTTCACCTTCAACCCAAGCTTGAAAGAAAATTAGCCACTCATAGTTGAACTAGGGGTAAAATGGGAATTTATTAAAATACATAGAAAATACAAGATAGAGAGAGAATTACAGAAAATGGATCCCAAAAATGGATTCAGAGGTACCAAATTAGGGGGGGAGGCCCCCTTTTTATAGTTACATCGAGTAAATCATGACCATCGGATTAAAAACAGTTTGGACGCTCAGGATTGCGCCACGTCATCAGTCAACAGTAAAGTCAACAGTATGCGTGAACAGTACGCGGTTTGCACAGTAACACGGTTTACACACGGTTTGAACAGTAACGCGGTTTGCACAATAATAATCCCATCTGTTGCATGTACCGTACGTGCATTTTTTGATCCACTAATATGCTGCCACGTCACTATAAATAGTACATGAGAATTTTAGTCCAACAGGATCTTGACACGTCATCGGTCAATGCCACGTCATCGATCCGTACATATGAACAGTGTCGTGAACAGTACCCGTACAGGTGAATTGTACCGTATATGTGAACAGTGCCATTTTTCCTTTTATGCTCCTCCTAAGGTTTTCGACCGTCCTGAGTTCAAAAATGATGTCCGTTTTGCCATTTGATCTCTCGTTTATTGTGAAATGACTATAATGCCCCTAACATACATAAAATACTTAATTAAAATAAAGCACACATAATTAAATAACAAGGAACTTAAACACATAAAAGTAAGGGTTGTTAGTAATACTTGATATGTAAAATAACGATTTTCTCCTTTATAAATATGCACTTTCTAACACTCAACACACCCCCCAACCAGCTTATTGCTAGTCCCTAGCAAATAAAGCGAAAACAAAATTCAAAAATGATTTTTTTTAATACTCTTGTTTATTCAATCAGATTAATGATAACAATCAAATGAAAGTATAAGCATTATCTCAAGTCTAAAGAAACATCACACCCGCATCAACCATCCACATGAATTAGCCCAGTAGACTTTGTCGTAGCTACCTTCAAGAATGATATGTCAAACCCCAAAATCTCACTGGAAGTAGTGACACTCTCACAAAGAAATTAAACCCAATAAAAATAGTCACTCCAATGAATGGTAATTGAGAGAAAATAATCAAGAAATGATATCACATGCTCTCACCAAAATGAAAGAAATATGCCCTCAGCTTAGAAATAATACAATCTCCAGTCAAATAAAAATGCTAGTCAACCCAATTTATTTATTTATTTATTTTTTATGCATCACTACATCCTTTTAGCCCATATAACTAGATTCTACTTCAGATTATAGTTCCCTAAAATCAAGGACTTTTATTAGGACGTAACGTAGGCTAGGGACATGGCTAACAAAGAAGGGAAATAGGAAAAACAAAGTGTATGTTTGAGAAAAATGCAGAGGATTTTTTTTTTTTGGAAGTTGCAAGGTGGATTTCACCTATTATTGTTTTTTTTTTTTGAAACAACAATTTTTTTTTTGAACTAGGCATAACTTCCCTATACAAAATGTTTATTTACATTTTTCTCAAACATAAATAGGTGATGGATCTTGTAAGATATTGGGTAATACTCCAAATCGGAGTGGGTCAAGATGATAAGTTGACAAAGAAAAGGTTTTTTTATTTTTTTATTTCTTTTAAAGGTTCAAAAGGGTTAACTATAGATATTTGATAAAAGGGATGGCTAAAAAGGCTCAAACGGATCAAAGATGGCCTTTCTATCATCTTTTAGGGCTTTAAATAATCTTCCATATCTACTAATTTAGATGGGCCTCCAAATGTAGCAACACACATTTTTTTTTTTAATTTTTTTTTTAGGGTTAACTCAAAAGAAATCTAGAGATCGTGTATACAATAATAAACTGCTAAGCTGTATAAAGAATGGGCAAAAGGGTTACTCTCCAACAAAAATGATAGGCTCAAAAACTCACTTGGTATTTATTGTGACATGTTCATTCCTTCAAGCAACTCATATTTGTCTCCGACATCAACATGTAGAGTAGCAAACATAGTGTAACATCACTTCAGACTAAAGATAATACAAATACTAAAATTTGAAATTCATCATGTCATCCAATGTTAAAACAAAACACATTTTTTTTTAAACAACAACCTACCCCCCCAACCTATTCTAAACGTGAAAGGAAAATATGCATGCAGAAATGTGAAAAATGATGCAGAAAAACTAATTAGCAAATGATAGAAAACGAAAAAAATTTTTTTATTTAAGAAGATGTGTTTCTAGAGGCACTACACTCTATATTCAGCCATCTTTGACTCAAAAAATTTTGTTTGAAAATGTATATTTATAAAGGAGAAATTACAAAGAAAAAGAAAAATGAACATCAAAACATAACAAAGAAAAAGAAAATATCTGAAAATATCTGAAAATATATTTTTTTTTTCAAACGTTGAAGATGTGTTTCTAGAGTCACTACACTCCATATTCAGCCATCTTCAACACAAAAAGTTAGCAACAGTTAGTTTCTACAACAAAAAATTAGTAAAAACTTAACCAATATTCCACAATTGTCGACTATTCCCTCCCCCCAACCAGAACGAAACATTGTCCTCAATGTTTTAAAGGAAAGAAGTAGAGTTTAGAAGACATCACCTGGGTAGTGCAACACAGAAGAAAATATTTACAGGCGGAGAGTTAAATCTAATTTGTACTTCTTACTGCGGCTACTGTTACCGTCATCATTTGAACGCTCCAACACAAAGCTCCAGGGGTCTGGCTCCGGTTTATAAGCTTGTAACATATCAAGTAGTTCATTAGCAGTGTGAGCACAAATAAAAAATTTTTTCGCACTGGAAGGAATAAAGTAGTTTTTTATTGCATGGTTAAGAAATGCGATAAAGCCATCATAAAAATTATTGACATTTAACAAACCGATGGGTTTCTGGTGCAGGTGCAGATGGGCCCAAGATGCTAGTGTGATAAGTGCCTCTAGTGTTGCAAGATCTCCTAGAAGGAAAATAAAAGCATCAGCATGATTAAGCATTTCAGTTATTCGTTCTTGCATACCTGAGACGACTAACTCTTCTCCAGTTTGTGAATCAGACACACTGCCCAAAGGTTTTAGGACTCTTGGGATGATGCCTAAGACTTGGCTTCCTCTGACAAAAGCAGCTTCTGAGACCAATTTTGATAACCCTCGGTTACCTCCTCCATACACCAAGTGTAATTTTCTCTCTGCTATGCTTCGACCAAGATCTATGGCTGCATCAACGAACTCTTTGTGTTTGCCATAAGTAAATCCAGAAAGCACACAAATGTTCTTGAATTGTCTATTAGGAGTAGCTGTCATTGGAATATTTCTCAAAAACAATTTGTGAGTGCTTAACAAAAAGTCATATTTAAGAATCTTGGTGATAATGGATCACAATTGTGTATGAGGTGGCATGTCAGTGTCAAATAACGCGTAAAGCACATGGCTCAATAGTCAAAAAGCAAACAGTAAAAACAAACAGTAATAAAATTATTAAAGACAATAATGCAAATGATAAAACAACAGTGAAATGAAATAAAATAACAGCAAAGTAAAAGGATATTTACAGGTAGTTGCGACTGTAGCTCACATCTTCCTCTGGTTTTACGTCCAGAAACGGCTTGAACGCCCTCTATGGGTCGAGGATAGGCTTCCCATCCAGTTTTCTTATAAACTGACAAACAGGGTCGTTTATAGTCAGATTCCCGAGACTATATCGTGCATGCTCTTTCTGGAATAATGGCCATAACTGGAGAATCGCTCCTTGCACATATCCACTGGAATGCGTTTCAAGAGACAGAAGGATATCATCCAATGACTCCTTATTCAAGCCATCCCTAATGAATTGAATCTTATCTTCTCTGTTATCAGACACCATTCCTAAGGAACATCGGTTTTTATTGCAACTCATTCTGGCACACTTATGACAAGCAACAGAAATTCTTCGAGCTCGTCGTTTTCTTGCATAATTTCCTTTACCACAACCAGGCATGTATGCAATAAATTTTGGAGGTAACTCACCCGCCAATCGTACTTTCGCCTCGATTAACCAACGGATGTCAGCATGTATGTTATTCCTCATGAGCAATCGCATGCGTTCGGACCGAGCTTTATAGATCGTAAGAAGGGCATTCTGAGGAAGTGAAGGGAATCGCTTGTGAAGCTTTGCTAGAATCTCGTTTCTGTCCATACCTTCGCCTCAGAATATCAGTTATTATGGGAAACTGAAGTAACCGACTTGATTGTAACGGAGTACCGTTATCCACCACTTCACCGGGGTAACAAACTAAAGCACACAGATAGAAAACAAATTAAAACACACAAAGAAAATTAAAATCGTCCTCTTATTGAATTTACCTCAAGCTCCAACTGGATGTCGTAAACACTTCTCTCAATATTTCGGAGTTGGCTTTCTAAATCCTCAACATAGGCTACTAACTCTGGTGGTTGTAGAGCCCAAATGCGATGTGTTTTACAAGATTGAACCTGCCTTTTGAGATGAGTTTTGATACGTTGAAGTGGTTTAAGAATGTTCAGGAGGAACGGTCTACGTACGAGACTCATGATTAACAAGGATAAGAGAAAACTTAATGGTAAAACAAACACACTTATGCACAAATAATTTTCAATTAGCAAAAGAATGATAAAAAGAAAGAAAGAGAAATCAAATCACCGAAAAGAAAAAATCAATTCAAATCTGGTGGGTCACTCAAATTTATTTCGGTGTCTTCTCCATGTGGTTGGTACTCTAGATATGGCTTTAATCTTTGACCATTAACTTTAAACGTGACACCGTTCTTTGGGTCCTTAATTTCAATTGCCCCATGTGGAAAAACAGTATGAACAATAAATGGACCAGACCAACGAGAGCGTAACTTACCTGGGAATAGGTGCAAGCGAGAGTTGAATAAAAGTACTTTCTGACCTGGAGTGAAAGATTTTATCATAATATGCTTGTCATGGAAGACTTTCATTCGTTGCTTGTAAATCTTAGCATTTTCGTATGCATCATTGTGAATTTCTTCAAGTTCTGCCAGTTGCAATCTTCTTTCTGAGCTGGCTTACTGCATGTCAAAGTTGAATTTCTTGATGGCCCAATATGCACGATGCTCGAGTTCCACAGGTAGGTGGCAAGCTTTTCCATACACTAGCCTGTAGGGTGACATCCCAATCGGCGTCTTGAAAGCCGTTCGATATGCCCATAATGCATCATCAAGTCTTAATGACCAATCTTTTATGTCCGGCCTCACCATCTTTTCTAATATGTGCTTTATTTCTCGATTGGAGATCTCCACTTGGCCACTGGTTTGCGGATGATACGAGGTCGCCACTTTATGAGTGATGGAATACTTTGTCAAAAGAGCTTTGAATACTTTATTACAAAAGTGGGCACCACCATCACTAATTATCGCTCGAGGGAATCCAAAGCGCGAAACAATATTGCTTTTCAAAAACCCTATCACCACCTTGTGATCATTGGTTCTGCATGGAACTGCTTCTACCCATTTTGATACGTAGTCAACAGCAACCAATATAAATTGATGGCCAAAAGAAGAGGGAAAGGGTCCCATGAAGTCGATACCCCATACGTCAAAAATCTCAACCACTAAAATTGGATTTAGTGGCATCATGTTCCTCCGTGTAATGCTCCCCATTCGTTGACACCTATCACATGAAGAACAGAAAGTGTAAACGTCTCGAAATATAGTTGGCCAATAGAAACCACATTGTAAAACTTTTGTAGCTATTTTCTTAGCACTGAAATGGCCTCCACAAGCTTGTTCATGACAGAATGAAAGAATATTCTGAATTTCACTTTCTGGGACACATCTTCTAACAATTTGGTCTACACAATACTTGAACAAATACTGGTCATCCCAAAAGAAATTCTTTATTTCTGCAAAGAATTTAGCCTTGTCTTGCTTGGTCCAATGCTCTGGAAGTTTACCTGTAACAAGATAATTAACTATATCAGCATACCAAGGTAATACTTCCACACTCATTAATTGTTCATCTGGAAATGACTCATTTAATGGTAATTGTTCTGTAATTGTGTCAAAATGGAGACGAGATAAATGATATGCCACAATATTTTCTGTGCCTTTCTTATCTTTAAATTCCAAGTCGAATTCCTGCAAAAGTAACACCCAACGAATTAGTCTAGCTTTTGCATCTTTCTTCGTGAGAAGATATTTAAGAGCAACATGATCTGTGAACACAATTATTTTACAACCAATGAGATAAGATCGAAATTTTTCCAATGCAAACACTACTGCTAGCATTTCTTTTTCAGTAGTTGAATAGTTCAACTGTGCATCATTCAATGTCATACTAGCATAGTAAATAACATGGGGAATCCGATCAACTCTTTGTCCTAATACCGCTCCTACTGCATAATCAGATGCATCACACATGAGCTCAAATGGTAAGCTCCAGTTTGGGGGTTGAATGATGGGTGATGATATTAACAATTGCTTTAATTTTTCAAAAGCCACAAGACATGAATCATTAAAGATAAAAGGTACATCCTTAGCAAGTAAATTGCATAAGGGTCTAGAAACTTTGCTAAAATCTTTAATGAAACGTCTATAAAAACCAGCATGCCCAAGGAAAGATCTTACTTCTCTGACTGTTTTGGGTGGAGGAAGATTAGAAATGAGATCCACCTTTACTTTGTCAACCTCAATACCTTTGCTTGAAATGATGTGACCGAGAACAACACCTTGTTTTACCATAAAATGACACTTCTCCCAATTTAAGACCAAGTTCTTCTCGATACATCTCTGCAGAACTAGTGTTAGATGATGTAAACATTGATCAAACGAGTCACCAAAGACAGAAAAATCATCCATAAAGACCTCAAGAAATCATTCGACCATATCAGAAAAAATGCTCAACATGCATCGTTGAAATGTAGCAGGTGCATTACATAATCCAAATGGCATCCTCCTATATGCAAAAGTGCCAAAAGGGCAAGTAAAAGTAGTCTTCTCTTGATCTTTTGGTGCTATGGGAATCTGATTATATCCTGAGTAGCCATCTAGAAAGCAATAAAATTAATGGCCTGCTAATCTATCAAGTATTTGATCGATAAATGGTAAAGGAAAATGGTCTTTACGTGTGACAGAATTCAACTTCCTATAATCAATGCATACACGCCATCCTGTAGTTACTCTAGTTGGTATCAATTCATTATCGGCATTGGTAACTACAGTGACTCCTGACTTTTTGGGGACAACTTGTACAGGACTGACCCATGAACTATCAGAAATTGGGTAAATGATACCTGCATCTAATAGCTTAAGGACTTCAGTTCTAACCACCTCTTTCATATTAGGATTTAACTGACGTTGCATTTCCCTAGTAGATTTAGCATTTTCATCAAGGTGAATGTAATGCATGCAGTCTACTGGGTTTATACCTTTTATGTCTGCTATAGTCCATCCTAATGCTCCTTTGTGCTCTTTTAAAACATCCAACAACTTACCTTTTTGTTCGTCATTGAGGGATGATGAAATGATTACCGGTAAAGTACTTTCTTCCCCCAAAAATGCATATTCCAGAGTGTTGGGCAATGGTTTGAGCTCGAGTTTCGGTGGTGATTCTGATGATGGAATGAGTTTCTTCTCTAAGGGTGCTAGTTGTTCAACTCTTGACTTCCATTTATTAGTGTCCATGGATGGTGCTGAGTCAAGTAGAGCGTTGACCTCCTCGACGGATCTGTCAATATCAAAATTCAAACCAAAGTGAGTTAAACATGTTTGCAAAGGATCATCACTAAGGTTTGAAACAAAAGTGTCATCAACTAATGCTTCAATTAAATCCACATCAACAATTCCATCATCTGTGTTGTGAGGTTGTTTGACAATGTTGAAGATGTTCAACTCCATAGTCATATTGCCAAAGGACAACTGCATATTTCCAGTTCTACATTGAATATGAGCATCCGCAGTTGCCAAGAAAGGTCGGCCTAAAATAATGGGGATGTGCTTCCTTGAATCCTGTATTGGTTGAGTATCAATTACAATGAAATCAACAGGAAAATAAAACTTGTCTACCTGGATAAGCACGTCCTCCACAATACCACGAGGTATTTTCGTGGACCGATCTGCAAGCTGTAACACCACTGGAGTTGGGTGTAATTCTCCCAGTCCAAGTTTCACGAAAACTGAGTAAGGTAATAAATTTACACTAGCTCCTAAATCCAACAAAGCATTCTCAATTGTGCGGTTCCCTATGCTACATGAGATAGTAGGGGAGCCTGGGTCTTTGCATTTTAAAGGAATTTTATGTTGGAGGATAGAACTAACGTTTTCTGTTAAAAATGCCTTCTTTTGAACATGCATGTTTCTCTTTTTAGTACACAGATCTTTAAGAAACTTGGCATAAGAAGGAACTTGTTTTATAGCATCAAGTAAAGGGATGTTGACATTTCCCTGCTTGAAGATTTCGAGAATCTCACCTGTGGATTTTTCCTTTTTTCCTTTAGCTAACCTCTGAGGAAATGGAGCTTTGGGAACATATTCTCGTGGGTTGGTTTCTTCTTTCTCCTCCGGTGATGAGTCCTCAACATTCACAGGTACAATTTGATTTTCTTTTGTCGCTAGCATCTCCACTTTGTTGTCGACTTCTTTGCCTTTCCGCAAGGTCATGACGGCTTTGACCTTTCCATGCTGCTGTGGTGAACTGGAACTTGCTTCATGTACTTCTTTAGGGTTAGGCACTGGTTGACTTGGAAATTTACCTTTCTCAACAGTCATTGCCAAGGTCTGAACTGAAGAAGCAAGTTGTCCCACCATCTTTTCCAGGCTTGAAACTGATTGGGCTTGTGAGTTGAAGCCCGCTCTCAATTCATTGCGTAGTCCATCAATGGTGCGGTTCTGTTGCTCAATTGTGGAGTGAGTAACATTCCTGAAATTCTGGAATGCATCCTCCCATGGTCTGGGTTGAGAGTAGTTCTGGTTCTGGTTGAATAGTCTGAATAGTGGTTGAGAGGCTTGAGGATTTTGAGCAATTGGTTGCATTGGTGGAGCTGGAGCTGCTGGTCCATTTTGTTGGAATCCTTGAGACCATGAAAAATTGGGGTGGTCTCTCCATCCAGGGTTGTAATTTGATAGTTTTCTCATTACTCCTATGGCATTGGCTTGATCTGGATATGAGTCAAGGTCATGTGGCTCTGTTGATTTAGCAGTCGATAACGATTCTATTTGTCGAGAGAGACCTTCAATTATCTCCTTGACTTCTTTGATTTCTGAACTTGACTCGTCAATGTGAACCTCATTTACTCCCTTAACCCTTCTAGTATTCCTGAGTGATCGACTCCGTTGTTGGGAATTATCCGCTTGTCGCTGGAAGAATTCCCAAATCTCTGATGTACTTTTTGACATTAGCTCTCCTCCACTTGTTGCCATTAGCCATTCTTGCACATTCGGCAGTAATCCCTCCAAAAAGTATTGGCATTGGTGCCATTTCTCGTACCCATGATGTGGACACTTCAAGAGTAGCCCATTGAATCGCTCCCATGTTTCGAAAAACTGCTCGTCATCTCTCTGGGTAAACTCCGAGATTTCCCTGCGAATAGCATTGGTTTTATGCACTGGGAAATATTTATTTTAAAATTTTGTAACCACTTGTTCCCATGATGCAATACTATTAACAGGTAATGTATTATGCCATGAACGATCTCTATCCTTTAAAGAAAATGGGAATAATCTGAGTTTTACATCATCATCTGAAAAATTCTCATATTTAAATGTTTGACAAATTGCGTGAAAATCATTCAAATGATTGTATGGGTCCTCATTTTCTAAGCCATAGAACGTGGGGAGACAATTTAGCACACTAGGTTTTAGTTCAAAACTCCTAGCAGCTACATTTGGATACCTTATGAAAGATGTGCTCAAATTAGCTAAAGTACTAAAATAGTCCTTAAATGGCCTCCCCTGTGGTGCTTGTAAATCCATTTTATTTTTAAAGTTTTTGTGTGTGCGAAGTGTTTTCTCAAGTTCAAGGTCTATAGGTTCAAGATTAGGTAATAATGACCTACGACCATGCATGCAACATAAAATAAAATTAAAATAAAGATGGGAACAAAACAAATAAAAATAAAGAAGAGGGAGAAATTACGATACTAACCTTATGGCGCTATTATAACCTTACTATAAAAATACACAAAGAAAAATACGTGAAATAAATTAACTAAAAATAAATTAATAAGATAAACAAAAAAAATTACAAAGAAAATAAATTGAAAATTAAATTACAGAATTTTAAAGAAGAGAAATACTAACCTTTAAATGTAGATTCACTTTTTTCTTTTCTTTTTTTTAAAAAAAATACAAGAAAACAATTAAATGGAAATATTCACAAAAATTAATTCCATGAATTAAAATTACTTACCTCCCCGGCAACGGCGCCAAAAACTGGTTGTGCAAATTTTATTGAACTCGCAAGCGCACGAATCTGTTGTAGTATAGATTAATGGTGACGAGTGTCGATCCCACGAGGAGGTGGATTTTAATTATATATAGAATTAATTATGTAAATTGGTGGTTGGATTTATGATGGAAATGATTTGAAATATGCTAAAACTTAAATTAAATTGGCGAGAATAAATTCTGAAATTGGAATTGAAATGGTAAGAATAAATTGAAGAAAATTCTATTGAAATGACGTACTTGCGTATCTGGATCCGTATCAACATGCATCATGGGCTAAATATTCCTTATTAATACCAATTAAATCATGAGAGGGGAATCCACACCTCATGAACCACGCTCTAATAAATATGGTGCTAAGGGCTTACCGTGCCAAATAATAATAATCTTATACTAGGGAGCCGGTGAAACCAGGGCGGTACTAGACAAGATTAGTATTATTTGTCAATGAAAAGTCAAAACATCCACAAAAACTAGAGGGGAAGAGAAAATAAATTTACCAAATAAAGCCCATGACACATGTTGAGACTTCACCTTCAACCCAAGCTTGAAAGAAAATTAGCCACTCATAGTTGAACTAGGGGCAAAATGGGAATTTATTAAAATGTGTAGAAAATACAAGATAGAGAGAGAATTATAGAAAATGGATCCCAAAAATGGATTCAGAGGTACCAAATTAGGGGGGGAGGCCCCCTTTTTATAGTTACATCAAGTAAATCATGACCATCGGATTAAAAACAGTTTGGACGCTCAGGATTGCGCCACGTCATCAGTCAACAGTAAAGTCAACAGTACGCGTGAACAGTACGCGGTTTGAACAGTAACACGGCTTACACACGGTATGAACAGTAACGCGGTTTGCACAGTAATAATCCCATGTGTTGCATGTACCGTACGTGCATTTTTTGATCCACTAATATGCTGCCACGTCACCATAAATAGTACATGAGAATTTTAGTCCAACAGGATCTTAACACGTCATCAGTCAATGCCACGTCATCGGTCAATGCCACGTCATCGATCCGTACATGTGAACAGTGCCGTGAACAGTGCCGTGAATGTGAATAGTACCGTATATGTGAACAGTGCCATTTTTCCTTTTATGCTCCTCCTAAGGTTTTCGACCGTCCTGAGTTCAAAAATGATGTCCGTTTTGCCATTTAATCTCTCGTTTATTGTGAAATGACTATAATGCCCCTAAAATACATAAAATACTTAATTAAAATAAAACACACATAATTAAATAACAAGGAACTTAAACACATAAAAGTAAGGGTTGTTAGTAATACTTGATATGTAAAATAACGATTTTCTCCTTTATAAATATGCACTTTCTAACACTCAACAGTGTGCCAGCTGCAATTCTCTTAATCCAACTTTTATCTTTTCTCCTACTTATCTTTATATAAGGAGAGTTATTTTAAATAAAAGGAAGACAATTTTTAGTTAACATTTAAAAGTTTCAATATTCTACCCTTTGGATAACTAAAACCTTTGTTTCTATTCTTTAATTCTAAGATTCTTTAAGTTTAAAACTTTTACCCTTGTTCAATATCTATCTTCTGCAAGTATGCTCTACACTTGCCTTGAAAAAGGATCTTGTGCACCAGAAAGCTAGCCAGGCTGTCATTCTTTCTTTGTTCTGAGACAATAGATGAAACCCTATCTTTAGACTAAGCGACCAAGGAGAGTCTGTGTCTTTTTGGGTTGTCTATGCTCTTAGTTCATCAAAAAAATACGGAATGTCTGGTATCTCATAACCACGTCATTCTCGTAAACCCCACCATGGAAAAATTTGGAAGATATAATGCATTCATTCATTAGGAAGCAAGATGCTATTAACAATCAAAATACAAAAACCTTTTCTGATTTGAAAGATACTCTTTCTAAAATTGCTTCTACACTCACAATTCAAGAAAAAGGAAAATTTTCAACTCAACCACAACCAAATCCTACGATTCAAAATGCACCCATGGACCAAGTTAAGTCAGTTATAACTCTTTGTAGTGGTAAGGTTATTGATCGGCCTATTCCTGAACCTTGTGAAAATGAAAATTCAAAGGGTAAGGAAGAACTAGATAAACTTACATCTAGTGAAGAAATAACTAATGTTCCATTTGAACCACCATTTCCGCATGCATTGAATAAACTAAGGAAATCAAACCACTCTTCTGAAATTTATGAAATCTTTAAGTGAAAGTTAACATTCCTCTGTTAGATGCAATCAAGCAGGTACCTTCATATGCCAAATTTTTAAAGGACTTATGCACTGTTAAGAGGAAATTGAAGGTAAAAAAGAGTGCTTTCATGCTGAACAAGTAAGTACCATTATGCCTACTAATAATAAGTTAAAATATAAAGATCCTAGTTGTCCTACTATTTCTTGTATTATTAAAGATCACAAAATTGAGCATGCTTTGTTAGACCTTAGTGCTAGTGTTAATTTTGCTTCCACATTCAGTTTATCTTCAACTTAATCTTAGTGAGTTAAAATCAACTTCAACTACACTTTTGTTTGCCAATAGATCAGTTAAAATACCAAAGGAATAGTGGAAGATATTTTAGTACAAGTTGATAAATTCATATACCCTGTGGATTTTATTGTTTTAGAAACTGAACCTGTTGTGAATAATTATAAACCAATTCCTGTAATTTTAGGTCGACCATTTTTAGCAACTGCTAATGCTTTAATTAATTGTAAGAATAATTTAATGAATTTTTCATTTGGAAATATGACTCTGGAATTGAATATTTTCAATATGTGTAGGCAACCTAATGAGGAAAATGAGAATGAAGATGAAATTGATAAACAAAAGGAATTGCTTAAATCTTTTATACAGGAGAATATTCAAAAAGGGAGTTTTTCTTAATTTAGTGATATTTGTTTGGTTAATTCAATTGAATCAAATAAACAACTTGAACATGATACTTCTAATATAAATTTGTTATTTGATTCTTATCAGACTTTACAAAGTGATTATGGGAAACCAAAAATTGAGGAGCTTGGAATCATTGAAAAGACTGAACAACAAGAAGCACCTAAATTGGAATTGAAAACTTTGCCAAAGGGATTGAAGTACGCTTATCTTGGAGAAGAACAAACTTATCCTGTTGTGATTTCTTCGACCTTATCAAGCGACCAAGAAGGTAAGTTACTAGTTGTTCTTAAAAATCATAAAAATGCAATTGGATGGACTTTAAATGACATTAAAGGTATTAATCCTTTAATTTGCACACATAGAATCAATTTGGAAGAAAATGCTAAAACATGTCAACAATCTCAAAGAAGATTAAACCCACACATGAAAGAAGTAGTAAAAACAGAAGTTCTTAAGTTACTTAATGCAGGAATTATCTACCTTATCTCTGATAGTAAGTGGGTAAGTCCTACACAAGTAGTGCCTAACAAATCTAGAATCACTATAGTTATAAATGAAAAAGATGAATTAATTCCAACACGAATTACGCCTAGTTGGCACATATGATTGATTATAAGAAATTAAATGAAGCCACTAGAAAAGATCATTTTCCACTACCATTTCTTGACCAAATCTTAGAAAGAGTAGCTGGACATCCCAACTATTGCTTTTTAGATGGATATTCAAGTTATTATCAAATTCCTATAGCACTTGAAGACTAAGAAAAAATCACATTTACATGTCCCTTTGGAACATTTGCATTTAAAAGAATGTCATTTGGACTTTGTAATGCTACTACAACATTTCAAAGATGCAGCTAAGTATTTTCACTTATATGTTTGAACATTGTTTAGGGGTCTTTATGGATGATTTGACATTGTTTGGGAATTCTTTTGATGATTGCCTTGATAATTTGGAAAATGTTTTAAAAAGATGTGTTGAAAAAGAACTCGTTTTAAATTGGAGAAAATGCCATTACATGGTTACTTCTGGAATTGTTTTGGGTCATGTTGTATCTGTTAAAGGAATTGAAGTTGACAAAGCAAAAATTAAAGTCATATCTAAATTGACACAACAAAAAATAGTTAGAGATGTGCAATTCTTTTTAGGGCATGCAGGATTTTATAAGAGGTTTATAAAAAACTTTAGCGTCATATCTAAACCACTTTGCAACCTCTTATTAAAAGATGCACCATTTGAATGGACTGGTGATTGACAAAAATCTTTTGAGAAAATAATTTGCCTTTTGACATCTGCACCTATTATGCAATCTCCTGATTGGTCTTTCCCTTTTGAATTAATGTGTGATGCACGTGACTTTGTTGTTGGTGCTCAAAGGATCATAAGTCGTTTGTGATTCATTATGTGAGTAAGACTTTGGATAGTACTCAAATGAATTATTCTACAACTGAAAAAGAATTACTTGCTGTGGTGTATGCATTAATCAAATTTCGCTCATATTTGCTTGGTTCTAAAACTGTTGTTTTTACTGATCACGCTGCTGTGAGATATTTAATGACTAAGCAGGATGCAAAACCAAGACTAATTTGTTAAATTTTGTTACTTCAAGAATTTGACCTCACCATCAAAGATAAAAAGGGTGCCGAAAATGCCATTGATGATCATTTATCAAGACTCACATATGAAATCTGCACGGATATAACACCCATCAATGATTCCTTTCCTGATGTATTTTTATTATATGTTACTAACATTGTTAATACCATGGTATGCTAACATTTTTACTTTCCTTCTGACAGGTAAAATGC
The DNA here is from genome assembly GCA_029618585.1 of Citrus australasica. NCBI lineage: Eukaryota > Viridiplantae > Streptophyta > Magnoliopsida > Sapindales > Rutaceae > Citrus > Citrus australasica. The sequence continues at coordinate 8,420,912 of JARCIV010000006.1, forward strand.
CTTCGCAATGGAATACTTAGGAGAAGAAGAAATTTTTGGTTGATGTAAAGAAATTTTATTGGGATGATCCTTACTTGTTCAAATATTACCCTGATAAGATTTTTCGACGATGCATTCCTGATAATGAGGTAAGTAGACTCATTAATATTTGTCATTCTGAAGCATGCAGTGGACACTTTTCTTCAAGAAAAACTACGGCTAAATTTTGCAACGTAGATTTTATTGGCCTACCATATTTAAATAGGCAAATGAATTTTGTAAAACTTGTGAAAACTATCAAAAATTAGGATCAATTACTGAAAGAAACATGATGCCCTTAAATCCCATACTTGAAATTGAAATATTTGACTATTGAGAAATTGATTTCATGGGTCTATTTCCACAATCTTTTGGATTTGTGTACATATTAGCGGCAGTTGAATATGTCTCAAAATGGATTGAAGCAATGTCTTGTCGAAATAATAATAGTAAAACATTCTAAGTCGGTTTGGAATCCCTCGAGCCATTATTAGTGATGGAGGTAGGCATTTTTGTAATAAGTCATTTGAGTCTTTAATAAAAAATTATGGAATTACACATAAAATTGCTATCCCTTATCATCCTCAAAAAAATGGTTAAGTTGAATTAACAAATAAGGAGATAAAATAAATTTTAGAAAAAACAGTTGACCCAAACAGTAAAGATTGGTCTCTTCGATTGATTGATGCACTTTAGGCATACCGTACTACATTTAAAATGTCTTTAGGAATGTCACCCTATTGGCTAGTTTATGGTAAACTTTGTCACTTACCTGTTGAACTTGAGCATAAATCATTTTGGGTTGTTAAAGCTTTTAATTCAAATTTGGATGATGCTGGTAATGGCAAAAATTACAATTGAATGAACTTAAGGAATTAAGAAATGATGCATATGAAAATTCAAGAATTATTAAGGCAAGAACAAAAAATTTTCATAATAATGAAAAACATTTGAAATTGGTTAAAAAGTATTGCTTTATAATTCTCGTCTTCATTTGTTTCCAGAAAAGTTAAAGTAAAAGTGGAGTAGCCCATTTATTGTAAAAAATGTATATCCACATGGGGCTGTAGAAATTGAGAATTCAAAAAATAGTATCACATTTAAAGTTAATAGACAAAGAATAAAGCCCTATCTGGAATACCAACCACGTGAACCAAGCACCGAAATAAATTTGAGTGACCCACAAAATCTTGATTAAGTTTTTAATGAGTGTTTTAACTTTTCACTGTTGTTTTACCATTTGAATTGTTTGACTATCTTGAATGATACGCGTTGTAATGTTTTTTACTTAAGTGTGTTTAATAATTGTGTTTTCTTCATCATTATACATCATGAGCACCTCAATAAGGAAGATTCTGTTCACACTTCTTAAAAGACTTTTACGAATAAGATTTCACTTGAGAAGATTGATATAAAGCTGTAAATCACATCCAATTTGGGAACAACAACCACCAGAATTAGTGGCCAACGTTGAGGATCAAGAAAGACAACTCAAAGCAATAGAGCGTGGTATATATGAATTTCAATTGGAGCTTGAGGTTAACTCAATGAGAGGAAGAATGTAAGTTCATTTTCCTTTGTACATATCGTGTTTTTCTTTTGTTGTTCGCTTTCACATTTGACTTGATTTTGCATATTTGATTTCGGTGTGTTTTGATTTATTTTCCCGTATGAATGGCAGATAACAGTACTCCGTGACTTCTTAAGTCGGTATCTTCAGTTTCCCACAATAACTGAAATCTCAAAATCAAGTATGGAAGAAATACAACATAAATTGCATAAGTGTTTTCCTTCTCTCCCTCAAAATGCACTCAAAACAATTTACAAAGCTCGTTGTGAAAGATTGTGTTTGTTTATGACCAACAGAATTCCTTCTGATATTCATTGGTTAGTTGAAGCAAAGGTCCGATTAGCTGGTGAGTTTCTTGATCAATTTATTTCTTACATGCCTGGTTTTGGTAAAAGTACATTTGCTAAAAAACAAAGAGCTAGAAGACTTGGCTCAGAATGTCATAATTGTGTACGACTTATTTGAAAACTAGAAGTTTATAAATCTTTAGGAATGGTTTCTGATAATCAAGAAGATAAAACTAAATTTGTTAAAGATGGCATGAGTAAAAAATCGTTTGATGATATCGTGCGATCTCTTGAGATGCATCGAAGCGGACATGTGCAATATGAGATACACAGGTTATGGAGACTATTCCAAAAAAAATGTGCACAGTTTAGTCTTAGGAATCTGACTCAAAAAGACCTTGTTTGCCAGTTTATAAGAAAACTGTATGAGAAGCCACAATCACAACTACCAATAAATATCCTTTTACTTTATTGTTATTTTATCATTTGCATTATTGCATTTAATGGTGTGATTTTGTATCTAATCATTATTTGTTTTCTTTTAATTTTTTTCTCTTTCTTTTCACTATTTGCTTTTCTTTTTACTGTTTACTTTTGAATAATTGAGACATGAGCTTTACGCGTCATCTGAGAAATACACCAACCCATTTACAATTGTTTCTCATTTTGTCTGTCGCTCAAATCTTTAAATAAGAGCTCTTTTTCCAACCACTCACAACTTGTTTTTGAAGATTATTCTAATGGCAGCATCTTCGAGTAGACAATTTAAAAACATTTGTATGCTCTCTGGATTTCATTATGGGAAATACAAAGAATTTGTTCAAGCAACTGTAGATCTTGGTCGTGCTATAGCTGAGAGGAAACTGCACCTTGTATATGGAGGAGGTGACCGCGGGTTATCAAAGCTTGTCTCAGAAGCTGTTTTTATTAGAGAAAATCAGGTACTAGGTATCATTCCAAAAGCCTTAAAACCTCTAGGATGCATGTCTGATATGCCAATTGGAGAAGATTTAGTAGTCTCAAGTATGTAAGAGCAAATATATGAGATGTTAAATCATGCTAACGCTTTTGTTTTCTTGCCAAGAGATCTTGTAACTTTAGAAGCATTGATTACATTTGCATCTTGGGCCCATTTAAACATCCATAAAAAATCCATTGGTTTACTAAATGTTAATAATTTTGTTGATGGGTTGCTCACATTCATTAACCATGCAATTAAGAATCATTTTATTCCAATCTCTGCGAAAAATCTCTTTGTTTATGCTTGTACTGCTAATGAGTTACTTGATCTTTTACAAGCTTACAAACCAGAGCCAGATCCTAAGACCTTGGCCTTGGAATGGTTGACTAATGATGGTAACCTTAGCCCTAGTAAGAAGTACAAATTGGATTTAACTCTTCGGTTGTAACTATCTTCTTGGAGCTTGTGCCTTGTAAACTCTACTTCTTTCCTTTAAGTCATTGAGGACAATGTCTTGTTCAGGTTAGGGGGAGGAAATAGTTGACAACTGTGGAATATAGTAAATCCTAGTAATGCTTTTGTCGAAGATGGTAGAATATGGGGTGTAGCAACTCTAGAAACGCATCTTCAGCGGCTTGTTCAGGTGTGATCTTTCCTATTTCTTCTTTTATTATTTTTTTAATTTTTTTACTTTTTGCATGCATATTTTTAAATTATAAATTATGTTCAGATTAGGTTGGGGGGAAGGGTAGTTGACGTAAAATGTAAATAGGTGCGTTTATTTTTTTAAAAAAACCCAAAAAAAAACCAAAAACAACAATATTTTTGTGTCTAGGATGGCTGTGTAAAAAGTCACAACTTTTGAGATGCATCCTAATAGTCTTGTTGTATTATATTTTGATTATAAAATTCATAATAAGTTGTTTTTGTTCCATTTTCTTTGAATTACTCAAATTTGTGAACTCTCCTCCATTTGGTTATAAAGTTATTTTGTTGTTTACTCATTTAATAAGTATTCTTATATCATTCTTCAAACGCACACTATGACACATACTAGTGGGTTGTAATTTAAAATTTTTGCAGTATTTAGTTCTTTTAATTTATTAGGGATAATATCTAAGGTGATAGAAAGTGTATATTGCAAAAAAAAAAGAGGTAAAAAACAAAAAAAAAGAGAAAAAAAAATTGAATGAGTTCAATTTTGTTATATCTAGAACTTGCGTAATTAAGTCCGTAGGGGTGTTTCAACACCTAGTTCCCTAAGGTCAACTGGTCTGGGAGTCACTCGCCTAAAGCTCGCTACATGGGTTATAGATATATTGTTTGCTTATTTATTAAAAACCCGAGTAATTAAGTCCGTAGGGGTGTTTCAACACCTAGTGCCCTAAGGTCAACTGGTCTGGGAGTTATTGACCTAAAGCTCGCTACATGGGTTAAAAATGTAATATTTTTTATAAAAAAAAAGCTTGAATAATCTACTGCCTGAAGATAGAATTTCTAATGAGTTTTAGAATGAAACCCCATAAGTATTGTGTTAATTACTTGAGCACAAAGGAAGGTTTATGATATTCTAGATAATGAGTGGATGACCAAGAGTTAAAAAAAATTTTTGGAGAGTTTATTTATTTGGTAGTTTAGAGGATAGATGAACAACTATTAACTTGCATGTGAATTTTGTAAATCTTAATTTAATATCACGCTTTAATTGCTAGGGGCTACCAATAAGCTAGTTGGGGGTGTGATTAGTGTTAAAAATTGCATGTTTATCAAGGGATAAAAATGTTATTTTGTGTTATTAATGTAATTTATATTTGTAATTGTGTAACATATTGTGAATTTCTAATTATTTTTCTAAATATTTGATTTTGTGTATTTTTGTGTGTTTATTAGGTAAAAATAATATTTTCATGCAATTTGAGGCTCCGAACAAATGTATGGATGTCAAATTTGGATTCCGGAAGTCCGAGAAATTATGTCATTGTCGAGGAGGATCCAAGACTTTTGTTGTAAATTTTTACGCTTTTACTACGGTAAATGTGGTAATTGTAAAATTATAAATTTTTATCATGTTAGGTATGGTAATTGTTAATGGAATGTGTTGGATATGCTTGAGTGAATAAGTTAGGTTTATATTTTATTAATGGGATTATTAGTGGGACAATGTAAGGTTAAGATGTAATTAGATTTTTTTTTATTTATGTAGTGTGGATCTACCATGTATTAGTATAAATTGAGGGGGGTGAACACACCTCTCTACACCTTTTCTTCTCTTCTTTCCACCCAAATTCTTCTTCTCATATCTCTTTGTAATTTATATTTAATTTTCTATTTAATTTATACATATTTTATATTATGAAATTTTGATTTATTGTAGACAAACAAGGGAGTTTGGCACAATAAATTCTTTTTATCTTAATATAAGGTATGGCAAAATGGTATTTTGACTTATTGTAGACAAATTTAATTTTGGTACAATGAATACTTAATCCATCATAAAATTAAAGGGAAAATAATAATAATAATTTATATAATTAATCTTTTGGGCAATAAATCTAAAAAAATGGTAAAAGGAATTTATTAAGTTTTATTTACTACTAAGAGTGAATCCACAACCCTAACTAATTCAATTTCATAGTTTTATTTAAATTAAGTTGTTTATATTTATGTTTTATTTTCAAAATTTAGATAAAATAAAATAACCAAATTAAATCTTTTCTCTATGATCGACCTCTAACTCACCGAGATATATTATAACTAGACACTCTTATACTTGAGAGTAAATCAAACCCTTTTAAGTCGTGTCACTGTGGACATTATTCTTTCGTATTTGGTGAGAGCGTGTGATATTATTTTACTATTTTCTCAATCTACCGCTTTATAGAGTGATAATTTTCCTGGGGTATACTTTCCTTTGAGAAAGTCACTCTTAACTGTGAAGTTTTGGGGTTCGACGTCTCATTCTTAAATGTGGCTTGATTAATGTACCTCTGATAATTGATTATTTTATATGATTTTACTTAACTGATTTATGTGGGTGTGATTTTCTTTGGGTTGAAGATAATGCTTATACATTTGTTTGACTGTTGTCATTAATATGATGAAAGAAGTAAAAACAATTTTTTTTTAAAAAAATCAATTTTGTTTTGAAATTTCGCTAAATTTTAATCACTTAAATTGCTAGAGCCTAGCAATAAGCTAGTTGGGGGGTATGATTGACACTAAAAATTGTACATTTAATAAGGATAAAATTATTAGTTTTCATTTATTATGTCGATTAATGCGTTCATTATTTCTAAATTATCTTAATACTCCCCAAATATATTTTTATGTTAAATGAATCAGAAATAAAGATGGAATTGCAATTGAAAGCAGAATAAAAAAGGACTGTTGGATCAATTTGGAATGCATCATTAAGGAGATGAAATAAATAAATACTAGAAAAATAAAAATTAAAAATTAAAAATTAAAAAATTAAAAAAAAGAAGAAGAGAGCAACAATGCTCGGATGGTCAAGTGGCCATCTTGGCCACCTAACCATCACACCTTTCAAAAATATATATATATATTATAAAATAAAATAAATAAAGAATAATGCATTCCTTGCCTATAAAAGGCAAGGAGATGCAGGGAGCGAGAGAGCTGAGAGCCAAGAATAGAGAGGAGCTAAGCCGAGAGAGAATAGAGTGCAGCTAATATATTCCAGAAGTTTGTCAAATAATAAAAAGAGTGTTTTTTTTTTTAATATGAATGGCTAATTTTACTAAGCTGAGGTGACAGGTAAAGCTCAAAATTTCAAATCATAAAATTTATTACTTTCTCAAGTGAGTTTTAAGTTTATTTTATTCTTTTCTAGCTATTTTTATGTCATGTCAATTTATAGATTTCCTTGGGTTTGTGTTGTATTTTGACATAATGTCGACACATTAATATAGTTGTGGCAAATTAAGTACTTGATTCCATATTTAGCCACACACATAGTTAGTTGAGAATACAATAATATAATAATTAACTGGTAAAAGTGAGGCAAAATATAAAAAAAATGAAAAAAATATTAAAATTATAGTTTGAATACTGAGAGTAGATCCCGTAACCTTAGCATATTTTTAAATTGATTCCTAGTAATTTCTTTTCCCACAATTAATTTTCTTTGTTTAACAAATTGACAACTAAATTTAAATTTTTTTTTTGTTCTACCCCGGACTCACCGGGTTATATTATAACTAGACACTCTTATACTTGGAAGTGATAACACAATATAGAAAAAAAATGATAACTATAGTATTTGCATTAGAAAAATTTAGATCTTACCTTATAGGCAGTTATTTTTTACTAATTACCCTGCGTTGAAATATTTGCTTAACAAGAAAAATGCTAAAGGAAGATTAATTCATTAGGTTTTACTTTTGCAAGAATTCGACATTGAATTTAGAGGTAAAAAGGCTTCTAAATATGTTGTAGTGGATCACTTGCGTTGCCTTGATCTTAAATTTATTCTAGAATCTTTGTTGAGTTCTTCCAAGATGAACAACTTATGATTGGAAACATTTTGCAATGATTTGCTAATACAATTAATTATCTTACTGTAGGCCAAATCCCAGGGCTATAGACCAAGTAAGATAAAACAAAGATCTTAGCAAAATTGAAGAGTTTCTTTTGGATGATCCATATTTATTTGAATCTTTTGCTGATCAAATTATTAGGAAATGTGTTCTAGAGAATGAATTTAAAAGTGTCATTTCTGCTTGCCATAAACAAGTTTGAAGGCATTTTACTGCGAAAAAGACAAGTAAACAAATTTGACGATTTGTTTTATTGGCCTACTATTTTTCATGAAGCTTATTTTTTCTATTCTTCGTATGATAGTTTCCAACGCATGGGTAGCATTTTAAAGAGAATCATGATGCCACTCAATCCTATTCTTATTATTGATATATATGATGTGTGGGCATTGATTTCATGAGACTTTTTCCTCCATCTTTTCACTATCAATGTATATTTGTTGTAGTTGCTTATGTGTTGAAGTAAGTTGAAGTTGTTCCATGAAAATAAATGATTATGAGGCTATTTAATATATATATATCATTATTGGATATGTTATCACTACTAGAAAAAAACCTCAACAATGACGGTTTTTTTACAGTTATGCACGTTATTAGATGACGGTTGCCCAACTGTCATTGAAGCATGTGTCAAGAAATTATCGATAACGGTTTTTTACATGTATGACTAATATTTATCATAAAAATAGATATTTTATTAAAATAGTAATAAAGGTAATGAAAAATTATATAAAATTAAAAATTAATTTGGCGAGAATGTTTTTAATTATTTTGGCGGGAATTGAATTATAATGGTAAATAAAGAATTTAGTGGGAAACAATTTTTTTTACGTTTTTGTGCCAATTTTATAATTTTCTTTTTAAAATTTTTGGCGCCAATTTTATCTTTTTGCTCCAATTTTTATTATTATTATCAAATTTTATTTTTATATATATATTAATTGTATGATATATAATATATATGTGTACACACACACACATATATATATAATTATATTGCTAAAAATATAAAATTGGACAAAAGTCATCGATAATTGAGAATCCAATTATCACTCTAAACATTCATCTAAATGATCTAAACATTCATCTTAATTATCATTTGTAAAGCAAGAAGTAAGAAATTATTCCCCCACAAACTTATAAAATAGAAATTTGAACAAGGAATTCTGCTACAACAAATGTAAGCTTCAGCAATTCCACAAATCCACAACATGAACACTAGGACAAACTAGCATCAGCAAGATAATGATCAGGAACACCTGTAAAATGCAAAAACAATTACAATTACAAGCTAAGATTAAACATAACTAAGCCACTAGCTCAATCGTCATAACAACCTTTCAAAGCAAATTAACCAACAAGCAATGTTTCAAGCAAACCTAGAAACTAAAATTATCTCAAGAACTCAATCAACACAGAAAACCATCATAACTTGAACAACGCATCGCTCATCGTCACGAGTCATCAACCTAACAGTAACTGCCCAACACAACAATCTCAATGACAAATTTCATAGCAATATGAAGATAACATGCATGTTACAACTTAACCATCACCACACCTCTTGATCTAAGCAATCTCATATATGACACGCATATTCCAAGTCATGAATCATCGCAACACCTAAACACAACAATCTCATACAATATATAATTGGTTTCTAAGTTTGAACTGAAATTTAAATTTTAGTTTTGTAATATCAACTACCAGCTGCTCAACTTTACCCAAGAAAATAGTCCAAATCAGTAACTATAAACTAATTACCTACAACAGATCAGCAGCAACAATGCAATTTTCTAAATAAGAGATCGAACATAATCCAGCCATTCATACCGCACCTTTTCGATTTCTTCGTGGGTGTATATTGCATTAAATATTAAATAAATCAGTAGAGCACATAATACATGAATCATCTAAAACCATAAAAATGAAATCTTTATATTATTGAGCAATAAACTAGCATCAATAATTATGTCTCTCATATACAGCATGACATAATATCCGCACTTATATAAACCTAGTTGTACCGGAGCCTAAAATAAATAAAGATACAACAGTGAAAATACTAAAGAAAAAGTTCATAAAGCAAACAAATGTACTAATATAAACTGTTATGAAGCGTAGAACATACATTGAAAAAAATTAATCATCTATTTGTTAATTTTAAAAACAGGGTGAGATCTTCTTTTACTAATTGTGGCTGTGAACATGTTGATCCCACTACAAATTATACATATAGTATCAGTATCTAACAAAAATTTCATCAGATAAAACATTTATGGTACTTACTCAACCACAAGCTTGTTAATGTCTTCGCTTGGGTCATTTCCTTGTGGATCTAAGTAATATCCCATGTCTCATTTATTTAATATTTATTTCATTTATAGCAGTTATTTTTGAAAATCTGTTAACTATACATTTCTAATTGAAAGTTATTGCTCTATTATAGAGCCCAATAGGCTCTAGTTCTGATTGATGAAGCCAAACGATCAGAAATTGATTGTGTCCTCTGTAGATGGGATTTTAGCTGATTTTCATGTACAGCCATTATAACCTTAGCAGGATTCATGAACCCAAAAGGCTTCCCCATCTTATCAGCTGGCATCTTATCATTCAAGCACCTAATATTATCAATAAATAAAGAAGAAAATTAATATTATAATGTAACAATAAATTCATGGATTGATTTAATTGTATAAAGATACTTATGCCATATAGAGAATTAGGTTTTTGAGGCTTATCATTTCATATGACACAAGATTTTACAATCATTTAACCCAATGTGAGCAAGAAACTCTTTTGTAAATACTCTCTGTCAAGTGGGTGAGGAAGGTACCTCCCATATGGATGCAATTTCACCTCACATAAACTCAAAAAATTTCAGAATCAAAGATTCACTTCTAATTGTTTCTGGTGCTGAGCAATTTGATGCCTCGTCCTTCTCTTTGAGATCACAGCATTATGCTTTTTATTTCCATTCTATTAGTTTCTCTTCCTTGGACCTTGTGGCAGTTCAGGCATGTGAGGTGGAGCTTGAGCTTTATTATTTGGAGTGCCCCTTCTTTTTTTCGGACTTAGTGACAGTTCACCAAAGTCCTCAGGCAACTCAATTGTTATTTCAGGTCTTCTTCTTTGGGGTACCCTTCATCTTCCTTGGAGAACAATCATTCATTTTTGGAGTTCTTACTGTACTTATTTTTTGTGGATTGACAATCAGTTTTTTGGATTGAGGTTAAACAATATCTTGGTTGGCCTGCCTCCTCATCTAATAAAGGAAAGAACAAAGTAAAATGTGTTGATATGAATACACACTGTTATGGCTATATGCTTCAGTTTACGAAGTTTATGTTCAAGTATATTCAAATAAGTGAAGATGCATGGGCAAGAAAAAGAAAATGATGCTGAAAAAATTAGTCATAGATAGCATAAAAATGTAATTTATAGTACCTGTGCTTCATCAACTACAGCAGCTCGATTTGTCTCTATGTTATCGGCGTGCATGGGTTCAGCAATTGCAGCAGCTCGATTTATCTCCATATTATCGGCATCGTGCATACATGCATTGTCCATTGGTTCGTTAGAGCTACCTATATTAGAGTGTCTAGGTCTCTTTCTAATTTCTTGCCAAATCTTTGCAATGTTTGCATCATACTTTGGAAACCACTCTTCAAACACTGCTCGCTTCTTTTCCAATTGATCAATATAATGCGGAGTATTGAAGCAAATAGAAGGGCTTATAAACTTTCCAGTCCCTTGAATATGACCATTTTTGGGAGTCTTCCCCAAATGCTTTGTAAGCAAATCATTTTTGCCATATGAACTGTAAGACCCCTTCTTAGCATTCTTTCCAGTAACCTTCATCTAAATAATCATTCACACCTCTGATAAGATATTCTTACAAGTAATAAAATAAATGCAAACGAATTTGATGTTCTTGGCACTTACAAGTGAATCCACAATCCACTGAACAGCAGGATGGTATCCTCTGTTCTTCTTTTTCCTACCTCGAATCCAAGTTAGACTCCTATCTATTTGATCTTCAGACAGACTAGTTTCTGAACGCTAAAAACGAAAGTTTAACAGAAAAAACAACAAGGATGAAAAATATCAACAGGCCAACATGTCAGTAGTATACATTCGAGTAAAGTAAAAAGTATTTACAAGTTCTTCCAACAGGCCAATATATCCTTTTCAACTCAGACAATGGGTGTACTTATTACGCGCCCACATTTATTGTTTACTCTTCCTCAGTTTCTATTAATTAATAAAACATAAACATATATGTAATGGTCAGATACTTGAACAAGTGTAGAGAATTAAGAACTATTAGCAACAGAATCTCATTGAAATATTTTGACATAAACATAATTTATATAGAAAAGAATCAGTTTACCAAGTTAATACTGAAATAATAACGAGAATTGGGATTTTTAAAACTTAATCTAAACAAACCACACAATAATTTAATCTAATGCCTTAATGAAATTAAAAACAATAAATTTAACAATACCAAAAAATAAAATAGTAAGAGAAGAGAGACCAAACACAGATTTTTACATGGTTCGGCCAACCCAGCCTATGTCCATGCCTCCAAACTTACCGGACTTGAGGATTTTACTATCCAAGCCTCCTAAGACTTCAAATGCTTACAATTGACTTCCAAGGTGTCAATGGACCTTTAAAACAAGAGATTATCTCCAATTGTTTCACCCAAGTGTATTCCAACACTTTCGACCTCTCAACTTGATTTTACAAAAATAAATACAAATAAATTTGTCTCACACAATGTGTTTGATTACAAATGAATGAAATGCATACAAATTTTATGCTCATATTGCAGAGAATGGCTCAATGATAACAATGGTTGTATATCTCTAAATTTGGTTTCAATTAAAGCCATTTTATAGTTGAAGAAGAAACTAGCCGTTATTAACTTTCAGGTGATAACTGGCTTACCGCTTTGTGTTACCGTTATATTCAAATATTTGAATTTTTGCACATCTAGTTTGTCGTTTTTCATTTTCGGTTAGCCGCTTTTACTCCAGAGAGCTTCTGCTTGATATCTGGTTTGCTGCTTTTATTCCAGAGAGCTACTGCCCATCCGGTTTGCCGCTTTGACAAATCCAACTAGCCACTTGCTACAACGAAACAACTATTTTCTAAAATTATAGTTTTGCCCCCAACACGTTATAAATTTATATTATGGCCCAAATATTTATAAAACTTTGCAAATAGGTCCATTCTTAGAATTTTAAAACAATACTTATTAATTTCAAAGTTCTCAAAACTTTTCAATTTAAACTATAAACTTGAAAAACACTAATTCAATAAAACAATTTTCTTGTTATAAAAATATAATGTGTAATTCTTTATTTATCTAAAACATGTGGTTTGTTATCATCAAAATCAATATTTTATAGCCATATTGGCTAACAATCTCCCCCTTTTTGTTGATGACAAAACACATTATAAAAGTTTGATTTAGTTACCAAAAAAAAATCCCCCTTAATAAATGCAAGATTAAAAACTGATTTAAAAAGCTCCCCCTGTATGAATGCATATTTTTCATAACAAACAGTTATATATCATGAGTGCGTTTTGGATTGAGGTGCTGTAGTTTTTAAGCTGCAGCTGCTGTGGAAAAATAGGTATAACTATAAATAATAATATATAGTAAATATAAATTTTAAATAATAATTTTGACAAAATTATTAAAGATATAATAAATTCTCCATTATACAAGTGAAAAATCATATCAACATATCTTTTAAGCTACAGCAGTTAGTGTTTATCAAACACTTTACTGCACACCCGATATCTCCCCCTTCATCATAAAAAAGAGTATAATGCTTGCCTTCAGTATATTATAAGCTTAGACAATTTTCCAATCGGTTAAATTAACAACTTTAAATACATGTATTCTTCTCCTCCTTCATCATAAAAAAAAAAACCTTAGTGGAAAAGAAAAAGAGTAGCAAATTTGTTACCCATGTTGTCTAAGTAGAAATTTCGATAGAATCTCCCCCTATCAACAAGCATCACCTCAAATACAAGTTTAATAATATCACTCTCAAATTATCATAAATCATGATACAAACCAACTTCATACACAACTCATCATACAATCCATCAACCATAAAGAGATAATGCACTATCATTCCATCAATTACCAAATCAGCAACTCATAACATAAAATCATCATAGAAAACAATCATGTAATCAAATCATCATCATATCTCAAAATCATCACCATAATCACATATCAACCATCAAAAGAATACTCAAAGTGCATGTTATTCTCCCCCTTTTGACATCATCAAATTGGTATATTACTTTGTCTCCCCCTTTGGACAACAAAAATGTTCAAATAAAGTTGCTGAGGTAGGTCCCCTTATCAATAATCAAGAAAACAAGTGATAAACCAAGCAAAGGCAAGCACAAGTCATAAGAGCATATTGTCAACTATCCAATTTCCATAATTGCTAATATACTTAAAAAATCTCATATGCTTAAAAATCTAGAAGAATATGTATTTCTCCCCATTTCAATATCATTTAAAGCATGTAATGCATAGTAAAAAATACATCAATAAAGTGTAAAAAAATGCATCCATTCACCAATCATAGATTGCATAAGATCAAACTTCATCAAATACAATATAATCATCAAAGTACATTCTTTATCATCAAAACTTAAGAAAAGCATAAGTACATAATGACAATATATAGACCATCAAAATCAACATAGCTATTAAGATAAGCCATCATTGTGAGCTAAAGAATAAATTCATAAGTACAATAAGTCATATATGCCAATTTTATAAATGAATGATGATATAACACAATCAATGGCACAAGAATTCACACATACATAAGTGATGAACAATTAATGTTTAAGTAATAGATACATAAGTGATGAACAATTGATGTTTAAGTAATAGATAATGATTTAGAAATATCAAACGAGCAAGAAAAACATAAAGATAATGGATTTTAGTGAGATAAATGATTGTGTTTGGCTTCTTGGAGAGAGAGTGATGAACAAATAATGAAGATTAATAAATGACATGAAACATGATGATAGACAATTCATCAAAATCAAACAAAGGCATCATGATTACTGTTGTGCAAATTTTAATGAACTCGCAAGCGCACGAATCTGTTGTAGTATAGATCTATGGTGACGAGTGTCGATCCCACGAGGAGGTGGATTTTAATTAAATATAGAATTAATTTTGTAAATCGGTGATTGGATTTGTGGTGAAATTAATTTGGAATATGCTAAGACTTAAATTAAAATTGGCAAGAATTAATTCTAAAAGTGGAATTAAAATGGCAGGAATAAATTGAAGAGAAAACTATTAAATTGACGTACTTGGGTATCTGGATCCGTATCAACATGCATCATGGGCTAAATATTCCATATTAATACCAATTAAATCATGAGAGGGGAATCCACACCTCATGAACCACGCTCTAATAAATATGGTGCTAAGGGCTTATCGTGCCAAATAATAATAATCTTATACTAGGGAGCCGGTGAAACCAGGGCGGTACTAGACAAGATTAGTATTATTTGTCGACGAGAAGTCAAAACATCCACAAAAACTAGAGGGGAAGAGAAAATAAATTTACCAAATCAAGCCCATGACACATGTTGAGACTTCACCTTCAACCCAAGCTTGAAAGAAAATTAGCCACTCATAGTTGAACTAGGGGCAAAATGGAAATTTATTAAAATACGTAGAAAATACAAGATAGAGAGAGAATTACAAAAAATGAATCCCAAAAATGGATTCAGAGGTGCCTAATTAGGGGGGGGAGGCCCCCTTTTTATAGTTACATCGAGTAAATCATGGCCATTGGATTAAAAACAGTTTGGACGCTCAGGATTTCGCCACGTCATCAGCCACTATTTGCACAGTACAGTCAACAGCCACTATTTGCACAGTACAGTCAACAACCACTATTTGCACAGTACAGTCAACAGCCACTATTTGCACAGTACAGTCAACAGCCACTATTTGCACAGTAACGCCAACAGTACCCGTACATATGAATAGTATCGTACATGTGAACAGTGTCATTTTTCTTTTTATACTCCTCCTAAGGTTTTCGACCGTCCTGAGTTCAAAAATGATGTCCGTTTTGCCATTTGATCTCTCGTTTATTGTGAAATGACTATGATGCCCCTAAAATACATAAAATACTCAATTAGAATAAAATACACATAATTAAAGTACAATAAACTTAAACACATAAAAGTAAGGGTTGTTAGTAATACTTGATATGTAAAATAACGATTTTCTCCTTTATAAATATGCACTTTCTAACACACAACACACCCCCCAACCAGCTTATTGCTAGTCCCTAGCAAATAAAGCGAAAACAAAATTCAAAAATGATTTTATTTTTTTATTTATATTTTTAAACACTCTTGTTTATTCAATCAGATTAATGATAACAATCAAATAAAAGTATAAGCATTATCTCAAGTCTAAAGAAACATCACACCCACATCAACCATCCACATGAATTAGCCCAGTAGACTTTGTCGTAGCTACCTTCAAGAATGATATGTCAAACCCCAAAATCTCACTGGAAGTAGTGACACTCTCACAAAGAAATTAAACCCAATAAAAATAGTCACTTCAATGAATGATAATTGAGAGAAAATAATAAAGAAGTGATCTCACATGCTCTCACCAAAATGAAAGAAATATGCCCTTAGCTTAGAAATAATACGATCTCTAGTCAAATAAAAATGCTAGTAAACCCAATTTATTTATTTATTTATTTTTATTTTTTATGCATCACTACATCTTTTTAGCCCATATAACTAGCTTCTACTTCAGATTATAGTTCCCTAAAATCAAGAAGGACTTTTATTAGGACGTAACGTAGGCTAGGGACATGGCTAACAAAGAAGGGAAATAGGAAAAACAAAATGTATGTTTGAGAAAAATGCAGAATTTTTTTTTTTTTTTTTTTGGAAGTTACAAGATGGATTTCACCTATTATTGTTATTTTTATTTTTTGAAGCAACAATTGTTTTTCTTTTTTTTTTTTTTTTTTTTTTTTTTTTGACCTAGGCATAACTTCACTATACAAAATGTTTATTTACATTTTTCTCAAACATAAATAGGTGATAGATCTTATTGGGTAATACTCCAAATCGGAGTGGGTCAAGATAATAAGTTGACAAAGAAAAGTTTTTTTTTTTTTTTTTTTTAAAGGCTCAAAAGGGTTAACTATGGATATTCATGAAAGGGATGGCTAGAAAGGCTCAAACGGATCAAAGACGGCCTTTCCATCATCTTTTAGGACTCTAAATAATCTTCCATATCTACTAATTAAATGGGCTTCTAAATGTAGCAACACACATTTTTTTTTTTTTTTTTTTTTTTTTTTTTTTAGGGTTAACTCAAAAGAAATCTAGAGATCGTGTACAATAATAAACTGCTAAGCTGTATAAAGAATGGGCAAAAGGGGTACTCTCCAAGAAAAATGATAGGCTCAAAAACTCACTTGGTATTTATTATGACATGTTCATTCCTTCAAGCAACTCATATTTGTCTCCGACATCAACATGTAGAGTAGCAAACATAGTGTAACATCACTTCATACTAAAGATAATACAAATACTAAAATTTGAAATCATCATGTCATCCAATCTTAAAACAAATCACAAATTTTTTTTTTTTTTTTTTTTTTTTTTTTTTAAACAACAGTGTACCCCCCAACCTATTCTAACGTGAAAGGAAAATATGCATGCAGAAATGTAAAAATGATGCAGAAAAACTAATTAGAAAATGATAGAAAACGATTTTTTTTTTTTTTTTTTTTTTTTTAACTTAAGAAGATGCGTTTCTAGAGACACTACACTCTATATTCAGCCATCTTTGACTCAAAAATTTTTGTTTGAAAATGTATATTTATAAAGGAGAAATTAAAAAGGAAGAAGAAAAATAAACATCAAAACATAATAAAGAAAAAGAATTTTTTATTTTTTTTATTTTTTTTATTTTTTTGTTTTTATTTTATTATTTTTTTTTTGTTTTTTTTTTTTTTTAACAATGAAGATGCGTTTCTAGAGTCACTACACTCCATATTCAGCCATCTTCAACACAAAAAGTTAGCAACAGTTAGTTTCTACAACAAAAAATTAGTAAAAACTTAACCAATATTCCACAATTGTCGACTATTCCCTCCCCCCAACCAGAACGAAACATTGTCCTCAATGTTTTAAAGGAAAGAAGTAGAGTTTAGAAGACATCACCTGGGTGGTGCAACACAGAAGAAAATATTTACAGGCGGAGAGTTAAATCTAATTTATACTTCTTACTGCGGCTACTGTTACCGTCATCATTTGAACGCTCCAACAGAAAGCTCCAGGGGTCTGGCTCCGGTTTATAAGCTTGTAACATATCAAGTAGCTCATTAGCAGTGTGAGCACAAATAAAAAGTTTTTTCGCACTGGAAGGAATAAAGTAGCTTTTTATTGCATGGTTAAGAAATGCGATAAAGCCATCATAAAAATTATTGACATTTAACAAACCGATGGGTTTCTGGTGAAGGTGCAGATGGGCCCAAGATGCTAGTGTGATAAGTGCCTCTAGTGTTGCAAGATCTCCTGGAAGGAAAATAAAAGCATCAGCATGATTAAGCATTTCAGTTATTCGTTCTTGCATACCTGAGACGACTAACTCTTCTCCAGTCGTTGAGTCAGACACACTGCCCAAAGGTTTTAAGACTCTAGGGATGATGCCTAACACTTGGCTTCCTCTGATAAAAGCAGCTTCTGAGACCAATTTTGATAACCCTCGGTTACCTCCTCCATACACCAAGTGTAATTTTCTCTCTGCTATGCTTCGACCAAGATCTATGGCTGCATCAACGAACTCTTTATGTTTGCCATAGGTAAATCCAGAAAGTACACAAATGTTCTTGAGTTGTCTATTAGGAGTAGCTGCCATTGGAATATTTCTCAAATACAATTTGTGAGTGCTTAACAAAAAGTCTTATTTAAGAATCTTGGTGACAATGGATTACAACTGTGTATGAGGTGGCAGGTTAATGTCAAATAATGCGTAAAGCACATGGCTCGATAGTCAAAAAGCAAACAGTAAAAAGGAAAAAAAAAACAAACAGTAATAAAATTATTAGAGACAATAATGCAAATGATAAAACAACAGTGAAATAAAATAAAATAGCAGTAAAGTAAAAGGATATTTACAGGTAGTTGCGACTGTGGCTCACATCTTCCTCTGGTTTTACGTCCAGAAACGGCTTGAACGCCCTCTATGGGTCGAGGATAGGCTTCCCATCCAATTTTCTTATAAACTGGCAAACAGGGTCTTTTATAGTCAGATTCCCGAGACTATATCGTGCATGCTCTTTCTGGAATAATGGCCATAACTGGAGAATCGCTCCTTGCACATATCCACTGGGATGCGTTTCAAGAGACATAAGGATATCATCCAATGACTCCTTATTCAAGCCATCCCTAATGAATTGAATCTTATCTTCTCTGTTATCAGACACCATTCCTAAAGAACATCGGTTTTTATTGCAACTCATTCTGGCACACTTATGACAAGCAACAGAAATTCTTCGAGCTCGTCGTTTTCTTGCGTAATTTCCTTTACCACAACCAGGCATGTATGCAATAAATTTTTGAGGTAACTCACCCGCCAATCGTACTTTCGCCTCGATTAACCAACGGATGTCAGCAGGTATGTTATTCCTCATGAGCAATCGCATGCGTTCGGACCGAGCTTTATAGATCGTAAGAAGAGCATTCTGAGGGAGTGAAGGGAATCGCTTGTGAAGCTTTGCTAGAATCTCGGTTCTGTCCATACCTTCGCCTCAGAATATCAGTTATTATGGGAAACTGAAGTAACCGACTTAATTGTCACGGAGTACCGTTATCCGCCACTTCACCGGGGTAACAAACTAAAGCACACAAACAGAAAAACAAATTAAAACACTCAAAGAAAATCAAAATCGTCCTCTTATTGAATTTACCTCAAGCTCCAACTGGATGTCGAAAACACTTTTCTCAATATCTCTCAGTTGGCGTTCTAAACCTTCAACATAGGCTACTAACTCTGGTGGTTGTAGAGCCCAAATGCGATTTGTTTTACAAAATTGAATCTGCCTTTTGAGATGATTTTTGACACGTTGAAGTGGTTTAAGAATGTTCAGGAGGAACGGTCTAAGTAAGAGACTCATGATTAACAATGATAAGAGAAAACTTAATGATAAAACAAACACACTTATGCAAAAATAAATTTCAATTAGCAAAAGAATAATAAAAAGAGAAAAAGAAGGAAAAATCAAACCACCGAAAAGAAAAAATCAATTCAAATCTGGTGGGTCACTCAAATTTATTTCGGTGTCTTCTCCATGTGGTTGGTATTCTAGATATGGCTTTAATCTTTGACCATTAACTTTAAACGTGACACCGTTCTTTGGGTCCTTAATTTCAATTGCCCCATGTGGAAAAACAGTATGCACAATAAATGGACCAGACCATCGAGAGCGTAACTTACCTGGGAATAGGTGCAAGCGAGAGTTGAATAAAAGTACTTTCTGACCTGGAGTGAAAGATTTTCTCATAATATGCTTGTCATGGAAGACTTTCATTCGTTGCTTGTAAATCTTGGCATTTTCGTATGCATCATTGCGAATTTCTTCAAGTTCTGCCAGTTGTAATCTTCTTTCTGAGCTGGCTTGCTGCATGTCAAAATTGAATTTCTTGATGGCCCAATATGCACGATGCTCGAGTTCCACAGGTAGGTGGCAAGCTTTTCCATACACTAGCCTGTAGGGTGACATCCCAATCGGCGTCTTGAAAGCCGTTCGATATGCCCATAATGCATCATCAAGTCTTAATGAGCAATCTTTTCTGTCCGGCCTCACCGTCTTTTCTAATATGTGCTTTATTTCTCGATTGGAGATCTCCACTTGACCACTGGTTTGCGGATGATATGGGGTCGCCACTTTATGAGTGATTGAATACTTTGTCAAAAGAGCCTTGAATGCTCTATTACAAAAGTGGGCACCACCATCACTGATTATTGCTCGAGGGAATCCAAAGCGCGAAACAATGTTGCTTTTCAAAAACCCTATCACCACCTTGTGATCATTGGTTCTGCATGGAATTGCTTCTACCCATTTCGATACGTAGTCAACAGCAACCAGTATGAATTGATGGCCAAAAGAAGTGGGAAAGGGTCCCATGAAGTCGATACCCCATACGTCAAAAATCTCAACCACTAATATTGGATTTAGTGGCATCATGTTCCTTCGTGTAATACTCCCCATTCGTTGACACCTATCACATGAAGAACAGAAAGTGTAAGCATCTCGAAATATAGTTGGCCAATAGAAACCACATTGTAAAACTTTAGTCGCTGTTTTCTTAGCACTGAAATGGCCTCCACAAGCTTGTTCATGGCAGAATGAAATGATATTCTGAATTTCATTTTCTGGGACACATCGTCTGACAATTTGATCTGCACAATACTTGAATAAGTACGGGTCATCCCAAAAGAAATTCTTTATTTCTGCAAAGAATTTAGCCTTGTCTTGCTTGGTCCAATGCTCTGGAAGTTTACCTGTAACAAGATAATTAACTATATCAGCATACCAAGGTAATACTTCCATACTCATTAATTGTTCATCTGGAAATGACTCATTTAATGTTAAAGGCTCTGTAGTTGTGTCAAAATGAAGACGAGAGAGATGGTCTGCCACAACATTTTCTGTGCCTTTCTTATCTTTGAATTCCAAGTCAAATTCCTGCAAAAGTAACACCCAACGAATTAGTCTAGCTTTTGCATCTTTCTTTGTAAAAAGGTATTTAAGAGCAGCATGATCAGTGAACACAATTATTTTACAACCAATAAGATAAGATCGAAATTTTTCCAATGCAAACACTACTGCTAGCATTTCTTTTTCAGTAGTTGAATAGTTCAACTGTGCATCATTCAATGTCATACTAGCATAGTAAATAACATGGGGAATCCGATCAACTCTTTGTCCTAATACTGCTCCTACTGCATAATCAGATGCATCACACATGAGCTTGAATGGTAAGCTCCAATTTGGGGGCTGAATGATGGGGGATGATGTCAACAATTGCTTTAATTTTTCAAAAGCCATAAGACATGAATCATTAAAGATAAAAGGTGCATCCTTAGCAAGTAAATTGCATAAGGGTCTAGAAACTTTGCTAAAATCTTTAATGAAACGTCTATAAAAACCAGCATGCCCAAGGAAAGATCTTACTTCTCTGACCGTTTTGGGCGGAGGAAGATTAGAAATGAGATCCACCTTGGCTTTGTCAACCTCAATACCTTTGCTCGAAATGATGTGACCGAGAACAATACCTTGTGTTACCATAAAATGGCATTTCTCCCAATTTAAGACCAAGTTCTTTTCGATACATCTCTGCAGAACTAGTGTTAGATGACGTAAACATTGATCAAATGAATCTCCAAAGACAGAAAAATCATCCATAAAGACCTCAAGGAATCGTTCAACCATATCAGAAAAAATACTCAACATGCATCGTTGAAATGTAGCAGGTGCATTACATAATCCAAATGGCATCCTCCTATATGCAAAAGTGCCAAAAGGGCAAGTGAAAGTGGTTTTCTCTTGATCTTTTGGTGCTATGGGAATCTGATTATATCCTGAGTAGCCATCTAGAAAGCAATAGAATTCATGGCCTGCTAATCTATCAAGCATTTGATCGATAAATGGTAAAGGAAAATGGTCTTTACGTGTGACAGAATTTAACTTTCTATAATCAATGCATACACGCCATCCTGTAGTTACTCTAGTGGGTATCAATTCATTATTAGCATTGGTAACTACAGTGACTCCTGACTTTTTAGGGACAACTTGTACAGGACTGACCCATGAACTATCAGAAATGGGGTAAATGATACCTGCATCTAATAGCTTAAGGACTTCTGTTCTAACAACTTCTTTCATATTAGGATTTAACCGACGTTGCATTTCCCTAGTAGATTTAGCATTTTCATCAAGGTGAATGTAATGCATGCAGTCTACTGGGTTTATACCTTTTATGTCTGCTATGGTCCATCCTAATGCTCCTTTGTGCTCTTTTAAAACATCTAACAACTTACCTTTTTGTTCGTCATTGAGGGATGATGAGATGATTACCGGTAAAGTACTTTCTTCCCCCAAGAATGCATATTCCAGAGTGTTGGGCAATGGTTTGAGCTCAAGTTTTGGTGGTGATTCTGATGATGGGATGAGTTTCTTCTCTGATGGTGCTAGTTGTTCAACTCTTGGCTTCCATTTATTAATGTCCATAGATGGTGCTGAGTCAAGTAGGGCGTTGACCTCATCGACCGATCTGTCAATATCAAAATCCAAACCAAAGTGAGTTAAACATGTTTGCAAAGGATCATCACTAAGGTTTGAAACAAATGTATCATCAACTAGTGCTTCAATTAAATCCACATCAACAATTCCATCATCTGTGTTGTGAGGTTGTTTGGCAATGTTGAAGATGTTCAGCTCCATAGTCATGTTGCCAAAGGACAACTGCATATTTCCCGTCCTGCATTGAATATGAGCATCCGCAGTTGCCAAGAAAGGTCGGCCTAAAATAATGGGGATGTGCTTCCTTGAATCCTGTATTGGTTGAGTGTCAATTACAATGAAGTCAACAGGAAAATAAAACTTGTCTACCTGGATAAGCACGTCCACCACAATACCACGAGGTATTTTCGTAGACCGATCTGCAAGTTGTAACACCACTGGAGTTGGGTGTAATTCTCCCAGTCCAAGTTTCACGAAAACTGAGTAAGGCAATAAATTTACACTAGCTCCTAAATCCAACAAAGCATTCTCAATTGTGTGGTTCCCTATGCTACATGAGATAGTGGGGGAGCCTGGATCTTTGCATTTTAAAGGAATTTTATGTTGGAGTATAGAACTAACGTTTTCTGTTAAAAATGCCTTCTTTTGAACATGCATATTTCTCTTTTTAGTACACAGGTCTTTAAGAAACTTGGCATAAGATGGAACTTGTTTAATAGCATCAAGCAATGGGATGTTAACACTTACCTGTTTGAAGATTTCGAGAATCTCACCTGTGGATTTTCCCTTTTTCCCTTTAGCTAACCTATGAGGAAATGGAGCTTTGGGAACATATTCTCGTGGGTTGGTTTCTTCTTTCTCCTCCGGTGATGATTCCTCAACATTTACAGGTACAATTTGATTTTCTTTTGGCATCTCCACTTTATTGTCGACTTCTTTTCCTTTTCGCAAGGTCATGACGGCTTTGACCTCTCCTTGCGGCTGTGGTGAACTGGTACTTGCTTCATGCACTACTTTAGGGTTAGGCACTGGTTGACTTGGAAATTTACCTTTCTCAACAGTCATTGCCAAGGTCTGAACTGAAGAAGCAAGCTGTCCTACCATCTTTTCGAGGCTTGAAACTGATTGGGCTTGTGAGTTGAAGCCCGCTCTCAACTCATTTCGTAGTCCATCAATAGTGCGGTTCTGTTGCTCAATTGTGGAGTGAGTAACATTCCTGAGATTCTGGAATGAATCCTCCCATGGTCTGGGTTGAGCGTAGTTCTGGTTCTGGTTCTGATTGTATGGTCTGAATGGTGGCTGAGAGGCTTGAGGATTTTGAGGAATTGGTTGCATTGGTGGAGCTGGAGCTGCTGGTCCATTTTGTTGGAATCCTTGAGACCATGAAAAATTGGGGTGGTCTCTCCATCCAGGGTTATATGTGTTGGAGTATGGGTTGTAATTCGATGGTTTTCTCATTACACCTATGGCATTGGCTTGATCTGAGAATGAGTCAAGGTCATGTGGCTCTGTTGTTTTAGCAGTCGATAACGATGCTATTTGTCAAGAGAGACCTTCAATTATCGCTTTGACTTCTTTAATTTCTGAACTCGACTCGCCAATTTGAACCTCATTTACTCCCTTAATCCTTCTAGTATTCCTGAGTGATCGACTCCGTTGTTGGGAATTATCCGCTTGTCGTTGGAAGAATTCCCAAATCTCTGATGCACTTTTTGACATTAGCTCTCCTCCACTTGTTGCCATTAGCCATTCTTGCATATTCGGTAATAATCCCTCCAAAAAGTATTGGCATTGATGCCATTTCTCGTACCCATGATGTGGACACTTCAAGAGTAGCCCATTGAATCGCTCCCACGTTTCGAAAAATTGCTCGTCATCTCTCTGGGTAAACTCCGAGATTTCCCTGCGAATAGCGTTGGTTTTATGCACTGGGAAATATTTATTTAAAAATTTTGTAACCATTTGTTCCCATGATGCAATACTATTAGCAGGCAATGTATTAAGCCATGAACGAGCTCTATCCTTCAAAGAAAATGGGAATAATCTAAGTTTTACATCATCATCTGAAAAATTCTCATATTTAAATGTTTGACAAATAGCATGAAAATCATTCAAATGATTATATGGGTCCTCATTTTCTAAGCCATAGAATGTGGGGAGACAATTTAGCACACTAGGTTTTAGTTCAAAGCTCCTAGCAACTACATTTGGGTATCGTATGCATGATGTGCTCAAATTGGCTAAAGGACTGAAGTAGTCCTTAAATGGCCTCTCCTGTGGTTCTTGTAAATCCATTTTGTTTTTAACGTTTTTGTGTGTGCGAAGTGTTTTCTCTAATTCAAGGTCTATAGGTTCAAGATTAGGTAATAATGACCTACGACCATGCATGCAAGAAATATAAAATAAATGGGAACAAAACAAATAAAATAAAAATAAAGATAGGAACAAAACAAATAAAAATAAAGAAGAAGGAGAAATTATGATACTAACCTTATTGCGCTATTACAACCTTACTATAACAATACACACACAAAAAAATACGTGAAATAAATTAATTAAAAATAAACTAATAATAAAAATTACAAAGAAGAAATAAAAAAAATAACTTGAAAATTAAATTACAAAATTTAAAGAAGAGAAAAAGAAAAGAAATACTAACCTCTAAATGTAGATTCACTTTTTTTTTTAATAATAAAAAAATACAAGAAAACAATTAAATAGAAATATTCACAAAAATTAATTCTAAGAATTAAAATTACTTACCTCCCCGGCAACGACGCCAAAAACTTGTTGTGCAAATTTTAATGAACTCGCAAGCGCACGAATCTGTTGTAGTATAGATCTATGGTGACGAGTGTCGATCCCACGAGGAGGTGGATTTTAATTAAATATAGAATTAATTTTGTAAATCGGTGATTGGATTTGTGGTGAAATTAATTTGGAATATGCTAAGACTTAAATTAAAATTGGCAAGAATTAATTCTAAAAGTGGAATTAAAATGGCAGGAATAAATTGAAGAGAAAACTATTAAATTGACGTACTTGGGTATCTGGATCCGTATCAACATGCATCATGGGCTAAATATTCCATATTAATACCAATTAAATCATGAGAGGGGAATCCACACCTCATGAACCACGCTCTAATAAATATGGTGCTAAGGGCTTATCGTGCCAAATAATAATAATCTTATACTAGGGAGCCGGTGAAACCAGGGCGGTACTAGACAAGATTAGTATTATTTGTCGACGAGAAGTCAAAACATCCACAAAAACTAGAGGGGAAGAGAAAATAAATTTACCAAATCAAGCCCATGACACATGTTGAGACTTCACCTTCAACCCAAGCTTGAAAGAAAATTAGCCACTCATAGTTGAACTAGGGGCAAAATGGAAATTTATTAAAATACGTAGAAAATACAAGATAGAGAGAGAATTACAAAAAATGAATCCCAAAAATGGATTCAGAGGTGCCTAATTAGGGGGGGGAGGCCCCCTTTTTATAGTTACATCGAGTAAATCATGGCCATTGGATTAAAAACAGTTTGGACGCTCAGGATTTCGCCACGTCATCAGCCACTATTTGCACAGTACAGTCAACAGCCACTATTTGCACAGTACAGTCAACAACCACTATTTGCACAGTACAGTCAACAGCCACTATTTGCACAGTACAGTCAACAGCCACTATTTGCACAGTAACGCCAACAGTACCCGTACATATGAATAGTATCGTACATGTGAACAGTGTCATTTTTCTTTTTATACTCCTCCTAAGGTTTTCGACCGTCCTGAGTTCAAAAATGATGTCCGTTTTGCCATTTGATCTCTCGTTTATTGTGAAATGACTATGATGCCCCTAAAATACATAAAATACTCAATTAGAATAAAATACACATAATTAAAGTACAATAAACTTAAACACATAAAAGTAAGGGTTGTTAGTAATACTTGATATGTAAAATAACGATTTTCTCCTTTATAAATATGCACTTTCTAACACACAACAATTACACACAATAATAATTCAATTATGTAAGCGTACGAGCATGCTTTCACAAATTCAAGCTATTATCCATCCATCACGATCCATTCAACAAAATCAATATGGAAAAAATTATTACGAAAACAATTAAATCATCTTACTCATCATTTTCTCTTAGATCATGACCAAGTGATTATTCTCACAAGCTTTTATCGAGGAACTCTCCACCATTTCTTGATTATGGTACCTACAAAAAATATTCAATTTGTTCCCTTTGGTACCCAAATATTTTTGGGTCCTTAAGTGTTAGCAATAGTTCCATTTTACTTCATAATATGCATTTATTTTAACTGGACATCCAAGCTTCATGTGACCATTTTGATTGCAATAGTTACATACAACATGATTGCTAATAGAAGTACTCTTCGCAAACTAATTCTTATAAAACTTTTCTTTCAAAATTGACTTATAACTAATGTCTCCTTTGTCGAACACACATTTTTACTAATTAAGCAAGTTATCCAACATCTTTTGCCCATTTGTAAATTTTAAGACAACATACTTAAGTTCAATATTTTTTTTTTGAGCATCTTATTTTCCTTTTTCAAATCATCTACATGTGCTTCTATATGTTCGTGTGAAGTGTTAGGTTTCTCATTTGATAATGCAACTCTATCATGCAATGATTTATTTTCTAATTCTAGGCATGTAATATTTGCATTTAAAGATTTATTTTCATTTATGAGCTCTACCGTTTTCTTTTTAAGACATGAATTCTTTTTACCAGTTTTCATTCATTCATCACACAATTCTTTAAAAGCATCATATAATTCATCATAAGTAGGAAGATCATTTACCTCATCAAGTTCATCATCTCCTATTGCCATAAGTGTTAGGTTTAACACTTCTTCCGAATCATCTTCATTACTTGATTCTTCATCGCTATCATCCCAAGCAACCACCATAACTTTCTTCTTGAGTTTGTTGAGAATTGGACACTCCGATCTTATATGGCCAGGCTTTTTGCATTCAAAACAAATAATTGGCTCATTCTTCCCTTTCTCTACCTTAAGCTTTTCTCTCATGAGATCTTTAAATTTTCTTCTTTTGATTTGCTTTTTGAAGATCCTTTTAAATTTTCTAGCAATCATTTCAATGTCTTCATCTTCAAAGTCACTCCCATCATCATCACTTTCAATTATAGAAGATTTAAAAGCAAAGCTCTTCTTCTTTTTGTCTTCATCAACTCTTTCATTAGCTATATCTTCTTCATATGAGATAAGTGAACCAATAAGATCATCAAGAGATAAAGTATTAAGATTTTTTGCTTCTTCCATGACCGTTCTCTTTGGTCTCTACTCATTAGGCAATGATCTAATAATTTTCTTCACTTTTTCACAATTACTAAATGTCTTTCCTAGTGCTTCAAGAGAATTCACAATATCGTAAATCTAGTGTACATATCATGAACACTCTCATATAATTCCATTTGAAACATCTAATATTGCCTAGTGAATCTAGTAATTTTACACTCCTTGACTTGATTTGCTCCCTCATAAGCACTTTCACAACTACAAACTCTATAAAATTCTTTCTTATCTAAAGCAAAAAATAGTGCATTCATTGCTTTAGAGTTTAAAGACATCTTTTTTTTTCTAATTCACTCCATTGACTTGAGGGTTTTGGAATATCATCTCCTACTTCATTTTTAGTTATAGGCATGAATGGACTATCACAAACAACTTCCCAAATTTCATAATCTAAAGCTTGCAAATTAATTCTTATCCTAGTTTTCCAAAATAGGTAGTCATTACCATCAAAGAATGGTGGCCTAGTTGGAGATTGTCCTTCCCTAAAGGTAGAGTTATTTTGAGTTGTTATGGATCTTTAACTCTAGATGGTTAAAGATAAATAAGAGCACCTTACTCTGATACCAAATAAAATAATAACTAGACAACCTAAGAGGGGGTGAATTGGGATTTTTAAAACTCAAACTAAATAAACCACACAACAATTTAATCTAATGCCTTAATGAAATAAAAAATAATAAATTTAACAATACTAAAAAATAAAAGAGTAAGAGAAGAGAGAGCAAACACAAAGATTTTTATGTGGTTCGGCCAACCCCGCTTACGTCCACGCCTCCAAACTCACCAGGCTTGAGGATTTTACTATCCAAGCCTCCCAAGGCTTCAAATGTTACAATTGACTTCTAAGGTGTCAATGGAACTTTACAACAAGAGATTATCTACACTCTTTTCACCCAAGTGTATTCCAACACTTACAACCTCTCAGCTTGATTTTACAAAAATAAATACAAATAAATTTCCCTCACACAATGTGTTTGATTACAAATGAAAGCTCAATGTGTGTGAACAAATGAAATGAATACAAATTTTATACTCAGATTACAGAGAATGGCTCAATGATAACAATGGTTGTATATCTCAAAATTTGGTTTCAATTGAAGCCATTTTATAGTTGGAGAAGAAAACTAGCCATTATTGACTTTCTAGTGATAACCGGCTACCACTTTGTGTTACCGTTATATTCAAAGATTTAAATTTTTGCACATCCAATTTACCGCTTTTCATTTCCAGTAGCCGCTTTTACTCCAGAGTGCTTCTGCTTGATATTCAGTTTGCCGCATTTGTGAATCTAGTTAGCCGCTTGTATTCCAGAGAGCTTCTACCCATAACCGGCTAGCCGCTTGCTACAATGAAACAACTATTTTCCCAAATTATAGTTTGCCCTAATACTTTATAAAATTATATCATGGCCTAAATATTTATAAAACTTTACAAATAGGTCCATTTCTAGAATTTTAAAACAATACTTGTTGATTTCAAAGTTCTCAAAACTGTTCAATTTAAACCATAAACTCGAAAACAACTAATTTCATAAAATCATTTTCTTGTTATAAAAACATAATGTGTAATTCTTTATTTATCCAAACATGTGGTTTGTTATCATCAAAATTAACATTTTATAGCCGTATAGGCTAACAAATACAGCTTAATTACATATTGTTAATGCATCGGCAGTACAACTTTGGACGAAAGCATCCCAATCTACTTGTTTAACGTGATAATATCATAAATGAGGTTTCCTCAACTTTTGACGATCATGCATGTTTGGTATAATGTAATTTTTTGTCAAGTTTTGCTTGAAATTCCTAAATAAAGATCCAATTGGTTGTAACATTTGCTTTTTGCTTCCTTCATGAATAATATATCGCCTTTGCAACATAGTTAAATATTTGCAAACTTGAGCTTAGAAAGGAAACAAAACTACCTATCAAACAATATTAGGCAAATTTTAAGTATTTTTATACTTGAATAAATTTCCACAGTGCATCTTTGTAATTCTCCGACACTAATCGCTAATCTTTGTCTGTGATTGGCACGGATGTACGAGCCAACACTCCAAGGAAAGTGGATTTCTTCACTGTTTTGCATCCCATTATTTCTATAGGAATATCTCTGATTTTCTTCATTACCAACAAGCTCATCACATCAAAATCCATTGTCTTAGACCTCAAAAAGGAAAAAACATAACATTAACCAAACACATATTGTAATAATTGGTAACATATCAGTAAAACAAGTAATGAAAAAATAAAAAACGCAAAACAACAGCTACTTACATGCATGGCAAACAATAAGATAAAAACAGTAACTAGATACATAGGAAAAATAAGAAATATAAATGGACAAAGACAATAGAAACACCTGTCATTTTTCAACCTCAATAGCTTCAACACCATCACGTGTATATTCTTCTCGATTGCTGGCATTGATTATATTAGATAATTCTTTGGTTACTGGAACATGCTCCTTCGTGATATGCACATCTCATCATTTTTAGTAATTGGCATACCTCTGAAAGGCATAAAACAAACTACTAATTACTTCTTATCAAGTGGGTCGGTCGCATAAAATACTTGCTTCGCTTGTGAAGTTAAAGTAAAAGGTTCATGCTTATGGCTTAATTGATTGAGATTTACTAAAGAGAAACCAAACTCATCTATTTTTACACCACCTCTACTTTGAACCCAGTCACACTTAAATAGGAATTTTGAACATATGATAGTTAAGTTGCCAAATCTCATTAATCATTCGATAACATGAACTATCATTATGTATCGAATTTTTGTCTTTTGAAGTTGCTATTCACACTGTTTTAGCATTAACACTCACACAACAATTTTGGGTCACCAGGTTCTCATCATGACTCTTAGTTAGAAATGTGAAGTCATTGTTGTAAAAACCAAAATGCTAAAAGCATATAAGGTCAAGGACTTCTTGCCAACCACCACAAAGTCTCCGATACATTTTCATTATTGTTCATTATTTTAGAGACCTAAAAACAATAATTAATTTAATTAATTTATGGCATTAACTAATAAGATGAGAAGGATGATTTTAATTTTATCAACCTCTTTTGATAACCAATCTAGAAAAAATGAGGTTGTGCGTATTTTGCAACTAATTTTTGTCCTTTGCGTGATGTGAAAAATTTCTTTGTAAAGACCAATCCTTGTATTCTCTAACAAGATGTCAAATAAAAAAACCTTAATTATAAAAAAAGGGCCAAATTTGGATTACAACTAAATAAAAATTAAGTTAAAGGAAAATTAACCATTCATAATAACTACTTAATAAAAGATTAAACTTCTTGAGTATTCTGCAGCACATACAAATGAGCTTGGGTCAACAACTCTTGTTCAACAAGCATTGTTTTCCCACCACCCATGGGCCTCTGAACTAATTAACTTTTTGTATGCTTAAAAGGATTCCTAATTGTTTGCTTGTTGGATAAGTACTCAGCACAGAATTCAAGAGCTTTTTCTGCAATGTAAGACTCTGCAATGCAACCTTTAGGAAGATTGCAGTTATGAACATGACCTTTAAGGGTTTTTATGTTCCTCTCAAACGGATATGCATTTATTGTAGATAAACAGGACCACAAAGTCTTACCTCATGGACAAGATGGACTATTAAGCAAATCATGATATTAAAAAATAAAGGTAGGAAATATTTTTCTAGCAAACACACTATTTTCCATATTTCGTTTTCCATTTGGTCGAATTTGCTTACATAAAAAACTTTAGCAAATATGGAACCAAAAAAAAGCACAATCTGTGTATTGCATACTAACATTGTCAGGCAATATTGTCCATATTGCAATAGCAAGAAGCTATTGCATAAACACATGACAATTATGTGATTTGAGACCTTGTAGCTTGCAATCTTTCAGTGACAGCAAGTTTTTATATTAGAAAAATAGTCATCAGGAACTTTAATATTTCTCAAAAATTCATAAAACCTTCTTTTCTCCTCCAGGGAAAATGTGTAAGGAGCTTAACACGATTCTTGGTTGAGAAATCAAGTTGCAATTCCTCCATAATCTTTAGCATTTGAAGATCCATTCTTGATTTAAGTCTATCTTTTGTCTTTCTATTCTTGAGCAATGTCCCATAAATGGTTTTTGCACATATTTTTTTCAGTGTGCATAACATCTAACTGATGTTCAACAAGCAAGTGTTGCCAATACTTTTTTAAGTCAAAGAATACTGACTTCTTCTTCCAACAATTGCTTGTATTAAAGAGTCATCATTCTTCCACTTTTTTTCTTTCCCTTTTCCCTATTAATTCTCAATACCTCTAACCATTTCCCACACGTCATGGCTTGTCAACAGTTTAGAAGCATTTTGGTTGTCCACCTCATTGTTTTAGGCCTTTTTTTGATATCGAAACTTATGATTTTTTTGGAAGAAAATGATGATGGCCCACGTATGTATTTTTTTTATTAAGTGACAATATACAAGGACTTGTTTCATCACCAAAATATGGACAAACATAATACCCTCTCACAGTGCACCCTACAAGTTTCCATAAGCTGGAAAGTTGTCCATAGTAAGACAGCCTGTAGATTGGAGAATTCTCTTTTATATGCATCATAGGCCTCCACATCAACATCCCACAAAGACTGCAAGTCCTCGATTAGTTGTTTAAGCAACAATGACAACATCCTAAATTTTCTTTTCATACACAACCATGAAGAAAGATTGTAAGTTATAAGAACAATCAGCCAACAATTGTATGTACTACTTAGCAAACTATGTGGATTGATTCTATCAGCCGAAAGAGCAAGACGAAGATTTCTAGACTCAAAAGCAAAGTCAGGCCGCTTGTCATCCACTGATTTCCAAGTCAGTAAGTCAGCTGAATGATTAAGCTTACCATCAATCTCTCTTTCATTTGCGTGCCAAGTTATGTCCTTAATAGTTTTTGGTGATTGGAACATTCGCCTAAATCTAGAAATAGGTGGAAAATACAATACAACTTTGGCCAAAATTCCTTTCCTATATTTATCCTTGGAATAATCTTTTTTCTTTCATTGAGATACTCCACAAGTAGGACATTTAGAGAGGATTGCATATTCTTTTCTGTAT
Organism: Citrus australasica; assembly: GCA_029618585.1. NCBI lineage: Eukaryota > Viridiplantae > Streptophyta > Magnoliopsida > Sapindales > Rutaceae > Citrus > Citrus australasica. The sequence continues at coordinate 8,454,111 of JARCIV010000006.1, forward strand.
AATATGCAATCATTTGGACATGCATATATTTTCTTATACCGCAAGCCCAAGGTAGACATGATTTTTTTGGCCTTATATATAGAGCTAGGTAATTTATTGTCCCTAGAAAACATGTCACCCAAGAGACTCAATAAATCATTTAATCTAGAATCAGACCACCCATATTTCCCTTTCAAGTTGTATAACTTGACCAGTGAACTTAACCTAGTATATTTTTCATAACTTGGGTAATTTTAGGTCGCAGGTTCCTCATCTCAATGTTTGTATGCATCATGAATCATGTTTACTGCCTCATCCTAATTAAATTCCATATATGGTGGGTTTATTTGGTCATCTATGTCACTAACTTTCATGTTAGGTTAGTTTTCCCCCTTGCCAAGTCCAAATATATGACTTTCATTGAAACCCTTAAAAAATAAGTGATCTTTCACTATCCTAGAAGGATAAAATGCAACATTTCGGCATTTAGTGTAAGGACACCTTATAATATCACCAGTATCGGAGTTTTCAAGAGCTAACTCTATAAACATATTCACCTCGACAATATACTCCACATACCTTCTATCATATGGTATCCAACTCTTATCCATTTTTCATAACAAAATATCAAAACAAGCATTCAATAACATTTAGAAAACACACACACTTTTTTATTCACAATATGTTATTGATCAACTCCTAGTATTGTGAAAAATTTTAATATACTCGCAAGCGCACGAATCTAGAAATAGAATAGTAGTAACGAGGTCGAAGCCACAAGGATTGCTATAAATTGAAAAGTCTAATTTAAATCTTAAATTAATATTAATCCTAACCTAGTTGAGCAAATTGAGGTTTTAAGAGAAATAAAACTAATTAAACTAAGAAAACAATTAAAGTAAAGAAGAATTCAATAAGACAAAGATTACCAAGGTTTTAGAATCTACCACTATTCAACTAGTAATCATCTAATTATTAATTAATCTCTAATTTTAGAGTGACAAATCGAAATCAATTTATGTCATCTCATGAATATAACAATTAAGCCAAATCAAATTAATCTTGTGTAGTTTTTTGTTCTACTTAATAATATGATATCTAAGCATCCCATGCAAGCATATTGAATAATAAAGAGTCAAAGTTTTCATAAGCACTCTATGTAAACAATTTAATGAAAGACACAGAATCAACGATAATCATATATCAATTTTATAGATCCAAGCATAGATTTCATCGAGTATTAATCTAAACAATCAATAATGCAGAAAGAATTGGTGAAAATATTTAATAACATCCGACTAATCATGTGAAACAAGAACCACAAACATTAAAGCACGCATGTATAGAATTAATTAAATGAAAAGACAATTATTTCATTGAATAGGGTTTCATCCTTAACCTTAGTATAAGAAAATTAGCTAGACATACTTCAATTGAGAGCAACAAAAGAAATAAAATCAGCCATGGAAAATTGAAGTGATGCTACTGCTATTTTCTTCTCTTTCGAATGCTTCCTTCCTCGCTTCCTCTAGCGGCTACTCCCCTCGAAAAGCCAAAGTTCGTTTTCTTTTTATAATCTCCAAAATGGGCCACCGACCTTTTCAGTTCTAAAGCCAAAAGGCTTGGCCTTTTAATTTGTTTTGTTCTCACTCATGTGCTCACTACATGGAATTGTAATCAACCCATTTAATTTGGCTAATATTTCTCATGTCATTTAGCTATTAATTCGGCCAATGGATTTAATTATTTTTTTTAGGACTTTATCACCTCGGCAACGAGCATAAATAATCTTCAACTCTCACTAGTTTTGATCCCTTTAAGCATAGATTATTCCCAATCTTCAATTTATTACCTTGTTCAATAAAATAATATAATTAATTAAAAATAACAAAAAAACAGCTAGCAATTGTATAATTAAGGGTAAAATATGTATATATTATATGTTCATCACCTAGCATAGTAAGTGAAACCAAACAAATAACACAACATCAATACTCTGGATTGGTTTATATAAATTTAATTATTTTTCAGCTATTGTATTACATAATTATTCAATTTTAATTCATATTAAATTATAAGAATGGCGTCGAAGGGGAGGTCATCGTTCCAAAACTATAATTGTAGAAAGGGTGCTAAGATCCAGCATTACTGAGGACCATCACTTTGAGATTAGTTTTGTGATCATTGGGGGATCATAGATGGATCCCTCAATTGACTAGCTAAAGAAGGAAGCCATCCCCAATGATAAAAATAAAGCCCATCAACTCAGATACAGAACCACCAAGTACTATCTAATTAGGGATAAGTTATATGGTTGTGGACTGTCAGCCCCCTAGCTTAAATTCATAAGGTATTTTGACATCGACTACACACTTGAAGAAATCCACAGAGGAATATGTGATGGTCGCAGTGAAGCTTAATCTCTGGCATATTAAGGCCTTGAGGGCAGGTTATTACTGGCTCACTATGCGAGTCAACTCTAAAGAGAAAATAAAGAAGTGTGACAAGTGCCAATGGTTCACTAAGTTACATAGATAGCCCTTAGAAAACTTGCAGTGCTACATACCTCTTAACTGTTTGTTGTACGGGTCGATATCATTGGTCCCATGCCTATAAAGAATTGGCAAGTGAAATATGCATTCATGGCCATCAACTATTTCGCAAGTGGCTAGGTGTTGAACCTTTACCCCATATTATTGAGAAGAAAATTGCTAACTTCATTTGGAAGAACATCGTGTATCATTTCAGGATCCCTCAGAAGATCGTCTCCAACAATAAGACTTGGTTCAACAATTTGAAGTTCCAAGAATTTTGAGCTAATCTAAGATCGTCAATCGACCTCTATAGCTCACTCTCAATCCAATTGGCAGGTCGATGTGGTCAATAAGACTGTCAAGAATCTCTTGAAAAAGAAGCCGGATCACCAAAATGGATTATAGCCAGAGGAGCTACCAAGCGTCTTATGGACTTACCGCACTTTGAAAAGCGTCTCTAAAGGGAAGACTTTCTTTTCTTTGATGCATCAAATAGATGTTGTTATCCCTACCAAAATAAGGGTCCCAACACATAAACTCACCTATTTCTATGAGAGCAAGAATGAAGAACTCTTGGCTGCTGTAGTGGACTTGGCTGAAGAAAAGAGGTTGCACACCATACTCAGGATCGTTGACTATCAATATTAGATCGTAAACCACAGCAACAAAGAAGGTTCGTCCCCGCTCCTCATTGAAGGGGATCTCGTAGTTCGTCTGGTTACCCAATGCACCAAAGACCCAGGGGATAACACCCTTAGTGTGAACTATGATGGATTCTAGAAAATTGAACGAGTGCTCAAATGTAATGCGTACACACTGTTGCATCTCAATGAAAGGAGATTCAAGCATCCATTGAATGTTGTTATGCCAAAAGTAGGGAAATTATCCACTGACCACCTATTTTTTCGGGTTTTCTTTCAAAAATACATAATTCTTTTTTTTTTGCTTAATTCCACCTGAAGCAACATTATTTTGCACCTATCCACTTCTGTCTTCAAACCATTAAGAGAACTAATGGGAATATTGTGTAAATGATTTTTTTACCCTCAAATGTAAAAGATAAATTTTTCACCGACCACCTTTTTTTTAATTTTTTCAAAAATACACAATTCTTAATTTTTTTTGTTGAACTTCACTTGAAAATTGCGTGGTTACAAGATACCAGATATTTTGTTTCTTACGATGAACTAAGAGCATAGACAACCCTAAAAGACACAGACTCTCCTTGGTCACTTAGTCTAAAGACAAGGTTTCGTCTATTGTCTTAGAACAAAGAAAGAATGACAGCCTAATTAGCTTTCGGATGCACATGATCCTTTTTCAAGGCAAGTGCAGAGTTCTAAACCCTAAAGAATCTTAGGATTAAAGAATAGAAATAAAAATTTTAGTTATCCATAGGGTGGAATATTGAAACTTTGAAATGTTATCTAAAAATTGTCCTTCTCTTTTATTCAAAATAACTCTCCTTATATAAAGATAAGGAGAAGAAAAGACAAAAGCTAGTTCAAGATCATTCCAACTGACACATAGTACACATATTTTACAAAAGTAAGTGGGGCTCACTGGAACAGTAGTGGCCGACAAAAGCAAAGTGCATAATTACATAAGGACAAACAACTTTAAAACGTTAAAGCATAAAGCACTTTAGTTAAAGTATAAAGCACTTTGTTTTACATTATTACAAAGTGAAAAATCTCTTTAAAGAGATATTGACGCGTTTTCGAATGAGTAGGAATCTGTCTCGTCAGGATCACGATCAGGCTCTTTGTCTTTCTTGAAGATTTTTTCTGGATAAGAACATCCTGGAGCACATGGACGGCAATATTGACTCTTTGGTGATGGAGGAGCTGGCTGAGGAAAATGATCACGCTGTGAGAAAAATGGCAGATATGGAGAAGAGGATGATCCAGGGAATTCATATGGTGAAAGTGAAGGTACTGGGGTAAAATTTTCATAAGCATCTTGGGAATCTTGGAATAAAAATTCAGTGTAGTCTGGCTTTTCTTCTTTTATGATGATTCCTTGGTTGGGTGGCTGAGAATGTAAGGATGGTGTGGGAATCATGAACATTTCATGTTTTGGTCCAAGAGATGTGTGGAGGCTATTTGATTGGTCTGGAGGAATATGGTTAAGTTCCATGAGGACGTTCTTTAAGGAAGTCTTGATTTGAAAATTTTGGTTAAGACAGGCAATGTGAGGAACAATGATCCATTCATAACTTAGATTCTTTGTCCAAAAATCTCTGGTTTAAGGATGCTGGAAGTATGGACTGTGGATAATAAAAACAGTAGTGAACTGTTTTCCTTCTTGGTCTGGAAGCTCTAGAAGACGATGTGTGTCAGCAATCTATTGTAGTTTTTTGCGCCACCATGGTAATGGTGAAAACCACTCAAAGAGAGTCCAATTAAGAGAAGTAGAGAGCTCTGGATGATTGAGCTTGTTGAGGAGGGGTAAAATTGGGAAAACCAGTTTTGTGGCATACAGAACAGTAAGATACCAGATATACCAAAGTTTATCTTCAGTAATATCTCGATGTGGTGTGATTACTGACCCTGTGAGGAAAAGGTGATTAGGATGAAAACTGGGAAAAAACATAGGTTCTTTACTCAACATATAGATGTTCATAAAAAACCTAAAAATGAATTTTCTGGCAAAGTCTTGGATCTGGTGAGGAGACTGAAAGGTCATGTTGAGTGGGAAAGGCTTCTGGGTGAGGGCTGTTTTAGGGAGTGAACTAGCCATGGTGATAACTGGAAAGGAAATATGAGAAGTGATACTAAAAAGCTAGAGAGGTTTTGATTTTGAAGGTCTGGACATGGTAATCTTATCTTAAGCCGAAGTAAGGTTTTTTCTGGAACAACCTTCTGCTTAAAGTTCAAGATATTGGGAAAAGCTGAATTATCCAGGCGGATCAAGAATTTATGGCCGATCAAATGGAATTCAAATTTTTTTTATACCATTTTTCACGGCTAAGATTTCTTTGTAGACCGTGTGATAATGCTTTTGTGCATCAGGGAATTATCCACTTGTATAAGCAATAAAGTGTTCTTTTCCATTGCATTCTTTAAGAAGGATGGCCCCCCATGATTCATCACTTGCATCTGTTTGTAGAATCATTTCGCCATTTGTGATAAGCTTTAAAGGTGGCGGATTCTGGGCAATCTGCTTTAATTATTGTACAGCATCTGTGTGGATTTCAGACCAGGATGGTGGATTCTTTTTTAGAAGTGTAGACAACTTGCTTGTATGGTGATTGACATGTGGCAGGAAATCTTGAATATAATTGATAATTCCAAGGAATTGTTGGATTTGCTTTTTGGTAAAGTTACTTTCGGGAAAGTGGAGTAACTCTTGTGCAATATAGGGTCCAAGCTGATAATGTCCGTTTTGGATTTTCATGCCAAGAAAGTCAACAGAAGTGGTTGCAATCGTACTTTTCTTGTCAGAGATCATGATTCCATGTGCTTGAATAATTTGAAAAACCTGTTGGAGTAACTTGTGATGCTCATTATAAGTACCTGAAAAAAGAAGCAAATCGTCAATATAAACAAGGGTATGGTGGAGAATGGGTTGAAAAATGGTAGTCATGGCCTTTTGGAAAGTGGAAGGCGCAGATTTGAGGCCAAAAGGAAGGATTGACCATTGGTAATGGGCATTTGAAATACAAAAAATAGATTTTTATCGTTTATGAGGGGTGGATGCCAAGTTGCCAAAACCCGGACTTCAAGTCAAATTTGGAAAAGATTCGAGCATTTTTTAGGTGGACAAAAAGGGTGTGTCTGTTGGATAATCGAAATTTTTGATCTTGGAGAAAATTGTTGAGTGGCTGATAGTCAATAACTAATCGTTTTTTGCCACAAAGAATTTCAGACCTTTTTTCAACATAAAAAATGCTCATTAAGAATTTGTGGGTTCAATAAGGCCTTGTTTTAGAAATTGGGCACATTCTTGTTGGGCCAAGAAAAGTCTTGGGGAGTCATTCCTGTGTGGGTGGCTTTAGTTGGGTTGCTATCTTCATTTATTTTGAAAGGCAAGAATATGAAGAATTTTGGGTTTTTCCACAACGACTTTGGATGGGTAAAAAGGCTATGGTTTTCAGGGTAAAATTTGAGGATTTGATCGGTAATGGCCTGGTATGTGGGTGGTGAATTGGCTAAAGAATAGATCTTTAGAGTGTTGGTGACGGGTTTAATCATGGATTTGTAACGGAGACTCGAGGAAGTAATCTGGACATTTTTTACTTGATGTAGGATGTCAAAACCTATAAGGAGATCTTTGTTTGGCAAAGATGAACCAAGTAGTTTTATCCAAACAACATAATTAGGAAATAACTGGATTCCTATTAGATGTTTAGTAACTAATTGAGTTGTAAAGATCTTTCCATCAGCTGCTTTGAAGTGATCGTCCTGAGTTTTCCAGTACTCCGTAGGAAGAATAGTAAGATTAAGCATGCTTCGCTGAGCACCACTATCAAGAAAACCAATGGTTGTGATGGGTTTATGAAATATGGCAGGGACAATTTGGATTTTGATAGAAGGTATGGGTATGGTATGGTCATGGATTAGAATGAAGGAATGTTCGACTGTGTAGACTGTTTCAAATTCAGAACTGTCTGAATCACTAGATTTTTCTGGTAAAGCAAAGACTGTATCATCATTTGGCTCTTTTTGTTCAAAAAATAAGTGTTCGACTTGGTCTGTGGTTGGGGAAAATTCTACAGTGGATTCCAAGTGTTGAATAAGTTTTACTGCCTTCTGAGGTTTGACAGGGCATTCTTTGGCAAAATGACCATTCTTTTTGCAAATGAAACATTTGTTTTTCTTTTTGTTCGAAAAATCTTTGGAGTGAGATTGCCTTCTCCTGAAAAATAGAAGTTGTTTAGTACGTTGTTTCCTGGATGGAAATGAGAATCTGGATTTCTTGAAATGAGACTTTTTCTTTGATGAACAGTCACACTTTTTTGGATCTTTGCACTTGATAGCCAAGTAAGGCTTTTTGCAAGCAGATCTGAAAGGCTCTTTGTCTTTGATAAGTTCCTGGAAAAATTTCTTTTGTTCACACAATTTGTCAAGACATCCCATAGCAATCTGGAATAATTTTCCCAATGATAATGTGTCAATGCTGAGCTTGTGAGCAGCTAACTGACGCTGGATCTCTGGTTGTAATTCTTCTGGAAGAGAAGCCAGAAATACATGTCTGAGTGTAACATCATTGAATCCATTTAGCTTATAATAAAGCAAAGACATCCGCTTATAGTGGTAATGAAGATCTTTTGTGTTAAAATAACAACATTTAATGTTGAGATAATCACATCTTGTAGCTTCAAAAGTAGCACTTGGTTCTCTAATAAATTGATCATGGAGAAGGGCTAAATCCTGAGAGACATCGGGAATCTAAAGATGGAGAATGGGAAATTTGGTGAGCAGAATATTGGTACATGGGTTGTTTTTCTAGAGAAACGGAAGTTTGGATTGGCGGCGGTTGAGTAGATTTAGGTAAAGAAGTTGGTGATGGAGAGGGTAATAGTTCAAATCAGAATGTTTGAGGATTTTGCTGAGGAATGGGTTTTTGAATTGGGACTGGCTTTGGGGTTTTCTTTGGTTTTGACTGAGGTCATGGATGTGGAGGGAACAAAGTATGGGTCATACCAAAACATTTAGAATGATCATATGTTCAGGAGGAAGTTGATGGTAAGAAAGGATGATAGGTAGGATTAATTAGTGGTAAAGGAGTAGAACTCGTAAAAAGGGTAGGCTGGACTTTTTCTGAATCAATTCTGGCAATTTCAGCTTTCAATGCTCTTATCTTAGCTTCTTTTTTTTTTATCAAAATCAGGACTATAAACACGTTGAGCAAGCATAAACCGAGCAGCATGGTATTGGCAAGCTGGATAAATAATCTTTTTAGACTTGCGCTTGCGTCTTTTGGGTTCGTCATCATCGTCTTCAATATCTTCCCAACAAGGGCAGTCGGCATCACAGTTGCCAGAGGCTAGGACATCCCATAGGAAATGTCCATGAAGTTTTGTCGGGTTTATGGGAAAACCTTGATCATTAAAGGCTTGAATGGGTAGGTTTTCTTGTTCTGTGTGTACAGAAGTGATCATTGAAGAATAGGTAAAAGATAATCTGGGTGGTTCTGAGGACGAACTGGGTGGTGGTTTGAAAGTAAGACGAACAATTCCATCTGAATTTTTCTGAAAATGGCTTTCAGAAGTTTGTATGGGTTCATAATTTTGATGAAATTGCTCATAATTGGACAACCATTCTAAAGGCATGAGTTTGATCAATTCTTGTCGGGGAATTTGTCGTGGTATTTGAATAATGGTTGGGATCTCTTCAAATTTTGCAAGAATCATAAGAGCTTCTGAATTTGCAGTTTGTAGAGTTGGCAAATCCAAAGCATGATTTTGCAGCCTATAAACAAGCTGATGGTGCAGGGTAGCTATTTTAGCTAAGGTTATTTGTTTAGCTCCTTGAAGCTGGATCTGAACTTTTAAAGTGGTGGCAAGATTGGAATCAATAATTGAAAGATTAAAATTGGGATAAAAGGTAAGCAAAGCACTTCCGGCATGGAGGGTAGTGAGAACTAGGGATGTCAAAATAATCCGAACCCGACCCGGACCCGGACGAACCCGGATAATCTGGGCCAGGTTGAACCCGGCCCGGAATGTAAAAAAACCCGAGTCCGGAATAAATTTTAACAACCCAGATATATCCGGGTCCGGGTCCGGGTTTAGGTTAACCCGAATTTCCGGAACCCGGACCCGTATATTTAATTTTAATATTATTTTTTAATTAATTTTATTGATTTATTTTTTATTTTTTTATTTATTTTAAATGTATTAATTTTTTATTTTTAGAATTTTAAAAATTAATATTGATTTATTAATCCGGGTTCAAAACCCGAAATCCGGAAACCCGGGTTGAACCCGGACCCGGACCCGGGTGAAAAAATCCGGGTTAAAACCCGGGTTCGGGAAAAGAAAATGATGTCCGGGTCCGGATCCGGAAAAGCTAAACCCGGACCCGGACCCGAATATTGCCATCCCTAGTGAGAACTGTGCTAATGATGGCATGTTGATATTGCTTAAACCTAGTATCAAGTAAAGCAATTCTGGCCATAACAAGTAATCCTTTTCTCCCATGAAAAGTAAGGATAAGGCGAACACCTCCAAGGTGAAAATGTGTATAACCTTCACGTTTCCATATAGAGATCAGTTCTGAGGGTATCTCAAGAGTGACATATTGTTCAGCTGGAGTAGCTTGCAAAGCACACTAATCAAGTCGGGACGACTTGATATATTCTTTAGGATGAGGTCGTTTGGTAGAAATTAGTGTTTTGATACTTTTAGTGAAAGAAGGTTTTTTATACAAGTGATTGGACTGATAACAGGTAAACAAGATTCATTGATTTGAACAGATTCAGGAACATAGGAGTATTCAACAAGATTCTCTATTTTACTGGCTGTTTGCTTAATACATGATTTAGGTAGAGAAAGAGTAGAAGAAAGAGTAATTGGAGAGGATGAAGAAGCAGGAGTAGGTGAGGATGATGATGAAGCCATTAGAATAAAAGATTTTATTCTTTAGTGCTTTGATTCTTAAGTCATTGAACTCTTATAAGCTATACCAATATCTATGAATGACGTGTAAGGCTCTGATACCAACTGGGGACGAGAATGTTTACCCTTATAATGTCAGTAAAGTTCTAACGGTGTTATAACGAGAGTGAACCCATGAAAAAAATGTTAACTTCAAGTGGAGCGCTGTAAAAAAAAATTGTTTATTTTTAAAAACGGTGAAAAAACAGGTGGACAGTGGATAATTTCCCCCAAAAGTATTACCAGTGACCAAAGGATCATCTCTGCAGCCAATCTCAAAAGAGTTAAAATAAGGTAGATTCCGTTCTTATTTGAAGTTTGTAACAAATTATATCCAACTAGATGAACTACTTGATGAATTTTTTCTTCTTTTTTTTTCTCAATTGCTTAAGGAAATTATTTGAAGTTATGTTGGACATTTTTTATCATAATATATAATTAAATATATAATGAAACTCTTACCACTACTACAAAAATTTTCCTTCTTGCCCTTTCACTCGCCGAAGAAAACACTCTACCAGGTGAATCTTTATTTTTTGTTAATAATTTTTGTTCAAATTGTTGAAGAACTAGCGTTCGATAATATATTTTCATAGCTTTAAATTTTGATTTGCTTACTTAAATTATACAATTTTGAATGTTGATCTTCTTTGTTGGCTAAAAGTTTTACACCACTGCTTCGATTGGTTAGTTATTTGTGATAAAGTAATTAATTACTTCCTTTTAATTGCATATTATCATTGTTGTGTAAATTTTATTGAACTCGCAAGCGCACGAATCTGTTGTAGTGTAGATCAATGGTGACGAGTGTCGATCCCACGAGGAGGTTGATTTTAATTATATATAGAATTAATTTTGTAAATAGGTGGTTGAATTGATGAAAATGATTTAGATTATGCTAAAACTTAAATTAAAATGGCGAGAATAAATTCTGAAATTGGAATTGAAATAGCAAGAATAAATTGAAGTGTAAATCTATTAAATGACGTACTTGGGTATCTGGATCCGTATCAACATGCATCATGGGCTAAATATTCCTTATTAATATCAATTAAATCATGAGAGGGGAATCCACACCTCATGAACCACGCTTTAATAAATATGGTGCTAAGGGCTTATCGTGCCAAATAATAATAATCTTATACTAGGGTGCCGGTGAAACCAGGGCAATACTAGACAAGATTAGTATTATCTGTCGACGAGAAATCAAAACATCCACAAAAACTAGAGGGGAAGAGAAAGTAAATTTACCAAATCAAGCCCATGACACATGTTGAGACTTCACCTTCAACCCAAGCTTGAAAGAAAATTAGCCACTCATAATTGAACTAGGGGCAAAATGGGAATTTATTAAAATACATAGAAAATACAAGATAGAGAGAGAATTACAGAAAATGAATCCCAAAAAATGGATTCAGAGGTGCCAAATTAGGGGGGGAGGCCCCCTTTTTATAGTTACATCGAGTAAATCATGGCCATCGGATTAAAAACAGTTTGGACGCTCAGGATTTCGCCACGTCATCAGCCACTATTTGCACAGTACAGTCAACAGCCACTATTTGCACAGTACAGTCAACAGCCACTATTTGCACAGTACAGTCAACAGCCACTATTTGCACAGTACAGTCAACAGCCACTATTTGCACAGTAACGCCAACAGTACCCGTACATGTGAATAGTATCGTACATGTAAACAGTGTCATTTTTCCTTTTATACTCCTCCTAAGGTTTTCGACCGTCCTGAGTTCAAAAATGATGTCCGTTTTGCCATTTGATCTCTCGTTTATTGTGAAATGACTATGATGCCCCTAAAATACATAAAATACTCAATTAGAATAAAATACACATAATTAAAGTACAATAAACTTAAACACATAAAAGTAAGGGTTGTTAGTAATACTTGATATGTAAAATAACGATTTTCTCCTTTATAATTATGCACTTTCTAACACACAACACACTCCCCAACCAGCTTATTGCTAGTCCCTAGCAAATAAAGCGAAAACAAAATTCAAAAATGATTTTTTTTTTTTTTTAAACTCTTGCTTATTCAATCAGATTAATGATAACAATCAAATAAGAGTATAAGCATTATCTCAAGTCTAAAGAAACATCACACTCACATCAACCATCCACATGAATTAGCCCAGTAGACTTTGTGGTAGTTACCTTCGAGAATGACATGTCAAACCCCAAAATCTCACTGGAAGTAGTGACACTCTCATAAAGAAATTAAACCCAAAAAATAGTCACTCCAATGAATGGTAATTGAGAGAAAATAATAAAGAAATGATCTCACATGCTCTCACCAAAAAGAAATATGCCCTTAGCTTAAAAATAATACGATCTCCAGTCAAATAAAAATGCTAGTCAACCCATTTTATTTATTATTATTTTTTTAGGCATCACCACATCTTTTTAGCTCATATAACTAGCTTCTACTTCAGATTATAGTTCCCTAAAATCAAGAAGGACTTTTATTAGGACGTAACGTAGGCTAAGGACATGGTTAATAAAGAAGGGAAATAGGAAAAACAAAGTGTATGTTTGAGAAAAATGTAGAGGAAATTTTTTTTTTTTTTTTTTTGGAATTTGCAAGGTGGATTTCACCTATTATTGTTGTTTTTTTTTTTTAACAACATTTTGTTTAAGCAACAATTTCTTTCTTTTCTTTTTTTTTTTTTTTAACTAGGCATAATTTCACTATACAAAATATTTATTTACATTTTTTTCAAACATAAATAGGTGATGGATCTTGTAAAATATTGGGTAATACTCCAAATCGGAGTGGGTTAAGATGATAAGTTGACAAAGAAAAGTTTTTTTTTTTTTTTTTTTTTAAAGGCTCAAAAGGGTTAACTATGGATATTCATAAAAGGGATGGCTAGAAAGGCTCAAACGGATCAAAGACGGCATTTCCATCATCTTTTAGGGCTCTAAATAATCTTCCATATCTACTAATTAAATGGGCTTCCAAATGTAGTAACACACATTTTTTTATTTTTCTTTTTTTTTCTTTTTTTTTTTAGGGTTAACTCAAAAGAAATCTAGAGATCGTGTACAATAATAAACTGCTAAGCTGTATAAAGAATGGGCAAAAGGGGTACTCTCCAAGAAAAATGATAGGCTCAAAAACTCACTTGGTATTTATTATGACATGTCCATTCCTTCAAGCAACTCATATTTGTCTCCGACATCAACATGTAGAGTAGCAAACATAGTGTAACATCACTTCATACTAAAGATAATACAAATACTAAAATTTGAAATCATCATGTCATCTAATCTTAAAACAAATCAAATTTTTTTTTTTTTTTAAACAACAGTCTACCCCCCAACCTATTCTAAACGTGAAAGGAAAATATGCATGCAGAAATGTAAAAATGATGCAGAAAAACTAATTAGAAAATGATAGAAAATGATTTTTTTTTTAACTTAAGAAGATGCGTTTCTAGAGGCACTACACTCTATATTCAGCCATCTTTGACTCAAAAATTTTTGTTTGAAAATGTATATTTATAAAGGAGAAATTAAAAAGGAAAAAGAAAAACAAACATCAAAACATAATAAAGAAAAAGATTTTTTTATTTTTTATTTTTATTATTTTTTTTTTATTTTTTATCAATGAAGATGCGTTTCTAGAGTCACTACACTCCATATTCAGCCATCTTCAACACAAAAAGTTAGCAACAGTTAGTTTCTACAACAAAAAATTATTAAAAACTTAACCAATATTCCACAATTGTCGACTATTCCCTCCCCCCAACCAGAACGAAACATTGTCCTCAATGTTTTAAAGGAAAGAAGTAGAGTTTAGAAGACATCACCTGGGTGGTGCAACACAGAAGAAAATATTTACAGGCGGAGAGTTAAATCTAATTTATACTTCTTACTGCGGCTACTGTTACCGTCATCATTTGAACGCTCCAACAGAAAGTTCTAGGGGTCTGGCTCCGGTTTATAAGCTTGTAACATATCAAGTAGCTCATTAGCAGTGTGAGCACAAATAAAAAGTTTTTTCGCACTGGAAGGAATAAAGTAGCTTTTTATTGCATGGTTAAGAAATGCGATAAAGCCATCATAAAAATTATTGACATTTAACAAACCGATGGGTTTCTGGTGAAGGTGCAGATGGGCCCAAGATGCTAGTGTGATAAGTGCCTCTAGTGTTGCAAGATCTCCTGGAAGGAAAATAAAAGCATTAGCATGATTAAGCATTTCAGTTATTCGTTCTTGCATACCTGAGACGACTAACTCTTCTCCAGTCGTTGAGTCAGACACACTGCCCAAAAGTTTTAGGACTCTAGGGATGATGCCTAACACTTGGCTTCCTCTGATAAAAGCAGCTTCTGAGACCAATTTTGATAACCCTCGGTTACCTCCTCCATACACCAAATGTAATTTTCTCTCTGCTATGCTTCGACCAAGATCTATGGCTGCATCAACGAACTCTTTATGTTTGCCATAGGTAAATCCAGAAAGCACACAAATGTTCTTGAGTTGTCTATTAGGAGTAGCTGCCATTGGAATATTTCTCAAAAACAATTTGTGAGTGCTTAACAAAAAGTCTTATTTAAAAATCTTGGTGACAATGGATTACAACTGTGTATGAGGTGGCAGGTCAATGTCAAATAATGCGTAAAGCACATGGCTCGATAGTCAAAAAGAAAATAGTGAAAAGAAAAAAAAAACAAATTGTAATAAAATTATTAGAGACAATAATGCAAATGATAAAAAAACAGTGAAATGAAATAAAATAACAGTAAAGTAAAAGGATATTTGCAGATAGTTGCGACTGTGGCTCACATCTTCCTCTGGTTTTACGTCCAGAAACGGCTTGAACGCCCTCTATGGGTCGAGGATATGCTTCCCATCCAGTTTTCTTATAAACTGGCAAACAGGGTCTTTTATAGTCAGATTCCCGAGACTATATCGTGCATGCTCTTTCTGGAATAATGACCATAACTGGAGAATCGCTCCTTGCACATATCCACTGGGATGCGTTTCAAGAGACCGAAGGATATCATCCAATGACTCCTTATTCAAGCCATCCCTAATGAATTGAATCTTATCTTCTCTGTTATCAGACACCATTCCTAAAGAACATCGGTTTTTATTGCAACTCATTCTGGCACACTTATGACAAGCAACAGAAATTCTTCGAGCTCGTCGTTTTCTTGCATAATTTCCTTTACCACAACCAGGCATGTATGCAATAAATTTTGGAGGTAACTCACCCGCCAATCATACTTTCGCCTCGATTAACCAACGGATGTCAGCAGGTATGTTATTCCTCATGAGTAATCGCATGCGTTCGGACCGAGCTTTATAGATCGTAAGGAGGGCATTCTGAGGGAGTGAAGGGAATCGCTTGTGAAGCTTTGCTAGAATCTCGGTTCTGTCCATACCTTCGCCTCAGAATATCAGTTATTATGGGAAACTGAAGTAACCGACTTAATTGTCACGGAGTACCGTTATCCGCCACTTCACCGGGGTAACAAACTAAAGCACACAAACAGAAAAACAAATTAAAACACACAAAGAAAATCAAAATCGTCCTCTTATTGAATTTACCTCAAGCTCCAACTGGATGTCGAAAACACTTTTCTCAATATCTCTGAGTTGGCGTTCTAAACCTTCAACATAGGCTACTAACTCTGGTGGTTGTAGAGCCCAAATGCGATTTGTTTTACAAAATTGAATCTGCCTTTTGAGATGGTTTTTGACACGTTGAAGTGGTTTAAGAATGTTCAGGAGGAACGGTCTAAGTAAGAGACTCATGATTAACAATGATAAGAGAAAACTTAATGATAAAACAAACACACTTATGCAAAAATAAATTTAATTAGCAAAAGAATAATAAAAAGAAAAGAAAGAAAAATCAAACCACTGAAAAGAAAAAATCAATTCAAATCTGGTGGGTCACTCAAATTTATTTCGGTGTCTTCTCCATGTGGTTGGTACTCTAGATATGGCTTTAATCTTTGACCATTAACTTTAAACGTGACACCGTTCTTTGGGTCCTTAATTTCAATTGCCCCATGTGGAAAAACAGTATGAACAATAAATGGACCAGACCATCGAGAGCGTAACTTACCTGAGAATAGGTGCAAGCGAGAGTTGAATAAAAGCACTTTCTGACCTGGAGTGAAAGATTTTCTCATAATATGCTTGTCATGGAAGACTTTCATTCGTTGCTTGTAAATCTTGGCATTTTCGTATGCATCATTGCAAATTTCTTCAAGGTCCGCCAGTTGTAATCTTCTTTCTGAGCTGGCTTGCTGCATGTCAAAATTGAATTTCTTGATGGCCCAATATGCACGATGCGCGAGTTCCACAGGTAGGTGGCAAGCTTTTCCATACACTAGCCTGTAGGGTGACATCCCAATCGGCGTCTTGAAAGCCGTTCGATATGCCCATAATGCATCATCAAGTCTTAATGACCAATCTTTTCTGTCCGGCCTCACCGTCTTTTCTAATATGTGCTTTATTTCTCGATTGGAGATCTCCACTTGACCACTGGTTTGCGGATGATATGGGGTCGCCACTTTATGAGTGATTGAATACTTTGTCAAAAGAGCCTTGAATGCTCTATTACAAAAGTGGGCACCACCATCACTGATTATTGCTCGAGGGAATCCAAAGCGCGAAACAATGTTGCTTTTCAAAAACCCTATCACCACCTTGTGATCATTGGTTCTGCATGGAATTGCTTCTACCCATTTCGATACGTAGTCAACAGCAACCAGTATGAATTGATGGCCAAAAGAAGTGGGAAAGGGTCCCATGAAGTCGATACCCCATACGTCAAAAATCTCAACCACTAATATTGGATTTAGTGGCATCATGTTCCTTCGTGTAATACTCCCCATTCGTTGACACCTATCACATGAAGAACAGAAAGTGTAAGCATCTCGAAATATAGTTGGCCAATAGAAACCACATTGTAAAACTTTAGTCGCTGTTTTCTTAGCACTGAAATGGCCTCCACAAGCTTGTTCATGGCAGAATGAAAGGATATTCTGAATTTCATTTTCTGGGACACATCGTCTGACAATTTGATCTGCACAATACTTGAATAAGTACGGGTCATCCCAAAAGAAATTCTTTATTTCTGCAAAGAATTTAGCCTTGTCTTGCTTGGTCCAATGCTCTGGAAGTTTACCTGTAACAAGATAATTAACTATATCAGCATACCAAGGTAATACTTCCATACTCATTAATTGTTCATCTGGAAATGACTCATTTAATGTTAAAGGCTCTGTAGTTGTGTCAAAATGAAGACGAGAGAGATGGTCTGCCACAACATTTTCTGTGCCTTTCTTATCTTTGAATTCCAAGTCAAATTCCTGCAAAAGTAACACCCAACGAATTAGTCTAGCTTTTGCATCTTTCTTTGTAAAAAGGTATTTAAGAGCAGCATGATCAGTGAACACAATTATTTTACAACCAATAAGATAAGATCGAAATTTTTCCAATGCAAACACTACTGCTAGCATTTCTTTTTCAGTAGTCGAATAGTTCAACTGTGCATCATTTAATGTCATACTAGCATAGTAAATAACATGGGGAATCCGATCAACTCTTTGTCCTAATACTGCTCCTACTGCATAATCAGATGCATCACACATGAGCTCGAATGGTAAGCTCCAATTTGGGGGCTGAATGATGGGTGATGACGTCAACAATTGCTTTAATTTTTCAAAAGCCACAAGACATGAATCATTAAAGATAAAAGGTGCATCCTTAGCAAGTAAATTGCATAAGGGTCTAGAAACTTTGCTAAAATCTTTAATGAAACGTCTATAAAAACCAGCATGCCCAAGGAAAGATCTTACTTCTCTGACTGTTTTGGGTGGAGGAAGATTAGAAATGAGATCCACCTTGGCTTTGTCAACCTCAATACCTTTGCTCGAAATGATGTGACCGAGAACAATACCTTGTGTTACCATAAAATGGCACTTCTCCCAATTTAAGACCAAGTTCTTTTCGATACATCTCTGCAGAACTAGTGTTAGATGGTGTAAACATTGATCAAATGAATCTCCAAAGACAGAAAAATCATCCATAAAGACCTCAAGGAATCGTTCAACCATATCAGAAAAAATGCTCAACATGCAGCGTTGAAATGTAGCAGGTGCATTACATAATCCAAATGGCATCCTCCTATATGCAAAAGTGTCAAAAGGGCAAGTGAAAGTGGTTTTCTCTTGATCTTTTGGTGCAATGGGAATCTGATTATATCCTGAGTAGCCATCTAGAAAGCAATAAAATTCATGGCCTGCTAATCTATCAAGCATTTGATCGATAAATGGTAAAGGAAAATGATCTTTACGTGTGACAGAATTCAACTTCCTATAATCAATGCATACACGCCATCCTGTAGTTACCCTAGTTGGTATCAATTCATTATCAGCATTGGTAACTACAGTAACTCCTGACTTTTTGGGGACAACTTGCACAGGACTGACCCATGAACTATCAGAAATGGGGTAAATGATACCTGCATCTAATAGCTTAAGAACTTCTGTTCTAACAACTTCTTTCATATTAGGATTTAACCGACGTTGCATTTCCCTAGTAGATTTAGCATTTTCATCAAGGTGAATATAATGCATGCAGTCTACTGGATTTATACCTTTTATGTCTGCTAGGGTCCATCCTAATGCTCCTTTGTGCTCTTTTAAAACATCCAACAACTTACCTTTTTGTTTGTCATTGAGGGATGATGAGATGATTACCGGTAGAGTACTTTCTTCCCCCAAAAATGCATATTCCAAAGTGTTGGGCAATGGTTTGAGCTCAAGTTTTGGTGGTGATTCTGATGATGGGATGAGTTTCTTCTCTGATGGTGCTAGTTGTTCAACTCTTGGCTTCCATTTATTAATGTCCATAGATGGTGCTGAGTCAAGTAGGGCGTTGACCTCATCGACCGATCTGTCAATATCAAAATCCAAACCAAAGTGAGTTAAACATGTTTGCAAAGGATCATCACTAAGGTTTGAAACAAATGTATCATCAACTAGTGCTTCAATTAAATCCACATCAACAATTTCATCATCTGTGTTGTGAGGTTGTTTGGCAATGTTGAAGATGTTCAGCTCCATAGTCATGTTGCCAAAGGACAACTGCATATTTCCCGTCCTGCATTGAATATGAGCATCTGCAGTTGCCAAGAAAGGTCGGCCTAAAATAATGGGGATGTGCTTCCTTGAATCCTGTATTGGTTGAGTGTCAATTACAATGAAGTCAACAGGAAAATAAAACTTGTCTACCTGGATAAGCACGTCCTCCACAATACCACGAGGTATTTTCGTAGACCGATCTACAAGCTGTAACACCACTGGAGTTGGGTGTAATTCTCCCAGTCCAAGTTTCACGAAAACTGAGTAAGGCAATAAATTTACACTAGCTCCTAAATCCAACAAAGCATTCTCAATTGTGTGGTTCCCTATGCTACATGAGATAGTGGGGGAGCCTGGATCTTTGCATTTTAAAGGAATTTTATGTTGGAGTATAGAACTAACGTTTTCTGTTAAAAATGCCTTCTTTTGAACATGCATATTTCTCTTTTTAGTACACAGGTCTTTAAGAAACTTGGCATAAGATGGAACTTGTTTAATAGCATCAAGCAATGGGATGTTAACACTTACCTGTTTGAAGATTTCGAGAATCTCACCTGTGGATTTTCCCTTTTTCCCTTTAGCTAACCTCTGAGGAAATGGAGCTTTGGGAACATATTCTCGTGGGTTGGTTTCTTCTTTCTCCTCCGGTGATGATTCCTCAACATTTACAGGTACAATTTGATTTTCTTTTGGCATCTCCACTTTATTGTCGACTTCTTTTCCTTTTCGCAAGGTCATGATGGCTTTGACCTCTCCATGCTGCTGTTGTGAACTGGTACTTGCTTCATGCACTCCTTTAGGGTTAGGCACTGGTTGACCTGGAAATTTACCTTTCTCAACTGTCATTGCCAAGGTCTGAACTGAAGAAGCAAGTTGTCCCACCATCTTCTCCAAGCTTGAAACTGATTGGGCTTGTGAGTTGAAGCCCGCTCTCAATTCATTTCGTAGCCCATCAATGGTGCGGTTCTGTTGCTCAATCGTGGAGTGAGTAACATTCCTGAAATTCTGGAATGCATCCTCCCATGGTCTGGGTTGAGAGTAGTTCTGGTTCTGATTCTGATTGTATGGTCTGAATGGTGGCTGAGAGGCTTGAGGATTTTGAGCAATTTGTTGCATTGGTGGAGCTGGAGCTGCTGGTCCATTTTGTTGGAATCCTTGAGACCATGAAAAATTGGGGTGGTCTCTCCATCCAGGATTATATGTGTTGGAGTATGGGTTGTAATTCGATGGTTTTCTCATTACTCCTATGGCATTGGCTTGATCTGGATATGAGTCAAGGTCATGTGGCTCTGTGGATTTAGCAGTTGATAACGATGCTATTTGTCGAGCGAGACCTTCAACCATGTCCTTGACTTCTTTGATTCCTGAAGTTGACTCGCCAATTTGAACCTCATTTACTCCCTTAATCCTTCTAGTATTCCTGAGTGATCGACTCCGTTGTTGGGAATTATCCGCTTGTCGCTGGAAGAATTCCCAAATCTCTGATGCACTCTTTGACATTAGCTCTCCTCCACTTGTTGCCATTAGCCATTCTTGCACATTCGGTAATAATCCCTCCAAAAAGTATTGGCATTGGTGCCATTTCTCGTACCCATGATGTGGACACTTCAAGAGTAGCCCATTGAATCGCTCCCATGTTTCGAAAAACTGCTCGTCATCTCTCTGGGTAAACTTCGAGATTTCCCTGCGAATAGCATTGGTTTTATGCACTGGGAAATATTTATTTAAAAATTTTGTAACCATTTGTTCCCATGATGCAATACTATTAGCAGGTAATGTATTAAGCCATGAACGAGCTCTATCCTTTAAAGAAAATGGGAATAATCTGAGTTTAACATCATCGTCTGAAAAATTCTCATATTTAAATGTTTGACAAATTGCATGAAAATCATTCAGATGATTATATGGGTTCTCATTTTCTAAGCCATAGAACGTGGGGAGACAATTTAGCACACTAGGTTTTAGTTCAAAACTCCTAGCAGCTACATTTGGGTACCTTATACATGATGTGCTCAAATTGGCTAAAGGACTAAAGTAATCTTTAAATGGCCTCTCCTGTGGTTCTTGTAAATCCATTTTGTTTTTAATGTGCTTGTGTATGCGAAGTGTTTTCTCTAATTCAAGGTCTATAGGTTCAAGATTAGGTAATAATGACCTACGACCATGCATGCAAAATAAAATAAAAGAAAAATAAAGATGGGAACAAAACAAATAAAATAAAGAAGAGGGAAAAATTACGATACTAACCTTATGGCGCTATTACAACCTTACTATAAAAATACACAAAAATACGTGAAATAATTTAACTAAAAATAAATTAATAAGATAAATAAAAATTACAAAGAAGAAATAAAAAAATAACTTGAAAATTAAATTACAAAATTTAAAGAAGAGAAAAAGAAATACTAACCTCTAAATGTAGATTCACTTTTTTTTTTTTAAATACAAGAAAACAATTAAATGGAAATATTCACAAAAATTAATTCTATGAATTAAAATTACTTACCTCCCCGGCAACGGCGCCAAAAACTTGTTGTGCAAATTTTATTGAACTCGCAAGCGCACGAATCTGTTGTAGTGTAGATCAATGGTGACGAGTGTCGATCCCACGAGGAGGTTGATTTTAATTATATATAGAATTAATTTTGTAAATAGGTGGTTGAATTGATGAAAATGATTTAGATTATGCTAAAACTTAAATTAAAATGGCGAGAATAAATTCTGAAATTGGAATTGAAATAGCAAGAATAAATTGAAGTGTAAATCTATTAAATGACGTACTTGGGTATCTGGATCCGTATCAACATGCATCATGGGCTAAATATTCCTTATTAATACCAATTAAATCATGAGAGGGGAATCCACACCTCATGAACCACGCTCTAATAAATATGGTGCTAAGGGCTTATCGTGCCAAATAATAATAATCTTATACTAGGGTGCCGGTGAAACCAGGGCAATACTAGACAAGATTAGTATTATCTGTCGACGAGAAGTCAAAACATCCACAAAAACTAGAGGGGAAGAGAAAGTAAATTTACCAAATCAAGCCCATGACACATGTTGAGACTTCACCTTCAACCCAAGCTTGAAAGAAAATTAGCCACTCATAATTGAACTAGGGGCAAAATGGGAATTTATTAAAATACATAGAAAATACAAGATAGAGAGAGAATTACAGAAAATGAATCCCAAAAATGGATTCAGAGGTGCCAAATTAGGGGGGAGACCCCCTTTTTATAGTTACATCGAGTAAATCATGGCCATCGGATTAAAAACAGTTTGGACGCTCAGGATTTCGCCACGTCATCAGCCACTATTTGCACAGTACAGTCAACAGCCACTATTTGCATAGTACAGTCAACAGCCACTATTTGCACAGTACAGTCAACAGCCACTATTTACACAGTAACGCCAACAGTACCCGTACATGTGAATAGTATCGTACATGTAAACAGTGTCATTTTTCCTTTTATACTCCTCCTAAGGTTTTCGACCGTCCTGAGTTCAAAAATGATGTCCGTTTTGCCATTTGATCTCTCGTTTATTGTGAAATGACTATGATGCCCCTAAAATACATAAAATACTCGATTAGAATAAAATACACATAATTAAAGTACAATAAACTTAAACACATAAAAGTAAGGGTTGTTAGTAATACTTGATATGTAAAATAACGATTTTCTCCTTTATAAATATGCACTTTCTAACACACAACACTCATAACTAACTATGATCTAGAGTGTTAATTTCTTGGTTAGAATTGTAATTTTTTATGCAGATGAAAAACATCTTGAAGGTTTTGTTGGGAAAATATGCTCTTTAAAAGCATATGTGTTTATTTAATTACAATAAACAATTTTTTTGATTAATAAAATAAATGAGGTATTTTATTCAAATATCTTAATTGCATTAATATTTGTATTAAAGTCCATTTAATTATATTATATGTATTTATGTGATCACTATGTGGATTCACAGAAGACATAAATACAAGTTATCTTATTATTAAATAAATTTAGTTCGCAGTTGATAAATAAAGTTGGACATTTTATTTAGGTATAGACTGTAATAAATTCATTGAATGATTTGTCTTAGTCATGTATGAATTTATTGATGTAGTACGACTACATTGAACAAGATCACATATGAGATTTAATTAACTTTGTAATAACAGTCGTTGATTTTAAATCTCATAGGCGTTGATTTTACTGTAATCTTAATCTTGAGTTAATTATGATTTCATGATTGTAATTGTTATTCCATTTGAGTCACCAATGGGCACGGCACATCCTTGTGGTCAAGATTTCCCAGTATCTTGATGGGAGCAATTATGAGTATTGGAGTTATGGATTAACAATATAGAATTTGTACAACACATCTCTTGATAGGTTTTCAGCACTTGATCGTAAAATTCTCTGGCCAGAGTGTGTCAACATATTTAGTATGTTGAAAATGATCATTAGAGAAAACCAGTAAGGATCAAGGAATAAGATGTTATTAAATTGATTGGACAGTTGAGATATCAATTTAATTAATGATGTGGTACAAAGGATTGTGCAGTAAATAAATCAATGTGGCTTGGGACGAATTATTATTCGAGCATACAATTATGGAAGTCAGTTCCAATCTTTTAGTGGAGTAGATTTGGAATTAAATAATTGGGCTAGTTTAATTACAAGCCTAATTATTGTAGCCACTATTGTATGTTCCCAAATGATCCCCGGGTTAGCTCATTTAATTGATTGCACCACTAATGAATTAATAAGCAAGATAACTAGCTATTTGGGTCAAAAGCCTAATTATATCATTTAGTGGGAGGCTCCATTTAATTAGCTTATGTGTAAGGGGCCTTATGTTATTTTACATGGTGGGTCCCTTATTAAAAGAAAAAGTAATGTGAGTTTTAAAAGAGGGCATTATTTGGAGCTTAGGGTTTTCACTAAAGGGAGATATATAAGGCTTATTTTCTCTAAAGAAAAGAAAGAAGTCACTTTATACAAATCAGAGAATAAGATTTTTCTCTCCATTTTTGAGAGAAAAATTTTCTCTCCATTGTTGAGAGAAAAATTTTCTCGTGCTAGTTGCTTTGGTAGTGATAAAGGCGCCCACACGTCTAGTGCAGATCGAACCTAAGTCATAACCTGGAAGATCATTGGAAACAGTTCGTGTTCTAACAAGCGTGGTGATGACAGATCGTGATCTATGAGCCTAAATCACTTCAGCGGAAAAAGCCAACTCGGATTTTCAAGGTACGATTTCTAGATTACGTATTCTTATATATTATATGAGAGCGGTCCTTTAAAAGGTTTTATAAAAATTTAAAAACCTAATTTTTCCCCAACAGATTTAATATACTTTATTTATTTATTTTGTTAAGAGAATGGTGATAAAGATGAAGAATAAAGAAGAAGAGAAGAGTAATGTTTAGTTTGCTAAGAGACTTGGATGTTGCTGAGTATTTAGCTGTTGGCTTCACTTTGGAATATATGTTAACTATTATATCATGAGTTTGGATTGTACATTCCGAATTTAGAAGTATTTTCATACTTTGATGGATAAATTATAGTGATTTTGATAGACAATTTAGTCCACTAATTTAGTTAATTGGTTTTGAATTTGATATTTGATTGCACTTAGTAGTTTATTTTCTTTCATATAAACTTTATAATTTAAATCCAAATTCAGGAAACTTATATATATATATATATATATATATATGTATGTATGTATGTATAATGTTATCCGATAGAAATTAGGAAGATGCAGCAGAGTGAACATGAACATTTTCAGAAGATTCGTTTAGAGCGCAAAAAGGCAACATCGCAACTAGAAGTCTGGAAAAAGAAAAATGGCAGCGTGAGAAACAATTGCGACATTGAGAAGCCAAAATGAAACTAAGAGGAAAAACTTCATTCTGAAAAGATAATGTTAATATGTCTGTGTTAAGTACATTAATTTCTTCTTAGATTGGTTCCTGCTGTTAAAATGTTAAGACATCAATTAAACAAGTTTGAATGCAAATTTTAAAACATTGAAATTGGAAAAAATGAACTTTTTATTTCCTTAAATTGGAAAAAAATGAGCTTTTGTTAAGACATCTATCCTATTTTCTTTTAATTTTGTACATAATCAGCACACTAACTATTCAAGCAAACGTCTGTATTTATGGAAAATGAGTCATCACTTCTTACAAGCTTTATTTTGCCACGTTTCTATTGTTTTTAGGTGGTCATTTGATGAATCAACACCTATCCTTAATTTGCCACCTCATGTATAATTGACCAAGTGTCTATCATTTAGCCTAGCTATTTTGGCTTAGCATATGTGATGAGCATAATTTATATACATATTTTATCCTTTATTGTATATTTACTAGTTAATTTTATTTGTTATTTTTAATTAATTGAATTGTTTTATTGAATAGGGAATTAATTGGAGATTGAAAATAAAAGTGTAAAAAGAATAACAATTTAGGGGAATATTAGTTGAAGCTAAGGATGGCAATTGTACCCGCAAACCCGCCCAAACCCACCCGCTAAAACCCGCCCGCTGCGAGTAATTTTACCCGTTGCGGGTGGGTTTAATATTATAAGTTAAAACCCGCATATGGATGCGGGTGGGTTTGGTAGTGACCTTAAATCCGTTGGAATGGATATCCGTCAAACCCGCAATATTTTTTTCTAAATATTTTTAATTTAATTTTAATTTAAAACATGTATAAAGAAAATTATGCAATTGTTCAAAATGTATTAACTTCAATATAGTATAATATCTATTATACATTACAATATACAAATTTATAATCATCTATATTTTTTTTCTTGATATACTTGTTACTTGTAGATGCAGAATTTTCTAATAAAGTAGGAAATAGCAAATTCTCCGAAAATGAAGATATTGTTGATGAGGTAAAGAATTAAGTTTCTTTAACTTAATTCATGGATTGTTATATACCTATTATAATTTTGTATGTATTATTTTTTCTTTAACTTAATACATGGATTATTTCATTAATATAATTTTTTCTCCGAATTAGTATTTGAAAATAATAATATTAATTATTATTTTAGGCATCGTGTTGGATGGGTGCTTGTTGCGGTGAATGAAATGAAGTATTTTCTCTTGGAGTTTGTTTTAAATGATGATATGAAATATAATTGTTATTTTTATATACTAATTTGTATTTTTTAAATGAATTTGTATAACTTATACTTAAATTTGAGAATGTGTTGGATTGATGTTGAAATTTTAATTTTTCATTTGCATTAGTTAAATGTAAAATTGAGTATGTTATGTAGAAATTGAGGTTATTATTATAAATTTAAATATTAAATATTGGTGATTTTAAATGTAAAAACCCGCAAAAAAACCCGCTGGGTACCATTGCGGGTTTGGTAATTGTCCAAACCCGCTGCGGGTGGGTTTTCTTAAAAAAATTAAAACCCACTGCGGGTTGCGGGTGGGTTTGGTAATTTAAATTTTGTGCGGGTTTGGGTTTGGTAATGGCAAACCCGCTGCGGGCGGTGCCCATTGCCATCCCTAGTTGAAGCTGGGACATAGTTAAGAGCCAAGAGCAATTTGCATTGAAAATGAATTTCAATTCTCCAATTGAGTTGCACGTGCATGGCATTACAAAAGTGGAAAGCAATTTAAATGAGGCCCACGCTTGACTTTCAAAAGTGGAATTAATGGCTTATGGTGGCGTTCTTATGGAAGCTTTATTTTATAATTGGAAAAGGATTTTAATTAGTAGACAAACAGGATTCGGTGGCTAAGCATTATAAAAAGAGAGTTTTGGCTTTTGAATGAGGCAGCCGCTGGACGGAAATAAAAGGGGAGATGCAAGGTTGGGCAGAGAAGAAGAATAGCGAGAGCAGCGCCAATTCGGCTTCTCCATGACTGTTTTTATTTGTTTTGTTTCTCTCAATTCAAGTATGTCTAGTTAATTTTCTTATACTGAGGTTAAAGATGAAATTTTGTTCAATAAAATAATTATCATTTTATTTATTTAATTCCCTATATATGTTCTTTAATGATTATGGTTTTTATTTCACATGATTAATTAGATGTTATTAAAATCTTTTCATCAATTCTGTTGCATTATTGATTGTTAGGATTAATATTCGATTAAATATATACTTGGATTTATAAAGTTTATACATAATTATCTTTGATTTTATGTCTTTCAATAAATTGTTTACACAGAGTACTTAGGAAAACTTTGACTCTTTGTTATTCAATATGTTTACATAGGACACTTAGATATTATATTATTAAGCAGAAAAAGAACCTCTACAAGATTAATTTTATTTGGACTTAATTGTTATATCCATGAAATGACATAGATTAATTTTGAGTTGTCACTCTAAAATTGGGGATTAATGAATATTTAGATAATTACTAGTTGAATAGTGATGGATTCTGAAACCTTGGTAATACTTATCTTATTGAATTCTCCTTTATTTTAATTTCTTCCTTAGTTTAATTAGTTTGATTTCCCTTAAAATCTCAATTTTCTCAACTACGTTAGGATTAATATTAATTTTGGATTTAAATTAGACTTTTCAATTTATAACAATCCTTGTGGGATCGACCTCGTTACCACTATTCTATCTCTAGATTCGTGCACTTGCGAGTATATTAAAATTTTCACAACAATATGATGACTGCACTTGGTTTCTTTTCCATATTTGATTGTTATGCATCACATTTAGTATTTGACACTACTATTTTATCTCTTAATCAAATTTAAATATCAGCAGGTAGTACAAGCTCAACTTTTTTCTTATTTTTCACCTCTGCCTCTTTTTTTTTTTTTTTTTGGCTAGCATGTAAACTAAACTTGTTACCTATTTTATGGCTCCTCAACACAGATGGCTATTTTAATACTGTACTGAAGGCATTTTTAATTCTCTTAATTGTGTTCAGGTAGCGTTTTCTTCTTTCGGAATGAAAGGGCAACATGGAAACATTTAGGTGTTGTTTTTACTGCTATTTATGTAGAAACACAGTGCCTGGAAGTATTCAGGTGTTGCTTAGTTGCTATTATGCAGGCCAAACAACACTTAGGAGCGTCATATGTTGTTTTCACTGCTGTTTATACAGAAACAAAGCTCTTGGATTCCAAGTGTTGTTTAACAACTGTTATGTAGCAAAAATAGTTCCTAGAAGTTTAACAACTGCTTAGCTACTATTTTAATGCTCATTATGCAAAAAAGCAGCTCTTGGACATTCCAAGTTTGGTTTAGCTGTTGTTTTTGAAGAAAAATAGTACTTGGAAGTTTGATGGTGATATTTTACTATTGTTTATGGGAAAGTTGCTGGTGCTTTTTAGCTGCTATTATGCAGCAAAACATTATCTGGAACTTTCCAAGGGGTATTTCACTGCTGTTTTGCAATTAAAATTGTACTTGGGAATTTTGGGTGCTGTTTCACTGTAATTTTGCTACTAAAAGTGCCCCTGAAAAATTTTAGGTGTTGTTTAGTTGCTGTTTTGTCTATGCTTAAGGTAATATCCAAGATCGCTGATGATTCTTTGGTTAAGTTGTAGTAATCTAAATTGTAGGGCATCATTTTTTTTATTTTGTAACTTAAACAGCACCTTAGAATTTTCTTGTGCTATTTCCTTTTTTTCTATTTTTCTATTTTTCTTTTTTTTTCTATTATGTACAAAATAATTTTTCCTCTTCATTAATTAATAGATTTTTACAAGACAAAATCTAAGCACGTTAATTCTTTGGTTACAAGGTTCTAAACTTCAGGTTTGAGATGGTAGAATTATGGAAAGTTTGATGTAGAAACTAATTTGTATTCTGTTTTAGGTTAATGATTGTTAAAGATTTTTTGTAAAGCTATCTTTTATATTTGAGACATTTAAGTGAATTTAATCAGAAATTGCAATTGAAACAGAGGCTTCAAATGGTTCTTAAATTACAATTATTATCATTATTATTATTATTATTTGTAGTTAACAACAACAAGATGACTATTATCATGTAAAAACTATCGCTAAATCTAACAAACAATGACTGTTTTTATTGGATTGTGATTAAAGGTAGTCAATGAACATAAATGATGTTTATAATATAAAATTCGTCATGAAAATAGATGAAAAATGACCGTTTTTGCTAGAACCATTATTAAAAATAGTCAATGGCCGTTTTTGCTAGAACTATCATTAAAAATAGTCATACTGCTTACAATAAGACGATGGCTATATCACAAAATCATCATTAAATATCAACATTTAATAATTATTCTTAAAAAATTCATTAAAATAATTTTTTCTTCAAATTAGATGGAAATTATGTTTAAAATAAACATTTTTTTTTAATGACGGTTCATTAAAAGACAATAATTAAAAGTATCCTTTCAATGACGATTCGATAAAAAAAACCATCATTAAAGTGTGCTTTTAATGATGTCTCGTTAACAAATATAAAGTTCTCCTTTTAATAATGGTTCGTTCGCTAAAAAAAAATACGATTTTATGCTACAAAATTGTATGCCCACCTCACGACATTTGAAAATCCCACATCGCTTGGGTACGCTGGGTCCTGACCAGTTTATAAGTGCTGGGCAGTCCTCAACTCTTGAGACCTCTTTTGAGGCTGAGTTAGGCTTCGGCCCAAACTTGGTATCAAAGCCTAACACTGTCTGGCGGGTGGGTGGGCAAGTAGTTGTTGTAAATCCCACATCGCTTGGGTGCGCTGGGTCAATTTATAAGTGTTGGGCAGTCCTCAACTCTTTGTTAACATGAATATGTTAATAATATTGATTTTGATGATAACAAACTTTAAATGATTTTTGATAAAAATGTTGGAGTTATTTCTTAATAAATGATATCATAAAACCCACTCCATTCATACTTATAAAAGATGGATTTTCAAATTGGAAAAAGATTCTTTGCAAAATCTGGTTTAAAATGTGTTTATGGAAATAAACGGTGAACTGGTAATTTTAAAACGGTTAATCGATTAAGACCAGAGAGCAACAATTTGTCTAAGCTCTAACCGTTAGTGAAAAACGGAAAAATGGAAAGGTTACTGGAAACTAACGGCGAACCGTTTACTACAAACGGTTAACCGATAATGTCCAGAGAAGTGACTTCATACAAGTCCTTAACCGTTTCTGAAAACGAATAACTAATGTTCATTATGCAGGTCACTGAAAACTAACGGCGAACCGTTTATTACCAAACGGTTAACCGATAACATCCAGAGAGTCACTTCATGCAAAGCCTTAGCCGTTTACTTAAAACGGATAACTGTTGTTCATTTTGCAGGTTACTGGAAACTAACGGCAAACCGTTTATTACAAACAGGTAACCGATAACATCCAGAGAGTCACCTCATACAAATCCTTAACCGTTTACTATAAACGGATAACGGGTATTCATTTTGTAGGTCTCTGGACGTTAATGGCTAAAGGGTAACCCTAAACGGCAAACCGTTTATTTGAACTTTGGCCTCAACGGTAACTTTGACCAGCGCAAACAGTTAACCGTTAATGACTAACGGTGAACCGTTTTCTGCCCGACAATCAGTAACGGCTAGTTTTTCAGCTCCAAATATAAATAAGCTCATTCAAATTCAAAGAGGACTGATCACAACACAACCATTGAGCTTATACTCGAGTTTACAATCTTCATAAGAGCTTTAAACATATTCTTACTTCATCTATTCACACTTTGAGCATTGATTTGTAATCTTAGATATAGTGTGAGAGAAAAACAGTTTGTAATCTTTCTTTTTGAGTGATTGTAAGTGTTGGGATACACTTGGGTTAAGAGATTGGGGATAACCTCTTGTTGTAAAGGTTATTGACACCTTGGAAGTCAAGTGTAAGCAATTGAAGCCTTGGAGGCTTGCTTAGTGAAATCCTCAAGCCCGGAAAGCTTGGAGGCGTGGACGTAGGCGAGGTTGGCCGAACCACGTAAAAATCCTCGTGTTTGATTCTCTCTTCCCTTATCTTTTTAAATTGTGATCAATTGAATTATTATTGTTTTAATTGCGTTTTAGATTTGCATGATAATTTGTTTTTAGTTGAATAATTAATAAAAACCTAATCCACCCCCCCCTCTTGGGTTGCCTAGTTAGTATTTCACTCTTGAGACCTCTTTTGAGGCTAAGTTAGGAAAATCCTAAGCTCTGAGTTTTATATGAAGAATTTGGGGATTGCAAGGAAACTTTTGGGGGTGGAGACAAAAAGAAACAAATTAGTTGGCTCATGTCTCTGTCACAAAAGAAATATTTGACTAAGGTACTTGACACATACAACATGTTTAGTTCTAAACTAGTACTCACTCCCTTAGTAGCACATTTCAGGCTTAGTAATTTGTAGTGCCCACAAAAAAATGAAGAAAATCTTAAAATGGAAAATGTACCTTATGCAAATGCAGTCGGATGCCTAATGAATGCAATGGTCTTGACAAGACTAGATATATCACATGTTGTAAGTGTTGTGAGCCGATATATGGCATCCCGTGATATGGAGCACTGGAAAGTAATCAAATGGATAATGAGGTATCTATCTAGTACACTGGGCTATGGCTTGGTGTATGGAAAAAATAAAGGAAATTGTGAAGGTTTGCTAGGATATGTGGACTCAGATTATGCAGGAGATTTGGACATGAAGAGATCTTTGATAGGATATATGTTTACATATAATAATTGTTTCATTAATTAGAAAGCCACTCTACAACATGTGGTGGCCTTGTCAACTACAAAAGCAGAATATACAGCTGCAACTGAAGCTGAAAACAAGGCTCTATAGCTTAAGGGATTAATGGGAGAATTATATGTTAAACAGAAGGTTGTAACAATTCATTGTGACAGCTCGAGTGCCCTTCATCTGTGTAGAAATCTTGTACATCATGAAAGGACAAAGCACATAGACATTACAGATGAGAATCTTGCAAATGAGCTATGAAAATGTCCAAAGTCTATACATATGAGAATCTTGCAAATATGCTAACTAAAGTGGTGTCCAAGATGTGATTGAGCATAGCTGGCTTGGGTGATTGCTGATTACCTAAGGGTTTAAAGAAGGTGACAGTTTGAGGGTTTTTTATTCAAGGTGGAGATGGAGATGAGTATATCCTTCCTTTTCCATTGGGAAACAAGATTCGTTGGGATTTCTAAAGTGACATACTGTTCTGATTGTGTTGCCTGAAGAGCACACTGATCCAATCGAGAAGACTTGACATATTCTTTAGGGGCAGGTCTTTTGGTTGAGATCAAGGTCCTAATACTTCGGGTGAAAGAATTTGATCTCTGATATAGTTTATATGGAATAATAAGGGGCATAGAAGATTCGTTGATCTGAGCTGAATCAGGAACATAAAAATATTCAACCAGGTTTTCTATTTTAGAGGCAAGGTGTTTAGTACAGGTTCTTGGAAGATAAAGAGATAAAGAAAGAGTAACAGGAGCAAGATTTTCTGAATTGTTGGAGGAAGAATCCATTAGAAAAGGTTTTTCCTCTATTCACCAATTAAAACAAACAGATCTCTTATTTATCACTTCGTTTTAGAGAGAGCATAATGTACTTTAAAGAGTATAAGAGAATTGTACGTGACTTTGTTATACCAACAGTGCAAACTGATTTAGTCCCCATTCGGGATGACCATCAGAATATATGTCACTGGTTTCCTACCGATATACAATAATATTCTAGCCTTTAGAAAAGTCTGGTGTGGCTCTGATACCACTCTGATACAATAATATTCTAGCCTTTTCAAAACCTGGGTTAATTAAACGGCAGCGTTTAAGTGTGTTTAATTATCTCAAGGTGTCATGAGCTGAGCATGTGAATCACTTAAAGTTGAAAATGGCAAAGGTTGAAGACGTTTTGGGTGAAGCTTTAGTGATGTATGTGAGCACGCACGTGAGAATGGAATCAAGTTAGTTAAAGGAGTTGTTAACCACGTGGCAACAAGCTGTGCAATCTGGAATTCATATAAGCTTGAATGTAAGCTGATTAACAGAGCATGATCAACATGAGTTTTCGAAGAGCATTCTAGATAGTTTGAGAGAGGAATAGTGCCATCTTGTTCATTGTAATTCTTTCTATTATTGCTATGCATTCTTCAAAAGAATAATCAATAAATCTCATTTTTGTAGCTTCTCCTGTGGATGTAAATTGTGCATTCCTGCACAGTTGAACCATGTAAATCTTTCTTTGTTTTATGTTTGATTGCTTCTTGCTTCTTGTATTGTTTGTGTTCTGTTCATAGCTCGTTTCATCTCAAAGCATTATTAACACTCAAGGTTGCTCGTTTAGGTTTCAGCATCTTGCTCTGATCTTGATTATGATCTTGGGCATTGATTGAGTTGCTAACCAAACTTAAGGCATTCTAATCACTACAAGATGTCTGAAAAAATTATTTAAAATATTTTATTAATAAAAAAATTCTTTTATTTTAAATGAATAAATCAATATACTTTAAAAAACACATAATTCCAACACTTTCTCCAGAAGGTCCTCAAATATTTCTAATAAGTATGTGAGGCCCACTTCCGCTAATCATGATTGAATCTTTGCATGTTTATTTTGTTTGAAGATTCAGCATTGCCCAGAAGTTAGACAAGCAAAGGATGAGAGGAAGTGATAATTATGTTTTTGAAAATGCTATTAATTTAACTCTTTTTTTTTTAACTTCACATCTGCTTCTTTCCATGCCTGCCTTGGCCTGGTTGGTTTTTCCCACAACCCTCCACCCTAGTTTTGTCACTGAATGAAACATTTGGTAGGGATATATGTAGGAAGATTGATGGCCTTAGCAGCTAATAAAAGTTAAAAAGAAGCCTTCAACTCTCATTATTTTTTTCCTAGCTTTCTTGCGCTATTTTTGTGGTGACAAGATTTAGATGTCAACTAAAAGTAGAGGTAGTTGTGCTCATATATTTTGAAAATATTGCTCAATTTAATTTTCAATAGAAGATGACAGTGCTTTGGTTTTTAAAGAAGCTCTGTATTGATTTCATAGATTCTAGAGTAGAGTGGACTGGGGGTGTTGGCACACAGGTTGGTTCCCAAAAGGGTATGTTTTCCGTTATTCTCATGTCTTTCTTATTGATAATAGTTGCTAAATTATAATGAAAAGTTACATTCTTGCGCTCAATTTTGGTCTTCAAACCTAAACAGATGTGACAAATTTGGGGCTTCAGTGGCAAAAAATGATCAGGTGTTGGTTGAATTGTTGGAGGAACTGGAGAAGAAATAGTAGAACTTTTCATTTGGATTAGAAAACTAGACTTGTATGGAATGGGAGTACAAATTAAAATGTATTAAGTATTGGAGAATGCATATTTATAAAGGGTAAAATTGTCATCTTGTGCTCCAATAACATTTCTACTTTTTTGTGTTTAAATCCTCTTAAATTTAATTGTATTTTATTATAATTTAAGTATTTTATGTATTTTAGGGGTATTTTGGTCATTTCATGATTAACAAGAAGTCGAACAGCAAAACAAATGTCATTTGTTTAACCCGGAACGGTTGAAAACCTTAGGAGAAGCATAAAGGGTATTCGATATTGTTCATATATGTGCATTCTATTGGACCAACAATGTGGCATTGACTGATTATGTGACGTTGACTGATAAAATGGCATTGACTGATTATGTGACGTTAACTGATGATATGACATTGACCGATGGTGTGGTAGCATATCATTGAACCAAAATGCTGATGTAGCATTGACTGATAATGTGTTCCAGCCAATTAAAGCCTGCCACGTGGCGTAATCATGATCGTGCGAATTGTTTTCATCCGATGGCTAAATAAGGGGTTCTCCCCTAACTTGACACTCCTGAATCCATTTTTGAGCTTCATTATGTCGTTTCTCTCCATCTTGTATTTTCTACGTATTTTAACAAAATTACTATTTTACCCCTGGTTCAATTATGAGTGGCTAGTTTAGTTTCGAGCTTAGGTTGAAGGTGAAGCCTCAACATGATCCATGGCTTAATTTGGTAAGTTTATTTACTGTCTCTCTTATTTAAGTGGTTGTTTTGACTCATCGTTGATAGACAATATATCTTAACTAGATTTTACAAGGTATACTGACTCCCTAGTGAAAGATCATTACTGTTTGGTAGGATAACCACTTAGCACCATATTTGTTAGAGAAAAAAAATATCCCCTCTAGTATTTTGTGAGTTGTTTTGACTCAATGTTGACAGAGAGTGCATCTAAGCTATTTAATGGACGGTCTTGCCACGTTGTCAACAAAATGATTATTATCGCCTGGCACAACGTGTTCTTGATACCGTACTCATTGGAAGATCATTACCCTCTCGTACATTGGGTGCTTGATACCATATTTATTGGAGTGAAGATTATGAGGAGTGGGAAATATCTCCCTTATGAATTAACTGGAGCTCAAAGGAAATATTGAGCGCACAGTGAAATGTTGAACGTGAATCTAGAGATTTAAGTACTTTATCTGCATTGTTTCATCTATAACTCATTCCCGCTATTTTATTTTAAATCCTTAAAATAAAGAAATCACTTCCAACCAACTCAAATACACACTTAGAAAATTAACCCTATGCATAATTAAATTTACCCCCTCGTGGGATCGACACTCGTCATCATAAATCTATTTTACAATAAATTTGTGCACTTGCGAGTACAATAAAATTTACACAACAAAATGGTAGACATGTTGGGTTTTTAATCTAACATTGTTGGATGCTTAATTCCATGTTTGCTTGTATGTGAATAATTATGTGTTACGGACTGTCATATAGGGTTAAGCCCAATTAAAAGTGATTTATTAACATTTTTGGTAATTTGGACTTTAATGTATTTGATAGGGTGTAAGCCTTTAATAGATAGAGATTTTAGGGTAATTTCTATTTCTTTTTGGACTGAAATAGGAATACCCAACGATAACAGGAAAAACTTTCTATATAAGTAGTTATGGTCCTTTTATCACATGTATCTTTCTATTTTTTCTGACATCTCATCATTAAAGAGGAAGTATAGAGAAAATTAAAAGATTTTTTAGGAGAACGAGTTGAACTGGAAGGCCAACCACATAACCCTAGAGAGTAGTTCAGCGTTATGGACTCAGGTACGCTTCTGCAAATTTTGTTATTGATTCTTGATAATACAACATGAATATTCCTGATTTATAAGTGATGATTTTCACTAAAAGATTTCTTGTTCTAACAAGGCAAACTCATGTTTTAGGGCCTCCTATTGTCTGTGATACAAAGATAAATCGTCTTCAAATCTACTATGTACAACCAATACTAATGTGTTGGTATGCCTTATTTTCACCATTTTTACCTCTCAATAGGCTTAGTAGCTTGTCCAACACATTTGAAAATTTTGATTTAACTTAAGAAAGCATAAGAGACAAATACTACACAAAAAGGATAAATAATTAAAGAGTGTTTATAGAAGTGCGGAGAAGTTGAGCACAAATACAAAAAAAAATGGTAGTTTTGATATTTGCTTAATATATACAAAACAATAACAAATAAAATCAAAACTAGGATCACAACAAAAGTACATAAAATTGAATAGTTTGAAATACTATTGAAAATAAAACAAGAAGACTAAGCATAAAAACTTCCACGGATGAATAATTGAGCTCTAGTGGCCGCATCGTCCCGACATTGGTTTCAAAGTTGTTGGATGCAGTGACTGAAGGATGTGGCTCCTCCTTATATTTCAGACTGATCTTGTCTTAACTTGTATATTCAATCAAAACCCAGAATGATTCTAACAGTTGAAAAAAAAAGTAAGTAAATTTAATAGAGTTAGGTGAGAATTTTAGGGCCCGTTCGGTACTCTTTTTCAACTCCTGTTTTCATTTTTGTTTTCATAATACAAATATAATGTATGTTCGGTACGATAAATTCAAAAAATAAATTACAAAATAACAAATTCATATTCAGTATTATAACTTGAAATATGAAAACATGTTTAACATATTCGCTAAATATTACAAACTAAACTTAAAAATAGATTAAAAAACAAAACCCATCGTTATCTCGTCATCCTTTTCTCTTGGGCAACAACCCTCTCTTCCTCCTCATCTTTCTCGATCTAGTCACGGCAGCAACGCTCTCTCTCCTTTTCTTCCTCCAATAACATTTTCTCTCTCCATATCTCTCCCGATCTACTCTCTCTTGGTGTGCCAACCGTTGTTCTTCGTCTCTGTCGTTGCTGCAACTTCATCTCAACTATTGTCCTTCAATGTGCCATTCTCTCTCCGCTGTGGCCACTGCCGCTCCGTCTGCGCGTAGCCACCGTTGTCCATCTCTGTGTAGCCACCGCTGATCTGTCTTAATCGACTGGATTGCTACATCTATCTCGGCTCTGACTCTTGCTGGTATTTTTTTATTTCAGCAAATTTTGAGTAATTATTTGTATAATTTTGAGTGATTGTTTTTTAAAGCATGTTAGATTGTGGATTCCCTCTATTCATGCAAAAATTTTGAGTAAGTTTTTATGTTTCAATTGTGGATTCTCTCGGTTATTGGCCTATGTGTTTAGGACCATTTTGAAAGCATATATGACATATTGTTTTGGGTTGATTTGAAAGCAAAACTGTGTGAATTGGGAACACATGTTGTCCCGTGAAAAAAATTGAGACATATTGTGTACTTGAACTTAAAAGTTTCATTTGAGAGAGAAAGAGATATGAGATGTAATTATGGGGGTGGAGACTCCTTTTCTCATGGACTGACTTTTGCAGCTACTGCTACCCTCTTTATGCCATTGCCAAATGCCAAACTTCATGCCAAAATTTTAAGTAATTATTTTTTAAAGCATGTTAGATTGTGGATTCACTTAGTTCATGCCAAAATTTTGAGTAATTGTCTTTTAAAGCATGTTTAGATTGTGGATTCACTTAGTTCATGCCAAAATTGTGGAATTAATTTATTTGTTCATATATTTATTGCATGAACCGGGACATTGAGGTTGTTATCTATCAATCCAAAAATGATTTATAATACAATAGCAATGATTGTAAATTTTTTGTTGTGTCCTGAAAAAATAAGTTAAAAAAATTGACGAGAGCCTGCCCTTAATTTGAATTGGTCAAGTTGTATTAGAATATTTTTTATAATTATTTGCAACTTCTAAGTGGTATGATTACACACGCAATGGATGATGTATACCATGTAATTTTGTATAACTATTTTGTTTAAATTATAGGTGTTGTAATATATATCTTTATTATAGTGTAAAACAATGACAATGTAAGACTTTTTTTTTTAATGCTAATACTAAAGCTTTATCCTCATGTAATTTTTTATATTATTTTGTTTAAATTATTTACAGTATGTTTGTATATGTATTAGTTAAACAATTGTTTTCTAACAATAAATATGACTTAAGTGTTTAGTCAAACTTGTTTTTGAAAATAGTACTACCGAACGCATATTCTCTGTTTTTATCATTTTCAATTATATCTACCGAACGCATATTACTGTTTTCAGTTTCAAAATATAGGATACAAAAAATGATATCAGACGCATACTTAAATTTAAAATACAACAACTGTAAAACATCATTTTCATTCTCATTTTTATTTTCAAAAATACAGTTTCAAAAATAATACCGAACGTGCCCTTAACAATTTTGCAATCTTTCTTTCTCTCTAACATTTAACTTTGGCGCCCACCCCACACACACACACACACACAATCACACACAATGAGGCTTTCGCCTAATACCATGGCAAACTGAACAAAGAGCTGAAATGGCAAAGACTTCAGTAGCGCCATTTTTTTTTTACTGGCAATGTGGGTTTTGAAGGAAATTGAGTTATGGGTTTGATTTTTGGTACTAAGGCTAGGGATTGAAGGAGGAAGTGTGAAATAATTTTGGCTGAAATTAAAATTTGAGGAACATCTAAAAAATTTTCACACTTCCTCCTTCAATCCCTAGCCTAGTACAAAAACTTTAAAGGGAACATCTAAAAATTAAAATTAGAGGGAGCATCTAAAAATTTGGCAAAACATGTAAATGAAAGAGAGGGAACAACTAAATTTTGGTGTAGCGTGAGAGGTGAGCCAATTTTTTTTTAGCTGTGTTCCCTTTAGCGTACATGAAAAACAAATATACTTTACTAAAAAAAGGTGGTGAAATTTTCACCCTACTTTTTTTTCAAAGCCACCCGATTTACTAACACACCCCATAAAAAAATAATTAAAAAGAGTATATTTTATAAACCTATCCCACAAACATAAAAAGCAACCATACTCATTTGATATTAATAATATTTTCTTCTCTTTTTTTTTATAGATGCAGATTTTATTAAAAAATCAAATTTATTATTTCACATATTGTAAAATTTTGATGAATTAATATTCAATAAATTAATAATATCAACTAAATAATAATTAATACCAGTTTTGATTTAGTGTCAACGTGATAAATTAATAATGATGAATTTAGAAGATAATAATAGCATTTGGGCCATGAAAAATGTATAAATTTAACAAATATTAAAATAAATGGATAAGTTAATGAGTTTTTAATTTATGTGGAAATTCCATTTTTTTAAAGTACGATCACGTTTATTTTATTCATTTACCTTGATTTAATATTTAATATGTTTTATTTTAATAGTGTTTAATAGTCTTGCATTAGTAGTAATTAAATTATTGAATAGATTTTATTTTTCTACATTAAGGATTTTGCGCTTGTTGTAAAATGAGAGTGTAAATTAAAATTTCAATTTACAAAAAAAGTTAAAGATGAGATCGAATTCCAAGAAGCAGCAACCAAGAATTTTTTAATAAAAAATTACATGACATATTATATAGATTTAATTTTAAGTTAAGTAACTGAATCATATAAAAAATTATTTTTTTAAGAAAATATTTTATGGTGGTCCTAAAATGAAACCAGCAAAATTATTATTTAATAGAGGGGTTCCTCTATGATGCTATAAAAAATTTACAACATCAATAATGTATTAATTGTGAACCATTAGATTTAATCAATGGTGTACAATATTTGTACTAAAAAAATA
The DNA here is from genome assembly GCA_029618585.1 of Citrus australasica. Lineage (NCBI taxonomy): Eukaryota > Viridiplantae > Streptophyta > Magnoliopsida > Sapindales > Rutaceae > Citrus > Citrus australasica. The sequence goes on from JARCIV010000006.1 coordinate 8,494,362, forward strand.
ATTTAAAAATAATAGTAAACCGTTTGTTAACCGTTCAAGTGGGTGGAGAATTTTTGTAAAATAAATATGACTACCCTTAGTGTTTGAAACAATTTCACTTAAATAGCATATTTTATTTAAAATTACTTTTCAGCCCTCCGTTAAATTTGTAATATGATAATCTTTTTTAAATAAATCTTCCAAAATCAATTACCATTAAGTATAAAATATAATATCAAGTAGATTATTTAACACAAAGTCTTACAATAATTTATATTGTATGAATTTAATTACAAACCATTAATACCTAAATAATAATGATAATAGAAGGCATTTCAATAAACTATTTTATATGTGTTTTATTAATAATACTATATAAGTGACAACAAATGACAAATATTTTATTAACCAATTATTATTGAAAAATATATATGTCTATATAACTATAGAGTGAGAAATATTTTGATTTAAATTTTTAACAAAAAATTAAACTATTTATTTCATGGAATTCAATGGTGGATGATATAACATTATGAAATGTTGCTTTGACTTTCAATATCAACTACTAGATTATGATATATTAGTGGCTCAAATATTGTGTCAAAATTTTAAGTTAAAGTATCCCAAACCATATATTTATAATGGAAATATAAAAACATGCAATGATTTTTTTCTTCATTTTATCCATTAATTATTATTTGATGTGATATTTTATTTATTGTCACTATTAATTATCATAATAAAAGTAATGACTCTTCGTAACATAAAAATTTTATAATTACTATCAAAGAATAACAATAAAATAATCTTTCATGATTCATAAACTAAAGTTAATTAGAAATATGTGGTAGATTTAACTTTTATGAAATTAATAAAGTGACATTTGAAAATAAAATGAAAACAAACTTGTGAAAATTAAATTTTATAAGGCTCAGATAATTTTCTACCATGTCAATAAAAATCTAAAAATATAAATAATGTTCGCTCACTTTTTTTCCCACGTAAATATTATCGGAGGCAATATTTTATTTATTGTCACTATTAACTATCATAACAAAAGTAAAGACTCTTTATAATATAAAATTTTATAATTACAAGCCAAGGATATCAATAAAATAATCTTTCACGATTCATAAACTAAAACTCATTATGAATATATATTCGATTTAACTTTTATGAAATTAACAAAGTGATATTTGAAAATAAAATGAAAATATATAAGCTTATAAAACTTAAAACTCCCACCATATAAGGATATTAACTATAAGATAAATATAAAGTACACAAAAAAAGTATGTTAAATGTATGTTAAATGGATGTTAAAAATTATACATACTTCATGATTGATTATACAATGGCCCTTAATATTATATAAAATAATGAGTATTTTAATATACAATATTAAATTTTATTAAAACATGTGTAATCAAGTAATTTTTATGTTACAAACAATCTCAACAATGAGTTTATTAATGTAACTATGACATTTACTTAACTATATGTACTTAGTTGTGTTATTTATTAGTGTTATATCATATATAAATTTTACAATTGCAACTTATTTATTTGATTTATGTTAAATAACCTACCATTACATTTTATATTTCATGGTAATAGATTTTGGAAGATTTATTTAAAAAAAAATTATCACATTTCAAATTTAAAGGGGGATTGAAAATTAATTTTAAATAAAATATGATATTTAAGTTAAATTATTTCAAACTCTAAGGGTGGTCATAGTTATTTGACAAACTTCTCCACCCCTTACATATTTGTTAAATCGTTTACCATTATGTTTTATTTTTATTTTTACCTACAAATATTGTGTACCATTGATTAAATCCAATGATACACAATTAAAAACATTATTGCTGCTGTAAAAAAATTACAGCATCATAGAGGAACCCTAGATAGAGATGATCAATTTATCATATCAATTTATGAATTTAAAGGGACTGGCACAATTAAACATCTTAACCACTTTAGTGGGGTAAAGAAAACAGATGGATATCAAAGCCCAGCCACGTTGCCAAAAAGTCTAACCGACAAACAGTTTAAACAGATGTGGCATTATTAACATGGTAGCCGATGGGGCCCTTAGATTTTGATATTTCTCAATGTAATGGATAAAAATAATTTTAACTTAAAATGAGGTATAGGTGTAATAGTTATTTAAAAAAAATTATTTTTAATCATATATTCACTTATTTTTTTAAATAAATCCTCATCAATTTTATATAATTATATGATTTTGTTGTCCATCTCTTCTATATATTTTTTAAAATTTTTACTATATTTTTATAAAGATCCAAATGATTATCATATTCATAAAGATCTACAAATCCTGAATATATATTTGCATTTACATTTATAATTTTTTACCTCTTTTAAGATATAAACTATATTTTTTCTATATATATATTGTAATCTAAATTTAGCATCTTGAATTATAAGAGATATTATATGTCATAAATATTTTATGAATCTAATAAATTACTAGAAAGATGTTACGATGAAAAAATCACCAGAACCTTTAATAATTTCACAAAATATACTAATAAGTTACCACGTTCTACTTATGCGCAAAGAGGATTTTCTCATGAAATATGATACGAAATCCCACAATGAAACTTTGAAACTCACACTTAAATTGTAGTTTCAACTTCCCAATAAAGTTCTAAACAGATTTATGATAAACAAAACCTTGACCCAATGCTTAAGAAAAGCATGAACTAAAGGTATAGAGAATGATATTGACGCCACACTCAAGAAATAGATGAAAAGGTGATTGATAACTCTAAATTTGGAACGCCACAAGAATGCAAATTCTTGATAAGTTTACTAGTTCTCAAAAGAACCAAAGAAAGAATAATCTTTCAAATTTAAATAACATTCATCTCTTAATTGTCATACATAGCAAGGTTGCTGAGTTTAAATAGGTTAAAAGAAATCCAAGATCCTAAAAATACAAATGGAAATATTGGAACAACCCTCCAAGTATAGGTTTGTCAAAGGGTGCTTTAAAAGCCTTCACCAACCCACTATTATTAATGTTAGCATTGACAAACATAATGCTAGCCCCCCATCATCAATGGTAGACTTACCTAACACATTAATAAACTTGACACAAAACAAATAAATGAAGTTGAATAATCAAAAGAGTCGTTTGAATTCCCAAGCCTGAACAAGCTGTAATAAATTAATCATAATGCCTTCTAGAGAACTCCAAATCCAGCTCTGTAGAATGCATTGGAAAGCGAACTTAATTATCTTTCCAACGGTATATAGCTTGCACATTAATGCTGGCTCAATCAATACCAGATTTATTCCGAATTTTTCCTTTCTGCATTTGATCCAAATTGTGTATTTGGCTGGCCAATAGCTTGAATAATGCCCACAATATCTTGTCTTCTCTCCAAGCCCAATTCATGATGTCTTGCATCTTGAATTGCATTTTCAATCCATATTTTCTCAATTAATCCATTTAATTCAACTTGCATCTTTCTTGCTCTAACTCTTGTAATTGGGCCTCTATGAATGTCCAAAGGATCACTTGAAGCTTTAATGGTATTCCCTTGATGGTTCTCATTATTCCCCCTCTCTTCAAAAGGATTCATCCTCGAATCTTCACCTACATCGAAAGCAGAAAGATCAGAAACATTAAAAGTAGCACTTACATTATACTCACCAGGGAGATCCAATTTGTAGGCATTGTCATTGATCCGTGCAACCACTTGAAATGGACCATCTCCCCTTGGAAGCAACTTGGAACGCCTTTGTGCTCGGAACCTCTCTTTTCTCATATGCACCCACACCCAATCTCTAGGCTGAAAAACCACTTGCTTACGTCCTTTGTTGGCTTGAGTAGCATATTGTTCAGTTCTCTTTTCTATGTGTTGTTGTGTTCTCTCATGCAATTGCTTGACAAATTCAACTTTCTTTTTAACATCCATACTAGCACGCTCATCAATATGTAAAGGTAATAAATCCAAAGGAGTTAATAGATTAAAACCATATACAATCTCAAATGGTGAAAATTTAGTGGCTAAATGGACAGTTCTATTGTAAGCAAATTCAATATGTGGCAAACATTCTTCCCAAGTTTTCAAGTTCTTTTGAATAATGGCACGCAACAAAGTAGACAAAGTTCTATTTACAACCTCAGTTCGTCCACATTACCCAACTTACCCCCACAAAGTTTTCCAAAAGTGGCTCAAGAACTTAGCATCTCGATCTGAAACTATGCTCCTTGGTAATCCATGTAATCTGACTATTTCCTTGAAAAATAAATTAGCTATGTTTGTTGCATCATCAGTTTTGTGACATGGAATGAAATGTGCCATCTTTGAAAACCTATCAACAACAACAAAAACAGAATCCTTTCCCCTTTTTGACCTAGGTAAACCCAAAACAAAGTTCATAGAAATATCAACCCAAGGTCCACTAGGTATTGGTAGAGGGTCATACAATCCATAGGGTAAAACTATAGACTTAGCATGTTTACAAGTGATACACTTCTCACGTATTCTTTCAACATCACGTTTCATATGTGGCAAAAAGAAGTATTCTTTTAAAACATCTAAAGTCTTTGCAATGCCAAAATGTCCCATTAAACATCCCCCATGAGCTTCACGCACAAGCAATTCACGCAAAGAACTATTAGGCACACACAATTTATTTTCTCTAAATAAGAACACATCATGCTTATAGAACTTACCGAATGAAACTTTCTCATAAGCATTAAACACATTAGCAAAGTCACGATCATTAACATATAATTCTTTAATGTACTCAAATCCTAACAACTTTGCATTTAATGTAGAGATAAGTGCATATCTTTCTAAATAATGCATCAACCACCACATTCTCCTTACCTTGTTTGTATTTGATCACATAGGGAAATGGCTCAATAAATTCAACCCATTTGGCACGTCTCTTATGCAACTTACCTTGCCCTTTCAAATGCTTCAAGGACTCGTGATCAGTGTGTATAACAAACTCTTTAGGTAGAAGATAGTGTTGCCAAGTTTCTAATGCTTTCACCAATGCATACATCTCCTTGTCATATGTAAGATAGTTTAGAGCTGCTCCACTCAATTCTCACTAAAATAAGCAATTGGACGCCCTTCTTACATCAAAACAGCTCCAATACCTATACCTGAAGCATCACACTCAATTTCAAAAGTTTTAGCAAAATTGGGTAAAGCGAGTAATGGTGCAGAAACCAATTTCTCCTTAATTAGATTAAATGCTCTTTCCTGTTCACTACCCCACTTAAATCTCACATGTTTTTTCACAATTTCAGTCAATGGTGCAGCAAGGGTGCTAATATCTTTCACAAATCTTCTATAAAAACTAGTCAAACCATGAAAACTTCTTACCTCACTCACACTTTTAGGTGTAGGCCACTCTTTAATAGCCTTTACCTTCTCTTCATCAACCTCAATTCCTTTAGCACTTACAACATAACCAAGAAAAACAATATGATTTGTACAAAAGAAACACTTCTTCAAATTAACATATAACTTTTCCTTCCTTAAAACAGTCAATACACTTTGCAAATGTTCAATGTGTTCATCTAAGCCTTTGTTATAGATCAAAATATCATCAAAATAGACAACTACGAATTTACCAATAAAAGCACACAAAACATAGTTCATTAACCTCATAAAAGTGCTAGGTGCATTAGATACCCAAATGGCATCACTAACCACTCATATAAACCATATTTTGTTTTAAAGGCAGTTTTCTACTCATCTCCCTCTCTAATCCTAATTTGATGATATCCACTTTTAAGATCAATTTTACTAAACACACAAGAACCATGCAATTCATTAAGCATGTCATCAAGTTTAGGAATATGATGTCGATACTTTACAATGATTTTATTAATTGCACGACAGTCAACACACATCCTCCATGTGCCATCTTTTTTGGGCACTAGTAAAACTGGTACTGCACATAGACTCCCTCACATATCCCTTTGCCAAGAGTTCTTCAACTTCCCTTTGAAGCTCCTTTGTCTCCTCGGGGTTACTTCTATATGCGAGTCTATTAGGAATGGTAGCTCCAGGGTCTAAGTCTATTTGATGCTCAATTCCCCTAATAGGTGGCAAACCATTAGGGACTTCATTTGGAAACACATCATCAAAGTCCTGCAAAAGAGTCACAATAGCACTAGGCAAAGAAAAGTTAAGCTTATTAGTATGTAAACAAGCATCTTTGCACAAAAGTACAATGATAGGCTGTTTTGAAAAGAAAGCTCTCTTCACCTCACTCTCTTTTGCAAACAAGTTCACTTGCTGCCTCTCTTTTCTCTCAACAATATTTTTTTTCTATCTTTTCACTTGTTTTTCTCTCAATCTCTCTTTCTTTTGTACTCTTATTTTCTTTTTTTGTATCACTCTCTTTTTGTATTGACATTTGATCCTCATACACTTGCCTAGGTGTTAATGGTGCAAGAGTGATTTGCTTTTTATTCATTACAAAAGAATATCTATTTAAGTAACCATCATGTGTCACACGCCTATCATATTGCCAAGGTCACCCCAAAAGGATGTGTCCAGCATGCATGGGTACTACATCACATAGAACTCCATCCTTGTATCTTCCAATAAAGAATGAAACCAACACTTGTTTATTTACTTTAACTTCCCCACAATCATTCAGCCATTGTAGCTTATATGGCCTAGGATGTTTCAAAGTTTCATACTACATACCTCATCTTTGATGTGGCATCTAGTATGAAAGATGTAATCACGTTGTACCTCTGCATCTTCTTTTACTTGCACATTGAGAGCACGCCTAGCAACCATCAATTTACCATCAATAGGATACTCTACACCATCATTAGCGTCCTCCAAAGGTGGCATAGGATCATCATCTAATACACTCTTGGTTTCAATATTTACATCATCCCTCAAGATCATTACTCTCTTATTTGGGCATTGAGATGCAATATGACATGTCCCCAAACATTTAAAACACTTAATATCTCTATTTCTAGAGTGTTGGGAATCAGATTTATCTTTGCTTTGCTTGCCTCCCTCTTTATGATCCTTGAATGGTTCAATCTTAGGCTTTGAAATAACCCTTTTATCTTTACTCTATTTTGACTTCCATGAGGAAGATGAACTCAAATTGGTTCTAGTGGAACCTTTGCTTTTCAGTTGTCGTTCCACTTTCATGGCCATGTGAACCATGTCTTCCAACTTAACATAGTGTTGTAAGTCAACCACATTAGCAATATCTTGATTTAAACCATGTAAAAATCTTGCCATAGTGGCCTCTCGTTCTTCTTCAATGTTGGCTCGAATCATGGTTATTTCCATCTCTTTGTGGTAATCTTCCACACTTCTGGAACCTTGTGTAAGACTTTCAAGCCTTTGGTGCAGCTCCCTATAATAATGACTAGGAACAAATCTCCTCCTCATGATGGCCTTAATCTCCTCCCAAATGTTTTTCCCTCTAACAATCTCACAAACTTTTGCCTTTTACCACACTTAATTCTCTCTTTCAGTTCTTTATTAAACTAAATAAACACAATCAAGAAAAAAAAAACCCAAGTGGCACACCAAATATGACAATCTAGCACACTAACAAAGAAAAGAAATTAAGAGAACACAAAGAATGAAAAGGAAATTGAAGAAAGGAAAGCAAGCAAGCGAGGCAACATAATTGATATTGCGTGTAAACAATGTCAAGGAAAATGAATAACTAAAATTCAATTTGATGAAAGTAGAAATACTTGAATCCTTTTGTAATCTTTTTTTGTACGTTTTTTTTCGCTCTTTTTTTTATAATAAAAATAAATAAGGCATTCAAACCTGATTAGAAACTACCTCTGATACCAAATGATACGAAATCCCACAATGAAACTTTGAAACTCACACTTAAATTGTAGATTCAACTTTGTAAGAAAGTTCTAAATAGATTTATGACAAACAAAACCTTGACCCAATGCTTAAGAAAAGCATGAATCAAAGGTATAGAGAATGATATTGACGCAACACTCAAGAAATAGATGAGAAGGTGAGTAATAAGTCTAAATTTGAAACGGCACAAGAATGCAAATTCTTGATAAGTTCACTAGTTCTCAAAAGAACCAAAGAAATAATAATCTTTCAAATTCAAATAACATTAATCTCTTAATTGTCATCCATAGCAAGGTTGCTGAGTTTAAATAGGCTAAAAGAAACCGAAGATCCTAAAAATACAAATGGAAACATTGGAACAACCCTCCAAGTATAGGCTTGTCAAAGGGTGCTTTAAAAACCTTCACCAACCTACTATTATTAATGTTAGCATTGACAAACATAATGCTAGCCCACCATCATCAATGGTAGACTTACCTAACACATTGATAAACTTGACACAAAACAAATAAATGAAGTTGAATAATCAAATGAGTCGTTTGAATTCCCAAGCCTGAACAAGCTGTAATAAATTAATCATAATGCCTTCTAGAGAACTCCAAATCCAGCTCTGTAGAATGCATTGGAAAGCGAACTTAATTATCTTTCCAACGGTATATAGCTTGCACATTAATGCTGGCTCAATCAATACCAGATTTATTCCGAATTTTTCCTTTCTGCATTTGATCCAAATTGTGTATTTGGCTGGCCAATAGCTTGAATAATGCCCACAATATCTTGTCTTCTCTCCAAGCCCAATTCATGATGTCTTGCATCTTGAATTGCATTTTCAATCCATATTTTCTCAATTAATCCATTTAATTCAACTTGCATCTTTCTTGCTCTAACTCTTGTAATTGGGCCTCTATGAATGTCCAAAGGATCACTTGAAGCTTTAATGGTATTCCCTTGATGGTTCTAATCAATTTCAATTCCTTGATCTTATCAATATTCAGGCATCCAGAAAAATAATTAATTAAATTGAATTTCTATTTTTATTAAATAAATTAAGAGATCCAAATTTGTCTATAAATGATATAAAAAATGCAAACGAAATATTAAAAATTAATAATTTCAATAAAAAAACATAAGGCAAATTAAAAAGTTAGAAGATCAAATGAGTAAAGAATTTAATAAAGTTAAATAATTAATAAAAGATTTCAATATTGAAGATCATAATATATTAAAGTAAGAAATTATTAATATAATGAATAAAAACTTAGTAAATATAAGATTAAACAAGTTAGAGATTCAATTAAATAAAATAGAAATTTAGTACTAAATTTGTTATAAATATAAATGAAAACTTCAAAATAATTGAAGTACTTGCAGTGTAGCCTGGGGTTTAAAACAAAACTTTAAAATTTATTGATTTTTTTTTATAAATATTAATTTTTTTGAGGATTTAAAAATTTATAACTGTAAGGTACAGCTGATGTACCATAAGCTTTGCACAAATAAGTTAAATAATATATAGTAGTGCCGTACAACAACGAAAGGGAAGAAATATTCTACAAATATCTTTAAAACTAAACGTGGACGGTGGATGAGAGTATTGGGCCCATGCCGCAAGAAATCATGACAAATTAACAACCAAACAAACGTTCAAGAGATTTGAGAATTTGATAAAATTTGAGATTTAAAGAGAATTTGATAAGATGATATTCACTTGCAGCTTAAAAATCATATCATCTCAACCGCTCCTGACTCAATTCTTGTTACCTCATTCTCATCCCTTTCTCAGCTTCATCAATTCAATGCCGCAGAAACTCTCACAGTCACAGTCAGAGTCACATGGCGACCCTCTTTCTATCTTCAAGCTTTCTTCTTCCCCTCTCTTCTCATAAGCTCTGGCAGTGGCACCCACCTCGAAAACACTTGAGTTTCACAATCTGCTGTGCTTCTTCTTCTTCGTCCAATAAATCATCTTCGTCATCATCATCATCATCAAGGTCTAGTAGAAAAGTGAAGAGCAATGAAGAACTTTACAATGATTTAAGAGAATTTTTGTCGACAGTTGGGCTTTCTGAGTCTCATGTACCCTCTTTGAAGGAGCTTTCAGCCCATGGAAGGTTTCTTTTTATTAGGGTTTACATGTATTTAAAAAGAATAAAAGACAGAACTATGATTTTTGGTAATAACGGTTTAGTTTTACATTTTAAACTGAACCCTTATGGTAATTTTACGTTATAATTAAACCCTTTTAGAAGCTTCAGTAAATAATGTAGAAAAAGGAAGCATATAAAGAGAGACAAGTGTTATTTTCTTGTTTATTGAAACAAATTTTCAGTAGTTATTGGGTTGGGCTTTCAATTTTAGAAGGGGAATTTGAATTGAATCAGTAGTTTTGTTTAGTAAGGTTTTATGACAGTCAGTGGGTACCTGACGCTTTTCAAAGCAAAAGATTAAAACAAACTTGATGATAATATATCTTAACTTTCTCTTTCAATGCTATAATGAAGCTTTATTTGTACGTTCATTGTATCTAGTTGAAGGGGAAAGAAATTTGAAGCTATATGGACTGATTGTATGCCTTTTATTGATTGTTGAGCCATAAAAGAATTGTACGGCAGTAATTTAGTTTCCAACAAATGAATTGGAAGTTTGACTTCTTTCCATATTGTTTAAATGACCTATAGGGATGACCTTGCAAACATTGTCAGACGAAGAGGTTATAAATTTATTAGACAGCTTCTTAAAAGTTCAACAAAACCCGGCTTCAACGGGTTTGTTGCGGAGAAGAGCTTAGCAGGTCAAACAAATGTAACCTTCTTATGTTCATGAGTTCTCAATTTAGAATAATTCTGCTTTCTATTGATACCTTATCTAATTTAAAAGGTCAGGATGAAAAAGTAGCTAATGAAGTTGAAGATGTTTCATTGTCAGGTGAAGTTTCCAGTGTAAGAGACTGTTTTCCAAGTATAAATACTTATCCAACTGTCAATTCTGTTGACCCTGATTACATGCGTATAGAATCTTCAGCCAATTCATTGTTGCAGGAAACTGAGTCATCTAATTTGAACAGTCAGAATAAGAATGTGGACAATTCAGTTGAAAACATTTCCCTATCAACTGATGTTTCTTTCGTGAAAAACCCTTCTAAAGGGTCATGCATTAATACAGACCTCCACTCTGATGTCTATAGTTTGCCGCCTACAGAATCTTTATCTGATCCATCCTTTGTGGGAGAGGTCTCACCCAATTTAAATGGTCATTATGAGAAGGCAGGTAACGTAACTGAAACTTTTTCCTCATTAGCTGATTCTTCAATCTTGGAAAATCATTCCAGCATTTCAAACATAAGCCCATCTCTCAATTTGGATGAACATGGTTACCTATCCTTACAATCTTCAGACATGGAGGAAAAGGTTGCAAATTTTATTCAGAATGGAGATTTGGACATAATAGAAGGTATGTTTTTTATATGCTGTAGTTTACATCCATCCATCTCCCAACTTCTCATTTTTACAGTTTATATTGAGTTGATTATTTGGAGCTGCTTGATGCTCAAATAATGCTTATGGCATTTTAAATGAAATTGATTTTGAGAATAGACAGGGCTATGATATTGAATGGGAGTGCACTGACATCCAAGCAGATTGCCTCTTTCGCAACTGTAAATCATCCTCTTAGGTTAGTTTTGGTACATTGAAAGTGTCTGATCTGTAGCTAATATATTATCAATTTATGAATTCTTGGACTATTTAAATTCTATTTTTTCTTTTTAATGTGTGTTTGCATTGTGGAATAAATAAATAATTAAACATGTGTTTGACAAAAATATGCCCATTTGAGTAGTAATTTACTACTTTGTAAAGCCATAATGGCCCGCCATTCCACTGTTTCTGGCCTATTTGGGAAAGTTAAGGTTTGTATATTCTGTAGTTAATATAAGACTATTTAAATTAATTTTGCACGCCTTAACGTGATCATATGAATGGTGAATGACCTAGTACCATAATAGCTTTTTGCTAGAAACAGCAGCACTTTTGAATATAAGCATAATTATATGCTCCATGACTTAAACCATTCTCTTATTTTCCTCTTTCTGGATTTTTGGCCATGTTATGGAATACTGAATGCTTCTGACAATTGAAGTTATTTATTTGTTGCTCCAAACAAGAACACTTGATGCAAAGGATGTGTGAAAAATTTGCACCTTTCTCTTGCATATGGTTTCAAAAATAGTTTTGTTGTACAATGCAACGTCTTCTATCTTAATCCTTTTAGTTTGGTAATTGATTTCCTCATCTGTCAGAATGTGAGCTTAACATTAATAATATCTTTTACACACTTTTTATCATGTATGAATGTTATTTTCAGTGAGGACCATTTGGGAACAGGAGTAGGAGGAGCTGATTTTGACAGCTTGGAGGTTGAGGTCATTGTATGTTCTGTATTATAATATTATGATCTTGATTGATTACACATTTGACATGTAGGTCTTGAATTTTGTGTTTCGTGGTACAGCCCAGGAGAAGGGAGAATCAACTCGAGATTGATCATCTAAAATTTATGCTGGTACAAATAGTTGTGCATCATTCCCACTCACTAGTTTGTTCTACGTAGTATGAGGTTTTATTATGCAGACCAACTTATTGGATTGTTGTATGTTTTGGCATGCTTAGCATCAAAAGGAGATGGAATTGTCTCGGTTGAAGGAACAGATTGAGAAGGAGAAGGTATATACTGATTTTTGAAGGCTTGTTTTTTTTTTTATGTTTTGTGTGTGTGTGTGTTGCTAGGGCTGGCATTACAGTGTGGAAGTTGCTAGATTCTCATTTCATGCCCATTCCATGGGCCATTCAAAGATATTAATGACATGTCTCCTTTTTAATATAGTTGAAGACATTAAACAAAATATTTCAGAACTGGACTGTTAGACATTCATATGTTGATGAGGCTTTCCAAATAACTGGTTTATGTCCTTCAATGTGGGATGATCTAATTTCTGTAGCATGTGATAGTCTAAAAGGAACCAACACACTAGTTCATCTTTAGGGCTTGTCTATGAATTTTTTGTAGAAAGCGCTTGTATTGTGCTTGTTATCTGCCATACAAAAAGACGTGTGCAATTTCAATATTTCACATTTGGTTCTTTTAAAGGTTTCCGATAAAACTTCCTCTAATTCAAGAATAGAAGATAAAGCTGGGGTAGTTCCGGGTATCAAAAAGAGAAAGAAAACAATGGAAGAAAGAGTTTTCATGTTTTCTGCACCAAATATTTCATCTTCCATTTGTGCAACGTAGTATTTATTGTTTATAAGATATTGAAAAGTATGTTGTTGCGAGAATGGATTTCAGCCTTCTGTTAACACTAAACTGAAGTATTTTCCTTTTTCTTTGGCCTTCAGCTTGCTTTGTCTGTTTTGCAAACCAAGGCTGTAACAGAAATCAATAAAGCTGAAAAACTTATCTCTGATAAAGATGAAGAATTAATTGCTGCCGAAGAAAGTCTTTCAGGACTAGAAGTGGTATGACATGTACTTTTTGGCTAAAATTTGTTTATTATGCCTTTTCTTCTTCTTCTTCTTTTTGTTTTCCTTCCCCAAATTGAATACTTTATGAAGTCTGATCATTTTGGTGGTGATCGGATGCTTCTCTGGAAATTCTTGAACACTAAATTTGAGTGTCATATATGTATTGATTATTACAATCAGAGTTGAAAAACATCTTTGGCAAAGAATAAAATCATTTAAGATTGTGCATCACTTACTTTTAAGTTGATGATTGAGCTACATTCCAATTGACCATAAAACATGATGATTGAGGTGATTTCCAGTTTGGTCGAAGAGCCCTTTAATTTTGATTCTTTCAATGAATGTACATATTTAAAATGCTGTATTAATGCTCACTATCCTGTTGTGCCTAAGCTGTTTTAGTGTAGTTTTGTCCATGCAACATATCTATAATCTAAAATTTTGGATTATGTCAGATTGCTACCAGCTTATATACAAGTCGTGAGTTACATTTTCACATTTTGATTTATTTATCTGTTTTGCCTAGGAATAATAATGTTGTTAGAGCTCTCATTTTATGAGTGGCTTAACTTAGACACAGAGAGAGAGAGAGAGAGAGAGAGAGAGAGAGAGAGAGGGGGGAATATTCACATGTAATTGTTATGAATGGTTGTAATCTTGGGAGAGGAAGAGATAACTGTTTATATTGCCTTGCGCCAATCAAATGAAGTATCTGGTTTCCATATCTGCAATGCCAGCTGACAGAGGTTAATTTTTCTGATTTTATTAGGTGGAGATCCAATACTCAGGAGATGGTGAAATTGTGGAGGTAGCAGGCAGTTTCAATGGTTGGCATCATCGGATAAAAATGGATCCTCTGCCATCTTCTAGTATCATTGAACCCATTAGATCAAGGTTTTTGTTGTTCTTTCATTTGTCTGATTCATACCCTCATATCTAGTTCTTTTATTTTTTGGTAGGTGTTGCTATAATCAGAATCAGATATTTAACTTTTTATATCGCATTAGTTAATGTTTTATGGTTTCCCCTCATTAACTGAGACTTCAATTTTGTGAAGTTGCTGAATTTCTATTTCAGCAACTGTTCCCTCATTTCTGTTGTCAAAATTCTTGGTGATTAATGGTCAGGGCTCATTCAGTTATTTTGGAAGTACATTGGTAATTTGTCCAGTTTAAGGATATTCAATACATAAGCTACATTTTTAAAAAAAATTAATCCAATTCAAGGAATCTGTAGTCTGCACAGAGAGTGTGGTAGGTTTCTTCCTTTAATATCTATACCTCTTGCTCAACTTTATGCAGGCTTAGTTTCTTTTATATAATACCCATCTGATATATTAGATAATCATGCAAATTAAGGGAAAAGCCTACGAGCCGACAAGAAACACAGTTTGCATCTACTTTAGTGTCAATAGGGATTATTACCACATGATGGACCTTGGGAAATAGCTCAGGAACATTTGAGCCAAGTTTATATTTTTCCCCGATGATTGGTATTTGAGGTTAAATCAAGACAGTAGCTGATATAGTTAAATGCATTTTGAAGTCTAGGTAGCTGATATAGTGAAATGAGTTTTGAAGTCTATGCCTTTCCCAGCCTCTTGGCTACAATTAGGATTTCTGAAGCCAAACCTGCCTCACTTGACATTGTAAGAGTAAGATATTCATTGGTGAAATAGTAATTGATGCTAATTTACTATCTGTGAATCACCAGTGTTTTGAAAATAAACTCTTATCAAATTTCATGCTTTATGCGGGTTTTGCATAATTCTTTCCCTTTTTTTTTTTTTTGGGTTACTTGTTATTCCTAACTGGGAAAGAAATATGCTCATTACAATAACATTTTACCAGGAAATCCAGACTTTGGTCAACGGTGCTATGGCTTTATCCTGGGACATATGAGGTTTGATCATACAACAGTTCCTTAGTTTAATTCTGAAGATTACTATGAGTTCAGTTATAAGCAACTTTCTTGTGGCCAATATTGACTGATAAGTTTACTTGCTATTAGCATCAAATGCATGATAACATTTGCTTTTTAGTTTTCTTTGTCATGTCAGAAACAGTTGAGATTTTCCAAAAGTCTTGAGCTACTGCTCAAATATGAGTAGGTCCATCTCTGATGTTCCACGGGTACTCTTTGCTTAATGAGATCAGAAGTTTTTCTTGATGATAATATATTTCTGATCAATACTTGTTCGGAGCGTACTTGTTAACTTAATTTGGTGTTTTCAGACGAAAATGAATCTAGATGCACATCTAGTCCAAAACTTTTTAGGAGGAACTAAGAAGATGCACTTCAGTATAAATCCTCTTGTTCTGTCCATAGTTTCTTCACCCTTCACCCTTGTAGTTCTGAAAGAAGCCTTTACTGAGTGAAAAAGGAAAAATAAGTGCTCTTTCATTTAGTTTTTCTGCACTTCTGGTGAAGTTAGTATGTTTATCTTGTTTCTTAGCATTGACAGATGTCCAGCCAGTATGAAGGCATAGACTTATGTTTGTTCAATTTGAAATGAAGATTTACATATACAAGTTTCATGCCAGCACGTGCTTTAGATGTACCTTTTAGGTGGAATGAGAGTCACATGATCTGCCATCCATTTTGTCAGCAATCGGAGTGCTAATTATAGTAGGTGCTGACAGAGAAACAAGGCACATAGACCAAGAAGTGAATTATATACTTATATATTAAGCTAACAATGAGTATAGCCTGTGGAAAAAGGACTGCTACCAGGATAAAATGGTGAAATAGAGTCACCTTGCTGATCTGGTTGCTGAAGAGTCTTAAAATTGCGTAGTGTATTAGTTGGAACCACTTGAAGTAGGATGAAGAGTGGAGGAAATAAGATATGGCTCCAGACTTGATCCTCCTTTGCGGTTGGGGAACAGGATCAATGACACTTTGCAGCCATTTTTGTGTTTTAGTAGCTAAGAATACACACTTAGCCTACCTAAGAGATAATTTATTAGGTGTTTTGTATAAGTGAACAAACAAACACAACAAAATTTGGTTAGCTGAATTGTTGATAAAAGATTTTCAAGAAATTTTGCTACTTCAAGAAATTAGGACAGAGAGGTGAGGGTTGGCACTGACACTATGTTTTCCCCATAACAGAAAAGGTTTAGGATTGGGGGAAAAAAAAAAAAAAAAGAACTAAAATTAATGTTTTATTTGTCAATCAAGACGGAAGCACCAAAATAGGAATAGGATGATTCCCCTGAATTTCCTGTTTATTATAAGAATGATTATTGCCCACCATGAAACCAGTGCCTATCTCATGCTGAGTAGAAAATATAAAAGAAGACAAGATAGCCTTATCAACACACTAGGGAAGACCAACAAAACCACCAACTCAACATCAACGATGCACAATCTACAGCAAACAGCTCTTTAATTTCAATGTGCATTGTAACAAGAGAACACATAATAACGGGGCAAAATGCTTAAACATACCTAATCAAATTACCCAGAGAAAATGTTGCAATATATTGTTGAGAGAATCGACACAATGAAGCTAGGAAAATTAAGCTCAAAGAGATGCAGACTGAGAGTCAAACTGAGGGTGAGCAAGGCTGAGAGCTCTAAATCGACCACTATGGGGACAAAATTAGGAACACATGATTCACCGTTGTTTTAGTTGACTGAATTTACTGAAAAATTCAGACGAATAACGCGTTGTAGTTGCTGCAGCTTTTCACGGCAGTACCAGTAGGAATTCCCTGCTGGCCCCCTCTGATGCATGTAATATGGGCGATATCACTCTACTCAGTGGATTGCAGATGCACAAGGGATAGTTGCTCTACTCTCGATTAATTTTTTTTTTTTTTTTGAATGGGTGTTAGACTAGGGACATTTGCTCCACTCTAATACGACATTTATATATGAGGACTAATTGTGAGATAGATAGTTGAATAGTTGTATATTTAGTGAGGAAGAGTTCAGCCCATATAGGACTACAACAATCATGGACATGAAACACTAAAGTTCCCTGTTTGGTTTTAGCAGGAAAGAATATCTGAATTGTAGATGATACTTGTGATTACCCGGTATCCCTTGGGGGAATTGCTTCCAATGTCATCACTTGCCAGATAAGCATGTATAATCTGGCAATTCTGGACAGTACTGGCCATACTCTTTATGAATAATATGTTGCAGCAAGAAGGCCATCATTTATTCTTATTTTCATAGGTGCAGCCCTTTTGGGAGGATGCAAGAAACTGAGGCAAAGGCCCATATAGTATGTGCATGATTTCTGAATTTCTTGCAGCTGCTAGAAGTGGCTTCTATTTAACATCTTATCTAGGTTTTCTGTTTGAGATATCTTTTGTTTTCAATAATTGTTTCTGTGGAGTTGATTTTTTTAACATTTTGTTGATTGTAGATAAAATTCATTGTCGATGGTCAGTGGAAGGTTGATCCTCAACGAGAGTCGGTTACCAAGGATGGCATTTGTAACAACATTCTTCGAGTGATATGAATGTTGGAGAGATTTTTTATTTTCTTTTGATCCCCAAGGTAAATTGATTATTTACTTGTGTAAATATCGAATCGAAATCCCATTTGAGTACTGCCAAATTGTTGTGTTGTCTCTCTGAAATCTTATTCTGAAACCTTTAAGTGGATATCATGAGGAGTCAATAGGAAATTTTGCACCAACTGCTATTGGAATTTTAGACATTTCTCTTATCTTCTGTCAATTGTATAAACTATGAGTACTCAATCGTGTGCTATTAACTAGTAGATTTGATCTTTAAATCGCAAGCCATATGTGTGGGGAGTATTGTTTTCTGAGAGCTGTAAAATTTAAGAAAATTTCAGATATATTCCTGATTGAAATATCAAGTTGCTTAAACTTTGCAGTGCCTTTTTTTATCTTCCCTTTGTGCATGTTATTAATATACCATTATTATTACTAGGCGAAACATAGAATACTTACGGTTCATATTGCACAGGGAAAAGTGATGGATCGGTTAAATCACATATGCTATCTGGTGGGAAATACCAAAGGTGGATGCTTGCTTGCATGCTGATTCATTCAGCTTGTGGATTGACGCGGTGCAGAATAATGAATTAGCTTAATAGGCTTAAATGTCTTTTTCTTTTTTTTAACACATGTTCATTTGGATAAGTATTTTATATTAGGGAAAAAGGGTCACTGTCAATGCCTGAATAATCCCCGGGGATTCGTAGGGGGAGGTGGCAAGGTCAAGAACAATAATACCAAAGGTGGATGCTTGCTTGCATGCTGATTCATTCAGCTTGTGGATTGACGCGGTGCAGAATAATGAATTAGCTTAATAGGCTTAAATGTCTTTTTCTTTTTTTTAACACATGTTCATTTGGATAAGTATTTTATATTAGGGAAAAAGGGTCACTGTCAATGCCTGAATAATCCCCGGATTCGTAGGGGGAGGTGGCATGGTCAAGAACAATAACAGGTGCTGGTGGTGCCAATATACAATTGTCTTGAACAGGGTAGTTGCTAGGAATGTATTTTTCTGCTGCTGATTAAATAAAAGTTTCAAGTGTCCGACTCTTTTTTCTTCAATCATTTGAATTATTAATTTTTTCAAAATTATTTACGAGGCAGGATTTGTTGAGTAGTAAATTATTATGCAGTCTTGCTGCAATATTTGCCCAGCAGCCACTGCTCAGAATCATTTTACATTGAACTTGAAACGAAAGTAGTTCTTTTATCTAATGTGCAAATCTATATTTAGAACTTAGAAGCTCTCCTCTTTGAATCGAAGTTGCTGAACGATTATAAGTATTGAACATACTAAACAGAGCAGAAACTTGGAGATTAAAATGCTGGACCATGGCTGGAAGGCCAGCTAATGAATGGACAGAGTAACGTGCAACTGTTCAAGTAAAGCTCAAGAAGTCGGTAATCTTTATAATATTTGATTACAAGTGGGAGAGCGTGTTGAGACCACGTGGAGAAGGTACCATATATCTGATATTGGCTTTGGCGTGTCTCTTTCTTCACCGCATTCTCCTCTTTATCACTTCTGGCATCAACCAAAGGCAAAGTGTAAAATTCAGTTACTTGTGAAACAACAGTCAAAATCCCTACTTCCTATTTTCAAATGGCTTTGGTAACTACTGCAACTGAAACTCTGTGTCTGAAGAACCCATTTGCAAACTTACTAACCCCTTCATTTCCCATAGCTGCAGCAGCAGCAGCAACTTCTGGGTTTTGCCTTATGCATTGTCTGCTATAATGAAGGAGAGAAGGGGTTTGCTCTGTCGGTCTTTTGCATTAAAGAATGAGGTTATTGAAACTGCTGATGGAGCTCAACAAGTAGAAGAAGAAGAAGAAGAAGAAAAGAAAGAGATGGAAAAGCCTCGAGAGACACTGCTTTACTCCATCGCTCCTCTACCTTTGCTATTCGTTGCTGCTCTTCCTGGAGGTGTGATTTTATCATGCATTATCCTCTCAGCTACTTTGCAACTACTTTTTCATCTCAGAAGTATATGTTATGGTAACGATTGTTAGGTGCTAGGTAGCTCAATTTCAGACCTAGTGATTTTCCCTGCATTTGTTCTTATAAGTTGTATTAATTGCAAGTTTTCATAATTGATCCTGAATGGAGTATGCTAGCAAGTAATTACATAGCGCATCTTTCATGGCATGTTGGATTGAATGGGGATTTGGTTTTTGGGGTAACCTTGATAATTGGCTTCTATGAGTAGAACTTCATATTTTGTACCTTTTAAATTCAGGATGCCATTCTTGATGGGAAAGTTTATGATTTGAGACAACCCAGGTTTCTCTGTCACAAAGCATTTACCTCATATTGCTACATTAGGCATTTAATTGGGTGTTAATGAGTTTTGTAATTTACACATCTAAACACATTTTTTGGTTTAAATATCTGGACAACAGCTGGGACTGTAAGAGCCCTTTTTGGGCCTTTTGTTGAGCTTGTGAAGTTGTGGAATCTTCCTGACTGGCTTGTGCATTGGGGTCACCCGGGCAACATGGTACCTAAATCTTCCTTTCTGATTTCCTCGATTGATCTACTTAATATCTCTAACTTGCAAGTTTCTTATGTTTATTTTTCTTTCCCTAAATTCTCAGGCAGTCGTGCTCTTTGCTATGGGTGGTTATGGAACTTATCTGGGTTTCCGCATACGCTATTCTGATGATATGGTAAGCAACTCATTGCAACATATATTAATCAGCTAAGCCTTTTCATTATCACAAATCACCTTGATTAATTGTTTTGAGCATTTCAGGAGAAGGCCAAGGCCAAAGACGTGCACCCCAAGCTTCTTGGTGGGATGTTCTTCTTCTTTGCTCTTGGAGCAACAGGTGGAATTACATCACTCCTAACTTCGGATAAACCTATCTTTGAAAGGTAATTTCCAAATTAACATTTCTTCAGAGACAATTAGTACTTGGACTTAGCTGGGTTCCATATTTCCTTTGCAGTCCGCATGCTGTCACTGGTTTCATTGGCCTTGCACTCTTAACCATACAAACTATTTTGCCAGCATTATTTGAGGTGATATATAAATTTACTAGTACATACGCATTTTGTGGACCTTCACTACCAGCAAAGTTTTCTTATTTCTTCCTTCATAATCATTTACAGGGTAATCCTGGATTAAGGAATGTTCATGGGATCTTGGGTAGTGGGATCATGACGTTGTTCCTCATCCATGCTGCCCTTGGACTTCAGCTCGGCCTCAGTTACTAACAATATTATTTTGCGGATTCATTCACCTGGGACTATGTTGTTATTCATTCTCTCATTCTTGCTCTATGGCTTGCAGCTAGGGCAAAAGAGACAGGAAAAACATTACGCAAATTGGGATGGTATTTTTACCATAAAATTTTCATTGCTTGTATCAACATAAAGCATGTAAGTTCTTGTCTTAAGACCTCATTTATCGACACTTGTCTTAAGACCACATTTATCAACAATGTAAAAGCAAATTACAAAAGAAGTTGCTGTAATCTATAGAAGATGCTAGCTAGTCGGCACGGACGTGTTGAGAAGAACAAATATAGTTTTGTTTACGGTTATTCTTTTATTTACCAAGTTGTACTGACAGTAACCGTTTAACGTTCGCCTAACATAGTGAAAACATTAACGCCCGCCAAGTTCTGTCATCTTTAACAATTAATTATCATTGACCGGCTAAAATATTGTTGTCCCAACCGCAGTAGCATTTTTCGTTTGAAATCTGAATGAATATAAATTTTACTAAAGTTGAATAGGTTTGGATGTCCATATTTGAATGACACATTTATTTTTCTTTTTTCATCATCTAAAATAAGTATGAAGTTGTTAGTTTTCTGAAAAAGAAAACATCTGCATATGATATTTTGATATATATAACCTTATAAATATTAATAATATTTATATTTATTTATAAAACAATGATAAGTTATAAATAAATTATTTGATTAATTAAAAATTGATAATGTGTATTTTAGTAAAGGATGAAAAATAAAAATTATATCTAGCACATATATTTTTTGACATTAATATATGATACGTATAAAGTTATTTTTAGTATATTATATGATATCTTTCTTACTAATTACGTACACCAACCAATTACTATTTAATCATTTGAATTAAAATTAATGTATTAAATAATATTTAAAATCTATTAGAAAAATTATAATTATAAATATAAAGAGATGACTTAGTGTAAAGAGCACTCACCTAAAGGTCCATTATGTTTAAAATTCTCATTAGTATAACAAAAAATTTGAATGGATAAATAAAATAATAAAAGAAAATAAATGTATTTGATAGGGGTGTTAATGAGAGAGAATATTAAAACTCTATTAAGATATTTTATTATTTAGATAAAAGTTAGAATATTTAACTTTTTTTATTCACGCCTAAACATCTTATAATCATATATGTTAATAGAAAATAAATAAATTAAAAATTTTTAACATTTAAAAATAAAGATTCAAACTTTAGACCAAAAACAAACAACCCTACGTCATGAGTCAACTTTCCAGGTAGCGTTTTTTCTCATATAGTGCATGCACAAAATCGGTACAACTAGTTTTTAATCAATCATTAGACTGTATATTGCCACCATCGGTATCTTCCGAATCAACCCTTCCAGCATCCCCCTTGTCAAAATCTTCTTCCCATTCCTCAAAGTCATCCAGATCAGAGCCATCCAAGTCTTGATCTGATTCCATCCTGGAATTATCAGGTAGATTGATTTAATGGATCCCTTGATTCATACAGTAGAATAACCAACCCCTCTCAAACCGGAATCTTCATTTATGTGGCGAGGAATTTTACCTTTTCGATATCTACCTGCACACCAACCTTTGAAGTAATAGTTGGCAGTATATGCCAAAGCCAATAGCTTCATGGTAGATTTAGCCAACATTTATCCTGCTTTACTTTAATCTGAATAGCCACTTTATCTTGCTTCACATTTGCAAGCTCCTCATTATAACACTGCCTAACTAGATCCATCTGTTGTTCAAAGTCTCTTAAGTAACAATAGTTCTTTTTTTCTCTCCTAAGCTTGTTCCAAAATTAGACTCGTAGAAAGCCTCAGCCTATTGACTCAAAGTTCGCATTTCTAGCTCACGTGCTCTATAGTTTTAAGAGCCGTATTCATGGCTGTTATTGTGCTTAAAAAAAAGTTTTGCAGTGAAAATACAACATATAGAATTACTCTAATCTACAAATCGTATTTTATTTTTACGTTGTAGTAAGTAAGGCTCCTAAGTTATTATCAATCACTACCAATCTTGTTAAATCACACTACTATCAAAATAAGCTACAATGACAGAATTTTTGTGATAGATATTTAAAAATTAACCATTTATCATAAAAATATGATAAATTCGTAATAAAATTTTTATATATTATAAAGGTATGATAGATTTGTGATAGCTTATTTACCTATCACATACACATGATAGCATATTAATATTTTATGAACTGTGAGTTTTGAATGAATTAATTTAGGCATAAAACGACACCGTATCTTGAAACCACAAAAAAATGCTAAGTGGTAGACTCTCCTTTGACTTCAAATGGCAAACCCGAATTTCCAAATCACACACAAAAACAAAATCACGTTGCCAGCCTCTGCACAAACACACAAAAACCCAGAGAGAGTCGCGGGCGCGCGAGGAGTGAGAGTTGAAATGGTGACGTTTCTGAAACCAAATAAGGCCATGATCCTTCTTCAGGGCGGTTACGCCGGCCGAAAGGTGGTGATCGTTAAATCGTTCGACGACGGGACTCGCGAGAGGCCGAACGGGCACTGTCTGGTAGCGGGGATAAAGAAGTAAGCGGGCAAAGTGATCCACAAGGACTCGGCGAAGAAGACAGCGAAGTAGTCACGCGTCAAGGCCTTTGTTAAGTTGGTCAGCTACCAGCACCTGATGCCCACGCGCTACACTCTCGACGTCAATTTGAAGGAAGTCGTGACGGCCGATTCCCTCCAGAGCAAGGACAAGAAGGTGACAGCTTGCAAGGAGACCAAGAAGCGCCTCGAGGAGAGGTTTAAGACTGTCAAGAATCGTTGGTTCTTTACTAAGCTCAGGTTTTAGATTTTTAACCAAAGGAAGAAACATATTGTCGTTTTGTTTTGTTTTGTTTTGTGTTATTGATAACGCTTTAGTTGTTAAAGTGCGAATTTTGAGATTTATGTAGTGTTTTGTGAACTTAATTTTTTTCTGGATCTGGTACTATTTTTATGTGCAAAAAAAATCACGCTGCCGACAAAAAAATTGGTTCTCTGTTGCACTGCTTGTGGACAACAAATTGCTACTCTTCGTCTTCATCTTCGTCTTTACTCTTCGATCTGCTACTGCTACTACTTGCCGATGAACAATATGCTCAAGTTCAGCCAGGCTTTACTTCATCGTTTTCTTATATTATATTTTTTTGATTTGATTTGATTTTTCTGTGATCTATACGTCGTTTATTTTGATCGATCTGATTGCTATTCTATGATGTTTATTTTTTGTTGAACCATTAGCTTTCAATTGATTTTGATTTATTTACTAGATCTAAGGTTTTGTATTGCCTTATTAGTTTAGTAGTTATGTATCATCTGCGTTAATACTTTTGGTAATCTCGGAACAAAAACTAGAATCTAAATTAGTAGTAGGGGTGCGCACGGTTCGGTTCGAAATTAAGTAGAACTGTTTTAAATCGGTTATTTTATAAAAAAAACCGAATAAGAACCGAACTCAAACAGTTCTTTTCAGATTGGTTCGGTTCGGTTTTGTTTTTTCGGTTCTGGGCCTATTGGGTTTATTTTAAATTTTTAAATTTTTAGCCCATTGAGTCTCATGAATGTAATAATTTTTTTCAATAATTAATTTATCCTAATTTTATTACAAATATTAACAATAAATACAAAGTATTCAAGACACATTTTATCACTAATATTTTACTAACTATTAATAAGATACTCCTGAAATATGAAATATTAAAATTTCAAAATATATAACCAAACTCTAATATTCCATCTATATAAACATAATCATAATGTTATAAAGAGAAATAACACATGTTTGATTTGAATAAAATTATTAACACATATTTGATTTGAATAAAATCAAAAAATAATTTGGTTTTTCGGTTCAGCTAAGTGAACCGAATACCAAACCGACATTTCGTTTTTTTTTACAAACGGTATATTCAGTTTTTTTTAAAATAAAAACCGAAACGAATTAGAAAAAACCATCGATTCGGTTCGATTGTTTTAAAACTACGGTTTTTTTGCCCACCCCTAAGTGGTAAAATTTTTTTTTTATGTAATTATTAAGATTTTTGATATCCTGAATTTATGGATTAGCTAGATATCTAATTTCTTCACTTTTTAAAGTAGAAATTACTAGTTGCTTGATGAGTATGATAAGTTTACTGCAAAATACTTGTCTAGGACGCCTTCTGCTATGAAGGGCAGTAATGTGTTGATTTCTCTGATTTCTGCCCTGGAAGAAACTTTCCATTTCTCTAATTTCTGATGTTTTTTTTAACCGCTGTTGCTATTTTAACTACTAGTTTTTTTTTTATTGAATTTAACCACTGTTGGTTTTTTTTATGGGTTGATTCTGTAATTTTATTAGTTGTTCTTACTGTTAACAAACAACATTAATCCAAATGTGCATGATTATATATATATATATATATATATATATATATATATATATATATATATATATATATATATATATATTGCATTAATATTAATGGAATAAAGATAGAAAAAGATCATAAGTAACCATAACACACAAGTTGAGATTGTGTGGATATTATATCTTTAAAATACACACCCAACTAACTCTAGTGAGCTCCAAAGACTTTAAACTCGTTATTCGAAGCCTTTTGCTAATATCATTCATTTGGGTTAGTTGCAAATAAAATTCATTGTTTCTAATTAGTAGCTAAATAAGCTCACTGTCCATGATGGAATTCTCCTACAATTTCAGGATTAACAAAGATGAATCATATGAAAAATTATAATAATGAAGGAGGAAAATAAGATACTGAAATAATGGGAATTTGATTTTGCCAGTATAGCTAAGGCCACAAATAACTTCTCAAGTTACAATAAACTGGGAGAAGGTAGATTTGGGCCAGTGTACAAGGTAATATTGTGGCATTCTGTTGAGATTAAATCAGGTTTTCCTTTTATACTAACTAATTAGCAGATCTATGGTACATAGGTAGAAAGGTAAGAAATTGCAGTTAAAAGGCTATCAAAAGGTTCTAGACAAGGAATGGAAGAGTTAAAAAATGAAGTTACATTGATTTTTGTTAGTAATTATAGGCTATTATTACATATGTGAAATTCTTCATTATTCTTGATTATTGAACTGTGTGATGACTCCTTATGAATTTGATTAACTATAAGTGACCGATATGTTAATTTGCATTTTTTTGGTACTCAGCTTAATGTAATCTGTTTTTCAGGTGATATTGGTGGCTTTTGGGAATTTACCATCAATGTTTTTTTTATGGATTAATTGCTTTTTAGGATGGGTTGGTGATTGGATATTGTGGGTGATTAGATATTGTAAAGGATTTATGAGATATTATTATGGATTTAATTCACCATGTATTTTGATGATGCGAGTTGTTGGAAGTTTCCAGTGATTGAAATTTTTAATACATGATGCTATTTGGTATTTAATAGTTTTGATGAATTTGATTGTAATTTTTATTTAAGTTAATTTAAGTTTTAAAATGTGATTTTTATTTCAAAATTGTGGAATTTAAATAATAATAATTAGTATTATTATAATTTCAAAATTAAAAATAATAATTTTATTTTTCTCTAAACCTTAAATGTCATGATAGAGAATACAAATCATTAATATATGACATAGTTTGAAGAAACCCACCAAATTCAAAACAATTTAAATTACCCGCTAAAATTTTCGATTAATTTTAAAAAGTTTTGCAAAACGACGTCACATGATTCATGACATATGTGTGATAGATATACACTGTCATGGAAGATGTGATAGATAAAATACTGTCATACATTTATCACAGAGGCTACAATGACACATAGAAACTCTGTCATAAAGGGGGTCGGATGACATATATTCTCTGCCATGGTAGCCCATTTTTCTAGTAGTGTCATGGTCTTTCACTAATAATCTTTCAAGTTATGACTCAAATTTGATCTGCACTTGACGTGTGGGTGTCTTTATGCGTTTTTATCACTACTAAAAGCAACTAGCAAAAGAAAACTATTTTCTCTCAAAGTTAGATAGAAAAGTTTTCTTTTTTTTTTTTCTGTTCTGTATATTGTGGTCCTTCTATTGTTTTGTAGATAAACAAGCCTTTTATACCCTAGGCTTCTTATTTTTTTCTCTTTTTTTTCTGTTAAATCAAAAAGATTTGATTTCAATTAAAAGATAATATAAAGCCACTATTTTATCTCTTTTTTTTCTAATTCTATTAAAAAAATATCTGATTTTTTAAAAACAAAGATGGAGCCAAAAGTGTCGCCTCACTTGTTCTTGTTATAAAGGCTCACCTTGCAAAATAACACGAGGCCGCTTATACACAAGTATATTAAATAAAGCCTCCCACCAAATAATTTATTTAGACTTTTAACCCAAATAGTTAGTTATTTTTGTTATTAATCCAGTAGTAATGTAGTCAATTAAGTGAGCTAACTTGGTGATCATTTGCGAGTTGACCCACACGGTTATATGGTTTTGATTTTGATGATAACAAACAAAGCGTTAAGGGTATATTGGTATATTTATGTTTCAAATCTTACTAGCCTTTGAAGGACATAAATTATCCATGTGAAAACAAGCTCAAGACAATCAAATGTACAAAGCTCATCAAGTTAAGAACAAGCATCAAGAGCACTAGGCTTAGGTGATTTATCTTGTTACAATTCTTGTAAAGCTCATATGATTAATTAAATGTATGATTAAACACTTAAAAACTCAATTAGTTTTTTTTTGATATTTTCAGGAAAAATCCTTTTATATGATTTCATTAAATAAGTTAATTTTAAAGTTTAAGAACTCAATTGAAATGGTTTAAGAATTTTAAATGACAAGTATTATTTTTAATCCTAAAAAAGAGCTATTTGAGTTTAATAAAGTTTTTTTGGACAAAACTACAATTTCTAGCAATCAATCGGTGAACCGCTAATTTCAATCAGTTAGCCGATAAGATTGGGAAAATTTTCTAGAATCAAACGACATATCGCAAACTTGAAGCAACTAATCGATTGTGTTGAGATGCGCATCTGGAATAAAACAACAAATTGATAACTACAAAGCTGTAAACCGACTTCGATTGGATGAGGTTATGGAAATCAAATGGTAAACCGACAACTTTTAAGCGGCGATCCGATTGTGCAAATATTTCATATTTAACTATAATGATAACTTTTCATATAAGAAATCAGGGACTTATTTACTTATAAACAGTAAACTGATAGTACCTAGAAAGTCAATAACGACTAGTTATTTTCTAAAAGTGTTTCTTTGTCTTAGTCATTGTTTTCTTCAATCTCTATCAAGCTTAACATAGTTCACACAAATCACATTGAACTTTCATTTGCTTATTTATATACATTGATTTGTCATTGAACTATTACTTGCAAATATTCTCTCGTGAGAGTGCTGCTCTTGTAAATTTTAATTTTACTTCAAACATTGTGTGCTTTGTAAGTGTGGGAAATACTTGAGAAAGAGGTGTACGATTATCTCTCATTGTAAAGGTTCATTGATACCTTTGAAGTCCATTGTAATCATCTTGAAGCCTTAGATTATAAGGCTTAGTTAGTGGAATCCTTAAACTTAGTTTGCTTGGAGGCATAGACGTAAGTGGGTTTTGACGAACCATGTAAAAAATTTTTCGTTTTTTTTTTCTCTTCTCTTATCTCTTTAAACTTGCTCATTGTTATTTTTCTATTATTATTTGTTTAAAACACTTAATGATGTTGGATTGTGTAATTATTATCTAAGAATTTTCAGAGACTTTTCTCGGGTTGCTTTACTAGAATTTCATTTGGTATAAGAACGAGGTTCTCTCATTAAGATGTAATTATCTAGAGTAAAAGATCCATGGCAATCCAAAATGACTCGATCTTTATGGAAGGTCAATCCACCACTAAACCTCCATTTTTTTACGGCATTGACTACCTTTATTAAAAACCTAGGATGAGAATTTACTTGAAAGCACTAGATTATGAAATATGGAAGTTTTTTGTGATAGTTAGTTCATGCCTATGACTAAAAATAAAGAAGGAGAAGAAATTTCAAAACCTTCACGTAAATGGAATGAGATGAAAAAGAGAAAAGCTTCTCTGAATTCTAAAGCCATGAATACCCTTTCTTATGCCTTAGAGAAAACGAATTTCATAGAGTTTCGGCTTGTTTTAATGCTTACGAAATTTGAAGAAAGCTTGAAGCTGTCTATGAGGGAATTAAAATAAGCAGATACACTAGAAGATATGAATTGCTTCAAATAGAGCAAAATGAGAATGTTCATACCATTTATATTGGATTTACGGATATTGTAAACACTCTAAGTGCCCTGGAAAGAAATTTTTCAAACAATAAAAAGTGAAGAAAATTAATAGGTCACTACCAAAAGATTAGAGACCTAAGCAAATGACAATAGAAGAAGCTAAGTATCTTAATACTTTATCTCTTAATTTAGCTATTAAAAAAAGAAGATGAAGATAAGAAGAAGAAGAGTATTGCCTTGAAAGCTTTGAGACTTGAAGGTGATGAAGAAAGCGAATTTGAAGATGAAAAGATTGCAATGATTGCTTGAAAATTCAAAATATTCTTCAAGAAGCTAGGCAAGAGAAGAAGGTTCAAAGACTTGAAAATATCAAAAAGAGAAGAAGAAGGGAATTGTTTACTTTGAATGCAAGAAGCCATGTCATATAAAATTGGAATGTCCTCTTCTCAATAACTCTAAATTGAAAAAGAAATATATAGTGGCAACATGGAATAATAGAGATGAAGAGTCCACTAAAGAAGACCAAGCACATGAGATGTCAAACTTAGCACTTATGGCGATAGGAGACGAGCTTGATGAGGTAAATGATCTTCCCTACTATGATGAATAACTTGAAACTTTTAAAGAATTGCATAGTGATATAAAGAAATTTAGATTTAAAAAAGCATCTCCTGAAGAAAATTTTATAACTCAAGTGAAAATGATAATTTACAAGAGCAAAATTGTTCTCTAAATGAAAAGGTTAAATATCTTTAAATAGAGAATAAAATGTCACATGATGAAATTATTTCCTTTAAAGGAAAATAAAAAATTTCATTTAAGCATGAGAAACCACTTGTAAATGATTTTACTAAGGAAAATAAGCTCTTAAGATAAAAAGTAATGAGCTAAATGATATTTTCTTAAAGTTTACAAATGGTCAAAAGAATTTAGAAAAATTGCTTAGCTCTCAAAAATGTACTTTTGACAAAGGAGGAATTAGTTATAACCAACTTAAAATAAAATATTACTGGAACTATTTTATTAAGGATATATCAATTAGTGAACGTCAAATCATTTGCAATTATTGGAATGGAAATCATCACATGAGCTATGCATGTTCATGAAAAATACTTATCTTGGTGTTAAAAAGGTTTGGGTTCTGAAAGGAACTATTGCTAACATTCAAGGACCCAAAAGAGTTTGGGTACTTAAGAACACAATTTGAGACATGTTTTGTAGAGATCGAAGAAGGAAAGGAACAAATAATATTTAGATAGCGGATGCTCAAGCCACATGGCCGGTGACTATTCTTGGTTTTCAAGCTTCACCAAAGTTAAAAATGGTGGAAATGTTTCTTTCAAAGGCAACCCAAAAGGAAAAATCATTAGTATAGGAAATATTGGTAAAAAAATTCCTCTACCATTATTGAGCATGTATGTTTAGTTAATAATTTCATGCATAACTTTCTTAGTACTAGTCAATTGTGTGATAAGGATTATAAAGTTATCTTTGACAAATCAAAATATGTTATTGAGAATGCATGTGATGGTAACACTCTCTTTGTTAGAAAAAGATGCACAAATGTATATTATTCATATAAATAATGCATTATCTCATGATAAGTGTGTTTCGGCGTTGCATGATGATAGTTGATTGTGGTATAGAAGACTAGGTCATGCAAGCATGGATTTGATTTCAAAGAATTCTAAAAATAATTTAAAGGCCTGCCAAAATTGGTTTTCAAAAGGATAAAGTGTGTTATGCATGTCAGATTGGAAAACGACTCAAAACCTCTTTCAAAGATAAAAGTCATATTTCCACCTCAAACCCTTTTTAACTTGTTCACATAGATTTATACGAATTGTCTCGATATACAAGGTTTAATGGAAAATACTATGCATTGGTTATAGCTAATGATTTTTCTAGATATACTTAGGTGTTGTTCTTAGCAAATAAGGATGATGCCTTTGATGTTTTCAAATCTTTTGTAAAAGGGTTCAAAATGACAAAGTCTATGTTATTTCATGCATTAGAAGTGATCATGGTGGAGAATTCGAGAATCATGCCTTTCAAAATTTTTACAATAATTTAGGTATTGAACAATTCTCTTCTCCAAGGACTCCACAACAAATGGAGTTGTTGAGAAAAAGAATAATTGAATGAAAATTTTTTACCAAAATATTTTTGGGCCAAAGTCGTTAATACCACATGCTATGTTTTAAATCGTGTATTAACTAAACCTTTAAAAAAAACTCTGTATAAGCTTTGGAAAGATAGAAAACCTAATATCGATTATTTCAAAGTTTTTGAATGCAAATGTTTTATTTTAAGTACAAAAGATAATTTAGGCAAATTTGATCCAAAATCTCATGTCGGCATCTTTCTTGGATATTCAAATTCAAGCAGAATTTATAGAGTTTATAATAAAAGAACCTTGGTTATTAAAGAATCCATACATGTCATATTTGATGAATTTAATCCTCCTTCTATGAAGAAAGTTCTTGCTAATGATGATGTAAACGTGGAGAATATAAAGAATTGCAACATGAAGAATTCTCAAAAGAACAACGAATATGATCTTCTATGTGAGAATCAAGAGGAGCAATAAGGAGAATAAGCTAATTTAGAACTCAAGCACTCCCCAAGGAGTTGAGGTATGTTTCATTTCACCCTAAAGATTTAATTATAGGTCATCTTAAGCATACGACATTTATATCTCAAATTGAACCTAAATCTTTTCATGAGGCCAAAAATGATGAATCTTGGATTATGGCCATGCAAGAAAAAATGAATTAATTTGAAAGAAATTGTGTGTACAAACTAGTCACTAAACCGAAACATCAATCCATAATAAGCAAAAAATTGGTATTTAGGAATAAAATGGATGAATCCAATGTAGTTGTAAGGAATAAAGCTAGATTAGTGGCTTAAGGTTACAACAAATAAAAAGGGATAGATTTTGATGAAACGTTTGCACCCGTAGTTAGATTTGAATATATTAGGATGCTTTTAGCATTTGCATGTCATAAATATTTTATTCTGTATCAAATAGATGTTAACAGTGCATTCTTAAATGGTTATATTAAGAAGGAAGTTTATGTTCAACAACCTCTCGATTTTGAAAATGAAAATTTTCAAATCATTTTTATAGTTGTCTAAAGCCTTATAAATGATACAAAATCCCACAATGAAATTTTGAAACTCACACTTAAATTGTAGTTTCAACTTCCCAAGAAAGTTCTAAACAAATTTATGACAAACAAAACCTTGACCCAATGCTTAAGAAAAGCATGAACCAAAGGTATAGAGAATGATATTGACGCCACACTCAAGAAATAGATGAGAATGTGAGTGATAAGTCTAAATTTGGAACGCCACAAGAATGTAAATTCTTGATAAGTTCGCTAGTTCTCAAAAGAACCAAAGAAAGAATAATCTTTCAAATTCAAATAACATTAATCTCTTAATTTTCATACATAGCAAGGTTGCTGAGTTTAAATAGGCTAAAAGAAATCCAAGATCCTAAAAATACAAAAGGAAACATTGGAACAACCCTCCAAGTACAAGTTTGTCAAAGGGTGCTTTAAAAGCCTTCACCAACCCACCATTATTAATTTTAGCATTGACAAACATAATGCTAGCCCACCATCATCAATCGTAGACTTACCTAACACATTGATAAACTTGACACAAAACAAATAAATGAAGTTGAATAATCAAAGGAGTCGTTTGAATTCCTAAGCCTGAACAAGTTGTAATAAATTGATCATAACTCATTCTAGAGAACTCCAAATCTAGCTCTGTAAAATTCATTGGAAAGCTAACTTAATTATCTTTCCAATGGTATATATCTTGCACATTAATACGGGCTCAATCAATACCAGATGTATTCCGAATTTTCCCTTTCTGCATTTGTTCCAAATTGTGTATTTGGTTGCCCAATAACTTGAATAATGCCCACAATGCCTTGTCTTCTCTCCAAGCCCAATTCATGATGTCTTGCATCTTGAATTGCATTTTCAATCCATATTTTCTCAATTAATCCATTTAATGCAGCTTGCATCTTTTTGGCTCTAGCTTTTGTAATTGGGCCTCCATGAATGTGCAAAGGATCACTTGAAGCTTTAATGGTATTCTCTTGATGGTTCTCATCATTAGAGGAGAGATTAGAGCAGCTTTGGCATTGGCTTTCTGACCAGAGAGAACTACTATGCCATAGGCTGGTGATGAGTAGCATGTATGACTCAAAGCAAGCACCTAGAGAATGGTATAACAAGCTCAGTTAAATTTCTGTTAGAAAATGACTTTTCAACTGGAAAAATGGATACTACCCTCTTTGTTAAGCATAAGGACCAAGACATTCTTATTGTTCAAATTTATGTTGATGACATTATCGTTGGTTGTACTAATGAGTCCTTGTGTAAGAAAATTTCATCTTATATAAGTAAGGGATTTTGAAATGAGCATGATGGGAGAGTTAAAGTACTTCCTTGAACTACAAACTAAACAAAATAATGAGGAAATCTTCATCAATTGAGCTAAAATATATGAAAGATCTACTCAAAAGATCTGGCATGGATAATGCCAAGATTAAAAGTACTCATATGAGCTTAACAATCAAGCTTGACAAGGACAAAAAAGGTAAAGAGGTCAACATAAACAAATATTGAGGTATGATTGGATCTTTACTTTACTTAACTATTATAGACCTGGCATCATGTTTACTGTATGTTTATAATCAAGATTTCAACCACGTCCCAAGGAATCTCATTTGTTCGCAATAAAAAGAATTTTTCATTATTTGGGTGGACTATTGACCTTGGTCTTTGGTATCCTAAGGGAACACTCATAGACTTAACATGTTACTTAAATGCTGACTTTGCCTGTTATAAATTTGATAAAAAAGCACTAATAGATCTTATCATTTTCTAGGATACTCACTTATTTCATGGTTTAGCAAAAAGCAAAATTCAATTGCACTCTCAACCACTAAGGTCAAATATATTGCCGTCAGTAGTTGCTGTGTACAGACCATTTGTATGAAATAAACCCTTAGAGAGTATGGATAAATCTTGATTATATTCCTATCATGTGTGACAACACTAGTTATCAAAAGGATCACATTCAATATTGTAGAACCAAGCATATAGAGATAAGACATCATTTTTTGAAAGACCAAGATCTTCAAGGAGATAGCGTTTTAGAATTCGTGTCTACTGAAAAAAAACTTGCTGACATCGTTATGAAACCTCTACGTGAAGATCAATTTAAAAGAATTTGACACGAATTTGGGATGATGAAAACTTGTGAAGATTAATTTACACTAAGTGTTTGTAAAAACTTTGGCCCTTTTGTAAGAATATTCTACGAGGAATATTCTAAGATGTTTAGATATCATACTATTAAGAAAAAAAAACCTACGCAATCAATTTTCACTGGGCTTATTTGTTATGCTCATTAGTCTATATAAATTAATTTCAAGTTCACTTTAAAATTTAGAATTGATTGGCAATTAGAGAATAAAAAAGTTGAACAATAGTAGATTCTAAAACCCTAGTAATGCCAATCTCTTGAATTCTCATGTTAATTTACTGGTTTTTAATTTCCTTATGTCTTTATTTTTAATTTTTTTGAATAAAATATTTTCCTTTTTAACTAGAGTAGAGTTATAATCATTATGGATTTGATCTTATTATTCATAATCTATACTTCAATAGTCTTGTGTATTTGTGAGTACATTAAAATTTGTACAATAATTGAATTAGATTGTGAAATAGTAATATGAAGCTCAAATTATCTGTTGTAAATTCAGTTAAAAGATGATTGTAAAAATTTAATATTTTAAAATGATATTAATCTTCTACTCATCAAGAGTGGCCGTATGGAATGTTATTTTTATTTTTGGTTCAATAATGTGAGTAATTTTAATATTTGAATATTTAATTTGTACATTTATTTATTGTACATTAAATAGACAAACATTAGAAATAATATTATATCATCAATTGATGAATAATGTTATTAAGATATAAAATGGTATTCAACCGAATTATGAGAATGAGAAGACATTGATCATTGTATACACACGCACACACATGTAGCACATGTGCTGACCTATTCAGATCCAAGTTGACAGTGAAAGCTCCCATAGTTCATCACTCTTCCAAATTAGGGAGATTCGTAAGCCCATCAGCTGATCTACACCATCAACACCCATTACCTCAAATTGGTCCTACCAAATCGGACGATTCACTTCAAAACAAACCCTACTCTAAGTTGCGTGGGATAGTATCTTACTTGCCCATATAAACTGGAAAAACAGGGCAGGTAATGAGCTAACGAGTAAACCAAATTGCTTTTTCATTATATAATTTTACTCTCATTCACATTAATCCTTTTCTTTTCTTTTTTTATTTTTAAAATTTCATTTCAGCCTGTAAGATCCACCAAAACACTCTCAATTAAGTTCAATTTCATTTACAGGTCCTAATCCCATTCATCGTTTCTTTCTTATTTGTGACATGTTACATCGTTTATGACCAATGTTCAATGTGGATCTTTTGTTTTGTTTTTGTTAGAATGCAATGTTTTATTTAGTTCTTCAAATCTAGAATTACTGAGTCTCAAATTTATGTGCTTTGTTTAAGTTGATAGAAGGGCAATCACATGTTTTAGGTTTAAACTTTGCCTAATTTATGCACAAGCCTTATGGGTACTAGTTAGTTCAATTGATAAATATCTTGAGCGGAAAAAAGAATATGAGGTTCCAATCCACTCATTTTCGTGAGGAGAGAATTAGGATGCTACTTTAATTGAAAAAAAAATAACAATAATAGTCTATTCACATGGCTTGTTTGCATTTAAGTTAACTTTCTGATTTGACAGCGCATTGGTTGATTTTCATTATAAAATAGTTGGTTTAGCCACTGATGGCTCGTCCATTGATGGAGGGAAAGATAAATGAATTTTCTATTTATTTGATCTTATATGTTTAGCATTGATATTAATTATTTTATTATATTGAAGATGTATTCTGTAACTCACAACTCCTTTTTATGTCTACTTTTAGATTAGAGATGGAAACTTTTCATCTTTACCTTTGAATCTATGAATGAAGGTCACCCTGACAAGCTTTGTGACTAGGTCTTAGATGCCATCCTTGATGCATGCTTAGAACAAGATCCTGATAGCAAAATTGCCTGTGAGACTTGTAGCAAGACTAACTTGGTCACGGTTTTGGTGAGATCATAATCAAGACTAAAGTCGACTGTGGTGAAATAGTAAGGGATACTTGCAGAGCTATCAGGTTTACTTCAGTTAATGTTGGACTTGATTTTGATAGTTGTAAGGTACTTGTCAATATTGAGCAATAGAGCCCTAATATTGATCAAGGTGTTCTTGGTCATCTCAGCAAGAAACCTAAGGAAATCGAAGTTGGTGACCAAGGACGCATGTAGATGTTGAATCAAATTTTTCAGAACAGTCAGAACAAGATGATCAGACTGCTTTCATTATCGCAGAATCCTCTGATTCTGATGATATTTCAGTCATTTCTACAGTTCAAACTGTCAACCATGTTTCAACCATTCCTAGACCTTCTCTAAAAATGTCAATCCTTCCTTCAAAATTTCATAAACATATTCCTGTCATCGGGTTTATTGACACTGGTGCAGATACTAGTATGATTGATCCTTCTGTCCTTCGCTCTGATTGTTAGGAAAAACACTTGAAAGTTTTCTAAGCAGTTAATGAAGAAACTTTTGAAACCACTTTGATTACCAAAAAACCCATTGGTATTCAATTCTTTCCGAATTGCATAATTTGGAAAAAGATTATAGCATCCAAACTTCCAGATAAAGATTTACTTATAGGTTTTGATATTGTTCATTTGGTTAAAAACCTATTCCTCACCAGTTCTGGAGTTCGCTACAAGCGCATGTTCTTGCCGTATACAGATACATTACGCCTGTATGCACTTTCCGAAACACCATCTCCATACAGTCATATTTCACAGAAGTTCCTAGAGTTTTGTCCAGAAAACCATTCACAGTTCCACCATCCTTCACCTCTTTGTAAAAATGAACACTTCTTCATTCACCTTCCTTTTCAGCTTATAAAATAGAATACTCATCCTTTTGTAATGAGATTCCAAAAGATGTCTTTTGAGCGAGCAGCACTTCATCTGATGATACTCTTTTCTATCTGCATCGGTAGACGCTGTCTTTTCACCGATGAATTGTTCATGGATGATATTGAGTGCTGTGCCAATTGGAGATTGCATGAATTGGAGCTTTCTGTATTCTCCCAAGCTTTCTAACCAGTCTCACAAAGAACCCGTTGATCGGGCCATGAATTCACGGAGAACAGATTGAGGTTGAGCATTAGGTTTGGTTCCTTGGAGGTTAATCCATGCAGCAAATTCTTGAAGTCGAGCAGGCCATTTATGACGAGGAATGTCATCAAATGTGAACCAAGATGCTGAAGATGGTTTTATTGAGTGATCAGGGACTGGTGGAGGCATTGATGGCTCTTGTTCTGCTGGAGAAGCTTTATTTTCAGCATCAGAAGAATTGTCTTCAATAATAGGTGTGGTGGTTGAAGTGCTTGGATCTTCAGTTTTGGTGGCCATTAATATGCTTGTAATGTCAGCATATTCGGATTCAGAGTCAGTGGAGGTACCGACTGAGTTTTTGGATGAGGAAGAGGGAGACGGATTGGATTCTGATGAGTTTGACTCATAGATTGTTTCTGGCTCAGAGGAGTTAGAAGAAGTGTTTTGGACAGTATGATAGTGATACTGATCCATTGGGCCTTTGTCTTTTTTGGGAGGTTCAGGAGTAGCTTTTGGTGAATCTTCTGGTCGTATCGGAGGAACAGATGAAGATGAAGTGGCCTTTGACTTTGGTTCTGAGATCTAGACTTTGGATTTTGATTTTTTGGGTGAAGATGGCTTTGGTCAAGAAGTTAGTTGAAGGTGGGAGAATCCAAAGAACTAATTGTAAACAGGTTGTTGAGGTCTGGATGGTGTGTAGAAAGGTGCATAAGTTTCAAAGATTGGAAGAGGTACTGATGGGGCTTGTGTTTGAGTAAAAAGTGAAGGTCGAGTCTTTTCAGCATCAATTCTTGTCAATTCAGCTTTGAGCTTTTCTGATCTCTGCTTATTTTTTATTAAACTCTGGACCCCAGATGTGGTTGTTGATCATTCGTCGGAGATCGGTGTCTAGCTCAGAGATACGATCATGTAGATGGATGTACATCTGATTAAGACGATTGCTGATTGAATCAACTTTAGTTTCAGTCTGAGAGACTTGACTGGCAACTCAATCAATTTTCTTTCCGAGTTGATGAAGAGTGTGGTTCTAAGCATTGGCATTTTTGGTTTGCCAATTTAAAACAACTTCATACTATTTTGGTTCTTCAGGTTGCCCAAAGGCCGTAACTGGGAATTGGACAAAAGGTTTTGAGATAACTCTGGTTTGTGTATTTGTCTATTTTTCAAGTGCAGGGAATGATTCCTCATAAGATTGGCTTGAAAACATCAGGCATGATCTTATTTGGTGAATAGGAGGTGTGGGATCTGGTGGAGGTGGTGGAGGAAAACAGTATGAAGCTGTTGCCCAAACAAATCTAGAAACAAGAATTGCTCAAACTTATGCCTCTTGAATAGTTGACCAACTATGAGCATTTCCACCAAAACTCTGAACCAGTTCAAACAACAGAAGCCACGTTTGAAAGACGACAAAATGGTCAAGTCAAATTTTCTTTTCAAACACCTGACACCAAGCATGTTACAGACACTTCACAGCTTTCCTACACTGCTATAATAACAGCAGTTTAAACTGGTCAAGAAAAGAAACTTCTCATTCATGGTTTCTAATCAGAAGGATATCCAGTATATCCAGATAAAACCAATGGTCACTTCTTATGGGATGTTCCTGAAGCCCATCTGTGCAATCCAGATTGTCCTTGCTTGGATGATCCGGATGTTGATGACGAATTGGAAGTTATAAGGAGAAAGAAAAAGAAGAAAAACAAATCCTCTTGCCCAATAACCTTTGATGTGGGTGTTTGTTCTACTCCTTAGAGCTGGATTTGGACTTTAAGGGTCGTGGGGTTTTGATATTCTTCATTTGGTTAAAACCCCCCGTCATAAATGGCCTGCTCGACTTTAAGAATTTGCTACATGGATTGACCTCTGAGGAACTAAACCTAATGCTCAACCTCAAGCTGGTCTCCGTGAATTCATGGCCCGGTCAACGGGTTCTTTGCGAGACTGGTTAGAAAGCTTGGGAGAATACAGACAGCTCTAATTCATGCAATCTCCAATTGGCACAGCACTCAATATCATCCATGAGCAATTCATCGGTGAAAAGATAGCGTCTACCGATGCAGACAGAAAAGAGTGACGACAAAATGGTCAAGTCAAACTTTCTTTTCAAACACCTGACACCAAGCCTGTTACAGACACTTCATAGCTTTCCTACACTGCTATGATTACAGCAGTTCAAACTGGTCAAGAAAAGAAACTTTCCATTCATGGTTTCTTATCAAAAGGATATCCAGTATATCTAGATAAAATCAATGGTCACTTCTTATGGGATGTTCCTGAAGCCCATATGTGCAATCCAGATTGTCCTTGCTTGGATGATACGGATGTTGATGACGAATTGAAAGTTATGAGGAGAAAGAAAAAAAAAGAAAAACAAATCCTCTCACCCAATAACATCTTGTAACTCTTTTCCTCCACAACCTCTACCAGATCTCAAACCTCTTATTCACCAAATAAGATCATGCCTGATGTTTTCAAGCCAATCTTATGAGGAATCATTCCCTCAACTTGAAAAACAGACAGACACACAAACCAGAGTTATCTCAAAACCTTTTGTCCAATCCCCAGTTACGGCCTCTGGGCAGCCTGAAGAGCCAAAAAATTATGAAGCTGTTTTAAATTGGCAAACCAAAAATGCCAATGCTCAGAACTAAAGTCAAAGGCCACTTCATATCATCTGTTCCTCTAGTACCAGAAGATTAACCAAAAGCTACTCCTGAACCTCCTAAAAAAGATAAAGGCCTAATGGATCAGTATCACTATCATACTGTCCAAAACACATCTTCTGACTCCTCTGAGCTAGAAACAGTCTATGAGTCAAACCCATTAGAGTCCAACCCGTCACCATCTTCCTCATCCACAAACTCAGTCGGTACCTCCACTGACTCTGAATCCGAATATGCTGACATTACAAGTATATATTAATGGCCACTAAAACTGAAGGTCTAAGCACTTCAACCACCACACCTATTGTTGAAGAGAGTTCTTCTGATGCTGAAAATAAAGCATCTCCAACATAACCAGAACCATCAATGCCTCCACTAGTCCCTGATCACTCAACAAAGTCAGTCCTTAGGACCAATAGCCCGCAAGTTCTAGTTTCCAGCCGATATACACTTATCCATCAAATACCAAATTCGAAAATTATTTTCTAAAATAGTTTTTCATGATACCACCCGAAAATACGGCACTCTTGGCCTTCAAAGAGGGTGAACGCTATAATAGTGCTTCTATATGTCAGAAAAATGTCCACTAGCGTAAGCGATAAAGTGTTCTTTTCCGTTGATTTCTTCGAGGGGGATGGCACCCCATGATTCATCACTTGCGTCTGTCTGTAGGATGCGCTTTCAATTTTGGAGGATAAAACATTTCCGATGCACATGATCCTTAGGCTTAAGGCAAGTGCAGAGCATACTCAGTTTAGAAAATTAGAGGTGAGCATATCATTACTAACTCTAAATAATTTCTTTGATTCCTAGAAGAGTGAAAAAGATTAAGAGAATACCTTTTTGATTTCTTTTGGAGCTGATGTAGCAGGAGGGTCTGGGTCTGTGACAGTGTAATGTGAACTTTCAGTATGGAAAAGAGACTGAAAATCTTCCCATGGATCATGAGCGTCTTAGAATAAGACGTTAGTGTAGTTAGGACATTGTTCCATGACAAGGATTCCTTGAGGACTTGAACTGAAACCTGGAGTATAAGTCTGTGTCTTTGAGATAATTTCCAAGGTGTGTGATGGTCCAACAGAGGTGTGTTGTATGTTTGTGGTAGGTGGCTGAACATTGTTGAGTTCTATAGTTGGTATCAATTCATTATCGCATTGGTAACTACTGTGACTCCTGACTTTTTGGGGACAACTTGTACAGGACTGACCCATGCACTATTAGAAATTGGGTAAATGATACCTGCATCTAATAGCTTAAGGACTTCAGTTCTAACAACTTCTTTCATATTAGGATTTAACCGACGTTGCATTCCCCTAATAGATTTAGCATTTTCATCAAGGTGAATGTAATGCATGCAGTCTACTGGGTTTATACCTTTTATGTCTGCTATGGTCCATCCTAATGCTCCTTTGTGCTCTTTTAAAACATCCAACAACTTACCTTTTTGTTCGTCATTGAGGGATGATGAGATGATTACCAGCAGAGTACTTTCTTCTCCCAATAACGCATATTCCAATGTGTTGGATAATGGTTTGAACTCGAGTTTCGGTGGTGATTCTAATGATGGGATGAGTTTCTTTTCTGATGGTGCTAGTTGTTCAACTCTTGACTTCCATTTATTAGTGTCTGTTGACCTCATCGACCGATCTGTCAATATCAAAATCCAAACTAAAGTGAGTTAAACATGTTTGTAAAGGATCATCACTAAGGTTTGAAACAAAAGTATTATCAACTAATGTTTCTATTAAATCCACATCAACAATTCCATCATCTGCATTGTGAGGTTGTTTGGCAATGTTGAAGATGTTCAGCTCCATAGGCATGTTGCCGAAGGACAACTGCATATTTCCAGTTCTGCATTGAATGTGAGCATCCGCAGTTGCCAAGAAAGGTCGGCCTAGAATAATGGGGATGTGCTTCCTCGAATTCTGTATTGGTTGAGTGTCAATCACAATGAAATCAATAGAAAAATAAAACTTGTCTACCTGGATAAGTACGTCCTCCACAATACCACGAGGTATTTTTGTGGACCAATCTGCAAGCTGCAACACCACTGAAGTTGGTTGTAATTCTCCAAGTCCAAGTTTCACAAACACTGAATAAGGTAACAGATTTATACTAGCTCCTAAATCCAACAAATCATTCTCAATTGTGTGGTTCCCTATACTACATGAGATAATGGGGGAGCCTGGGTCTTTGCATTTTAGAGGAATTTTGTGTTGGAGTATAGAACTAATGTTTTATGTTAAAAAGGCTTTCTTTTGAACATGAATGTTTCCGTTTTTAGTACAAAGGTCTTTAAGAAACTTGGCATATGATGGAACTTATTTTATAGCATCAAGTAAAGGGATGTTAACACTTGTTTGAAGATTTCAAGAATCTCACCGGTGGATTTTCCTTTCTTTCCTTTAGCTAACCTCTAAGGAAATGGAGCTTTGGGAACATATTCTCGTGGGTTGGTTTCTTCTTTCTCTTCCGATGGTGAGTCATCAACATTCACAGGTACAATTTGATTTTCTTTTGTCACCAGCATATCTACTTTGTTGTCGACTTCTTTTATTTTCGCAAGGTCATAACGGCTTTGACCTCTCCATGCTGATGTGGTGAACTGGTACTTGCTTCATGTACTCCTTTAGGATTAGGCACTAGTTGACTTGGAAATTTAGCTTTCTCAACAGTCATTGCCCAGGTCTGAACTGAAGAAGCAAGTTGTCCCACCATCTTCTCGAGGCTTGAAACTGATTGGGCTTATGAGTTCAAGGCTGCTCTCAACTCACTTCGTAGTCCATCAATGGTGCGGTTTTGTTGCTCAATCGTAGAGTGAGTAACATTCTTGAAATTCTAGAATGCGTCCTCCCATGGTCTGGGTTGAGAGTAGTTCTGGTTCTGATTGTATGGTCTAAATAGTGGCTGAGAGACTTGAGGAATTTGAGGAATTGGTTGCATTGGTGGAGCTGGAGCTGCTGGTCCATTCTATTAGAATCATTGAGACCATGAAATATTGGGGTGGTCTCTCCATCCGGGGTTATATGTGTTGGAGTATGGGTTGTAATTAGATGGTTTTCTCATTACACC
Organism: Citrus australasica; assembly: GCA_029618585.1. NCBI lineage: Eukaryota > Viridiplantae > Streptophyta > Magnoliopsida > Sapindales > Rutaceae > Citrus > Citrus australasica. The sequence goes on from JARCIV010000006.1 coordinate 8,537,757, forward strand.
TATGGCATTGGCTTGATATGAGTATGAGTCATGGTCATGTGGCTCTGTTGGTTTAGCAGTCGTGAACGATGCTATTTGTCGAGAGAGACCTTCAATTTTCTCCTTGACTTCTTTAATTTCTGAACTTGACTCGCCAATATGAACCTCATTTACTCCCTTAATTTTTCTAGTATTCCTGAGTGATCGACTCCATTGTTGGGAATTATCCGCTTGTCGCTGGAAGAATTCCCAAATGTCTGATGCACTTTTTGACATTAGCTCTCCTCCACTTGTTACCATTAGTTATTCTTGCACATTCGGCAATAATCACTCCAAAAGGTATTGGCATTGGTGTCATTTCTCGTACCCATGATGTGGACACTTCAAGAGTAGCCCATTGAATTGCTCCCATATTTTGAAAAACTGCTCGTCTTCTCTCTGTGTAAACTTTGAAATCTCTCTGTGAATAACATTGGTTTTATATACTATGAAATATTTATTCAAAAATTTTATTACCATTTGTTCCCATGATGTGATGTTATTAGCAGACAATATATTAAGCCATGAACAGACTCTATCCTTTAAAGTAAATGGGAATAGTCTAAGTTTAATATCATCATCTGAAAAAATCTCATATCTAAATGTTTGACAAACAGCATGAAAATCATTCAAATAATTATATGGATCCTCATTTTCTAGGCCATAGAATGTTGGAAGACAATTTAGCACACTAGGTTTTAGTTCAAAACTCCTAGCAGCTACATTTGGGTATCTTATGCATGATGTGCTCAAATTAGCTAAGGGACTAAAGTAGTCCTTAACTGGCCTCTCTTGTGGTGCTTGTTGTTGTTGCAAATCCATTTCGCTTTTATTTTTAACGTGTTTGTGTGTGCGCAATATTTTTTCTAGTTCAAGGTCTATAGGTTCAAGATTAGGTAATAATGACCTACGACCATGCATGCAAAGAACAAAAAATAAATGGGAACAAAATGAATAAAAATAAAGAAAAAGGAAAAATTACGATACTAACCTTATTGCGCTATTACAACCTTACTATAAAAATACACAAAACAAAAAAAATACGTGAAATAAATTAACTAAAAATAAATTAGTAAGATAAACAAAAATTACAAAGAAGAAAAAAATAACTTGAAAATTAAATTACAGAATTTTAAAAAAGAGAAAAAGAAAAGAAATATTAACCTTTAAATGCAGATTTACTTTTTTTTTAACCAAAAAATTACAAGAAAAAATAACTAGAAGAATTTTTTTTACAAAATTAATTCTACAAATTAAAATAACTTACCTCCCCAGCAACGACGCCAAAAACTTATTGTGCAAATTTTATTGAACTCGCAAGTACACGAATCTATTGTAGTATAGATCAATGGTGACGAGTGTCGATCCCACAAGAAGATGAATTTTAATTGTGTGTAGAATTAATTTTCTAAATGGGTGGTTGGATTTGTGGTGAAAATGATTTGGATTATCCTAAAATTCGAAATAAGATGACAAGAATAAATTGAAGAGAAATCTATTGAAATGATGTACTTGAGTATCTGGATCCGTATCAACATGCACCATGGGCTAAATATTCCTTATTAATGCCAATTAAATCATGAGGGGGGAATCCACGCCTCATGAATCACACTCTACTCAATATGGTACTAAGGGCTTATCGTGCCAAATAATAATAACCTTGTACTAGGGAACCGGTGTAACCAAGGTGGTATCTAGACAAGATTATTATTATTTGTTGACGAAAAGTCAAATCATCCACAAAAATTAGAGGGGCAAAGAAAATAAATTTACCAAATAAAGCCCATGACACATGTTGAGACTTCACCTTCAACCCAAGCTTGAAAAAAAATTAGCTAATCATAATTGAACTAGGGGCAAAATGAAAATTTATTAAAATATGTAGAAAATACAAGATGGAAAAGAAATTACAAAAAATGAAGTCCAAAAATAGATTCAGAGGTATCAAATTAGGGGGGGAGAGCACCATTTTTATAGATACATTGAGTAAATCATGACCATCGGATCAAAAACATTTCAGACGCTCAGCATTGCACTACGTCATCAGTCAACAGTACGCGGTTTGAACAGTAACACGGTTTGACCCGGCTTGAACAGTAATGCGGTTTGGTTGAAAATAATCCTGTGTAATGCATGGACTGTACGGGAGATTTTTGGTCCACTGATATGCTGCCACGTCATCGATCAACAGTGTATAAGAATTTTAGTCCAACAGGATTGTGACACCTCATCAGTCAATGCCACATTATCGGTCAATGCCATGTCACCGATCCATCTATGATCAGTCCGACCGTCCTGAGTTTAAAAGTGATGTCTGTTTTGCCGTCTAATCTCCCGTTCATTGTGAAATGACTATGATGCCCCTAAAATATATAAAATACTTAATTATAATACAACGCACATTATTAAATGACAAGAAGTTTAAATACATAAAAGTAAGGGTGTTAGTAAAACTTGAAGTGGAAAATGACGATTTTTTCTTTTATAAATATACATTTTCTAACACTCATCACACCCCCCAACCAGCTTATTGCTAGTCCCTAGCAAATAAAGCGAAAAAAAAATTCAAATCCAAAATGATGTTAGTGTAGTCAGGATGTTGTTCCATGACAAGGATTCCTTAAGGACTTGAACTGGAACCTGGAGTACAAGTCTGTATCTTTGGGACAATTTCCAAGGGGCGTGATGGTCCAACAGAGGTGTGGTGTATGTTTGTGGTATGTGGCTGAACATTTTTGAGTTCCATTAGGTATGACTTGAGAACATAGGTGACAGATGTATCATGGATGAGGGTATAAGGATGAGGACAAGTTTTTCATTCATAGGCCATATCTTGTATCCAGAAGTCTCTTGTTTTTGGGTGCTGGAAGTAAGGTCTATGAACGATGAATATTGTAGTGAACAAGTTGGCTTCTTGTTCCGGCATTCCGTCTAATCCGTGAAAAGTACATAGATTTTTTAGCCGTTGTCGCCACCACGTGAGTAGTGAATACCATTCAAGGAGAGTCCAGAGAAGATCTGATGAGAACTCAGGAGTGGTGATGTGTGTGAGGACTGGTTTAACAGGAAAGACAAGTTTGGTAGCATATAGGGTAGTGAGACACCACATGTACTATAACTCATCGTCGCAGATGGTTAGGGAAGACAAGGTAAGACCTGTGAGAAACAGGTTTTCCATACAGAGGGAAGGAAAATGATCAGGCCTTTTGCTTTGAACATTGAAGAAATACCGGTAAAGGAATTTCTTTGCAAAGTCTTGTATCTGGTAGGCTGAATGAAAAGGAATGTTCATGGGAAAAGTTCTCTGGTTTGAAAGAGAGTTGACGATTCATGGATATAATTATGATGGTGTAGATAGAGGAAATAAGTGAAGGTTTATTTATAGCCGGTCGTGTAAGGAAATCTGGGATTAGGTTTTGTTTGCCTTTTATGTGTTGGACAGTAAAATCATATTTAGCAAACTAGATTTTAAAGCTATGCAACTGTTTGTCAGGGAGCAACTTAATTTTGAAGTTGAAGATTCGAGGAAAAGAGCTGTACCACTAGAAGATTCACCAAAAGCTGCTCCTGAACCTCCCAAAAACGACAAAGGCCCAATGGATCAGTATCACTATCATATTGTCCAAAACACGTCTTCTGACTCCTCTGAGCCAGAAATAGTCTATGAGTCAAACCCATCAGAGTCCAACCCGTCTCCCTCTTCTTCATCCACAAACTCAGTCGGTACCTCCACTAACTCTGAATCCGAATATGCTGACATTACAAGCATATTAATGGCCACCAAAACTAAAGATCCTAGCACTTCAACTGCCACACCTATTATTAAAGCATCTCTAACAGAACCAGAGCCATTAATGCCTCCACCAGTTCCTGATCACTCAACATTCATCATCTTGGTTCACATTTGATCACATTCCCTGTCATAAATGGCCTACTTGACTTCAAGAATATGCTGCATGGATTGACCTCCAAGGAACCAAACCTGATGCTTAACCTCAAGCCGTTCTCTGTTAATTCATGGCAAGCCAAAGCTCCTGGTCGTGGGTAGTTGTACGTAGTGTTGTTACACCAGATCTATAATAGAACAAAGTCCGTCCTTAGGACCAATAGCCCGCAAGGTCTGGTTTCCAGCCAATATACACTTATCCATCAAATACCAAATCTGAAAATCATTTTCTAAAATAGTTTTTCACGATACCACTCAAAAATACGACACTCTTGGCCTTCAAAGAGGGTGAACGTTGTGAGAAAACAAATTTATTTTACAAAAATTAGTTTTGGAGGATAAAACAAGACCTTTCTGATGCATAGGATCCTTATGCTTAAGGCAAGTGCAGAGCATACTCAGTTTAGAAAATTAGAGGTAAGTGTATCATTATTAACTCTAAATAATTTCTTTAATTCCTATAAGAGAAAAAAAGGTTTAGAGAAACATGATGTGAAGAAAACTGATTTTGTATTCCAAATTAACTCCTGCCTTACAAAGGGATACAGAAATCCTTATATAGAGATCTTGAGGAAGGAGAGATAAGGTAGGACCCTTATCTTTTACAAAAGCAGAATGATTAAAGCACACGATGCCAAAAATAAAAAGGAAAAGCTGGAAAAGCAGAAAACACACTTTAGACAAGACATGACCCTTGTCTAATTTTTAAAGAAAACTTTAAAAAAGCTAAAGCTAAAGATTCCCATGCGTGTCTGCAATTATGGAGTGGATGGGTAATGTGATGGAGACACATCGCCAGTTTCTTTCTCATATTAGCGTTTGGCACGAAAGATCTGTCTGTGATCAAGATAAGCTTCAGCTTGTAAATAAGCTTCTTCATTAACATTAGTCATCTCTTTTGGAGCTGATGTAGTAAGAGGGTCTGGGTATGTGACAGTGTAATGGGGATTTTTAGTATGAAGAAGAGACTGAAAATCTTCCCATGGATTCTGAGCGTCTTGGAATAAGACGTTAGTGTAGTCAGGACGTTGTTCCATGACAAGGATTCCTTGAGGACCTGAACTGAAACCTGGAGTACAAGTCTGTGTCTTTGGGACAATTTCCAAAGTGTGTGATGGTCTAACAGAGGTGTGGTGTATGTTTGTGGCAGGTGGCTGAACATTGTTGAGTTCCATTAGGTATGACTTGAGAACATAGGTAATGGAAGATTTTCATAGAAGGTCTACACAGATTTTGGAGTTGTTTACACCACCATGTGAGGGGGGAATACTATTCGAGGAGAGTCTATAAAAGGTCTGGTGAGAACTCAGGAGTGGTAAGGTGAGTCAGGACTGGTTTGATGGGGAAAACTAGCTTTGTAGCATACAAGGTGGTGAGACACCACTTAAGGATGAGGACAAGTTTTCCATTCATAGGCCATATCGTGTGTCCAGAATTCTCTTGTTTCTGGGTGCTGGAAGTAAGGTCTGTGAACGATGAAGACTATAGTGAACAAGTTGGCTTCTTGTTCTGGCATTTTATTTAATCCATGAAAAGTACACAGATTTTTAAGTTGTTTTCGCCACCACATGAGTGGTGAATACCATTCAAGGAGAGTCCAGAGAAGATCTGATCAGAACTCAGGAGTGGTGATGTGTGTGAGGACTGGTTTAACAGGAAAGACCAGTTTGGTAGCATATAGGGTAGTGACACATGTTGAGACTTCACTTTCAACCCAAACTTGAAAGAAAATTAGCTACTCATAATTGAACTAGGGACAAAATGGGAATTTATTAAAATACGTAGAAAATACAAGATGGAGAAGAAATTACAGAAAATTGATACCAAAAATGGATTCAGAGATATCGAATTAGCGGGGAAGAGCCCTCTTTTTATAGATACATTGAGTAAATCATGGCCATCGGAGCGAAAATATTTCGAACGCTCAGGATTGCGCCACGTCATCAATCAACAGTACACGGTTTGACCACGCAGGTGAATAGTAACACAGTTTGACCACGCGATTTGAATAGTGACACGGTTCGGTTGAAAATAATCATGTGTATATACATGTACCGTACGTGCGATTTTTGGTCCACTGATATGATTCCACGTCACCGATCAACAGTACATAAGAATTTTAGTCCAACAAGATTGTGACATCTCATCAGTCAATGCCACATTATTGATCAATGCCACATTATTGATCAATGCCACGTCATCGACCCGTCTATGTGAACAGTAACGTAGACAGTACCATACATGTGAACAATGTCGTTTTTCCTTTTATGCTCCTCCTATGGTTTTCGACCGTCCTGAGTTCAAAAGTGATGTCCGTTTTGCTGTCTGATCTCTCGTTCATTGTGAAATGACTATAATGCCCCTAAAATAAATAAAATACTTAATTATAATACAACAAACATAATTAAATGACAAGAAGTTTAAATACATAAAAATAAGGGTGTTAATAAAACTTGAAGTGTAAAATTACGATTTTCTCCTTTATAAATATATATTTTCTAACACTCAACACACACCCCAACCAGCTTATTGTTAGTCCCTAACAAAGAAAGCGAAAACAAATTTCAAATCCAAAATGATTTTTTTTTTAACAATCATGTTTATTTAATCAGACTAATGATAGTAATCAAATAAAAGTATAAGCATTATCTACAGTCTAAAGAAACATCGCACCTACATCAACCATTCACATGAATCAGCCCAAAGACTTTGTCATAGCTACTTTCAAGAATGACATGTCAAACCCCAAAATCTCACTGGAAGTAGTGACACTCTCACAAAGAAATTAAACTCAATAAAAATAGTCACTCCAATGAATGGTAATTGAGAGAAAACAATAAAAAAATGATATCACATGCTCTCACCGAGATAAAAGAAATATGCCCTCAGCTTAGAAATAATATGATCTCAAGTCAAATAAAAATGCTAGTCAACCCAATTTATTTATTTTTGTTTTATTATTTTTTTATGCACCACTACATCTTTTTAGCCCATATAACTAGCTTCTACTTCAGACTATAGTTCCCTAAAATCAAGAAGGACTTTTATTAGAACGTAACGTAGGCTAGGGACATGGCTAACAAATGAGGGAAAATAAGGAAAACAAAGTGTATATTTGAGAGAAATGCAAAAATTTTTGTTTTATTTTGTTTTTTGGAAATTGCAAGGTGGATTTCACCTATTATTGTTATTTTTTTCTTTTTTTTAAAACAACAATTTTTTTTTTGCTTTTGTTTGGCAAAACGTCACTGAACAAAATAATTATTTACATTTTTCTCAAACATAAATAGGTGATGGAACTTATAAGACATCGGGTAATACTCCAAATCGGAGTGGGTCAAGATGATAAGTTGACAAAGAAAATATTTTATTTTAAGGCTCAAAAGGGTTAACTATGGATATTTCACAAAAGGGATGGTTAGAAAGGCTCAAACGAATCAAAGATGACCTTTTCATCATTTTTTAGGGCTCTAAAGAATCTTCCATATCTACTAGTTAGATGGGCCTCCAAATGTAGCAACACACACATTTTTTTTTTACAACAGCTTTTTTTTTTAAAGGTTAATTCAAAAGAAATCTAGAGATCATGTATAAAATAATAAACTGCTAAGTTGTATAAAGAATGGGCAAAAGGGTTACTCTCCAAGAAAAATGAAAGGCTCAAAAGCTCACTTAGTACTTATTATGACATGTTCATTCCTTCAAACTACTCATATTTGTCTCCGACATCAACATGTAGAGTAGCAAACATAGTGTAACATCACTTAAGACCAAAGATAATACAAATACTAAAATTTGAAATTAATCATGTCATCCAATGTTAAAACAAATCACACAAATTTTTTTTTTTTAAACAACATCCTACCCCCCGACCTATTCTAAACATGAAAGGAAAATATGCATGCAGAAATGTGCAAATGATGCAAAAAAAAAAATTAGAAAAGTTACACTTAAAATAATAGAAAAAGAAAATGTTTTTTTTTTACTTAGAAAGATGTGTTTCTAGAGGCACTACTACACTCCATATTCAGCCATCTTCAACTCAAAAATTTGAAAGTGTAAATTTATAAAGGAGAAATTAGAAAGAAGAAGTTAGAAAAATAATTGTCAAAACTTAATAAAGAAAAAGAAAATGTCTGGATTTTTTTTGTTTTTATTTTTACTTTTTATTTTTTTACTTTTTATTTTTTATTTTATTTTTTTAAACAAAGAAGATTTGTTTCTAGAGTCACTACACTCCATATTCAGCCATCTTCAACATAAAAAGTTAGCCACGGTTAGTTTGTACAACAAAAAATTAGTAAAAACTTAACCAAGATTCCACAATTGTCGACTATTCCCTCCCCCTAACTAGAACGAAACATTGTCCTCAATGTTTTAAAGAAAAGAAGTAGAGTTTAGAAGACATCACCTGGGTGGTGCAACACATAAGAAAATATTTACAAGTAGAGAGTTAAATCTAATTTGTACTTTTTACTGCGGCTACTGTTACCATCATTATTTGGACGCTCCAACACAAAGGTCCAGGGGTCTGGCTCTGGTCTATAAGCTTGTAATAGATCAAGTAGCTCATTAGTAGTGTGAGCACAAATAAAAAGTTTTTTTGCATTGGAAGGAATGAAATAGTTTTTTATTGCATGGTTAAGAAATGCGATGAAACCATCATAAAAGTTATTGACATTTAACAAACCGATGGGTTTCTGGTGAATGTGCAGATGGGCCCAAGATGCTAGTGTAATAAGTGCTTTTAGTGTTGCAAGATGTCCTGGAAGGAAAATAAAAATATCAGCATGATTAAGCATTTCAGTTATTCTTTCTTGCATACCTGAGACGACTAACTCTTCTCCAGTCGATGAGTCAGGCAAACTGCCCAAAGGTTTTAGAGCTCTTAGGATGATGCCTAACACTTGGCTTCCTCTGACAAAAGCAGCTTCTGAGACCAATTTTGATAACTCTCGGTTACCTCCTCCATACACCAAGTGTAATTTTCTCTTTGCTATGCTTCGAACAAGATCTATGGCTGCCTCAACGAACTCTTTATGTTTGCCATAGTGAAATCCAAAAAGCACACAAATATTCTTGAATTGTCTATTGGGAGTAACTGCCATTGGGATACTTCTCAAAAATAATTTGTGAGTGCTTGACAAAAAATTAAATTTAAGAATCTTAGTGACAGCGGGTCACAACTGTGTATGAGGTAGCATGTCAGTGTCAAATAACGTGTAAAGCACATGGCTTGAGAGTCAAAAAGCAAACAGTAACAAAAATGATAAAATAAAATTATTAAAGACAGTAATGTAAATGATAAAATAACAGTGAAATAAAATAACAGTGAAGTAAAATGATATTTACAAGTAGTTACGATTGTGGCTCACATCTTCCTCTGGTTTTACGTTCAAAAATGGCTTGAACGCCCTCTATGGGTCGAGGATAGGCTTCCCATCTAGTTTTCTTAAAAACTGGCAAACAGGGTCATTTATAGTCAGATTCCCGAGACTATATCGTACATGCTCTTTTTGGAATAATGGCCATAACTGAAGAATCGGTCCTTGCACATATCCACTGGGATGCGTTTCAAGAGTTAAAAGGATATCATCCAATGACTCCTTATTCAAGCCATCCCTAATGAATTGAATCTTATCTTCCCTGTTATCAGACACCATTCCTAAAGAACATGGGTTTTTATCGCAACTCATTCTGGCACACTTATGACAAGCAACAGAAATTCTTCGAGCTCGTCGTTTTCTTGCATAATTTCCTTTACCACAACCAGGCATGTATGCAATAAATTTTGGAGGTAACTCACCTGCCAATCGTACTTTAGCCTCGATTAACCAACGGATGTCAGCAGGTATGTTATTCCTCATCAGCAATCGCATGCGTTCGGATCGAGCTTTATAGATTGTAAGGAGGGCATTATGAGGAAGTGAAGGGAATCGCTTGTGAAGCTTCGCTAGAATCTCGTTTCTGTCCATACCTTCGCCTCAGAATATCAGTTATTATGGAAAAACTGAAGTAACCGACTTGATTGTCACGGAGTACCGTTATCTGCCACTTCAACGGGGTAACAAACTAAAGTACACAAATAAAAAAAACAAATTAAAACACACAAAAAAAATTAAAATCGTCATCTTATTGAATTTACCTCAAGCTCCAACTGGATGTCATAAACACTTTTCTCAATGTCTCTGAGTTGGCATTCTAAATCCTTCACATAGGATACTAACTCTGGTGGTTGAAGAGCCCAAATACGATGTGTTTTACAAAATTGAATATGCCTTTTGAGATGAGATTTTACACATTGAAGTGGTTTAAGAATGTTCAGAAGGAACGATTTAAGTATGGTACTCATGATTAACAATGATAAGAAAAAAACTTAATGGTTAAACAAACACACTTATGCAAAAATAATTTCAATTAGCAAATATAATAAAAAGACAGAAAAAAAAATCAAATCACCGAAAAGAAAGAAAGAAAAACCTAATTCAAATCTGGTGGGTCACTCAAATTTATTTCGATGTCCTCTCCATGTGGTCGGTACTCTAGATATGGCTTTAATATTTGACTATTAACTTTAAACGTGACACTGTTCTTTGGGTCCTTAATTTCAATTGCCCCATGTGAAAAAATAGTATGAACAATAAAAGGGCCAGACCATCAAAAGCGTAACTTACCTGGGAATAGGTGCAAGCGAGAATTGAATAAAAGCACTTTCTGACCTGGAGTGAAAGATTTTCTCATAATTTACTTGTCATGGAAGACTTTCATTCGTTGCTTGTAAATCTTGGCATTTTCGTATGCATCATTGCGAATTTCTTCAATTTTTCCAGTTGTAATCTTCTTTCTAAGCTAGCTTGCTTCATGTCAAAGTTGAATTTCTTGATGGCCCGGTATACACGATGCTCGAGTTCCACAGGTAGGTGGCAAGCTTTTCCATACACTAGCTTGTAGGGTGACATCCCAATCGGGGTCTTGAAAGCCGTTCTATATGCCCATAATGCATCATTAAGTCTTAATGCCCAATCTTTTCTGTCCGGTTTCACCGTCTTTCCTAATATGTGCTTTATTTCTCGCCACTTTGTGAGTGATTGAATACTTTGTCAAAAGAGCTTTGAATGCTTTGCTACAAAAGTGGGCACCACCATCACTGATTATTACTCGAGGAAATCCAAAGCGCGAAACAATGTTGTTTTTCAAAAATCCTATCACCACCTTGTGATCATTGGTTCTGCATGGAATTATTTCTACCCATTTCGATACATAGTCAACAGCAACCAATATATATTGATGGCCGAAAGAAGGGGGAAAATGTCATATGAAGTTGATACCCCATACGTCAAAAATCTCAACCACTAAAATTGGATTTAGTGGCATCATGTTCCTTCATGTAATGCTCCCCATTCGTTGACACCTATCACATGAAGAACAGAAAGTGTAAGCGTCTCAAAATATAGTTGGCCAATAGAAACCATATTGAAAAACTTTAGTAGTTGTTTTCTTAGCACTGAAATGGCCTCCACAAGCTTGTTCATGGCAGAATGAAAGGATATTCTGAATTTCATTTTCTGGGACACATCGTCTAACAATTTGATCTGCATAATACTTGAACAAATACGGGTCATCCCAAAAGAAATTCTTTATTTCTGCAAAGAATTTAGCCTTGTCTTGCTTGGTCCAATGCTCTGGAAGTTGACCTGTAACAAGATAATTAACGATATCAGTATACCATGGTAATACTTCCACACTCATCAATTTTTCATCTGGGAATGACTCATTCAATGTTGATGGCCCTGTAATTGTGTTAAAATGGAGACGAGAAAGATGGTCTGCCACAACATTTTCTGTACCTTTCTTATCTTTAAATTCCAAGTCAAATTCCTACAAAAGTAACACCCAAAGAATTAGTCTAGCTTTTGCGTCTTTCTTCATGAGAAGATATTTAAGAGCAACATGATCTGTGAACACAATTATTTTACAACCAATGAGATAAGATTGAAATTTTTCCAATGCAAACACTACTGCTAGCATTTCTTTTTCAGTAGTTGAATAGTTTAACTGTGCATCATTCAATGTCATACTAGCATAATAAATAACATGGGGAATTCGATCAACTCTTTGTCTTAATACTGCTCCTACTGCATAATCAGATGCATCACACATGAGTTCAAATGGTAAGCTCCAGTTTGGGGGCTGAATTATGGGTGATGATGTCAACAACTGCTTTAATTTTTCAAACGCCATAAGACATGAATCATTAAAGATAAAAGGTACATCCTTAGCAAGTAAATTGCATAAGGGTCTAGAAACTTTGCTAAAATCTTTAATGAAACGTCTATAGAAACCAGCATGCCCAAGGAAAGATCTTACTTCTCTGACTATTTTGGGTGGAGGAAGATTAGAAATGAGATCCACCTTGGCTTTGTGAACCTCAATACCTTTGCTCGAAATGATGTGACCGAGAACAATACCTTGTTTTATCATAAAATGACATTTCTCCCAATTCAAGACTAAGTTCTTCTCGGTACATCTATACAGAACTAGTGTTAGATGATGTAAACATTGATCAAATGAGTCACCAAAGATAGAAAAGTCATCCAAAACAACTTCAAGGAATCGTTCAACCATATCAGAAAAAATGCTTAACATGCATCGTTGAAATGTAGCAGGTACATTACATAATCCAAATGGCATCCTTCTATATGCGAAAATGCCAAAAGGGCAAATGAAAGTAGTTTTCTCCTGATCTTTTGGTGCTATAGGGATTTGATTGCATCCTAAGTAGCCATCTAGAAAGCAATAAAATTCATGGCCTGCTAATCTATCAAGCATTTGATCAATAAATAGTAAAGAAAAATGGTCTTTACGTGTGACAGAATTCAACTTTCTATAATCAATGCATACACTCCATCCTGTAGTTAATCTAGTTGGTATCAATTCATTATCAGCATTGGTAACTACTGTAACTCCTGACTTTTTAGTGACAACTTGTACAGGACTAACCCATGAACTATCAGAAATTAGGTAAATGATACCTACATCTAATAGCTTAAGGACTTCAGTTCTAACAACTTCTTTCATGTTAGGATTTAGCCGATGTTGCATTTCCCTAGTAAGTTTAGCATTTTCATCAAGGTGAATATAATGCATGCAGTCTACTGGGTTTATGCCTTTGATGTCTGCTATGGTCCATCCTAATGCTCCTTTGTGCTTTTTTAAAACATCCAACAACTAACCTTTTTGTTCGTCGTTTAGGGATGATGAGATGATTATCGGCAGAGTACTTTCTTCTCCTAAAAATGCATATTCTAGAGTGTTGGGTAATGGTTTGAGGTCGATTTTCGGTGGTGATTCTAATGATGGGATGAGTTTCTTCTCTGATGGTGCGAGTTGTTCAACTATTGACTTCCATTTATTAGTATCCATGGATGGTGCTGAGTCAAGTAGGGCGTTGACCTCATCGACCGATCTGTCAATATCAAAATCCAAACCAAAGTGAGTTAAACATGTTTGTAAAGGATCATCACTAAGGTTTGAAAGAAAAGTATTATCAACTATTGTTTCTATTAAATCCACATCAACAATTCCATCATCTACATTGTGAGGTTGTTTGGCAATGTTGAAAATGTTTAGCTCCATAGTCATGTTACCGAAGGACAACTGCATATTTCCAGTCCTGCATTGAATGTGAGTATCCGCAGTTGCCAAGAAATGTCGGCCTAGAATAATGGGGATGTGCTTCCTTGAATCCTGTATTAGTTGAGTGTCAATTACAATGAAATCAACAGAAAAATAAAACTTGTCTACCGGAATAAGCACGTCCTCCACAATACCACGAGGTATTTTCGTGGACCGATCTGCAAGCTGTAACACCATTGGAGTTGGGTGTAATTCTCTCTGTCCAAGTTTCACGAAAGCTGAGTAAGGTAACAGATTTACACTAGTTCCTAAATCCAATAAAGCATTCTCAATTGTATGATTCCCTATGCTACATGAGATAGTGGGGGAACCTGGGTCTTTATATGTCAAAGGAATTTTGTGTTGGAGTATAGAACTAACATTTTCTGTTAAAAATGCCTTCTTTTGAACATGAATATTTTTCTTTTTAGTACAAGGTCTTTAAGAAACTTGGCATAAGATGGAACTTGTTTTATAGCATCAAGTAAAGGGATGTTAACACTTACATGTTTAAAGATTTCAAGAATCTCACCTGTGGATTTTCCCTTCTTTCCTTTAGTTAACCTCTGAGGAAATGGAGCTTTGGGAACATATTCTCGTGGGTTGGTTTCTTCTTTCTCTTCGGATGGTGAGTCCTCAACATTCACAGGTACAATTTGATTTTCTTTTGTCACCGGCATCTCCACTTTGTTGTCGACTTCTTTTCCTTTTCGCAAGGTCATGACTACTTTGACCTCTCCATGCTGTTGTGGTGAACTGGTACTTACTTCATGTACTCCTTTAGGATTAGGCACTGTTTGACTTGGAAATTTACCTTTCTCAACAGTCATTGCCAAGGTCTGGACTGAAGAAGCAAACTGTCCCACCATCTTCTCGAGGCTTGAAACTGATTGGGCTTGTGAGTTGAAGCCTACTCTCAATTTATTTCGTAGTCCATCAGTGGTGCGGTTCTATTACTCAATCGTGGAGTAAGTAAGATTCTTGAGATACTGGAATGAATCCTCCCATGGTCTGGGTTGAGAGTAGTTCTGGTTCTGCTTGTATGGTCTAAATGGTGGCTGAGAGGCTTAAGGAACTTAAGGAATTTGTTGCATTGGTGGAGTTGGAGCTGCTGGTCCATTTTGTTGGAATCCTTGAGACCATGAAAAACTAGGGTGGTCTCTCCATCTAGGATTATTTGTGTTGGAGTATGGGTTGTAATTTGATGGTTTTCTCATTACACCTATGGCATTGGCTTGATCTGATTATGAGTCATGGTCATGTGTCCCGTTGATTTAGCAGTCGATAACGATGCTATTTGTCAAGCAAGACCTTCAACCATCTCCTTGACTTCTTTAATTTCTGAACTTGACTCGCAAATGTGAACCTCATTTACTCCCTT
The DNA here is from genome assembly GCA_029618585.1 of Citrus australasica. NCBI lineage: Eukaryota > Viridiplantae > Streptophyta > Magnoliopsida > Sapindales > Rutaceae > Citrus > Citrus australasica. The sequence goes on from JARCIV010000006.1 coordinate 8,552,777, forward strand.
AATTCTTCTAGTATTCCTGAGTGATCGACTCCGTTGTTGGGAATTATCTGCTTATCGCTGGAAGAATTCTTAAATTTCTGATGCACTTTTTGACATTAGCTCTCCTCCACTTGTTGCCATTAGCCATTCTTGCACATTCGGCAATAATCCCTCCAAAAAGTATTGGCATTTGTGTCATTTCTCATACCCATGATGTGGACACTTCAAGAGTAGCCCATTGAATCGCTCCCATGTTTCGAAAAACTGCTCGTCTTCTCTGTGGGTAAACTTTGAAATTTCCCTACGAATAGCATTGGTTTTATGCACTGGGAAGTATTTATTAAAAAATTTAGTTACCATTTGTTCCCATGATGTAATGCTATTGGAAGGCAATGGGAATAATCTGAGTTTAACATCATCGTCTGAAAAATTCTCGTATTTAAAAGTTTGATAAAAAGTATGAAAATCATTCAGATGATTATATGGGTCCTCATTTTCTAAGCCATAGAATGTTGGGAGACAATTTAGCACACTAGGTTTTAGTTACTCCTAGCAGCTACATTTGGATATCTTATACATGATGTGCTCAAATTAGCTAAGGGGCTAAAATAGTCCTTAAATGGCCTCTCCTGTGGTGCTTGTAAATCCATTCCAAATTTATTTTTAACGTGCTTGTGTGTGCGAAGTGTTTTTTCTAGTTCAAGATCTATAGGTTCAAGATTAGGTAATAATGACCTACGACCATGGATGCAAGGAACACAAAAATAAATAGGAACAAAACAAATAAAAATAAAGAAGAATGAGAAATTACGTTACTAACCTTATCACGCTGTTAAAACATTTCTATAAAAATACACAAAAATAAATATGTGAAATAAATTAACTAAAAAAATTAGTAAGATAAACAAAAATTACAAAAAAGAAAAAAAATAACTTGAAATTAAATTACAGAATTTTAAAGAAGAGAAAAAAAATACTAACCTCTAAATGAAGATTCACTTTTTTTTTCTTTTTTTAATAAAAAAATACAAGAAAACAAATAAAAGAAATTAATCGCAAAAATTAATTCTACGAATTAAAATAACTTACCTCCTCGGCAACGGCGCCAAAAACTTGTTGTGCAAATTTTATTGAACTCGCAAGTGCATGAATCTATTGTAGAATAGATCAATGGTGACGAGTGTCGATCCCACGCGGAGGTGGATTTTAATTGTGTGTAGAATTAATTTTCTAAATGGGTGGTTGGATTTGTGGTGAAAATAATTTGGATTATCCTAAAATTGGAATTTAAATGACGAGAATAAATTGAATAGAAATCTATTAAAATGACGTACTTGGGTATCTGGATCTGTATGAACATGCATCATGGGCTACATATTCCTTATTAATACCAATTAAATCATGATGGGGGAATCCACACCTCATGAAACCACACTCTAATCAATATGGTGCTAAGGGCTTATCGTGCCAAATAATAATAACATTGTACTAGGGAGCCGGTGTAACCAAGGCGGTATCTAGATAAGATTATTATTATTTGTTGACAAAAAGTCAAATCATCCACAAAAATTAGAGGGGAAAAGAAAATAAATTTACCAAATAAAGCCCATGACATATGTTGAGACTTCACCTTCAACCCAAGCTTGAAAGAAAATTGGTTACTCATAATTGAACTAGGAGCAAAATGAAAATTTATTAAAATACATAGAAAATACAAGATGAAGAAGGAATTACAGAAAATGAATCCTAAAAATGGATTCAGAGATTTCAAATTAGGAGGGAAGAGCCCCTTTTTTATAGATACATTGAGTAAATCATGGTCATCTGATCGAAAACATTTCGGACGCTCAGGATTGCGCCACGTCATCAGTCAACAGTACGCGGTTTGACCACGTGGGTGAACAGTAACATAGTTTGACCCGGCTTGAATAGTGATGCGGTTTGGTTGAAAATAACCCTGTGTAATGCATGTTCCGTACGCGAGATTTTTGGTCCACTAATATGCTGTCACGTCATCGATCAACAATGCATAAGAATTTTAGTCCAACAGGATCGTGACACCTCATCAGTCAATGCCACATCATCGGTCAATGCCACGTCATCGATCCATCTACGTGAACAGTGTCGTGAACAATAACGTCGACAGTACCGTACATGTGAATAGAACCGTATATGTGAACAGTGCCATTTTTCCTTTTATGCTCCTCCTAAGGTTTTCGACCGTCCTGAGTTCAAAAGTGATGTTTGTTTTACCGTCTGATCTTTTGTTCATTGTGAAATGACTATGATGCCCCTAAAATACATAAAATACTTAATTATAATACAACACGCATAATTAAATGACAAGAAGTTTAAATACATAAACATAAGGGTGTTAATAAAACTTGAAGTGTAAAATGACAATTTTCTCTTTTATAAATATACATTTTCTAACACTCAACAGCAGCCTTAAACTACCCTACTTACGATAAGGAGTCGTATGCGTTGGTTCAAGCGTTAGAAACATGGCAGCACTACCTATAGCCTAAGGAGTTCGTGATTCACACCGATCATGAGTCCTTGAAACACCTTAAAGGCCAACACAAGCTGAACAAGAGACATGTTCAATAGGTAGAATTCATTGAGACATTTCCATATGTCATTCGTTACAAGCAAGGTATGAAAAATATTGTTGCAGATGCGCTTTCCTGCATGTATGTCTTAATCTCAACACTTAATGCTAAACTACTTGGTTTTGAACATATTAAGGAATTGTATGATGACGACCATGATTTTAGTGCTGAGAAAAGACCGTAGTCGATAAATACTTTAGGCATGATGGCTATTTATTTTGGGAGAATAAACTGTGTGTGTCTAACTGTTCTTTGAGAGATTTGTTAGTGAGAGAATCCTATAGAGGAGGGTTAATAGGGCATTTTGGAGTTGTAAAGACTAGCAATTTTACAGGAACACTTTTATTGGCCACATATGAAATGAGATGTTGAAAGACTTTGTAGTAAATGTGTCACTTGTAGGCAAGGTAAATCGAAAGTAAAACCTTGTGGCTTATACACCCCTTTGCCAATACCTAGTGCATCTTGGACTGATATTTTGATGGATTTGTGCTAGGTTTACCGAGGTCTAGACAGGGGAAAGACTCAATTTTTGTGGTTGTAGATAAATTTTCAAAGATGGCACATTTTATTCCATGCCACAAAACGAATGATGCTTCTAATGTTGTTGACCGATTCTTTAGGGAGATTGTGAGGTTGCATGGCATGCCCAGGACAATTGTTTCTGATAGGGATGCTAAGTTTTTAAGTTACTTTTGGAAAACCTTATGGGCTAAGTTAGGAACTAAGTTGTTGTTTTCAACTACTTGTCACCCTCAAACTGATGGTCAAACAAAAGTTGTGAATATAACTTTATCTACTCTGTTGCGAGCTATCATTAAAAAGAACATCAAAACTTGGGAAAATTGTTTACCACTTGTTGAGTTTGCTTATAATCATTCTGTTTATTCTGCTACTAAGTATTCACTGTTTGAAATTATTTATGATTTTAATCCTTTAACTCCATTGGATTTAACTCCATTACCTGTTTCTGAGCGTGTTAACTTAGATGGCAAGAAAAAGACTGAAATTCTTAAACAGATACACGAGAGGGCGAAATTAAACATTGAGCGGAGAACTGAGCAATACGCTAAACAAGCTAACAAAGGGCGACATAAGTTAGTCTTTGAACCCAACGATTGGGTGTGGTTACACATGCGCAAGGAACGATTTTCGGAACGAAGGAAATCTAAGTTATTACCTCGAGGGGATGGCCTATTCCAAGTTTTGGAATGGATAAATGTCAATACATACAAACTGAATTTGCCTAGTGAGTACAATGTAAGTGCTACTTTTAATGCTTCTTATTTGAGTCCTTTTGATTTAGGCGTTGATTTGAGGACAAAACCTCTTCAAGGGGAGGGGAATGATGAGATTAAGGATAAAACTATCACAAGCACATGGGATGAGGCATATTCAGATCCTATTCAAGTTCCCATCGGACCCATTACAAGAGCTCGAGCAAAGAAATTCAAAGAAGCGCTTAATGGATTAATTCAAGCAACATGGGCTCAATCAAATTCGTGGAGGCCCGTTAAAGGAATTGCACATGATAAATTGATGATTTAGGCTCTTAAAGTTTCCAAAAAGTCACTTCCATGAAATAAGGAGTTGGCTTGCACATTATGCGGGAATATATACTATTTTTCTTTTTTTGATTCCTATTCTTCCTCCTCCAGCTGGTGAGCACAATGTAAGTGCTACTTTTAATGTTTCTTATTTGAGTCCTTTTGATGTAGGTGTTGATTTGAGGACAAAACCTCTTCAAGAGGAGGGGAATGATGAGATTAAGGATAAAACTATTACAAGCACATGGGATGAGGCATATTCAGATCCTATTCAAGTTCTCGTCGGACCCGTTACAAGAGCTCGAGCAAAGAAATTCAAAGAATCGCTTAATGGATTGATTCAAGCAACTTGGGCTCAATCAAATTCGTGGAGGCCTGTTGAAGGAATCGCACATGATAAATGCATGATTTAGGCTCTTAAAGTTTCCAAAAAGTCACTTCCATGAAATAGGGAGTTGGCTTGCACATTATGCGGGAATAGGCCAATATTATACACAAAGATGACCTTATGAACATCAAATCCTTAAAAAAAAGAAAGGAAAACTTAGAAATATAGAACAAATTTATTAGGGCCTAGGTATGTTGCATTATAAGGTTGGCACTTTTTATTCTTTAAAACAACATGCCCTTGAGCCTAAATTAATAGTTGATCTTTTAGGTGTTACGTATCGCCATCTCTAAAAGATTATTCTTTACATAGGCCTTAAGGGCTTGCCCTCTTCAGAATCTTCATCACCTTGGCAGTATAACAACCCATTTTTTTTAAAAATGTCTTCTTTATTCGTAAAGTAATCTTAACATGCTAACATTAGATGCATGTGTTCAGTGCACACTACTAGAAAAATGGTCTTTACTGACACTAGAATAGTGTCAGTAATTGCTTTTAATGACACTTGTTAATTGTGTCAATAATCTGGGAGTCAGAAAAATAGTGACACTTGTAATTGGTGTTAGTGATTATTGTTACTATAGTATCACTAATATTATGATGCTATAGTATTAGTAATTGTTGATATAATATTAGTGTCTATGATTACTATTACCATGGTATCACTATTTAATTTATTTAGAAAAATAAAAATTTAAATTGTCTCATTACTAATTGATTTGTTGGTAAAATTAAAAGGCACCACAAATCTAAAAAAAAAACACCTCGATTCATATTGCAAAATCTTTCAATTCATATTTAAATATTGGTAGTATATATATTATTACAATTGTATCAAATACAAATTCAAACAAGTATTAAAGAAACATATAAATTCATAATATCTCAAATATAGGAGCCTTGATTCATTTTCGGTGCCATGGAGCTAGACCAGTGAACTATTAAGCTTTCTTCAAAGGATGGTTGCTTCCAAGCCCACCTCTTGGTTTTGAAAGACGCACAAGTAGACATTCGATTTGAGAAAAATACAAGTATTTAGTTGGCAACAAAATTTTCCTCAATGCCTCTACACCTTGAACTTCATTGTTTTCCCACCTACAAGTGTAACATATAGAATTAATAAGTATGCCAGACAAATTAAGTCTTGAACATTTGAAATAAAAAATATACTCATACATTACATGATTATCGTATGCTACAAATAACTTGGCAACATATGCGGCCCACTCATCAAGAAGTTACGAAAGATCATCCATAGTGTGTATTCATCACATCCAACTTCAAATCCAATTACTAACAAGTCAATATAACTAAAACAATAATCTGTAACCAACCACTCAACATTTTCTAGAAATTACGGAAAGCAAAAACATGGAAATAAACAGAACCAAAACATAGCACACCTAACAGTAATTACCAAAGATCCCTAACAAGCTCAAAATTGATATTAATCCTTTTCATCTTAAGTATTCTTAGGGTATTACTAGTGAATTAAATAAGTATTAAATAGTGAGAGAGCAATCCAATCTTTCAGACTCGGCCCATTAGATCCATATAGACACTACCATATAAATCCCACCTTAAACTCTCTCCGAGCCATCATTCCTATCCGACAGCCTAAACTTAAAACCATCTATAAATCTTCCGAGATCACCGTTCAGTCAATCTCTTCTAGTTCAAAAGAAACATACCTTCCAATAATCTCCAACAGTGAGATTACGAGGTATAACATGCAGGGATACAAGGGTCTCCATTTAGGAGCCATCCAGATAGGAATACAACCATTATTCCTAGTTGGAAAAGATGTCACGAGCTTCATAGCCATTCTAGATACTAGATGGAAAACTTTTGAAAAAGCCTTAATCACTGCTGTTGAAGCAAGACTCAACCAAGGCCATGTGGTGCTCCAAGTTGAACCCAACTTCACCCTTGACATAAACAAACCATCCCTGTCAGAAGCCATAAAAGTCCTTATCCAGGTAAATGGTCTAACAATGAAGCCTGATGAGTCTGCTTTAGCCATTCACCACTCCATGACCTATAAGGTCCAGACCCACATGTTCTCCATGAGCAACACAGGAAAGCCTATTACCAGGTTCCTTGCTGGTAATGGCCGGGTCTTCCAACCAAGAACCTACAGGCAAAACCAACTCATTTTTCCCCCACAATGGATAAATGAGTATGAAAAGAACAACAGGCCTCAGCAGATCCATGAAGTCCCAAAGATTAGCAGACTACAAGAAGGAAGGGTCTCAGTCTCTTTTCCCACTGAGACTAAAGCCCTATATCCATGTGAAAAGTGTCAGCTTGAAGGAAAGCATCCTTCCTTGTGTACGCACATGCCTAGGAGGACCACTTCTTGCAGAATCATGGGAACAATCAACATGTCCCTCGGATTCCTCTATCAACAGTGCTCCCCAATAATGGTCACTAGCATATGTTTGGAGGATGAGCTGTCCTGTATCAGGAATCTTTCCAACAGTGAGATTACGAGGTATAGGATGCAGGGATACAAGGGTCTCCATTTAGAAGCCATACAGAGTCTATTCTGTAAGGTGTGGCGCCCCCCTGAGAAGGCCAGGAGAGCCGTGTTAGGGCTTATCACCTGAAAGAAAACCCCTCTGAACCCTTTTAATCATGGAAACCCAAAACAGCAATAGATCTGGAAACCAACCAATTTCTGATAAACCATCTACTTCAGCCATAAGAGTCTCTACTGAGTCTTTATCTTCCATAAATTTTCATTACGAAACCCAAGATGATGAAAATAGTGAGAGAACAATCCAATCTTTCAGACTCGACCCATTAGATCCATATAGATACTACCATATAAATTCCACTTAAATGTATAGTGCCAAACTCTTGCGGTACTTTCCAATTTCCTATCAAATCTTTGAGACACAATTATAACAATATGGGGTCAAAAGACAACACCAGCTTTTTAGAAACTTCACTTCTGCAAAAAAAAAACTAAACATATTCAGTTATTAAGGTACAGGAATAAAAAATGGCTTAAGGTCATTGAGATGAAGAAACCAAAAGGAAAGATTGAAGAAAGATCACTAGATCAATTACAAAGATCTCTCAATCATTCACTTAGACACGGTGCACTATCAATTATTTAAAATATGGTGGAGCTTATTTTTGCTAAGGTGAACATTCTTTATGTTTGTGGCTCAAAATAGCTACAAAAGTATAATTATATTCTCATTTTATGGGTAGAAAGTGAAATCTATTAATAGAAATTCCAAATCCAAAATACAGGTACAGAATATAAGACGATAAAACATATATGCTATATTTTAATAAACCATCAAGAAATGATTGAATTAAGCATTACCTCAATGGGTTCAGCTACTCCCTATGGGAGACGAGAAAAAAAATGCAAGTTTCATAAAAGTCGGCATGTGCTAGCTAGGAAGGATTTCTTTTGACTTCATCCACAGTTTGCTGAAGAATTTTGCTGCACATTTATAGAACAGAAAAAAGTATTAAGATTAAAATTTTAAACCCTATTTGAAATTTAACCCTCAAGAAAAAAGTATAGAGACTAGATACATGAACTTCATACATGTGCATGAATACTCCTAAGCTTCATAGCTAAATGATAAATATATTTTTTTAATGAATTAAAGTTTGGGTTACCAAGCATGTAATTAATCTAACATAGGTGTTAATGCCCTATAGACATAATGCAAGATCAAACTTTAAATAAAAATAATGCTTCAAGTTTAAATAAAAGATAAAAATTGCAAAACAAAGCCATGTTTTGTTTGTTTAAAGTCACTTAAATACATGTACATGTTCAGCAAGCCAACAAAACATGCCATAAACATTTTTCATTTTTCATGTCATTTCATTCTTTTTAACTGATTCTCTACTGATTCTATAGGTTGTAATATCCAATTTGATGCAATAAATTAGTGTGTTTAATACACACCCATGTCTTTGTACTCTTCTCTCTTTTGGTTTCTTATACTTTGGGACATTTAACACCTAACAATTGATACCTACATAAAACAATCTAGCAAATTGATGCAAGCAAATGAATTAATTAGGCAACTTACTGCTTTAATGGATGAAATAATGCAATCCTTACCAAGAGGGCTCACAGTAGGGATGGCAATGGATTGGATTTGATCCAAGATCCACGTGATCCAAATCCAATTGGATCGGATTTGGATCGGTTTAAAATGGATTTAGATCGGATTTGGATATCGATGTGCGGATCTAAGACGGATCTGGAGCAAATCTGGATCTATCTTAATATCTAAATCCATATCCATATCCACTCATCTTTTAATTTTATTTTATTTTAAAAATTTCTTAATAATTGTGGAATGATAATGATAATAAATTTTATTCATAGCTTATTAGTAGTATTTACCATGTATTTAAACTCTTAAAACTTGAAGGTTAGTTTTGTAAATTTAAAAGTCAGCCAGCCTCAAAGCATGTACATGCAATATTCAAATTGCAAGTCAAGTAATATAACCTGGTAACTTATTTTATCATATTGGCCAAATAATTTTTAAGGAATATAGTTATTCATATATTTAGTCAAATATGGTCATAATAAAAATAATAAAAGACTGAATATAAATCATATTTAATTTATATGTCATTATCTAATATTGTAGGAATGATGGTATGTGTATTGTGGATATTAGAATGATGAAGGAGACAATAGAATATTATATTGATCTTACTCCTGCAATTACTTCTGAATGATATTTTATTATCTTTCTTATTTGTTGTTTTGGTGTAAAAGTATAAACTACAATATTTATTATATTATTGAGAAAAATTATATAATTTATTTGTTATCAATACATTTTAGCCTTCAATTTTCAATCTAAAAAATTATTACTTTTTTATTACTGAATATTAGAATTTATGACGGATCTAGAGCAGATTTGGATTTTAATTTTTTTTCGGATTTGGAGCAGATATAGATATTTATTTCTTTTTTGGATTTGGATATAGAACGAAAAATATGGATTCATAACGGATCTGGAGCAGATACGGATCTTGATTTTTATTATGGATTCGGATCTGGAGCAGAGTAGATCCAACCCATATCTGCCCCATTGCCATCTACAGCTCACAGCGCTGGATAGCAACCTGCCAAATAGCAAATAAAGTATCATCGTCTTTTCGTAACTTCTACAAAAATAGCAAATCAAGGAAACCAAGACTATGGAGAATTCCAGATTACTTCAAATTTCTCATTGTCCTCTCTTGTAAAAGCATTTCTTGTATATCAAATTCGGGACATGGTTTTCAGTTAATGGAATTTGGGAACTTAACTCCACAGGAAGTTGCATGTGATGTTGGATTAAATCTGAAATTTTTTTATTGTTGGATTAAATCTTTGAAAAAGTGAAATGCATGTGATTTTAATACGTGCTACGTGGTTTCTTTTGTATAAAAATGATAAGTGTGAAGTCGATGCACCCAAATCTTTGTGCATGTACCCCAAATATAAGAAAAATAGATTCTGCAAATTACAGAGAATTTGCAGCTTCTGGTGAGTTACACTAGGCCATCTATACTATATATTGCCCCATCCAACAAAAAATATTTTATTTGGCCTAAGTAAAGTAAATTACGTACATATAATAAAAGCATAACCAATAAACTAACACAAGAGGACATAAAAATCTGAAATAGATTATTTCAACAGACAACTTGTAAATAGTTTATTGAAAGGTAAATCAACAGACAACTTGTGATTAAGCTTTCATTTCATTTTTTATTGTTCTTTAATTTATTACTACTCTTGATTTTGCATTTCGTAAGCTGCACATAGATTCATTAATTCATTCAATGTTAGATATAGATATATACAAGGCTGTTATGACGCGATACCCCATCTGTTTGAAAAAATTACTCAATGAACCAGTGAATACCCATAAATATAATTGGTGACTGAAGATACACTTTAAGACTTGAAGAAGCAAGATTTGAAATCTAAAATTGTTGTTTTAACCTTTTAAGACTTGAAGAAGCAAGACTTGATGATACTAAAAACTTAAAGAAGCAAGACTTGAAAAAGCAGACCTAGACACTGTGGCTCGAAGTCTTGAGAAGATTTTGTGGAGTATTAGCAGGTAGTGGTAGGGTATTGTGGTGGTGGTTAGCTAGCATGGCTGTCAATTTTGGTGGCTGGTTGGCTAGTGATGGCGCGGTACCACATCGGTGACTTATGACAACGGAGAGAGGCTTGACGCGGTGACGCATGATGGAAACTTGACGGCATGACAGAGAGGCTTGACGCAGTGACACTTGAGAGATGCTTGAAGCAGTGACACCTGATGGAGGCTTGACGGTGTGACGGAGAGGCTTGACGCGGTGATATAAAAGCCAGAGATTTGAGCCGGTGTTGGAGCACTGGATCGAGAATAGCGGCGCTCTCTCTCTTTCAAAGTATTGTAATGTTAATTGTTAAGGACTTAGGGTTTTTTTTTTTGCGTCTTGTGAGTGTGTGGGGTGAGGTGTCATGTGTGAATGTGTGCGTGTGTTTTTGTTTTTGCTTTTTTAACAGTTAGCGATACCTTAGTGTCATTGCGAAAAATTACAATGGCTTTTGTTTAAAACTTAAAAGCTTAATTTTTATAGGTCTTGGGTTCGAGTTTTATCGGGAACAATATCAGAATTACTTTAAATGTTTTTACAGATACCTTAGTGTCAGTAATTTCTGATGTTTAATTTAGAGACACCATAGTATTAGTAGTTTGTGATACTTGTATGTTAAACACGGAAAATGGTCCATATATATGTAAATACTAATACTTTTTAATAAAGTGTCACGAACTAAATATCAGTAAAGACCATTTTTCTAGTAGTGGCAACCTATGTCACAACGTGTAAGTTCCTAGATATACAACAAAGCTAATCATACAAAACTTTTAAGAACAACACTCTATAATATAGGTGGTAGTGCCGACCATATAAAGATTAAATAATAAATTATTGTAGTATAGGCATATATAGGATAGGTAAAAAAGAATTAAATTTGAATTTAGGCAATAGAGCGAACCATATCAAGATTAAATAATAAACAATCACATCATAGTAATAATCATAAGATGAAGAAATAATTAATGATGGATTTAAGTATATAAAAAAAAACTTTGTCCTTGCGTTGCAATTGAAGTGTTCTTGCCTCTTAAATATGACTTCAACAAATCCTCCTTAATTTTTCTACTAACTTGAGGATTTTTTTACTATTGGATGTTATAACTTAGAATAGAAGAGGATCGAATTTCTAACGTGATATGGAAAATGAAAGGGATATTTTATATTATTATTATCATAAATATTTTATATTATTATTATTATCATTATTTTAATACTTTAGGGGATTTGTTAGCCTAAAAATTAATTATACTACATTCAAGTGAGAAAGTTGTACCTCACATCTATCTTCAACCTAAAAAAGGCGTTCAAACCATTTGTGGACATAAAGCCAGAGAAAAATGTGAGTCACAGTTCCAGCTACCAATACATATCCTTTTATTCTACTATCCTTTTACATTTGTATTTATTGCTTCTAATGATGTGATTTATAATCTACTTATCGTTAGTCTTCTTTATTGTTTACTTTTGACTCTTGAACTACAAACTTCGCATGTCATTGAACAAACACACCATCCTCTTTACAACTACGCATCATTGTGTTTGTCACTAAGATCTATATATGAACTTCTTTTTCAAACAGCTCACAATTAGTTTTTGAGAATTTTCTGATGGTAGCAACTTTGAATAGATAATTCAAGAACGTTTGTGTGTTTCTTGGCTTTCTTTATTGAAAATACAAAGAGTTTATTCAAACAATTATAGATCTTGGTCGAGTACTAGCAGAGAGAAAATATGCATAGTAAATAGAGGAGATGACTAAGGGTTCTCAAGACTTGTCTTAGAAGCTGCTTACACTAAAAGAAGCCAAGTGTTCAGTATCATCCCAAAAGCCCTAAAACCTCTGAGATGTCTACCCAGCTCACCAATTAAAGAAGAGTTAGTCATCTCAAATATGCAATGAAAGAATATTTGAGATGTTAAACCATGTGGATGCTTTTATTTTCTTACCATGAGATATTACAACTCTAAAGGCACTGATTGCAATCACATCATGGGCCCATTTGAACATTCATAAAAAACTCATCGGCTTGTTCATTGTTAATAATTTTTATGATGGCTTGATAGCATTTCATGCCAAGTTCATTTATATTTATTTTGAGATAAAGCACAACTGCTTAACATAATAAACCATTAGCCGTGCTTTTCTCTGGACATGGATGATGAAGAGACCAAGACATAGAGATACAATGGAATAGGTTCTATAGATCCAACAATTCTTGTTATTTGGATGGTTGTGATATACTGTTAGGTGTCACTCACGACTTGTAGAAACCTTAAGATCAATATTGGTAAAACGTATTACCAATGCATCTTAAGGTCATTAGAAAGGTTCTAATTGATGACTAAAGAGTTTAGCATCATTTAATGAATAAAGAGTTATCATTAAAATAGTTCTACTACCTTATAACTAAGAACCTAAAAGGTCACACACAATATAGAAATGAAAAAGGAGTTACTAGAAAATGAGAAGTTAAATTTCCTATTTTTAGGAAAATCAATATTTATATTATAATTCATTGAGAATGAATATAAATATAAATATATCTTAAATATGATTTAAGATAGAAATTTAGATGTTCCATAAATAGTTTAAGGAACAAAATAAATTTCATAAATCCTCAATTAAACATTATGGAATGTCGAGCACGTAAAATGACCATTTTGGACATGTTCGGGTTCATATATGATTATGGACTTCTAGACCAATTTTGGGTTTAGAATTATGGGCTTTTATTGGATTCCAATATGGATTAAGAGAAAGCATTAGAACATGTCACAAGAGAAGCCCACATTTAACCATTTGATGTGATCAAAATGGAGTTAATTAATTAATTCCGAAATTAATTAATTTAGCTATTTATTTATTTGATTAAATAGTTTATTGAAGTGATGAGATCAATTTCAATAAATAATGGCTAAGTGGGTGGGTCTAGCACATGATAATGTTTGGTGCCATTATTAGAGATAATGGTGGCTTTATTTGGTGGAAGGAATAATCATGAGCTAGCATTCATGTTTCTTCATTATCTCTCTCATTTCTTAATGAAATTTCGAGATTCCAAATCCTCTGAACTCCTAGAACATTTCTAAGTGTGGACTGATTAGAGGCATCACAATTGGGGTGCTTAAAGGATCTCAGATCGTGGCAAAATAGAAGTTGTTCGTGCAGAGCTGTATTTTCTAGACAGTGTTCGTAGCTTGCTGTTTTCAGTCGTTTTCTCCTACTTCATGAAGTCGTTTTTGAAACTGCAAGTGAGGTAACTAAACTTCAATCTTTCCTCTTGATTTTCGTTTTTGAATGAAGTCGATCCGAGGTTTCTAGAGCTTCCGCCATCTGTTTTAATTTTACTGCGCAAAAGTTGTGTTATTAGGAACCTCATGGACAAATGTTGTCCTTCAGCAGCATCCTATTGGACCGAAAATGAGCTTATGATACATGCAATACAATAAATCAATGCTAGTTGACTTTTGCATTGACCGATGATGTGGTAGCATATTTTGGACTGAAACTGCATTTACGTTACATACAATTCATGGAATCACAACCTTGTGGATGTATTTCATCCAATCAAACCTTGCCACGTGGTGCAATCCTGAACATTCGAGTTGTTTTCATCTGATGGCCATGATTTACCCATTAGATCAATAAATATATGACTCCTCCTGCTCAATTCAACAGCTTTGCATCTAAAATTGAGTTTTTATTTTTTGTAATTCTCTCTCCATATTGTATTTTCTATGTATTTTAATATAAAATTACTATTTTTCCCTTGGTTTAATATGAGTGGCTAATTTAGTTTTAAGCTTGAATTGAAGGTGAAGTCTCAACATGATCCATGAGATTAATTTGGCAAGTTTTCTAAAGCTCTCTTTGATTTATGTGGAGTGTTTTGACTCATTGCTGACAGACAGTAATAATCTTGCTTAGATTTTGCAAAGTATATTGGCTCCTTAGCGTAAGATCATCACAGTTGCATGATAAGCACTTTACACTATATTTATTAACGATAAACTCTCCTCTATTATTAGTGGTTCATTTTGACTTAATATTGACAGAAAATACATATATGTTATTTAGTGGACAATCTTACCACATTATCGATAATAGGATTATTATCACCTGGCAAAATGTGTACTTGGCACCACATTTAGTAAATGATTATTTTTCCTGGCACAATGAGTGTCTGATATCATATTTATCGCAATGAGGATTATGAGAAGTGGAAATACCTCTCATAAATTAATTGGAACTAAAAAGGAATATTAGGTCCATGGTGATATATTGAGTGTAACTATAGAGACTCAAGCATTTTATTCAATTTGTTTCATCTTTAATTTATTACTACCATCTTCTTAATTTGAATCTCAGTACTGCTCAGAAATCATATCTAACCAATTTACATATAAAGTTGGAAAATTAACCTTACACATAATTAAATATGCCTCATCGTGGGATCGACACTCGTCACCATTAATCTATACTATAATAGATTTATGTGCTTATGAGTACAATAAAATTTGCACAACATATAATGTTAAACATGTAACATGAACATCAAACATGAAACAATAAAGAGAATCCTCATTTTTTGGCTCTATGTAAGACATGCAACAATGAGATCAAAATGTAACATAACATGAAACATGCAACAATTGAAGTTAAACATGCAATAGTTGATGTGACACATGAGTATGACGTAAACATGTAACAGAACACGTGATACATGTAACAGACGATGCTAAACATACAACACGAACATCAAATATGAAACTAGCGGGAAAATACTCATTTTTTGGCTCTATTTAAGACATGCAAAAATTAAAGTCAAAACATGCAACATGTGATGTAGACATGAAACATGAAATTTACATGAAAAAAAATTGCATGAAGCATGCAACAATTGAAGTTAAACATGCAATGGTAGACATTAAACATGAGTACAATGTAAAAACGCAACGGAGTACTTGTGACAGACAATTTTAAACATACAACATGAACATCAAACATGAAATGGGTGAGAAAAGAAATTTTTGGGAGTATTTGGAACAATAAAGATGAGACATGTAACAATATACATGAAAATTTTGATATTAAATATGAGACATCACACAAAAAATAAAAAACAAATTTCTGTCTTTTATTATATAAACTTTTTTTCTCTTCATTTTGAAAAGATGATATTTTTCTTTCTTTTTGTATTTATTTATCTTTTTTTTGTTACTACTAATATGATTTTTTTCATTTTTTTATTTAATATTTAAGATTTAAGTATAGAAACCAATTTCTTAACCATCACACCAAGTCTTTGATTGCCAATGGCAGCCAAAGGCTGAGAGCCCGGCCTGACACCGACATTGTAGCCAAACCCTCTAAAGAAATCAATAAAAATAAAATACGCTGTTTTATTTTTATTTTTTTCATCGAGTAAATAGGAATACAAATTGTATTATTATTTTTAGTAGTCTTTTACAATAAAATAAAAATAAGTAAATTTCGTAAATTTACATTAATTTTTTCTATAATACAATTTTGTTTAAATTTGCTTAAAAAAATTTTGTTATATGATTCTTACAAATTAAAAAAAAGGAATAATAATACTTACAATTCTCGCAAGTATTGTAAGTATTATTACTCTGTTTTTAAGAAAAAATGTTTTATGTTGTTTCACAATTGAAATTTGGGTCCCTCTATGATGCCGTAATTTTTTTTATGGTATCAATAGTGTAAGAAATATAGACCGTTAGATCTAATCAACGGTATATATTATTTTTATTAATGAAAATTTTTAATTATTTGAAAATTGTGTTAACCGGTTAACAAACCTATAAAATAGGTAATTTTAAATTTAAAATAAAAAAGAAATAGAGATACAGTAAAATACAATCTCTCTTTATCTCTCACGTTCATATTTTTATAATTGGATTCTTTAAGATTATCTTTGTCTCCTAATGATTAGATGAAAGAGATTCGATAAATTATTTTTATGAAGGCAATTCCTGGAGTCCAAAAAATTAAAGATGGTTGCAACCCAGCAGCTTGGATGTTGGAAGTTACGGCTAGATCACAAGAATTAGCGTTGGGGGTTGATTTTCACAATATTTACAAACTCTCAGACTTGTACTGGTATACTAATAAAGTACTACTATGTTTACCATCATTTATTTAGCTCAAAATTGACGTTAATCTATGCCATATGTTCCAAGAGAAACGAAGCACTTATTGAAGAATTAAGCAAGCCTGTTCCGGGTTCAAAAGACCTTTATTTTCCTACTCAGTACTCTCGGTCGAGAACTATGAGGCAAGGTGCAATGAGAGTAAGATACAGAATCTTTAATGTCATGTGCTGTTTTCTTTCATATATCTTTTGGTAATGAAAAATTAGTTGGTCGGCCATGTTGCAATTTTGCTTTAGTTTGGATTTTTTCAAGTTTCATCATGTATAGATAAACATAGAGTTCCATATTTATGCCAGCTGCGAATTCCTTTAATCATTTAACTTTCTAGCTTTTTTAATTTAGGAAAGAGTTTACTATTAGCTTATTGTTATATATATAGTCTATATTTAGATATATAATGACACCTGCATTTTTGGTGTTTTATTGTCAGTGATCATAATGACCTTGTTGTTAATTGATATTAACTCTAAGCATAAATAGTATATTTGGTGGTAGATTATGTGATTACGCTATTATAGTGCTAAAAAGCATGCAGGATTAACTAATTCGCAAGGCAACTAGGCAAGTAGATATGTATTTGTTTGATGATAGATTGATTTTGACAAATTCATTTATCTTATTTAAAAGATTTTCTTATTCTTCTTAAAGCTGTGAGAGAGCGACAAAGTGTCATTATGGCGTGATTATGGTGTGGATGGATAACGCGATGGGGACACGTCTCCTGTTGCTTTCTCATATTGTCGCTTCTTGTCAAGATACACCTCAGCTTGTAGGAACTTTTCTTCATCAGCTTCAGACATGTGTTGTGAAGAAGAATGGGGAGTATCAGTAGGGAGGAGAGACTGAAAGTCTTCCCATGGGTCCTGGGCGTCTTGGAACAAGACATTTGTGTAGTCAGGACGTTGTTCCATAACAAGGATGCCCTTAGGACTTGAACTTGAACCTGGAGTACAGCCTTGTGTTTTTGGGATTATTTCAAGGGTGTGTGATGGTCCAATGGAGGTGTGGTGAATATTTGTGGCAGGTGGAGGAACATTGTTGAGTTCCATGAGATAGGCTTTAAGGGCTGAAGTGATTGTTGTATCATGGATGAAGGTATAAGGATGAGAGTAAGTTTTCCACTCATATGCCATGTCCTGTGTCCAGTAGTCTCGTGTTTCTGGATGTTGAAAATAAGGCATGTGGACGATGAAAGCTGTAGTCCACATGTTAGCTTCTTGTTCTGGCATTTTGTCTAAGCCGTGAAAGGTAGACAAATGTTGGAGTTGCTGGCGCCACCAAGTGAGGGGAGAATACCATTCAAAAAGAGTCCATAGAAGGTCCGGGGAGAACTCTGGAGTGGTAAGGTGAGTCATGACTGGTTTGATGGGAAAAACTAGCTTTGTGGCATACAAGGTGGTGAGGCACTACATATACCAAAGCTCATCTTTGGAGATTGATAGAGAAGACAGAGTGAGGCCTGTGAGAAATAGGTGTTCCATGCATAGATTAGGAAATCGGTCAGGTTTTTTGGACTGAACATTAAAGAAAAACCGATAGAGAAACTTTTTTGCAAAATCTTGCAATTGGTAAGCCGATTGGAAAGAGATATTCATGGGGAAATTTCTCTGGTTAAGAGCTTTGAAGGGAAGTTGGTGATTCATGGCTATAACTGGAATGGTGTGAATCGAGGAGATGAGTGCAGGTTTATTTATAGCTGGACGGGTGAGGAAGTCTGGAATGAGGTTTTGGTGGCCTTTTATGTGTTGAACAGTGAAGTCATATTTAGCAAACCAGGTTTTGAGACTGAGTAATTGCTTGTCAGGTAGCAATTTGTTCTTGAAGTCAAAGATTCGGGGAAAAGAAGAATTATCCATGTTGATAAGGAATTTGTGGCTGATGAGATGGAATTCAAATTTTTTAATTCCATACTTGACTGCTAGAATTTCCTTGTAAATCACATGGTAGTTCTTTTCAGAGTTTTTGAACTGTCTGCTTGCATGTGCACATAAATGACGCACGCCATTAATGTCCTCGAGAAGTATGGCACTCCAATAATCATCGCTGGCATCAGTCTGGAGGATGCGTTGTCCAGCTGTGGGAATTCGGAGTGGAGGAGGAGATTGGGCTATCACCTTTAGCTGCTTGATAGTTTCTGTCTGAGCAGGGCCCCATGAAGGGCACTGTTTCTTGAGCATGCGGGACAGCTGGTTGGTGTGAATTGCAACTTTGGGGATAAAATCACGAACATAGTTGACAATCCCGAGGAGATGAGGTTTTTGACAAGCTTCAGAAAAGGGTTTTTTTGTCTTCCATGAGATCTTTGTGTGTGTGTGTTTATGGTCTCTTCCAATTTAAAACTTTCAAAAAATAATAGTCTGCTTTTTTTTTGTGTGTGTGTTTTAAGTTCAGCCTACAAGTGAATGACTGTAAGTCGTTAACTAATAATCTGAAATGTCAAATATCCATTCCAATATCTTTTATGAAAATTTTGCGGGGAAAAATTATCAAATTTTCTTCTTCAAATGAGTCTTGAAAGATAATTCAACAGACCGGCTTTCTGTGTCAATTGGCGAAGGAGCGCACAATGATTGGAACTTTGCAAGCAATCTTGAATGGTCCATTTTGACTGTGGTTGGGGATTGATTTGGTTCAATCTTGTCAGTTCTTGAATGCGAGTAATCTGAAGCTTGGGATAGCACAAGATCCAAAAATTGGCTTGTTTTGTTAGTGAAGAAACCAATAGAATATACAGAATGGTCAGAATGACAAAAGAATATTATCATAGAGATAAAAGAAACAGCTAAGCTTTTGATAGACACATTAACCCTGTTTAATTTAACCTTTGTGGGCCAACTTGACCATGGTGTTAGCAACTTTTATGCTTTTAAGTAACATATATAGTTTGTAATTTTATGCCATTTTAATTGATATCAGTTAATTTAGAAACTTATGGCCCTGTGTAGTTTGAAGACAGCTGTGACCTTTGTGCACTAAATCCTGAATATCTCTAAGATGAGAAGTCCGAATTTGATTCTGTAAATTTCTTCCATAACTAGATTCATTTATCTATCCAAACATATATATTATGTAATGTCATATATTCTAGATCAATACAGTTAGATCATGAAAGTTGGCTGATAATCAGAGGCTTGGTTGCTTCAGTGATTCTGAGCAGTCAGCATTCTTTAAGCCATATCTTCATGTAGAAAACTTCAAATAGAAAACTGTAAAATTATTTGAACTCCTGAAAAATAAATCTTTCTATAGATATATAGTTTGTAATTTTATTCCGTTTTAATTGATATAAGTTAATTTAGAAATTTCTGGCCCTGTGTAGTTTGAAGACAGCTGTGACCTTTGTGCACTAAATCCTGAATATCTCTAAGATGAGAAGTCCGAATTTGATTCTGTAAATTTCTTCCATAACTAGATTCATTTATCTATCCAAACATATATATTATGTAATGTCATATATTCTAGATCAATACAGTTAAATCATGGAAGTTGGCTGATAATCAGAGGCTTGGTTGCTTCAGTGATTCTGAGCAGTCAGCATTCTTTAAGCCATATCTTCATGTAGAAAACTTCAAATAGAAAACCGTAAAATTATTTGAACTCCTGAAAAATAAATCTTTCTATAGATATATAGTTTGTAATTTTATTCCGTTTTAATTGATATAAGTTAATTTAGAAACTTCTGGCCCTGTGTAGTTTGAAGACAGCTGTGACCTTTGTGCACTAAATCCTGAATATCTCTAAGATGAGAAGTCCGAATTTGATTCTGTAAATTTCTTCCATAACTAGATTCATTTATCTATCCAAACTTATATATTATGTAATGTCATATATTCTAGACCAATACAGTTAAATCATGGAAGTTGGCTGATAATCAGAGGCTTGGTTGCTTCAGTGATTCTGAGCAGTCAGCATTCTTTAAGCCATATCTTCATGTAGAAAACTTCAAATAGAAAACCGTAAAATTATTTGAACTCCTGCAAAATAAATCTTTCTATAGATATATAATCTGTAATTTTATTCCGTTTTAATTGATATAAGTTAATTTAGAAACTTCTGGCCCTGTGTAGTTTGAAGACAGCTGTGACCTTTGTGCACTAAATCCTGAATAATTGCAAATGAACATATAAGAGAAAATGGGAAATGAGATTATGAATTTATATTCGTGCTCATGAAGTAGTTCAAAGTTATAAATGAAAGTTGTGATTCCAGCATCATTCAAAAGACATTATTACAGTATTTAGAAGTTAAAAAACTATCAAAACAACATATTAACATTTGATTTAACTACCAAAAGACATTTGAATATATTAACATTTGATTTACCTACAACCTGTAAGTTACCTACTATATTTTAATTAATTATCTAATTATCCATTATATTAAATGAATGATTCAGATTAAAACTCTTATATCTAAGGGTCCACATTAGTCTCACTATCAATGCTGTAAAAATAAATACAGCATCATAAAGAAATCCTTGAAATTTATTCTTTTGTTTTTCAACGTGGATGGTTAATTAAAAAAGAAAAAACGTGGAAGCTTATTAAGAAATTATTAACAAACATACGCTAGAAGAAGAGAACAAGAAAAAGAAACCAAAATAGATCCAAGTAATGCCAACCATTTAACACTGACGTTGAATAATAAATAGATTAGCAGCCGAGTAGACAAATAACAAACGTATGCTTTTACGGGGGAGTAAAAAAAAAATCAAAAAAATAAAAATAGAAAAAGCTTTTAACACAATTTTCATAGATTTCCCAAAGGTTAATAAATTAAAGTTCTATGGCCATCTTGATCAGCAATAAGAAAAGAAGTTTGGCAAAACACAACATTGTTCACGTGAAGGCCGTCATTGTGTACAATTTTAGCTGTACAAGCAAGATTGCCTTGAACATTACCAAAAATCCATGCAAGAGCAGTTTCCCTTCTTGAAAAGATGGAACCTGATTGCATCTCTTACCATGATTTCCCTTCTGTAAATCTCTGACAGAAGCTTGAAGGCCAAATGACAGTCTCCACAAATGCGAAGGTTCTTCGTGATCCTTATGGTTTCCTTGCTTCTGGAATTGATCAAACCGAATGCCAATGCTAATTTCTCACTGTGATAAGACACAACCGTTTCTTTTTCCTCTTCGTCTACATCAAATACTACTTGCACTGTGTTGGGAACATGACCTGCAGATTTCAGCTTCATGGTCATGTCTTTGAGCATCAGCTCAATCTCTTTGGTTTGAGGGTGTGATTTTTTGCTTGCTAGAAACCGATGAAGAGTTCCATTATGCTCAATATAGCTCCACCCAGGTGGCTTTTGGATGCCAGAGTCATCCATCAGTTTCCTCACTTGTCTAGCTTCTTCCCAACGATAGGTTTCAGCTAGCATATTAGACAACAAAACATAGTGTGCTCCGTGATCAGGCTCTAGATCAAGGAGTTTCTGCCCCGCAATCTCACCTATTTTTGCATTTCTGTGCAGCCTGCAAGCAGCCAGTAGAGCTCGCCATATTACAGAGTTGGCATCGTAAGGCATACTCTGAATTAAACCATAGGCTTCATCCAAGCGACCATCTCTCGCAAGAAGATCAACCATGCAGCCATAATGTTCCATTTGTGGTTTGATACCGTAATTTAACATGGATTCAAAGAACTGCTTACCCTCTTCAACTAGACCACTATGACTACAAGCACACAAAACTGTCACAAATGTGACTCCATCTGGTTTTAATCCCATCAGCTCCATTTCTCTAAAAACAGCTATAGACGTCTCACCCAGACCGTGTTGAGCAAGACCAGAAATCATGGAGTTGAATAGAGAACCTGTCTTCAAATTCTTTGGTATTTTGTAAAAAACAGATAGAGCAGTATCTATGCTACCACATTTTGCATACATATCTATAACAGCAGTAGTTAGAAAAATATTCCTACCAAACACAACATTTTCTATGTATTGTTGATGAAGCCTTTTGCCAAAATCCAAAGCACCAAGACCAGCACAGGCTCTAAGTACGGCAACCATTGTAACTTCATCTGGACGTATACCCAGTGATTCCATCTTTCCAAAAAGTTCAAGTGCTTGACTAAAGCCCCCTACCTGAGAGTAACCACTGATCATGGCTGTCCAAGAAACTAGATCCCTCTGATCCATCTGATCAAAGAGTTGTCTGGCTCTCTCAATTTTTCCCTCTCGAGTATATCCTGATATCATAGAACTCCAAGCTGCTGTACTCTTACTCATTCCCATTGTACTAAATACCCGCTCAGCCATATTCATCAACCCACATTTTGCATACATATTAATAACAGCAGTCTTGAGCAACATATTAGAACCAACGCAACCCAAGTTTTTATAAACCAAAGCATGAAACTGCTTTCCAATCCTAGGATCATTTAATTCTGTACAAGCAGAGAACATTGCTACAAAGGTAAATGCATCAGGCTGGATGCAGGAATCCTGCATCTTTCTAAAGAGCCAGAGAGCAGGACAAGGTTCCTTAACTTGAGCATATCCATTTATCAGGGTATTATATGATACAAGATCTCTAGCAAGACTTCCCTGAAAAACTTTGTGGGCATTGTTTATATATCCAAAAATTGAATAAAAATGGATTAAAGCATTCCTTATAAAGAGATCAAACTCAAGCCCAAACTTTATTATATGACAATGAATTTGACAACCCGATTTGAAGCTTGACAGCCTTGCACAGGAATTAAGAACAAATGGAAAGGTAAAGTTATTTGGTGATACGATCCCCTTGGAAAGCATGGACTTGTAGAGGACAAGGGCTTCCTGAGGGGAATCACTACGAGAGTAGCCTCTCATAAGTGTGTTCCAGATAAATATATTCGGATTATCAATTTGCGAGAAAAGAATTCGAGAACGAAAGAGACCATTTTTACAACCAGACAAGGCAAAGAAGGAGATGAGCTGGCTGCTGGAGATGTGGTGGTTAAGCCCACTATGAACAATTTGGCCATGAATTTGGAGAGCTTGTTTGAGGGATTTGCATGATTCTAATAGAGCTAATAGCGACGAGTGTTCTAAAACAAGTCTTTTCATTGAAATGACAATTATTGCTAAATGAGGTAATGGAGTCAGTCAGCTCCGAAATATCCACTTCCAAATAAGTAACTAGTTCTTTATATACCAGTAGCTGATGTTAGTTCCTTTTCAGAGCTTATTCTGCAAAGATGCCTTGGAAATTGCAAAACAATTGAGTTAGGGTAACCCATAATACAAGTACCTGCTAGTGGTTTCTGTCACTGGAAACCTTTCCCATTAGCAATACAATCAAGAATTCCAAGGTCTCATCTCACTCAATAAGTTCAGCAATTAACTGCACCCAACACAAGAAACCGCAGTCCTATCAATGAAAATTCAGCACTTCATGGATTCATTCAACTTCATGTGAAATTACAGTTCCAGCATCATCAGTGATACTAAAGAGAATACGGTAAATATGATCCAGAATTCACTATAATATAATACAGCATGCAGCATCGAGTAGTTTAGTTTTTCTTCTCCTCTAAGTTGGGTTGCCAGTTCATTTTTAAGGTGATTACAAATTTAGATTTAGAAGATCATCACAAAAATGGAATAAGATAGACTATCCAGGAAAATAAATAAATAAATAAATCTTCCTTTAGATAAATACTTTTCTACACGTTTTGCTTAGTCATATACAAGAATCACCAAAATTCAATGGTTCTCTAGATGTTATTATACTCAACATCAATATTTTCTTAAATGAATCTTGTTATCAAATGGCAAATAAGGAATGTACACATCAATGTTCACCCAAACATAAGAATAAAGAAGGTGCTTCCTAATAAAGACTTACAGCTAATGGGATTGGCTGGTGAAAAGGATCAGTTGAACAAAGTAGGTCCACGTAAGTAGTGGTCCAGCTGCAAAAGAAGATTCCATGGTTATTTTCCTTCGGAAGCAAGAAGGTGTGCACCTATTACTTGTATAGCTGCCACTAAACAGTCGGCTACGTCACCCTACTAGAAATTATAACGCTAGCAAATACTCTCCATTGGAAAAAATGAGTTGTGGGACAAAGACCTCAGTCCCTGATTACAATACTGATTACTTTGGTTCACTCTCTCAATGAGTGTAACACTTTATAGTTTTGAAAGCTAGGCATGCGGGAAGGTGTAATATTCTTAGACATCATCATGATTCATGATAGAAAAACAAGCTCTCAAACAGAAAGGACATGGTGCCAAAGAAAGATACACAGAGAACAGCTGTAAAGCATTGAATCTGTGGACAAAGATCACAGAATTGTACTAAAGGTTTGTCTAAGATGCACTTGTATAATCAGTTAATTACCAAGGAAGCTACAATTACAGGTACATCCCCAAAATTATTATGGGTACGGTCGTGTTCTTTATATGTTAGTATCAAACTCTTTACTCTTTCATCTAGCCCTAGAGTTTTTGGTTTGTTCTACAAAATTTTTTATACCCTTGTTAATAATATTAATACTTATTAATAATACTAATAAGTATTAATATTAATATTATTAATACTAATATTATTAATACTTACAAAAAATTTTTGATACTCTTGTTAATAATATTAATACTTATTCTTTGTCTCATCCAATCAGGCGGTACAGAATTTTAAGGATGCATATTTGTGTAATAAAGCTGCATCTCTATTCATCCAAGCGAACAAGACAAACACCCTAGAGCCTAGAGCACACTTATAAAGTTCTGCTGTAAACAAAAGAAACTTAGACACAAATTTCGTACAAGAGGACAAAGCAAACCAAGTACCACTCAACATAAAAAAAATTTCAAAGAAAACCCAATATCTTCACAGCTACAACTGCTCTCATATAGACAGAGTTATCACTGTTTCAGAATAATACAACAACAAAATAATATTACAAACAAACAGAGATCTCATGTCTTGAATGTCAGCTATCAGTTGCTGGAGTTGCACATCTCAAGTCAACCACAAACTGTTTTTTCTTTTTTTTTGAAATAAACAAAAAAAGATGGTCTGGGTGAGTTTGCGGGTGGGTATCATTTTAGAACTTCAGAGAATTAACCATCATAAAGGTCAATTTTGGATGACAATTATAATGAAAACTTGTCCTCCTTGAAAATTCCAAAATGGATATCATCTTACCAATTAGATCTGAAGACAATTCTTTGCCTCTGGCTCTAATTAAGATTCAGAAGGAGACTTTATATGTTAATATAAATTAGAGAACACCCCCCCCCCCCCCACCCCCCCACCCCCCAAAAAGAAAAAAAGAAGAAAAGAATCTTTGAATGACAGATTCATATTAAGTAAGTACTTTCCCAAAAGAAAAAATCCTTGAACGACAGATTCCTATTAAGTACTTTACCAAAAGAAAAAATCTTTGAACGACAGATTCCTATTAAATGAGTACTTTCCAAAAAGCTTAATGCAGGAAAGCCAAATAGTGTGGATAGAAAACAAATAGAGTTATAATAGTATCAAAGACAACTATGCAACTACAAATACAAATGAAATCATGTGAGGGGATCAAACACAAAAACTTTTGGTCAAAATTGGCTTTGCTGCCATGTTAAGTAATCTAATCAAAAGTTTTAACTAATAGGTGAGGGCTCAAACAATAATATCTTCAACAATTCAAACCAAGGAAAAGGAAGTAAAATAATGGCTACGAACAAATTCACAAGATCAGTATATAAGCCATCAAATCCTGTACCCCATAATCGGTTCTCTAGGCATTCTCTTTCACTTTTGAAACTGATCACTGATCCACTGTCTTCTCCTCTCATGCCAAGCTATCTCAGCTGCATATAAAAAAATCCCCTACATTATTTCCATTAAAGATTACAATCAAAGCACTGATGTCAACAGAAGCAATAAGATAAATAGATCTTACAAGATGAATTTTTTATTTTCATTTCAAGAGCCGAAATTGGCCATGGTACAAATATTGAATTAGGATACTAATATAAATACTTCTAGCAAGTCTAAGACTACTCTGACGACATACATACCAACTTCTGACATGCCTATATGACTGCTACCAATTAGAAACTACAAAGATTAATGCTCATGACAGGAAATGCAGATGTTCATTTAAAGTAAAGACAAGTTTTCTAGGGCTAATCTGTAATTTTTAAGAAAAGCAACCCACCATGGTTGATAAAATTCAGTTTCTCAGTTGAACTGTCTTTGCAAGCATCATTGGAAATCTCTGGATGCTGATTTTCGTGAGAATGAGAATTACTACCATTGGTTTCCATTGTCTTCAAATTGAGCAACATTTACCTTCTAGATGAAGGCACGGTAAAAAATGTATAGAGGGAGACCATCAAATATTTCACTATTTATTCTGCACTCAGACGATGGCCTGAAACAAAAATCACCTATTTGTTAACTTCTGTAGCAAAAATCTACTACCATGTGTGCCTGTTCGAGATTCTACTCAAAGAACTTCATTTCAGGTATTACAGTTACATCCCACGTGTTAGCATAAGCTTTTGGGTTGAATTTTCAACAACCACCCAGCTAATTACATGGAGTTAAGACCTACTAAAGCAACCGATCATACTTCAGATGGCTAGAAACAAATATGAAGAACAAAATGACAAAATCTTATTCAAGAAAAAGAAGCCATATCAAAAAATCAAATCATTCGGCATAAAAATGAACCAGAAGAGCATGAGAACATTAACATACCCTTTGCTTCCTCTGAACCTTGTGGCTAAATGAGGAAAAATGTATTGCGTTGGACTAAACAATATATATATATATATATATGAAAGAAAAAGGAATAAGAAGACGGGAAAAAAAAATTGTTTAGTGAATACGTATGAGGGATTCAAGCTTTAAGGATATGGTGTTTGAAGATTCGAGAAATTGGATTGGTAGTAAAGCAAAAGTAATGAAGATTCTTGAAAGAGAGAGGTTCTGAAGGGCTTCGATGATCGGACAATCGGACGGACCAGAACTTCAGAGATGACTTCTTGGGGATAACGGGAGTTCGAATCGTATTGGATACTTAGGTTGCGTTCGGTGGTTTTGGTATTGAGTTTAGGCACCTATAATTTAAAAGTTATAATATTTTATAAATATTAATTATTATAATTTAAAAATTATATTAATATAATTTTTTATATGTATATTAAAAAATAAATTATATTTTTAATAATTTTATTATAATTATTATTTAAAATTTATACTTATTACATATTATTAATTTTTATTTAATAGTTATAATTTTTTTTATAACAGTAGTAATTTAAAAATTAAAGCAACTCAATTCCAAACGCACCATATTCGCTTGTAGGGAATGTAAGTTAGGGTCGAAAAAAAATTCGACTTGAATTTTGGTCGGATTGATCTGTCTCCAAATTTCTGAGCTTTGATCCAATCTTAACAATCAAAATTTGGGATCGACCTTAAAAATCAAACTTGATCAAGTCCAGATTGATTTGTCTCCAAAATTTTGAGCTTTGATCCAGGCCTTAATCGACCCAATCCAACCACTTAATAATTAAAAATATATATTTTTATTCAAACTTTGTGTTTTTATTTAAATTAGACATAATTTCGTTTATATTTACTTATGCATTACAGTAAGTTCTATGTTTAATTTTCATATATTAGGGAAGGTAAATTTAAATTATTTAAATATTAGAAAAATTAAAAAAAATATTTGGCTGGGCTCCGGGCCCAACCAATCAAGGTCAGATTTGGCAAAAAAATAGAACTTTAATCGAGTTCGAACTCTTTATTTGTGTTATTAGGTCGCCCAAGCCCATCTTGACAAATTGCCATTCCTAGTAAGTACACGAGATTCTTTATTTTTTAATTTATATTTATATACATAAAACTTCTCTTAACTTTTTTTAAAGATATCCTTATTCTAATAAAATAATGATATTAGATTATCAACAAATAAAAAATACAATTTTTAACATATCAAAATTTCAATTTTTTTTATATTTTAGTTGCATATCAACTTTAATTAAATGAAAGTGCTCTCATTTAATAAATATGTATATATATTGGTCTAAGATTTTAAATTTTATTGAAACTTCGAAAAAATTGTAATCTGCATCGTGTAATAGAATAATAGAATTATACTATTACATTATATAGTATAATAGTTTTTTTTTGGATTTTAACCAAATTTAAGATCTTAAATTAGAATATTATATATATATATATGTGTGTGTGTGTGTGTGTGTGTGTGCGCGCGCGCGCGCGCGCGTGTGTGTGCGTGTGTATATATATACATATATATATATATATATATATATATATATATATATATATATATAGTGAGAAAGAGGGGGGGGGAGAGAGAGAGAGAGTAACTCTCTAATGACAACATCCTTATTTTAATAAAGTTAGTTTGTATACTATTATCAGATGTACTGAAATTTGTATTTTTTGTATTTTATTGATATTTTTAAGTGAGAATGTTTTCATTTGAGAAGAATTATATACATATATATTTATCTATATACACATTTATATATTCCAATTACAAATCTTTGACAATATTAAAATTAGATATAAGGTAAAAAAAAACATAGATTTCAGACATTACAGAACAAAATATATTATATTGGAGTCCATATTTTTTAATCTTTTAACTTATCCCTACCTTTAAGGTTCTATATAAAAATGAGGAAAATAATATTAAATTATTCTATATAAAAATGAGAAAAATAATATTGAAAGAAAGGAATATTATCAAATATCCACTTGATTTATTTTGATACATTACTCTACCACCAAAGTTTTCTAACAACTGTCCTTTTCCACCTAAATTTTTAAGTATTATTATTTTACCACTAAAACATTAAAATTAACAAAATAGTTAATAACAAATTTTTAAGTATTATTATTTTATCCTTGAAAGGCGATCTATGGATCTTGAGATCCTTGAATTGGATTTGAAAAAAGATTATTAGCTTGATATCGCCCTGCACAAAACTAAGCTATTTCCGAGCATCAAACATCAAAATTAGAACAATACCTCTTCTTCCTCTAATAGATGAAAAAGCAATAGTAACCATTCTAAGATAAATATTAGCTACTTCCAACATTAAACATCAAAATAAGGACAATAACTCTTCTTCCTTTTAATAGATGGAGAATAAATAGTAACCCTTATTCCTTTATTACCCTATACTAACCTCAATTTATTCACTTCAAGTTTTCATTGTTGGTAGTGTCGTTAGGGTAGACTGAATTTAAAACCTTACTAATGATATAAATAATTAGTACAAAGCGAGTAAGGATCGATTCCATTGAGACTACGATAATCATATTTATTATAAACTATAAAAAAAGACTTAAATAAAATAAAATAATAATAATAACAACAACAACAACAACAATAAAAATAATAATAGTAATTAAAAATATAAATTAATCTAACTAAAGAAAATGCCAACAATAAATAAAAGAAGGTTTTATAATTTTTTAACTAAATAATAAGAAATAAAAAATTAAAACTATGAAAATAATAATTTAATAAAAACCCTAGTTAAAGAATATAGAAATAATAATGATGAAAACTTTAGTTAAAGGATCATTCGCTACCACTAAGCATGCACATAATAAATATATAAATTATATTATCAATTTCCATTGAAATTATCAATCGTAGACAACAATAAGTTTTTGTTAGGAAAAATAAGTTCTTCACCTAATCTCTTACCATTAAATAATTTAAAACAAGCTCTTTAAATTTAAGATAATGAGAGCATTAAGTAGAGAAATGCATTAGGTTGATCTAAGTAATAAACACATAAATTCGGATTATTTAACCTAAGTTATGCTCTCTAATTGAAATCATTGATTCCAATTTGTTACTAATGATTAAAATATCAAAACAATTACGAATCAATAATTTTAATTTAGCAATAGAATTTATTCAAATCCTATCTAATGGCCACTCAAATAAAATAAGAATAAAATCATAGATATTACTCATAGAAGAGCATAAACAATTTCAATTAAATAAGTTGAATGATCGAAATTAAATATTAATCATACGACATGTTTAGAGTTTTGAATTCACCCTCAACTAAATGAAATATCTAGCATAACATAATAGAATTGAGAATAAAAGAGTTCATAAAATTAGTCGTGGAGATTAATCCAAAAGGCTGACTCTGCTTTTGGGTTTGTGACTTTGTGCGGCTTCTTCCTCTTTTTGTTTTTTTTTTTTTACTTTCTTCTCTTCTTGCAGGTGCTTCCATTCAAAAGCCAAAGGTTGGACATTTTTAATGCTCGGCCGAATCCAATTTGGATTTTAATTTCAATTTAAAGCAATTAATTCCATAATAGCCATGCACCCACCGACTTTAGCTTAGGCAAGTTTTACGAGCATGCGCAATTAAATATGGCAATTCTTTTTCTAATTTGCTTTCACGGGATGGCTTAATTGGAAAGAAATCAATAATGGCCAATTTAATTAGCTTCTATAGTCAGCCCGCCAAGCATAAATCCAGTAACTTCAATCCTTTCCCATCTTGATATCTTGATTACTTAAAGTAGATTTCTTTTTTAATGTTCTAATTTAATCGCTCTTTAATGTCAGAATATACCTAAAATAAAAAATATAAAAATTAAGATAAAAATCAACATAATAAAATATAATTTAACAAAATAACTAAATTAAAAAACTTAACTAAAATAATTAGAATGTTTATGACCAAAACAAGAAAAAGATGAGAAATCAACAGTAAAATATAATGAAAATTTGCACTTATCAAATTCCCCTACACTCAACCTTCACTCATCCCCAATCAAACCTAAAACGAAAAAAAAAACAAAAAAAAAACCAAAGGAAAACTTAAAGTAGTCAACTTTCGTAGGAAATCACGATTGCATTTAGTATAGGCAACAAGTCTTTAAATCACTAAACAACCCTACAGGACGAGTTATAGTCTCGTGAAGGCTTCAATGATGATACCTACAAACATTTTTTTATTTAAATAGCATAAAAGAAATAAAAGGCTTTAAATAAAATATAAAACTAGACTCAAAGATTGCATAAGTTATATAGCTCAAAGAAAATTTCAAATATTGTCGAAGTTCTAACTTTAACTTAATAGTCAATTCTATCTCTCTTTTGATTCTTGTAGTGTGTGTGTGAATCAGTTCAATCAAAATCTATTCCCAAAATCTCCAATATCACCAGCTTTTGCCTTGAGCAAAGAAAATAGTAGGCCAAACTAATTTTATCATCTTGATCTCTAATTTTTTTTCTCGTAAACATTTACGTGCATATTCTTTTGATTTTTCTTTTTACGATATGCACTTGATTTATTTATTTATTTATTATAAATATCAATAGTCAGGAGCTTTCATTATACCCTTTAAGGTAGTCATCTTCTCATGGTAGATTATCCTCTACATACTAGTAGTACATGAAATACAAGTGTGCAACCCAAGAGGGGGGGTGAATTGGAATTTTAAAACTTATCCTAGCAAATCCACACAACAAGCAATCTAATGTCTTAATAAAACTTGAAAGCAATAAGTTCAATAAAAGCACAATAAATAAAGAGTAAGAGAGAAGAGAAACAAACACACGAATTTTTACGTGGTTCGGCAATCCCCGCCTACGTCCACGCCTCCAAGCACACCGGGCTTGAGGATTTCACTATCCAAGCCTTTCCAAGGCTTCAACCGATTACAATTGATTTCAAGGTGTCAATAAACCTTTACAATAAAGAGATTATCTCTCAATCTCTTCACTCAAGTGTCTCACACACTCAACCTCTTACAATTTAGATGAATAAATGAAGATTACAATGAAACTCACTCAATGAGTAGATATTCAAAAATGAAGAACAAGAAATGATTCAATCTTTTGTGTTTTGCAAGTTGAAGGCTCAAGATATCACGTGTGCTTTTTTTTTTTGCTTGTTGGTGCACTTGAAAATGAGTTGAATTTGAGTTCTTATAGTTTGAGCTAAAAAACTAGCCGTTATGCACTT
Organism: Citrus australasica; assembly: GCA_029618585.1. Lineage (NCBI taxonomy): Eukaryota > Viridiplantae > Streptophyta > Magnoliopsida > Sapindales > Rutaceae > Citrus > Citrus australasica. Next base: position 8,585,608 of record JARCIV010000006.1, read on the forward strand.
GTCAGCCCGAAAACAGTTAAAGGCTAACATATAAACGGTTAACCGTTTCGCTAGTCAAAAGTTACCATTGGGCCAAATTTCAAGTTACCCTTTCACCGTTTAGGCTTACCCTTTCACCGTTTAGGCTTACCCTTTCGCCGTTTAGGCTTACCCTTTCACCGTTAACTTCCAAAGACTTGCAAGATGAACACTGGACCAAATTTCAAATAAACGGTTTACCGTTTAGGGTTACCTTTTCGCCGTTAACTTTCAGAGACCTGCAAAACAAATTTGGCTTAACCGTTCTTACTAAACGGTTCAAGGCTAAAATAAACGATTAACCGTTTTCAGTAAACGGTTCACCGTTATGTTCCAGAATCATCATTTTAACAAAACTTTGCAGAACATACTTTCTGGACGTTATCGGTTAGCCGTTTTAAATAAACGGTTAGCCGTTTGCTACAGTGACTGCTACAGTGAAATTATTTTCTAAATTTACAGTTTGACCCTAAAACTTTATAAAACTGTACTATGACCCAAAACTTTATGAAAGTTTACAAATAGGTCCAATTTCAGGATTTTCAAATAATGCTTTGTTAATCTCAAAACTTTCTGAAATTATGATATAGCCCAGAATGCTGTGACACTTTTCAAATAAGTCTTTCTCCAAAATTTCAAGCAATACTTGTTGATTTCAAAGTTTTCAAAAACTCTTTCAATTAAAACATAACTTGAAAAACAACCAATTTCATAAAATCATTTTCCATTAAATATAAAACCTTTATAATATGAAAATAATGATTTATTTAAAATGTATAAAAAATAATTTGAGCTTAAAAGATTAATCATTCTTAATCTTGTTTGTTATCATCAAAATCAGCATTATGTAAACATATATGTTAACAGTACATAGGCCCAAATTACTTAAAGATGACTTCAATCTTAGGGTTATAGGTAGTTATTTCTGACTATAATGCCTGGGTATGCTACATTGTATTATGGAGATAAGAATTGAGACATATGGTCATTTACTTAATCTAAAATTCTCAACTTAAGCTATATTAATATCAAATTTTAAGTGAAAATTATGAAAGAATTGATATTAGTGCTCATAGTTTAAAATCTCAATCGAGAGGAAATTAACATAAGAATCAATATCAACTAAGACAATATTCAATCCTTTCTAGGAACCATATTCATTGTCAATCAAATTCTTATCATTGATATATTCAAGACAAACAATTTTTTTTTGTTTAAAGAAAAACTAAGTTCAAAATTCTCCACCCGACACTTAACTCTAACATTGTCCTCAATGTAAGCCTAAGCTAACAAAAGAAAGAATTAAGCATGGGGAAATAAAAAGAGACACATAAACAAAAACAAACTAAATTAAACAAAGAGTGGCTAAAGTGACTGAGAATGAGAGGGAGAATGATCAAATCTGTTATGGCGTTCTCTCAAAATTTATTCTCTAGTCATTCGGTTACCTCCTAATAAGCACTTGGTTTATTGTCCTCAACCTGACATGGTTCTCATGTTTCACTTATCAACGTACGTAGGTTCGTAGAGTGGAACCTCCTCTACATTAAGTGTCAGAAAGTTTTCATAGTAAGGATTCAACTTGTGACCATTCAGTTTGAACTCTTTATCTATTTTTAAGCTTCTAATCTCAATTGCACCATGACAAAAAACATTAGTAACAATAAAAGGCCCAACCCATCAAGAACATAACTTACACAGAAACAACTTAAGATGAGAATGAAATAAAAAGCTTTCTGTCTAACTTCAAAGTTCTTCTTTAAAGTCTGCTTATCATGCAAAGCCTTCATCTTTTCCTTATAGATTCGCAAATTCTCATAGGTATTGTTTCAAATTTTCGCTAATTCTTGCAATTGGAGCTTCTTGTATTGGTTGGCGATGTCTAATTTCATGTTACATTGTTTCACAGCCCACCATGCTTTATGTTTAAGTTCCATCGGAAGATGACAACGCTCACCATATACCAACCTGTAAGGTGACATTCTAGCAGATGTATTGTCTGTGGCTTTGTATGCCCAAAGTACATCATTAAGTCGTAGGCTCCAGTCCTTTCTATTTGGATTAATTATCTTTTCAAGGATTGACTTCACTTCCCTATTAGACACCTTAGCTTGCCCACTGGTTTATGGATGGTAAGATGTAGAGATCTTATGAGTGATGTTCTATTTCCAAAAGAGGGTTTTTACTGACCTATTATAAAAGTGAGTACCTCTGTCCCTGATAATGGCCTTCGACGTTCCAAACCTCGTAAAGATATTACACTTAATAAAATCTATCACAACCTTAGAATCATCAGTTCAGATAGCTTTTGTTTCCACTCATTTCGAAGCATAAGTAAGAACAATATAGAGATTACAAAAGATGAACGAAATGGTTCTATGAAATCGATGCCCTAAACATAAAAAATCTCAACTTCAAGAATGGGAGCCTATGACATTTGATTTCCAGGTCCTAAATTACTTGTTCTTTGACAACGATCACAAGATTTACAAAAAAGATATGCATCCTTAAATAATGACAACCAATAGAAACTGCTTACCAGTACCATAAATACTATTCTCTTTGGTCCAAAATGTCTTCTACAAGCTAAAGTATGAAAAAAAGTAAGAATTAAAAAGTAAATTCAGCTTGAGATACGCACATTTCAATCACATGATCATAGGAATGCTTCCACAGGTATGGCTCATCCCACATGTAATACTTTGCATCACTTTTTATCTTGGCCTTTCGTGGAAGGGCCAACTTCTCAGGTACTGTTCTAGTTATTAAGTAATTTACTATATTTGCATACCAAAGAGTAACTATACTTATCTGCAGCATTGCTTATCTAGAAAGTTCTCGTGCATTGGAAGTGCATATTTGCTATAAGTAAGATGACTAAAATGATCTGCCGCCAAATTCTCAGAGCCTCTTTTATCCAGAATCTCAAAGTCAAATTCTTGCAATAGATGTATCCATCAAATAAGGCGTGGTTTAACATCCTTTTTGGTGAGTAAGTACCTAATAGCTGCATGGGCAGAGTAAGCGATTACATTAGATCCAATCAAATAAGAACCAAATTTCTTTAAGGCAAAGATACCCGCTAAAAGTTCTTTCTCAGTTGTGAAGTGGTTAAATTGTGCATCATTTAATATGCAGGAAGCATAGTAGATAACGTGAGGAAGCTTTGCTCACACGTGGGCATAACATGGCTTCAACGAAAAAGTCACTGGCATCCCACATGATCTCAAATAGTAGATCCCAATTTAGTTCTTGAATTACCGGAGCCGATGTCAAAATCTCTTTTAACTTCTCAAACGTTATCCGGCGCTTTTCATTAAAGCAAAAGTGGGTAATTCTATCTTGGAGGAGTTCTTGATAAACCTGCAATAAGAACCTGCAAGAGATGAACGAACCTCCCTTATACTAGTAGGAGGTGGTAAGGAGCAAATAAGATCTATTTTAGATTTATCAACTTCAATCCCCCTTTTAGAAAGAACACGTCTTAACAAAATACCTAGATTAACCATAAAATGACATTTTTCCAAATTACGTAAGGCTAATGTCAATGCATCATTTAAGCACAAATGTAAGGATATCTAGATATCTATTGAAAGAATCACCATAAACCATAAAATCATCCATAAATACTTTAATGATTTTCTCTACGTAGTCATAAAATATACTTATCATATACCTTTGGAATGTGGCAGGAGTTTTACAAAGGCCAAATGGCATGCGCCGATAAGCAAATGTGGCAGAGGGGCCAGTAAAGGTTATTTTCTCTTGGCCTTCCAGAGCGATAACGATCTTATTAAAATCTGAGTAACCATTAAAAAAATAATAATGAGAGTGACCATTTAACCTTTTAAACATTTGATCCATGAATGGCAAAGGAAACTACTGACCAAGAATTTTAATCTAGTAATAGAATTTATTCAAATACTATCTAATGGCCACTCAAATGAGATAAGATAAAATCTTAATCATTAATTATAGAAGAACATAAACAATTTTAATTATAAATTGAATGGTAGAAATTGAATATTAGTGATATGACATGTTTAGGGTTTTGAATTCACCCTCAACCAAATGGAAAATTCAGCCTAACGTAATGTAATTGAGAATAAAAAAGTTGATAAAACTAGTAATGGAGATTAATCCAAAAGGCTTACTCTGCTTTTAGGTTTGTGTAGTTTCCTCATTTTTTTTTCTTCTCTTCTTACAGGTGCTTCCATTCAAAAGGCAAAGGTTGGTTTTTTATAATGCTTGGCCAAATCCAATTTGTATTCTAATTCCAATTTAAAGCAATTGATTCCACAATAGCCATGCACCCAATGACTTTACCTTAGGCAAGATTCACGTGCATGCTCAATTAAATATGGCAATTCCTTTTCTAATTTGCCTTCATGGGATGGCTTAGTTGGAAGGAAATTAATAATGGCCAACTTAATTAGCTTATGTAATCGGCCCATCAAGCATAAATCCAGTAACTTCAACTCTTTTCATCTTAATTACTTTAAGTAGATTTTTTTTGAATGTTTCAATTTAATCCCTCTTTAATCCCAAAATATACCTGAAATAACTAAATATAAAAATTAAGATAAAAATTAACATAATAAAATTTAATTTAACAAAATAACTAAATTAAAAAATTAACTAAATAATTAGAATATTTAAGACCAAAACACAAAAAAGATGAAGAAATTAATAGTAAAATATAGAGAAAATATACGCTTATCAACCGTGTGATGCAAAGATGTCATTTCATGTTTTGACTTTAGCCATCACATGCTAAAGTAAAAGGTTTGGTGAAATTGTTGATTTTGTTATTGAAAATGATGGGTTTTATTAAAAAAAAAGAGAAGAAATAAAGCTCTAACGAGTTATTAGCTGGGTTTTATTTTATTTTATTTATTTATTTTTACTACAATAGTTAGCTAGCTATAACTGTTTAACAGTGTCAGTTTAGTTTTATACTTTGAAATCCCTCAACCCTTGTAACTTAAGTAGTTTTTAATAGTGTCAATACTTGTTGGTAAGATAATAAAATTTAGAACTTGGTGGTTAGAATACCTTGGTAGTGATATATCAAAATAAATCAAGTGGCTATTTGAAAATATCCCTAAGGGAAATACAAGCTAAATAAAAAAAAGGTTGGGCTATTTGCGCAAGTTTTACTTTAAAAACACCATTTTATTTCATACACTTATTCAATGAATTTTAAAATTGATTTTTTTACTTTGAACACTATTTTCAATATGACAACAATACTCTCTTTATATTTTACCATTATCTCACCCAATTTAATTATTTATGAAGAGAAAGAACTCCATTCTATATAACTCTATTATTGTTTAAAAGATATCGAATCTCTCTTTAGCAAAAGATTACTCTTGCTCTCTCCAAATGAAATAGATTTTCTTTTAAAGAAAACTTTTTCTTGTCTTTACTAAAATGTTACAAATTAGAGTCTAATTTATATTTCTAATTGATAATATTAAAGCAACAGTAATATACAACCATTTATTTCCTTTTCTTTTGCACTTTTGGACTTGATGGTTTTTTTCATTTAAACAATATTGTTACTTGTTTTTTCAGCATAAACGAAAATTGTTTTTACAATTTCTTTAATTGGCAACTTGTTCAGTATTTATTAAACCTTTAAATTTTACAATGATGAACAAAATTTGACGTTGAAGAAAGTTATAGGGTTTATATTAAGATTATTGAATTGAGTAGTCTCGCTATAATGAAATTTGGACAAGCCCAAGAAGCCCACATAAAAATAGACCCAATACAGAATGATCTAGGTAGCATTTATAAATAGAATTCTCAAGGGCCAAATTCTTGACAAAATGCTAAATGTGTGATCTTATAAAAAATAATTTTAGGCATATTCTTTACAAAAAAAAAGACCTAGATTCATTTTCTAATATTTCTAAGCAAAATGCTCAAAGAACGAGTTTTCAACACAATGACAAAGGCATGATTGTACAAGAAATGACCCAAATCCACTTTCTACAAAGAAAGATCTAGGTCTAGTTTCTAGTATTTCTAAATGAAACACTCAAAGGGCGAGCTTTTGAAAAAATACCAAAGCCCTGATCCTACAAAGGATGACATAGGCATATTTTCTATAAAGAAAGACCTTGCTCCATTCTTTAATATATCAATGTGAAATGCCAAAAGCATAATCCAGTAAAGAATAACCTAGGTTCATTTTCTCAAGGAAATACCTAAGTCAATTCTCTAATTAATCTAAATGAAATCTTCAAAAGTAAGTTTTCAACAAAACTCCAAATGCATGATCCTACAAAAAATGACTAGGTCCGCTTTCTAATATTTCTAAATGAAATGCTCAAAGAGCGAGTTTTTGGCAAAACTCCAAAAATGTAATCTCACAAAGAATGACTTAGCTCTATTCTCTAATATTCCAATGTGAAACACCCAAAAGTGATAGTTTTTGACAAAATTCTAAAGTGATAATCCTATAAATAATGACTTAAGTCCATTCTCTTTGAAGAAATACCTAGGTCCATTTTCTAATATTTTTAAATGAAATGCGTAATGGTCGAGAAAAAAACACCAAAACTATGATCCTAAAAGGATGAGCTAGGTCCATTCTCTAATATTTCTAAGTGAAATGCCTGAAGGGTGGATTTTCAACAAAACAACAAATACATAATCTTATAAAGAGTGACTCAGGTCTATTCTCTATAAAGAAAGACTTATATCCATTCTCTAATATTTCTAAAAGGAAGGCTTAAAGGGTGAGTTTTCAAAAAAATGCCAAGGACATGATCTCATAAAGAATGGCCTGGGTATGTTCTTCACAAAAAATGACTTAATGACTTAAGTCTATTCTCTAATATTTCTTAATAAAATGCGGAAAGGGTGAGTTTCTAACAAAGCTTGAAAATCATGCTTCTCTAAAGATTGACCTAGATCCATTCTTTATAATAGACTGACGTAGGATCATTCTCTACAAAGGATGACCTAGGTCCGTTCTCTACAGAGAAATATTAGATCAGTTTCTATACAAAACATCTAAAAGGTATATCTTCAACAAAGTGCCAAAGGTATGACTTTACTAAAATGAGTAAGTGACTAGAGAAAAATTCTAATTTCTTATCAGTAAGATTCTGTGAAAATCCTTATGCGCAAAGCGCCCAAAACCAATCCTCTATATAAGGAACCAAGATAAGAGCTATCAAGCTGAAGCCTATTAAATATCAAAAGCCCAAAAATTATGACAATGTCCAAAATTATGTATTATGACACTTGTCATAATGTGAGGGTAGGACATAAAATTAATGCAAAAATACTGCAACTCTCCCTCTAGACTCTTTCTCTCTTTAAGCTAAATTTGCTGATATTACCAAATTACTCATGGCCATCCCATCCACTGGTCAAAGTTTATCACTGACAATCTCGATACCCTTTGACAATTTTTTTTTTTTTGCAAAACCTTTGACCACACAAATGCACATGGTCTGAAACCTACCCTTCAAAAGGGAATAGAACATGAAGTTGATATGAAAGAATGTTTGGATTAAAAAAAATTAGTTTCTATATGCTAAGTTCAAATTTGCATCAATAGTTGGCGTCATCTACTAGAACGAACAAAAGCCAACATGCTTTAGCTTAAACATGGATGACAATTATAACCACATTCAGATTGGGGTTGACAAGAAAGTTCAAGAGATGCATGGATGCACTTTCAAGACAAGGATGTTTTATAGAGCTATATGATGAATCTATAGTTCCAATGCATCCCTCTAACCTCCAATAAGATTTTAAACCACTAATTTCATGTACCTTACCTCCAACTAGATCTAATATTTAGCTTTGATGTCAAAGGCATAGTTGGATTGTCGGACTCTAGAGGCAGGTAGAGCGATTGACAACAAACTTAAAAAAATGTTCAATCAACTTCGAGCTTGAAATAATGAACAGCCCTATTATAAGGACTTTGATAGTGATGTGGTTAACTCAACCTCGAACAAGATTTAAAGACAGTTTCAATGTTGATAATTTAATGCATACTCTCAATCGAAGGTGGACATAATGAAAGGCGGCCTAAGATAATGATAAATCATCTAATTTACATGTAACACTCCACTAAAATATTTATTTAAAAAAAGTTTAAAAAGCACTGTACTTTTAATATGAATACGAATTCTAAAAGTAGTTATACACAACAACCAAAACTTTCTTACAAAAAGTAGGAGTCATACAGAGGTTCCTTAGCATATTTCAAAACTTTTATTATTACATAAAGCTGAGATACTTTTTTTGCACTTTGCCTTGGTTAGGACTTGGTGCCAGCTTGCTCTATTCATCGTTACCTGCAATGTAAGGAATTTATGAGATAATGCCTAGTAAGATGATCATATTAGTTTTTAAAAGAAACTTAAAACAACTTTATTAGGGCCCTAGGTATGTTGCACTACAAGGTTGGCACTTTTACTCTTTAAACAATATGCCTTTGGGCCTGATTAGTTGATCTTTTGGACATTACGTATCACCATCCCCAAAAGATTTTTTTTTACTTAGCTTGGAGAGCCCTGGAAACTTTGCCACCTGGTAGTACAACCACGCATGCATTTCATAAAGAAACCATGAAAAGCATGCGTCCAATGCAACTTACGTCATAACATTTGATGTTCTTAGATGCACAACAGAATCACAGGACAACAATCTTTAATATAGGTGTCAGTGTCGTCCATACAAAGATTAAACAAAATGGAACTAGTATAGGTGGTAGAGCCGACCATAACATAATTGAGTAATATTATCACATATTAGGCGACATAGCTGACCATATAAAGATTCACATCATAGTAGTCATCACAAGATAAAGGAATTGTTAAAACTAAAGTTAAGTATGGAAAGAATTTTTGTCCCTACATAGCAGTTGAAGTATTACTTACCTCTTGATGTAGACTTTTCTAGACCTTTCTAAATTGAGGATTTCTCTACTCTTAATGTTATGACTTAGAATAGAAGAAGGTGAAATTTCTAGGTTGGAATGAAAATGAAAGGGGGTAGGGTGTTTTATAGGATTTCTTAAGGCTAATGGATGGCTAGGATTTTGCCACCATAACTCTTGATCAATGGTTGAGATTATCCTTCATAAATACCTTACTAAATTCTATAAACGTCTCTTACATCATCACTTATGTTATTGCTTATGTCATCATTACTTAGAATTAAATATTCTATATTATTATCATTATTATTTTAATACTTAAGGGAGCTTATTAGCTTAAAGTAAATTCTATTATATTTAAGTCAGAAAATTGTACCTCACATTACAAGAAAAAATCGGTGAAATTCTAGGTAAGCAACCCAAAAAGGGGGTTAAGTGGGTTTTAAAAAATTCTTCAAAAACAATATCATAATTCAATACCAACAACTACCACAACCAATAATAATAATAAATTCAATAAGTAAATTTAAAGAGTTAAGGTTAGAGAAAACGAACACGATACTTTTATGTGGTTCAGCAGCTTGCCTATATCTACTCCTCCAAGCAAACCAAGCTTAAGGATTTCACCCAAGGCTTCAAGATGTTTACAATTGACTTCCAAGGTGTCAATAAACCTTTACACTTTAAGATGATCCCCCATCTCTTTTCTCAAGTGTTTCACACTTAAAAGTGTATGGTTACAAATGATAGCTCAATAATGCATCAATGTACATCAATAAGCAAATGAAAGCTCAAGATGATTTGTATGAACAAGTTTAAGCTTGATAAAGATTAAATAACTCTATCTGAAATGAGTTTGATTTGCGTTTTTATAGTTTGAACAAGAAAACTAGCCATTATTGACTTTCATACAACATTCTCAGTTGAATATAATAGATTTTTTTAAGCTAACAAATCCATTTAACTACTAAAATAATAATAATATAAAATAGTTAATTCTAGATTAATGATGATATAAGCGATGACATAAGCAATGATGCAATAAAAGATGTTTATATATTTTGAAATTCTAGAATTCACCAATATATTTATGGAAGGACAAATCTCACCCATTAATCAATTAGTTATGGTGGCAAAATTCTAGTCATCCATTAGCTTTAGAAAATCTTATAAATACCTCTAACCCTTTCCTTTTCCATAGCACCTTAGAAATTATACCCTCTTTTATTCTAATTAATAACATTAAAGAGTAGAGAAATCTTCTTTCATTGAATCCATTCAATTTGTAATAAAGCATGCTCATTCTTTTGTAGTGCATTTCCAGGTGATGTCGTTTGAGAGAACAATATTTCATCTGGTGGTACTCTTTTCTGGATGCTTCAGTTGATGCTGCTAGTTCTCCAATAAATTGCTCATAAATGACTGCAAGGGCTGTAGTAATGGTGGTTTGAACCAATTGAAGTTGTCTATATTCACCTAGACTTTCAAATCAATCCCGTAATGATCCAGTGAATCTGGAACAAAACTCACGAAGAACATTTTGAGTTTGCGCATGAGGTCTTGTCATTTGCACATCAATCCATGCATCAAATTGTTGATGTCTTGCCTGCCATTTGTGACGAGGAATGTCATCAAATGTAAACCATGGTGAAGAGGATGGTTTTGAAGAATTTTCAAAAATCGGAGGAACTGGGGGAACCGGTTCTATTTGTGAGGCTTGGTCATCATTATTATCATCAAAAGATTCTTCTACAATAGGAGTAGATGTACTAGGATCTTCTGCTTTCGTGGCCATTAGAAGACCAGAAATGTCTGCATATTGGGACTCTAAATCTGAAGAAGGTTGTTCAGATTAACTGAGTTCGTTGGAGGAGGATGAACTTTCTTCTGAAGTTGAATATGAGTCACGTTTTTGGTATTCAATATGCTGGTAATGGTATTGGTAAGCTGGGACTTTGTCTTTCTTTAGAGGTTCAGGAGTTGCTTTAGGAGAGTCTTCTGGGATTTAAAGATCTTCCTTAGGTGGAGGCTTTGAAATTTTGACCTTTGATATGGGTTTCTTCGATGAGGAAGGTTTTGTTGATGGAACATGAGAAATATTTGGGTTTGTGGAATAGAGATGGGAAAGACCAAAGAATTGGTCATAGGTTGACTGTTTAGGAGGATTGTAAAAAGGTTGGTATGATGTGAACAACGATGCTGATATAGGTATGGACTGTGTTTTAGTGAAAAGGGAAGGTTGTGCTTTATCAGCATCAATTTTGGCCAGTTTTGCTTTCAGCTTTTTGATCTCTGCTTCATTTTTATTGAATTCTGGACCCCAAATACGATTGTTTATCATCGTTCTGAGATCAATTTCCAATTTAGAGATTCTGTTCTGCAGATTTGAATAAATCTGTTCAAGCCAAGCATTAATTGTGTCCACCTTTGTTTCTGTTTGTGACACCTGTGATGCCACCTTATCAATCTTTTTACCAAGATGGTGGAGAGCTTTGTTCTGGGTGCTAGCATTTTAGGTTTACCAATTCAATACTGCTTCATACTATTTTGGTGTTTCTGGTTGTCCTGAGGTTGTGATTGGTGATTGAACATAAGGTTGAGAGACAACTTTGGTCTGCGGATCTGTATGTCTTTTGAGTGGGGGAAACGATTCTTTGTATGATTGGCCAGAGGATGAAAACATCAAGCATGACTTGATTTTTGGCTGTGTGGGAACAGGCTTAGATGAAGACTCTTTTTCTATTTTTGAGGCTACATGTTTTTGACAAGAACGAGGTAAGGAAAGAGAGGAAGAAAGAGAAATATGAGAAGATTTTGATGGAGCTATTTCTGTTGAAGAGGAAGATGATGCCATTTTTGATAGAGTTTCTTCCAGGTGTTGAATAATAACACTTGAGTTCTTAAACTATGATACCACCTCTGCTTAAGTTCGTTTGGCTCTGATACCACTAGGGTAGGTACGTGGCATTGTTATACCTGAACTATGATAGTGCTAAGACTATTCTTTAGACCAGTAGTCCGCAAGTTCTGGTTTCCAGTCGATATACCTATTATCCCTGAGATATAAAACCCGAAAAAGAAAAAACCATTGATCACGATAGAAGTGACAACACTAGGGAGAGGAGGGTTAATGTCATCAAATGTTAGATATGATTCTCCGAACATGAGCAAAACCATGAAATGGCTTGCTTTATATGCCTTTCTAATATCACCCACTCCTGCAAAGAAGCTTTTTTTCACTCTTCCCTCTTTCTCACTCTTTTCTTTTCTCACTTTTGGCCTCATTCTTTTCCTTTTTCTACTCAAAACTCTTGGTCTCACCTTTTTTGTGTTGTCCTTCCTTTTTTCTCGTCTTCATTTGGTCCTCATAGACCTCTCTTGGTGTTAAAGGAATAAGCGTTACAGTTCTCCCATCCTTGACAAAGCTATATCTATTCCTAAATCCATCATGTGTCACCTTCTTATCATACTGCAACGGCCTCCCCAATAATAAATGCTCAACATGCATAGGAACTACATCACAAAGCACATCATCACTATACTTCCCAATAGTAAATGTTACCAAAACCTGCTTATTAACCTTGACCTAACCACTACAATATGTAAGGTCTAGGATGTGTTAACAAGGGCAACCTTAACTTCTTTGGAATAGTAGTACTAGCTATATTGGTGCAACTCCTACCATCTATTATCATACTACACACTTTGTTATTCACAATGCATTTAGTGTTCTCTCTCTACTACTCCATGTCATCAACACTCATTTGTGTGCTCAAAGCACGCCTAGGAACTAGGGATTCACCTTTCATAGCGTATGTGATGCCGTCATCATCACTACTATCAATCAACTCTAGCATCTCTCCACCATTACTCTCACTCTAACTCATTACTACCTCACTATCTTGTATCACCATAACTCTCTTATTTGGGCATTCATAACACTTGAAACACTTCATGTCCCAATTCTTCTATGGTTGAGATTTAGCTTTAGACTTATTTTTGCTATTGAAATATTCTCTTTCCTTAGGTGGTTCAGTCTTGATAGCTTCATTTCGTCTGTCATTACTACTCCACTTCAGCTTTTATGGGTTTGAAGATGCCAATTTGAAGATGCCAAAGTATATCTAGTAGTACCCTTCCTCTTCAATTGCCTCTCCACCTTCATAGCCATGTGGACCATATCCTTCAACTCTACATAATATTGTAGTTTTACTACATTATCAATCACTTTGTTCAACCCAGTCAAAAATCATGCCATTGTAGCTTCTCTATCTTCCTCTACATTATCCCTAATCATAGCAATCTCTATCTCCTTATGGTAATCCTCTACACTCTTCGACCCTTGGGTAAGGCTCTATAGCTTAAGATAAAGATCTCTATGGTAATGATTAGGAATGAACTGCTTCCTTATAAGCGCTCTTAACTCTCCCCATGTAGCTATAGACCTCTCATGATTCCTCCTCCTATTATTCACTAACTAAACCGACCAAATAATAGCATAGTTAGTAAATTCACTAACTATTAGCTTTACATAGGCTCATATTTACGCCTATTATTTCCCCCACTATATCTTTCTTCATCATGACTAGCCCCATTACGCTATCTACTAGTTTGCTTCTTCTGAATACTCTCAATGGTAGCCCCATTTTGCCTCTACTGGCTTTCTATCTCTTTAAACCTTATATTCTTCTTCTTAAATGCCTAGTGAATTGCTTTCAAAGTTAAAGCAAGGTCTACCGTAGAAGGTTGTGCCTCACTTTTATCATCCATATTAGTTATTTTAAGTAAATTGCGAAGAGATGTTAGAAAAAAAAATTATAGAGAAAAAAATAATAAACCTCACAAGCTCATGGGTTTACACTCGATATGCACTCCACTCGTGTTTACACTTAAATAGGCATTTACATGAAGCTGTCCTCACGCACTCTTGCCTTTTACCACTCTTATATTTTCTCAATCAAGCTTTTTAAGAACTACTGACTCAATCAAGGGAAAGCATCAAAGTATAATCCCTTTAACAAGAAATAGGAAACAAGAATAACAAAACAAAGGAGATCACCAAATATGATTATGATGATGATGATGATGATGCTGCTGCTGATGATGATGATGATGATGATGATGATGATTATTATTATTATTATTATTATTATTATTATTGTAAACCCTAAATAACTTTGAATGAATTTAGGGAAAGGAATAGGTAAAATTTGCAGATTTAAAGAAAATAAACCACAAGGATGCAAAATTGATAAAAAGGAAGCCCTAAAAATACTATTCATGCGAGTTCAAGATTTTTTTGTTTAGAATACTAGAACAAGAATAAAAAAATAATAAAGATAAATGAATCTGACCTTGATGCCCAAGAAAGCCAATATGATTAAAATTTGAATAAAGGATTCAAAACCTTGAGAAACGAAGTCTCAAGAAGCCCGATTGTTAATTAAAACGCTACAAAGGTTAGCAACTCTTTTGATAAGTCGAAAGTTCTTTCAACAACAAGTTGAGAAAATCCTCTCCAATGATATCAAAACTCAAGATTGTCAAAAGTCTGTTCAAAGAACATAAAAGAGTGTTTATATAAGATAGCTAACCCTAATTTAACTTAAAAACATGAAAAAGACCCCAAAATTATAAACCTGGAGCCGCATGGGCCTTAACCTGCAGAATGATTTTAAATGGACCATAACTTGGGCATTTGATATCAGAATGTAAGGAATACAGCTACAACTTCATAATTGTTCTTCCAACCCTTCTTCCACTTTAAAAATTATCCTCTTCGATGCTCACCAACTCGTTAGCTCGAATCAAGTATACCAAAGCTAGTTCCTCCTTTTTCAAGCCCATGTTGAATCTTGGTCTCTTGCAAATTAGCTTGAACAAATCCTTGCATTGCTTCCTTGATCTTATTTGCTCGTGCTCTAATAATTGGCCCTTCTAGAACAAGCAATGGATCTTTAATACTCCGAGCACTCTAGATCATATCACTCTACTATTGGGAAAATGTGCTCTTTAAAAGCATATGTGTTTATTTAGTTGTAATAAATAATTTTTCTGATTAATAAAATAAATGAGGTATTTTATTTAAATATCTTAATTGCATTAATATTTTGATTAAAGTCTATTTAATCATATTATATGTATTTATGTGATCACCATGTGGATTCACAGAAGAAATAAATACAAGTTATCTTATTTATAAATAAAGTTGGGCACTTTATTTAGGTATAGACTGTAATAAATTCATTGAATGATTTGTCTTAATCATGAATGAATTTATTGATGTAGTACGACTACATTGAACAGGATCACATATGAGATTTAATTAACTTTGTTATAACTGTCAGACTTATTAAATCTCATAGGCATTGATTTTACTGTAATCTTAATCTTGAGTTAATTATGATTTCATGATTGTAATTGTTATTCCATTTGAGTTACCAATGGGCACGACACATACTTGTGGTCAAGATTACCCGGTATTTTGGTGGGTGCAATTATGAGTATTGGAGTTATGGATTAACATTACAAAATTTGTACGACACATCTCTTGATGGGTTTTTGGCACTTGATCATAGAATTCTTTGGCTAGAGTGTGTCAACATATTTAGTATGTTGAAAATGATCATTAGAGAAAACTAGTAAGTATCAAGGAACAAGATGTAATTAAATTGATTGGACAGTTGAGATATCGATTTAATTAATGATGTGGTACAAAAGATTGTGCAGTAAAGAAATCAATGTGGCTTGGGACGAATTATTATTCGAGCATGCAATTATGGTGGTCAATTCCAATCTTTTAATTTAGAAGATTTGGAATTAAATAATTAGGCTATTTTAATTACAGGCCTAATTGTTATAGCCACTATTGTATGTTCCCAAATGATCCCCAGGTTAGCTCATTTAATTGACTGCGCCACTATTGGATTATAAGCAAGATAACTAGTTATTTGAGTCAAAACCCTAAATATATCATTTAGTGGGAGGCTCCATTTAATTAGCTTGTGTGTAAGGGGCCTTATGTTATTTTACAAGGTGGGTCCCCTATAGAAAAAACAAGTAATGTAAGTTTTGTTTTTCATTATTTGGAGCCTAGGGTTTTCACCAAAGAGAGATATAAAAAGACTTATTTTCTCTAAAGAAAGGAGAGAGCAGCCACTTTATATAGATCAGAGAAAAAGATTTTTCTCTCTATTGTTGAGAGAAAAATTTTTCTCGTGCTAGTTGCTTTAGTAGTGATAAAGGCGCCCACACGTCAAGTGCAGATTAAACCTGAGTCATAATCTGGAAGATCATTGGTGACAGTTCGTGATCTAACAAGCGTGGTGTGAAAAAATCTAAATCGGATTTTCAAGGTACGATTTCTAGATTACAAATTCTTATATATTATATGAGAGCAATTTTAAAAAGGTTTTATAAAAAAATTTAAAAAAAAACTGATCTTTCCCAACAATTGGTATCAGAGCCATCTCATATTAATATATAAGAATTTCATATGAAATTAATCTTGATATTTATGTATTAGAGCGGCACAATTTATTCATATATATATATATTATTTGTTTAATATATGAATAAAGCATGTTTATGGATTGTCTTAATTCATGATAAGATTTTCTGATGTATTTTTCGTTTGGATCATTGGTGACAGTTCGTGATCTAACAAGCGTGGTGTGAAAAAATCTAAATCGGATTTTCAAGGTACGATTTCTAGATTACAAATTCTTATATATTATATGAGAGCAATTTTAAAAAGGTTTTATAAAAAAATTTAAAAAAAAACTGATCTTTCCCAACAATTGGTATCAGAGCCATCTCATATTAATATATAAGAATTTCATATGAAATTAATCTTGATATTTATGTATTAGAGCGGCACAATTTATTCATATATATATATATTATTTGTTTAATATATGAATAAAGCATGTTTATGGATTGTCTTAATTCATGATAAGATTTTCTGATGTATTTTTCGTTTGGATCTGTAACAAGAGGGGTGGCTTTTTATCACCATGTTTCCCTCTTGATTTAGTTTATCGTAATAGAAATTTTGTAAGCCAAAATTAGCATCGGAAATTTGTAAATCGCTTGAAATTTCACCTACTGCAATCGCATAACAGTAGCACGCACTGCAGACAGCAACGGGGTCGGCAGCGAATGTGCACGCGAAGCCAGCTGCTTGCACGCGAGAGTCCAGTAGCTAGCGCGCAGGCGCAGGGCCAGCCATTCCAACGCGCGCGGTTGTGCTGCACGAGCAGCAAGTTGCGCGCGGGTTTGGTCGACTTCCGGTGACGCGGCGATGGTGGCTCCTCGTCGGAGACGTGTCGAAAATAAGCTGGCGTCTCTGAACAGCAGCGACTGACCGGGAACAGCAGCTGGTGCTTTGTGGAGATGGCGGCTGGGGAAGAAGAAAGAAAGAAAAATATGATTTTAGGGTTTCATGGTTGTTATCATGGAGGTCCCTATGGTTTCATAATTTTTCCTTCAGGCAAATTTTTTTTAATTTTTTGTATTTAAATCCAAAAACAGTTTTGGGCTTAATGAATCCTAGTTTTAGGCCCAATTTTACTAGGGCTTAATGGATTAAAATGCATAGATAAAATTGAATACATTAAATTTATTTTTGGTCCAAAAATTTTATTTTAATAAATTTATTTTTTATTTCCTTTTCAAAATTAAAATTGGACCAATTATAAATTTAAAAGCTCAATTTCCCCTAGTCCATTAACAAAGACAAGCTTATGAAAAGATGGACATTGACAAGAAGCGCAATGAAGATTAGGCTTAGGGTTAATGTATTTTTTCATTATTAGGAAAGCCATGAATTAAGATTATTTAATTATTTTTCTATATGTTATGTTTTGGATAGGTAGTGTCACTCTATGCATAATGATACATGTCATTCATTAATAATGAATCTCATTATATTGTTTAAAATCTGCACATGCTTAATAATATTTGATATCATCTAGATAATATTATAGGAAGCATGCAATTAACAATATGTATGTTTTAAAAAGGAAAAACCAATTTTAAAATATTGAGTGGGAGAGGGAAAATTCAATTTTTTTTCACGGGCTCCATTATTAGTTCAATAATAAAATTATATATATACCCCGACTTCATGATACGGTGATGCTCTCTACGGAGGGTATATATATTAGATTTTTAGTTGATGAACTTCTTCAAAGATAAAATTGAAATATTTTTTAATCAATTGTTCACCCCAACAACGACAATTGATATGAAAAATACGTAGATTGAAACAATTGTTATTCTGTTAATAAATTTAGGCCCAAAGGGATAACGATAATTATTTATCATGTCTCTACATAAAAGTAAATAATCCAATGGATAATTGGGTCTAGTAAGTGTAGACATGACTTCCCCAACGGATAGCTTGTCAAAGCGATACTAATTATCGTTACAATAAATTAAAATGCATTTATGATTTTTTACATTTTTGTCATTTATTGTGAATTTTGTTTCAAAGTATTTATGCATGTGTATTTTGTTTTTTCAGAAAATGTCTTCCATCAACCCATTATTAATTATCCTTGTTAAAAATGAACTCACTGGCGAAAATTATTTAGATTGGAAACGCAATCTATTTAATATTCTCACTGCTAAGGGCTACAAATATGTGTTGACCCAGCCTCGCCCTCTTGAACCATCGTTATATGATTATAGAAATCAGAGGGAACTTTATGAGAAATGGTGTGAAGCTAACAAAATGGCTAAGCGCTAGATATTGGCTTCAATTTCTGTAGAACTGCATAAGAAACATCGGAGCATGGAAACAACCACTGAAATAATAGCTAGTCTTCATCAGATGTTTGGGCAAAATACTCATTTTGCCAAAGAAGCAGCATTAAAACGTATTACAGATACTAAGATGGGGGAGGGCACAAAAGTTCGTGATCGTGTCCTCAAAATGATGGACTATTTGAATGAGGTAGAGATTCATGGTGTTCAAATCAATGATAAATCAAAGATTAACATGGTGATTGAATCTTTACCTGATATACTCAAAGAGTTTAAGGTCAGCTATAGCTTAAACAATAAAGATATGACCTTAATTGAATTAATACACGAACTATATGCTATAGACGAATTTTATCATAGCAGAAAACTTCCTACAAAAGGATTCTCTTTAAGGCTTAAGTCGAAAGACAAGAATGAGCAAGAAAGAGTTGGGATCGGCAAACTATCCACTAAAAGAAGTGGCAAGCCAAAAGGTAAGTGTTTCAAATGTAGACAGAAGGGTCATTGGAAGAAAGATTGTCTTAAGATTATTAAAATCAGTTATAGGAAATCTTTAAACTTCCTAATTAGTTCAGATTTCTATTGATTCATGCAATAGTATATTCTGAGATAACTAATCTTATTTGTAATTCATTTATTTGGTTTTCAGGAAACCAAGAGATTAAGTGAAGAAATCTTCAAACAGTAGTTGAGGACATGCTAGTTTATATCAATTGAAAGGCTAGATCAATTTTACAAGACTTTAGTTTTGATATTTGTCTTTATTTTTCCAAATATTAGAGGAATTTAATTTCGGTGGCTTGTTTTAATAAATAAGAGTACACTGTTATTTTTGGATCCTCTGTTTATTACTTATTTTGATTATTTATAAAGATAATTTATATCATAGAAGTCCATTTATCTATTCAAAGCAAGATATAAAGATAAAGAGTATATGCATTTATCTAAGAAAAGAAATGTTTCTTCTAACCAAAATCACCTCTGATATTTATGCTTAAGCCATATAAACTATAATAAGATTTTAAGAAAATGATTAATGATAGACTTGTTTGCCTATTAAGATTGATCATTGTAACTCTATAAATCTTATTTAGAAAAGTAATATGACGAGATTGCTCTTTTTGAGCTAAAAGCATAACATTGGATTGGACGATTTAGCGCATACAAATGTATATGGACTAATCAGTTTACATGTTATAAGAGGTTATGAGTATTCTATCAATCTTGTTGATGAATCATGATTCCATTGCTTTTGAAATTCAAAAGAGTACATGGATAAGACAGAAACAATTAGACAGGAACATAAAAGAACTTCGATATGATCGAAATAAAGAATATCTCTATGGAGAATTCAAGCTCTATTTGGTTGTCAAATGGGATAAACTCCCTCATATAATGAACACTATGATACAATAGTGTAATTAAATGGAGAAATAAGATTCTTTTGGATAAGACAAGATATATATTAAGTGGTTTATCATTTAACTTTTTTATTCCAGATACTAGTATTTAAAACTGTAAAGTTTTTTAACTTAGTTTCATCTATCTCGGTGTCTACTACTCCAAGAAATTATGAAAAAGTCACAAACATGGTTTGAGACACATTCATATTTGGAGTTTACTAGTATTTCTCCTAGAATCAGAGGTAGAGAAGATGGATTCGTGTAATAAGGGAAAGTCTGAATTATAGTCCTCAAGATAGGAATGTATTTATAGACATATTTTTTACTTTCTTTGAGGAAGACTATATAATGACTTATAACCTAAGAGTAAGGTAAAACTAGAGAAATAAAAGAGATCAGGTTGATGCTCAGCTTTCAACACCTGTTATAGAACATGAAGAACAACAACAACTAGCTGATCAGCACAGGATTATCCTTGAACAACCATCACTTTTAGAACCTCATTGTTGTGGGAGGGTAACTAGCTTACCTGTGAGATACATGTTATTGAGAGAAACCTATACGACGATCTCAGTTGAATATGTATAAGATCCCACTAGTTACAACGAAGCTCTAATAGATAGAGATGTTGAATTTTGGAAAAAGGTCATGAATCAAGAAATGGAATCTATGTATTCCAATAAAGTCTGGGAACTTGTAGAGGCACCAAATGGGGTTAAACCTATAGGGTGCAAGTGGATCTACAAGAGAAAAAGTGGAGTAAACGGAAGAGTGGAAACATTTAAAAAAATATTATTAGCCAAAGGGTTTACTCTGAAAGAGGGAATTGATTATGAGGAAACCTTTTCTCCAGTTGCTACGCTTAAATCCATCAGGATTCTGCAGTGCTAGATTATGAAATTTGGCAAATGGATGTCAAGATTGCCTTTCTTAAAGGGCATCTTGAAGAAAACATCTACATGCAGCAACCAGATGAATTTACACAAAAAGGCCAAGAACACATGGTATGTAAGTTGCAGAGATCCATTTATGGATTGAAGCAAGCATCCCGGTCATGGAACATCAGATTTGATCAAGCGATTAAATCGTTTGGATTCATTCAGAACATTGATGAACCATGTGTGTACAAGAAAATTCAAGAAAAATCTATGGCCTTCATAATTCTTTATGTAACTCGATGATTTCAGCACAAATCATTTTGTCCAAGTGCGTTTTCCAAATTTCACCAAAGGTTGTTGTGTGATGCCGAATCCTGATTAATCGAGGTAAAGAATTCTCGATGAACATGGTAAACTTGTTCATATATTCACTCCTGTCATTCTCCCTTAATCGTGTTGCTGCCCATGTATTCTTCACACGTAGCTTGAGGTCTTTTGCTGCTGGTCTGATGACCCGTGGTTCTTTTTTGGCTACTTCTGCTGGTCTGACCAGTGGTTCTTTTTTGGGTACCTCTGCTGGTCTGATGACCAGTGGTTTTTTTTTGGGTACTTCTGCTGGTCTGATGACTACTAGTTCTTTGTTTGGTTAGTCTATGAGATCTTCTCGGTGTGGGCTTTGAAGTAATTTCACACTCTACTTTTTTGGGGGTTTGTTGAGGAGTTGCTTGGGAAATTGTGGCGGGAGTGTCCTTAATTTTACTCTTCGCAGATTTTGGAGTCGACTTACTCGATGGGAAATCAACCTATGCAATAATCAAAATACATACCATTAGTAGTAATACATGCATATACAAATGGAAATAAAATAATGACATGTAAGAGGCCATATACCTTTCTTTTTCCAAGAGTTTCAGGGGATTGTTGATCATTGTCAATCTGAACACTAGTGGAAGTTTTGGGCTTGAGAAAGTTAAGACTTCCAACTTCAGTATTGTTGTACGCATTTAACCTTGCATTCATGCGGTCTAATTGAGCAGACATGAATTGGAAACTCTCTTGATATATATTTCTTTCTCTTGCTAATTCAATGGCATCAGGGACATGAAAGTACATAGATGTGGTGACGAATTGCCCCACTCCTTGCACCCTGCTTCCATTTGGCTGCTTCTGAAGAGCTTTACCTAGAATGTCATGTGACCCTTGTGATTGGAATGTTCCTTGTTCAACTTGACTCTTTTGCTCATTCTACAAAAAAAAAATATTATAAATATGCAATTACAAGTACAAGACATCAGCTAAACTAAACTAATATCCTTCTTCAATCTTTAACACAGAACAAGTCTAAGACAACACCTCACACAAGTTTTAACCTTTTTATATGCGAAGAAATAAAGTCTTACTGAGCTTCTATCACTTGTAAATGTTGCCATACAATTATTACAAAAAGTTGTATCTATGTACGTAAATATCTACCCCCCCACACACACACATTATAAAGAAAATTCATAAGAATTAAGTATACAAGTAACTTACTATTTTCTCAGTAATTGGCGTCACATCATAAGCATATTTGCCATCTCGGTCTGCTCGTGCCATTAACCAGCTTCACTGCGGTCAATCTCCCTCTCAAAACCTCTACTCTCCTTTTTTTGTTACAAGGTGACATAAACATAAATAATTGATTCCATTATATTATATGTATTAGATTACTTATGTTACTGTAATTAGATTATTTAGCACACATACTTTTCTATACAACATGCCACTATATCATGTGCTACCCAAGTGATAGTTGTAGACATTCTTTGCTCTTTTGTTTTTGGCCTTCTTACTTTTTTCCTGCACAAACAGTTTATATGAAGAACAAAAGGTTACCACTGATTATTAGTAACTAGCAACATATAAATAAGGTAATATTAACAAACAACACACCTGAAATTGTTCAGACAAAACTTTGTCGACAAAAAGTTTCCAATCTTCTTTTTTAATGCTTGGATATTCAATAGGAGGCAACCTTAGTGACTTTCGATCGTCCTTGTTAGGTAGAACAAATTCAGTTGCCAGTTCACATCGAAAGTTTCTTGATGCAACCCCCATCCACTTTAATACCTAGCTTTTGCATTTCAAGCTCTATTTGAATTTTTTCTGTAAACCAATAACATGGATTAGAAACAGCTTTAAACAAATATGGAAGTTATATAAAATCTTTAAACATACTATGAAACAAGTAAACAAAACCTGAAAATGAAGCCACAAAGTTTCCTTCATCTCCAGTGGCACACGCCTCCAATCATCAAGTAAAATTGAAATTGTTTCACGTACAATGACTCCAATGTAACTCCTAAGATCATTTCTTCCCTTTCCAACTAGAACACCATAAGAATTGTACTCAATTGTAGCTTCATGACTAACTTCTTGTTTTTACAATTTTTTTTTTGTTTGTTTTCTTCTCCTTGGTCTTCCGTCGAGCTCCAGAAGAGTGAACTCGGCATCTTCAGCCATCTCCTACAATCCTGAAAATGATTAAAATAAATAAGTATATCATTTAGATTAATAAGTTAATACAAAAGCAATAGCATATAATGAAATAAATAAATCACTTACTGGAAAACTGTGAAAATTGGTGCTGGAAACTAACTACAATAATGCATTCATTGATTTTCTAAATCAATATCTATTGGAATAGCATCACAATCTTTTCTATCATAAATACTAGAAGTTTGTTAGATAATAGAGAAAATACATCCACGTCTTCACATCTTTCCCCATTTAACTTATAAGCTTTGTCAGTCACTGAACAAACTATTGATTTATTATTATCTAGCTGGTCCTTTACATAAAATACTTGCTTTGCATGACAAGCTAGAATAAAGCAATCAGATTTATAGCCAATCCGATTTAAATCAACTATAGTGAAACCTAAATTGTTAGTGCAAACCCCTCTATCATCTACCCAATCACACTTGAAAAGTGTTTTTTTAACCATTAGATAATCAAGCTGCCAAATCTCATAATGACTCCATAAAACGTCTTTTGAGCTTGAAATTTGTAGAGTGTTAGCAACAACCCTAACACCACTATTTTGGGTCACACGATTACAGTCCCGGTCCCTCGTTGTAAAATTGAAGTCATTTATCTCGTAGCCAGAGAAGGGCGTGGTGACCTTTGCCAACCAGCACACTATTTCATCAATCGACACATTATTTGCTTTATCATGTGCCACCTATAATTTAAATTAACAAGTACAGTAATTAGTAACATGTAGAAAAATATTGTTAAAGTTTATATCCTATATTGTATTTAGTTAAGTAATTCTAACCTTGGCTTGTAACCAACCAAAAAATGTACGTATGTGTTCATTTTGCAACCACAAATTTGTTTTTTCCTTATAGCGGTTTCTTGATGCCAAATAATGCATATGCTCCCTACAGTGAGACCATATTAAGATTTAAAAACTAGTATAGTAATCTAATAATACAATTGTAATATTTTTTTGGAAAAATTAACAACTTACTCGATATATATTTGGATTTCAGGGGTGTTCATTAGAACACACTGGTGTGCCAACAAAGGTTTTTTGACAGATAAATCAATTGGACGACCAGTAAACAACCCAATAACATCACAATTTGAGAGGTACTCAGCATAAAATTTAAGTTATTCTTCTGTAATATAACTTTCTACAATACAACCCTCAGGGCGGTAGCGATTACGAACATAATCCTTGAGAGTTTTCATTTCTCTCTCAAAAGGATACATCCATCGAAGATAAACAGACCCATATAACCTAACTTGTTCAATTAAGTGGACTGTTAAATGGATCATTATGTCAAAAAAGCTAGGTGGGAAGTACTGCTGCAGTAAGCATAAAGTGATTACAAGTTCCTTTTGCAATTGGTCAAGAGTATTAAGATCTACCACTTTATTGGCCCTTCTCACATTTATAGGCAAACAGTTTCGAATGGCTAGTGGTAGAAATTGTTGCATCAAAGTACGACAGTCATGGGACTTAAGGCCTTGAAACCGACAATCATCTATTGAAACAAGGTTTTGGACATTGGAAGAATACCCATCAGGGACTTTCACACTCAGCAAGGTTTCACAAAACTTTTTTTTTCTTTTGTTTGTTTCATCAGGAACTAGTTTTCCCCTGATCTTCAAAGACTCAAGATCCTTTCTAGCATTAATCCCATCTTTTGTTTTTCTTGGTTGATGAAGTAATGTGCCATATATGTTCCCGCACACATTTTTTTCAATGTGCATCACATCTAATTGATGGCGAACTAATAAATGCTTCCAATAGTCTAAGTAAAAAAAGATTGACATTTTTTTGTACAATTTTTCAGTTATGTTCTCATCACCATCACCGCCACCACTGCCATCATGTTTTCGCTTTTTGGCCTTCTTTTTCCCAAACTTAATATCTATATCTTCCACCATATTAAAGATTTCCTCACCAGACAAAGTTTTAGGAGGCTTATTCCACTCTTGCTTCCCATTAAAAACCTTTTTTAGTTTCCGAAACAGGTGACCAAGTGGTAGAAAGCGGCGATGGCCCATATATGACATTTTCCTACTATGTGGCAGCCAACATGCACAAGTGTCTATCCCACAAATTGGGCAAGCATAATAGCCCTTAACAGTACAACCAGAGAGGTTTCCGTATGCTGGAAAGTTACTGATTGTCCACATCAAAATAGCCTGTAAATTAAAGGTTTCTTTTCTATAAGCATCATAAACATCAATACATATATCCCATAGAGTTTTTAAGTCCTCAATCAAAGGTGCTAGGTATACATCTAGATCATTTCCAGGTTGTTTAGGGCCAGATATCAAAAGTGACAACATCAAAAAATTTCTCTTCATACACAACTATGGAGGAAGATTATATGTTATTAATATAATAGGCCAACAACTATAAGTTTGTTGAGCTATCTTTTTTTCTTTGATACATAGATGCTCTACAATTTGGGCATTCAGCAAGATCAGCAAATTCATTCCTATACAAAATGCAGTCATTTAGACATGCATGTTTTTTTTCATACTCTAAGCCTAGTACTTTTATTGTTTTATTAACCTCGTACATCAACAAAGACTTCTAACAAAGCAGAAAACCCTTTATTGGACCACCCATAGTTCCCTTTCACATTGTAAAGTCTCATTAAACTAGATAACTTTGAATGTTTTGCACTCGGGTACAAAGGTTTTTTAGCATCTTCAAGCATATCCTTAAAAGAACTAGGATCTCTATCACAATGCTCGTAAGCATCTTCGACCATGACAATTATGTTACTGTAATCATGACATCTAAATCTTTGACTATGTGAATGGTCTTCACACTTTGTAAATGTAGATTTAGAGCCAGTCTCACAATGCCAAGTCCAAACAATATATCTTGGGAGAAAACCCTTTTCAAATAAATAATCCTTCACCTGTTGAGGAGTATGAAACTCCATATTACAACCAAAGGTGCAAGGACATCTAATTGACATTCGGTTTTCAGCATTCAAAATGGCAAAATCTAAGAAATCAACAACTCCAGAACGATACTCTACAGACAATTTATCACAACTTATCCAACTTCTGTCCATTTCAAATATTTTACCTGTTCACATATGTAATGTCAGTTTAAGTTTAATTAAATTGCATGATTAATTTAATGTTCAATGTTATTATGATTATAGTTGCAAATTAAATAGGAGATTAATAGGTAAGATGGGTGCTAATGGCTTTTTAAGTAGTCGAACTAATTCATAAGTTAAGTAACTAACAAAAGTTAAGAGTTCAAATAATGTTTTCAGATTCTATAAATCACTTTTTAACTTCAAATACAACATGCATAACTACTTTAAAACAAGCATTTCTTTCTTGAATCAAACACAGATCATCAACTTTATACAATCTCAAAATACTCACAACCACAAACTTAATTAATTCATATCTTAGTCATTGTTTCTATTACAAATCTTCCAACCAAAACAGAATAAATAAACAAGTAGGATTATATAACAAAATTTGCCTCTCTTCACATGAAACGGAGATGTAAGTAGTTCGTAACCACTAAATACACAATCATTCAGCCAATATAACACCCAAACAATCATCTCTTAATCAGAAAGGCAAAAGCTAAAATGAAATTTCATATTTTAGTACATTCAAAATCAACTAACTTATTAATCAAAGTTAAGAAATGGACCTAACAGTTTATTTCAGAAACTAAAAAAAATGCACATTCTTAGTTTTAAATAACAATGACAGTAAATCACATGCACAAAATTTTGAAACTGACCTCAAATGTGGCAGAAAAAACAGAGTCGCAGTAGCAAGTGTTTTGAGTTTAAGTAATGCACCACCTAAAATGCCTGTATTTTTGGACTGCATGTGAGTGAAGATATACAAAAATAAGAACAAAAATTTCAAGTTACAAATAAATAAAAGAAAAAAAGATTTGGAAAACAAAACCCACCAGGGTCGCACTACTGTTCAATTTCTGAACATTTGAAACAACCCAAAAATAAAAATTAAAAAATGTTATTCATAAGCCAAATTAAAACAAACCCATTAATTAAATTGCCTAAAAAAATAAAATATTCAACCATTACCAACTGATAACCTCCTCTACAGTTCTTTCTCTGGACTTAACTTGTGAGGGAGAATGAGATTACTTGAATACATAACCAATGGTGCCACTTCATCCCTTGTCGATGGCTTTTACTTGCTTGCTTAGTATAGGCACTGGATGCTTTAGTTGGAGAAAAAACCCCTTCGATAACAAGCGAATAGGGTTTTGGTTTGTTTTTCAATTTGGAGAAAATGAAAAAACGAAACGAAGTTTTAGCTTTTCATTATATATCTAAATTAATTAAATTTAATTTGTAAATGGATAGTGCAAAACAGAAGAGATCGAGAAGAGAAAAATGAAAGAGAAAGTGAACGATAAAAGCAAGATAGAGACAGTCGATACAGTCTGGGTAGATGGGGAAAAGTCAAGTTTGTGTTGTTATTTATATTTTCATTTTTTAATAATTTAAATATTATCATGACTTTGACTCATCGAGATTTGATGGTCTGTGCTCCAAACATTAAAGCTTTAAATCTTAGAGCTCTCAGGTTCGAGTTCGAGCTAAAACAAATTTTTATGAATTTTTTTTTATCATTGAAACTTTAGCGTCAGTGATCTTTGATATTTAATTTACTGACACCCTAGTATCATTAATATGTGATTCCTATTTGTCAAAAGCGAAAAATGGTACATATATACATAATTACTGACACTTTTTGCAAAGTGTCAGTAAAAAAAGTGAAAAATTGTAGTTGTGAAAAGAAGTGAAAAATTGTACCCATCCATCAGAGTAATAACACAAGATTCTATAGGTGATGATAGCACAAAAGTTTCATGTATCTTCACACAAGTTGAAGATGAAGTGGGTGGTAGAATAGTAGTTAGCATAAGTGGTTCTACAACACCTATGGAGAAAGAACATAGCCTATGGATGAAAGTAGAGATGCCCAACGGGCCATGTCATCGCGGCTCAGGCCCATCAAAGGAAGCCCACACGTGCTCGTGCTCGTGCTCGTGCTTGTGCCGTGCCGTGCCCACTATGCGTTTCGTGCCGTGTCATGCCGTGCCTTATTTTTTTTGCTTAGGCCAAGTTGTTTTCTTATTTTTTTTTCTTTTAAGAGTGAATGCCAAGTTATTTTCTTATTTTTTTTCAAGCCTATGTACTTTTTTGAATCCATGTGCCTTCATTCATTTAATAGAATCAAAAATTCAAAACTCAAGTCCATATTCAATAATAATAAATTAATAATAATAGAAAAATGTAATATTAGTTACTAAGTTTGACTCTATGGTATTAAAATTATTTTTTAGTACTTAACGACAACAATAATAATAATTCTTTTTAAGGGTTAACTTGAAATTACGTCGATTCATATATCATAGTTTATAATAATATTAATACATATTTATAAAATCATGATATTTATAATTAGATAGATTCTTGTTTTTGCCTGAGTGGGAAGAAAATGTTGGCTATGTTAAACAATCCAATCTGCCTAGAGTTACGTCTTATCATTACCCGATTATCCTTGACTCCAATGATGTGAAGTGGGTTCTGTACTGTTTAAATTCAAGAATATATAGCTGCGTCATCATCAATTTAAAAGGAATATAAAGGAGTAGTGGAGCAAAGAGCAATTTGAAGGACTCGAAGGGTATAAATTCATGAGAAAGTTAGGCGGAATTAAGAGTAGGTTGAAAAGATGGAATAAAGAAGTCTTTGGGAATTTAAAGGAGGAAAATGTTAGATTTGAGAGAAGAATTCAAGAGATTAATAGATTAGAAGAGGAGGAATTGATGAACATTAGCCTTTGTAGTTAGAGAAGTCAAGCCAAAATTTATCTGAAATAATAGAAGTTATGTGGAGACAAAAATCTAAGGCACTATGGGCTAAAGAAAGGGGACAACAAAACCAGAATTCTAATTAAAAAGCTGGCATAGAAGCTAAAATAATCAGACAAAACCAGAAACATTATTGAAGATGACGCTGGCATAGAAGCTAAAATAATCAGATACTTTCCCGTTTTATACTCAGATGGAGGATTTTCAAGGCCTTTTATTGAAGACTAAATTGGGTTCCTATTAAAGAAGAGCAGACAAGTTGGTTGGAGAGAAGATTTGATGAAGATAAAATTAAGAAGGCAGTGTTTGGATGCTTACCAAGATAATGCTTTGGACACAACCAAAGGAGATGGGAAGAAAGCTTTAGATGATTTTTGTGACAAAGGGGTTATCAATAAGATCACTAATGCTAGTTTCATCTGCCTTATCTCAAAAAAAAAAAAAATTCATCAAGATCTTTGATTTTCAATCTATCAGTCTGGTGACAAGTCTGTACGTACCAAATAATAACTAAAGCTCTCTCTTTGAGATTGAAAGGAGTGCTATCCGAAACTATATCTTCATCCCAGTCACGTTTGTTAAAGAGCACCAGATTTTTATGTTGTTTTGTTTGCTAGCAAAAAGAGGGGATGGTTATCAAAATTGATTTTGAGAAATTTTACGATCACTTAAATAGGAATTTTGTTGATCCTGTTTTTAAGTGCTGGCAATAGATAAAGGGCTACCTACAGTCAATTAACTTCTCAGTCTTTTTTTTTTTTTTTGAATGGTATTAACTTCTCAGTCTTAAATAAAAGGCCTAAAGGAATGTTTGGTGCATCTAAAGGAATTAGACAACGAGATCCTCTCTCCCCATTTCTTTTAAGAGTTCTGCTATTTGAACTCAACCAAGACAACATGAAGACAGAAAATATTGCCTTTTGGAAATAGTATGGACCCACAAAAAAAAGAGAATGATACCATTAAGTTTTTTTGTCTTTCCCCTCCCCCTCGTTCGTTCCATTAAGTTTTTTTTGTCTTTCCCCTCCCCCTCGTTCATTCCATTAATCTTTCTGGGGAGCCGCTTTTTTTTTTCTCCTCATTAATCAAATTTCTTAAGTTTTTTCCTCATTTGCTTCAAAAACCAAATTAATATAAAAATAATATGTATGACAAGCGAAAAAATTAAAAGTTCAATTGAACACAAAATATTATTCCATCACTACAATTTTAAAGATTTAAAGTCAAATCTAACATAATTTTAAAAATTTAAAGTTCAATTTAACACAATATTATTTCATCATTACAATTTAAAGCCAAAATACTAGTCAAGCATCATCATTGTTATCTTCATTACGCTGCTGCTGCTGTAGTAACTGTTGAAAATTCTCACTTTGAGATCCTTGATAAGTCATCGAAGGAGAAGAATAATGCAACTGTAAAGTATACGGTGGGACTGGTGGCTATAATACATAAAAAATAAACATCATATTACATTACAGAAATATTAAAATATATGTATTCATTACCGATTTGTAAACAACAACTTACTGTGTGCCAATTATAAGGAAATGACTGATAAATATTGCTTCCACTGAATTGGGATTGGTACATAGGTACCTAATCAAATAATAAAATATATGTAAAATTCATATAAAAATCTTAAAACTAAAATTTAAATAATTTAATTCTTACATTATAATAGCCCATAGTGCCGCATTGGTTGAGATTTTCGTAAATAGTACTTCCTTCTTGTAGCGTCTACATATGCGTAATCTTATACTTAATTACATATCCTCGAAATAAAAGAAAATTTTAAAACAAAAAATTCATAAAATTTACCGTGGCTATGTTGCTCCCTTGTGTGGAGATTTCATTAGGCACATGATAAGATGATTTATTGTATTATTTCCAGCCATTTAAATTAAGAAAAATCCTAACATATATAAAACACATTCAAAAATTGTTATAAATTGTTATAATTTATTTCATTATTTTCAACCATTTAAATTTAAAAAATCCTAACATATATAAAACACATTAAAAAATTATTATAATCTATTCCATTATTTCCATCCATTTAAATTAAAAAAAAATCATAACAATTCATAACAATTTAAATATATAAAAAGTATAAAGTTACAAAATTTGTGAAAGAAATGAAATATGTGAGAGACGAAATTTGTGAAAGAATTTTGGCTACCTGGCTTCCTGAATACACTGAGAACGAGTTTTGGCTATGAGAGAAAGAATTCTGCAGAGAAATGGAGAGAGATGGTAGGGACAAAAAGCATTTCATTCGATTATTTTAATTTTTAAATTAAAAAAGTGGCACCATTGATTCACGGGCGTTTTTTTCTTTTCATCCATGATACCAATGCAATCAAGTAACAGGCACAAGTAGAAAATGACGTGGCAATATTTATCATTTTTTGTCTTCATTTTGTCTTCGGTTAGTTAGTCTATCATTTTCCTTCTTTTAATCACGTGGTGCTCAGATCACAACCCGGTGATGATGGAAGTGCTAGGCAGACGCAAGGGAGCAGAGTACAGAAAGCGAACAATGCCGAGATTCCACTACGAGGATATGTGGAGTCCTTACAAAGAGTGTAAAGAAATAGTGCAGCAAGAATGGGCACAAAAAGCAGCTTGGGTGGGGAATAATCCGGTCCAAAATTTTAAGAAAGTCAGTAGAGATACGCTTGCTGAGCTGAGATGCTGGAGTCAGAAAACCTTTAAAGGCAGCAAGGAGAAGTTAGAGAAGTTGTTGAACAACATAAAAGAGATTCAGGACAATGGCAGACAACATGTGTGTGGGGAGGAATTGAAGAGCATAGAGATGCAGATTCATCAACTTCTGGTAGATGAAGAAATTTTTTGGAAGCAGCGGTCTCGAGCAGATTGGCTCCGAGAGGGGGATAAAAACACAAAATTTTTCATCTCAAAGCGTCTTCCAGAAAGAGGAAGAATAAAATCTGGGGCATAGAAAATGAGCGAGGAGAATGGACTGAGGAGAATGAAGAAGTGGAAAAAGCATTCTGCCGGTACTTCACAGAGCTATTCAGTACCTCCAAACCCACCCAAGCCCAAATGGATAATGCTCTAAGAGGAATGATACCTAAAGTGACAGCAGAGATGAACGAGTATCTTTGTCAGCCGTTCACCGAGGAGGAGATTACAGAGGCTTTGACCCAAATGTGCCCAACCAAAGCTCCAGGGCCTGATGGCTTGCCTGCTGCCTTCTATCAAAAGCACTGGACAGTAGTAAAGGATGGAGTAATCACCACTTGCCTTCATATCCTCAACACAGAAGGTACCATTGCTCCCTTGAATCACACATTTATAGCTTTAATCCCTAAGACAGCAAAGCCTAGAAAAGTTACGAATTTTAGACCAATAAGTCTGTGTAACGTCATATGTAGAATTGTCACCAAAACCATGGCAAATAGGCTAAAAACTATCCTCCACACTGTGATCAATTCATCTCAAAGTGCCTTTATCCCCAACAGACTCATCACAGATAATATTATTGTTGGGTATGAATGCCTTCATAAAATTAGGCATAGCAAAGGGAAAAAAAATGGGGTAGTAGCGCTGAAACTTGATATCAGCAAAGCCTATGATAGGGTGGAATGGATTTTCTTGGAACAGACCATGAAAAAATTAGGCTTTGATGAGAAGTGGATAAAACTAATCATGGATTGTGTTACTACTGTTTCATTCTCTGTAATCCTAAATAGGACTCCAACGGGCATGATCATCCCCAAAGAGGTTTGAGACAAGGATGTCCTTTATCCCCTTACCTCTTTTTAATATGTGCAGAAGCTTTTTCCAATATGTTGATGCAGGCAGAGAGGGATAAACACATTCGGGGGCTGAAATTTGGCCATCACATATCCATTTCTCACTTGCTGTTCGCAGATGACAGCTTGATATTTTCCAGAGCATCAATCAAAGATTGTCAGCACCTAAAGGGCATTTTTGATAACTATTCAGCAGCCTCAGGACAGATTTTCAACTTTGAAAAGTCTAGCATGTTTTTCAGCCGCAATGTACCTGACAACTTGATATCAACTATCAAGAGGGTATTCCAACTCAACGTAGTCTCGAAGCATGAGAAATACCTGGGGCTGCCATCTATGATCGGAAGGAAAAAGAGAGACTTTTTCAATGAGGTAAAGCTCAAAGTGCAGAGTAAGGTTTCCGGATGGCAGCAAAAAAGCTTCTCAAGCGGGGGAAAAGAGACTTTAATCAAAGTGGTGGCGCAAGCAGTCCCAGCATATGCGATGAGTGTTTTTAAGCTTCCAACGGGCCTGTGTGATGGAATCCAACAGACCATTGCTAGATTTTGGTGGAGCAATAAAAAAGAAAAGAAGGGCATCCCCTGGATGAAGTGGGAGAAGATGAGCCAAGCTAAAAGTAGAGGAGGCATGGGGTTTCGAGATATTACAAGCTTTAACCAAGCATTATTAGCAAAGCAAGGATGGAGGCTGATGCAAAACCAAAGCTCACTGGCAGCTAGAGTGCTCAAGGCAAGATACTTCAGGGGAACAGACTTTCTGAACGCCCCAATGGGGTCAAACCCATCGTATATTTGGAGGAGTATAATGTGGGGAAGGCAAGTGATCCTAAAAGGGTATAGGTGGAGAATTGGCAGTGGAAAAAATATTTCAGTCCTTAGAAGCAATTGGATTCCAAGACCATCTACTTTCAAGCCTATCTTCACACCAAATATACCTCCCGAAGGTACAGTTGCAGTGCTGATAGACAGTGATAACAATGTTAACATATATGTTTCCATAATATTGATTTTGATGATAACAAACAAGATTAAGAATGATTAATCTTTTAAAGCTCAAATTATGTTTTATACATTTTAAATAAATCATTATTTTCACATTATAAATGTTTTATATTTAATGGAAAATGATGTTATAAAATATGCATGTATCCAGGGGGAGTATGCATGTATGCAAGGGGAGTCTGTTTTAAATAAATTTTTTAACCTTGCATTGATTTAAGGTGAGCTTTTTATAACTAGATTAAATCTTTGTAATGTATTTTGTCATCATCAAAAAGGGGGAGATTGTTAGCTTTTATAGCTATAGATATTGATTTTGATGATAACAAAACACGTATTGATTAAATAAAGATTTATAAATTGTGTTTTTATAATAAGAAAATGAAGTTATAAAATCAAAGTGTTTTGGATTAAAATGAATGTGTTTTTAAAGACTTTGATTTTGAATTTCGAATTTGGATTTAAATGACAAGTTTTGAAATCTTTGATTTTAATAAGTATTATTATAAAATTTCGGAACTGGACCTATTTGAAGTTATTTAAATGTTTTGGGTCATATTATAATTTATGAATATTTTGGATTAAAGTGAAAGGTTTTGAGAACTTTGAAAATATGGGTATTTTGTTGAAAAGGACCTTTGTGCAAAATAATAAAATCGTTAGGGCCAAATCATAATTTCAGAAAGTTTTTGGGATTAACAAAGTAATATTTATAAATTCTGAAATTGGACCTATTTGTAAAGTTTCATAACTTTTTGGGCCATAATACAGTTTTATAGAGTTTTGGGGTCAAACTGTAAAATTAGAAACTATTTCACTGTAGCCGTCACTGTAGCAGTTACTGTAGCAACCGGCTAACCGGTTATCAAATCCGGCAAACCGGTTTCGGGCAGCAAGTAACCAAAATACAAGCGGCTAACCGGTTGTGAAATCCGGCAAACCGGTTCGAGGCAGAATGCAACCAAAATGCAAGCGGCTAACCGGATTCGACAAACGGTAGACCGGAAGTTCGAAATTTCAAATTGTGTTTGTAACGGTAACATCAAGCGGCTAACCGGATTCCATATCCGGCGAACCGGTTCCGGCCAGAAATGAACATAACGGCTAGTTTTTGAGTTCAAACTATATAAACTCAAAACCATTTCATTTTTGGCAACTCAAGCAAGCATAAACAAGAGCACACAACACATATTGAGCTTCATATTCGTAACTCATCATTTATTAGCTCATCTTTGTTCTTCAATTTGTATATCTACTCTTAAAGAGAGATTCATTGTTGTATTTATCATTTCTCATCAAAGTGTGAGTGTACAAGTGTGGGAAACACTTGAGTGAAGAGATTGGGGATATAATCTCTTTGTTGTAAAGGTTCATTGACACCTTGAAGTCAATTGTAATCCGTTGAAGCCTCGGAAAGGCTTGGATAGTGAAATCCTCAAGCGGGTGTGCTTGGAGGCGTGGACGTAGGCGGGGATAGCCGAACCACGTAAAAATCCTTGAGTTCGTTTTTCTCTTCCCTTACTCTTTTATTATTGTGCTTGCATTGAATTTATTGTTTTCGAATTTATTAAGGCATTAGATTATATTGTTGTGTGGATTTGCTAGGATAAGTTTTAAAATTCCAATTCACCCCCCCTCTTGGGTTGCACACTTGTATTTCAAACAAGTGGAAGTCAGATTTGATTCAGAGCTTGTTCTTAAAGGAAGATGCATAAGCAATCTTAAGTATCCCGCTGCTAAGAAAGAAAAGGAAAGATCAGGTTATTTGGCATTACGATAAAAAAAGAGAGTATTCAGTTAAGAGTGGTTATCAAGTGGCCCTCAATATAAAATACCCGGATCCGCCAAGATGCTGAAGGAGTAACGACAGTAAATGGAGCATTATTTGGAAGCTTTCTCTCCCTGAGAAAGTAAAGATCTTTGTCTGGAAGGCAATAAAGAACTTACTGTCGACAGCTGAGAACCTTTGCAAGCGTGGAATTGTTCAAGAGGCCCACTGCAAGCGATGCGGAAATAGAGTGGAAAATATTCTACACGTGCTGGTGACATGCAAAGCAGCAAAAAAGGTCAGGCAACGTTCCCGGGTGGCAAGTGCAGCCCAGAGAATAGATAACTCAGACCTATTTGGAGAGC
This sequence comes from Citrus australasica, assembly GCA_029618585.1. Taxonomy (NCBI): domain Eukaryota; kingdom Viridiplantae; phylum Streptophyta; class Magnoliopsida; order Sapindales; family Rutaceae; genus Citrus; species Citrus australasica. Next base: position 8,621,906 of record JARCIV010000006.1, read on the forward strand.
TGGAAAAACTTCAGAGGATTTTAAGTAATGAAGAGTTTGAATTGTTCTTGGTTCTGTTATGGATTATCTGGTATGCTAGAAATAAGTTTGTGTTTGAAGGACTGAAGTTAGACCCAGGGATTTCAGTGGCAAAGGCTGAAGCAGTAAAGGAGGCATATAACAGAGCCCAATTCCCGGAGATGCTAGTGGGAAAAAATTCGCTTCGGCAGGAACAAATCAAATGGGCTCCCCCTCCCCCAGGATGGGTAAAAATCAATGTTGATGCAGCCATCGATGCTCAGAGAAAACTTGCTGGATTAGGAGCTGTAGTGAGAGACCCCTCGGGGAAGTGCTTAGCTGCAGCTGTTAAACTTGTCAATTTTCAGGATGATGTTCTGTTTGTAGAAGCAGAAGCTGCTGAATGGGGCACTCATCTTGCAAAGGAAGAAGGCCTGCATGCTGTAATCCTAGAAACTGATTCTAAAGCAACAGCAGATTTGATCAACAACAAGGGGAACAACATGACAGAAGTCTATTGGATCATTTCAGATATTCAAGACTTAATCAGTCAATTTAGTTTTTTTGTGGCAAAGTTTGTTCCCATGTCTTGTAATACTTGTGCTCATAAGTTAGCAAAAATAGCATTAGGTAAATCTGATTCTTTTGTTTGGAAGGGAAACTTCCCTCCAGAGGTTGAGCTTGTAGTTTCTCTTGCTAAGTAATGAAAGCTTTATTTTCAAAAAAAAAAAAAAAAACTCTAGCAGTTAATGGTTTGAGCAGAATGGTGACTAAAGCTATTAAAGTCGGGTTATTTAAGGGAATATTGGTTGGCAAAGACAAGGTTGAGGTCTCTCATCTCCAATTTGTAAATGATGCTCTAAATTTTCAACCTTTCAAAAGTTGTGAGCTTCAGCTTGATTTCTGGACTCAAAGTCAACATGGGCAAAAGTTTAATAGTAGGAGCTAATAACTTTGGGCTCACAGTGGGAAGTTGATCTTTGAAGTACTTAGGGTTACCTTCGGGTGATAATCCTAGAACTCAAAGTTTTTGGGACCCAATGGTTGAAAGACTTGAAAAGACATGGGCGTTAGAAAAAAGTCAATTTCTCCAAAAGTGGAACTCTAATTCACTCCATACTATACAGCTGATTCGGGACAGAAAAGAAAGAAAAAAGATTATTGAAAAAATCTACGCTTGTGCTGTCATCTCTCCCCGATTAATGCATTCTCGGATGCTTCAATTGTCAGTATTGAGAAAAAGCTGGGTTCATTCTGCATCACGAGAAAGCCATTCTTATTTATTTTCTTTATCTTTTCAAAATTTCATTTGGAATTGCAAAAGAATTGAGAAGATGATGGGAGACTTTTGTGGAAAGGTTGTAAGGCCTAAAACTAGAGGTGATTTAGGAATTGGCAATGTGGAAAAGAAAAATAGAACTCTCTTAGTAAAATGGCTTTGGAGGTTTCTCTTGGAGAAGACCTTTCTTTGGCACTCGGTTATTCGTAACAAGCATAGAATTCGTCCAAATGGATGGGATGCAAACATGGTTAGGAATGTAGAAGCCCCTAGAAAGCTAAATCTAAAGAGTACCCAACTTTTCTTGGTTTTGTTGCCTTAGAACTGGGTAATGGGAAGGCTATTTGTTTTTGGGAGGATAAATGGAGGGATGATGTTTCTTATGTGAGAAATTTCCCTACTTGCATAGATTATTCCTTTCAAGGAATATCTCAATTTTCTTTAACATGGTTTTCTCCCCACTCACTATGAATTGGAATTGGCAGTTTGATTTTAAAAGAAATTTAAATGATGAGTGGTTGAAGAACTTGCAACGGTAATGTCAAGTATTGAAAATATCATCATTGATGAATTGGAGGAAGACTAGAAAATAGAAGCTCAAAGCCTCTGGACAATATAATTGGAAGTCATATTTTGAGAAGCTGTGCAATGATGATTTTACTGAAGAGTTCACCCTAAGATTCAAGTCTTCTTGTAGGTTTAGGCATAAGGAAAATTAAATTCTGGAGAAGTGTTGCAAAGAATATTTCTTCATTTTTGTCTCTCTCTTTCTTTGTGTATGATGTGTGAGAGAAGTGCAGACACTAAGCAACAGATGCTCAGAGAGTGTGGACCATGTCGATTATTTGGACCTGTTCTGAGTTAGAGGCAGAATCAGTATCTGTCTCTTCGAGTGTTGGATCATTAAACCCATTTAGTTTATAAAACAGGGCTGACATGCGCTTGTAATGATAATCCAAATCTCTTGTTGGAGCGAACAACACTTCATTTGTTCCTTCACTGTTTTGTGGCTTCAAAGTTGTAGCATATGTTGTGTAAAGAAGTTGATTTTTTGTGGGTCTTTTCAAGTTCTTGTGATTCTCTTCTTATAAAGAATTCTTTTGCTTTTGGTAGAGGAACAAAGGCTAAAACTCTTTGGAAATGTGCAGTGGCAGCATTGTTTTAGGTAATATGAGAGGAAAGAAATGTTCGTATTTTCTAGGGGAAAAGTGTAGATAATGCTGCAGAACTATGCGATAGAGTACATTTTCTTACTTCATTTTGGGCTTCAGTTTCGAAGGAGTTTCAAGATTCATCCTTTCTCTTCATACATCTAAACAAGGATGGAATTTGAGATGGGAGTTATAACTGATTCTAACCTTGTATAGAGATGATTGGGTATACTTTCATATAAAACAGATAGTGTTTGTTTTCTAAGTGGACAATTAATCTACTATCTGTTTTAACATCTTCTTTATTAATACATTTATCAGTTTCTTATAAAAAAGATCTTGACTTCCCAAGATTTAGGCTTTTTGGAGGAGAGCATGTGGCACTAGGATGGAATAAAGTAAGTGGCTGGTTAACTAGTAGGAAGAAATTACATACCTAGGATTTTTTCCGAGATTATTTTTTTAATTACATAATTTATAAAACTTGAATAATTAATTAATTAATCTGTTCACGAAAGTAAAAATTAACAACACATGGTTTTGAATTTGTGCATTAAATTATTTCTTAGCATTATTTTGGGAAAGAAATGGAAGAATTAATGATAGAACACAATGTGTTAATATAGTGTTTGTAAAGTTGCTAAGAGAAGATTGGGCTATGCTGGGTACATCAAACAATTAAAATGGTACACAGATTTTCCCTACATTAAAGGCAAAACAGTTGAAGAAAATGCTTAAAATATTAGTCACATGAGGTGTGAGTTTGATTTCTTAACTGATATTGAGGAATCAATAGGGAGATATTCAGTTGAAAAAGTGGAGGCAATAGCCTGTCACGGCTGCCAACTTAGTTTCAACCTCCAATAATAAAAAATAGTCCCGAAACTAACTTGACTGTTAGAAGTGTGGTCACCAACCATTGCCCACTCTAACTCTAAACCACCTCTTCCAAAGTTTCTCAAGCTCCACATAAAGTTAGAAACAATCAACACATCCTAATCACGCGAGGCACCGCTTCACTTTAAAATAAATTCATTGTGTTTAGTTAGGATTTTTGTTCCTTTTTCTTTCACCCCAAAATCTAGTTAAAACTTTATTTATTAGGCATCTTTAGCATATAAAAACATTTCTAGTTTTATTTTGATAATTGTTTATTTAGAGGCTGTAGTAGGACTATTTAGAAAAAGGATTTGGTCTAAGACACTTTATTTACAACTTATTAGCATTTTAAAATGGGTTACATATTGTCCTTTAAATGCTTATAACTTTATATCATATAACACTTTTTCCTTTATATTATTTCTATTATTTGTACATTACTAACGAAATACTTCCTATCGAAATCCATCAAAATTACAACACTACCCACATTGTTTTAAGTTGATTCTTCATTGTGTTTATTGCAAGACAACAAGTGAAAATGGTGATACTTAGGATTTTTTGAGACTCTAGATTTTTGCTTTTACTTTGGAAGCTAATTTCTTAAGCATTATCTTCGATTTGATTTTTTTGTTAATTTTCTTTACAGCAACCAGTGAACATAGGTTGCATGACAAGAATTGCTTGGCAAAGCATGCTATCTGTATGATTATAAGCATTAAGGATTCACTTTTTGAAGGGCAAGCTTGCTAAGTGAGTATACATGTTCAAAGTGCCAACACATAAGATCTTATGTAAGCACAAAACATGGTCTCCATTTTGCTTTTCGATTTATACGTGCTTGGACTAGTTACATGATACAATATTTCAATTTTAGAATTCGTGTAGTATATTTTCCATTATTAGGAGTTAGTTTGATGTGTGTGTATTTGAGTATTTAGTTTATATGTAAATGATAGTTATGTCAGCATGCAATGTAAATTGAAATTTGTAAATGTAGCTTCAATTTTGGATAACGGATGATAAAAGATTTATTAATTTAACTACAGTGAAAATTTGTAGAATTTAGGAATTTCAAAAAAAAATTATTATTTTTTAAAATTTTCAATAAGTTGTGATAGACAATACCCATCATAAAAATATGTCAATTTTAATTAGGGATGGTAATTTCCTAGTCTGGGTCTAGGTTCAGCCTTCCCTACTATGGATCCGGACACCAAATTTCTATACTGGACCCAGATTTAAACTCAGTTTTCTCTAATCCGGGACCGATTTCGGTTCCCGGATTACAGGGTTTAAACCTGAATTATGAGATTGCTTATTAAGAGTTTCTGGAATGAAGTAAAAAAAAACCTATTTACAGTTCAATCCAAATCAAATACAAAATACAAATTATATATAGCTTCTTTAAAAAAATCAAATATAGATACCGAATCCCAAAAAAAATCAAATACAAAAATAAAATACTTTCATTGCTCTTTTCAGACTTAGAGACATCCAGACATCCAGACATCCAGATCAATTCTTTTTCATTTTCCAATATGAATTTGTCACCCTACAAAAATTGTCAAAACAACAACTTCTTCCATTTTATATGCTATTTTAACTGGAACAACTATACGTATTTTGCATATACCATTTCTAACCAATTAACATCAACAATAAAAAATAATTCAAAATTAAATACATAATAATAGAATGGAAGCATAACATAGCATAAATATTAAAATCAAAGCACAACAAAGAATAAGTCACATAATCATAAAATTGAGGATATCAAATTACAAAGAGGGAAGCTGAAACTCAAGATTTAGTATTCACGACGGCAGCTGATGATGATGAACACAACCATGATCATGATTTACAGAGGTGGTGTTCAACCCGTAGCTTGTTATTGGTCACGGCAGAGAAGGCTAGTGATGATGATGAGATTAACATAGCCACGCTGTAGAGATGGTGACTGGTGAGGCGATGAAGACGATAATTAATTTTATTTGAAGAAGACAAGAGCCAAAGAGAGATTGAGAGAGGAAATGTTTGGCTTTGAGCCTTTGGTGGCGACTGTGAAATGTGAGCAATTAAGGCATTTTTTTTCCTCCTCACATTTATATTAAATAATTTTGAAAAAATTAATATTAATCCGGATCCAGGTTCTGGATTTGTGGGTTTACCTAAACCTAAACTCGGATACATCCAAGTTTACTAAATTGCATCTGAATTTCGGTTAAATTTAATCTGGTGCTGGTTGAACCCAGACCAGATTTTTCAGGTTCATCTAAGTCCAGTCGGGGTCTAAGTTTAATCACCATCCCTAATAATTCAAATTTTTGTCAAAATCAAAATAATTTAAATTTTCCCACTAAAAATTTTAAAAAATAAATGTATCAAATTCAGAATTGTTTACTTCCCTAGAAAATATATTGTGACATAATTGTGATGGTAATATCTATCATAATCAAGGATAACTATCATTTGTCCTCTAAGATGATAGTTTTTAACTATCATAGTATGTCCTTTCTCTTGTAGTACAGTCTGAGAGTGCTGATATGTGTCTTATACATACATACATACAAACAAATGAAAGCTCAATGTGTGAATGAATGAAATGAATACACAAATTTTAACTTCAAATTGCAGAGGAATGCTCAATGATAACTGTAGTTGTCAAACCCTCATTTGAATTTGATTGAACCATTTTATAGTTGGAGTAGAAAACTAGTCGTTATTAACTTTCCGGTGCTAACTGGCTTGCCATTTTATGATAACCGATTTGCCGCTTAATGTTACTGTTTAGTCAAAGTTTTGAATTTATGCATAACCGTTTTGCCGCTTCTCATTACTTGGTTAGTTGTTTTTATTTTAGAGAGCTTCTGCCTGATAACTAGTTTGCCACTTGGATTCCAGAAAGCATCTCCTTGATAACCGGTTTGCCACTTCTGAATGCGGTTAACTGCTTTGATTTATCGTTTTTTAATCTAGTTAGCCGTTTTGATTCTAAAGAGTTGTTGTCTCTTAACCGTTTTGCCGTTTATTTTATCTGGTTATCCGGTTAGTTCCAAAAATACATTTATAAGACCATAAAGTGTAATTCCTTATTTATCCCAAACATGTGGTTTGTTATCATCAAAATCAACATTTTATAGCCATATAGGCTAACAATCTCCCCCATTTTGATGATGACAAAACACATCAAGTATTTTGAATTTTTTTTATATCACGTTCAAAAGAATTTAAAAAAATCTTTTTCAGTTTAAAAACACTCCCCCTGCATATATGCATTGTCTCATACACATATCAATACTTCAAACACATAATATTAACACTTCAAAATATATCCATAGATATCTCCCCCTTCATCATAAAAAAGAAATCAATATGCTCCCCTTACCAATCTCAACATGACCATTGAACCAAAACAATTCATAAACAAAGCATATAAAGAAATCAATATGCTCCCCTTACCAATCTCAACATAAAACAAACATCCCAACATAATGAAATAAAATGTCATAATAGAAATGAATCTTGGTGTGCTAAACATATAAAGGCATAAGCATAAAGACAACTACTGAGGCAGTGGAGGTGGTGGTGATGGAGGTACAAATGGATATGGAATGCCAAAGTGGTCGAAGAAGAGGCGCTATCCACAAAGGAGTTGTTGATGCTACTGTGAGAGACATTGGTACTCCTCAAGAATATGTTATTGTAAATTGGTCTGCTGCATAGAAAGTGTTCTCATCTCGTCCATAAGCTGTTGAAGAGTAACATCTTCGGAGTCATGAGGCTTTAGAGGTGGTACAACATATGCTGATGCATTAAGATCAGGTGCAAATACAAGAGGGTCCTAACGTCTACACTGACCTTGGAAAGGAAAAGAAAAATCAGAAAGTTGATTAGCAAGAACCACATAATTTAGAGGACGATCATCACTCAGAGCAATCATAGTGTGCTTATTTTTTGTAAACTTTACCCACGCTCTATTGCTCCACTCAATTCCTAAGGCACACACGACCTCATCCTCTACACTCTTAGAGGGTTAACAAGATGGTTCATTGATGGGCACCCTAAAGTATTTAAGGATCTGAGTGATGAAATGATCATATGGGAGCGAACGTGTGATCAAGTTGGGTATAGAAAGCATGGTGAGTATAACAATGTACCAAGTTTAAATGAGACGATGCCTAAGGAAAGAATCAATCAAACCAACATCCATATGGGAACTGGGAAACCTCATCTAAGTGCCCCAACCTAGGAAGGACAATAGTCTGAATAAGATGAAGTAAAACTTAGGATTGGAGGCATAGACATTGAGTACGAAAATTGATGTTACAAATCTCATCAGAAAGATCAATGGGCCTACATATGTTTCTAATAGCATCAACATGAACAAAGTTATCAATGTCAGGGGCTTTCCTAGCAGAAAAGATTTCTAAGCCAGTATCAGAGGTGGCTTTCCTAGCATAAAAGATTTCTAAGCCAGTATCAAAGGTGGCTTTCCTAGCATAAAAGATTTCTAAGCCAGTATCAGGGGTTCCTAAGATATAATTCAACTTCGTATCATCAAATTCAATAAAAAATTCCTCCAACAGTGGCGATTACTCGATTTTCTTTCTCCGTGGAAGCATCCATATTCAAGTAAAATACTCTCACCAAGTCAAGATACACATTCTCTTCAACTATAACGGCATTAATCCAACCATCTTCCTCTAACAATTGTAACAAATTTCTATTGCTAATACTAAGACTACTAAGCCAATAAGTTAAAATCTAAAAAGTAGGAAATACCATATGGGTCATGAATTTTTGGCGAAAACGCTGGGCTAAACGCTTGTTGGGGAAGTGCCTTGATTCAAAATTTGCAGTGTCCCATTTTGGGCATGGTTGTTTGGGTGGTGGAATAGGTTCTTTCCCTTTTCCTCTGTTTGGCCTTGAACTTGACATGATGATTTTGGAGCGACTTTAAGAGGAATGAACCGATTAAAACAAATATAATGGTATTTAGAAAGGATATATGAGTTCAATTTGGGTAAAAAAAATTGACCATAGATTGAAAAAATTAGAGACAGAAAAAATGGGTGAAAACCTAGGTTAGATTTGGGATTTTGTGATTTCGATGCTGAAAATGAATTTGTAAGATGATTTTGAGCACAAGGAATGATGGGAAAATGATGTTTATGGTTTAATTTGGTGGAAAGACGGATGAAAATGGTGGGATTTAGAGTGAGAACGAGAGAAAGAGAAAATAGTTTTTAGAGAGAGAGAGAAGCGGTAGACAGAATGAAGAAGAAGAAGATGAATAGTGTTTAAAAAAGAAGTTAATCTAGCTTACCATTTGTCTATAACCGGCTTACCGTTTTCACTAAACGATAGACCGGTTAGGTCCAAAGAGTAAGAGTCTAGGAAACGGCTTGCCAATTAGCCATATTTTGCCTTTTACTATAGTTTGATTAACCGATTGACTTTATTTTGCACACCAATTTATTTTTGGCTTAAAACTTGATCAATTTTAAATCATTTTGTGATTAAAAACTTTTGGATATGTCATTTAATGCATGAAACATGAATGCATACATGAGCAAACATATCAAATATATCAATCATATCAATCAACAATGCCATACAAAGAAAAATCACAATTTAAGATGCAACATTCATCATTCCAAGCTGATGTCTTATTTTTATGGATTGCTCTTCACTAAGGGGTTTTGTAAAGATATCTACAAGTTGATTTTCAGTAGAAACAAATTCAATTACAACATCTCATTTTTGAACATGATCTTTTAGGAAATGATGTCTCATCTCTATGCTTATCCTAGAATGCTGAATGAGATTCTTCGACAAATTGACAGCACTTGTATTGCCACATTTATTAGGAATATGATCCAGTTTAATGCCATAGTCTTTAAGGGTTTGTTTCATCCATAATTCTTGTGCACAACTTCCAATGGTAGAAAGTGTAATCGAATTTTGTTTCAGTGGGTAATTGTACATGGCGTTGTTACACCAGATCTATAACATAACAAAGTATGTCCTTAGGGCCAATAGCCCGCAAGTTCTGGTTTCCAGCCGATATACACTTATCCGTCAAATACCAAATCCGAAAATCATTTGTGAAAATATTTTTTCATGATACCACCCAAAAACACGGCACTCTTGGCCTTCAAAGAGGGTGAACGTTGTGAGAAAACAATTTCATTTTACAAAAATTGGTTTTGGAGGATAAAACATGACCTTTCTGATGCACGGGATCCTTAGGCTTAAGGCTAGTGCAGAGCATACTCAGTTTAGAAAATTAAAGGTGAGTGTATCATTGTTAACCCTAAATAATTTCTTTGATTCCTAGAAGAGAGAAAAAGGTTTAAAGAAACATGATGTGAAGAAAACTGAATTTTTATTCCAAATTAACTCCTGCCTTACAAAGGGATAGAGAGATCCTTAAATAGAGATCTCGAGGAAGGAGAGATAAGGTGGGGCCCTTATCTTTAACAAAAGCAGAATGATTAAAGCACACCACGCCAAAACCAAAAAGGAAAAGCAGAAAACACACTTTAGACAAGACATGACTCTTGTCTAATTATTAAAGCGAACTTTAAAAAAGCAAAAGCAAAAGCAAAAGATTCCCATGTGTGTCTGCAATCATGGAGTGGTTGGGTAGCGTGAAGGAGACACATAGCCAATTTCTTTTTCATAATGGCGTTTGGCACGATGGATCTGTATGTGATCAAGATAAGCTTCAGCTTATAGATAGGCTTCTTCATCAGCACTAGTCATCTCTTTTGGGGCTGATGTAGCAGGAGGGTCTGGGTCTGTGACCGTGGAATGGGGATTGTCAGTATGTAGTAGAGACCGAAAATCTTCCAATGGATCCTGAAAGTCTTGGAATAAGATGTTAGTGTAGTCAGGACGTTGTTCCATGATAAGGATTCCTTGAGGACTTGAACTGGAACTTGGAGTACAAGTCTGTGTCTTTGGGACGATCTCTAAGCTGTGTGATGGTCCAACAGAGGTGTGGTGGATGTTTGTGGCAAGTGGTTGAACATTGTTGAGTTCCATTAGGTATGACTTAAGAACAGAGGTAACAAATGTTTCATGGATGAGGGTATAAAGATGGGGATAATTTTTCCATTCATAGGCCATATCTTGTGTCCAAAAGTCTCTGGTTTCTGGGTGCTGGAAGTAAGGTCTATGAACGATGAAGACTGTAGTGAACAGATTGGCTTCGTGTTCTGGTATTCTATCTAAACTGTGAAAAGTACACAGATTTTTGAGTTATTTGCACCACCACGTGAGTGGTGAATACCATTCAAGGAGAGTCTAGAGAAGATCTGATGAGAACTCAGGAGTGGTGATGTGAGTGAGGACTGGTTTAACAGGAAAGACCAGTTTGGTAGCATATAGGGTAGTAAGACACCACATGTACCATAACTCATCTTCGCAGATGGTTAGGGAAGACAGGGTCAGACCTGTGAGAAACAGATTTTCCATACAGAGAAAAGGAAAGCGATAAGGCTTTTTGCTTTGAACATTGAAGAAATACCGGTAAATGAATTTCTTTGCAAAGTCTTGCATCTAGTAGGCTGAGTAGTAAGGAATGTTCATAGGAAAAGTTCTCTGGTTGAGAGCTTTGCAAGGGAGTTGACGATTTATAGTTATAACTGGGATGATGTGGATGGAGGAAATAAGTGAAGGTTTATTTATAACTGGACATGTAAGGAAGTCTGGGATGAGGTTCTGTTTGCCTTTTATGTGTTGAACAGTAAAATCATATTTAGCAAACCAGTTTTTGAGGCTGAACAACTATTTGTCAGGGAGCAACTTATTTTTGAAGTTAAAGATTCTAGGAAAAGAGGAGTTGTCCATGTTGATAAGGAATTTATGGCTGATTAGATGAAATTCAAACTTTTTGATTCCATACTTGACCGCCAAAATTTCTTTGTAGATCACATGATAATTCTTTTCAGAGTCTTTGAATTGTCTGCTTGCATGTGTACGGAAATGACGTACACCATTCATCTCTTCAAGAAGGATGGCACTCTAGTAATCATCATTGGCATCGGTCTATAGAATGTGTTGTCCAGTTGTGGGAATTCGGAGAGGAGGAAGTGACTGGGCTATCACCTTTAGTTGTTGGACAGCTTCTGTTTGTGTTGGTCCTCATGGAGGACACTGTTTTTTGAGCATGCGGGACAACTGGCTAGTGTGGATTGCAACTTGAGGAATAAAATCACGGACATAATTAACAATCCCAAGGAACTATTGGATATGCTTTTTGTTGAGATGTGTGTCTGGAAACTTTAATAATTCAGTTGCAATGTGTGGACCAGGTTGACAATGGCCATCTTTAATCACCATGCCAAGAAAGTCAATTGATTCTTTTGCTATGCTGCTTTTCTTTTCAGAAAGCATGATTCCGTGTTCCTGCACAATATGAAAGAAATCCAAAAAGAGCTTCTAGTAGCTCGCATGGTCATAGGAAATAATAAGATATCATCATTGTATAGCAAAGCATGATGAAAAACAGGATTGAAGATTTTTGTCATGGCCTTTTGAAATAATGAAGGGGCAACTTTAAGACTAAAAGGCATATTAGTCCACTAATAATGGGCATAATAGTCAATAAGACCTTGCACCTACTGCTTCAGATTGGGCTTGTCAAGCCTTCTATGTTGAAAAATGTTATGAATTAGTTCGTGGAAAAAAAATGTTAGTTATTGATTACCAGCCACTTAATTCTTTCCTTAAAGATGATAAGTTCCCCCTACCAAAAATCCAGACCTTGTTTGTCCATCATCAAGGGGCTCGTATCTTCACCAATTGACCGTCACAAAACTGCCTTATGCATCCCTAATGCCCATTATCAGTGGACTATTATGCCTTTTGGTCTTAAAGTTGCTCCTTCATTATTTCAAAAGGTCATGACAAAAATCTTCAATCCTGTTCTTCATCATGCTTTGCTATACATTGATGACATCTTATTATTTTTCTCTTACCATGAGAGCCACCAGAAGCTCCTTTTGGATTTCTTTCATATTGTGCAGGAACACGGAATCATGCTTTCTGAAAAGAAAAGCAGCATAGCAAAAGAATCAATTGACTTTCTTAGGATGGTGATTAAAGATGGCTATTATCAACCTGGTCCACACATTGTAACTAAATTATTAAAGTTTCCAGACACACATCTCAACAAAAAGCAGATCCAACAGTTCCTTCACGCTACCCAACCACTCCATGATTGCAGACACGCATGGGAATCTTTTGCTTTTTTAAAGTTCGCTTTAATAATTAGACAAGGGTCTTATGTTGTCTAAAGTGTGTTTTCTGCTTTTCCTTTTTGGTTTTGGCGTGGTGTGCTTTAATCATTCTGCTTTTGTTAAAGATAAGGGCCCCACTTATCTCTCCTTCCTCGAGATCTCTATATAAGGATCTATCTATCACTTTGTAAGGTAGGAGTTAATTTGGAATAAAAATTCAGTTTTCTTCACATCATGTTTCTTTAAACCTTTTTCTCTCTTCTAGGAATCAAAGAAATTATTTAGGGTTAACAATGATACACTCACCTTTAATTTTCTAAACTGCGTATGCTTTGCACTTTCCTTAAGCCTAAGGATCCTGTGGATCAGAAAGGTCCTGTTTTATCCTCTAAAACCGATTTTTGTAAAATGAAATTGTTTTCTCACAACGGTCACCCTCTTTGAAGGCCAAGAGTGCCGTGTTTTTGGGCGGTATCGTGAAAAACTGTTTTCACAAATGATTTTCGGATTTGGTATTTGACAAATAAGTTTATATCGGTTGGAAACCAGAACTTGCGAGCTATTGGCCCTAAGATAGACTTTGTTCTGTTATAGATCTGGTGTAACAACGCCACGTACAATGACCCATTGGCATCAGTGGTAGAAAGTGTAATCGAATTTTGTTTCTTGCTACACTAAAAGGCTAAATAGTGACCTGGAAAATGACATGTTCTACTAGTGCTATTCTTATCAACCTTATAGCCAGCAAAAATCAGCATCTTAGTATCATGTTAAGTCTATGTGAGTCCCTCTAGGATACCAAAGGCCAAGATCAATGGTGTCAATCAAATACCGACAAATTCGTTTAATAGAAAACAAGTGTGGCTCTTTATGACAAGATTGAAATCTAGCAAACAAGCACACACTAAACATAATATCAGGTCTCCTAGCAGTCAAATAGAGCAAGGATCCGATCATACTTGAATATGCTTTGACATCAACCTCTTTACCATTTTCATTTTTATCAAGCTTGATTATTGAGCTCATTGGAGTACTTTTAAACTTTCCATCTTCAAGTCCAAATCTTTTGAGTAAATCTCTCAAATATTTGGCTTGATTGATGAAGATTTCTTCTTTAGTTTGTTTTATTTGTAGTCCAAGAAAGTACTTTGATTCTCCCATCATGCTCATCTCAAATTCTTTACTCATATAAGATGAAAATTCTTCACACAACAATTTATTAGTAGAACCAAAGATAATATCATCAACATAAATTTGAATAAACCTATACTTGATGAAGAGAGTTGTGTTAGCCTTAACCATTGAAAAATTGTTATCCAGTAAGAAATTTTTAAGCCTATTATACAATGCTCTAGATGTTTGTTATAAACTATACAATGCTTTTGTTAACTTATAAACACGATTTCGAAAATTTTCATTTTCAAACCAGGAGGTTGTTTCACATTGGGGTGGGCAAAATACCCGACCCGACCCAAAAAATTTCGGGTTCAGATCGAATCGGGTTATAAAGGAAACTTGATTGGATGAAAATGGTGAAACCTGATCGGGTTGTGATCGGATCGGGTCGGGTTATAAGTTCAGATGAATTTTCATCCAATCCGATCAACCCGAAACCCGATTGGGTTGATCCGAACCTGATCCGAACTCCAAGTTTGCCCACCCCAAGTTTCACATACACTTCTTCTATAATACAACCATTTAAGAAAGCACTTTTGACATCCATTTGATTACCCTAATCTAGCTACAGGTGATTTCTTCTCGGTTGTAACCTTGAGCTACTAATCTAGTTTTATTTCTTACAACTACACTAGATTCATCCACCTTATTCCATTTAGTGGCTATGATGGATTGGTGTTCCGGTTTAGGAATTAATTCCCACACATTGTTTCTCTCAATTTGATTGAACTCCTCTTGAATTGTCATAATCCAAGATTCATTGTTTTTCGCATCCAAAAAGGATTTTAGTTCGATTTAAGAAATGAATGCAGCATGCTCACAAGCATTTCTAAATGATAATCTAGTAGTTATTCCTCTAGAAGGATCACCTAAGATCAAATCTTCCGGGTGAGAAGAAACATACCTCTACTCCTTGGGGAGTGTTTAAGAAGTACCTTCATTTTGCTCCACATTTGTTTCTTCATGTTGCTCCTCTTGATGTGCAGGTGGTGCATCCTCTTATTTATCTTTTAAAAGTTTTTCTTATAACTTTTCATCCGCATCATCATCAATAGCAACTTTCTCCATAGAGGAAGGGTTAGACTCATCAAAGTAACATGTATAGATTGTTCCACAACTAAGCATTGATTGAGTTTGAATACCTAAGAAAGATGCCAACATCAAATTTTGGATCAAATTTACCAATATTTTATTTTGTGTTCAAAGTAAAACATTTACATCCAAAAAACTTTAAAATATCTAATGTTGGGTTTTCTATCTTTCCAAAGCTCATAGAGAGTTTTATTGAGAGTAGGTCTTATCAACACACAATTAAAACATAGCATGCGCTGTTAACGGCTTCAGCCCAAATGTATTTTGGTAAAGCATTCTCATTTAACATGCCATTTCTTGAATAGACCTATTCTTTCTCTCAACAACCCCATTTTGTTGTAGTGTCCTAGGTGACGAGGATTGATGTTCAATGCCATAAACTTTTTCATTTTCATTCTTTTTACAAAACAATTTAAAAGCATCGAAGGGGCATCATCCTTATTGGCTAAGAATAATACCCATGTGCACTTAAGCTAGCATATCTAAAAGGTCCAAATAAGTCTATATGAAGTAGTTGAAGTGGTTTTGAAGTGGAAACATGATTTTTATTTATAAAAGAGGTTTTGATTTGTTTACCAAATTGGCATGCTTAACAAATTCTATCTTTTTGAAAACTAAATTTCAGAAGACCTTTAACCAAATCATTTTTGGAAATCTTTGAAATTAAATCCATGCATGCATGTCCTAGTCTTCTATGTCGTAGCCAATCATCATCATGCAATACGAAAAATCATTTATCATGGGTAGATGAACACTCTATCTCAATGGTATAAACATTACAATATCTATTTCCAACAAACAAAACTTTGTAGTAACACATATATTTTTATCAAAAATAACTTTATAACCTTTATCACATAATTGACTAATACTAATCAAGTTGTGTTTCAAATTTTTAACCAAACATACATTTTCAATGAGAGTTGAGGAAACTTTACCGATATCCAATTTTGAGAATCTTTCCCTTTGAATTGTCTCCAAAGGAAACATCTCCACCATTTTCGATCTTGTTAAAACTTAAGAACTATGTACAATTTCCAGTCATATGCCTTAAGCAACCACTGTCAAACACCATTTATTCTTCTTCTTCTTTAAACCCTACAGAGGAAATCTCAAGTCTTAAGTACTCAAACCTTTTTAGGTCCTTGAGTGTTAGCAATGGTTCCTTTTGAAACCCAAACACATTTTATTCCATAATATGCATTTTTAACTGGACATCTATACTTTATATGACCATTTCGGTTGCAATAGTAGCATACAACTTGATTGTTAATGGAGGTACTCTTCACAAAGTAATTCTTACAATATTTTTGTTTCAAATTTGATTTATGGCCAATACCTCCCTTGTCCAACATCTTTTGCCCATTCTTAAGCATCTCATTTTCCTTTTTAAAATCATCTACATGTGATTCTCTATGTTCATATAAAGTGCTAGGTTTCATATCAACTCTATCATGCAATGTTTTATTCTCTAATTCTAGGCATGTAATCTTTTCACTCAGAGATTCATTTTTATTTGTGAGCTCTACCATTTTCTTTTTAAGACATCCAATCATCATGCAATCATATAATTCATCATAGGTAGGATCACTTACTTCCTCATGTTTGTCAAACGATTCTTCTCCAATCGCTATGAGAACTAGATTTAACATCTCGCTGTCATCCCATGTTGCTACCATTGCCTTCTTCTTGAGCTTGTTGAGAAGAGGACACTCCGATCGTATGTGTCCAGGCTTTTTCCACTCATAATAAGTGATTGGCTCGTTCTTCTCCTTTTGGTTCTTGTAGTTTTTGAATCTTCTTCGCTCATTGGTTTTCTTGAAGAATTTTCTGAACCTCCTGGCCATCATAACCATGTCTTCATTATCAAACTCGCTTTCCTCATCACTCTCATGTTTCAATGCTTTTCTTCTTCTTTTCCTCATTGCCTTTTTCTACTGCCAAATCTTCCTCATAAAAAATAAGAGAACTAATCAACTCATCAATCGATAAGGTGTTTAAATCCTTAGCTTTCTCTATGGAAGTTCTCTTAGGTCTCCATTCAATTGGTAAAGACCTAACGATCTTCAACCTTTTTGCTATTTGAAAAGGTTTTTCTTAGGGCTCCTAATGTATTTACAATATCCATAAACCTAGTATACATGAAATAAACACTTTCATTTTGTTCCATTTGGAACAATTGATATTGTCTAGTGTATCATATACAACTTCAAGTTTGTTCCAAATTTCTTGAGCACTTTCAACACTAGACACTCTATGGAACTCTTTCTTATCAAGTGGACAAATAAAGCATTCATGGCCTTGGAGTTTAGAGACAACTTTTTCTTTTATGTCTCACTCCATTGACTTGATGATTTGGGGATATCTTCCCTTTTTCATTTTTGGTAACGGGCACAAATGGGCAATCATTAAAAATTTCCCAAATTTCGTAATCTAAATTTTACAAATAAATTCTCATCCTAGTTTTCCAATAAGGGTAGTCATTTTCATAAAAAAAAAAATAGAGGTCTAATGGTTGATTAACCTTCCCTAAATTTAGAATCAAGCTAAGAGGGGGTGAATTAGGATTTAAGCAACTAAAACTTAATGCAATTTAAACAAAACAATCAAATTCAAAATAGACAAATTAATGTGCAATGAAAAATAAAGAGATAAGGTAAGAGAGAGTAAACACACATTTTTTACCTGGTTTGGCCAACCGTGCCAACGTCCGTGCCTCCAACCTCACCGAGCTTGAGAATTTTACTAAGCTGGCCTCCAAGGCTTCAACAATGCTTACAACTAACTTCCAAGCTGTCAATAGACCTTTACAACAAGAGATTATCTCAAATCTCTTAACCCAAGTGCATCCCAAACACTTGCGACCTCTCAATTTGATTTTACAAAAAGGATTACAAATAAATTTCCCTCACACAATGTGTTTGATTACAAATGAAAGCCCAATGTATGAATGAATGAAATGAATCCATTCACCATATCCAAACCAAAGTCCACTGGAATCATCATCAAAGAAGAAAAACCAGACTACACCGATTTCCTTTACCAATACACAAATGAAAGCCCAATGTATTAATGAATGAAATGAATGCTCAATGATAATGGTAGTTTTCCAACTAGCCATTATTGACTTTCTGGTGCTAACCAGCTTGCCATTTTACGATAACCAGTTTGCCGCTTCTCATTATCTAGTTAGCTGTTTTTATTTAGAGAGCTTCTGCCTGGTTAGCTACTTTGATTCCAGAGAGCATCTCTCTAATAACCGGTTTTCCACTTCTGAATTTGATTATCTGCTTTAATTCCAGAGAGCATCTCTTTGATAACCGGTTCGCCACTTTTGAATCCAGTTAGTCGTTTTGATTCCAGAGAGCTACCATCTCTTAACCAGTTTTTCGTTTATTTTATCCGATTATCCAGTTAGTTCTAGAAATACATTTTTGTTTTAAACATACATTTTCTTGTTTTATAAGACCATAAAGTGTAATTCCTTGTTTATCTAAAACATATGGTTTGTTATCATCAAAATCAATGTTTTATAGCCACATAGGCTAACAATTAGGATTTGTTATTGTAGTAAATGGCAATCTATATTGAAGATATGAATTTGATTGAAACTCTTGCAAAGGATCTTGATTTCCATTATAAAAGAATGTCCCTCTTGTTCTACAAGCTTAATGGATTCAATGAACCGACTTTAAAGCATGTTTTTCTGGCTTCCCTTCCTGATGAACTTCAACCAGACATACAAAGGCTACTTCGTGCATCCAACCTTGTCCTTGACAACATTTCTCTTGGCAAAATCTTCCAGCTTGCCAAAACTTGTCTTGACAAACTCTGTGAGCAGAAACAGTTTTTTAAAGAACTGTTGAACGACCGAGAACCATTTCGGAGTGCCTGTAAGAAGCCTTATTTGCAGATCAAATGCAAACAGAAGAAGGATTGTGATTGCCGTCCTAAAAAGAAAAGGCATTTTCGGAAATTCAAAAATTCAGAATTTTCATCCAGACCCCGCCGGTCCCGACGGTCCAGACGACCCTACCGATTCTTCAAAAGGAAGTCATCTTCATCCAGAGACTTTAAACGGCGAAAATCAAGCAGATGTTTTATCTGCAAGAAAAAGGTCATTATGCCAAGGATTGTCCCAACAAAAGGGAAAAATCTATTCGGCTACTTGAACATCTTCAGGCCACCACAGATTACTCTCCAGAAAAGGATGAATTGGAATTCTATTTTTCAGAACAAGATGAACCCAATGATGAAACAGTGTTCGCACTACAGAATTCCTCTGATGACTCAGACAGTGATCAGTCCCAAGTGGTTTTTCACCAACAGTTGTTGTCCCTTGATACTACTGTGCCAATACCTTCCATCAAACTCCAGATCTTGCCCTCTAAATTCCAAAGGCCCATACCAGCAATTGGTCTTATAGATACTGGAGCCCAACGCAGCATGTTAAATCCACATATTCTTCCACCAGAATATTGGACAGAATATGAGGAACATTTCAAAGCTGTCAATGGCAAACTATTCACCACCTCTTTGATTACCAAAAAACCCATTGGTATTCAAATTTTCCCCAATTGTGTCATTTGGACCAAAATCATTGGTTCAACTCTTCCTAATAAGGATCTCTTGTTAGGTTTTGACATCCTCCACCAGATCAAACACCTTCAAATCATTCCCACTGGAATCCGAGTCAAGTCCATGTTTAAACCTTTCACAGATATTCTAAAACTTTACAATTTATCTGACACACCTCAGCCCTACCAGGATATTTCACCCAAACTTTTGAGTCTGTGTCCAGAGTCTCATTCTGAGTTCACCCATCCAAACCCATTGTAGAAAAACAAGTCTTTCTTCATTAAGTTACCTTTCAAACTCAATGAAGATGTTAATCCAACCAAAGCTACCCATCCAGGAATGAGTCCTTCTGACTTACTCCTAGCCCAACAAGAATGTTCCCAATTGTTAGCCCAAGGTCTCATTGAGCCCACAACTTCTCAATGGGCTTGCCAAGCCTTTTATGTTGAAAAGCATTCTGAGATTTTCCGAGGAAAGAAAAACACTTAGTCATTGACTATCAGCCCTTAAACATGTTTTTGCAAGATGACAAATTTCCTTTGCCCCGAAGACAAAGCATGTTTACTTTTCTCAAAAATGCCCAGATCTTTTCCAAATTTGATTTGAAATCTGGCTTTTGGCAATTAGGCATTGAACCCTCTGAACGGTACAAAACCGCTTTTTGTATCCCAAATGCCCACTTCCAATGGACAGTCTTACCCTTCGGTCTCAAAACTGCCCCATCCATATTCCAAAAATCCATGATCCAAATCTTTCAGCCCATCCTCCATCATGCATTAATTTATATTGATGACATTTTGCTTTTTTCAGGATCGCATGAGGAACATCACCAGCTGTTAACCCAGTTCTATGATATTGTCCAAAGTCATGGAATCATGTTGTCAGCTAAGAAAAGTACTATTGCTACAGACACTATTGAATTTCTTGGTATGGTACTTAAAGACGGTCATTATCAGCCTGGAAAGCACATTGCCCAAGAGTTGCTTCACTTTCCAGATCAGCACCTTTCCAAAAAGCAAGTCCAACAGTTTCTCGGTATCATTAACTACATCCGTGATTTCATCCCACACGTGGACCAACACACTCGACAACTTTCGGCTTTATTGAAAATTAAGCCCCCAGAGTGGAATGAGGACCACACCATTGCTGTCACTACATTAAAGCAGATTGCGCAAAATCCGCCTCCCTTAAAGTTGATTGCAGATGGCAAGCGCATACTACAGACAGATGCAAGTGATGAATCATGGGGTGCCATCCTCCTTGAAGAAATCGATGGAAAAGAAAGCTTTATCGCTTACGCTAGTGGACATTTCTCTGACACACAGAAGCATTACCACAGTGTGTTCAAAGAAATCTTAGCGGTAAAGAATGGCATCAAGAAATTTGAGTATCATTTGATTGGATACCATTTTCTCATCCGAATGGACAGTTCAGCCTTCCCCAATATCCTCAATTTCAAAGGTAAAACTGTTCCCGAAAAAATGTTACTCCGGTTAAAAGATTGGTTTTCCAAGTATGACTTTTCAGTCAAGCATATAAAGGGGTCCCAGAACCTCATCCCTGATATGCTTTCTAGACTCTCCAAACCAGACACACTTCTCACCGTGTTCTCCACAACCTACCACTTTCCAGTTATCTCCATGGCTACTTCACTTCCTCCAGAAGCTCTCACCAAGAAAAACTTTCCCCTTAACAAAACTTTTTCTTCTGTTTTTGCCATCCAGGACTTTGCCCGTAAAGCTGTTTTTCGCTATTTTATGAAAGTCTACCTTATGGCAGACTCATTTCCATTTTCTACCTTCCATCCCGAAAACTTGTTCCTTACAGGTCTCACCCTTGACCCGTCCAGGGATATCACTGAAGACGAGTTATGGTACCTCTGGTGCCTAACAGTTCTTTATGCCACCAAGCTCATCCTACCAATCAGTCCAACTTTGGAGCATCTCCTCAACCCTGACAAAGCCACTTCCCTCACCTGGACTTTACTTGAATGGTTTTCTCCTATTCCATGGTGGAGAAAGAAACTGCAGCAACTCTCTGAAATTTATAATCTTGAAAGAATGCCTGCTCCAGAAGCACGCTTGTTCACCTCCGTGTTCATCATCCATAGGCCATACTTTCAGCATCCAGATACAAAGCTTTTCTGGTCCCAAGACCAAGTCTATGAATGGTTTACTGCACCACACCCAGCTATCATTGAAAATGAGATCCAATCCACCCTACACAACTACCTTTGCCAATTAAACCACCACACTCCACCGCACAGAGATATTTTCCATACCTCCTTAGGCCCACAACATGACCTCATCATGATCCCCACTCCCTCTGCCATATCTAAACCAAAATCCACAGGAATCATCATCAAAGAAGAAAAACCGGATTACACAGACTTCCTCTACCAAGATTCTCAGGACCCATGGGAAGACTTTCTTCCTCTCAGCCAACATCTCCAACAATTTCCCCAACCCTCCATGCATGAACCTGGATCCTCCTCCCAACCACCCAAACCTTCAAAAGTAGACAAGGCCACCCAGACGTCCCCAAAGACTCCTCAGCCATCATCCAGACCAGTGTATGAACACTACTGCCCACATCCACCATGCAGTGGTCCCACCTGCAAGCATCCACAATTTTCCAAGACCTTTTTCCCTCCACCATCTGACGATGACCCTGATGCAACTGAAAGTGACTCTGAAGATGACTACATGAACCTCTCCTCTCCATAAAGTTGTTTGTCTTTTCCCATGAAATTTCCTCTTTTGTCTTGTTGTAGGAAATTTCCCACTTTGTCTCCTTGCATGCACTTTCCCTTTTCGTCTTCTTTTCGGAAATTTCTCACTTTGTCTCATTCCATGAACTTTCCCCTCTTGTCTTCACTCATGCACCTTCCTTGAACCTTCCCCTTTTTTGTCTCATTTCATGACATTTACGTTCTTGTCTTGTTCCACGAAATTTCCTCCCTTGTCTTGTTGCAGGAACTTTCTCTTCTTGTCTCGTTCTAGGAAATTTCCCTCTTTGTCTCGTTCCATGCACTTTCCTTTCTTGTCCTGATGCATGCAATTTCCTCTTTTGGCTTATAGTAAGCACTTTCCTCTTTTGTCCTTTTATCATGGACTTTGTCCTATTATGCTAACTAATCATGTAGCTTTACTCTTGTACTGTATCTTTTACTTGTGTACTGTAGCTTTACCTTACTTTTACTGTTGTAAAAGATAGGGGTCCTGTCCTATCTTCATGAGCTCTCCTATATAAAGAGCTCACCTCCCTTGTAAGATATAGAAGTTTAAAAAAAAGCAATAAAAACTCTCGTGTGTTTTATCTAAACCATGGCTTGCTAAACTCTCCTCTCTCTCTGCAAATGAAGTTCTAAGTGAAAGAAACAAATCAAAGAATTAAATTTGTTCATTTTGAAAACTTAAGGAAGTATGCTCTGCACTTGCCTTCAAGGAAGGATCCTGTGCATCAAAAAACTTATGACGATTTCTTAAATGGTTTGGTACCCTGTTTAAAGACTAAGAAAAGAAAAGTCTGTTTTGGGTTTTATGACCTACAAAGAACTCGTTTTAGGTTTTATGACACCATAAAACAACGCCACGTTCTCTCTTTATGGTATCAGAGCCATACTCGTCCTTGAAACATCCTTGTTTTCTAAACTTCGTTTTCTTGCTCAAAATGGTATAATTTAAGTATTTTGATTTGTTTTGATTACTAGACTTCAGGCGCGGAGAGAACTTCTCCCTCATGGCTTCAACTTCATCTTCAACTCCTTCCCCTCCTGTTACTCTTTCTTCTACTCTTTCTCTACCTAAGTCTTGTACTTCTCATACAGCCAATAAAATTGAAAACCTTGTAGAATACTCCTACATCCCTGAATCAGCCCAAATCAGTGAGTCATCCTACCCTCTCATCAGTCCTTACCAATTGTACAAACGTCCCAGTTCCTTTACCCGCAGTATTCGCACCCTCATCTCTACTAGACGGCCTCATCCCAAAGAATATATTCAGTCTTCTCGACTGGATCAATGCGCTCTTCAAGCAACCTCTGCTGAACAATATGTCACTCTGGAGATTCCCTCAGAGTTGATTTCAAATTGGAAACGAGAAGGTTATACCCATCTCCATCTTGGAGGCATCCGTTTAATCCTTACCCTTCATGGGAGAAAAGGATTACCAGTCACAACTCGACTTGCCCTCCTTGATACCCGATTCAAACAGTACCAAGATGTTGTTATCGGCACAGTTCTTACCACCCTTCATGCCAGAAGTGTTTTACTCACTTTCTATCCAAACTTCAACCTTTCTCTCCAAGACACCAATTTGCCCACAACCTTGAAAGTCCAAGTCCAAATTCAAGGTGCAGAACAAATTTCCTCTGCCAAAATTGCCACCCTCCATCACCAATTGGTCTATAGGCTTCAAAATCATGCCTTAGATCTACCCACCCCTGATCATCACTCTGACACCCTCATGATCTTAGCTGAATCTGACCAGATCCCCACAATCATCCAGATCCCACGACAAATTCCCCGTCATGAGCTCATCAAGCTTATGCCTCTTGAATGGATCTCCAACTATGAGCAGTTCCATACTAATACAGCTCCGATTCAGACATCCGAAAGCATGTTTGAACGACGGCCAGATGGAACAGTCAGAATGACTTTCAAACCACCTCCCAGTGCTCCACAAGAGCCTCCTCGGCTCTCTTTTACCTACTCTTCCATGATCACAGCTGTGCAGACAGGTCAAGAAGATCTGCCTATTACAGGGTTCACTTCTGCAGGCTACCCTGTTTATCCAGCAAAGCTCAATGGTCATTTCCTATGGGATGCCCCTAGCTCAGGCATGTGTGATCCCTCTTGTCCCTGTTGGGATGATTGGGAAGAGGACGATGACTATTCCACCAGAAAAAAGAAACCCAAAATGAAAACACCCCCAGTTTCATGTCACCACCATGATCCCAAACCACCACCAGACCCTCCATCTCCACCATCTCCATTACCCTTTTACAAAACGGAACTCAAATGGATTGCCAAACATTGCAAATCTGAGATTCCATCACCAATCCCAACTCCCACACCACCACTGAGTTGTATGATGTTTTCATCCACTTCTTCAGATTACTCTTCTACCTTTCCTCCTCTCGAAACCCATACTGATTCCCAACGAAATGTTGTGTCTAAACCCTTTATCCCTTCAGCCATCACCTCTGCAGGACACCTTGAACCTCCTAAACCTTTTGAGTCAGTCCTCAACTGGCAAACCCAAAATGCCAGAGCACAAAATGATACCTTGGTGAATATCAACTCCAAAGTTGAGAAAATCAGTTTACGAACTGAAAAGCTTGAAACCAAAGTTGACTCCATCACTGCCCAAATGCAGCAAATCCACCAAAATCTTCAGTCCAGAATTGCTCACCTTGATTCTGAGTTACGGACCATGCTTGCTCAACGCTATTATGGCCCAGACTTTGACCAGAAGGAAAGAGAGATCAGACGCTTGAAAGCTGAGCTTGATCAAATTGAATCAGAAAAACAAAAACCTACCCTTTTTACTTCATCACCTCCGATTCCTTCTATCGGTCCAACTTATCATCCTTTTGCCTCTATGCTTTCCCCTATCCGCCAGTATGAACCCTCCAAGTTATTTGGTATGACTCATACTCTTTTTCGAGATAATCCATTACCGCCTCCACCTAAACCTCAACCACGACCAATCACCCTTCACCAACCTGCTGTTTCCACTTCTGACCAACCAACCCCTGGCTATACGCCAGCCTCCCCATCAGCACCTTCACCACCAGTTCCTTCCCAACCACCTACCCAATCTAAGGATAAACAACCCATGCACCTGTTTAGTGCCCACACAGTTGACCACTCCTCTCCCACAGATGATCAAACTTCTGATTCAAATCTAGCTGTTTCAGATAGCTCTACTGAGACAGATACAGAATCTTCAGCCTCCACCAGTGACTCTGAAAAGTCCTATGCTGATATCACCAAAATCTTGATGGCTCAGCCTGATCAACCTGATCAAGGCCAGACCTCTCACACAGAACCATATGTTGACATTCCTTCTGAGGTTGACGAAGAAATGCCTGAATTCTCTGCCTCAAATCAACCTCCTCCAGCCCCAGCCCAAACCGGTTCAACCGGTCCAAAATCGTCAAATGGTCCATGGTTCACCTTTGATGATCTTCCATCCTCTAAATGGCGTGATCGGCTAAATGAAATGTCTGCCTGGCTTGACTTACAAATGTTAAGACCCGGAGCCACAACTCAATCAGTCCTTAGAGAATTTGCCACTCGTTTTACGGGTGCTCTAAGAGATTGGTTTAACTCGTTAGGCCAATACCGACAATTGCAGTTTGTTCAATTGCCAGAAGTCTCTAGTGCCCTTGCGGTTATCCATGATCAATTTCTTGGTGACCCCTCTGCCATTTTTGAAGCTGCACGGCGAGACTATCTCAACATGAAATGATGTTCACTCAATGCAAAGGATCTTGATTTCCATTATAAAAGAATGTCCCTCTTGTTCTACAAGCTTAATGGATTCAATGAACCGACTTTAAAGCATGTTTTTCTGGCTTCCCTTCCTGATGAACTTCAACCAGACATACAAAGGCTACTTCGTGCATCCAACCTTGTCCTTGACAACATTTCTCTTGGCAAAATCTTCCAGCTTGCCAAAACTTGTCTTGACAAACTCTGTGAGCAGAAACAGTTTTTTAAAGAACTGTTGAACGACCGAGAACCATTTCGGAGTGCCTGTAAGAAGCCTTATTTGCAGATCAAATGCAAACAGAAGAAGGATTGTGATTGCCGTCCTAAAAAGAAAAGGCATTTTCGGAAATTCAAAAATTCAGAATTTTCATCCAGACCCCGCCGGTCCCGACGGTCCAGACGACCCTACCGATTCTTCAAAAGGAAGTCATCTTCATCCAGAGACTTTAAACGGCGAAAATCAAGCAGATGTTTTATCTGCAAGAAAAAAGGTCATTATGCCAAGGATTGTCCCAACAAAAGGGAAAAATCTATTCGGCTACTTGAACATCTTCAGGCCACCACAGATTACTCTCCAGAAAAGGATGAATTGGAATTCTATTTTTCAGAACAAGATGAACCCAATGATGAAACAGTGTTCGCACTACAGAATTCCTCTGATGACTCAGACAGTGATCAGTCCCAAGTGGTTTTTCACCAACAGTTGTTGTCCCTTGATACTACTGTGCCAATACCTTCCATCAAACTCCAGATCTTGCCCTCTAAATTCCAAAGGCCCATACCAGCAATTGGTCTTATAGATACTGGAGCCCAACGCAGCATGTTAAATCCACATATTCTTCCACCAGAATATTGGACAAAATATGAGGAACATTTCAAAGCTGTCAATGGCAAACTATTCACCACCTCTTTGATTACCAAAAAACCCATTGGTATTCAAATTTTCCCCAATTGTGTCATTTGGACCAAAATCATTGGTTCAACTCTTCCTAATAAGGATCTCTTGTTAGGTTTTGACATCCTCCACCAGATCAAACACCTTCAAATCATTCCCACTGGAATCCGAGTCAAGTCCATGTTTAAACCTTTCACAGATATTCTAAAACTTTACAATTTATCTGACACACCTCAGCCCTACCAGGATATTTCACCCAAACTTTTGAGTCTGTGTCCAGAGTCTCATTCTGAGTTCACCCATCCAAACCCATTGTGGAAAAACAAGTCTTTCTTCATTAAGTTACCTTTCAAACTCAATGAAGATGTTAATCCAACCAAAGCTACCCATCCAGGAATGAGTCCTTCTGACTTACTCCTAGCCCAACAAGAATGTTCCCAATTGTTAGCCCAAGGTCTCATTGAGCCCACAACTTCTCAATGGGCTTGCCAAGCCTTTTATGTTGAAAAGCATTCTGAGATTGTCCGAGGAAAGAAACGCTTAGTCATTGACTATCAGCCCTTAAACATGTTTTTGCAAGATGACAAATTTCCTTTGCCCCGAAGACAAAGCATGTTTACTTTTCTCAAAAATGCCCAGATCTTTTCCAAATTTGATTTGAAATCTGGCTTTTGGCAATTAGGCATTGAACCCTCTGAACGGTACAAAACCGCTTTTTGTATCCCAAATGCCCACTTCCAATGGACAGTCTTACCCTTCGGTCTCAAAACTGCCCCATCCATATTCCAAAAATCCATGATCCAAATCTTTCAGCCCATCCTCCATCATGCATTAATTTATATTGATGACATTTTGCTTTTTTCAGGATCGCATGAGGAACATCACCAGCTGTTAACCCAGTTCTATGATATTGTCCAAAGTCATGGAATCATGTTGTCAGCTAAGAAAAGTACTATTGCTACAGACACTATTGAATTTCTTGGTATGGTACTTAAAGACGGTCATTATCAGCCTGAAAAGCACATTGCCCAAGAGTTGCTTCACTTTCCAGATCAGCACCTTTCCAAAAAGCAAGTCCAACAGTTTCTCGGTATCATTAACTACATCCGTGATTTCATCCCACACGTGGACCAACACACTCGACAACTTTCGGCTTTATTGAAAATTAAGCCCCCAGAGTGGAATGAGGACCACACCATTGCTGTCACTACATTAAAGCAGATTGCGCAAAATCCGCCTCCCTTAAAGTTGATTGCAGATGGCAAGCGCATACTACAGACAGATGCAAGTGATGAATCATGGGGTGCCATCCTCCTTGAAGAAATCGATGGAAAAGAAAGCTTTATCGCTTACGCTAGTGGACATTTCTCTGACACACAGAAGCATTACCACAGTGTGTTCAAAGAAATCTTAGCGGTAAAGAATGGCATCAAGAAATTTGAGTATCATTTGATTGGATACCATTTTCTCATCCGAATGGACAGTTCAGCCTTCCCCAATATCCTCAATTTCAAAGGTAAAACTGTTCCCGAAAAAATGTTACTCCGGTTAAAAGATTGGTTTTCCAAGTATGACTTTTCAGTCAAGCATATAAAGGGGTCCCAGAACCTCATCCCTGATATGCTTTCTAGACTCTCCAAACCAGACACACTTCTCACCGTGTTCTCCACAACCTACCACTTTCCAGTTATCTCCATGGCTACTTCACTTCCTCCAGAAGCTCTCACCAAGAAAAACTTTCCCCTTAACAAAACTTTTTCTTCTGTTTTTGCCATCCAGGACTTTGCCCGTAAAGCTGTTTTTCGCTATTTTATGAAAGCCTACCTTATGGCAGACTCATTTCCATTTTCTACCTTCCATCCCGAAAACTTGTTCCTTACAGGTCTCACCCTTGACCCGTCCAGGGATATCACTGAAGACGAGTTATGGTACCTCTGGTGCCTAACAGTTCTTTATGCCACCAAGCTCATCCTACCAATCAGTCCAACTTTGGAGCATCTCCTCAACCCTGATAAAGCCACTTCCCTCACCTGGACTTTACTTGAATGGTTTTCTCCTATTCCATGGTGGAGAAAGAAACTGCAGCAACTCTCTGAAATTTATAATCTTGAAAGAATGCCTGCTCCAGAAGCACGCTTGTTCACCTCCGTGTTCATCATCCATAGGCCATACTTTCAGCATCCAGATACAAAGCTTTTCTAGTCCCAAGACCAAGTCTATGAATGGTTTACTGCACCACACCCAGCTATCATTGAAAATGAGACAAAAAAGGGGAAGGTTCAAGGAAGGTGCATGAGTGAAGACAAGAGGGGAAAGTTCATGGAATGAGACAAAGTGAGAAATTTCCGAAAAGAAGACGAAAAGGGAAAGTGCATGCAAGGAGACAAAGTGGGAAATTTTCATGGGAAAAGACAAACAACTTTATGGAGAGGAGAGGTTCATGTAGTCATCTTCAGAGTCACTTTCAGTTGCATCAGGGTCATCGTCAGATGGTGGAGGGAAAAAGGTCTTGGAAAATTGTGGATGCTTGCAGGTGGGACCACTGCATGGTGGATGTGGGCAGTAGTGTTCATACACTGGTCTGGATGATGGCTGAGGAGTCTTTGGGGACGTCTGGGTGGCCTTGTCTACTTTTGAAGGTTTGGGTGGTTGGGAGGAGGATCCAGGTTCATGCATGGAGGGTTGGGGAAATTGTTGGAGATGTTGGCTGAGAGGAAGAAAGTCTTCCCATGGGTCCTGAGAATCTTGGTAGAGGAAGTCTGTGTAATCCGGTTTTTCTTCTTTGATGATTATTCCTGTGGATTTTGGTTTAGATATGGCAGAGGGAGTGGGGATCATGATGAGGTCATGTTGTGGGCCTAAGGAGGTATGGAAAATATCTCTGTGCGGTGGAGTGTGGTGGTTTAATTGGCAAAGGTAGTTGTGTAGGGTGGATTGGATCTCATTTTCAATGATAGCTGGGTGTGGTGCAGTAAACCATTCATAGACTTGGTCTTGGGACCAGAAAAGCTTTGTATCTGGATGCTGAAAGTATGGCCTATGGATGATGAACACGGAGGTGAACAAGCGTGCTTCTGGAGCAGGCATTCTTTCAAGATTATAAATTTCAGAGAGTTGCTGCAGTTTCTTTCTCCACCATGGAATAGGAGAAAACCATTCAAGTAAAGTCCAGGTGAGGGAAGTGGCTTTGTCAGGGTTGAGGAGATGCTCCAAAGTTGGACTGATTGGTAGGATGAGCTTGGTGGCATAAAGAACTGTTAGGCACCAGAGGTACCATAACTCGTCTTCAGTGATATCCCTGGACGGGTCAAGGGTGAGACCTGTAAGGAACAAGTTTTCGGGATGGAAGGTAGAAAATGGAAATGAGTCTGCCATAAGGTAGACTTTCATAAAATAGCGAAAAACAGCTTTACGGGCAAAGTCCTGGATGGCAAAAACAGAAGAAAAAGTTTTGTTAAGGGGAAAGTTTTTCTTGGTGAGAGCTTCTGGAGGAAGTGAAGTAGCCATGGAGATAACTGGAAAGTGGTAGGTTGTGGAGAACACGGTGAGAAGTGTGTCTGGTTTGGAGAGTCTAGAAAGCATATCAGGGATGAGGTTCTGGGACCCCTTTATATGCTTGACTGAAAAGTCATACTTGGAAAACCAATCTTTTAACCGGAGTAACATTTTTTCGGGAACAGTTTTACCTTTGAAATTGAGGATATTGGGGAAGGCTGAACTGTCCATTCGGATGAGAAAATGGTATCCAATCAAATGATACTCAAATTTCTTGATGCCATTCTTTACCGCTAAGATTTCTTTGAACACACTGTGGTAATGCTTCTGTGTGTCAGAGAAATGTCCACTAGCGTAAGCGATAAAGCTTTCTTTTCCATCGATTTCTTCAAGGAGGATGGCACCCCATGATTCATCACTTGCATCTGTCTGTAGTATGCGCTTGCCATCTGCAATCAACTTTAAGGGAGGCGGATTTTGCGCAATCTGCTTTAATGTAGTGACAGCAATGGTGTGGTCCTCATTCCACTCTGGGGGCTTCTTTTTCAATAAAGCCGAAAGTTGTCGAGTGTGTTGGTCCACGTGTGGGATGAAATCACGGATGTAGTTAATGATACCGAGAAACTGTTGGACTTGCTTTTTGGAAAGGTGCTGATCTGGAAAGTGAAGCAACTCTTGGGCAATGTGCTTTCCAGGCTGATAATGACCGTCTTTAAGTACCATACCAAGAAATTCAATAGTGTCTGTAGCAATAGTACTTTTCTTAGCTGACAACATGATTCCATGACTTTGGACAATATCATAGAACTGGGTTAACAGCTGGTGATGTTCCTCATGCGATCCTGAAAAAAGCAAAATGTCATCAATATAAATTAATGCATGATGGAGGATGGGCTGAAAGATTTGGATCATGGATTTTTGGAATATGGATGGGGCAGTTTTGAGACCGAAGGGTAAGACTGTCCATTGGAAGTGGGCATTTGGGATACAAAAAGCGGTTTTGTACCGTTCAGAGGGTTCAATGCCTAATTGCCAAAAGCCAGATTTCAAATCAAATTTGGAAAAGATCTGGGCATTTTTGAGAAAAGTAAACATGCTTTGTCTTCGGGGCAAAGGAAATTTGTCATCTTGCAAAAACATGTTTAAGGGCTGATAGTCAATGACTAAGCGTTTCTTTCCTCGGACAATCTCAGAATGCTTTTCAACATAAAAGGCTTGGCAAGCCCATTGAGAAGTTGTGGGCTCAATGAGACCTTGGGCTAACAATTGGGAACATTCTTGTTGGGCTAGGAGTAAGTCAGAAGGACTCATTCCTGGATGGGTAGCTTTGGTTGGATTAACATCTTCATTGAGTTTGAAAGGTAACTTAATGAAGAAAGACTTATTTTTCCACAATGGGTTTGGATGGGTGAACTCAGAATGAGACTCTGGACACAGACTCAAAAGTTTGGGTGAAATATCCTGGTAGGGCTGAGGTGTGTCAGATAAATTGTAAAGTTTTAGAATATCTGTGAAAGGAAAACACACTTTAGACAGGACAGGACGCCTGTCATTTTTATTAAAGTTGAGATTCCAAGAAAGCTTTTGTAACCATGTGAAAAGCTGGAAGCTTTATGGAGTGGAGGGATATCTGGATAGACATATGTCCCCTGTCTCTTTTTCATATTGCTTTTGAGCTTTATGGATTTGTTGATAGATCAGAAGATCTTCATCAAGCTCATCCTTTTCTGCAGTGGCTATGGCTAACTAAGAAGTTGTCTCCGTAGGGAAATACTAAGAATCTTGATATGGGAGTAGTGAGTGGAAATCTTCCCAAGGGTCTTGAGCATTTTGAAACAGGACATTCGTATAGTTAGGGCGTTCTTCTCTAACGAGAATACCCTGAGGGCTGGAACTTGAGCCTGGAGTGTTTTCACGAACTCTTGGTAAAAACTCAAGGGAGTGAGATGGTCTTATGGACGTGTGATAAATGTCTGTAGGAGTGGGTTGGGCATTATTGAGTTCTGGAAGATAGGCTTTAAGGACTGAAATTATGGTTGGATCATGATTGAGTGGAAATAGATGTGGAAATATTTTCCATTCATATGCTTGGTCTTGTGTCCAATAGTCTTTAGTAACTGGGTGTTGAAAATATGGCTTGTGTATGATGAAAACTGAGGTAAACAGATCTGCTTCTTGATTAGGGAGTCTGTTTAACTGATGATGGATTGAGATATTCTGAAGTTGTTGAAACCACCATGTGCGTGGTGAAAACCATTCAAGTAATGTCCAAATGAGAGATGGTGCATGGTCGGGAGTTGAGATATATCTGAGAGTAGGTTTAGTGCCATACAGAACTGTGAGACACCAAACGTTGAGAGGCTGAGTTCTGTAAACATTCATGAAATACCTGAAAAGGAATTTTCTGGCAGAATCTTGAATTTGAAAAGCTGAACTGAAAGTGAGATTGAGAGGGAAGGTCTTTTGAGTTAAGGCTTTGAAAGGAAGAGAACGATACATTGTTATAATGGGTATAGCTTGGATTGAGGTGATGAGAGTAGGTTTATTTATAGATGGACGAGTGAGGAAATTAGGGATCAGATTTTTATCACCTTTAATGTGTCAGATTGTGAAGTCATACTTGGCGAACCAAGCTTTCAATCTGAGTAATTGCATATCTGGAAGCAATTTGTTCTTGAAGTTAAGGATTTTTGGGAAAGAGGAGTTGTCTATCCTGATAAGGAAATGGAATTCAAATTTCTTGATTCTATACTTGACTGCTAAAATCTCCTTGTAAATGACATGATAATTCTTCTCTGCATCCTTGAACTATCCACTTGCATGGGCACAATAGGACTCTGTTTCTCCAACTTTTTCTAAAAGAATAGCACTCTTATATTCATCACTGGCGTCTGTCTGAAGAATTTTTTGTCCCGTTATGGGAATCTTCAGTGGTGGTGGTGACTGAGAAATCTTTTTGAGCTGCTTAACAACTGTTGTCTGTTGAGAACCCCATGGTGGGGGTTGTTTCTTTAGCATGCGTGATAATTTCCTGGTGTGGACCGCAACTTTGGGAATAAAGTCTGTCAAATAATTCACAATTCCAAGGAACTGTTGAATTTGCTTTTTATTGAGATATGTGTATGGAAACTTTGTCAATTCTTCTGCAATGTGTGGTCCTGGATGGTAGTGGCCATCTTGTAACACCATGCCTAAAAAGTCGATTGATTCCTTTATGATGCTGCTTTTCTTTTCGGAAAGCATTATGCCATGTGTTTGCACAATATCAAAGAAATTTGAAAGCAGTTGTTGGTGGGTCTGATGGTTGGTGGAAAATAATAAAATGTCATCAATGTATACCAGAGCATGATGAAGGATATGAGAGAATATTTTGACCATTGCTTTTTGGAACAAGGAAGGAGCAACTTTGATACCAAAGGGCATTAATGTCCATTGGTAATGGGCATTGGGAATACAGAAAGCCGTTTTAGGTCTATCAAAGGGTGAAATACCAAGTTGCCAAAAACCAGCTTTGAGATCAAATTTTGAAAAAATTCTGGCATCCTGAAGATGGACAAATAGAGACTGGATTTTTGGAAGAGGAAAATTTTCATCTAATCAATTACCAATCTTTTTTTTCCTCGAACTAACTTTGACCTTTTTTCAGCATAAAAGGCTTGACATGCCCAATCTGAAGTTGTGGGCTCAATGAGAGCTTACTGCAAGAAGATCAGAAGGGGGCATTCCTGGATGAGTTGCCTTTGTTGGATTGATATCCTCATTCAATTTGAAGGGATGTTGAATGAAGAACTTGTCATTTTTCCAAAGAGGAAAAGGATGATTGAACTGAGAGTGAGCTTCAGGACAGAACTGAAGGAGTTTTTGAGTGGTGGGTGCGTAAAGGGGAGTTGTATCTGAGAGAGTATACAGACATAGAACATCCATATAAGGCAAAAACATTTATTTGAGCTTGATTCCAGTTGGTGTGATGTGGAGATTTTTTACCAGATGAAGGATATCAAATCCCAAGATAAGTTCTTTGTCTCGTAAATCTGAACCAACAATTTTTTGCCATATGATATTGTTTGGAAAAAACTGAATCCCAATGGATTTTTTTTCAGATAAGTGATCAACTCCTTATTCAATACTTTTATGAGGGTATAATGCATATGGAACGGAGTATGATTGATGCCGTTAGTGGAGGATCACTCGTAGATAAGACACCAGTAGTAGCCTAAAATCTCATTGCTAACATGGTTGTTAATTCCCAACAGTTCAACGCTAGGAACGATCTATTGCGGTCACCTAAGCGACTCAATGAGGTAAGTATTACTTCCCTAGAACGGCAAGTTTGAAATCTTACTTCTTTGCTGCAACAATTAGCCCTAGGGCAAGAGGTGAGACCGTGTGGCGTATGTTCCATGGTCAGGCATTTGACTGATATGTGCCTTGCTCTCCAAGAGGGTTCACATGAGCAAACCAACGCAAGTGAGGAGTTCTTAGGCCAACCAAGACAAAGGTATGGTCCCTACTCTAATTTTTACAATGAAGGGTGGAAGAATCACCCTAATCTTAGGTATAGGAACCAACAGCAAGGCATTCCTAATGTGGCACCATCTTGACCACTAGGCTACTGTTGTGCAAATTTTATTGAACTCGCAAATGCATGAATCTATTGTAAAATAGATTAATGGTGATGAGTGTCGATCCCACGAGGAGGTTGATTCTAATTGTGTGTAGAATTAATTTTTCTAAATGGATGTTTGGATTTATGGTGAATGTGACTTAGATTATCCTAAAATTGGAATTGAAATAGCGAGAATAAATTGAAGAGAAATCTATTGAAATGACGTACTTGGGTATCTAGATCCGTATCAACATGCACAATGGGCTAAATATTCCTTATTAATGCCAATTAAATAATGAGGGAGAAATCCACACCTCATGAACCACACTCTAATCAATATGGTGCTAAGGGCTTATCGTGCCAAATAATAATAACCTTGTACTAGGGAGTTGATGAAAGCAGGACGGTATTTAGAAAAGATTGTTATTATTTATTGACGAGAAGTCAAAACATCCACAAAACTAGAGGGGAAGAGAAAATAAATTTACCAAATAAAGCCCATGACACATGTTGAGACTTCTTCACCTTCAACCCAAGCTTGAAAGAAAATTAGTTACTCATAATTAAACTAGGGGCAAAATGGAAATTTATTAAAATATGTAGAAAATATAAGATGAAAAAAGAATTACAGAAAATGGAACCCAAAAATGGATTCAGAGATGCCCAATTAAGGGGGGAAGGCCCCTTTTTATAGATACATTGAGTAAATCATGGCCATCGGATTAAAAACAGTTTGGACGCTCAGGATTGCGCCACGTCATTAGTCAACAATACGCGGTTTGAATAGTGACACGGTTTGACTCGGCTTGAATATTAATGCGGTTTGGTTGAAAATAATCATGTGTGTAGGCATGTACCGTACGCGCAATTTTTTGTTCACTAACATGCTGCCACATCACCAATCAACAGTGCATAAGAATTTTAGTCCAACAGGATCGTGACACCTCATCAGTCAATGCCACATCATCGATCAATGTCACGTCATCGATCTGTCTATGTGAACAGTGTCATGAACAGTAACAGAGACAACACCGTACATGTGAATAGTGCCATTTTTCCTTTTATGCTCCTCCTAAGGTTTTCGACCGTCCTAAGTTCAAAAGTGATGTCTGTTTTGCCGTATGATTTCTCATTCATTGTGAAATGACCATGATGCCCTTAAAATACATAAAATACTTAATTAAAATAAAACACACGTAATTAAATCACAAGAAGCTTAAATACATAAAAGTAAGGGTGTTAGTAAGACTTGAAATGTAAAATGATGATTTTCTCCTTTATAAATATACATTTTCTAACACTCAACACATCCCCCAACTAGCTTATTGCTAGTCCCTAGCAAATAAAGAGAAAACAAAATTCAAATCCAAAATAATAAGTTTTTTAACAATCATGTTTATTCAATCAGACTAATGATAATAATAAAATAAAAGTATAAGCATTATCTCCAGTCTAAAGAAACATCACACCCACATCAACCATCTATATGAATCAGCCCAGTAGACTTTGTCACAGTTACTTTCAAGAATGACATGTTAAACCCCCAAAATCTCATTGGAAATAGTGACACTCTCACAAAGAAATTAAACCCAATAAAAATAGTCACTCCAATAAATGGTAATTGAGAGAAAATAATAAAGAAGTGATATCACATGCTCTCACCAAGATGAAAGAAATATGCCATCAGCTTAGAAATAATACAATCTCAAGTCAAATAAAAATGCTAGTCAACCCAATTTATTTATTTATTTTATACACCACTACATTTTTTAGCCCATATAACTAGTGTCTACTTCAGATTATAGTTCCCTAAAATCAAGAAGTCCTTTATTAGGACGTAAAATAGGCTAGGGACATGGCTAACAAAGGAGGGGAAATAAGGAAAACAAAGTGTATGTTTGAGAAAAATGTTGAGTTTTTTTTTTTTGGAAGTTGCAAGGTGGATTTCACCTATTATAGTTATTTTTATTTTTGAAACAATAATTTTTTTTTTGCTTTTGTTTGGCATAACTTCACTGAACAAAATAATAATTTACATTTTTCTCAAATATAAATAGGTGATGGAACTTATAAGATATCGGGTAATACTCCAAATTAGAGTGGGTTAAGATGATAAGTTTGACAAAGAATTTTTTATTATTTTTTTAAGGCTCGAAAGGGTTAACTATAGATATTTCATAAAATGAATGGCTAGAAAGGCTCAAACGGATCAAAGATGTTCCATCGTCTTTAAGGGCTCTAAATAATCTTCCATATCTACTAGTTAGACGGGCCTCCAAATGTAGCAACACACATTTTTCCTTTTTTTTATTTTACAATTATTTTTTTTAAGGGTTAACTCAAAAGAAATCTAGAGATCGTGTATAAAATAATAAACTGCTAAGCTGTATAAAGAATGGGCAAAAGGATTACTTTCCAAGAAAAATAGTAGGCTCAAAAACTCACTTGGTACTTATTATGACATGTTCATTCCTTCAAGCAACTCATAATTGTCTCCGACATCAACATGTAGAGTAGCAAACATAGCGTAACCTCACTTAAGACCAAAGATAATACAAATACTAAAATTTGAAATTAATCATGTCATCCAATGTTAAAACAAATCACACAATTTTTTTTTCAAACAACATCCTACCCCCCAACCTATTCTAAACATGAAAGGAAAATATGCATGCAGAAATGTGAAAATGATATAAAAAGAAAACGGTTTTTTTTTTTATTTAACTAAGAAGATGCGTTTCTGGAGGCACTACATTCCATATTCTGCCATCTTCGACTCAAAAATTTTAAAATGTATATTTATAAAGGAGAAATTAAAAAGAGGAAGAAAAATGAATATCAAAGCTTAACAAAGAAAAAGAAAATGTCTGAATTTTTTTGTTTTTTAATTATTTTTTTTCAAACGATGATGATGCGTTTCTAGAGTCACTACACTCCATATTCAGCCATCTTCAACACAAAAAGTTAGCAACAGTTAGTTTCTACAACAAAAAATCAATAAAAACTTAACCAACATTCCACAATTGTCGACTATTCCCTCCCCCCAACCAGAACGAAACATTGTCCTCAATGTTTTAAAGGAAAGAAGTAGAGTTTAGAAGACATCACCTGGGTAGTGCAACACAAAAGAAAATATTTACAAGCGAAGAGTTAAATCTAATTTGTACTTTTTACTGCGACTACTGTTACCATCATTATTTGGACGCTCCAACACAAAGGTCCATGGGTCTGGCTCCGGTCTATAAGCTTGTAACATATCAAGTAGCTCATTAGCAATGTGAGCACAAATAAAAAGCTTTTTTGCATTGGAAGGAATGAAATAGTTTTTTATTGCATGGTTAAGAAATGCGATGAAGCCATCATAAAAGTTATTGACATTTAACAAACCGACGGGTTTCTGGTGAATGTTCAGATGAGCCCAAGATGCTAGTGTGATAAGTGCCTCTAGTGTTGCAAGATCTCCTAGAAGGAAAATAAAAGTATCAGCATGATTAAGCATTTCAGTTATTCTTTCTTGCATACCTGAGACGACTAACTCTTCTCCGGTCGATGAGTCAGACAAACTGCCCAAAGGTTTTAGGGCTCTTGGGATGATGCCTAACACTTGGCTTCCTCTGATAAAAGCAGCTTCTGAGACCAATTTTAATAACCCTCGATTACCTCTTCCATACATCAAGTGTAATTTTCTCTCTGCTATACTTCGACCAAGATCTATGGCTACCTCAATGAACTCTTTATGTTTGCCATAGTGAAATCCAGAAAGCACACAAATGTTCTTGAATTGTCTATTGGGAGTAGCTGCCATTGGAATACTTTTCAAAAATAATTTGTGAGTGCGTAACAAAAAATCATATTTAAGAATCTTGGTGACAGTAGGTCACAACTGTGTATGAGGTAGCATCTCAATGTCAAATAACGCGTAAAGCACATGGCTCGCGAGTCAAAAAGCAAAAAGTAAAAAAAATGATAAAATAAAATTATTAAAGACAATAATGCAAATGATAAAACAACAGTGAAATAAAATAACAGTGAAGTAAAAAGATATTTACAGGTAGTTGCGACTGTGGCTCACATATTTCTCTGGTTTTATGTGCAGAAATGGCTTGAACGCCCTCTATGGGAAAACTGGATGGGCTTCCCATCTAGTTTTTCTTATAAACTGGCAAACAGGGTCGTTTATAGTCAGATTCTCGAGACTATATCGTGCATGCTCTTTCTAGAATAATGGTCATAACTGGAGAATCGCTCCTTACACATATCCACTGGGATACATTTCAAGAGACAAAAGAATATCATCCAATGGCTCCTTATTCAAGTCATCCCTAATGAATTGAATCTTATCTTCCCTGTTATCAGACACCATTCCTAAAGAACATGATTTTTTATCACAACCAATTCTGGCACACTTATGACAAGCAACATAAATTTTTTCGAGCTCTTCATTTTCTTGCATAATTTCCTTTACCACAACCAGGCATGTATGCAATAAATGTTGGAGGTAACTCACCTGCCAATTGTACTTTAGCCTTGATTAACCAACGGATGTCAGTAGGTATGTTATTCCTCATGAGCAATCGCATGCATTCGGACCGAGCTTTATAGATTGTAAGGACGGCATTCTGAGGAAGTGAAGGAAATCGATTGTGAAGCTTTGCTAGAATCTCGTTTCTGTCCATACCTTCGCCTCATAATATCAGTTATTATGGGAAACTGAAGTAACCGACTTGATTGTCACAGAGTACCATTATCCGCCACTTTACCGGAGTAAAAAAATAAAGCACACAAACAAAGAAAAACAAACTAAAACACATAAAGAAAATTACAATTGTCCTCTTATTGAATTTACCTCAAGCTCCAACTAGATGTTGTACACACTTCTCTCAATGTCTCTGAGTTGGCTTTCTAAATCTTCAACAAAGGATACTAACTCTGGTGGTTGCATAGCCCAAATACGATGTGTTTTACAAAATCGAATCTGCATTTTGAGATGAGATTTTACACATTGAAGTGGTTTAAGAATGTTCATGAGGAACTGTTTAGCTATGGCACTCATGATTAACAATGATAAGAGAAAACTTAATGGTTAAACAAACACACTTATGCAAAAATAATTTCAATTAGCAAAAGAATAATAAAAAAAAGAAAGAAAAAAAATCAAATCACCGAAAACAAAAAAAATCAATTCAAATCTGGTGTGTTACTAAAATTTATTTCGGTGTTGTTGGTACTCTAGATATGGCTTTAATCTTTGACCATTAACTTTAAACGTGACACCGTTCTTTGGGTCCTTAATTTCAATTGCCCCATGTGGAAAAATAGTATGAACAATAAAGGGGCCAAACCATCGAGTGCGTAACTTACTTGGGAATAGGTGCAAGCAAGAATTGAATAAAAGCACTTTTTGACATGGAGTGAACGATTTTCTCATATTTTTCTTGTCATTCGCTGCTTGTAAATCTTAGCATTTTCGTATGCGTCATTGCGAATTTCTTCAAGTTCTGCCAGTTGTAATCTTCTTTTTGAGCTAGCTTGCTACATGTCAAAGTTGAATTTCTTGATGGCCCAATATGCACGATGCTCGAGTTCCACATGTAAGTGGCAAGCTTTTCCATACACTAGCCTGTAGGGTGACATCCCAATAGGGGTCTTAAAAGCCGTTCTATATGCTCATAATGCATCATCAAGTCTTAATGACCAATCTTTTATATCTGGCCTCACCGTCTTTTCTAATATGTGCTTTACTTCTCAATTGGAGATCTCAACTTGGCCACTGGTTTGCAGATGATATGGGGTCGCCACTTTGTGAGTGATTGAATACTTTGTCAAAAGAGTTTTGAATGTTTTGTTATAAAAGTGAGCACCACCATCACTGATTATCGCTCGAGGGAATCCAAAGCGTGAAACAATGTTGCTTTTCAAAAATCTTATCACCACCTTGTGATCATTGGTTCTACATGGAATTGCTTCTACCCATTTCGATATGTAGTCAACATCAATCAATATGTATTGATGGCCAAAAGAAGGGGGAAAGGGTCCCATGAAGTCAATACCCCATACATCCAAAATCTCAACCACTAAAATTGGATTTAGTGGCATCATGATCCTTCGTGTAATGCTCCCCATTTGTTTACACCTATCACATGAAGAACAGAAAGTGTAAGCGTCTCGAAATATAGTTGGCCAATAGAAACCACATTGTAAAACTTTAGTCGCTGTTTTCTTAACACTGAAATGGCCTCCACAAGCTTGTTCATGGTAGAATGAAAGAATATTCTAAATTTCTCTTTCCGGGACACATAGTCTAACAATTTGATCTGCACAATACTTAAACAAATACGGGTCATCCCAAAATAAATTTTTTATTTCCGTGAAAAATTTGGCCTTGTCTTGCTTGGTCCAATGCTCTGGAAGTTGACCTGTAACAAGATAATTAACTATATCAACATACCAAGGTAATACTTCCACACTCATTAATTCTTCATCTGGAAATGACTCATTCAATGTTAATGGCTTTGTAATTGTGTCAAAATGGAGATGAGAGAGATGGTCTGCCACAATATTTTCTGTGCCTTTCTTATCTTTGAATTCCAAGTCGAATTCCTGCAAAAGTAACACCCAACGAATTAGTCTAGCTTTTGCATCTTTCTTTGTGAGAAGATATTTAAGAACAGCATGATCTGTGAACACAATTATTTTATAATCAATGAGATAAGATCGATTTTTTTCCAATGTAAACACTACTGCTAACATTTCTTTTTCAGTAGTTGAATAGTTCAATTGTGCATCATTCAATGTCATACTAGAATAGTAAACAACATGGAGAATTCGATCAACTTTTTGTCCTAAAACTTGCTCCTACTGCATAATCAGATGCATCACACATGAGTTCAAATTGTAAGCTTCAATTTGGGGGCTGAATGATGGGTGATGATGTCAACAACTGCTTTAATTTATCAAATGCCACCAGACATGAATAATCAAAGACAAAAGGTACATCCTTAGCAAGCAGATTGCATAAGGGTTTAGAAACTTTGCTAAAATCTTTAATGAAACGTCTATAAAAACCAGCATGCCTAAGGAAAGATCTTACTTCTCTGACTGTTTTAGGTGGAGGAAGATTAAAAATGAGATCCACCTTGGCTTTGTCAACCTCAATGCCTTTGCTCGAAATGATGTGACTGAGAACAATACCTTGTTTTACCATAAAATGGCACTTCTCCCAATTTAAGACTAAATTCTTCTTGATACATCTCTGCAGAACTAGTGTTAGATGATGTAAACATTGATAAAATGAATCACCAAAGACAAAAAAATCATTCATAAAGA
This sequence comes from Citrus australasica, assembly GCA_029618585.1. NCBI lineage: Eukaryota > Viridiplantae > Streptophyta > Magnoliopsida > Sapindales > Rutaceae > Citrus > Citrus australasica. The sequence goes on from JARCIV010000006.1 coordinate 8,664,131, forward strand.
TTTCAAGAAATCGTTCAACCATATCAGAAAAAATGATTAACATGCATCATTGAAATGTAGCAGGTGCATTACATAATCCAAATGGCAACCTCCTATATGTAAAAGTGCCAAAAGGGCAAGTGAAAGTGGTTTTCTTTTGATCTTTTGGTGCTATGGGGATCTGATTATATCCTGAGTAGCCATCAAGAAAGCAATAAAATTCATGGCCCTAATCTATCAATCATTTTATCAATAAAACGGTAAAGGAAAATGGTCTTTACGTGTGACAAAATTCAACTTTCTATAATCAATGCATACACGTCATCTTATAGTTACTCTAGTTGGTATCAATTCATTATCAGCATTGGTAACTACTGTGACTCCTGACTTTTTAGGGACAACTTGTACAAGACTGACCCATGAACTATCAGAAATTAGATAAATGATTTAATAGCTTAATGACTTCAATTCTAACAACTTCTTTCATGTTAGGATTTAACCAACGTTGTATTTCCCTAGTAGGTTTAGCATTTTCATTAAGGTGAATGTAATGCATGCAGTCTACTGGGTTTATACCTTTGATGTCTGCTATGGTCCATCCTAATGTTCCTTTGTGCTCTTTTAAAACAACCAACAACTTACCTTTTTGTTCGTCGTTTAGGGATGATGAGATGATTACCGGTAGAGTGCTTTCTTCTCCCAAAAACGCATATTCCAATGTGTTGGGTAATGGTTTGAGCTCGAGTTTCGGTGGTGATTCTGATGATGGGATGAGTTTCTTTTCTGATGGTGCTAGTTGTTCAACTCTTGACTTCCATTTATTAGTGTCCATGGATGGTGCTGAGTCAAGTAGGGCATTGACCTCATCGACCAATCTGTCAATATCAAAATCCAAACCAAAGTGAGTTAAAGGATCATCACTAAGGTTTGAAATAAAAGTATTATCAACTAATGCTGAGGTTGTTTGGCATGTGTGAAGGCTTTCTTGTTTATCCAGCGAAGCAAAATGGCCATTTCCTATGGGATGTCCCTGGCTCAGGCATGTGTGACCCATATTGTCCTTGCTGGGATGATCGGGAAGAGGACGATGATTATGCCACCACAAGGAAAAAGAAATCCAAAAAGAAAACACCTCTAGTCTCATGTCACCACTGTGACCCCAAACCACCACAAGATCCTCCACCTCCACTAGCTCCATTACCCTTTTACAAAAAAGAACTCAAATGGATTGCCAAGCATTGCAAATCTGAGATTCCATCACCAATCCCAAATCCAACACCACCACTGACTTGTAGGATGTTTTCGTCTACTTCTTCCAACTACTCTTCTTCCTTTCCTCCTTTAGACACCCACACAGATTCACAACGAAATGTTGTGTCCAAATCCTTTATCCCTTCAGCTATAATCTCAACTGGTCACCTTGAACCACCCAAACCTTTTGAATCAGTCCTCAACTGGCAAACCCAAAATGCCAAAGCCCAGAATGATACTTTGTTGAATATCAATTCAAAAGTTGAGAAAATCAGTTTACGAACTGAACAACTTGAGACGAAAGTTGACTCCATCACTGCACAAATGCAGCAGATTCACCAAAATCTCCAGTCCAGAATTACTCAACTCGATTCCGAGTTACGAACCATGCTTGCCCAGTGCTACTATAGCCCAGAATTTGACCAAAAGGAAAGGGAAATCAGACGCTTAAAAGCTGAGCTTGATCAAATTGAATCTGAAAAATAAAGACCTACCCTTTTTACCACATCACCTTCTATCCCTTCCATTGGTCCAACTTATCATCCATTTACTTCTATGCTTTCCCTTATCCGACAGTATGATCCTTCCAAGTTATTTAGTATGACTCATACTCTTTTTAGAGATAATCCATTGCCACCACCACCTAAACCTAAACCAAAGCCTAAACCTCAACCACGACCCGTCATAATTCATCAATCATCCATTTCCATTCCTAGACACCAATCCCCTGGTTATATGCCGGCATCACCACCTGGACCCCCACCACCAACTTTATCCCAACCTCCTACTCAATCCAAGGAAAAAGAACCCATGCACCAGTTTAGTGCCCACACAGTTGACCACTCATCTACTACAGATGATCAAACTTCTAATTCAAATCTAGTTGTTTCAGATAGCCATACCGAGACCGACACAGAATTTTCAGTACCCACTAGTAACTCTGAAAAGTCCTAGGCTAATATCACTAAAATCTTGATGGCCCAGCTTGATCAACCTGATCATGGCCAAACCTCTCACACAAAACCATATGTTGATATCCCCTCTGAAGTTGAAGAAGAAATGCCTGAATCTTCTACCACAAACCAACCCCCTCCAGCCCAAGCCCAGACCGGTCCAACCAGTCAAAAATCGTCAAATGGTCCATGGTTCATACTTGATGATCTTCCATCTCATAAATGGCGAGAGAGACTTACTGAAATGTCTGCCTGGATTGACCTCCAAATGTTAAGGCCAGGAGCCACAACTCAATCAGTCCTTAGAGAATTTGCTACTCATTTTATGGGTGCTCTAAGAGATTGGTTTGATTCTTTAGGCCAATACAGACAATTACAGTTTGTTCAATTACCAGAAGTCTCAAGTGCCCTTACAGTTATCCATGATCAATTCCTTGGAGACCCCTTTGCCGTTTTTGAAGCTGCACGACGAGACTATCTCATCATGAACTGTTGCTCACTCAATGCTAAGGATCTTGACTTCCATTATAAACGAATGTCCTTGCTGTTCTATAAGCTTAATGGATTCAATGAGCCGACATAAAAGCATGTCTTTCTGGCTTCCCTTCCAGAAGAACTCTAACCAGACATACAGAGGCAACTCACCGCATCCAATCTTGTCCTTGACAACAACTCTCTTGGCAAAATCTTCCAGCTTGCCAAAACATGTCTTGACAAACTTTGCGAGTAGAAACAATTTTTTAAAGAACTGTTGAAAGATAAAGAACCATTTAGGAGTGCTTGCAAAAAGCCTTACTTGCAAATCAAATGCAAACAGAAGAAGGATTGTGATTGCAGTCCTAAAAAGAAAAGGCATTTTTGGAAATTAAAAAATCTAGAATGTTCATCCAAACCCCGCAGGTCCAGAAAGCCCTACAGATTTTTCAGAAAGAAGTTATCTTCTTCCAGAGAATTTAAATGAAGAAAATCAAGCAGATGTTTCATCTGCAAGAGAAAAAGTCATTATGCCGAAGATTGCCCCAACAAAAGGGAAAAATCTATTCGGCTAGTTGAGCATCGTTAAACCACTACAGATTACTCCCCAGAAAAGGACGAACTGGAGTTCTATTTCTCTTAACAAGATGAACCCAATGATGAAACTGTGTTCGCACTGCAGAATTTCTCTAATGACTCAGACAATGATCAGTCCCAAGTAATTTTCCACCAACAGTTACTGTCTGTTGATACTACTATTCCTATATCTTCCATCAAACTCCAGATCTTGCCCTCAAAATTCCAAAGGCCCGTTCCAGCAATTGGTCTCATAGACATTGGTGCCCAACGCAGCATGATAAATCCACATATTCTTCCACCAGAATACTGGACAGAGTATGAAGAATATTTCAAAGCCGTCAATGGAAAACTGTTCACCACCTCTTTGATTACCAAAAAATCTATTGGTATTCAAATTTTCCCAAAGTGTGTCATTTGGACCAAGGTTATCGGTTCAATCCTTCCTAATAAGGATATCTTGTTAGGCTTTGACATCCTTTACCAGATCAAACACCTCCAAATTATTCCCACTGGAATTCGAGTCAAGTCTCTGTTCAAACCTTTCACAGACATTCTAAAACTCTACAACCTGTCTGAAACCCCCTAGTCCTACCAGGATATTTCAACCAAACTTTTGAGTTTCTGTCCAGAGTCCCATTCCGAGTTCACTCATTCAAACCCATTGTGGAAAAATAAGTCTTTCTTCATTAAGTTGCCTTTCAAACTAAATAAAGACATTAACCCGACCAAAGTTAGTCATCCAGGAATGAGTCCTTCTGACTTACTCCTAGCCCAACTGGAATGTTCACAATTGTTAGCCCAAGGTCTAATTGAGCCCACGAATTCTCAATGGGCTTGCCAAGCCTTTTATGTTGAAAAGCATTCTGAAATTGTTCGAGGAAAGAAACGCTTAGTCATTGACTATCAGCCACTCAATATATTTTTGCAAGATGACAAGTTTCCTTTGCCCCGATGACAAAGCATGTTTACTTTTCTAAAAAATGCCCAGATCTTTTCAAATTTGATTTAAAATCCAGTTTTTGGCAATTAGGCATTGAACCCTCTGAACGTTACAAAACTGCCTTTTGTATCCCAAATGCCCATTTCCAATGGACAGTCCTACTCTTCGGCCTCAAAACTGCCCCATCCATTTTTCAAAAATCCATGGTTTAAATCTTTCAGCCTATCTTGCATCATGCATGATTTACATTGATGATATCTTGCTTTTTTCAGGATCACATGATGTTAAAATCTTTCAGCCTATCCTGCATCATGCATGATTTACATTGATGATATCTTGCTTTTTTCAATATCACATGATGAACATCGCCAACTGTTAACTCAATTCTATGATATTGTCCAAAGTCATGAAATCATGTTATCGGCCTCAAGAAAAGCACCATTGCTACAAATAATATTGAATTTCTTGGTATGATCATCAAAGATGGCCATTATCAGCCAGGAAAGCACATTGCCTAAGAATCGCTTCACTTTCCAGATCAGCAACTTTCCGAAAAGCAAGTTCAATAGTTTCTCGGCATTATCAATTACATCCGTGATTTCATCCCACATATGGATCGCTACACTCATCACCTCTCGGCTTTATTGAAAAAGAAGCCCCCCGAGTGGAATGCTGACCACACAACTGCTGTCACTACCCTCAAGCAAATTGCGCAAAATCCGCCTCCCTTAGAGTTGATTGCTGATGGAAAGCGCATACTGTAGACAAACGCAAGTGATGAATCATGGGGTGCCATCCCCCTCGAAGAAATCAATGGAAAAGAAAACTTTATCGCTTACGCTAGTGGATATTTTTGTGACACACAGAAGCATTACCATAGCGTGTTCAAAGAAATCTTAGCGGTAAAGAATGGCATCAAAAAGTTTGAGTATCATCTGATTGGCCACCATTTTCTTATCCGAATGGACAGTTCAGCCTTCCCCAATATCCTCAACTTCAAAGGTAAAACTATTCCCGAAAAGATGTTACTCAGATTAAAAGATTGGTTTTCCAAATATGATTTTTCGGTTAAGCATATAAAGGGGTCCCAGAACCTCATCCCTGATATGCTCTCCAGACTTTCAAAACCAGAAAAACCTCTCACCTTGTTTTCCACAACATACCACTTTCTGATCATCTCCATGGCTACATCACTACCCCCAGAAGCTCTCACCAAGAAAACTTTTCACCTTGACAAAAACTTCTCCTCTGTCTTTGCCATCCAAGAGTTTGCAAGAAAAGTTATTTTTCGCTTCTTCATGAAAGCCTACCTTCTAGCAGACTCATTTCCATTTGGTGCCTAACTGTTCTTTATGCAACCAAGCTAGTCCTACCAATTACGCCCACTTTGGAACATCTCTTTAATCCCGACAAAGCCACCTCTCTTACCTGGACATTACTTGAATGGTTTTCCCCTATACCATGGTGGAGAAAGAAGCTACAACAACTGTCAGAGATTTACAATCTTGAACGTATGCCTGCCTCTGAAGCACAACTGTTTACCTCAGTATTCATCATCCATAGGCCATACTTTCAGCATCCCGATACAAACCTCTTCTGGTCTCAAGACCAAGTATATGAATGGTTTACTGCACCTCACCCAGCTGTCATTGACAATGAAATCCAATCCACCCTGCGTAACTACCTTTGTCAATTAAACGACCAAACTCCCCCACACAAAGATATCTTCCACACCTCCTTTGGTCCACAACATGACCTCATCATGATCCCTACTCCATCTGCCATATCCAAACCAAAGTCCACAAGAATCATCATCAAAGAAGAAAAACCAGACTACACCGACTTCCTTTACCAAGACTCACAAGACCCATGGGAAGAATTTCTTCCTTTAAGTCAACATCTTCAACAGTTTCCCCAGTCGTCCATACATGAACCAGGGTCATCATCACAACCATCCCAACCTTCAAAAGTTGGCAAGGCCACTCATACACCAAGCTTTCTGCCTCAGTCATCCCCACTCAAGCCTGGCTATAGACGAGATTGTCCTTATCCACCTTGCCGTGGTCCCCACTATAAGCATCCAAAGCTCTCCAAAACCTTTTTCCCACCAACCTCTCGTGACACTGACCCCGATGAAACTTACAGTTCATCTGAAGATGACTACATGAATCTCCGCTCTCCATAAAGTAGTTTATCTTGTTGTAATAATTATGTTTCACTTTATGCTTTTGTCTTGTATAATTATTAAAGTTTGCTTTTACTGTAAGCTTTACTTTTGTCAAAGTCGTGCTTTAATTATTAAAGCCCACTTTGTTGCTTTGTAATAATTAAAAGTTGTGTCATGATGTATTTTTTACTTTTGCTTTTGTAAGAGATAGGGGTCCTGTCCTATCTTCCTGAGAATTCTCTTATATAAAGAGTTCTCCCCTCGCTTGTAAGATGGAGAAGTTTTCAAGAAATAAACTCTCGTATGTTTTCCATAAGCTATGAATTTCTAGAGAAACAAAAAGAATAAAGAAAAAATTTGTTCATTTTGAAAACTTAAGGTAGTATTAAGGATCCTGATAATTTCTTAAATGGTTTGGTACCCTGTTTTAAAGACTAAGGAAAGCCTGTTTTGGGTTATATGACCTTAAAAGAAACGTTTTAGGTTTTACTGCGCCTTTTTTGGTATCAGTTTTGGGTTATATGACCTTAAAAGAAACGTTTTAGGTTTTTTAGTAATCAAAGAGGTGGTGAACAGTTTGCCATTGACGGCTTTCATGATTGTGATTGTTATTCCATTTGAGTTACCAATGGGCACGACACATCTTTGTGGTCAAGATTACCCGGTATCTTTGTGGGAGCAATTATGAGTATTGGAGTTATAGATTAACAATATAGACTTTGTACAACACATCTCTTGATAGGTTTTCGGCACTTGAGCATAGAATTCTCTGGCCAGAGTGTGTCAACATATTTAGTATGTTGAAAATGATCATTAGAGAAAACCAATAAGGATCAAGGAATAAGATGTTATTAAATTGATTGGACAGTTGAGATATCAATTTAATTAACGATGTGGTACAAAGGATTGTGCAGTAAAGAAATCAATGTGGCTTGGGATGAATTATTATTCGAGCATACAATTATGGAAGTCAGTTCCAATCTTTTAGTGGAGTAGATTTTGAATTAAATAATTGGGCTAGTTTAATTACATGCCTAATTATTGTAGCCACTATTGTATGTTGCCACAAGCCAGTAGTGGTGCAATCAATTAAATTGTTAGTGGTATCATTAGTAATTTGAATAATCTTATTTGATCTCCTAGAAGAGGATTCTCTCACCATGGAAACAAACACATCTTCAGCTTCTACATCATCTTCATTTCCTATTTCTCTTTCTTCTACCCTTTCTCTTCCCCAATCATGGTCCAAACACATAGCCTCCAAAATTGAAAATCTTGTGGAATATTCTTATATTCCAGAATCTGCTCAAGTCACTGAGTCCCAGTTTCCCCTCATGAGTCATTACAATCTCTACAAACAGAAAACGTCTTTCACCCGAAGTATTCGAACTCTCATCTCTACCAAAAGACCACTTCCAAAAGAATATGTCCAGTCTTCTAGATTGGATCAGTGTGCTTTACAAGCCTCCCATAGTGAACAATATGTCACTATGGAAATACCTTCCGATCTCATCGCCAACTGGAAACGAGAAGGCTACACACACCTCCATCTTGGTGGTGTACGATTGATTCTCACTCTTCATGGTCGAAAAGGCTTACCTGTTACAGCTAGGATTGCTCTCCTAGATATCAGGTTCAAGGAATACCAACATGTTGTTATAGGAACTGTTCTGACAACCCTTCATGCTGGCAATGTCCTATTAACCTTTTATCCCAATTTCAATCTCTCTCTTGAAGATCCCAACCTTCCAACAACCCTTAAAGTCCAGATCCAGCTCCAAGGAGCAGAACAAACACCTACATCCAAGATTGCAACCCTCCATCACCAAATAGTGTATCGATTACAAAATCATGCACTAGATCTTCCTACACCAAACACAACCTCTGATGCTTTGATGATATTGGCAGATACAGATAAAATTCCAACCATCATCCAAATCCCCAAACAAATTCCAAAACAAGAACTGCTCAAACTAATGCCTCTTGAATGGCTAACCAACTATGAGCACTTTCACCAAAATTCTGAACCAGTCCAAACCACAGAAGCTACATTTACCAGACGTCCAAATGGCCAAGTCCAACTGACTTTTCAAACTCCTGACACTCAGCCCACTTCAGACATTCCACGGCTTTCTTATACTGCTATGATCACAGCAGTTCCTGAAGCCCATATGTGCAATCCGGATTGTCCTTGTTTGGATGATACGGATGTTGAAGAAGAATTGGAAGTCATGCGAAGAAAGAAAAAGAAGAAGAAAAAACCTTCTTATCCTTCACCATCTTGCAAATCCTTCCTTCCACAACCTCCATCGGATCCAAAACCTTCTGTTCACCCAATCAGGTCATACCTTATGTTTTCAAGTCACTCCTATGAAGAAACCTTTCCTCCCCTTGAAAAACAAACAGATCCACAAACCTGTGTCACCTCAAAACCTTTTGTGCAACCTCCAATTACAGCCTCAGGGCAACCTGAAGAACCAAAACAATATGAAGTTGTTCTAAATTGGCAAACCAAAAATGCCAATGCTCATAATCATTCTCTTCAACAACTCGGTAAGAAAATTGACCGTGTTGCCACTCAAGTCTCCCAGACTGAAACCAAAGTTGATTCCATCAATAGCCGGTTAGATCAGATGTATATCCATCTCCAAGATTGGATCTCTGCACTAGACGCCGATCTCAGACGGATGATCAACAATCATATCTGGGGTCCAGAGTTTAACCACAAAGAAGCCGAGATCAGAAAACTCAAAGCTGAACTATCCAGAATTGATGCTGAAAAGATTCGACCTTCTCTTTTTACCCAACCTCAACCTACACCAGTATCTCCTCCAATCTTTGACTCCTTTGCACCTTTCTATACACCATCTCGACCTCAGCAATCTGATTATAATCAGCCCTTTGGTTTCTCTCGTCTCCAACCAACTCCTCAACCATCTTACCAATGGACAATCATGCATTTTGGTCTCAAAGTCGCTCAGTGACCGTCACAATCACTAATCTCTTTTTGCCACGAACTAATTCAGATCGTTTTTCAACATAGAAGGCTTGACAAGCCCAATCTGAATCAGTGGACTCAATAAGACCTTGTTGAAGTAACTGAGAACATTCTTGTTTAGCAAGCAAGAGGTCTGAAGGAGACATACCCGGGTGTGAAGCTTTTGTGGGGTTAATGTCTTCATTGAGTTTGAAAGGAAGGTGAATGAAGAATTGTTCATTTTTCCAAAGAGGTGAAGGATGATGGAATTGGGAATGGTTTTCTGGACAGAAGTCTAAGAACTTTTGGGAGATTTGACTTTAGATAGTGGTTTTTTGGGTGAAGATGGTTGAGGAGTCGGTTGGAGACGAGAGAAACCAAAGGGCTGATTATAATCAGATTGTTGAGGTCGGGATGGTGTATAGAAAGGTTCAAAGGAGTCAAAGATTGGAGGAGATACTGGTGTAGGTTGAGGTTGGGTAAAAAGAGAAGGTCGAATCTTTTCAACATCAATTCTGGATAGTTCAGCTTTGAGTTTTCTGATCTCGGCTTCTTTGTGGTTAAACTCTGGACCCCAGATATGATTGTTGATCATCCGTCTGAGATCGGCGTCTAGTGCAGAGATCCAATCTTGGAGATGGATATACATATGATCTAACCGGCTACTGATGGAATCAACTTTTGTTTCAGTATGGGAGACTTGAGTGGCAACACGGTCAATTTTCTTACCGAGTTGTTGAAGAGAATGATTATGAGCATTGGCATTTTTGGTTTGCCAATTTAGAACAGCTTCATATTGTTTTGGTTCTTCAGGTTGCCCTGAGGCTGTAATTGGAGGTTGCACAAAAGGTTTTGAGGTGACACGGGTTTGTGGATCTGTTTGTTTTTCAAGGGCAGGAAAGGTTTCTTCATAGGAGTGACTTGAAAACATAAGGCATGACCTGATTGGGTGAACATAAGGTTTTGGATCCGATGGAGGTTGTGGAAGGAAGGATTTGCAAGATGGTGGAGGATAAGAAGGTTTTTTCTTCTTCTTTTTCTTTCTCTGCATGACTTCCAATTCTTCTTTAACATTCGTATCATCCAAACAAGGACAATCCGGATTGCACATATGGGCTTCAGGAACATCCCATAGAAAATGACCATTAAGTTTAGCAGGATAGACTGGATACCCTTCGGATGAAAAACCATGAATAGGAAGGTTCTTTTCTTGGCCAGTTTGAACTGCTGTGATCATAGCAGTATAAGAAAGCCGTGGAATGTCTGAAGTGGGCTGAGTGTCAGGAGTTTGAAAAGTCAGTTGGACTTGGCCATTTGGATGTCTGGTAAATGTAGCTTCTGTGGTTTGGACTGGTTCAGAATTTTGGTGAAGTGCTCATAGTTGGTTAGCCATTCAAGAGGCATTAGTTTGAGCAGTTCTTGTTTTGGAATTTGTTTGGGGATTTGGATGATGGTTGGAATTTTATCTGTATCTGCCAATATCATCAAAGCATCAGAGGTTGTGTTTGGTGTAGGAAGATCTAGTGCATGATTTTGTAATCGATACACTATTTGGTGATGGAGGGTTGCAATCTTGGATGTAGGTGTTTGTTCTGCTCCTTGGAGCTGGATCTGGACTTTAAGGGTTGTTGGAAGGTTGGGATCTTCAAGAGAGAGATTGAAATTGGGATAAAAGGTTAATAGGACACTGCCAGCATGAAGGGTTGTCAGAACAGTTCTTATAACAACATGTTGGTATTCCTTGAACCTGGTATCTAGGAGAGCAATCCTAGCTGTAACAGGTAAGCCTTTTCGACCATGAAGAGTGAGAATCAATCGTACACCACCAAGATGGAGGTGTGTGTAGCCTTCTCGTTTCCAGTTGGTGATGAGATCGGAAGGTATTTCCATAGTGACATATTGTTCACTCTGGGAGGCTTGTAAAGCACACTGATCCAATCTAGAAGACTGGACATATTATTTTGGAAGTGGTCTTTTGGTAGAGATGAGAGTTCGAATACTTCGGGTGAAAGACGTTTTCTGTTTGTAGAGATTGTAAGGACTCATGAGGGGAAACTAGGACTCAGTGACTTGAGCAGATTCTGGAATATCAGAATATTCCACAAGATTTTAAAATTTGGAGGCTATGTGTTTGGAGCATGATTGGGGAAGAGAAAGGGTAGAAGAAAGAGAAATAGGAGATGAAGATGATGTAGAAGCTGAAGATGTGTTTGTTTCCATGGTGAGAGAATCCTCTTCTAGGAGATCAAATAAGATTATTCAAATTACTAATGATACCACCTCGGCGTTGGGTGTGGCTCTGATACCAGTGGGTTGACTGCACCACTACTGGACTAATAAGCATGATAACTAGCTATTTGGGTCAAAAACCTAATTATATCTTTTAGTGGGAGGCTCCATTTGATTAGCTTATGTGTAAGGGGCCTTATGTTATTTTACATGGTGGGTCCCTTATTAAAAGAAAAAGAAACGTGAGTTTAATTTGGGGGCATTTTTTGGAGCCTAGGGTTTTCACTAAAGGGAGATATATAAGGCTTATTTTCTCTAAAGAAAAAAAAAGTCACTTTATACAAATCAGAGAATAAGATTTTTCTCTCCATTGTTGAGAGAAAAATTTTCTCGTGCTAGTTGCTTTGGTAGTGATAAAGGCGCCCACACGTCAAGTGCAGATCGAACCTGAGTCATAACCTGGAAGATCATTGGGGACAGTTCGTGATCTAACAAGCGTGGTGGTGACAGATCGTGATCTAGGAGCCTAAATCACTTCAGCGGAAAAAGCCAACTCGGATTTTCAAGGTACGATTTCTAGATTACGTATTCTTATATATTATATGAGAGCGATCTTAAAAAGGTTTTATAAAAATTTAAAAACCTAATTTTCCCCAACAATTGGTATCAGAGCCATCTCATATTACTATATAAGAATTTTGTATGAAATCATTCTTGAAATTTATGTATTAGAGTGGCACAATTTACGCGTGTGCGCAGGCTGCTGGCAGAAGGAGTCGGTAGGCGTCTTTCCGGCGTTGATGGTGGCTTTTCGGTGTGGCGGCAACGTCTGAACAGTGGAGGCCCTTTGTGGAGATGGCGGCTGGGGAAGAAGAGGAAAAGAAAAATGTGATTTTAGGGTTCCATTGTTTTTATCATGGAGGTCCCTATAGTTTCATATTTTTTCTCTTGGGCAGTCAAGTTTTAATTTTTTGCATTTAAGTCCACAAACGATTTTGGGCTTTAATGAATCCTAGTTTTAGGCCCAATTTCAGTTGGGCTTAATGGATTAAAAATGCATAGACAAAATTAAATACATTAAATTTATTTTTGGTCCAAAAGTTTTATTTTAATAAAAAAATAATGATTATTTATTTATTTCCTTTAAAAATTAAAATTGGACCAATTATAAATTTAAAAGTCCAATTTCCCCTAGTCCATTAACAAAGACAAGCTCATGGAAGATGGACATTGACAAGAAGCCCAATGAAGATTAGGCTTAGGGTTAATGTATTTTTCATTATTAGGAAAGCCATGAATTAAGATTATTTAATTTTTTTTCTATATATGTTATGTTTTGGATGATCACATGCCATGATAACATGTCATATAGAATAGGAAGTGCCACTCTATGCATAATGATACATGTCATTCATTAAATAATGAATTTCACTATATTGTTTGAAATTTACATTTGCTTAATAATATTTGATATCATCTAGATAATATTATAGGAAGCATGCAATTAACAATATGTATGTTTTAAAAAGGAAAAATCAATTTTAAAATATTGAGTAGGAGAGGGAAAATTCAAGATAATTTTTCCCACGGGCTCCATTGTTAGTTCAATAATAAAATTATATATATACCTCGACTTCATGATACGGTGATGCTCCCTACGGAGGGTATATATATTAGATATTTTATTTGATGAACTTCTTCAAAGATAAAATTGAAATATTTTTCAATCAATTGTTCGCCCCAACGGTGACTATTGATATGAAAAATACGTAGATTGAAACAATGGTTATACACTCAACTAAAATTTGTTATTAACCTTCCCAACGAAGCTCTGTTAACAAATTAAGGCCCAAAAGGATAACGATAATTATTTATCATGTCTCTACATGAAAGTAAATAATCTAATGCATAATTGGGTCTAGTAAGTATAGACATGACTTTCCCAACGGATAGCTTGTCAAAGCGGTACTAGATTATCGTTACAATAAATTAAAATGCATTTATGATTTTTTGCATTTTTGTCATTTATTGTGAATTGAGTTTCAAAATATTTATGCATGTTTATTTTGTTTTGTTTTTCAGAAAATGTCTTCCATCAACCCATTATTAATTATCCTTGTTAAAAATGAACTCACTGGTGAAAATTATTTAAATTGGAAACGCAATCTATTTAATATTCTCACTGCTAAGGGAAGCACATATGTGTTGACCAGCCTTACCCTCCTGAACCATCATTATACGGTTATAGAAATCAGAGGGAGCCTTATGAGAAATGGTGCGAAGCTAACAAAATGGCTAAGCGCTATATATTGGCTTCGATTTATGTGGAGCTGCATAAGAAACATCGGAGCATGGAAATAACCACTGAAATAATGGCTAGTCTTCATCAGATGTTTGGGAAAAATACCCATTTTGCCAGAGAAGCAGCATTAAAACGTATTACGGATACTAAGATGGAAAAGGGCACAAAAGTTCGTGATCATGTCCTCAATATGATGGACTATTTGAATGAGGTAGAGATTCATGGTGTCCAAATCAATGATAAATCAAAAGATTAACATGGTGATTGAATCTTTACCTGATACATTCAAAGAGTTTAAGGTCAGCTATATCTTAAACAATAAAGATATGACCTTAATTGAATTAATGCACGAACTACATGCTATAGAAGAATTTTATCATAGTAGAAAACTTCTTGAAAAAGGATTCTCTTCAATGCTTAAGTCGAAAGACAAGAATGAGCAAGCAAGAGTGGGGATTGACAAACTGTCCACTAAAAGAAGTGGCAAGCCAAAAGGCAAGTGTTACAAATGTGGACAGAAGGGTCACTGGAAGAAAGATTGTCCTAAGATTATTAAAATCAGGTATAGGAAATCTTTAAGCTTCCTAATTAGTTCAGATTTCTATTGATTCTTACAATGAAGAATTCTGAGATAACTAAATCTTATTTGTAATTCATTTATTTGGTTTTAGGAAACCAAGAGATTAAGTGAAGAAAGCTTCAAACAGCAATTGAGGACATGCTAATTTATATCAATTGAAAGGCTAGATCAATGTTACAAGACTTAAAGTTTTGATATTTGTCTTTATTTTTCCAAATATTAGAGGAATTTAATTTCGGTGACTTGTTTTAATAAACAGAAGTACACTGTTATTTTTTTATCCTCTGTTTATAAAGACAGTTTATATCATATAAGTCTATTGATCTATTCAAAGCAAGATATAATGATAAAGAGTATATGCATCTATCTAAGAAAAGAAATGTTTCTTCAAACCAAAATCACCTCTGATATTTATGCTTAAGTCATATAAACTATAATAAGATTTTAAGAGAATGATTAATGATAGACTTGTTGGCCTATTAAGATTGATCATTGTAACTCTATAAATCTTATTTAGAAAAGTAATATGACAAGGATGCTCTTTTTGAGCTAAAAGCATAACATTGTATTTGATGATTTAGTGCATACAAATGTATACGGACTAATCAGTTTACATGTTATAAGAGGTTATGAGTATTCTATCAATCTTGTTGATGAATATTCATTTAATTTATGTTTGTCTAAATGCGTCATGATTCCATTGCTTTTGAAATCCAAAAGAGTACGTGGATAAGACAGAAGTAATTAGACAGGAACATAAGAGAACTTCGATATGATCGAAACAAAGAATATCTCTATGGAGAATTCTAGCACTATTTGGTTGTCAATGAACACTATGATACAATAGTGTAATTAAATGGAGAAATAAGATTCTTTTGGATAAGACAAGATATATACTAAGTGGTTTATCATTTACCTTTTTGATTCCAGATACTAGTATTTGAAACTACAAAGTTTATCGAACTTAGTTTCATCTATCTCGGTGACTACTACTCCGAGAAATTATGAAAAAGTCACAAACATGGTTTGAGACATATTCGTATTTGGAGTTTGCTAGTATTTCTACTAGAATCAGAGATAGAGAAGATGGATTCGTGTTCAGAAACTTGCATGTTTTAGGTATCTTAAAGGAATAAGGAAAAGTCTGAATTATAGTCCTCAAGATAGGAATGTATTTATAGAAATATTCTTTACTTTCTTTGAGGAAGACTATATAATGACTTATAACCTAAGAGTAAGGTAAAACTAGAGCAATAAAAGAGATTAGGTTGTTGCTCAGCTTTCAACACCTGTTATAGAACAGGAAGAACAGCAACAACCAGCTGATCAGCACAGGATTATCCTTGAACAACCATCACTTTTAGAACCTCGTCGTAGTGGGAGGGTAACTAGGTTACCTGCGAGATACATGCTTTTGGGAGAAACCTATAAGGCTATCTCAGATGAACATGTACAAGATCCCACTAGTTACAACGAAGCTCTAATAGATAGAGATGTTGAATTTTGAAAATGGCCATGAATCAAGAAATGGGATCTATGTATCCCAATAAAGTCTGGGAACTTGTAGAGGCACCAAATGGGGTAAAACCTATAGGGTGCAAGTGGATCTATAAGAGAAAAAGAGGAGTAGACGGAAGGGTGGAAACATTTAAAGCAAGATTAGTAGCCGAAGAGTTTACTCAGAAAGAAGGAATCGATTATGAGGAAACCTTTTCTCCGGTTGCTATGCTTAAATCCATCAGGATTCTGCTCTCCATTGCTGCAGTGCTAGATTATAAAATTTGGAAAATGAATGTCAAGACTGCCTTTCTCAATGGGCATCTTGAAGAAAACATCTACATGCAGTAACCAGATGAATTTATACAAAAAGGCCAAGAACACATGGTATGTAAGTTGCGGAGATCCATTTATGGATTGAAGCAAGCATCCCGGTCATGGAACATCAGATTTGATCAAGCGATTAAATCGCTTGGATTCATTCAGAACATTGATGAACCATGTGTGTACAAGAAAATTCAGGGAAAATTTATAGCCTCCCTAGTTCTTTGTGTAGACAATATTCTCCTGATTGGAAAAGATATAGGAGTATTGACTACAATAAAGATTTGGTTAGCAAAACAATTTGATGTGAAAGACCTGGGAGAGATAAGTTATATTCTTGGTATCAAGTTACTACGAAATTGGAAGAATAAAACTTCAGCCTTGTCTCAAGCGGTCTATATCGACAAGATATGGGCTAGATTTAGCATGGAAAATTCCAAGACTGGTTTATTACCATTCAAACATGGAATTACATTCTCTAAGGATCAATCACCTAAAACATCTGAAGAGATAGAGAGAATGAGACGAGTTCCCTATACAGAAGCTGTGGGAAGTCTTATGTATGCCATACTTTGCACTAGGCCAGACATCTGTTTTGCGGTAGGAATGGTTAGTAAATATCAATTTAATCCTGGACCTCAGTACTGGACTGCAGTCAAGCATATTATAAAGTATCTGAAAAGAACTAAAAATTATATGCTTGTGTATTCTGGTGATGAACTTATACTAGTGGGTTATACTAATTCTGATTTTTTGTCAGATAAGGATTTTAGAAAATCAACTTCTGGCTATGTGTTTACATTAGGAAGTGGAGCTATTAGTTGGATGAGTGTGAAACAATCTTATATCACAGACTCAATAACTAAAGCTAAATATGTGGCTACATCTGAAGCTGCAAAAGAAGCTATATGGCTCCGCAAGTTCCTACGAAATCTTGAGGTGGTACCTGTTGTAACTGCACCCCTGAAACTATTTTGTGATAATGGTGGTGCGGTAGCTCAATCTAAGGAACCAAGGAACCACAAGAAACAAAACATATTGACAGGAAGTATAATCTCATAAGGGAATAGTGTAGAAATGTTATATGACAGTACCCCAAATGGCATTAGATGCTAAATGGCAGATCTTATTATAATGGCCATAAGTGGGGAACCTTTATAACCTGCACTTAGAGCCCTAGAGCATGAGCAATATGCTAGATATGCTTTGAGAGCTAGTGGGAGATTGTTGGGAAATTATGCTCTTTAAAAGCATATGTGTTTATTTGATTGTAATAAACATTTTTTCTGATTAATAAAATAAATGAGGTATTTTATTCAAATATCTTAATTGCATTTATATTTGTATTAAAGTCCATTTAATCATATTATATGTATTTATGTGATCACCATGTGGATTCACAGAAGACATAAATACAAGTTATCTTATGATTAAATAAATTTAGTTCGCAGTTGATAAATAAAGTTGGGCACTTTATTTAGGTATAAACTGTAATAAATTCATTGAATGATTTGTCTTAATCATGTATGAATTTATTGATGTAGTACGACTACATTGAACTGGATCACATATGAGATTTAATTAACTTTGTAATAACTGTCAGACTTATTAAATCTCATAGGCGTTGATTTTACTGTAATCTTAATCTTGAGTTAATTATGATTTCATGATTGTGATTGTTATTCCATTTGAGTTACCACTGGGCACGACACATCTTTGTGGTCAAGATTACCCGGTATCTTGGTGGGAGCAATTATGAGTATTGGAGTTATAGATTAACAATATAGAATTTGTACAACACATCTCTTGATAGGTTTTCGGCACTTGATCATAGAATTCTCTGGCCAGAGTGTGTCAACATATTTAGTATGTTGAAAATGATCATTAGAGAAAACCAGTAAGGATCAATGAATAAGATGTTATTAAATTGATTGGACAGTTGAGATATCAATTTAATTAACGATGTGGTACAAAGGATTGTGCAGTAAAGAAATCAATGTGGCTTGGGATGAATTATTATTCGAGCATACAATTATGGAAGTCAGTTCCAATCTTTTAGTGGAGTAGATTTGGAATTAAATAATTGGGCTAGTTTAATTACAGGCCTAATAATTGTAGCCATTATTGTATGTTCCCAAATGATCCCCGGGTTAGCTCATTTAATTGACTGCACCACTACTGGACTAATAAGCATGATAACTAGCTATTTGGGTCAAAAGCCTAATTATATCTTTTAGTGGGAGGCTCCATTTGATTAGCTTATGTGTAAGGGGCCTTATGTTATTTTACATAGTGGGTCCCTTATTAAAAGAAAAAGAAACGTGAGTTTAATTTGGGGGCATTTTTTGGAGCCTAGGGTTTTCACTAAAGGGAGATATATAAGGCTTATTTTCTCTAAAGAAAAAAAAAGTCACTTTATACAAATCAGAGAATAAGATTTTTCTCTCCATTGTTGAGAGAAAAATTTTCTCGTGCTAGTTGCTTTGGTAGTGATAAAGGCGCCCACACGTCAAGGCGCCCACACGTCAAGTGCAGATCGAACCTGAGTCATAACCTGGAAGATCATTGGGGACAGTTCGTGATCTAACAAGCGTGGTGGTGACGGATCGTGATCTAGGAGCCTAAATCACTTCAGTGGAAAAAGCCAACTCGGATTTTCAAGGTACGATTTCTAGATTACGTATTCTTATATATTATATGAGAGTGATCTTAAAAAGGTTTTATAAAAATTTAAAAACCTAATTTTTCCCGAACACTTCATACTCTGTCCAGTATTATGGTGGAAGAATATGTGGATTTATCATGTTGCGTTGGGCGCCAGTGTCTATGAGACCAATTGCTGGAACGGGCCTTTGGAATTTGGAGGGCAAGATCTGGAGTTTGATGAAAGGTATAGGAACAGTAGTATCAAGGGACAATAATTGTTGGTGGAAAATTACTTGGGATCGATCACTGTCTAAGTCATCAGAGGAATTCTGCAGTGCGAACACAGTTTCATCATTGGGTTCATCTTATTCAGAGAAATAGAACTCCAATTTGTCCTTTTCTAAGGAGTAATCTGTAGTGGCTTGAAGTTGCTCAACTAGCCGAATATATTTTTCCCTTTTGTTGGGACAATCTTTTGCATAATGACCCTTTCTCTTGCAGATGAAACATCTGCTTGATTTTCTTCGTTTAAATTCTCTAGAAGAAGATAACTTCTTTCTGAAAAATCTGTAGGGCTTTCTGGACCTGCGGGGTTTGGATGAAAATTCTGGATTTTGAATTTCCAAAAATGCCTTTTCTTTTTAGGACTGTAATCATAATCCTTCTTCTGTTTACAAGTAAGGCTTTTTGCGGGCACTCCTGAATGGTTCTTTATCTTTCAACAGTTCTTTGAAAAACTGTTTCTGCTCGCAAAGTTTGTCAAGACATGTTTTGGCAAGCTGGAAGATTTTACCAAGAGAGATGTTGTCAAGGACAAGACTGGATGCGATGAGTTGCCTCTATATGTCTGGTTGGAGTTCTTCTGGAAGGGAAGCCAGAAAGACATGCTTTAATGTCGGCTCATTGAATCCATTAAGCTTATAGAACAGCAGGGACATTCGTTTATAATGGAAGTCAAGATCCTTAGCATTGAGTGAGTAACATTTCATGTTGAGATAGTCTCGTCGTGCAGCTTCAAAAACGGCAGAGGGGTCTTCAAGGAATTGATCATGGATAACCGCAAGGGCACTTGAGACTTCTGGTAATTGAACAAACTGTAATTGTCTGTATTAGCCTAAAGAATCAAACCAATCTCTTAGAGCACCCGTAAAACGAGTAGCAAATTCTCTAAGGACTGATTGAGTTGTGGCTCTTGGCCTTAACATTTGGAGGTCAATCCAGGCAGACATTTCAGTAAGTCTCTCTCGCCATTTATGAGATAGAAGATCATCAAATGTGAACCATGGACCATTTGACGATTTTTGACTGGTTGGACCGGTCTGGGCTTGGGCTGGAGGGGGTTGGTTTATGGCAGAAGATTCAGGTATTTCTTCTTCAACTTCGGAGGGGATATCAACATATGGTTCTGTGTGAGAGGTTTGGCCATGATCAGGTTGATTAGGCTGGGCCATCAAGATTTTGGTGATATCTGCATAGGACTTTTCAGAGTTACTGGTGGATGCTAAAGATTCTGTGTTGATCTCGGTATGGCTATCTGAAACAACTAGATTTGAATCAGAAGTTTGATCATCTGTAGTAGATGAGTGGTCAATTGTGTGGGCACTAAACTGGTGCATTGGTTCTTTATCCTTCGATTGAGTAGGTGGTTGGGATAAAGTTAGTGGTGGGGGTGCAGGTGGTGATGCCGGCGTATAACCTGGGGATTGGCGTCCAGGAATGAAAATGGATGATTGATGAATTGTGACGGGTCGTGGTTGAGGTTTAGGTGGTGGTGGCAATGGATTATCTCTAAAAAGAGTATGAGTCATACCAAATAACTTGGAAGGATCATACTGTCGGATAGGGGAAAGCATGAAAGCAAATGGATGATAAGTTGGACCAAAGGAAGGGATAGAAGGTAATGTGGTAAAAAGGGTAGGTCTTTGTTTTTCAGATTCAATTTGATCAAGCTCAGCTTTTAAGCGTCTGATTTCCCTTTTCTTTTGGTCAAATTCTAGGCAATAGTAGCGCTGGGCAAGCATGGTTCGTAACTCGGAATCGAGTTGAGTAATTTTGGACTGGAGATTTTGGTGGATCTGCTGCATTTGTGCAGTGATGGAGTCAACTTTCATCTCAAGTTGTTCAGTTCGTAAACTGATTTTCTCAACTTTTGAATTGATATTCAATAAAGTATCATTCTGGGCTTTGGCATTTTGGGTTTGCCAGTTGAGGACTGATTCAAAAGGTTTGGGTGGTTCAAGGTGACCAGTTGAGATTATAGCTGAAGGGATAAAGGATTTGGACACAACATTTCGTTGTGAATCTGTGTGGGTGTCTAAAGGAGGAAAGGAAGAAAAGTAGTTGGAAGAAGTAGACGAAAACATCATACAAGTCAGTGGTGGTGTCTAAAGGAGAAAACATCATAAAAGTAGTTGGAAGAAGTAGATGGAATCTCAGATTTGCAATGCTTGGCAATCCATTTGAGTTCTTTTTTGTAAAAAAGGTAATAGAGCTGGTGGAAGTGGAGGATATTGTGGTGGTTTGGGGTCATAGTGGTGACATGAGACTGGAGGTGTTTTCTTTTTGGATTTCTTTTTCCTTGTGGTGGCATAATCATCGTCCTCTTCCCAATCATCACAGCAGGGACAATATGGGTCACACATGCCTGAGCCAGGGACAATAGCCAGGGACATCCCATAGGAAATGGCCATTTTGCTTTGCTGGATAAACAGGATAGCCTTCAGAAGTAAACCTTGTAATGGGCAGATTTTCCTGAGCTGTCTGCACAGCTGTGATCATTGAAGAATAGGTAAAGGAGAGCCGAGGAGGCTCTTGTGGAGCACTTGGAGGTGGTTTAAAGGTCATTCTGACTGTTCCATCTTGTCGTCTTTTAAACATACTTTCCGATGTCTGAATTGGAGCTGTATTATTATGGAACTGTTCATAGTTGGAGATCCATTCAAGAGGCATAAGCTTGATGAGCTCATGACGGGGAATTTGTCTGAGGATATAGATTATTGTGGGGATCTGGTCAGATTCGGCTAATACCATGAGGGTGTCATAATGGTGTTCTGGAGTGGGTAGATCTAAGGCATGATTTTGAAGCCTATAGACCAGTTGATGATGGAAAGTGGCAATTTTGGCGGAGGAAATTTGTTCTGCACCTTGAATTTGGACTTGTACTTTCAAGGTTGTGGGCAAATTGGTGTCTTGGAGAGAAATGTTGAAATTTGGATAGAAGGTGAGTAAAACACTTCCTGCATGAAGGGTTGTGAGGACAGTACCTATTACAGCATCTTGGTACTGTTTAAGCTGGGTATCGAGCATAGCAAGTCGAGCGATGACCGGTAATCCTTTTCTCCCATGAAGAGTAAGGATTAATCAGATTCTGCCAAGATGAAGATGGGTATAACCTTCTCGTTTCCAATTTGAAATCAACTCTGAGGGTATTTCCAGAGTGACATATTGCTCAGCAGAGGTTGCTTGAAGAGCACAGTGATCCAGGCGAGAAGACTGGATATATTCTTTAAGTTGAGGCTGTTTGGTAGAGATGAGGGTGCGAATACTGCGGGTAAAGGAACTGGGTTGTTTGTACAAATGGTAAGGGCTGATGAGAGGGTAGGATGACTCACTGATTTGGGCGGATTTAAGGATGTAGGAATATTCTACAAGGTTTTCAATCTTATTGGCGGTATGAGACGTGCAAGATTTAGGTAAAGAAAGGGTAGAAGAAATAGTAACGGGATTGGAAGGAATGGAAGATGAAGTGGAAGCCATGAATGAGAATTTCTCTTTGCTCCTGAAGTCTAGAGATCAAAACAGAAAAAAGACTTAAATTATACCATTTTGAGCATGAAAAATGGGGTTTCAGAAAACGTAAAATTTTCAAGGACTGGTATGGCTCTGATACCAAAAAAGGCGCAGTAAAACCTAAAACGTTTCTTTTAAGGTCATATAACCAAAAACAGACTTTCCTTAGCCTTTAAAATAGGGTACCAAACCGTTTAAGAAATTATCATAAGTTTTCTGATGCATAGGATCCTTACTAAAAGGCAAGTGCAGAGCATACTTCCTTAAGTTTTCAAAATGAACAAATTTGTTCTTTATTCTTTTTCTTTCCATCATCTGCATTATGAGGTTTTTTGGCAATGTTGAAGATGTTCAGCTCCATAGTCATGTTACCAAAGGACAACTGCATATTTCTAGTTCTGCATTGAATGTGAGCATCCGCAGTTGCCAAGAAATGTCGGCCTAGAATAATGGGGATGTGCTTCCTTGAATCCTGTATTGGTTGAGTGTTAATAGATAAGCACGTCCTCTACAATACCACGAGGTATTTTCGTGGATCGATCTGCAAGTTGTAACACCACTGGAGTTAGGTGTAATTTTCCAGTCTAAGTTTCACGAAAACTGAGTAAGGTAACAGATTTACACTAGCTCCTAAATCTATCAAAGCATTCTCAATTGTGTGGTTCCCTATACTACATGAGATAGTGGGAGAGCCTAGGTCTTTGCATTTCAGAGGAATTTTGTGTTGAAGTATAGAACTAACATTTTCTGTTAAAAATGTTATCTTTTGAACGTGAATGTTTCTCTTTTTAGTACAAAGGTCTTTAAGAAACTTGGCATAAGATGAAACTTGTTTTATAGCATCAAGTAAAGGGATGTTAACACTTACCTGTTTGAAGATTTCAAGAATCTCACCTGTGGATTTTTCCTTCTTTCCTTTAGCTAACCTCTGAGGAAATGGAGCTTTCGGAACGTATTCTCGTGGGTTGGTTTTTTCTTTCTCTTCCGATGGTGAGTCCTTAACATTCAAAGGTACAATTTGATTTTCTTTTGTCACCGGCATCTCCACTTTATTGTCAACTTCTTTTCCTTTTCATAAGGTCGTGACGGCTTTGACCTCTCCGTGCTGTTATGGTGAACTGGTACTTACTTCATGCACTCCTTTAGGATTAGGCACTGGTTGACTTGGAAACTTGCCTTTCTCAACAGTCATTGCCAAGGTCTGAACTGAAGAAGCAAGTTGTCTCACCATCTTTTCGAGGCTTGAAACTGATTGGGCTTGTGAGTTGAAGCCTGCTCTCAACTCATTTCGTAGTCCATCAATGGTGTGATTCTGTTGCTCAATCATGGAGTGAGTAAGATTCTTGAGATTCTGGAATGAATCCTCCCATGGTCTAGGTTGAGAGTAGTTCTGGTTCTGATTGTATGGTCTAAATGGTGGCTGAGAGGCTTGAGGAATTTGAGGAATTGATTGCATTGGTGGAGCTGGAGCTGCTGGTCCATTCTGTTGGAATCCTTGAGACCATGAAAAATTGGGGTGGTCTCTCCATCCAGGGTTATATGTGTTGGAGTATGGGTTGTAATTTGATGGTTTTCTCATTAAACCTATGGCATTGGCTTGATCTGAGTATGACTCATGGTCATGTGATTTTGTTGATTTAGCAGTCGTTAACGATAGTATTTTTCGAGAAAGACCTTCAACCATTTTGTTGACTTCTTTGATTTCCGAAGTTGACTCACCAATGTGAACCTCATTCACTCCTTTAATTCTTTTAGTATTCATAAGTGATCGACTCCGTTGTTGGGAATTATCCACTTGTCGCTGGAAGAATTCCCAAATCTCTGATGCACTTTTTGACATTAGCTCTCCTCCACTTGTTGCCATTAGCCATTCTTACACATTCGCCAATAATCCCTCCAAAAAGTATTGGCATTGGTGCCATTTCTCGTACCCATGATGTGGACACTTCAAGAGTAGCCCATTGAATCGCTCATATGTTTTGAAAAACTGCTCGTCCTCTCTCTGAGTAAACTCTGAGATTTCCCTGCGAATAGCATTGGTTTATGCACTGGGAAGTATTTATTCAAAAATTTAGTTACAATTTGTTCCCATGATGTAATGCTATTAGCAAGCAAAGTATTTAACCATGAACGAGCTCTATCCTTTAAAGAAAATGGGAATATCCTAAGTTTAACATCATCATCTGAAAAATTCTCATATCTAAATGTTTGACAAACAACATGAAAATCATTCAAATGATTATATGGGTCCTCATTTTCTAGGCCATATAATGTTGGGAGACAATTTAGCATACTAGGTTTTAATTCAAAACTCCTAGCAGCTATATTTGGGTATCTTATTCATGATGTGCTCAAATTAGCTAAGGGACTAAAGTAGTTCTTAAATGGTCTCTCCTGTGGTGGCGCTTGTTGTTGCAAATCCATTTTATTTTTAGTGTGTTTGTGTATGCACAATGTTTTTTCTAATTCAAGGTCTATAGGCTCAAGATTAGGTAATAATGACCTTCGATCATGCATGCAAAGAACATAAATAAATGGGAACAAAACAAATTAAAATAAAGAAGAATGAGAAATTACGGTACTAACCTTATCACGCTGTTAAAACCTTTCTATAAAAACACACTAAAAAAAATTCGTGAAATAAATTAACTAAAAATTAAATTAATAAGATAAACAAAAATTACAAAGAAAAATAACTTAAAAATTAAATTGCAGAATTGTAAAGAATAAGGAAAGAAAAGAAATTGTTACCTTTAAATGCAGATTCACTTTTTTTCTTTTTTTAAAAAAAAAATACAGAAAAAACAAATAAAAGAAATTATTCACAAAAATTAATTCTACAAATTAAAATAACTTACCTCCCTGGCAACGGCCTCAAAAACTTGTGCAAATTTTATTGAACTCGCAAGTGCACGAATCTACTGTAGAATAGATTAATAGTGACGAGTGTCAATCCTACGAGGAGGTTGATTCTAATTGTATGTAGAATTAATTTTTCTAAATGGATGTTTGGATTTATGGTGAAAGTGACTTAGATTATCCTAAAATTGGAATTGAAATAGGGAGAATAAATTGAAGAGAAATCTATTGAAATGATGTATTTGGGTATCTGGATCCGTATCAACATGCACCATGGGCTAAATATTCCTTATTAATGCCAATTAAATCATGAGGGGGAAATCCACACCTCATGAACTACACTCTAATCAATATGGTGCTAAGGGCTTATCATGCCAAATAATAATAACCTTGTACTAGGGAGCCGATGAAACTAGGGTGGTATCTAGACAAGATTATTATTATTTGTCAACGAGAAGTCAAAACATCCACAAAACCTAGAGGGGAAGAGAAAATAAATTTACCAAATAAAGCCCATGACACATGTTGAGACTTCACCTTCAACCCAAGCTTGAAAGAAAATTAGCTACTCATAATTGAACTAGGGGCAAAATGAAAATTTATTAAAATACATAGAAAATACAATATGGAGAAGGAAGTACAGAAAATGGAACCCAAAAATAGATTCAGAGATGCCCAATTAGGGGGGGAGGCCCCCTTTTTATAGATACATTGAGTAAATCATGGCCATCGGATTAAAAACAGTTTGGACGCTCAGAATTGCGCCACGTCATCAGTCAACAGTACGCAGTTTGACCACGCAGTTTGAACAGTGACATGGTTTGACCCGGCTTGAACAGGAATGCGGTTTGGTTGAAAATAATCCTGTGTGTAGGCATGTACCGTACGTGCAATTTTTTTTTCACTAACATGCTGCCACGTCACCAATCAACAATGCATAAGAATTTTATTCCAACAGGATCGTGACACCTCATCAGTCAATGCCACATCATCGGTCAATGCCACGTCATCGATCCGTCTATGTGAACAGTGTCGTGAACAGTAACATAGACAATACCGCATATGTGAACAGTGTCATTTTTCTTTTTATGCTCCTCCTAACTCATTCATTGTGAAATGACCATGATGCCTCTAAAATACATAAAATACTTAATTAAATCACAAGAAGCTTAAATACATAAAAGTAAGGGTGTTAGTAAGACTTGAAATATAAAATGATGATTTTCTCCTTTATAAATATACATTTTCTAACACTCAACAACTACCCCCAACAGCGGATGCAACGGCCTTACCAAGTCTAGCCACCTCCACCTCCACCTCCACCTCCTCAAAATTAAGGTACATCTTTGGCATATCTTATAAAAGCTCTCGCTACTAACTCTATGCAGTTCCAAAAGACTACCCGAACACAGCTCTAACATTTAGAGAGTCAAATTGGCCAATCGGCCACATCTATGAGTAGGATAGAGGCTAGAACTTCAGGAAAGTTACCTTCTCAACCAAAAATTAATCCGAAGGAGAATACTAGTGTTATGTCTCTTAAGAGCAGAAAGCAGTTGGAACCATTATTAGCCAAGCCATCAAAGGTGTCCACAACATCATTGTAATCTCTGACCAATCCCTCCCTGGAGGCTCTTCCTTTAACAAGGAAAGACGATTCCCATTCTGCATTGCCAGTCGACCCATCTGGCCAAGTAAATTCATCTCGAATTAAGGTCCTTTCCATTCATCCACCATTTTCTAGCAGGTTTAAACAATCCAAAAAAGAAGAGTAAGAAAAAGAGATCCTTGAGACCTTTCATAAAGTAGAGGTAAATATTCCTCTACTTGATGCTATTAAACAGGTGCCACGTTATGCAAAATTTTTGAAGGAATTATGCACCAACAAACAAAAGTTGAACAGTAATGAAAAGGTAGGTGTAAAGGAGAATGTCTCTATTCAAAGATCCAGGCACTTTTACTATTTCCTGCACTATCGGCAATACCAGATTCGAAAGATGTATGCTAGATCTAGGGGCCTCAATTAATGTTATGCCATATTCGATTTATAATACCTTCAATTTAGGTCAATGAATTGGTCTTTCCAGCTGATTTTTACAATCTTGAAATGGAGGATGAGTCATCGTCATCACCCAATCCCAAACCTATTCTGTTGGGGCGACCATTCCTTAAGACAACTCGAACAAAGATTGATGTTCACGATGGAACCCTCGTAATGGAATTCGATAGTGAAGTGATCCGTTTCAATATCTTTGAGGCAATGAGGTATCCCAATAATGTACATTATGTCTTTCCCATAGTTGATATTAACACCTTGGTGCAGGATTTCTTTGAGTTATTCGGTAACGACAGTTTTGAAATTGCCATAAGCAAAAATCTTACGAAAGTGGAATCTAAGGAACATGTAAATTTGATAAAGTTGGATAATGAGGTAAAGGAAGCTATGGCGATCTTAAATAGAGCAGCCTTATTACTTATCAATGGGTATAATGTTTCTTATCTTTAATTGCCTTTATCGAACACCTACATTAGAACTTAAGCCACTCCTAGAGCACCTGAAATGTATTTACTTGGGTGAAGATGAAACACTTCCTATCATAATTGTCCAAGACGGCGATTGGCTGGACAATTGGCGCCATTAAGGAAATTAGTCCTTCAATGTGTATGCATTGCATTATACTAGAGGAAGGGTCTAAACCAACGAGAGATGCACGATGCCGCTTTAACTCACAAATAATGGAAGTCGTAAAAAATGAGATATTGAAACTCCTTAATGTGGGGATTATCTATCCCATTTCTGATAGTAAATGGGTGAATCCTGTACAAATAGTTCCAAAAAAATCAGGCATCACAGTGGTCAAGAATGAAAAAAATGATCTTGTGCCAACTAAAGTTCAAACTAGGTGGAGTGTTTGCATTGACTATCGTAAATTGAATGCAGCCACTCGCAAGGACCATTTTCTTTTGCCATTTATTAATCAAATGCTTGAAAAGTTAAGTGGTCACTCTCATTATTGTTTTCTCGATGGTTACTCAGGTTATGTCAAATCGTTGTTGCTTTGGAAGACCAAGAGAAAATGACATTCTCATGCCCCTTCGGCACATTTGCTTATCGACAAATGTCGTTTGGTCTCTGTAATGCTCCTGTCACTTTCCAAAGATGTATGATGAGTATTTTTTCTGATTATGTGGAGAACAACAGTTTATGGATGATTCTTTCCAACATTGAGGTATTTATGGATGATTTTACAGTTTATGGTGATTCTTTCGATAGATGTTTGTGCTTAAACAATGCATTGACACTAACCTTGTGCTTAATTGGGAAAAATGTCATTTTATGGTTAATCAAAATGTCATGTTATTTCTGAAAGGGGGATTGAAGTTGATAAATGTAATATAGATCTTATTCGCTCCTTACAACCTCCCACTAGTGTGAGGGAGGTTCGTTCTTTTCTTGGTCATCCAGGTTTCTATTGCAGGTTTATCAAGGACTTCTCCAAGATAGCATTACCCCTCTGCAACTTTTGACTTCAATGAAAATTGCCAAATAGCCTTTGAGAAGTTAAAAGAGGTTTTGACATTAGCCCCTGTGATTCAACCACCAAACTAGGATTTACCATTTGAGATCATGCGCGATGCCAGTGACTATGTCGTTGGAGCCGTGTCTGGCGAAAGTGTGGGCAAGCATCCTCATGTCATCTACTATGTCTCTCGTACACTAAATGATGCACAACTCAACTACTCCACCACAGAGAAAAAACTTTTAGCAGTTATCTTTGCCTTAGAGAAATTTTGTTCTTATTTGATTGGATCTACGGTAATTGATTACTCTGACCATGCAGCTATTAGGTACTTACTCACCAAAAAGGATGCCAACCGCGCCTTATTCGATGGATACTTCCATTGCAAGAATTTAACTTAAAGGTTCTAGATAAAAAAAGGTTCTGAGAATTTGGTGGCAAATCATTTGAGTCGACTTGCCTATAACGAATATGCACTTCCATTGCATAATAACTTTCTAGATGAGCAGTTATTACAGGTAGGTATAGTTACTTCTTAGTATGCAGATATTGTAAATTACTTGGTTACCAGAACAGTACCGGAAGAGCTAACCCATGCACAAAAGGCCAAGATCAAGAGTGATGCCAAGTACTATGTGTGGGATGAGCCACACTTGTGGAAGCATTGTTCTGATCAAGTTATTAGAAGGTGAGTACTCAAAAATGATTTTATTTCTATTCTCACCTTTTGTCATACTTTGGGCTTGTGGAAGACCAAAGAGAACAGCCTTTAAGGTCACCACTGTAAGTCTCAACATGAAATGCTGAGACTCATCCCACACATCCCAAGATCAGACGCTTGAAAGCTGAGCTTGATCAAATTGAATCAAAAAAACAAAAACCTACCCTTTTTACTTCATCACCTCCGATTCCTTCTATCGGTCCAACTTATCATCATTTTGCCTCTATGCTTTCCCCTATCTGCCAGTATGAACCCTCCAAGTTATTTGGTATGACTCATACTCTTTTTCGAGATAATCCATTACCACCTCCACCTAAACCTAAACCAAAACCAAAACCAAAACCTCAACCACGACCAGTCACCCTTCACCAACCTGCTGTTTCCACTTCTGACCACCAAACCCCTGGCTATACGCCAGCCTCCCCATCAGCACCTTCACCACCAGTTCCTTCCCAACCTCCTACCCAATCCAAGGATAAACAACCCATGCACCTGTTTAGTGCCCACACAGTTGACCACTCATCGCCCACAGAGGATCAAACTTCTGATTCAAATCTAGCTGTTTCAGATAGCTCTACTGAGACAGATACAAAATCTTCAGCCTCCACCAGTGACTCTGAAAAGTCCTATTCTGATATCACCAAAATCTTGATGGCTCATCCAATCCACCCTACACAACTACCTTTGCCAATTAAACCACCACACTCCACCGCACATAGATATTTTCCATACCTCCTTAGGCCCACAACATGACCTCAAACCAAAACCAAAACCAAAACCTCAACCACGACCAGTTACCCTTCACCAACCTGCTGTTTCCACTTCTGACCAACCAACCCCTGGCTATACGCCAGCCTCCCCATCAGCACCTTCACCACCAGTTCCTTCCCAACCTCCTACCCAATCCAAGGATAAACAACCCATGCACCTGTTTAGTGCCCACACAGTTGACCACTCATCTCCCACAGAGGATCAAACTTCTGATTCAAATCTAGCTGTTTCAGATAGCTCTACTAAGACAAATACAGAATCTTCAGCCTCCACCAGTGACTCTGAAAAGTCCTATGCTGATATCACCAAAATCTTGATGGCTCAGCCTGATCAACCTGATCAAGGCCAGACCTCTCACACAGAACCATATGTTGACATTCCTTCTGAGGTTGACGAAGAAATGCCTGAATTCTCTGCCTCAAATCAACCTCCTCCAGGCCCAGCCCAAACCGGTTCAACCGGTCCAAAATCGTCAAATGGTCCATGGTTCACATTTGATGATCTTCCATCCTCTAAATGGCGTGATCGGCTAAATGAAATGTCTGCCTGGCTTGACTTACAAATGTTAAGACCCGGAGCCACAACTCAATCAGTCCTTAGAGAATTTGCCACTCGTTTTACGGGTGCTCTAAGAGATTGGTTTGACTCTTTAGGCCCATACCGACAATTGCAGTTTGTTCAATTGCCAGAAGTCTCTAGTGCCCTTGCGGTTATCCATGATCAATTTCTTGGTGACCCCTCTGCCATTTTTGAAGCTGCACGGCGAGACTATCTCAACATGAAATGCTGTTCACTCAATGCAAAGGATCTTGATTTCCATTATAAAAGAATGTCCCTTTTGTTCTACAAGCTTAATGGATTCAATGAGCCGACTTTAAAGCATGTTTTTCTGGCTTCCCTTCCTGATGAACTTCAACCAGACATACAAAGGCTACTTCGTGCATCCAACCTTGTCCTTGACAACATTTCTCTTGGCAAAATCTTCCAGCTTGCCAAAACTTGTCTTGACAAACTCTGTGAGCAGAAACAGTTTTTTAAAGAACTGTTGAACGACAGAGAACCATTTCGGAGTGCCTGTAAGAAGCCTTATTTGCAGATCAAATGCAAACAGAAGAAGGATTGTGATTGCCGTCCTAAAAAGAAAAGGCATTTTCGGAAATTCAAAAATTCGGAATTTTCATCCAGACCCCGCCGGTCCCGACGGTCCAGGCGGCCCTACCGATTCTTCAAAAAGAAGTCATCTTCATCCAGAGACTTTAAACGGCGCAAATCAAGCAGATGTTTTATCTGCAAGAAGAAAGGTCATTATGCCAAGGATTGTCCCAACAAAAGGGAAAAATCTATTCGGCTACTTGAACATCTTCAGGCCACCACAGATTACTCTCCAGAAAAGGATGAATTGGAATTCTATTTTTCAGAACAAGATGAACCCAATGATGAAACAGTGTTCGCACTACAGAATTCCTCTGATGACTCAGACAGTGATCAGTCCCAAGTGGTTTTTCACCAACAGTTGTTGTCCCTTGATACTACTGTGCCAATACCTTCCATCAAACTCCAGATCTTACCCTCCAAATTCCAAAGGCCCATTCCAGCAATTGGTCTTATAGATACTGGAGCCCAACGCAGCATGTTAAATCCAAATATTCTTCCACCAGCATATTGGACAGAATATGAGGAACATTTCAAAGCTGTCAATGGCAAATTATTCACCACCTCTTTGATTACCAAAAAACCCATTGGTATTCAAATTTTCCCCAATTGTGTCATTTGGACCAAGGTCATTGGTTCAACTCTTCCTAATAAAGATATCTTGTTAGGTTTTGACATCCTCCACCAAATCAAACACCTTCAAATCATTCCCACAGGAATCCGAGTCAAGTCCATGTTTAAACCTTTCACAGATATTCTAAAACTTTACAATTTGTCTGACACACCTCAGCCCTACCAGGATATTTCAACCAAACTTTTGAGTCTGTGTCCAGAGTCTCATTCTGAGTTCACCCATCCAAACCCATTGTGGAAAAACAAGTCTTTCTTCATTAAGTTACCTTTCAAACTCAATGAAGATGTTAATCCAACCAAAGCTACCCATCCAGGAATGAGTCCTTCTGACTTACTCCTAGCCCACAACTTCTCAATGGGCTTGCCAAGCCTTTTATGTTGAAAAGCATTCTGAGATTGTCCGAGGAAAGAAACGCTTAGTCATTGACTATCAGCCCTTAAACATGTTTTTGCAAGATGACAAATTTCCTTTGCCCCGAAGACAAAGCATGTTTACTTTTCTCAAAAATGCCCAGATCTTTTCCAAATTTGATTTGAAATCTGGCTTTTGGCAATTAGGCATTGAACCCTCTGAACGGTACAAAACCGCTTTTTGTATCCCAAATGCCCACTTCCAATGGACAGTCTTACCCTTCGGTCTCAAAACTGCCCCATCCATATTCCAAAAATCCATGATCCAAATCTTTCAGCCCATCCTCCATCATGCATTAATTTATATTGATGACATTTTACTTTTTTCATGATCGCATGAGGAACATCACCAGCTGTTAACCGAGTTCTATGATATTGTCCAAAGTCATGGAATCATGTTGTCAGCTAAGAAAAGTACTATTGCTACAGACACTATTGAATTTCTTGGTATGGTAATTAAAGACGGTCATTATCAGCCTGGAAAGCACATTGCCCAAGAGTTGCTTCACTTTCCAGATCAGCACCTTTCCAAAAAACAAGTCCAACAGTTTCTCGGTATCATCAACTACATCCGTGATTTCATCCCACACGTGGCCCAACATACTCGACACCTTTCGGCTTTATTGAAAAAGAAGCCCCCAGAATGGAATGAGGACCACACCATTGCTGTCACTACATTAAAGCAGATTGCGCAAAATCCGCCTCCCTTAAAGTTGATTGCAGATGGCAAGCGCATACTACAGACAGGTGCAAGTGATGAATCATGGGGTGCCATCCTCCTCGAAGATATCAATGGAAAAGAAGGCTTTATCGCTTACGCTAGTGGACATTTCTCTGACACACAAAAGCATTACCACAGTGTGTTCAAAGAAATCTTAGCGGTAAAGAATGGCATCAAGAAATTTGAGTATCATTTGATTGGACACCATTTTCTCATCCGAATGGACAGTTCAGCCTTCCCCAATATCCTCAATTTCAAAGGTAAAACTGTTCCCGAAAAAATGTTACTATGGTTAAAAGATTGGTTTTCCAAGTATGACTTTTCAGTCAAGCATATAAAGGGGTCCCAGAACCTCATCCCTGATATGCTTTCTAAACTCTCCAAACCAGACAAACTTCTCACCGTGTTCTCCACAACCTACCGCTTTCCAGTTATCTCCATGGCTACTTCACTTCCTCCAGAAGCTCTCACCAAGAAAAACTTTCCCCTTAACAAAACTTTTTCTTCTGTTTTTGCCATCCAGGACTTTGCCCGTAAAGCTGTTTTTCGCTATTTTATGAAAGCCTACCTTATGGCAGACTCATTTCCATTTTCTACCTTCCATCCCGAAAACTTGTTCCTTACAGGTCTCACCCTTGACCCGTCCAGGGATATCACTGAAGACGAGTTATGGTACCTCTGGTGCCTAACAGTTCTTTATGCCACCAAGCTCATCCTACCAATCAGTCCAACTTTGGAGCATCTCCTCAACCCTGACCAAGCCACTTCCCTCACCTGGACTTTACTTGAATGGTTTTCTCCTATTCCATGGTGGAGAAAGAAACTGCAGCAACTCTCTGAAATTTATAATCTTGAAAGAATGCCTGCTCTAGAAGCATGCTTGTTCACCTCCGTGTTCATCATCCATAGGCCATACTTTCAGCATCCAGATACAAAGCTTTTCTGGTCCCAAGACCAAGTCTATGAATGGTTTACTGCCCCACACCCAGCTATCATTGAAAATGAGATCCAATCCACCCTACACAACTACCTTTGCCAATTAAACCACCACACTCCACCGCACAGAGATATTTTCCATACCTCCTTAGGCCCACAACATGACCTCATCATGATCCCCACTCCCTCTGCCATATCCAAACCAAAATCCACAGGAATCATCATCAAAGAAGAAAAATCGGATTACACAGACTTCCTCTACCAAGATTCTCAGGACCCATGGGAAGACTTTCTTCCTCTCAGCCAACATCTCCAACAATTTCCCCAACCCTCCATGCATGAACCTGGATCCTCCTCCCAACCACCCAAACCTTCAAAAGTAGACAAGGCCACCCAGACGTCCCCAAAGACTCCTCAGCCATCATCCAGACCAGTGTATGAACACTACTGCCCACATCCACCATGCAGTAGTCCCACCTGCAAGCATCCACGATTTTCCAAGACCTTTTTCCCTCCACCATCTGACGATGACCCTGATGCAACTGAAAGTGACTCTGAAGATGACTACATGAACCTCTCCTCTCCATAAAGTTGTTTGTCTTTTCCCATGAAATTTCCTCTTCTGTCTTGTTGTAGGAAATTTCCCACTTTGTCTCCTTGCATGCACTTTCCCTTTTCGTCTTCTTTTCGGAAATTTCTCACTTTGTCTCATTCCATGAACTTTCCCCTCTTGTCTTCACTCATGCACCTTCCTTGAACCTTCCCCTTTTTTGTCTTATTTCATGACATTTACGTTCTTGTCTTGTTCCACGAAATTTCCTCCCTTGTCTTGTTGCAGGAACTTTCTCTTCTTGTCTCGTTCTAGGAAATTTCCCTCTTTGTCTCGTTCCATGCACTTTCCTTTCTTGTCCTGATGCATGCAATTTCCTCTTTTGGCTTATAGTAAGCAGTTTCCTCTTTTGTCCTTTTATCATGGACTTTGTCCTATTATACTAACTAATCATGTAGCTTTACTCTTGTACTGTATCTTTTACTTGTGTACTGTAGCTTTACCTTACTTTTACTGTTGTAAAAGATAGGGGTCCTGTCCTATCTTCATGAGCTCTCCTATATAAAGAGCTCACCTCCCTTGTAAGATATAGAAGTTTGAAAGCAATAAAACTCTCGTGTGTTTTATCAAAACCATGGCTTGCTAAACTCTCCTCTCTCTCTGCAATTGAAGTTCTAGTGAAAGAAACGAATCAAAGAATTAAATTTGTTCATTTTGAAAACTTAAGGAAGTATGCTCTGCACTTGCCTTCAAGGAAGGATCCTGTGCATCAGAAAACTTATGGCGATTTCTTAAATGGTTTGGTACCCTGTTTAAAGACTAAGAAAAGAAAAGTTTGTTTTGGGTTTTATGACCTGCAAAGAACTCGTTTTAGGTTTTGATCTAAGAGGTATATCGGCTGGAACACCACTGTGTGCGGGCTACTGGTCCAAAGGGGTTTTAAATATCTTAGCTTGCTAAGGAACCCATCACGGCGGTGATGAAGTAAAAAGGGTAGGTTTTTGTTTTTCTGATTCAATTTGATCAAGCTCAGCTTTCAAGCGTCTGATCTCTCTTTCCTTCTGGTCAAAGTCTGGGCCATAATAGCGTTGAGCAAGCATGGTCCGTAACTCAGAATCGAGGTGAGCAATTCTGGACTGAAGATTTTGGTGCATTTGGGCAGTGATGGAGTCAACTTTGGTTTCAAGCTTTTCAGTTCGTAAACTGATTTTCTCAACTTTGGAGTTGATATTCACCAAGGTATCATTTTGGGCTCTGGCATTTTGGGTTTGCCAGTTGAGGACTGATTCAAAAGGTTTAGGAGGTTCAAGATGTCCTGTAGAGGTGATGGCTGAAGGGATAAAGGGTTTAGACACAACATTTCGTTGGGAATCGGTATGGGTTTCTAAAGGAGGAAAGGTAGAAGAGTAATCTGAAGAGGTGGATGAAAACATCATACAACTTAGTGGTGGTGTAGGAGTTGGGATGGGTGATGGAATCTCAGATTTGCAATGTTTGGCAATCCATTTGAGTTCCTTTTTGTAAAGGGGTAATGGAGATGGTGGAGATGGAGGGTCTGGTGGTGGTTTGGGATCATGGTGGTGACATGAAACTGGGGGTGTTTTCATTTTGGGTTTCTTTTTCCTGGTGGCATAGTCCTCGTCCTCTTCCCAATCATCCCAGCAGGGATAAGAGGGATCACACCTGCCTGAGCCAGGGGCATCCCATAGGAAATGACCATTGAGCTTTGCTGGATAAACAGGGTAGCCTGCAGAAGTGAACCCTGTAATAGGCAGATCTTCTTGACCTGTCTGCACAGCTGTGATCATGGAAGAGTAGGTAAAAGAGAGCCGAGGAGGCTCTTGTGGAGCACTGGGAGGTGGTTTGAAAGTCATTCTGACTGTTCCATCTGGCCGTCGTTCAAACATGCTTTCGGATGTCTGAATCGGAGCTGTATTAGTATGGAACAAACTGTAAGTGGTTTTTATTGGTCACCACTATTTAAGGATGCATATTTTTTTTATAAATCTTGTGATCGTTGTCAGAGAACAAGTAATTTGGGACCTAGAAATCAAATGCCACAATCTCTCATTCTTACAGTTGAGATTTTTTATGTTTGGGGCATCGATTTCATGGGACCATTTCCTTCATCGTTTGGTAATCTCTATATTGTTCTTGCAGTCGATAATGTTTCAAAATGGGTGGAAGCAAAAGCCACCCAAACTGACGATTTTAAGGTTGTGGTAGATTTTATAAAGTGTAACATATTTGCAAGGATTGGACGGCCAAGGGCAATTATCAGCGACACAAGCACTCACTTATGTAACAGGTCAGTAGAAGCCTTCTTTCATAAATATAACATCACTCATAAGGTCTCTACATCTTACCATCCACAAACTAGTGAGCAAGTTAAGGTATCTAATAGGGAAGTGAAATCAATCCTTGACAAAACAGATAATCCGAATAGAAAGAACTGGAGCCTACAGCTTGATGATGCACTTTGGGCATATAGAATCGCATACAAAACTCCTATTAGTATGTCACCCTAAAGGTTGGTACATGGTAAGCCTTGTCATCTTCCGGTGGAACTTGAACATAAAGCATGGTGGGTTATGAAACAATTGAAGGACAACATTTGTCCATGAGGTTCCTAATAACGCAACTTTTGCACAGTAAAATTAAAACAGATGGCGGAAGCTCTAGAAGCCTCGGATAGACTTCATTCAAAAACGAAAATCAAGAGAAAAGATTGAAGTTTAATTAACTCACTTGCAGTTTCAAAAATGACTTCGTGAAGTAGGAGAAAACAACTGAAAACAGCAAGCTACGAACACTGTCCAGAAATACAGCTCTGCACGAACAGCTTCTATTTTGCCACGATCTGAGATCCTTTAAGCACCCCAATTGTGATGCCTCTAATCAGTCCACACTTAGAAATGTTCTAGGAGTTCAGAGGATTTGGAATCTCGAAATTTCATTAAGAAATGAGAGAGATAATGAAGGAACATGAATGCTAGCTCATGATGATTCCTTCCACCAAATAAAGCCACCATTATCTCTAATAATGGCACCAAACATTATCATGTGCTAGACCCACCCACTTAGCCATTATTTATTGAAATTGATCTCATCACTTCAATAAACTGTTTAATCAAATAAATAAATAGCTAAATTAATTAATTTCGGAATTAATTAATTAACCCCATTTTGATCACATCAAATGGTTAAATGTGGGCTTCTCATGTGACATGTTCTAATGCTTTCTCTTAATCCATATTGGATCCAATAAAACCCCATAATTCTAAACCCAAAATTGGTCTAGAAGTCCATAATCATATATGAACCCGAACATGTCCAAAATGGTCATTTTACGTGCTCGACATTCCATAATGTTTAATTGAGGATTTATGAAATTTATTTTGTTCCTTAAACTATTTATGGAACATCTAAATTTCTATCTTAAATCATATTTAAGATATATTTATATTTATATTCATTCTCAATGAATTATAATATAAATATTGATTTTCCTAAAATTAGGAAATCTAACTTCTCATTTTCTAGTAACTCCTTTTTCATTTCTATATTATAAGGTAGTAGAACTATTTTAATGATAACTCTTTATTCATTAAATGATGCTAAACTCTTTAGTCATCAATTAGAACCTTTCTAATGACCTTAAGATGCATTGGTAATACGCTTTACCAATATTGATCTTAAGGTTTCTACAAGTCGTGAGTGACACCTAGCAGTATATCACAACCATCCAAATAACAAGAATTGTTGGATCTATAGAACCTATTCCATTGTATCTCTATGTCTTGGTCTCTTCATCATCCATGTCCAGAGAAAAGCACGGCTTATGGTTTATTATGTTAAGCAGTTGTGCTTTATCTCAAAATAAATATAAATGAACTTGGCATGAAAATATAATTTGAACTCCTTCAAATATATTTCACCTTGGCCAAGGATTTCTCATGCCAATTCATATTATCTCATAAGGACATCCTTTTCGTATATTACAAAGTGATGAATTCCATGTTGGCCATACACTTGTCTTCATACATAGCCAACCATGACAGCTATTGCTAGATCTCTTCCGTGATTAGGAATCAATCTTTATGCATTCACATATCAGAGATGTCTATGTATAAGACATCTGTTATGCCTCAGGTCTAAAGACCATTACTAAACATAGTATCTGACACAATAATAAGCCATTAACACTCAAAACCATATGGTTTACTATATTTGGTCAAGTTCAGTAAACTCGTTCTCTTAACAAGTACCTATGTGTTTGACTTGACATCTCATGTCAATGATATGAAACTCACCATCCATCTTAGTATCACATACCATACTAGTGTTTATAGGAATTTATAATGTCCAATCATAAATCCACCACTAGGAACTATTTTAGAAGTATAGTACAAAGGATACACGTTTCATATTCTCGACATACTCGAGAATGTGTTCCTTAACTATTTTACTTCTTGGACTATATTCATTAAATTAATATATGAATATTGATAACTTTGCCATTTTATAAATATCAAAATGCTATTCAAATATAATCATTCCCTAAACAATCAAATCACCATTCGATTGGCCTTTAGGGCATATTACTAACAACAATGTAACATGACATTTGACGCCACTGGCCAACACAAGAGGAAATTCGAAACGATGCCTATGAGAATTCATGAATCTATAAGCAAAAGACTAAGGCTTTTCGTGATAAGCAGATCTTGAGAAAGAACTTTATAGTTAGACAGAAAGTTTTGATATTCCATTCTCGCCTTAAGTTGTTTCTAGGTAAGTTATTTTCACGATGGGTTGGGCCTTTTGTATGGTGCAGTTGAGATTATGAACTTAAAGACAGGTAAAGGGTTCAAGGTTAATGGTCATAGGTTGAAGCCTTACTATGAAAACTTTCAAACACTCAATGTAGAGGAGGATCCACTTTAGGAACCTACTTATGTTGATGAGTGAAACATGAGAACCATGTCAGGCTAAGGACAATAAACCAAGCGCTTGTTGGGAGACAACCCAATGGCTAGAGAAAAGATTTTGAGAGCATGCCATAACAGATTTAATCTTTCTCAATCTCATTGTCATTTACTTTATGCACTCTATGTTGAATTTTTTGTTTATGTTTGTGTGTCTCATCTCATTTGCCCATATTTAATTCTTTCTTTTGTTAGCTTAGGATTACATTGAGGACAATGTAAGAATTAAGTGCGGGGGGAGGATTTTGAACTTAGTTTTTGTTACTTTTTCTTTTCTTTGTCTTAAAAAAACCCAAAATAAAAACATTGTTTGTTTTGAATATTAACCAATGATAAGAATTTGATTGACAATGAATATGCTTGATTCTTGTGTTGATTTCCTCTTAATTGAGATTCTTTAAACCATGAGCACTAATATCAATTCTTTCATAATTTTTACTTAAAATTTAAGATTGACGCAGCCTGAGTTGAGAATTTTAGATTGAGTAAATGATTGTTTGTATTTATTCTTATCATTCTTATCTCTACAATACAGTGTAGTATACACATGCACCATAATTAAAAATAGCTACCTATAACCCTTGAGAGTGAAGCTATCCTTGAGTAATTTGGGCCTATGTACCACCAGTATGTAGAGGATAATCTACCATGAGAAGAAAGCTACCTTATGGGGTAGAATGAAAACTCCTGACTATGGACATAAAAAAAAAATCAAAAGAAAATGCACACAAATGCCTATGTCAAAAAAAAAATGGAGATCAAGATGATAAAATTAGTTTGACTTACTCTTTTCTTTGTTCAAGGCAAAGGCTGTCGATATTGAAGATTTTCAAAATGGATTTTGATTGAATTGATTCACATGCACACTATGAGAATCAAAGGAGAGATATAATTAACTATTAAATTAAAGTTAGAACTTCGATAATATTTGAAATTTTCTTTGAGCTATACTTATACATGATCTTTGAGGCTAGTTTTATTTTAAAGTCTCTTGTTCTTTTTATGCTATTAAAAAAAATGAAATGATGTTTGTGGGTATCATCGCTGAAGCCCTCACGAGATTATAACTCGTCCACTAGGGCCGCCTAGGGGTTTAAAGGCTTGTTGCATGCGCTAAATGCAATTGTGATTTCCTACGAAAGTGGACTAGTTTACTTTTTCTTTTTATTTTATTTTTGTTCTAGGTTTGCTCGAGGACGAGCAAAGGGTAAGTGTGGGGATATTTGATAAGTGCATATTTTTCATATATTTTACTATTAATTTCTCCATCTTTTTCTTGTTTTGGTCATAAATATTCTAGTTATTTTAGTTAATTTTTAATTTAGTAAATTATGTTTTATTGTGTTAATTTTTAATTTAGTAAATTAGTAAATTATGGTATCACTTATAAGTGCTGGGCAGTCCTCACCTCTTTAGAGCTCTTTTGAGGCTGAGTTAGGCTTCGGCCCAAGTTGGTATCAGAGCCATACAAATTTTTTTGCCCACAAGCTAGAATATTATTGTATATCGGCGGGAAACCAGTCATATATATTCTGATGGTCATCTCGAATGGGGACTAGATCAGTTTGCACTACTGGTATAACAAGCCACGTACAATTATCTTCTATCTTTGAGCATAATGTTTTTCATCAAAATGAAGTGGTAAATGTGATATCTGTTATCTTAGAGACGATAAGTTCTCTTTGCCAAAAATCCAATCCTTATTTGTTCATATCCAAAATGCTAAGGTCTTCTCAAAATTTGACCTTAAGGCAGGTTTCTAGCAATTAGGAATCCACCCTGATGACAGACCTAAAACAGCTTTTTGCATTCCAAATGCCCACTACCAATGGAAAGTAATGCCTTTTAGCCTCAAGATAGCCATGATCAAGATCTTTGAACCTATCCTCCATCACGCACTTATCTACATACATGACGTGCTATTATTCTCCAAAGATCATGATTCCCACTAACAATTACTTTCTCATTTCCTGAATATAGTGGAGACATATGGCATAATGTTGTCTGAAAAAACGAGTATCCTAGGCCAAAATATTGTAACCTTTCTTGGCATGACTTTAAAATATGGATACTATAGTCCTGGTCCACACATAGCCCAAGAGCTCACTCATTTTCTAGATGAACATTTGTCAAAAAAGTAGATTAAGCAATTCCTAGGTATCATCAATTACCTTAGGGAATTCTTTACACATGTAGCTGTTCACACTAGCCAGCTTTCAAAGATGCTCAAAAAATCAGCCCCACCGAGGGGCCCCTCTCAAACTATTGCAGATTGCCTAACATTCTCCTCCAATGAGAATCCCCACTGATGATCAGAGGATTCTTCAGACTGATGCAAGTGATGAATACTGGGAGCCATCCTTTTAGAAAAACATGATGGCAAAAAATCTTACTGTGCTCACGCCAGTGGACAATTCAAGGAATCATAAAAGCACTATCATGTGATCTACAAAGAAATCCTAGCCGTTAAATATAGAATTAAAAAATTTGAATTTCATCTTATTGGCCACATTTTCCTTGTCATACTAGACAATTCCTCATTTCCAAAAGTCTTTGAATTAAAAAATAAGGTCCTCCCAAACAAGCATCTCCTCTGCCTTAAAACATGGTTCTTAAAATATGACTTCACAGTCCAGCACATAAAAAGAGACCAGAACCTCATCTAGATCACGTCTTTCATACAGGCCTAAAGATCAATCCCTCTAAGGATGTCACAGAAGACGAATTGTGGTATATATGGTGTCTTACCATCTTCTACGCCATCAAACTGATCTTTCCTGTACAACCAATGTTTCGATGTCTCACAGATCCAAATCAAGCTCACTCCCTGACATTGACCCTCTTCGAGTGGTTTTCCCCTCTCTCCTAGTCGAGAAAACAACTTGACTTCATTATCAAACACCACCACATTAATCTTTTCCCTGACTAAGAAAGAGAACAATTCACCTCAGTCTTTATTGTCCATCGTCCTTACTTCCAACTCCCTGTTACCAAACTCTTTTAGACAGTTCCCTATAGTTTTCCTCTGGATCATGATCCTAATCTTGTCTCTACCCTAAAACAATACCTCTTCGAACTAAACAACGTTCAGTCTACCCCAATTGACATCCAGCACACCTCCTTTGGACCACAACATGAACTCATGGTTATCCCTACCACCAGGTCACCTTCATCCACTAACCCTCCTCCATCCGGAATTTTAATCAAAGAAGAAAAACTTAATTTCACAGATATTCTCTTACATGACTCACAAGATCCATGAGAAGAATTCACTTCCATCCTGCATTCTATAGAAGCATCCAAAGATCATGAAGCATCCAATGCTCCCTCCACAAGCACAATTCCACCTACAGACTAACCTACCCGACAATATTATGAGAACCTGCCTTGGTGGAAAGAGTCATTTGCTGAAGTTGACAGTGATGTTGACAACCTATCTCCCTCGCACAGCTTTTAAAAACATTTTGTGATAACTGCTTTTACTTTCGTAAAAAGCATTTACTTATCTTTATCTTTACTTTAAGGCATCTTCCTTTAGTTTAGATTCATGTCCTATTAGGAATCTTTTGCTTTTCTCTTTTTACTTTTTGCTTTTGCTTTTGAAAAGGAGGATAAGGCTTGTTTTGTCCTATGTAAGGAGAATTCATTCTCAGTTGTAAGCAGGTTCAGTTTTCGGAAATAATAATCCATTTTTTTTAATATCATGACTTTCTAAACTTCTCTCTTTTCCTTTATTTCCTAGGAAAGACAACAGATTCTCATAATAGTTCACTTCAATCTCTTTAATGAGTATACTCTGCACTCGCCTCTTGTAGGATCTTGTGCATCAGAAAGTTCAAGGTTTTGGGATCGATTGAACCAACCACAGTTCATCCTGTTTAATAGCTAAGGAGTGGCTTCCTCGTTGGGTGGTGGTGGTTTTCCGACTAGTATCAGAGCCATACAAAACTCTTTGCCCACAAGCTAGAATATTATTGTATATCAGCGGGAAACCAGTGATATATTTTCTGATGGTCATCCCAAATGAAGACTAGATCAGTTTGTACTACTGGTATAACAAGCCACATACAATTATCTTCTATCTTTGAGCATGATGCTTTTCATCAAAATGAAGTGGTAA
This sequence comes from Citrus australasica, assembly GCA_029618585.1. Lineage (NCBI taxonomy): Eukaryota > Viridiplantae > Streptophyta > Magnoliopsida > Sapindales > Rutaceae > Citrus > Citrus australasica. Next base: position 8,708,201 of record JARCIV010000006.1, read on the forward strand.
ATATGAGATATGTTCATCTTAAATAGGTAAATAAAGGAAAATCTGAAACAAAATGGCATATACATCAAACAGATAAGATAATCTTGCTCATGTTACTCTTTCTTCTACTCTTTCTCTTTCCAAATCTTTCTCTAAACACCTCGCCTCAAAAATAGAAAACCTTGTTGAGTATTCATATGTTCCAGAATCAGCCCAAATCAGTGAATCCTCTATGCCTATCATTAGTCCATATAAGCTGTATCAACGACCAAACTCCCTCACTAGAAGTATTAGAACCTTAATTTTAACCAAAAGAACTTCTCCAAAAGAATATATCCAGTCAGCCTTTAGATTCCACCGGAACTAGTTACCTAGTGGAAAAAAGAAGGAAACACACACCTTCACCTGGGAGGTGTTCGTTTGATACCTACCCTCCACGACAGGAAAGACTTACCTGTCACAACTAGACTAGCCTTATTAGACACCAGGTTTAAGGACTACCAGCATGCAGTCGTAGGAACAATCCTGACTACTCTACATGCAGGAAGTGTTCTTTTAACCTTTTATCCAAATTTCAACCTCACTTGATGATCCAAACCTGCACAAGTTCAGATCCAGATCCAAGGAGCTGAAGAAACAGTTTCTTCCAAAATGGCTATTCTATACCATCAGTTAGTGTACCGCCTCCAAAATCATGCCCTTGATCTTCCTACACCTCAAACCACATATGATGCTTTAATCCCAAGACAAATTCAAAAGCAAGAGCTGCTTAAGCTCATGCCTCTTGAATGGCTTTCCAATTATGAAAAATTCCATCAAAACTCCCAGCTGGTCAAAACAATGGATGTTCATTTTGAAAAAAAAAAAGCAGATGGAACTGTAAAATTGACTTTTCAATCACCATCCGCTTCCCAGACACCCATTGTTTCTCATCCACCCTCTGACCAGTCAACACCCAGAACCTCCTTTTCATACTCCTCAATGATTACAGTCGTATCTACGGCACAAGAAAATATTTCCATCCACGGATTTGCTTCAGATGGTTATCCGATATACCCGGATAAAATCAATGGTCATTTTTTATGGGACGTTCTAGGTTCCCAAGAATTTTCCGCCTGGATTGATGTTCAGATGCTTAGAACTGGAGCAACGCCCCAAACCATCCTTAAGGAGTTCAGTTCTCGTTTTACGGGATCTTTAAGGGATTGGCTTGAAAGCCTTGGCCAATAACAGACAACTCCAATTGATCCAAGCTGAAATTCCCCAAGTCCTTGGGCTCATTTATGACCAATTCCTTGGAGAAGCCACAGTGGCTAATGAACAAACAAGAAGAGAGTTTCATTTTATGAAGTGTTGTTCTCTCTAGATAAAAGATCTGGATATTCACTACAAGAGAATGTCTACAATGTATTACAAGCTCAACAGTTTTAGTGATCCTTCATTAAAATATGTCTTTGTAGCATCTCTTCCGAAAGAAATCCAACCAGAACTTCAGAGGCAGTTCATAATCCATCAGTTGGACATAACCGACCTCTCTTTGGGAAAAATCTACCAGTTAGCAGTCAATTGTCTAAAAAGACTTTGTGAACAGAAAGAATTCTTCAAAGATCTCATAGAGAACAAACAACCTTTCAAACGTGCTTAAGTGAAAAAGTGAAAAAGATTGCACTTGCTCAACAAAAAAGAGATCCCATTTTCGGAAACTCCAGAATTTAGAAAAGAAAAACTAAACCTCATCCAGATCCAGATCTAGAAAACCTTACCGATTCTTCAGAAAAAAAGAACCCTGACCAGTCCTCTAAATTCAAAAGCAATCGTTGTTTTATTTGTAAAAAGAAAGTGCATTTCACGAGAAATTGTCCAAACAGGCCTTCAAAATGAGTCCGGCTTATTGAGCATCTCCAAGGGTCCATGTTACTTTCAGAAAGTGATGATGTTGAATCCTCCTTCTCTGAACAAGAGGACTATGATGAACAAACGGCTTTTGTTCTTACTGAAACAGAAGAACATTCCGAGTATGAGAACATTCCTATCCCTTCTATCAAAATCCACCTTCTCCTAGAAAAATTTGGCAAACCAGTTCCCATCATAGGATTTGTTGATACTAGAGCTCAGAAGAGTATGCTTAACACTGCAATTCTCCTTCCTCATTTTTGGGAAAAACATATAGAATATTTCAAAGCTGCAAATGGAGAACTGTTTCATACAAATCTGATTACCAAAAAACCCATTATTATTCAATTCTTTCTAGGATGTGTTCTTTGGATAAAACTTGTTGGATCCAACCTTCCTAACAAAGATCTTTTAATCGGGTTTGATATTCTTCACCTTGTTAAAAAACTCCATATCACAACTTCTGGAATTCGTTATAAACAGATGTTTCAACCTTATACAGATATCCTGAGGTTGTTCTATATCTCAATCTCTCCTCCTTCATATGATCCTCTCAAATCCCATTTTCTCCTTCACTATCCAGAATATCATAGTCAATTTCTTCATCCTGCCCCTCTATGGAAAAATGAAAACTTCTTCATTAAACTCCCTTTCAAGTTTAACGAAGACATTAACCCAACCAAAGCTACCCATCCAGGAATGACTCCGTCCGACCTGAAACTAGCCCAAGAAGAATGCTCTCAGTTGCTAAAACATGGCCTTATTGAGCCCATAGGTTCAGAATGGGCTTGTCAAGCTTTTTATGTGGAAAAAAGGTCTGAAATAGTTAGAGGTAAAAAAAGTCTTGTTATTGATTACCAACCTCTCAACTATTTTCTTAGAGACGATAAGTTCCCTTTCCCAAAAATCCAATCCTTATTTGTTCATATCCAAAATGCTAAGGTCTTTTCAAAATTTGACCTTAAGGCCGGTTTCTGGCAATTACGAATCCACCCTGATGATAGACCTAAAACAGTTTTTTGCATTCCAACTGCCCACTACCAATGGAAAGTAATGTCTTTTGGCCTCAAGATAGCCCCTCACTTTTCCCAAAGGCCATGATCGAGATCTTTGAACCTATCCTCCATCACGCACTTATCTACATAGATGACGTGCTATTATTCTCCAAAGATCATGATTCCCACCAACAATTACTTTCCCATTTCCTGAATATAGTGGAGACATATGGCATAATGTTGTCTGACAAAAAGAGTATCCTAGGCCAAATCACTGTAACCTTTCTTGGCATGACTCTAAAAGATGGATATTATAGTCCTGGTCCACACATAGCCCAAGAGCTCACTCATTTTCTAGATGAACATTTGTCAAAAAAGCAGATTCAGCAATTCCTAAGTATCATCAATTACCTTCGGGAATTCTTTACACATGTAGCTGTTCACACCAGTCAGCTTTCAAAGATGCTAAAAAACTCAGCCCCACCATGGGGCCCCTCTCAGACTATTGTTGTCCAACATCTCAAGCAGATTGCTCAGCATCCTCCTCCACTGAGAATATGAAATTTAAAATTTTGATTTTCATTTTATTGGCCATAATTTCCTTGTCCAAAATAAGGTACTCCCAAACAACCATCTCCTCTGCCTTAAATCATGGTTCTTAAAATATGAGTTCATATTCCAGCACAAAAAAGGAGACCAGAACGGCAGAACCTCATCCCTGATCTCTTGTCCAGACTTTCATCTTCATCCTTAAAAGTCTTTTTTCCCTCAGTTCCAATCATATTCATGGCTCTTACTCTACCCAACACTGCATTGACAAAAAAGTCCTTCCCTTGCAACAACACTTTCTCCAGTCCTTACCAAATCCAAGATTTTGCAAAGAAATTTATTTTTCGATATTTCATGAATATATATCGAGCCCAGACATCCGGATTTCCAAGCTTTCATCCAGATCACCCCTTTCTTACTAGCCTAAAGATCAATCCCTCCAGGGATATCACAGAAGACGAATTGTAGTATATATGGTGTCTTACCATCTTATACGCCACCAAACTGATCTTTTCTATGTTTCGATGTCTCACAGATCCAAACCAAGCTCACTCCCTCACATGGACACTCTTCGAGTGGTTTTCCCCTCTCTCTTGGTGGAGAAAATAACTTGATTTCATAATCAAACACCACTACATCAATGTCCTCCCTGACCAAGAAGGAGAACAATTTGCCTTAGTCGTCCAACCTGATCTTCAAAGAAAACTCACAGCAACAAATATGAGCATAGCTGATATTTCTCTGGGAAAGATTTTCCCTACTACCGAACTCTTTTGGATTCAAGATCAAGCTTATGAATGGAAGATTGCTCCCAATAGTTTTCCTCTAGATCATTATCCTAATCTTGTCTCTACCCTAAAACAATACCTCTTAGAACTAAACAATGTTCAGTTTACCCCAATTGACATCCAGCACACCTCCCTTGGACCACAACATGAACTCATGGTTATCCTACCACCAGGTCACCTTCATCCAGTAACCCTCCTCCATCTGGAATTTTAATCAAAGAAGAGAAACCTGATTTCACATATATTCTCTTCCAGGACACACAAGATCCATGGGAAGAATTCACCTCTATCCTGCATCCTACAGAAGCATCCAAAGATATCATGAAGCATCCAATGCTCCCTCCACAAGCACAATTCCACAAATAGACTCACCTACTCGACAATATTATAAGAACCTGCCTTGGTGGAAAGAGCCATTTGCTGAATTTGACAACTTATCTCCCTCGCACAGTTTTTAATAACGTTTTGTAATAATTGCTTTTGCTTTTCGTAAAAAGAATTTTCTTTTCTTTATCTTTACTTTAAGGCATCTTCATTTTGTTTTGTCTTTTGTTTAAATTCCAAAAGACAGGGGTCTTGTCCTGTCAAGAATCTTTTGCTTTTTGCTTTTGAAAAGGAGGATAAGACTTGTTTTGTCCTCTCCTTTTGAATTTTCCTATATAAGGAAAATCCATTCTCAGTTGTAAACAGGTTCAGTTTTTGGCGGGAACATCTTTTTTAATATCATGACTTTCAAAACTTCTCTCTTTTCGATCGAACCAACCACAGTTCATCTTGTTTAATAGCCAAGGAGTGGCTTTCTCGTTAAGTGGTAATTGTTGTCCGATTGGTATTAGAGCTATACAAAACATTTTTCCCACAAGCTAGAATATTATTGTATATCGGCAGGAAACTAGTGATACATATTTTGATGGTCATCCCGAATGGGGACTAGATCAGTTGAGTTACAATTATCTGAATTTTCAGATAATTGTATAACAAGCCACATATAATTATCTTCTATCTTTGAGCATGATGATTTTCATCAAAATGAAGTGGTAAATATAAGATCTGTTCGTCTTGAATACGTAAATAAAGGAAAATCTGAAACAAAATGGCATCTACATCAAACAGATAAGATAATCTTGCTCATGTTACTCTTTCTTCTACTATTTCTCTTCCCAAATCTTGCTCTAAACACCTCGCCTCAAAAATAGAAAACCTTGTTGAGTATTCATATGTTCCATAATCAAGCCAAATTAGTGAATCCTCTATGCCTCTCATTAGTCCATATAAGTTGTATCAACGACCAAACTCCCTCACTAGAAGTATTAGAACCCTAATTTCAACCAAAAGACATGCTCTAAAAGAATATATCCAATCATCTAGACTAGATCAGTGTGCTCTTCAAGCATCACAGGCAGAACAATATGTCACCCTTGAGATTCCAGCGGAATAGTTACCCAGTAAAAAAGAGAAGGATACACACGCCTTCATCTGAGAGGTGTTCGTTTGATCCTTACCCTCCACGGCAGGAAAGGCTTACTTGTCACAACCAGACTAGCCTTATTAGACACCCGGTTCAAGGACTACCGACATGCAGTCATAGTGAACAGTCCTGACTACTCTACTTGCAGGAAGTGTTCTTTTGACCTTTTATCCAAATTTCAACCTCTCACTCGATGATCCAAACTTGCCCGCTACTCTAAAAGTTCATATCCAGATCCAAGGAGCTGAATAAACAGTTTCTTCCAAAATGGCAACTCTACACCATCAGTTGGTGTACCGCCTCCAAAATCATGCAATTGATCTTCCTACACCTCAAACCACATCTGATGCTTTAATGATCCTTGCATACTCTTCAGAAAGCATTCCTTCCATTGTTCAAATCCCAAGACAAATTCAAAAGCTAGAGCTGCTTAAGCTCATGCCTCTTGAATGGCTTTCAAATTATGAAAAATTCCATCAAAACTCCTAGCCGGTCCAAAAAACTGATGCTCATTTTGAAAAAAGAGCAGATGGAACTGTAAAATTAACTTTTCAATCACCATCCACTTCCCAGACACCCATTGTTTCTCATCCACCCTCTGAACAGTCAACACCTAGAAACTGCTTTTCATACTCCTTCATGATTACAGTCGTATCTATGGCACAAGAAAATCTTCCCATCCACGGATTTGCCTCAGATGGCTATCTGATATACCCAGACAAAATCAATGGTCATTTTTTATGGGATGTTCTAGGTTCCCATATGTGTGATCCAGATTTTCCTTGCCTCGAAGATGACGATGATGATTTCAATATGCATCCCAGGCGACGTAAAAAGAACAGTCACAAACTGAATTCGTGTCACAAAAAGCCTCCTCTATCCCCAGACGATCTAGACAGTCTAATGTCTTTACCCATTTATAGGAAAGGCTGAAGGCTATACAAGGAGAGTATAAATAAATATCATGTAGAAAAGAGGCAACCTTGATCTCATCTCATGTTATGCCTATCCAACCTTGCATGATGTTCTCATCAAGCTCTTACTAAGAACAATTCCCTCCTCTAGAAAAACAAATTGATCCACAGACAAAGGTCGCCACGAACCTTTTGTCCACTCTCTTGTAACACCAAATGGCCAACTTGAAGAACCAAAGCCTTTTGAAGTTGTTCTAAACTGGCAAACTCAAAATGCCAGGGCTCAGAACTCAGCTTTCCTATCTCTTAATGAAAAAATTGAAAAAGTGGCATTTTAAATCAAGCAAACAGACACAAAGGTAGACAAGATCACATCTCAGCTTGAACAAATATATCTTGACATGCAAAATCGAGTTACCCAACTTGATTCAGATCTACGGTTTATGATCCAAAACATATATTAGGGTCTAGAATTCAATAAAAAAGAATCAGAGATTAGACAGTTAAAAGTTGAACTTGCCAGATTGATGTAGACAAACAACAACCTTCTTTGTTTACAAAATCTCCCTCATTACCTCTACACACACCAATCTTTAGTACATACCAACCCTTATATACACCTTTCACTTTTATGACACAACCTGTAGACTATGCCAAATTTTTGGCATGTCCCATCTCAAACGCACTATAACTCCTGCTCCTCCTGAACCACGGACCAGACCTACTAAGACTGAACTGCCTCCAGCTTGCCACCAACCTTTTGATCCATAATTCTCTTCACAATCATCTCCAGAACCTCAATCTACTCAGAAGAACAAAGAACCTCTGCACTAATACTCATCTCAGGTCCTCCCTCACTTTTCAGAATCAGAAAAAACCTCCAACTCTTCAGACGAAGAATCTTTCTCTTCAGAATCTTATTCTTCTTCCTCCAACTCTGAAAATAGCTTACCTGATATCTCTGAGCTTCTGATGGTCCAACCATCAACTGGGCCAAATGATCCTACTCCCTCCTCACCTCCTCAAACACCTATAGTTGAGGAAGAATATTCTGATACCAATCCTATACCCCATCAAGAAAATTCTTCTTCTAAACCTTCTAATGTCCCATGGTTTACTTTTGATGACATTCCAAAAATGAAATGGCCAGCCAGGTTCCAAGAATTCTTTGCCTGGATTGATGTTCAGATGCTCAGAACTAGAGCAACGCCCCAAACCATCCTTAAGGAGTTCAATTCTCGTTTTACGGGATCTTTAAGGGATTGGTTTGAAAGCCTTGGCTAATTACAGACAACTCCAATTGATCCAAGATAAAATTCCCCAAGTTCTTGGGCTCATTTATGACCAATTCCTTGGAGAAGCCACACTGACTTATGAACAAACAAGAAGAGAATTTCATTTAATGAAGCGTTGTTCTCTCCAGATAAAAGATCTGGATTTTCACTACAAGAGAATGTCTACAATGTATTACAAGCTCAATGGTTTTAATGATCCTTCATTAAAACATGTCTTTGTAGCATCTCTTCCGAAAGAAATCCAACCAGAACTTCAGAGGTAGTTCATAATCCATCAGTTGGACATAACCAACCTCTCTTTCGGAAAAATCTACCAGTTAGCAGTCAATTGTTTGGAAAGACTTTGTGAACAGAAAGAATTCTTCAAAGATCTCATAGAGAACAAATAGCCTTTCAAAAGTGCTTGTAAAAAACCCCATCTATCCATTAAGTGCAAAAGTGAAAAAGATTGCACTTGCTTAATAAAAAAGAGATCCCATTTTCGGAAACTCCAGAATTCAGAAAAGAAAAACCAAACCTCTTCTAGATCTAGATCCACAAAACCTTACCTATTCTTAAAAAAAAAACCTTGACCAGTCCTCTAAATCCAAAAGCAGTCGTTGTTTTATTTGTGAAAAGAAAGGGCATTTCACGAGAAATTGTCCAAACAGGCCTTCAAAATCAGTCCAGCTTATTGATCATCCCGAGGGGTCCATGTTACTTTCAGAAAGCAATGATGTTGAATCCTTCTTCTCTAACCAAGAGGACTATGATGAACAAACAGCTTTTGTTCCTGCTAAAATAGAAGAACATTCTGAGTCTCAGAATGTTTCTGTAATTCAAACTATACAACAAATCCAGAAAGTCCAACCAATCGTTCATATCCCTTCTATCAAAATCCACCTTCTCCTAGAAAAATTTGGCAAACCAGTTCCCATCATAGGATTTGTTGATACTAGAGCTCAGAAGAGTATGCTTAACCCTTCAATTCTCCCTTCCCATTTTTGGGAAAAGCATACAGAATATTTCAAAGCTGCAAATGGAGAATTGTTTCATACAAATCTGATTACCAAAAAACCCATTGGTATTCAATTCTTTCCAGGATGTGTTCTTTGGATAAAACTTGTTGGATCCAACCTTCCTGAGAAAGATCTTTTAATCGGGTTTGATATTCTTCACCTTGTTAAAAAACTTCATATCACAGCTTCTGGAATCTGTTATAAACATATGTTTCAACCTTATACGGATATCCTGAGGTTGTTCTCTATCTCAAGCTCTCCTCCTTCATATGATCCTCTCAAATCCCGTTTTCTCCTTCACTATCCAGAAAATCATAGTCAATTTCTTCATCATACCCCTCTATGGAAAAATGAAAACTTCTTCATTAAACTCCCTTTCAAGCTTAACGAAGACATTAACCCAACCAAAGCTACCCATCCAGGAATGACTCCGTCCAACCTGAAATTAGCCCAAGAAGAATGCTCAGGTTCAGAATGGGTGTTGAGTGTTAGAAAAAGTATATTTATAAAGGAAAAAATCATCATTTTATATTTCAAGTCTTACTAACACCCTTACTTTTATGTATTTAAGTCTCTTGTGATTTAATTTTGTGTTGTTTTATTTTAATTAAGTATTTTATGTATTTTAATTAAGCAAATAAAACTCTGTCAAATAGAAACAGAAGAGTGCATCTCGTTTTGCACGCGACCTGTTGGTTTTGAAAGTTTTATCAACTTCATTCCCATTATAGACTTACGCTCACTGTTGTGACCACATACATTTTCCTAAGAGAAGCAGCTTTGTGAATCTTTTACCATATTGTAATAAGTAAAAAGTAAAAACATCTTTGATAAAGTTGAATTTTACTTTACAGATGCATATATGTGGCATTTGTTTCAGAGAAAGCTTTTATACTACCATTAAGGCCATAACATGAGACATTTGATTAAAGTGTCTGTTGCTTTACATGGTTGGTGCGTCTCACTGCCGTATTTCAAAGCCCCAACCTACTGCCTTCCCTCTTTGCCTGCATATTACAAGATCTTTTAAGTATCGAAGTTTTCTTATCTTATTATGGTTGACTTCAAGTTCAAAGTAATAATATTTCTCCGGGGTCCAAGCCAAGTATTTTATGTATTTCACAATGAACAAGAGATCATATGGAAAAATGGACATCACTTTTGAACTCAGGACAGTCGAAAACCTTAGGAGGAGCATAAAAGAAAAAATGTCACTTTTCACATGTACGGTACTGTTCATATTACTGTTCACGACACTGTTCACACATACGGAACGATGATGTGGCATTGACTGATGGTGTTGCATTGACTGATGAGGTGTCACGATTCTATTGGACTAAAATTCTTATGTACTATTGATCAGTGACGTGGCAGCATGTTAATGGACCAAAAATCACGCGTACGGTACATGCATATACACGGGATTATATACAACCAAACTGCGTCACTATTTAAGCCGCCTGACTGTTCAAATCGAGTGGTCAAATCGTGTGACTGTTCAAACCGCGTGGTCAAACCATGTGGCTATTCAAACCGCGTACTGTTGACTGATGACGTGGCGCAATCCTGAGCGTCAAAAATATTTTTAATCCGATGACCATGATTTACTCAGTGTATCTATAAAAAGGGGGCCTCCCCCCTAATTTGGCATCCCTGAATTCATTTTTGAGTTCAATTTTCTATAATTCCTTCTCCATCATGTATTTTCTACATATTTTAATAAATTCTCATTTTACCCCTAGTTCAATTATGAGTAGCTAATTATTTGGTAAATTTATTTTCTCTTCCCCTCTAATTTTTGTGGATGTTTTAACTTTTCATCGACAAATAGTAATAATCTTATCTAGATACTGCCCTGGTTTCACCGGCTTCCTAGTACAAGGTTATTATTATTTGGCACGATAAGCTCTTAGTACCATATTGATTAGAGTATGGTTCATGAGGAGTGGAAACCCCCCCTTATGATTTAATTGGCATTAATAAAGGAACATTTAACCATGGTGCATGTTGACGCAAATCCAGATACCCAAGCGCTTCAATTATAATAGTTTCCTCTTTAATTTAATTCCGCCATTCCAATTTAAATTCCAGGATAGTCTAAGTCACTTTCACCACAAATCCGACCACTCACTTAGAAATATTAATTATACAAACAATTAAAAGCCACCTCCTCGTGGGATCGACACTCGTCACCATTGATCTATTCTACAATAGATTCGTGCACTTGCGAGTTAAGTTATTGATCTATTCGCCATTGCCGGGGAGGTAAGTTATTTTAATTTGTAGAATTAATTTTTGTTAACAATTTCTTTCAATTGTTTTCTTGTAATTTTTTTATATGAAAAAAAGAAAAAAAAAGTTAATTTACATTTTGAGGTAAGAATTGTTAACATATCTGTTTTCATAATATTGATTTTGATGATAACAAACAAGATTAAGAATGATTAATCTTTTAAGCTCAAATTATTTTTCACATTATAAATGTTTCATATTTAATGGAAAAATGATTTTATGAAATTGATTGTTTTTATTCTTTTTAAATAAATCATTATTTTTACATTATAAAAGTTTTATATTTAATGGAAAAATGATTTTATGAAATTGGTTGTTTTTCAAGTTATGATTTAATTGAAAGAGTTTTGAAAACTTTGAAATCAACAAGTATTGCTTGAAATTTTGGAGAATGACTTATTTGAAAAGTGTCATAGCATTTTGGGCTATATCATAATTTCAAAAAGTTTTGAGATTAACAAAGCATTATTTGAAAATTCTGAAATTCGACCTATTTGTAAACTTTCATAACGTTTTGGGCCATAATACAGTTTTATAAAATGGCAATCACTGTAGCAAACGGCTAACAGTTTATTTAAAACGATTAACCGATAATTTTCAGAAAGCATGTTCTACCAAGTTTTGTTAAAATGATGATTCTGGAACATAACGGTGAACCGTTTACTGAAAACGGTTAACCGTTTATTTTAACCTTGAACCGTTTAGTAAGAACGGTTAAACCAAATTTGTTTTGCAGGTTACTGGAACACAAACGGTTAACCGATAACATCCAGAGAGTCACTTCATGCAAATCCTTAACCGTTTACTATAAACGGATAACTGGTGTTTATCTTGCAGGTCTCTGGAAGTTAACGGCGAAAGGGTAAGCCTAAACGGCGAAAGGGTAAGCCTAAACGGTGAAAGGGTAACCCTAAACGGAAAACTGTTTATTTGAAATTTGGCCCAACAGTAACTTTTGACCAGCGAAACGGTTAACCGTTAATGGTTAACGGTGAACCATTTTCGGGACGACAGTTTGTAACGGCTAGTTTTTGAGCTCAAACTATATAAACTCAAAACCAATTCATTTTTGGTAATCCAAGCAAGCATAAACAAGTGCACATAACATATATTGAGCTTCCATTTCGTAAATCATTGTTTGTTGAATCATCATTGAGCTATAATTTGTATATCTACTCTTAAAGCGAGATTCATTGTTGTATTTATCATTTCTCATCAAATTGTGAGTGTACAAGTGTGGGAAACACTTGGGGTGAAGAGATTGGGGATATAATCTCTTGTTGTAAAGGTTCATTGATACCTTGGAAGTCAATTGTAAACATTTGAAGCCTTAGGAGGCTTGGATAGTGAAATCCTCAAGCAGGGTGAGCTTGGAGGCGTGGACATAGGCGGGGATAGCCGAACCACGTAAAAATCCTTGTGTTCGTTTTTCTCTTCCCTTACTCTTTTAATATTGTGCTTGATTGAATTTATTGTTTTGATATGATTAAGGCAATAGATTAAATTGTTGTACGAATTATATTGCATAAATTTTAAAATCCCAATTCACCCCCTCCCCCCTCTTGGGTTGCCTAGTTAGTATTTCAAGAATTTCTTTTTTTCTTCTTTAAAGTTCTATAATTTAATTTTCAAGTTATTTTTCTTTGTAATTTTTCGTTTATCTTATTAATTTATTTTTAGTTAATTCATTTCAAGTATTTGTTTTAGTGTATTTTTATTGTATGGTTGTAATAACGTGATAAGGTTAGTATCATAATTTATTCTTTTTTATTTTTATTTGTTTTGTTCCCATTTATTTTTGTTCTTTGTATGCATGGTTGAAGGTCATTATTACCTAATCTTGAGCCTATAGACCTTGAACTTGAAAAAAATACTCCGCACACACAAACACATTGTAATTAAAGATAAAAGAGAAATGGAATTGCAATAACAACAATAAGCCCTACCAGAGAGGCCATTTAAGGACTACTTCAGTCCCTTAGCTAATTTGAGCACATCATGCATAAGATACCCAAATGTAGCTGCTAGGAGTTTTGAACTAAAACCTAGTCCGCTAAATTGTCTCCCAACATTCTATGGCCTAGAAAATGAGGACCCATATAATTATTTGAATGATTTTCATGCTGTTTGTCAAACTTTTAAATATGAAAATTTTCCAAATGATGATGTTAAACTCAGACTATTCCCATTTTCTTTGAAGGATAGAGCTCGTTCATGGCTCAATACATTACCTGCTAATAGCATTACATCATAGGAACAAATGGTAACAAAATTTTTGAATAAATACTTCCCAGTGCATAAAACCAATGCTATTCGCAAACTCAGAGTTTACCCAGAGAGAAGACGAGCAATTTTTCGAAACATGGGAGCAATTCAATGGGCTACTGTTGAAATGTCCACATCACGGGTACGAGAAATAGCACCAATGCCAATATGTTTTGGAGGAATTATTGCCGCATGTGCAAGAATGACTAATGGCAACAAGTGGAGGAGAGCAAATGTCAAAAAGTGCATCAGAGATTTGGGATTTCTTCCGGCGACAAGCGGATAATTCCCAACAACGGAGTCGATCACTCAGTAATACTAAAAGAATTAAAGGAGTGAATGAGGTTTACATTGGCGAGTCAAGTTTGGGAATTATACAAGTTAAAGAGATAATTGAAGGTCTTTCTCGACAAATAGCATCGTTAACGACTGTTAAATCAACAGAGCCACATGACCATGACTCATATTTAGATCAAGCCAATGCCATAGGTGTAATGAGAAAATCATCTAATTACAACCCATACTCCAACACATATAACCCTAGATGGAGAGACCACCCCAATTTTTCATGGTCTCAAGAATTCCAACAGAATGGACCAATAGCTCCAGCTCCACCAATGCAACCAATTTTCTCAAGTTCCTCAAGCCTCTCAGCCACCATTTAGACCATACAATCAGAACCAGAACTACTCTTAACCCAGACTATGGGAGGATGCATTCCAGAATTTTAAGAATGTTACTCACTCCACGATTGAGCAACAGAACCGCACCATTGATGAACTATGAAATGAGATGAGAGCAGGCTTCAACTCACAAGCCCAATCAGTTTCAAACCTCGAGAAGATGGTGGGACAACTTGCTTCTTTATTTCAAACCTTGGCAATGACTGTTGAGAAAGGCAAATTTCCAAGTCAACCAGTGCTTAATCCTAAAGGAGTGTATGAAGTAAGTATCAGTTCACCTCAGCAGCATGGAGTGGTCAAAGCCATCATGACCTTACAAAAAGTGAAAGAATTCGACAACAAAATGGAGATGCCGGTGACAAAAACAAATCAAATTGTACCTGTAAATGTTAAAGAATCATCATCGGATGAAAAAGAAGAAACCAACCAATGAGAATACGTTTCTAAAGCTTCATTTCCTCAAAGGTTAGCTAAAGGAAAGAAGGGAAAATCCACAGGTGAGAATTTTGAAATCTTCAAATAGGTAAGTGTTAACATCCCTTTACTTGATGCTATAAAACAAGTGTCATCGTATGCCAAGTTTCTTAAAGACCTTTGTACTAAAAAGAGAAATATTCACGTTCAAAAAAAGGCATTTTTAATAGAAAACGTTAGTTCTATACTCCAACACAAAATTCCTCTAAAATACAAAGACCCAGACTCCCCCACTATCTTATGTAGTATAGGGAACCACACAATTGAGAATGCTTTGTTGGATTTAGGAGTTAGTGTAAATTTGTTACCTTATTTAGTATTTGTGAAACTTGGACTGGAAGAATTACACCCAACTCTAGTGGTGTTACAACTTGCAGATCAGTCCACGAAAATACCTCGTGGTATTGTGGAGGACGTGCTTATCTAGGTAGACAAGTTTTATTTTCTTGTTGATTGCATTGTAATTAACACTCAACCAATACAAGATTCAAGGAAGCACATCCCTAATATCCTAGGCCAACCTTTCTTGGTAACAGCCGGTACTCACATTCAATGCAGAACTGGAAATATACAGTTGTCCTTCGGCAACATGACTATGGAGCTAAACATCTTCAATATTGTCAAACAACCTCACAATGCAGATGATGGAATTGTTGATGCAGATTTAATAGAAGCATTAGTTGATAATACTTTTGTTTCAAACCTTAGTGATGACCCTTTACAAACATGTTTAACTCACTTTGGTTTGGATTTTGATATTGACAGATCAGTCGATGAGGACAACACCCTACTTGACTCAGCACCATCCATGAACACTAACAAATAGAAGTCAATAGTTGAACAACTAGTACCATCAGAGAATAAACTCATCCCATCATCAAAATCACCACCGAAACTCAAGCTCAAACTATTACCCAATACTTTGGAATATGCGTTTTTGGGAGAAGAAAGCACTCTACCGGTAATCATCTCATCATCCCTAAACGACGATAAAAAAAGGTAAGTTGTTGGATGTTTTAAAAGAGCACAAAGGAGCATTAGGATAGACCATATCAGACATCAAATGTATAAACTCAGTAAACTGCATGCATTACATTCACCATGATGAAAATGCTAAACCTACTAGGAAAATGCAATGTTGGTTAAATCCTAACATGAAAGAAGTTGTTAGAACTGAAGTCCTTAAGCTATTAGACGCAGGTATCATTTACCTAATTTCTGATAGTTCATGGGTTAGTCTTGTACAAGTTGTCCCTAAAACTCAGGAGTTACAGTAGTTACCAATGCTGATAATGAATTGATACCAACTAGAGTAACTACATGATGGCGTGTATGCATTGATTATATAAAGTTGAATTCTGTCACACGTAAAGACCATTTTCCTTTACCATTTATCGATCAAATGCTTGATAGATTAGCAGGCCATGAATTTTATTGCTTTCTAGATAGCTACTCAGGATACAATCAGATTCCCATAGCACCAAAAGATCAAGAGAATACCACTTTCACTTGCCCTTTTGGCACTTTGCATATAGGAGGATGCCATTTGGATTATGTAATGCACTTGCTACATTTCAACAATGCATGTTAAGCATTTTTTCTGATATAGTTGAATGATTCCTTCAAGTCTTTATGGATGATTTTTCTGTCTTTGGTGACTTGTTTGATCAATGTTTACATCATCTAACATTAGTTCTGCAGAGATGTATCGAGAATAACTTAGTCTTAAATTGGGAGAAGTGCCATTTTATGGTAAAACAAGGTATTGTTCTCGGTCACATCATTTCGGGCAAAGGTATTGAGGTTGACAAAGCCAAGGTGGATCTCATTTCTAATCTTCCTCCACCCAAAACAGTAAGAGAAGTAAGATCTTTCCTTGGGCATGCTGGTTTTTATACATGTTTCATTAAAGATTTTAGCAAAGTTTCTAGACCCTTATGCAATCTACTTGCTAAGGATGTACCTTTTGTCTTTAATGATTCATGTCTTGTGGCATTTGAAAAATTAAAGCAGTTGTTGATATCATCACCCATCATTCAGCCCCCAAACTGAAGCTTACCATTTGAACTCATGTGTGATGCATCTGATTATTAAGTAGGAGCAGTGTTAGGACAAAGAGTTGATCGAATTCCCCATGTTATTTACTATGCTAGTATGAAATTGAATGATGCACAGTTGAACTATTCAACTACTGAAAAAGAAATGCTAGCAGTAGTGTTTGCATTAGAAAAATTTCGATCTTATCTCATTGGTTGTAAAATAATTATATTCACAGATCATGCTGCTCTTAAATATCTTCTCACAAAGAAAGATACAAAAGCTAGATTAATTCGTTGGGTGTTACTTTTGCAGGAATTCTACTTGGAATTAAAGATAAGAAAGGCATAGAAAATGTTGCGGCAGACCATCTCTCTCGTCTCCATTTTGACACAATTTCAGAATCATTAACATTGAATGAATCATTCCCAGATGAACAATTGATGAGTGTGGAAGTATTACCATGCTATGCTGATATCGTTAATTATCTTGTTACAGGTCAACTTCCAAAGCATTGGACCAAGCAAGACAAGGCTAAATTCTTTGCAGAAATAAAGAATTTCTTTTGGGATGACCCGTATTTGTTCAAGTATTGTGCAGATCAAATTGTTAGACGATGTGTCCCAGAAAATGAAATTAAGAATATTCTTTCATTCTGCCATGAACAAGCTTGCGGAGGTCATTTCAGTGCTAAGAAAATCGCACCTAAAGTTTTACAATGTGGTTTTTATTGGCCAACTATATTTCGAGATGCTTACACTTTCTGTTCTTCATGTGATAGGTGTCAACGAATGGGGAGCATTACACAAAGGAACATGATGCCACTAAATCTAATTTTAGTGGTTGAGATTTTTTACGTATGAGGTATCGACTTCATGGGACCCTTTCCCCCTTCTTTTGGTCGTCAATACTTATTGGTTGCTATTGACTACGTATCGAAATGGGTATAAGCAATTCCATGTAGAACCAATGATCACAAGGTGGTGATATGATTTTTGAAAAGCAACATTGTTTCACGCTTTGGATTCCCTTGAGCAATAATTAGTGATGGTTGTGCCCACTTTTGTAACAAAGCATTCAAGACTCTTTTGACGAAATATTCAATCACTCACAAAGTGGCGACCCCTTTTCATCCGCAAACCAGTGGCCAAGTTGAGATCTCTAATCGAGAAATAAAGCACATATTAGAAAAGACGGTGAGGCCGGACAGAAAAGATTGGTCATTAAGACTTGATGATGCATTATGGGCATATAGAACGGTTTTCAAGACTCCGATTGGGATGTCACCCTACAGGCTAGTGTATGGAAAAGCTTGCCACCTACTTGTAGAACTCGAGCATCGTGCATATTGGGCCATCAAGAAATTCAACTTTGACATGCAACAAGCCAGCTCAGAAAGAAGATTACAGCTGGCAGAACTTGAAGAAATTCGCAATGATGCATATGAAAATGCCAAGATTTACAAGCAACGAATGAAAGTCTTCCATGACAAGCAAATTATAAGAAAATCGTTCACTCCAGGTTAGAAAAGTGCTTTTATTCAATTCTCGCTTGCACCTATTCCCAGGTAAGTTACGCTCTCGATGGTCTGATCCCTTTATTATTCATACTGTTTTTCTACATGGGGCAATTGAAATTAAGGACCTAAAGAATGGTGTCACGTTTAAAGTTAATGGTTAAAGATTAAAGCCATATCTAGAATACTGTTGTGCAAATTTTAATGAACTCGCAAGCGCACGAATCTATTGTAGTATAGATCAATGGTGACGAGTGTCGATCCCACGGGAGGTGGTTCGATTAATTATATGTAGAATTAATTTTGTATGAGGTGGTTGGATTTGTGGTGGAAGTGATTCAAATTATCCTAAAAATTGGAATTGAAATGGCGAGAAGAAATTAAAGTGTAAATCTATTAAATTGACGTACTTGGGTATCTGGATCTGTATCAACATGCATCATGGGCTAAGAACCCTCCAAGTTATTTGGTATGACTCATACTAGGGGGGAATCCACACCTCATGAACCACGCTTTAATAAATATGGTGCTAAGGGCTTATCGTGTAAAAAAATAATAACCTTATACTAGGGAGCCGGTGAAACCAGGGTGGTACTAGACAAGATTATTATTATTTGTCAACGAAAAGTCAAAACATCCACAAAAAGTAGAGGGGAAGAGAAAATAAATTTACCAAATAAAGCCCATGACACATGTTGAGACTTCACCTTCAACCCAAGCTTGAAAGAAAATTAGCCACTCATAATTGAACTAGAGGCAAAATGGAAATTTATTAAAATACCTAGAAAATACAAGATGGAGAAGGAATTACAGAAAATGGAGTCCAAAAATGGATTCAGAGGTCTCAAATTAGGGGGGAGGCCCCCTTTTTATAGATACATGGAGTAAATCATGGCCATCAGATTAAAAACAGTTTGGACGCTCAGGATTGCGCCACGTCATCAGTCAACAGTACTCGATTTGACCACGCGGATGAACGGTAACACGGTTTGACCCGGGTTGAACAGTGACGCGGTTTGGTTGAAAATAATCCTGTGTGATGCATGTACCGTACGCGAGATTTTTGGTCCACTGATATGCTGCCACGTCACCATCAACAGTACATAAGAATTTTAGTCCAACGGGATCGTGACACCTCATCAGTCAATGCCACATCATCAGTCAATGCCATGTCATCGATCCGTCTATGTGAACAGTGTCGTGAATAGTAACGTAGACAGTACCATACACGTGAATAGTACTGTACATGTGAACAGTGCCATTTTTCCTTTTATGCTCCTCCTAAGGTTTTCGACCGTCCTGAGTTCAAAAGTGTTGTCCGTTTTGCTGTCTGATCTCTCGTTTATTGTGAAATGACCATGATACCCCTAAAATATATAAAATATTTAATTAAAATAAAACACACATAATTAAATTACAAGAAGCTTAAATACATAAAAGTAAGGGTTGTTAGTAAGACGTGAAATGTAAAATGACGATTTTCTCCTTTATAAATATGTATTTTCTAACACTCAACAAGTACCAACCACATGGAGAAGACACCGAAATAAATTTGAGTGACCCACCAGATTTGAATTGAGTTTTTTTTCTTTCTTTTTGGTGATTTGATTTTTTTTTCTTTCTTTCTTTTTATTATTCTTTTGCTAATTGAAATTATTTTTGCATAAGTGTATTTGTTTAACCATTAAGTTCTCTCTCATCATTGTTAATCATGAGTACTATAACTAAACAGTTCCTCCTGAACATTCTTAAACCATTTGAACGTGTAAAATCTCATCTTAAAAGGCATATTCGATTTTGTAAAACACATCGTATTTGGGCTCTGCAAGCACCAGAGTTAGTATCCTATGTTGAAGATTTAGAAAGCCAACTCGGAGACATTGAGAGAAGTGTCTATAACATCCAGTTGGAGCTTGAGGTAAATTCAATAAGAAGACGATTTTAATTTTCTTTGTGTGTTTTAATTTTTTTTTCTGTTTGTGTGCTTTAGTTTGTTGCCTGTGAAGTGGCGGATAACGGTACTCCGTGACAATCAAGTCGGTTACTTCAGTTTCCCATAATAACTGATATTTTGAGGTGAAGGTATGGACAGAAACGAGATTCTAGCAAAGCTTCACAATCGATTCCCTTCACTTCCTCAGAATGCCCTCCTTACAATCTATAAAGCTCGGTCCGAACACATGCGATTGCTCATGAGGAATAACATACCTGCTAACATCCGCTGGTTAATCAAAGCTAAAGTATGATTGGCAGGTTGTGGTAAAGGAAATTATGCAAGAAAACGAAGAGCTCGAAGAATTTCTGTTGCTTGTCATAAATGTGCCAGAATGAGATGGAACAAAAACCCAAGTTCTTTAGGAATGGTGTTCGATAATAGGAAAGATAAGATTCAATTCATTAGGAATGGCTTGAATAAGGAGTCATTGGATGATATCCTTTTGTCTCTTGAAACGCATCCCAGTGGATATGTTCAAAGAGCGATTCTCCAGTTATGGCCATTATTCAAGAGAGAGCATGCACGATATAGTCTCGGGAATCTGATTATAAACGACCCTGTTTGCAATTTTATAAGAAAATTGGACAGGAAGCCTATTCTCGACCCATAGAGGGCGTTCAAGCCGTTTCTGGACGTAAAACCAAAGGAAGATGTGAGCCACAGTCGCAACTATCTGTAAATATCATTTTACTTCACTATTATTTTATCTCACTGTTGTTTTATCATTTGCATTATTGTCTTTAATAATTTTATTTTATCATTATTTTTTTCTTTTTACTGTTTCCTTTTTTACTTACGAGCCATGTGTTTTACGTGTTATTTGACACTAACATGCTACCTTATACACAGTTATGACCCACTGTAACCAAGATTCTTAAATGTGATTTTTTTTTCAAGCACTCACAAATTAGTTTTGAGTAGTATCCCAATGGCTGCTACTCCCAATAGACAATTCAAGAACATTTTTGTGCTTTCTGGATTTAACTATGGCAAACATAAAGAGTTCGTTGAGGCGCCTAGCTATAGATCTTGGTCGAAGCATAGCAGAGAGAAAGTTACACTTGGTGTATGGAGGAGGTAACCGAGGGTTATCAAAATCGGTCTTAGAAGCTGCTTTTATCAGAGGAAGTCAAGTGTTAGGTAGCATCCCTAGAGCCCTAAAACCTTTGGGCAGTTTGTCTGACCCACCGACTGGAGAAGAGTTAGTCGTCTCAGGTATGCAAAAAAGAATAACTGAAATATCTAATCATGCTGATGCTTTTATTTTCCTTCCAGAAGATCTTGCAAAACTAGAGGCACTTATCACACTAGTATCTTGGGCCCATCTGCACATTCACCATAAACCCATCGGTTTGTTAAATGTCAATAATTTTTATGATGGCTTTATCGCATTTCTTAACCATGCAATAAAAAATTATTTCATTCCTTCCACAGCGAAAAAGCTTTTTATTTGTGCTCACACTGCTAATGAGCTACTTGATCTGTTACAAGCTTATAAACTGGAGCCAAACCCCTGGACTTTTGTGTTGGAGCATCTAAATAATGATGGTAACAGTAGCCGCAATAAGAAGTACAAGTTAGATTTAACTTTCCGCCTGTAAATATTTTCTTCTGTGTTATACCACCCAGGTGATGTCTTCTAAACTATACTTCGTTCTGGTTGGAGGGAGGGAATAGTCGATAATTGTGGAATCTTGGTTAAGTTTTTACTGATTTTTTGTTGTAGATACTAACTATTTCTAACTTTGTGTTGAAGATGGCTGAATATGGAGTGTAGTGACTCTAGAAACGCATCTTCATCGTTTGAAAAAAAACAAAAACAAAAACAAAATTAAAAAAAAATTAGACATTTTCTTTTTCTTTATTGAGTTTTGATGTTCATTTTTCTTCTTCTTTTTAATTTCTCCTTTATAAATATACATTTTCACATTTTTGAGTCGAAGATGGCTAAATATGGAGTATAGTGCCTCTAGAAATGCATCTTCTTAGTTAAAAAAAAAAATCATTTTCTTTTTCTATCATTTTAAGTGTAACTTTTCTAATCAGTTTTTCTGTATCATTTTCACATTTCTGCATGCATATTTTGCTTTCATGCTTAGAATAGGTTGGGGAGTAGAATGTTGTTTGAAAAAAAATTGTGTGATTTGTTTTAACATTGGATAACATGATGAATTTCAAATTTTAGTATTTGTATTATCTTTGGTCTTAAGAGATGTTACGCCATGTTTGCTACTTTATATGTTGATGTCGGAGACAAATATGAGTTGCTTGAAGGAATGAACATGTTATAATAAGTACCAAATGAGTTTTTAAGCCTATTATTTTTCTTGGAGAGTAACCCTTTTGCCCATTCTTCATATAGCTTAGCAGTTTATTATTTTATACACGACCTTTAGATTTCTTTTGAGTTAACCCTTAAAAAAAGTTGTAAAATTAAAAAAAAAAGAAAAAAAATGTGTTTTGTTATATATGGAAGCCCATCTAACTAGTAGATATAGAAGATTATTTAGAACTCTAAAAGACGATGAAAATGCCATCTTTGATCCGTTTGAGCATTTCTAGCCATCCCTTTTATGAAATATCTATAGTTAACCCTTTTGAGCCTTTAAAAAAAAATTCTTTGTCAAACTTATCATTTTGACCTACTCCGATTTGGAGTATTACCCAATATCTTATAAGTTCCATCACCCATTTATGTTTGAGAAAAATGTAAATAATTATTTTGTTCAGTGAAGTTATGCCAGACAAAAGGAAAAAAAAATTGTTGTTTCAAAAATAAAAATAACAATAATAGGTGAAATCCACCTTGCAACTTCCAAAAAAAAATAAAAATCTCTACATTTTTCTCAAACATACACTTTGTTTTCCTTATTTTCCCTCCTTTGCTAGCCATGTCCCTAGCCTACGTTACGTCCTAATAAAAGTCCTTCTTGATTTTAGGGAACTATAGTCTAAAGTAAAAGCTAGTTATATGGGTTAAAAAGATGTAGCGGTGCATAAAAAATAAATAAATAAATTGGGTTGACTAGCATTTTTATTTGACTTGAGATCGTATTATTTTTAAGTTGAGGGCATATTTCTTTCATCTTGGTGAGAGCATGTGATATCACTTCTTTATTATTTTCTCTCAATTACCATTCATTGGAGTGACTATTTTTATTGGGTTTAATTTCTTTGTGAGAGTGTCACTATTTCCAGTGAGATTTTAAGGTTTAACATGTCATTCTCGAAAGTAGCTATGACAAAGTCTACTGGGCTGATTCATGTGGATGGTTGATGTGAGTGTGATGTTTCTTTAGACTGGAGATAATGCTTATACTTTTATTTGATTACTATTATTAATCCGATGGAATAAACATGATTGTTTAAAAAAAATCATTTTGGATTTGAATTTTGTTTTCGCTTTATTTGCTAGGGACTAGCAATAAGCTGGTTGGGGAGTATGTTGAGTGTTAGAAAATGTATATTTATAAAGGAGAAAATCATCATTTTACACTTCAAGTCTTACTAACATCCTTACTTTTATGTATTTAAGTTTCTTATGATTTAATTACGTGTGTTTTATTTTAATTAAGTATTTTATATATATTTAGGGGCATTATGATCATTTCACAATGAACGAGAGATCAGACGGCAAAATGGACATCACTTTTGAACTCAGGACAGTCGAAAACCTTAGGAGGAGCATAAAAGATGGCACTGTTTACATGTACGGTACTATTCACATAGACGGATCGATGATGTGGCATTGACTAAAATTCTTATGCACTGTTGATTGGTGAGGTGGCAGCATGTTAGTGGACCAAAAATTGTGCGTACGATACATGCATATACACAGGATTATTTTCAACCAAACCACGTTATTGTTCAAGCCGGGTCAAACCGTGTCACTGTTCAAACCGCGTTGTCAAACCGCATACTGTTGATTGATGATGTGCCGCAATCCTGAGTATCCAAACTGTTTTTAATCTGATGGCCATGATTTACTCAATGTATCTATAAAAAGGGGGCTCTCCCCACCTAATTTGATATCTCTGAATCCATTTTTGGACTCCATTTTCTGTAATTCCTTCTCCAACTTGTATTTTCTATGTATTTTAATAAATTTTTATTTTGTCCCTAGTTCAATTATGAGTAGCTAATTTTCTTTCAAGATTGGGTTGAAGGTGAAGTCTCAACATGTGTCATGGGCTTTATTTGGTAAATTTATTTTCTCTTCCCCTCTAGTTTTTGTGCATGTTTTGACTTCTCGTCGACAAATAATAATAATCTTGTCTAGATACAACCCTGGTTTCACCGGCTTTCTAGTACAATATTATTATTATTTGGCACGATAAGCCCTTAGCACCATATTTATTAGAGTGTGGTTCATGAGATGTGGATTCCCCCCTCATGATTTAATTGGTATTAATAAGGAATATTTAGCCCATGGTGCATGTTGATACGGATCCAGATACCCAAGTACGTCATTTCAATAAATTTCTATTCAATTTATTCTCGCCATTTAAAATCTAATTTTAGGATAATCTAAAGTCACTTTCACCACAAATCCAACCACCCTCATACAAAATTAATTCTACATATAATTAAAATTCACCTCCTCGTGGGATCGACACTCGTCACCATTGATCTATTCTACAATAGATTCATGCACTTGCGAGTTCAATAAAATTTGCACAACAGTTGTAAGTTGTGGATAGTTGCTGTAACTTTTTTCTCCACCAGGGAAGTGGAGAGAACCACTCAAGAAGGGTCCAGGTCAATGAGGTTGATTTGTCAGGGTTCATGAGATGATTTAGGGTAGGCCTGACAGGGAGGATTAACTCGGTGGCGTAAAGAACAGTTAGGCGCTAGATGTACCATAACTCGTCCTCAGTAACATCTCTAGAAGGGTCAAGGTTTAGACCGGTGAGGAACAAGTTTTCAGGGTAGAAAGTTGAGAAAAGAAATGAATGTGCTAACATGTAGGCTTCCATGAAAAACCTAAAAACAAATCTCTTTGCAAATTCTTGGATGTCAAAAACTATGGAAAAGGTTTTCCCAAGAGGGAAAGTCTTGTGGGTTAAGGCTTGGTTTGGTAGAGAAGTAGCCATAAAGATGATGGGAAAATGGTATCTTGTGGATATGCAATGTAAGGGTAGGATTGGTCTTGCAAGTCTGGAGAGCATGTCTGGAATGAAGTTCTGGGTTCCTTTCATATACTCGACAGAGAGGTCATATTTTGAGAACCAATCTTTGAGTCTGAACAACATCTTTTCTGGAACTGTTTTCCCTTTAAAATTCATGATGTTGGGGAATGTTGAGTTGTCTATTCGGATAAGAAAATGATAGCCGATAAGATGGTGTTCAAATTTCTTGATACCGTTCTTTATAGCTAAGATTTCTTTGTACACACTATGGTAGTGCTGCTGTGTGTCAGAGAAATGGCCACTAGCACAAGTAATAAAGCTTTATTTGCCATGTGTTTCTTCAAGAAGAATAGCACCCCACGATTCGTCACTTGTATCCGTCTCGAGTATATGTTTGCCATTTGTAATGAGCTTTAATGGTGGCGAATTTTGAGCAATCTTTTTTAAGGTGATGACAGCAAGTGTGTGGTTGTCGTTTGACTCTGGTGGTTTCTTTTTCAGTAAAGTTTAAAGCTGACTCGTATGGTGGTCGACATGTGGAATAAAGTCCCTGATATAATTGATGATACCAAGGAATTGTTGTATCTGCTTTTTGTTGAGATTCTGATTTGGAAAGTGGATCAATTCTTGGGCAATGTACTTTCCTGGCTGGTAGTGTCCGTCTTTGATAATCATGCCAATGAATTCAATATTATCTGTGGCAATGGTGCTTTTCTTGGCTGATAACATGATGCCGTAATTCTGGATAAGATCAAAAAATTGATTTAATAATTGGTGATGTTCTGCATGTGTGCCTGAAAACAACAAAATATCGTCAATATAAATCAATGCATGATGCAGGATGGGTTGAAAATTTTGGACTATGGCTTTTTGAAAAATGGAGGGGGCAATTTTTAAGCCAAAGGGTAAAACAATCCATTGATAATTAGCATTAGGAATGCAAAAAGCAGTCTTGTATCTTTCTAAGGGTTCAATGCCAAGTTGCCAAAAACCTGACTTGAGGTCAAATTTTGAAAAGATATGGGCATTTTTTAGATAAGTGAAGATGCTTTGTCTTTTTTGTAAAGGGAACTTATTATCTTGTAAGAACATGTTTAAGGGTTGATAGTCAATGACTAAGCATTTTTTCCCCCTAACAAGTCCAGAACATTTTTCAACATAAAAGGCCTGACAAGCCCATTGAGAGGATGTGGGTTCGATGAGTCCTTGGGCCAAGAGTTAGGAACATCAATCCATGCTGACATTTCTTGGAGTCGTTCTCACCATTTGGAGGAGGGAATATCATCAAAAGTGAACCATGGGCCATTGGATGGTTTGTGAGAGGTGTGGGTAGGAGGTGGAGGGGGTTGATGTGTTGCGGAAGATTCAAGCGGTTCATCAACATCTGAAGGTATCTCAAAATAAGATTTCGATTGGGCTGGCGCTGTTTCTTCTGGTTGGGCCATTAAGAGCTTGGTAATGTCCGCATAAGCTTTTTCAAAGTCACTAGTCGAGATTGAGGATTCTATCTCAGACTGAGTAACCGAAGTACTTTCATCAGTAACTGAGGTAGTACTTTCTGATTCAGAATGGACAAAGGTCTCAAGTTTTTTAGAACTGTATTGGTGCATTGGTTCTTTGTCTTTGGTTGGGGTTGATTGAGGCTGTGGTGGAGCAGGTGTATATCCTGGGGATTGTTGTTCAGTGGTTGAGGATACTGGTGGATGAATTTTAACTGGCTTAGGAAGAGCTTTTGGTTTTGGCCTTGGCTGGGGTTGTAAGGGTTGATTTTTGAAAATAGTGTGTGTCATGCCGAACAATTTGGAAGGATTATAGGGTTTTATTGGAGCAAACATAGGAATGAATGGATGATAAGTCGGGCTGATGGTAGGGATTGGTGGTGACTTGGTGAAAAGTGTAGGCCTTTGTCCCTCGGAATCAATCTGATCAAGGTCCTCAGAATCAATCTGATCAAGCTCCACTTTCAAGCGTCTGATTTCCCTTTCCTTTTGGTCAAACTCAAGACCATAGTATCTCTGACTGAGCATGGCACGTAATTCAGAATCCAACTGAATGATTCTGGACAATAAATCTTGTTAAATTTGTTGCAGCTGTGAGGTTATGTTATCAACCTTGGATTCAATGTGATCAGTTTGTAAACTAATCTTGTCAACCTGTTTATGAATGTCCATCAAGGTCTCATTTTGTGCTCTAGCATTTTGTGTTTGCCAGTTGAGAACTGCCTCAAAAGGTCTAGGTTCTTCAAGATGGCCGGTGGAGGTTATGGCCGAAGGAATGAAGGGTTTTGAAACAACTTTTTTATGGGAGTCGGTTGAGGTATCTAATGGTGGAAAATTGGTAGAGTAGTCTTTGGAGGTAGAGGCAATCATACAAGCGGTGGGATGTATGAGGGGTGTATTGTTTCGAATTGGCGAAAGAACTTCAGACTTGCTGTGTTTTGCAATCCATTTGAGTTCCTTTGTGTAAATGGGTAAGGGACTAGATGAAGATAGGGGTGGATCATCACGTGGTTTTGGTTGGAAATGTTTACATGGATTATGGAGTTTCTTTTTGGGCTTTGGTTTCCTTTTGGAAAGTAAATCATCTTCTTCCCAATCATCCCAACAGGGACAATCTGGGTCACAGTTCCCTGATCCAGGTGTATCCCATAGAAAATGGCCATTCATTTTGGTTGGGTAGACAGGATATCCTTCTTTATTGAACCCGGTGATGGGTAAATCTTCCTGGGCTGTATGAACAGCAGTGATCACAGAAGATTGTGCAAAAGATAGCCTTGGAGGCTCTTGAGGAGCACTTGGTGGAGGTCGGAAAGCCATTCTTACTGTTCCGTCGCGCCTTTTTTCAAACATTCCTTCTGCCTAGAATATAGATTTAGTTGATTTGTAATAAATTTTGAGAATTGTCACCCTCTTGTTCCCCTAAGGCAATGAAGAAAATATCTTTGAAGACGATGGACAAGCAACTATTCGAGATGGAGGAGTCGGTGATGGAGTTCGAGATCATGAGGTCGTTCTTCAACGAGCAACAATGCATCAGAAGACACAATGGTGCTATTGATGAATGTGTTGGCGGTTGTTGTGCAAATTTTATTGAACTCGCAAGCGCATGAATCTATTGTAGTATAGATCAATGGTGACGATTGTCGATCCCACAAGGAGGTGGATTTTAATTAAATATAGAATTAATTTTGTATGTGGGTGATTGGATTTGTGGTGGAAAATGATTTGGAATATGCTAAAACTTAAATTAAAATGACGAGAATAAATTCTAAAATTGGAATTGAAATGGCAAGAATAAATTGAAGAGAATTGTATTGAAATGACGTACTTTGGTATCTGGATCCGTATCAACATGCATCATGGGCTAAATAATCCTTATTAATGTCAATTAAATCATTAGGGGGGAATCCACACCTCATGAACCACACTCTAATAAATATGGTGCTAAGGGCTTATCGTGCCAAATAATAATAACCTTATACTAGGGAGCCGGTGAAACCAGGGCGGTACTAGACAAGATTATTATTGTTTGTCGACGAAAAGTCAAGAAAAAACCTCCAGCCTCATGTCACCATTGTGACCCTAAACCACCAAAAGATTCTCCACCTCCACCAGCTCCATTACCCTTTTATAAAAAAGAGCTCAAATGGATTACAAAGCATTGCAAATCTGAGATTCCATCACCAATCCCAAATCCAACACCACCACTGACTTGTATGATGTTTTCGTCTACTTCTTCAAACTACTCTTCTTCCTTTCCTCCTTTAGACACCCACATAGATTCCCAACGAAATGTTGTGTCCAAACCCTTTATCCCTTCAGCTATAACCTCCACCGGTCACCTTGAACCACCCAAACCTTTTGAATCGGTCCTCAACTGGCAAACCCAAAATGCAAGAGCACATAATGATACTTTGTTGAATATCAATTTAAAAGTTGAGAAAATCAGTTTATGAACTGAACAACTTGAGACAAAAGTAGACTCCATCACTGCACAGATGCAACAGATCCACCAAAATCTCCAGTCCAGAATTACCCAACTCGATTCCGAGTTACGAACCATGCTTGTCCAGCGCTATTATGGCCCAGACTTTGACCAAAAGGAAAGGGAAATCAAACGCTTAAAAACTAAGCTTGATCAGATTGAATCCAAAAAACAACGACCTACCCTTTTTACCACATCACCTCCTATCCCTTCCATCGGTCCAACTTATCATCCATTTGCCTCTATTCTTTCCCATATCCGATAGTATGATCCTTCCAAGTAATTTGGTATGACTCATACTCATTTTAGAGATAATCCATTGCCACCACCACCTAAACCTAAACCAAAGCCTAAACCTCAACCACGACCCGTCACAATTCATCAATCCTCCATTTCTATTCCTGGACAACAATCCCCTGGTTATACACCGGCATCACCGCCAACACCTCCACCACTAACTTTATCCCAACCTCCTACTCAATCCAAGGATAAAGAACCCATGCACCAGTTTAGTGCCCACACAGTCGACCACTCATCTACTATAGATGATCATGCCACCACAAGGAAAAAGAAATCCCAAAAGAAAAAACCTCCAGTCTCATGTCCAAACCGGTCCATCCAGTCAAAAATCGTCAAATGGTCCATCGTTCACCTTTGATGATATCCCATCTTCTAAATGGCGTGACCGACTTAATGAATTGTCTGCCTGGATTGACCTCCAAATGCTACGGCCCCGAGAAACAACTCATTCAGTCCTTAGAGAATTTGCTACTCGTTTTACGGGTGTTCTACGAGATTGGTTTGATTCTTTAGGCCAATATCGCCAATTACAGTTTGTTCAATTACTAGAAGTCTCAAGTGCCCTTGCGGTTCTTCATGATCAATTCCTAGGAGACCCAGCTGCAATTTTTGAAGCTACACGACGAGACTATCTCAGCATGAAATGCTGCTCACTTAATGCTAAGGATCTTGATTTCCATTACAAACGAATGTCCCTGCTATTCTATAAGCTTAATGGATTCAATGAGCCGACGTTAAAGCATGTCTTTCTGGCTTCCCTTCCAGAAGAACTCCAACCAGACATACAGAGGCAACTCATCGCATCCAATCTTGTCCTTGACAACATCTCTCTTGGCAAAATCTTCCAGC
Organism: Citrus australasica; assembly: GCA_029618585.1. Lineage (NCBI taxonomy): Eukaryota > Viridiplantae > Streptophyta > Magnoliopsida > Sapindales > Rutaceae > Citrus > Citrus australasica. The sequence goes on from JARCIV010000006.1 coordinate 8,738,605, forward strand.
TTGCCAAAACTTGTCTTGACAAACTTTGCGAGCAGAAACAGTTTTTCAAAGAACTGTTGAAAGATAAAGAACCATTCAGGAGTGCCTGCAAAAAGCCTTACTTGCAGATCAAATGCAAACAGAAGAAGGATAGTGATTGTAGTCCTAAAAAGAAAAGGCATTTTCGAAAATCCAAAATTCCAGATTTTTCATCCAGACCTCGTAGATCTAGAAAGCCTTACAGATTCTTCAGAAAGAAGTCATCTTCTTCCAGAGAATTTAAACGGAGAAAATTAAGCAGATGTTTCATCTGCAAGAGAAAAGGTCATTATGCCAAAGATTGTCCCAACAAATGGGAAAAATATATTTGGCTAATTGAGCATCTTCAAGCCACTACAGATTACTCCCCAGAAAAGGACGAATTGGAATTCTACTTCTCTGAACAAGATGAACCCAATGATGAAACCGTGTTCGCACTGCAGAATTCCTCTGATGACTTAGACAGTGATCAGTCCCAAGTAATTTTCCACCAACAGTTACTGTCCCTTGATACTACTATTCCTATACCTTCCATCAAACTCCAGATCTTGCCCTCAAAATTCCAAAGGCCCATTCCAGTAATTGGTCTCATAGACACTGGCGCCCAACGCAGCATGTTAAACCCACATATTCTTCCACCAGAATACTGGACAGAGTATGAAGAACATTTCAAAGCCATCAATGGCAAACTATTAACCACCTCTTTGATTACCAAAAAACCTATTGGTATTCAAATTTTCCCAAATTGCGTCATTTGGACCAAGGTTATCGATTCAACCCTTCCTAATAAGGATATCTTGTTAGGCTTTGACATCCTTCACCAGATCAAACACCTCCAAATCATTCCCACTGGAATTTGAGTCAAGTCTTTGTTCAAACCTTTCACAGACATTCTGAAACTCTACAATCTGTCTGAAACCCCCAGTCCTACTAGGATATTTCAACCAAACTTTTGAGTTTCTGTCCAGAGTCCCATTCTGAGTTCACCCATTCAAACCCATTGTAGAAAAATAAGTCTTTCTTCATTAAGTTACCTTTCAAACTAAATGAAGACATTAACCCGACCAAAGCTACTCATCCAGGAATGAGTCCTTCTGACTTACTCCTAGCCCAACAGGAATGTTCACAATTGTTAGCCCAAGGTCTAATCGAGCCCACGAATTCTCAATGGGCTTGCCAAGCCTTTTATGATAAGTATTCTGAAATTGTCAGAGGAAAGAAATGCCTAGTCATTGACTATCAGCCACTCAATATGTTTTTGCAAGATGACAAGTTTCTTTTGCCCCGACGACAAAGCATGTTTACTTTTTTCAAAAATGCCCACATCTTTTCAAAATTTGATTTAAAATCTAGTTTTTGGCAATTAGGCATTGAACCCTCTGAACGTTACAAAACTGCCTTTTGTATCCCAAATGCCCATTTCCAATGGACAGTCCTACCCTTCGGCCTCAAAACTGCCCCATCCATTTTTCAAAAATCCATGGTTAAAATCTTTCAGCCTATCGTGCATTATGCATTGATTTACATTGATGATATCTTGCTTTTTTTCAGGATCACATGATGAACATTGCCAGCTGTTAACTCAATTCTATGATATTATCCAAAATCATGGAATCATGTTATCGGCCAAGAAAAGCACCATTGCTATAGATAACATTGAATTTCTTGGTATGATCATAAAGGACGGCCATTATCAGCCAGGAAAGCACATTGCCCAAGAGTTGCTTCACTTTTCAGATCAGCAACTTTCCAAAAAGCAACTTCAACAGTTTCTCGGCATTATCAATTACATCCGTGATTTCATCCCATATGTGGATCGCTACATTCATCACCTCTCGGCTTTATTGAAAAAGAAGCCTCCATAGTGGAATACTGACCACACAACTGCTGTCATTACCCTCAAGCAAATTGCGCAAAATCCGCCTCCCTTAAAGTTGATTACTGATGGAAAGCGCATACTGCAGACAGACTCAAGTGATGAATCATGGGGTGCCATCCTCCTCAAAGAAATCAATGGAAAAAGAAAACTTTATCGCTTACGCTAGTGGACATTTTTCTGACACCCAGAAGCATTACCATAGCGTGTTCAAAAAAATCTTAGTGGTAAAGAATGGCATCAAAAAGTTTGAGTATCATCTTATTGGACACCATTTTCTTATCTGAATGGACAATTCAGCCTTCCCTAATATCCTCGATTTCAAAGGTAAAATTGTTCCCAAAAAGATGTTACTCATATTAAAAGATGGTTTTCCAAATATGATTTGGTGCCTATGGTACATTTGGTGCCTAACTGTTCTCTATGCAACCAAGCTAATCTTACCAATTACTCCCACTTTGGAACATCTCCTTAATCCCGACAAAGCCACCTCTCTTACCTGGACATTACTTGAATGATTTTCCCCCATACCATGGTGGAGAAAGAAGTTACAGCAACTGTCAGATATTTACAATCTTGAACGTATGCCTGCCTCAGAAGCACAGCTGTTTACCTCAGTATTCATCATCCATAGGCCATACTTCCAGCATCCCGATACAAACCTCTTCTGGTCTCAAGACCAAGTATATGAATGGTTTACTGCACCTCACCCAGTTGTCATTGACAATGAAATCCAATCCACCCTGCATAACTACCTTTGTCAATTAAACCACCAAACTCCGCCACACCGGGATATCTTTCACACCTCCTTAGGTCCACAACATAACCTCATCATGATCCCCACTCCATCCGCCATATCTAAACCAAAGTCCACCGAAATTATCATCAAAGAAGAAAAACCAGACTACACTGACTTCCTTTACCAAGACTCCCAAGACCCATGGGAGGAATTTCTTCCTTTAAGTCAACATCTTCAACAGTTTCCCCAGCCATCCATACATTAACCAGGGTCATCATCACAACCATCCCAACCTTCAAAAGCAGACAAGGCCACTCAGACACCAAGCTTTATGCCTCGTTCATCACCACTCAAACCAGGCTATAGACGAGATTGCCCTTATCCACCTTGCCGTGGTCCCCACTGTAAGCATCCAAAGTTCTCCAAAACCTTTTTCCCACCAACCTCTCGTGACACTAACCCCGATGAAACCGACAGTTCATCTGAAGATGACTACATGAATCTCTGCTCTCCGTAAAGTAGTTTGTCTTGTTGGATTAATTATGTTTCACTTTATGCTTTTGTCTTGTATAATTATTAAAGTTTGCTTTTACTTTAAGCTTTACTTTTGTCAAAGTCATGCTTTAATTATTAAAGCCCACTTTGTCGCTTTGTAATAATTAAAGTTATGTCATGATGTATCTTTTACTTTTGCTTTTGTAAAAGATAAGGGTCTTGTCCTATCTTCTCGAGAATTCTTCTATATAAAGAGTTCTCCCCTCGCTTGTAAGATAGAGAAGTTTTCGAAGAAATAAACTCTCGTGTGTTTTCCATAAGCTATGAATTTCTAAACTCTCTTCTCTCTCTGCAAATGAAGTTCTAGAGAAAGAAAAAGAATAAAGAATGAATTTGTTCATTTTGAAAACTTAAGGAAGTATGCTCTGCACTTGCCTTCCTGTAAGGATCCTATGCATCAGAAAACCTATGATGATTTCTTAAAAAAGTTAGGTACCCTGTTTTAAAGACTAAGGAAAGTTTGTTTTGGGTTATATGACCCTAAAAGAAACGCTTTAGGTTTTACTTTACCTTTTGTGGTATTTTGTAGTATCATGGTTACCTCTAGATATTTCTCCTAGTCATCATCTTTAAGATTTACATATCCCTAAGGTACACTAAGAACTCCAGAAGATGGTCAATTTAAGAAGCTTAGTAAAAGGTAACCTCTACATTTTTCCTATAGTCATCTTCTTCAAAATCTACAAATCACTTAGGAGTGGCAGGGCTATCTCAATTATATCAATTGCTTCAAAAGAATTACAAGACAAATGAACCAGTAACTGGAAGCAGCAACGTGTCTCTTTACTTAAATCCTGTACTAAGCAAACAACCAGTAAGATAGAGAATCTTGTTGAATATTCCTATGTTCTTGAATCTGTTCAAATCAATGAATCCTCTTTACCTTTCAACATAAGAAACTAGGGGGATCTTATTTGGAGGGCTCTCTCTTACTTCTTCTCTTCTTTTTCTATCTCACATACAGACACTTTCTCTCCATCTCGCTCACACACATATACATATTCTCTCTCCATCCTTCAAATCATCACCTACTTTTTCGTGTTTGAAGTTCATTTCTATTCTCCACTTCATTATCTTATAAACTATATTATCACTATCGATATCTTTATTATCAACATCAAACATAATTATATATAGCTATCTAGCTTATATTATTCATTTTGCATAATATAAAATCTTATGTAAACTCGCGATTACATTGTAGATTTGTGATGACTTACGCCCATGGACGTAGGCAAAGGCCAAACCACGTAAACATTGTGTGCTCTTTATATTAATGCTTATTCTACTATATTTTCAATTTAAGGTCAAAATTGTGTTTCGCATATGAACTTACTTGAGCTACCCAGCTACGCTAACTATTTTGTGAGACGTCCCCTAAGCACACCAAACAATTCTTAAGCACATATTAGTCCCAATATCAACCATATGGGCTCCACTGAGCTCTTCATATTTTTTTGTCATATGACCATTTAACTCATCATGCAAATCACTTTTAGGTCACCATCTAGTGTACCTTAGCTAAAAAACCTACCCCAAATATAAGAAAACCCTAAATCCAAACTTAGCACAAGCTCCCTTGAAATACAAATTTATTTATTTGAATCAAATTTGAGCTGGATCCAATGAGCACTACCCAACTAGTTTGCGAAATTTGGAGAAAAAGATATTATTATTATTATTATTATTAACGGTAATAATAATAATAAATGATAATCGTAATAATAAAATAACAACAAAAATATTAATAATAATGAAATAATAAAAATTTTGTTATTAATGGTAATAATGATAATAATAATAATATAATATTAACAAATTAATTAAATAATATTAATAAAGAGTGATATAATAATAACATAATGACAATAATAATAGTAATAATATTAAAAAATAAAATAATAATAATATTCTTATTAACAATAATAATAACAACAGCGACAAATAACAATAATCATAACAATCATCATAATCATCATATTGATAGAAATTATATAATGTAATTATTTATAATTGATGCGAACCCTACAAGGAAACATTGAGTCTCGCACTCAAATTGAAGTTTCAAACGTCCAAGAAAGTTCTTAACAAAATTTTAAGTTAAAACAAACCTTGACCCACTGTGAACTATAAAAAATTGATATTAATAGCACACTTAAAATATAGAAGAGAATGTGAATGATAAGTCAGATTTAGAATGCCATAAGAATACAATTCTTAATATGTTCACTAGACCGCAAAAGAACCAATGAAAGAATCATCTTTAAATTCAAATAACAACAATATTCTTGATAAAAGGTTCTATAAATCGTGATAGCTGAATGTATGTGTGTGTCCTAAAGTCTATTTGAAATCCTTGAAACATCCCTCTGAGCATAGAGTTGCTCAAAAGGATCTTTCAAATGACTTGATCAGAGACTAAATTAAAACTAAACTTAAATGAAATATTGTAAACTTAAAACACATCAAGCAAGACCATAAATAAGGTTGAATACTCCTAAATTTGAGCAAGTTCCTTTTGACTAGAAAAGTAAATAGATTGTATTGTATTAGTCATAACGTCTATTAGAAAACTTTAAATCCTACTCCATAAAATATATTAGAAATCTAACTCTATTATCTTTTGAATGATATACAACTTGTAAATTAATTCCAGCTCAAATAGTGTCATTTTAATTTCAAAATTACCTGCATTGACTTGAGTTGCAATGGGCATGAAATGAATTCTTGTCAAGCATTTGGTTATCCAATAGCTCGAATAATACTCTCAATATGTTTTTGTCTTGAAGTCTAATTCATCATGACTTACACCTTGAATTGCAATTTCGGCCTATATTTTCTCAATTCATCCATCTAAGGCATGTTGTATCTTATTGGTTTTAACTGTTGTAATTTGGCCTCTAAGAATGTGTAAATGATCACTTGAAACTTTGATGGTATTTTTTTGATGGTTTTCATTAATAATAATAATACAATAATAATAATAAATTACAGTTTATATTTTTATATTTTTATTTTTTCAATTTATATTTTTGTACGTTAATTGACGTATTTTGGGGACACTGAAAATTGAGTGGCTATATTTTATTAAGTCTTGGGAATAAGATCTAAAGGTGGTGATACTTGACCCCCTTAAATCATTTTTATTTTAATACTCATTTTGTTCTTGTATAAAATTACTTTTAAATACCCAACTAATACATAAATCTAATTTTTTTAAATCTTAATTTTTATTGTTAAATGATTATCTCTTCTTAAATACATTGATTACTTTTAAAGTTAAAGAAAATAGTTTTCTACACTTGTTAATCTATCATAGGTGACTTGGTATTCAATTGGTCGTGGGTTAAATATGAATTCCCTAAATGGAGACAAACCCATGACCATAACTCCAATTTCAAGAGTTAAATTAACACCAAATTCATGATTCGTGCTACCCACAGCAATTATCAAAACCAAATGAATGGCTCTGTGTTTCCAGTAGAAGTAGAGATGAAGATATTCATAAAAAATGCTGAACTGTGGCTATGGCAACGGGATCTACATAATTTTCCTCGTTTAGATCATGGTAACTCCTATAAAATAACAGTCACTGAGAAAAAAATTATTGACTCAAATTTTTTTTTATACGGCAGAGTGTATAAAAAAGTTAAAAATTGTAACAAGGTTAAAATGAATATTAGATGGAATGTACTGAGAGAGAATAATTATTTTAAAGGTCAATCTAAAATGTCATAATTTTTTGCAGTTTTAATAATGTAAAAATTATATACCGTCGGATAATCAAGGATGCACAATATTTTTATTAATTAGAAATTTTAATTATTTAAAAAAATATTATAATCAGTTAACAAATTGATTAAAAATTTATCAACAAATTGATTAAAAAGTTATTTTAAATTTATATAAAAAAATAGAGGTATGACTAATATAATCTCTCTATTTATCTCATTTAATTTACTCTCAGTTCGTTATCTCTTACATTGTTTTAGGTGAAATTAAAATCTTTAGAACTGTCTCTGCCATATGATTTCATGTTCCTCTACACATAAAAGTTCATTCAATTATTTTTTCAGTTTCTATCTCTATTCAAAGCATTATCTAATACTTTGGTACTCACCCAAGAACTAGTGGCTCAGATTCCATTACATAGAAGACTAGCAGAACAAGGCTCACGTCACTTTATCAAACTTGTTCTTTATTCGTATTTGTTCTTCATCCCCTGATTCTTGTAAGCATCAACCTTGCCACAATCCTGTAAATATAATTTAAACTAACTACGTGCTACATTAGGATGAGATTGATTAAGTACTTTTTTTATGCCATTATCTTTAATTTTCTTGTGAGCTACTTCTTCAACCTCTGATTTGCTTTAAAACTTTCTTAATTATGATTTTGATAGCATTGATGACTGAGAATGAAGAAAGGTATTACGAAGAAAGGTATTGCGACAGACTGCCAGACAAACAAATACATCAATGATAGAGGTCAAATTACTTCATTATTTATTTATTCTTTAATTGACATTCTTGATAACCTTGGCATTTCAGTAAATAATTCCCTCATAGACAAAATTACATATCATGTCACAACTACTCTCATTTTTACCACATAAAATTTTAACAACTCAAGAAATTAATCAAACAATTTCAAATAGAAACAAGAAGAGCCCTACAAATTAATTACAAAAATAAATTGGGATGTGCATAAAAGAGTTGGAACAATAAGAGGATTGGTTTCTTTTTTTTTTATTACATGAGACTATTGCTCGAACTATAACTCATATTACATGAGACTATAACTGATATTTACAAATCAGACTATTAGTGGGATCAACTTACATAAATGCTAATGGAGTTCTGTCCAGATTTTTAACCCTCGCAAATATTCGAGGATGTCTACTCCTCACTCTTGAGTAAAGATAAGGAAGAAAACTATCTTCACTCAATTTTAATTAAGGAAGAAAATACTCCCACAATGCATTTATAGGGGTTCGAACTGTTACCCTCCAAGTTGGAGGGTAGCAGCCCTGACCAGTGGCTAAGAGGATTGGTTTCTCATACTGATGTTATGGCATCATAAAATGATTAAGTATTAGGAGACTTTTGAGACTTGGGGGACCATTAATATTGGGGAGAAGATTAATATTGGCAGGTGAATAGATCAAAGCAGCAAACATAGATTAAATGGGATTTTACCTCTATATTTATCTACAACTTAATAATTACTTATTATTATTTAATTAACTAACTATTTATCATTATATTAAATGAATGAATGAGAGTAAAACACTTATGGTGTATTTATTAAACGAGAATTAGAATTGGTTAGAATCATAATTGACTAAAATCGGAATATGCTGGAATCATAATGAAGAATTGGAATCACAATAGTTATTTACTTAAGTTGATAAAAATCAAACTTGAAATGAACTGTAATTTCATTAATGTGTTTAATTTATCTTAAAATTACAATAAACTATTATAAATTATTAAAAAAATCTTTATTAATTATTGTTCATTGTATATCTATTATAATATTAACAATAATAAAAATAAAAATAATATTAAAACTAAAAATAACAACAACAACAATAATAATAATATCATCCTCGTTATTATGTTATTATTATTTAGTTGGTTGCTAGTGCCCAAACGGCAACGATGTGTTGGCCAATCGGTCACTTCTCCATAGGCGATGAATAGCAATAACGAGGGAGCTTTTGGTAATGATGCAAAGGTGTTTGTGCGCTGCTGCTCCACAGGAAAATGACTAGTGAAGATGATGGAGCTTTGTCAATGACGAGCCGGGACAGTGACGACAATTTGCTCAATTTTGTTTTGATTTTTTGTTTTCTTATTTTTTAATTTAAAGGGAGGGTAATTTTGGGATATTAAAAGTTATATGGGGTAAAATTGGTACTTCAGTGATAGGAATTTGATTCTTACACCTTCTTAGTGAATTGCACTCATAGGGTGCGTTTGGTACATATATTGTATTATGTTGTATTGTATTATTTTAATATTGGTGTATTGTATTATGTTGTATTGCATTAGCACTGTATTATAATAATATTGTACAATGTTTGGTACTACACTGTACTGTAATAAATTTTTTAATTAATTTAAATTAAATATTATACTATATTATAGTATATTAATATACTTAAATTGTATTAATATTTTATATTATTATTAGTTTTAAATTAATATTATCCAAATTTATTCAAATTTAACTATTTATTATTAGTTATAATAAATTATAAATTTATTAATAAATTAGAATGTAAAAAATAATATAATATAATAATATTGAATAATAAATTACATGTTTATTAATTTATATTAATAATTATAATATAAAAATATAATAATAATATTAAATTAAAAGTTTTATTTAATAATAATAATAATTATTATTATTATTATAAAGTAAAAGTCAAAAAGCAAAACTCAAAAAGTCAAAAAACAAAACTCAAAAAGCAAGACTCCAGCGACAGTTGCAAAAGTAAAAAGGGAGAGAGAGAAAAAAAAACAAAACAAGCAGCAGTTGACGCATTCACAGTCGGGTTTAACTTAATGCGGCAACTGCTGCATTAGTTTGGGCTTTTAATGTAGTGGTTCTCTAGCTTTTTATTTGCCAAACATGGGCTTGTGTAAAATTAATAAAATGAACGGTTTTAATACAACAACCAAACAAGCTCATATTGTATTAGATTGTATTATATTATTTTAATACAAATGTATTGTATTATGTTATATTACATTAGTATTGTATTATAATAATATTATACAACGTTTGGTACTACATTATACTGTATTAATTTTTTGTGATTAACTTAAATTATATATTTAGAAAATAATATTTATTAGTAACTATAAAAATACTAAATATAGAAGTCTTAAATTTTAGAAATTTAACATTATTTTTAGTATAAATGTTAAAAAGTATCACAATTTTTTGTAAAGATTGAAGCTTATAGCCTTATATTTTCAGCAGTATAACATTTATTTTTCAGTATTTTTTAAATATATAACATGTGAAATAAAGATCGAAGTAAATAATTTAATCAAATAATCTCTAACTAATATCATAATGTAATGATATTTTATGTTATTATTTTTATTAGTATTAACTTTAATTAATATTATTTAAATTTATTCATATATAAATATTTACTTTTAGTTATATTAATTTTTTAAATAATAATCATTTGTTATATATTAATTACTATATTATAATTAAATAATGCAATATTATGTAATATTTTATTTTATATATTATTTAAGTACTTATTGTTAGTTATATTAACTTATTAAATATTAATCCATTTTATTAATTATTATATAATTAAATAATACATTATTTAGTTATATTTTATAATATAATAAAAATAAAATATGAATAATAAATTATAGAATTATTAATTTATTTTAATAATTATGATGTAAAAAAAAAAATTAATATTATATAATAATTTATAAAATTAAAAAGTTATATTTATTTATTTATTTATTATTAAAAAAGCAAAAGCAATGCACACACCCCCTTTATCTCAATACAATTTCTTTCTAAGCATTGCCTTAATATTAAATTAATATGAACAATATTATAATACTCTTTAATCACATGCTCCAAATATACCCTTATTTCCCAAAACCATTTTCGCATGGATTCCATGTAATTGATTGCAATTTCCACTCATAAAATGTGAAGTAAACACTATTGATAATTACGATTCTAAATTTTGATTTTTCAATTTAGAAAGTAATGCAGCACTATATCTAACGGCTTACAACAATGCCACTATCAATATTGTAGAAACATATATAACATTATAGAAAATTTCTTATTTTAAAATTTATAACTTAAATTGAGAATTGGGGCTCAATTAATGAATTGATAGTTTGAGGCGATTTAAAAAATCACGGCTTCTCAAGTGAATTTATCCTTTCTTTTATAGTGTGTTTACTTCATGGAATGTGAATGGGGTAGGAATGAGAATGGGCTGGAATGAAAATGAGGAATAGGAATGAGATTCTAATGTTTACTTAACAAAAATAAATGGGAATGAGAATGTGCTGGAATGTCATTGATGTGTTTACTTACCAAAATAAATAAGAATGAGAATTAATTTACCAAAATGTCCATAGTATTAAATAATGTAATTTTTATAAACTAAATACATCTATAAATATTATTATAAAAATAATATTAATTAAATAATAATAATACTAATAAATGTTAATAATGATAATATTAATAAGAAGAATAATAATAATAATTAATAATAACTAAATTAATAAAATTAATAATAATAATAATAAATAATATTTAAAATAATAAAATTGATTATGATTTGAACAAGGGTAATTCGAAAAATATAAAAAAATAATAAGGATACAAAAATAATTTTATTCACATTCTTTTATTTTTATTCCCAACTCTTTATGAGAATAAAATTTTATTTCTTATTTTCAAATTATATATGACCTACACATTTTATTTTCTTTTTTAAATTATATTTTATCAAATAAATACGACTTATATTTTCATTACTTATTTACCGTTCCCTAAACCCTCGACTAAACGCACCTTACTTAAACACACCTGTACTTATCCAAGCAAGCAAAGCATAGCCAAGAGCGCGAGCCCGAGCCTCAACCTCAAGCTGACAAAATCGTTAATCCCGCTTACACCAGAAAGAGAAAGGCAGAAACTTGTTTATTCTAGTTGTGAAAAACCAAAATCAATTATTATCGCCTTATCTTCTTCAAACTGAAATTTAAGTTCAATGTCAAGAAAAGGCGGAGGAGCAGTGGCGCTGCAAAAGGATGTGCCGTGGCGGCAATCGGGTGTAAAACCAATTCCTAAAATCCACTACTCTCCTGTTCTTCGTGTCGCTCATACCCCTTACTCTAATTACGCCCTTGCCATCAGCAAGGTTTTGTTTGACTTTTAACTTTCTTTATCTTTCTCTTATTATTACTGATAATAATTTATTTGTTTTTGCATCAATTGAGAATGTTGCAGCATCCGGATCCGGTTGGTAGTGGGTTGGCTTCGGATGCTATTGTGGAAGCAGCTGGCCCTGATTGCATTGTTCCTGGCCAAATCAAACCTGTTCGATTGCTCGGTCTCAAGGTTTTTTTTCTTTCTTTTTTTTCGGATTATGGTATTTCGTCATTGTTAAATTTATGAATAAATTCCGCTCTGCATGACTGCTGCTGGCAGAGCTGTAGTTGTATAGCTTTAAAGCCAATGCGGTTTTGTCTAATGGTCTTTTGAGGAAAAAAAAAAAATACACCACGATAGCCAACAGACCCTTTCTGTTATTGTGCCTTGAGCAAATAAAACATAAGTTTGTTTTTTGTCTTCTAAATTTTCACTATATTTGATATTCATTTGTTTATATGACTTGTATAATAAGAGTACTGACTTGCATGCACATCCAACGCTTTCAAATGCAATGCTTTCATAGCCTTGAGTTTAGAACAGAACATACTGACATTGTGAGGAAACTGCCATAATCTATTTTAACAAAGTTAGAAAAAGGGAAACTTCGTTGTACAGCCTTTCATTTTTTCTATGTGGAATTTGTTTGTGGGTTATTATGGTTATTCTAAAACATCTATGTAAACTTTTAGGGAGCTGTAGCTGCTTCTGATGGTCTTATGTTCATTAGGAGAACATACATTGAGTTCTTTGATAGTGTGATGTATTTAAAACTGTTATTTATGGTCTAATATTGCATCATAAACTTAGCAAAAAATTATCGCTCACTCGTAGTTTCCTTTTGCATTTTGTATCTGTTATAGTAGAGTTATCTTGCTTATTAAGTCTTTCCTGTTTTGCATGTTATAGGTTTGGCCAATTGAGGTGGACCTGAAATTCTTAGAACCAGTTGGAAAAGAACTTAAGCTGTTGGGAAAGGTAGAGTTTTTTCCTTTTTCGTAAATTTTGCTGGGTGTGTTAGCTCAATTTAGGGATACTTAAGTCAATACATTTAGAGTTGATAATAAATTGTTTTTAAGGTTAAACACTAGAGAAAAGAAATTTTTTTTGACTTAACATGATACGTATGTTACAAGTTCAGTAGAGGGGAGGTTTGATTTGGTATAGAGGGTTGATATTGAAAACAATGTCAGCAGCATAGAGAACCTATGGGGAAGTAAAAGACGTTAGATGTGGAGCTAGTCTGGCAAATGACAACACTCTTTACACTCAAGCTTGGAAGAGTACAATGGTGTATTGTATAAGTTCTTGAGACCTAAACAATGAAGAAACAAGAGTTAAGAGCGAGAGGCAGAGAAACTAGAGAGAATGAGTTACTTATTAAAACCCTGGCTTAATCTGGACCCTTTCATTTGGCCTCGTTGGCATGTAATCATTAGCAAGCTTATTCTATTTCAAGGGTAAAGGAGAGAATTATCTTGATTAATAGAGAAAATCTCTTCTGCTTGGAGAATAAGCTAGGTGTTTCTAGAAGGAAAGTTATCAGTTCCCTCTCTAGGTATAGGTATTACTCAATTATTGGCCTATTGGTCATGTGGGAATCTCTGCTGAGTTGGCAAGTACTTGATTGGCCTGTTGGCCAACTGTATAGATTACATGGTTTCTGAGCTGACATGAGAAGTGACACAAAATAAGGGAATAAGGCTTGATTCTTAGGTCTAGATAAGGTAGCTTTCAAGTGGTCCCCATAAGGTACCCATGTAGATTTTTCCTTATTTTTCTTATGTCCACCTTTTTATTGGTATGGTGCTTCTAGTTCTTTGAAGCGAATATCTAAAGAGGGCACTTATCATTTTTATCATTTTCTTTTCCTTCGTCTTGTCCACTGGTCATCTTTCAATAAGCAATGCATTCATTTTGATTTTATCTCCAGGTTTTTGTTCCTCACTTACTTGTATTGAAAGATGCATTAAAGGACAATCCCACTTTTTGAAAATTAGTGCAAAGATTTACTAGAAGTTCCCTACTGACTAAAGGGAAAATAATAAGTCATAGCCAAATCAGAAAATTGGGGGGAGGGGGGAATGTATTGTTCGAGGGTAAAATCAGAAATAATGTGTAGGCCAATTTGGGACATAGCATGTGAACAAGGCAAAGGAAAAGGAGAGGGATAGAAATGATGATTGCCCTTTTTCATTCAAAGAACTAGAAATACCCAACCACTAGAAAGACGGATTTAAGGTGAACACAAGGCAATATCCAAATGGAGCCCAATTGGAAGCTATCTATTCTCCAATCAAGTACTACAAGGCTCAACATAGACTATTACATTGGTATTGTCATACAACCATCTAATGAAATGGGCCAATTATTAGGTACCTCTAGGTGGAGACTATTATTTTTTCTGTTTCTATAAATTCCTAGCTAAATCTCCAAGTGGTTTTGTTGATTAAATCCTTTGCGAGAGGCATTTCCATCACCAACTCAAGCAGGGTGTAATTACCTCATCCTCCCTCTAGTTTCTCTCCATTTCACACTATCTCTCCATTTTCCTTTAGAAATTTAGTCACCATCCTACCCTTCTTAACTTTAGCGTCAAAGTGTCACTAGCCACTATCGGTGCCACCTCTAATGCCGCTTTTTGTAGGTTCTACTCTAAGCTGCTGAAATAGTATTTTTTCCAAATCAACACTTTATACTGTATTAGATCTCACGATGGCTCTATTAGTTTTTGTCTATTTTTAAATCTTGAAAAAAAAAATAAAATAAAATAAAAAATGTATTATCCTAGTCTCTCAAAACTGAACCAAAACACTGGGATTTATCTTAATTTATTTTTTTCCGAAGTAGATACCTTTTGTGTCTGATGTGTGTTAAATATTCTGTAAATGAAGATTACTAAGCAATGCAAACTTTTAAATTAGGTTTTAATCATTATGGTACTACTTCAAGTTCTTAAATAAGTTGAAAAAATTCAACTTGTTATTTCCCAATTCATGATCCCAAAAATTATTTGATTCTCCATTGTGAATCTTTAACAAGTTGAAAACCATTTGAGCACTGGAATGATATCCAGGAGTTAGAAGGTAGGATTGGACAGGAAATAACATAAAAATGACAAATGTGAAACAAAAACCCAGAGAAGATTCCTGCTGCATGCTTTTAAGAAAAAGCAAATTCATCACAAATTCTCTGTTTGATGAAATTTTTCTCTTTCTTTTTTTTTTTTTTAAGAAAGAGGTAAGGGGGTGGACAAGCCCAAATTCGTTTTTCAGCCCTTACCTCCCCTAAGATTCGAACCCGGGTGGCCTTTAAACACTCAACCATGCCTTGGAGACCTATCTGTATACTTAGTACATATTATTTTCTTATCTAGAAATCTTTTGTGGCTAGTTGATGATTACAACCTTGAAATTGGCTGGTTTGTTATTTATGTAGAGAAAAGAGCACACGATGTGGCAGACAAAGATGGTGGCTTTTGTTACTTAAGTTACCCATCTATGATTAGACTTCTGCAATACTAGGGCTGCTTAACCTCTTCCCAACTCCACTGAAAAGAGGAGAGAGAGAGAGAGAGAGATGATGCTCTTAGCCTCTAACAAAGTCATGAAACACTATTATTGATCTTTGCAATAAGATATTCTTCATATTTTGGGTTGATGCAAATACAATCCGTGCTTTAACTTTCAAGTCTCTGGTAAAGCATCTGAGACTATAATCAACTGGATATACAAACGCACGGTCGCCTTTAATTTTGAACAGAAGAATGGGCCATTAGCTACCATACAGGTCTTTGAGGTTACAGAGTTGAAACCTCCCACTAAAAGAGCTGAAACATCTTGCAGAAAATTTGAGAACTCCAGCATGAGTTGGAACTCTTACTTAAAAACCATAGCACAAAATTTGAAGTCACATTTATGTTGGTGAATCCCTAGAAAATTAATGTCGTCAGCTTATTACTCCTTTCTTTGTGAGAACGGATATGAGGACTTGAAGCTAGTAAATATCATCTGCTCTCCTAGATCTTATAGTAATTACGATACACTTGTTTGTTGTTTTTCTTCTATGTTTATTTCAAACTTCTATAAATATGTTCATTGCCGGGAAAAATTTATGCTTTCTGAATGCAATTTGCGTATTTGGTGGATTTCTTGATTAATCTGGTTGTTTTTGTTAATGCAGTTCATGGATGATGCTGTCAACCTCATGAACAAATCCTTCATCGATCGGTAGTGGTGCTAATATTTCAGTTATGAAGAGAAAAGAAGCAGCTGTTTAAGCATTTTGTATCTGTTTTACTATCCAGAAGCCACCTGAGCAAAGTGGCCATAGATAGCATTTCATTCTGCATTGTGTTTCTAGCTACCTACTTTTAAATCAAATGATGTCTGGGTCAAAAGCTGGATGTTGATCAATGGAGGTTCTGTTTCTTGTATGCTTCGGCTCATAATTTCTTGGACTTGATACTAATAATACTATGAAAGGGGGTCATGTATTTTCATACTTAAATTTGACTGAACCTTTTTTCATTAATTGGAAGTGATAAAGAACATAATCCATATCAAGAAACCAAACTTAGAAATATTAATCAATGACCGCACCATAACCCTATTTCAGTATGTCAGCTAATGGTGGAGCTCCCACAAACTAGTGTTCTACAACTATGGATGCTGTGTAAGAATTTCTGGTTTTGCCAGCTTGTTCTTTCTATAAGAAGACTCAACCTCTCTTCAGCATTCCGCAACAAAAATGGTATATCAAGCAGCCATGCAAGAAGAGAAGTTGAGCAAAGGGCCTTGGCACGAGGAAGAAGATGAGTTACTTGTAACATTTGTAACTCTTTTTGGGGAGCGAAGATGGGATTACATAGCTAAAGCATCTGGTATGTTTTAACAAGATAGAAATAGAAAAAGAGACATTGTTTGTCTCATCTAATAGATTTAATAAGTTTAAATATTTACTCGCAGGTCTAAAGAGGAGTGGCAAGAGTTGCAGGTTGCGATGGCTGAATTATCTTCGTCCAAATATTAAGCACGGGTATATAAGCACTGAAGAGGAACAGATCATCTTTCAACTTCATAAGAAATGGGGTAACAAGTAAGGTTCTGTTTCTTCTTTTGTTAAAATTTATTTGCACGGGCACACAGTTAAATGAAGATTTTTCTGAACAATGTTGAACTGTAGGTGGTCGAGGATTGCACGAAGCTTGCCTGGAAGAACTGATAACGAGATCAAGAATTATTGGAGAACTCGTATTAGAAAGAAAATTCAAGCTCAAGAGCAAGGTGCACTGCTGTTTGCTTCAGGTTTTTTAATGATTGCCGTATAAAATTGTTATTAGTCTCAGATTAACAACTATGTTCTCATTCAGAGAACTTTCAATTTGGAAGAAACAATGCCAAGCGAGATTCCTTATTTTCGAATCTTGATTTTAATGTGCAAAAGCACGAGACTGATGATGAACACAAGCCTGGGGAGAATACTTTTGGAACTGACAACTCATTCGATGTTCTTGGGTTTCCAAACTCTGCATTTGCAAGTTCACCATACGAAATCCGGATTCGAGATTGGATGTCAGAGTTATCGGATGATCAAAGTAAAATAACACAGCAGGGTGGTTCTAACATTGTGGAGTCATGTTTTGGATGCCAGGCAAGCATTTCAGAATATACTGATACATGGGGTTGGTCAGGCTCAATTTGGGATATGAATTAAGTTAAGCGTCCAGGTGATGAATGAATTTTTAATTGTTAAAAAGATTACATATGCTGTCAAGTTATCAGATTGTATAAATTAAAAGTTAATTCCATGCACTTTCGTTCTCATGTGTACATTTTTGTTCTCCAATATAAAGAAGTGTAGAACTATAGATGTAAAGGATGAAGAGAAATTTTTTTTAAAAAAAAAAGAATAAATGCCAAATAGGAGAGAAGGCCCGGACACGTTACATTGATGCCATCTAGGGATCGTAATGGGGAGGGGAGGGGAGGGGACCGATCTCTCCGTACCCATTCCCGATATTTTGTGTATGTCCTCGTCCCCTCCCGTCCCCGTCAGAATTACTTGAGAGAACCCCCATCCCCTCCCCGAATAATAACAAGAAATCCCCGAGGGTCCCCGATCCCCGAATAACTAATATTTTTTTTTTGTTTTCGATGTTGAGTTAATCATATTAAAATAAAAAATTTAAATAAAAGTAAAGTTCGAAATATATCTTACATTAATATCTATTACAAAAGTCACATACATTAAATTAGTAAGTAACGCAACATGTAAGGGATACAAACTTCTTTTACAAACTATTATGAATAAATTAATAGTCTAATACAAAATTGTTACAAATAAAATCGAATTTAGATTCAAAATTAACTTTTTCAATGGTGGCGTGGCCACTTTATAAATGTGGACTATTCTCTTTACAACGCAATAGTTAAATCGGAGCAAATCAAGAGCAAATATTAGATTAGATATTAAAATTGTGATTCGCTGTGGGCAATTATAACATCTAAAAATAAATAAAAATAGATTTAAGTTTAAAATATTTAAAGAATATTAAAATTAAAAAAATGTTGGGCTAATAGAATTTACTCGGTCTTTTTAATGTCTTAAATAAAAATTTAGGACTTTAATTAGTTAATTAGGCCTAAAAGTTTAATAATATAACTATTTTGATATTTTTTATTTTTCCAATATTTAGAATTTTATAATTTAAATTTTATAATTTATTTACTAGTAATTTTAAAAAATTAAAATAAAATTAAAAATTAAAATGGGGAAATAGGTAGGAGATGGGGATTCCAACTTCATCACCGTCCTCTCCCCGAATAAGAAATTGGGTAAAAAAATTTCCCCGTCCCATCCCCAAATAAGAAATTGGGTATGAAATTTTCCCCATACCCTCCCCGAATGAGGAAAATCCCCGAGGGTACCCGTCCCAGTGGGAATTTTTGTCATCTCTAATGCCATCAAGTTAAAGGAAATTGAAATTTTTTAATCTTTTTATTAACTAAAAAATTAAAAATATTTCACTTTCGAGCACCATGAAAGAATTTGAATATCTAACATTACTAAATTTCATTGTTCATTGTTTAAATCACACGCATATAACACGAGACTTGAATCCAATACCTAAGTAAGTATCCAATACCTAAGTAAGTATCCAATACGTAAGTTATAGTAACCGTCTACTAATTAATAAAATTAAGACTTGATTTTGAATATAAGGGTTTAGTAGCCATATAAAAATTAGAAAACTCAAATTTACTATTCAGACTTTCGTTCAACAAAATTAACTTCCAGAAAATTTGTGTCTTTTATCTTTCACATTTCTATTTCGTGATATTTGTTTTTGAAACATTCAAATGTACACCCCCATGGCATGGCACTGTTGATGCTTCAATTGGATAAGGAAAGCATAAATTAAATATTGTCAGGAACTGCTTATATTTTAAGGGCCTTATTACCTTGCGACTTAAACATGCACGTACAAAATTATAAGTAACAAATAGAGTCATTAAGAAAAAAAAAAAGAATTCAATAAATTTTGTGCTGAATTTTTTATATATTATGATTGGTAATTATCGAATAAAAAATAATATATAATTCAGTATTAACCCTTCCCTATTAAAGAGACACTCAAGATATGATATTATAAAAGCACAATCCAACTCAACACTAAATCTATGTTGGTATCTTGAAGGGGAGTTGGTAATGTTCAATAAATAAAAAGAAGATAAAAATATTATTTGGAGAAAATTATGGTGCAATGGTGGTACTATGCCACCGTTGCTCCCAACCGTTGAATCTCAATAGATCCATCCATTTAAGTGGATCCAATGACTGAATGTAACGGTGATACAGTACCACTACCGTACCGTAGCCGGATCCACATTATTTATTATTATCCATATTGCAACTTGAACTAAATCAGCAGGTGGGACCAGAGCTAGCGGAGCTTATACGAGCTTAACAACTGGCTTTAATTCTATTTTATGCGACACTTGCCCTGTAAGGAAGTTAAGATCAGTGATCACATCCTAATCTTCTATTTTTTTAGATCCTGATAACATGAATTTAGTAGCAAAAAACCACCACATACAACATCATCTTTTATCTCATTAATTTGTCCAATCTAATTATGATTTTGGTTTATATTAGACTGAAATTAATCATGATATTAAGTAAAAAAAGAAAACAAAAATAAAAATAAAACTGAGAACTAGATCATATTGTATCCAAATTAGGGGACTTTAATTTTATAATAGAAGGATACAAAGCGAACACATCTTATCTAGCAATTCTTTTTATTTGCATTGGATTATTGGTTTTGTCCAAATAATTGAAGTATGTTATCAAGCAATACTCACTTTAACAAAATGAACAAAGACCAAGATATTTGTTTTCATGTAAAAATTAGTTTTTACAGTTATTGGTCTAAGTCGAGTATTTATTTTTTTTTGTGTGTGTGTTTATCTATGGTGGTAGATAGCTTAGTTACAAAACATATCTATAGGAAAATTTCTGTAATTTAAGGCTTAGTATGTTCGAGATTAAGGTGTAGTGACTTGTTGAAATAAATCTCCAGTAATTAATTATACGTAGGTGATGAGTGCCTAATCAATATTATCAACAAAATAAACATAGGTAATTACCTGTTGCGCTTTTGAAGTTAGCAAAAAAAAATGTATGTGTATACGTATATTCATTGTTTTGTCGAAAGGCGAAATTAAAAAAGTACTAAAGAAAATCGTTGTTTAATTTCTTGTCATAACATGAATGTCATGGATCTAGAATACAAGAATAGAAAGCAAGAGATTGCAGTTAAGAAAGGAAATATAGCATAGATTGAGGAAGCTGTCAACGATTTTTTGCTTCCTGAATCAAATGAATCAAATCCAGCTTCTCCATCGTTAGGTCCTCTGCTCCACATTCCCAAATTGTTGTCCCTGCATCCATTGCATAAAATCAAATCACATTAATTCGCCTTAAAATTAGATATTATTCTATTATTAAATTTGTGTTATGTGCTATGTGATCCAATGAGGAGCTAGTCACATAGCTGCAATTGTCTGCAAACCCTTAAGTGCAGTCAAGTGTAAACAATCTTGCGGGTTTACTTTGCATCAATGTTTTCAAATTATTTGGGGTCAAAGCTTAATGGTAATAATTCATAAAGTTGAGGGGTTTAACAAAAAAAAAGAAAAAGGGAAAATATGAATAAAGATAGAAAAAGGAAAAGCAAGGAGAAGAAATAAAAGGAGGGAAAGAAAATTAAAATTGTGAAGCGTAATGCTAAGTTTACCTGCCACCAACACCAAGGACACCAGAATGCCAAGTGAGCTGCTCAATGAGCTCAGCCGATTTAGGCTCCACACTAAAGGCCCTCTCATACTTAACTTCAACACCTGCACCGGATGCCACAAAGAATGCACCATTTACCATTACATCCCCCTCGGACCTCCAGTTCCAGTCCCTCCAATGACTCTCTGCTGTGTCCACTCTCTTCGTCACCTGCATCATAACCGTCGACTAAATTATTATTTTTCATACAAGTAGTCTTAGCTAAACTTGAACTCCGCCTTGAATATCCCTTCATTTTTGGTTATTAAAATTTAGAATAATCTTATGTTTTCTAACGCTAACGTCGTGCCTAAAAAGTTAAAATATATAGTTTGTATTTCAAGTAATACGACCCTAATAATTGATCACCACATGTTAAATAATTATTGATTTATTATATTATCATTAGCATAATAATATATCACCAAGTGATATTGCAATTGCTAATTTTACTCAATTACTCAGGATGCAAACCATATGTCCCAACTTAATAAAAATAAAATTACTTTTTTCTAATACTCAAAATGAAAAAGTTGCTCTGTACAGTTAGATATACCAAAAAATCAATCAAGAGAGTATTTCTAATCATCCTCCACTCGTTTTGTCTTTGATTTGCCGTTTCACGTGGCTAATAATATACATGCCACAAAGTTCTTAAAAGGCAAGCAAATAGAAAAACAAGCCCTAAATAATTCCTTTTGGGTCAGAATACCAAAATAATAATAATAATAATAATAATAACAACAACAAAAATTAGAATAGTTGTTGTACCTCCTTGGCATTACGATTGGTGGGTGCAGTGTAGCGATTGCCTTGGCTGTTAATGGTAGGATTACCGCTACCACCAATTGCATACATCTCCCACTCTGTAAAATCATTGTTCACTACATGAATGTAACCACGCCTACACCTCGGCATACGCTGCACCAGCTTCTCCCCAAAGTGGTTAAAAGCTATGGTGACTTGCATTCCTGAGTCTGGCAAGTAGTCATCGCTGTGGCCCAGCAGCATCACCTCATTGTGATGAGAAAAATAGTTGTTTGATATCGTGATTCCTGTTGACCCCATCACTGCATCGATCAGACCGTCCTTGCAATGAGAAAGGGAACAGTGATCTATCCATATGTCTTTGGATCCAAAGATAGAGATTCCATCACCGTCTGATTTTGTGCGGTAACCATAATGTGTTGGGCTTGAACGCACATTAGCGTTACCTGAGTAGGTAGAAATTGGAATAATGTAAAAATTTGGGCTTCTTTGAACTATGTACCTATATTTATGAAAATCTTAGGATTCGAAATTCACTGGACCCCTCAAGATTCATGGAGGCGCACTGTGCACTCTATGGATACAATTAGGTTAAATATCAATGCCTTTAACTTTAAGCTTAGGATTAGGCTGTGGGTCCCCGGGTGTCGTATACTTGAGATGATAAAATTAAAAATTTAGGGATGGGGTTATCATTCTCGTGCATATTTATATGCGCTGCATAGTTACATGATAAAAAGAGAATCTTTTCGTCATTTATTTGAAAATAAATAGTAAGATATCTATTTGATTAGAAGTACGATCCTCTCTTAATTTTTTTTCTCTTAATTTCTTCTAATATTATAATTCGAAATAAAAGAATATAATAGTTAATAAATATAATTTTTTTCAGTTGGATAAATATGACTTTTATACAATAATTTAGATTAAAATTGTGAGTATAAAGCCCTTAATCACATCTTTATAATAATAGAATTTTCGCTTAGAAGGCCACAACTTCACAACTTCACAGCAGCTATAAGCTAGGGGGACCCAAGTCTAACAGTTTAGGTTACAGATCTAACATATTGATTCAGGTTACAAGTCTAACATACTGATCAGAATATTAATTTGAATAATCTCATTTTATTCGATTTAAAAATGCATGTAATTATGTAAACAACCAAGCAATTTCTTACCTGATTCCACACAATGGTGGATATGAATGTTGTGTATAATGACGTTGCTAATATACTGCAAAGTAATGCAGCCGCCACCGGTAATATGCACATTGGCCCCACGAGCATCGAGAGTCTTATAGCTGTTAAAAATAAGCTCTTGAGATAGTTTAATGAGCATGTTACTGGGAAACACAATCCACAGAGGCTGAGGCTGTATGACAGCATATCTCAGCGTGCCTGGCTTGGGGCTGACAGCATCATCATCTGATGAATCGGTGACGATGTAATATTCACCACCTTTGCCGCCCATTGCGTACTGGCCGAAGCCGATAACGCAGTCGGCGAGTCTCTGGCGGTTGTTGGCCCAGTCAGGGTCACATTTCCAGCAGTCGTCTATGGGGTTGCCAGTGAAGCATGTGGCTGCTTGGGATTGATCTTTTTCAGAAATTTGTAGCATTTGCCTTCTTGACACTGAAGCGTTTACTCTCCTGCAAAATTAAAGACATTGCAGACGAAGTCACCTACCAGAGCAAAAAGATAGTAAAGATAACTCATAATGCTAGTGGTAGCTAACAATAAAGAAAATGCAGGGTATCGCATAGACAAAACAATAATAAAATCACCACCAAAAACACTGTTATTTTATCTCTCTCTTGTTCTTATTAACAAATAAAACGGCGTTGTTAGGTGATTTGGCCTTCCTTTTATTCAAATATCAATTTTCTTAGACAAAACCAGGAGACTCAATTAACGATTGTAGATACCTGTGAACATCTTGAGCTACGTCTTCAGGATTGGGATGCGGAATGGGAAAAGTGAGATTGAGCATTGCTCTGCCTTGTGGAGAAAATGAGCTTAAGAGAGAAATTAGGACAATGCAGGTTCTTTGAAACATTGTTGCTCTTGTCCTTCTCTACGAGAGAGCGATTGGCCGGCTAGCTTGAGAATAATACTGGAGGTATATTGGGTATCTTCCTACTGCTTGGTACAGTGTAATCATAGCTCCAATGAAGATTTATGAGTGGAAAAGAGAACAATTATTTTCATCTTCTGTCACTCAAATATTTACAGTCTTTTTCACTGTTGTTTCATTTATAATCATGCCGCTGATAGACTTTTGGGATTCACTTGAAGAAAAGCAGCACAAGAGAGAGAATTGCGTCTCCACAATCAACTCCCCACTCGAGGAAAACGGTCTCTTAGCTTTCTCTATATGTTTAAGGATATTACTGTCACTTCACATGCATTACTAGCAGAGCAAATCACAATTTGCACACAGTACATAGTGAGAGTAAATGGCGATGTGTCAAGATATGAGTGGGCAGTTTTAAAAAGTTCATGGGAAAATTTAGTTATGAGGTAGTGCTGCATTAGTAATATTGGATTATACTGAATTGCGTTATGGTGCATTATATTAAGTTGTAATATAATATTATTTTTTGTTATGAATTGTATTATAAAAAAATATTTTGTATAAAAAATAAATTAATATTAATTTATTTAAATTTATTAATATTTAGGGTTTTAGTATTAATTTTTTTAAATTAATTAAATTAATAATACATAATAATTAATAATACACCATTATTAAATAATAAAATACTTATTAGTAAATTATATTATTATATTTTGATATAATTTATTTATGTATATATGTCAAATATAGTTGTTTAATTCCGATTTATTTTAAAATTTAGTATTTTTAGTAAATAGTAAATGATTAAATAAAACTAAAATAATTTTTTCATAATCATAGTAAAATAATTAAAATGATTTTCTGTAATAATATATTATCATTTATTTATTATATATTTAGGTTTATTAATATTTTATATTATCACTTGAAATTAAATTTTTATTGAAATATAAATATAAATAAGTATTTAATAAATTTAAATTTATTATAATTTATTGAATAATTGAAGTTAAATGATTATATTTAAAATATGAACAACGTTTTAATGAAAAACAACCTAAACCCTACTCTCACATGGATTTATTTATTCACCCTTCATTGTATTAACAAACTTTTTAATATAGCACAATGCAACTAGAAATTACTCCCAAACATGAGTTAGCATTAAAATGATATTTCAATACAATACAATATTATATAAAATAAGCTACCAAATGCACCCCTACTTCATAAGGGACTCACTCTCCCTTTCTTCATTTGACACTGATCCATTATATTATTTTTCATACAACAAATAACAGTTTTTGTCTCTTTCCTTTTCTAATGAAATTGAGGACAAAACTGTCACAAGCACGTGAAAAGAGGCATATTCATATCCAATTCAAGTTCCTGTCGGACTCGTCATAAGTGCTCGTGCAAAGAAATTTAAAAAAGTGTTTAATGGGTTTATTCAAACAACTTGGGCTTAATCAAATTTGTGGAGACCCGTTGAAATCACACATAATATTCAGACCACTAAATGCGTGATTCAGGCTTTTGAAATTTTCAAATAATCACTTCCATGAAAT
The DNA here is from genome assembly GCA_029618585.1 of Citrus australasica. NCBI lineage: Eukaryota > Viridiplantae > Streptophyta > Magnoliopsida > Sapindales > Rutaceae > Citrus > Citrus australasica. Next base: position 8,764,499 of record JARCIV010000006.1, read on the forward strand.
CAGGAAGTTGCTTGCACATTATGGTGGGAAAATATATTATTTTCCTTTTTGGATACTCTCCCATTTAGAAAATATACTATTTTTCTTTTCAGATACTTTCCCGTTTCTTGAGGGGGTTAGTGACAAGAAAAATTAGTTACTTCTTTTTCTAATTGCCTAGTTTCCATTTTAATTGATATAAGGCATTTAAACCGATTAAGATTCTGATTTGATTTAGATTTTTTCCTATTTGCTTTAGATTAGGATTCGATTTGATTTTAATTTATGATTTATTTCCTAAAATTCTTGTAACCAACCCTATATAATGTAATCGTATCCAATAATCAGAGACAAATCAGTTTTGATGTAATTAGTGAGAGAGTTAATTCTCTTTGGTTCTTAAACTAACTCTTTGAACTTATACCAGTGGGTGTTGTTGTACGTGGCGTTTGTAAATGGGTGGTTGGATTTGTGGTGAAAATGATTTGGATTATCCTAAAATTGGAATTGAAATGGCGAGAATAAATTGAAGAGAAATCTATTGAGATGACGTACTTGGGTATCTGGATCCGTATCAACATACATCATGGGCTAAATAATCCTTATTAATGCCAATTAAATCATGAGGGAGGAATCCACACCTCATGAACCACGCTCTAATCAATATGGTGCTAAGGGCTTATCGTGCCAAATAATAATAACCTTGTACTAGGAGGCCGGTGAAACCAAGGCGGTACTAGACAAGATTAGTATTATTTGTCGACGAGAAGTCAAAACATCCACAAAAATTAGAGGGGAAGAGAAAGTAAATTTACCAAATAAAGTTCATGACGCATATTGAGATTTCACCTTCAACCCAAGCTTGAACGAAAATTAGCCACTCATAATTGAACTAGGGGCAAAATGAGAATTTATTAAAATACGTAGAAAATACAAGATGGAGAAGGAATTACAGAAAATGGATCCCAAAAATAGATTCAGAGATATCAAATTAGGGGGGAGGCCCCCTTTTTATAGATACATGGAGTAAATAATGGCCATCGGATTAAAAACAGTTTGGACGTTCAGGATTGCGCCACGTCATTAGTCAACAGTACGCGGTTTGACCACGTGGATGAACAGTAACACGGTTTGACCCGGGTCGAATAGTGACGCGGTTTGGTTGAAAATAATCCTGTGTGATGCATGTACCGTACGTGAAATTTTTGGTCCACTGATATGTTGTCACGTCACCATCAACAGTACATAAGAATTTTAGTCCAACAGGATCGTGACACCTCATCAGTCAATGCCACATCATCAGTCAATGCCACATCATTGATCCGTCTATGTAAACAGTGTCGTGAACAGTAACGTAGACAAGTACCGTACACATGAATAGTACCGTACATGTGAACAGTGCTATTTTTCTTTTTATGCTCTTCCTAAGGTTTTCGATCGTCCTGAGTTCAAAAGTGATGTTTGTTTTGCCGTTTGATCTCTCGTTTATTGTAAAATGACCATGATGCCCCTACAATACATCAAATATTTAATTAAAATAAAACACACATAATTAAATTACAAGAAGTTTAAATACATAAAAGTAAAGGTTGTTAGTAAGACGTGAAATGTAAAATGACGATTTTTTCCTTTATAAATATACATTTTCTAACACTCAACAACGTTGTTCTACCAAATCTACGACAGCACAAGGTATGTCCTTAGGGCCAGTAGCCCGCAAGTTCTGGTTTCCAGCCGATATACACATATCCACCAAATACCAAAACTGAAATTCATCTTAAAAACAGTTTTTCATGATACCACCCGAAAACACGGCACTCAGGGCTTTCAAAAAGGGTGAACGTTGTGAGAAAACAATTTTATTGTATAAAAATCAGTTTTGGAGGATAAAACAGGACCTTTCTGATGCACAGGATCCTCAGACTTGAGGCAAGTGCAGAGCATACTCAGTTTAGAAATTTTGAGGCGAGTGTATCATTTTTAACTCAAATAATTTCTTTGAGTCCTAGAAGAGAGAGAGAGGTTTAGGGAAACATAATGTATAAAACTTAAGCTTTTATTTTTAGATTGGCTTTTTTCTTACAACTAAGACCAAAGGTGCTTTATATAGAGGATCATTGAGAACATGACCTCTCAAATGATCATATCACATAGCACACCTTTTTTGAAAGCAAAACATGTCGATAAGGATTTTTACAAAAGGTAAAGCATACCTACAAAGACTGTAACAAAAGTAAAGCATACCAACAAGGACTTTAACAAAAGTAAAGCACACGTACAAGGACTTTAACAAAAGTAAAGCATACCGACAAGGACTTTAACAAAAGTAAGGCATACCAACAAGGACTTTAACAAAAGACAAACGGGAGTCACATCGGTTATTGCATCAAAAGTTGTGTGAGAGCGACAAAGTGTCATTATGGAGTGGATGGATAGCGCAATGGTGACACGTCTCCTGTTTCTTTCTCATATTGTCGCTTGTGCCGACGCCTTTGTCTCTGGTAGAGATACGCCTTAGCTTGCTGGTACTTTTCTTCATCAACTTCAACCATGTACTGTGAGGTAGATGCAGCAGGAGAGTCTGGGTTGGTGACAGTATAATGGAGAGTGTCAGTATGGAGAAGTGACTGAAAGTCTTCCCATGGTTCCTGGGCATCTTGGAATAAGACATTCGTGTAGTCAGTACGTTGTTCCATAACAAGGATTCCTTGAGGACTTGAACTTGAACCTGGAGTATAGCCTTGTGTTTTTGGAATTATTTTAAGGGTGTGTGATGGTCCAATGGAGGTGTGGTAATTATGTCAACATATTTAGACTCGGAGTCAGTGGAGGCATTTGATGAGTCATAAGAGGAGGACGAAGATGAATTATGTGTTTCAAGCTCAGAAGAGTCGGAGGAATTTGAAGATTGGATCTGGACAGTATGATAATGATACTGGTCCATTGGGCCTTTATCTTTTTTAAGAGGCTCGGGATGGTCTTTTGGTGATTCTTCTGGAGGGATTGTAGATGTAGAGGAAGAGGAAGTGGCCTTTGGACGTGGTTCAGAGATTTTGACTTTAGATCGTGATTTTTTAGGTGAAGATGGTTGAGGAGTTGGTTGAAGGTGGGAGAAACCAAAGAGCTGATTATAAACATGTTGTTGAGGTCGGGATGGTGTGTAGAAAGGTGCATAGGTTTCAAAGATTGGAGGAGATACTGGTGTAGGTTGTGGTTGAGTAAAAAGAGAAGGTTGAGTCTTTTCAGCATCAATCCTGGATAATTCAACCTTTGAGTTTTCTGATCTCGGCTTCTTTTTTATTAAACTCTGGACCCCAGATATGATTGTTGATCATTCGTCTGAGATCGGTGTCTAGTTCAGAAATCCAATCTTGAAGATGTATATGCATATGATCTAAACGACTGCTAATTGAATCAACTTTAGTTTCAGTCTGGGAGACTTGAGTGGCAACACGGTCAATTTTCTTACCGAGTTGTTGAAGAGTTTGATTTTGAGCATTGGCATTTTTGGTTTGCCAATTCAAAATAGCTTTATATTGTTTTGGTTCTTCAGGTTGCCCAGGGGCTGTAATCCGAGATTGAACAAAAAGTTTTGAGGTAACACGGGTTTGTATGTCTGTCTGTTTTTCAAGTGGAGGAAATGATTCCTCATTGGAATGACTTGAAAACATAAGGCATGACCTGATTGGGTAAACATGAGGTTTTGGATCCGGTGGAGGTTGTGGAAGAAAAGATTTACAAGGTGGTGGAGGATAAGAAAATGTTTTCTTCTTCTTTTTCTTTCTCCGTATGACTTCCAATTCTTCATCAACATTCGTATCATCCAAGCAAGGACAATTCAGATTGCACATATGGGCTTCAGGAACATCCCATAGAAAATGACCATTAATTTTATCAGGATATATTGGATACCCTTCTGATGAAAAACCATGAATAGGAAGTTTCTTTTCTTGACCAGTTTGAACTGCTGTGATCATAGCAGTATAAGAAAGCTGTGGACTGTCTGGAATGGGCTTGGTGTCAGGAGTTTGAAAAGACAGTTTGATTTGACCATTTGGTCGTCTGTCAAATGTAGCTTCTGTGGTTTGGACTGGTTCAGAATTATGGTGAAAATGCTCATAGTTGGTTAGTCATTCAAGATGCATAAGTTTGAGCAGATCTTGTTTTTGGATTTGTTTGGGATTTGGATGATGGTTGGAATTGTGTCTGTATCCGCCAATATCATCAAGGCATCAGAAGTTGTGTAAGGTGTAGGAAGATCTAGTGCATGATTTTGTAATCGATACACTATTTGATGATGGAGGGTTGCAATCTTGGATGTGGGTGTTTGTTCGGCTCCTTTGAGCTGGATCTAGACTTTAAGGGTTGTTGGAAGATTGGGATCCTCAAGAGAGAGGTTGAAATTGGGATAAAAGGTTAATAAGACACTGTCAGGATTAAGGGTTGTCAGAACAGTTCCTATAATAGCGTGTTGGTACTCTTTGAACCTGGTGTCTAGGAGAGCAATTCTAGCTGTAACAGGTAAGCCTTTTCGACCATGAAGAGTGAGAATGAATCGTACACCACCAAGATGGAGGTGTGTGTATCCTTCTCGTTTTTGTATTCTTGATTTTGAAATCCAAGTCTCCTTGGTGTAATCTTTGTGAACTCTTGCTGGAATCTTGATATTGGTTTGATTATTCTAATAAGAACTAAGTCATAATTACTACAAGTGGAAAAAGGCAAGAGAGTGTGAGCGTATTAGAGGATAAAAAGCCATAATTTAAGTAAAACACGAGTGGAATTGAGTAAATCATCTTCTTGAGTGAAACACGTAAGGGAGTGTGGTGATGTCATTTCCACATTATTTCCAACCTTTTTTTTTGCAGATGTCAATCATGTCTCACAACTAAGAACGAAACACAAATGAAAAGGATCAACCACCAACTGTTCAATTCAAGGATTGATGAGAGAGATGAGAATGATGATGAGGGCTGAGTTAGAGTGCATACATGAGTGTTTAGATCAAATAGAGAACACATGTGTTGGGCAGCCACAACCCGTTCCCCAAGCACATAAGAGAGATGAAATATAAGTGTGCAACCCAAGAGGGGGGGTGAATGGGAATTTTAAAACTTATCCTAGCAAACCACACAACAATCCAATCTAATGCCTTAATAAAATTCGAAAACAATAAATTCAATTAAAGCACAATAATTAAAAGAGTAAGGGAAGAGAAAAACGAACTCAAGGATTTTTACGTGGTTCGGCTATCCCCGTCTACGTCCACGCCTCCAAGCTCACCCGCTTGAGGATTTCACTATCCAAGCCTTTCCAAGGCTTCAAGCTTTTACAATTGACTTCAAGGTGTCAATGAACCTTTACAACAAGAGATTATATCCCCAATCTCTTTACCCCAAGTGTTTCCCACACTTGTAATCTCACAATTTGAGAAATGATAAATACAACACTCAATCTCTCTTTAAGAGTGGATATACAAATTGAAGAACAAAGATGAGCTAATAAATGATGAGTTACGAAAATGAAGCTCAATATATGTTGTGTGCACTTGTTTATGCTTACTTGGGTTGCCAAAAATGAATTGGTTTTGAGTTTATATAGTTTGAACTCAAAAACTAGCCGTTATGCACACTTTTGGTCGGAACCGGATTGCCGGTTATGGGTATCCGGTTAACCGGTTGATGTTACCGTTACATCACAAATTTGAATTTATGAACATCCGGATTGCCGTTTGTTGAAACCGAATTGCCGGTTGTGTTTTTGGTTACATTCTGCCCGCATCCGGATTTCCGGATTTCACATCCGGATTGCCGCTTTCGGTTTGCATGAATTTTGCCCAGAAACCGGATTGCCGGATTTCCTCATCCGGATAGCCGCTTGTGTTTTGCATGAATTCTGCCCCGAATCCGGCTTGCCGGATTTCCTTATCCGGTTAGCCGGTTGCTACAGTAACGGCTACAGTGAATTATTTTCTAAAATTATAATTTGACCCCAAAACTTTATAAAATTGTATTATGACCCAAAACGTCAGAAAACTTTGCAAATAGGTCAAATTTCAGAATTTCTAAAAATTACTTTGCTGATAAAAAACGTTCTGAAATTATGCTTTGGCCCCAAAGAGTTTATTGTTTCGCACAAAGGTCCTTTTCAACATAATACCCATATTTTCAAAGTTCTCAAAACCTTTCACTTTAGTCCAAAATATTTATAAATTATAGTACGACCCAAAACATGTAAATAGTTTCAAATAGGTCCAAATTCGAAATTCAAAAACAAAATCAAAGATTTAAAACACATTTATTTTAGTCCAAAACACTTTGATTTTATAACTTCATTTTCTTATTATAAAAACACAATTTATAAATCTTTGTTTAATCAATACATGTGTTTTGTTATCATCAAAATCAATATCTATAGCTATAAAAGCTAACAAGAGAGAGAGCTCTAGCGAGAGGAAAGATTGATGACTATTATAGGGACGAGTATGATGAAAGGGGAGGACTTAGTAGGTAATTATAGGAGAGGGGTAGGAGAGCTAGGAATAGGGATAATGGTTTGAGTGGCATAAAGATGAAGATCCCATCTTTTTAAGGTAAATCTGACCTGAAAGCATACATTGAATGGGAGAAGAAAATGGAGTTCATGTTTGACTACCACAATTATTAAAAGCCAAAAAAGATAAAATTGGCTATAATTGAGTTTTCTAATTGTGCTATTACTTAATGGGATCAGCTTGTTATGAACAAGAGGCGGAATATGGAATGTCCAGTTGAGACATGTGATTTAATAAAAACATTGATGAGAAGATGCTTTGTCTCTAACCATTACTATCGAGACTTGTATAAAAAAATTATAAAGTCTTATACAGGGTAGCCAAAGCGTGGAGGATTATTATAAAGAAATGGAGATCGCCATGATTAAAGCAAACATGGAGAATGATAGAAAAGCTACCATGGCATGATTCTTAAATGGCCTTAATCAGGAGATTGTAAATATGTTTAAGTTGCAACATTGTGTGGAGATTGAGGAGATGGTCCACAAAGCCACCAAGATTGACCAGTAACTCAAGAGAAGGGGTAACAATCGTGCAACCCTAAGATTGAGTTCTACTCCTTAGAAGCTGAGCTATGTGAAGCGAGATGAAAGGCCACAAGCATCTACTGCATCTAAGTCGAGATCCGAGCCCTCCAAGAACAATTCATAAGGTAACACCATGACTCCTACTACTAGGAATCGTGACATTAAATATTTTAAATGCCAAGGCAGGGGACACATAGGGAGTGAATGTGTGAATAAAAGACTTATAGTGTTGCAGGACAATGGTGAGATTGTAATTGAAGATGAAACATAAGAAAATGAGATGCCACCATTGGAAGACGTTGAAGATAAGAAATATACAACCCTTAGGGAATTGACTTTAGTAGCTAGGAGAGTTTTGAGTGTGCAAGTAAAAAAAGACAAAGTAGCGCAATAGGAAAACATTTTGCATTCTAGGTGCTATGTTCAAGACAAAGTATGTAGTATAATTTTTTATGGAGGGAGTTGTACTAATGTGGCTAGTACTATCATGGTGGAGAAGTTAGGGCTTTCGACACTTAAATATCCACAGCTATACAAACTACAATGGTTGAATGATAGTTATAAGGTGAAATTGAACAAGTAGGCACTGGTGACTTTTTGGATTGGCAAGTATGAGGATAAAGTGTTATATGATGTAGTACCAGTGCAGGTTGAGCACTTGTTACTTAAGCTGACTTGGCAATTTGACAGACATGTGAAATATGATGGTTTCACCAAGAAATATTCAATTGTGTTTAATCAACACAACATCACCCTTATTTTAATGACACCAAAGCAGGTTTATGGGGACCAAGTAAGCCTACAGAGAGAGAGTGAGCAAAAGAAAAAGAGAGAAAAAGAGAGAAAATAAAAAAGAGGCCAAGAAAAATGAGAGAGAAAAAGAAAAGAAAAATGCAGCCATTGAGAGAAAATTAGAGGAAAAACAAAAGAATTTGTATGCAACACTGAGTGAGATAAAAAAAAACATAATTTTCACATTAGCCAATGATTGTCCTTTTATACAAAGAGGCATTTTTAAATTTTAAAGAACTTTAACCTAATTTGTCTAGTTCTAGTACTTCTCTCTTGTAGGAATATGAGAATGTCTTTCCTAAGGAAACATTACATGCTTTACTTCCAATTTGAGGAATTAAGCATCAGAATGATTTTGTGCCTAGTGTAACCATTCCAAATCGACCAACCTATGAGAGTAACTCAAAAGAGACAAAAGAACTCTAAAGGCAGGTTAATTAATTGATGGGAAAAGGGTAAGTGAGAGAAAGCATGAGCCAATGTGCTCCAGTTTATAAGTTCCTAAGAAGGATAGAATGTGGAAGATGTGTGTTGACTGTAAAGCCATAAACAACATAACGGGTATGCATGTTGATGAGTAGAAAGTACGTACAATCCAAGAGTGGACAAGTCCAACAAACTAAGTAATGTGAGACGCTTTCACGAGCTCTCTAGCTTCTATTAGTAATTTGTAAAGGATTTTAGCACATTGGGTGCACCTCATACTGAATTAATAAAAAAAATTTGGATACAAGTGGGGAGAAGAAAAAGAGAAGGCATTTCAAATAATCAAGAAAAAGCAAATCAATGCCCTTTATTATCCAATGTGAGGCCTTAAAAATTAGTATTGGCTCAGTCCTAATGCATGAGGGACGAACAATTGCTTACTTCAGTGAGAAACTAAGTGGGGCAACCTTAAACTACCGTATCCATGATAAGAAATTGTATGCAATGGTTCAGGTGTTAGAAACATGGCAACACTACCTATGGCCTAAGGTGTTCGTGACGCACATCGATCATGAGTCCTTAAAACACCTTAAAGGCCAACACAAGCTAAACGAGAGGCATGCTTGATGGATTTAATTCATTGAGATGTTTCCATATGTCATTTGTTATAAGCAAGATAAGAAAAACGTCGTTGCAGATGCGTTTTCCCATAGGTATGTCTTAATCTCAACACTTAAAACTGAACTGCTTTGTTTTGAACATATTAAGGAATTATATGCTGATGACCCATTTATTTTGTTGCCTCTATATCAAAACAGTATTGGTTATTACAATCAATACCTGAAAGTTCAAGACGATTGAGAAACAAATCATGGAAAACAGAGAGATAGAGAAATGTTGCTAGGATTGTTGGGTAGCAAGAATTATATGGAACAAGTAAAATTTCATATTTATCAATTAACAAAAATTTTATCACCAAAAAATCTATAGTGTAAATGGGGTGGGTGGCAAGAATGAAAAATGACATTCTTTAGAAGGAGAGATTCTAAAGCATCTCCTTATATGACATGTGTGCATAAATTAAATATAATTATTAATTACATGATAACTTTTTTAAATAAATGCACTCATATTATACACACATTAAATGAGTGTAGTACAATAGAGATTATAAAATTTCTCTAAAAGAAGATGGTCTTAAATGGTGCGAATAGTCCAACTCTTTTTTAAAGTAGATTCGTCTAGTTTAAACCCAGAGTTCTAGACTATGCCGTATATTCTAAAACCTATATATCCGGTTTCCATAGATTTTTTATGACAAATATCAATAGATTGTGTTGTAATCCTAAAAAAAAAAGAAAATCATGTTTTTACTCGAATTGAATAATAGGAAGGATTAAATTGTGGGCTATGACTCTAATGCATCGGATGCATTGATAGATCGGTCTGAATAAATGTGATTTTTTTACACTTAGTAATGGTATGAAGAGTAGTAGTAGTACTTTTTTTTTCCCCAATCTAATAGTAGTATGAAGAATATAATAAAATATATAATAAACTAGTGAATTATAGTATTTTCTTATACTTGTAATGTTATAACTAGTGGCTTATTAACTATATAGATGAATTGACATGACCGATTGCATTAATTTGTTTTATATCAATTGTAATCAAAGCTATAAATAGTTTTCTATCATACATCAAATTAATGAAACTAATGCGTAGAAAACAATGAACGCATGCATGCACCTGCTGCGCTAATACTTTATATGATTATATCTTTTGTACTTATAAACTGTTAATTAATTATGCCAAGCTCAAACTTGCAAGCTTGAAGAAGTCAAGAAGAGAGATGCTACGTTTAAAATGATGAGGAAAAGTGTAAATTCTCCGTTAAATCCGGTAACACTAGAGTGCTCATTCTCTGCTGCTTTTTATGGACATGGCGGGGACAACTTTAAAGCAAAAAAGATTTCACTTATTATTGCCACCCTTACAAAAAACTTTTACTTTATCTTCTATTGCCTTTTTCTGTTTCATTTGATGGTTCATTTCAGTTTTAATATTTTTTTTCCATTTTTTTAATAATCAGTTTTGATCTATTAACACCACTAATAAGTCCATTCATAGCATCCACTTATCGATGAATCAAGTCATTAACTAATATGGTGGCAATTTAGACTAGAATACATTTTATTCAATTTGAATTAAATAATTTTGAATTTAGAAAAATTGACTCGTTTAATAAATAAGTCAAATTCAAATAAGCCCTTTTATTAAACAAATCATTGATTCATTTATATTAATTTAATTGTGCTAATAAATTTACCTTTATTATTTTTAAAATTTTGAAACACTATGACTAGGATGATAAATTTATAAGATATTAAATTTAGAGTAATGATAGATATCACAAATTTTTATTTCATATTTTATTCCAAATGATGCAGCATATGATGTATTAAATATTTACTATTTTATTTTACTTAATTTTTATTGTTTATTAAGTACTATTGACATATATTGTAGATGAACAAATTAAACAAATTTAAATGAATTGGATGCAATTCATTTATTATTATTTCTATTTAAATTATTAAGTTAACCAAATTGAATATTAGTTGACCAAGTAAATCAAATTCAAATCTTGATGTTAGGATTCATTCTATAAATAAGTTGAATTCATATCCGTTAGTGCAAATTTTGACTCAATTCATTATAGATTTGACAAGAATTCTGCTGATACTATTCTATTGTCCACCTCTAATTAACATTGGTATTTGAATCAAAGTTTTATATTTGAACTCCACTTCATTAATATAAAGTAAAGTTGGAAAAAAAAGTGGGTTTATTTCAACTTAAAATTTTGACATAAATCTTGGACTATTAATTTAGGTTAAAATTGGCTATTAATTCACCATTGGATTGCCTAAAATCAATAGTTCAAGATTCGTGTTAAAATATTTTTGAGCTAGTGTAGCGTAATCCATTAAGAAATATGTGTTTGAAATATCGTAGCTGAAAAGCAAATAGAGTATTCATATTCTTTTCCTCTACAGCATGTAAAGGAGAATACTCTCTACACTACAAAGTAAAGAGGGTTAGAAAATTCGGTCTCTAGGTACCTCTTTTCCTAAAGTCGGTCCCATCCCTTATTGAACAAATGCATCAATTGGATAAAACTTTGCAGTTTAATCAACAGACATGTAGGAATCACTAAATAGCTGGGTAATAGGAGTATCTTTTAGACTAGAGCCAGATCCATGCCGTAACTTACGGGGATTTAGTAGGAGAAAAAGTATATAGGGTCTGGGGAGCACTAACATGGAGCGGAACTATGTACAGGCAACTAAACACTCTCTAGCCACGCGCCCCGCCTCACCCCCCCCCCCCCCCCCCCCCCCCCAAAACAAAAAAAAAAGGAAAGAGAAAAAAAAAGAAAATTCCACTAAAGTTCTATGCATTTTTATGTTGTTTTGCATTTTGACTCCACTCAGTTACGTATTTATATATTTATGTTAAACCTTAATTAAATTTATAATTTGATAAAATCTATCTTATATTTAATTTAATGTAAGATATATCTTCACACATAAACAGTATATGTGTGGGATTCACACACTGTTTATATGTGAGAGTGTATCATACATTACATTAAATATAAGATAGAGAGATCCTTACGATTTATCTATTATACGCCTATAGGATCAAAAAGACAAAAACTTAGTTCCGTAGTCAGTGGCGTTGGCTCCGATGTTTGAAAACTTTTTCTAGAAAGATAACGTTCCCATTAAAATTTTTTTCATCTTCTCTCAAAATTGTATGTTATCGCCTTATTTAATTGATTTTCTATTAGAACCACGACAAGTTTGCAAATTCTTCACTTTACCCCATTGAACCGGCATTAATGATGAATGTAAACAATTAATACAATTATTGTCGAAGTGTCATCCGATTCTGTTGGTCATGAATCTAATCATCAGCAAAAGAAATTTCGACATTTGAATACAGTCTCTAATCTCTGGCACTGTTTAAAAGGATAAACTTTTGGACAATTTCTGCAACGATTGGCCCAGAGATTTAATTATTTGAGCAACTAATTGGGTCACAACTCACAATCACCGCACAGTGAGCCCCACAAAATTGTTACCTTTTGACTATTTGTCAATAGCCAGGCCCCATCTCTTTGACGAAAAATTAAAACACACTGAGTTATTTGCATCGCTCCTTGGACTTGGTTATCCATGTCCATGCAAAAGGGCTCGCGCATTCACATACTTTTTGGCTTATGCAGTGTTGCTATTTGCTCCTTTCACGCACGTATATTATTGTTTCAATTTTAATATGAATTATTTTTAAGGTGAAGCAAAGTCAATAATTTTCTGTTTCTTTTATCTGCTATACGCAACCTTAACCAACACTTGGTGAGATTATTGGCTCATTTTGTAGATCTGAATCTCTCACTTCGCAAGGCTTTGCCAGATCAAATATGCATAATAATAATACCTAATTAATTATTGGAGCTGTGTTCCTTTTAATAATGTTACAAGTTTCAAGATTTGAGCTCTAATTGTTGTGGTAGTTTTTAATTAGATAAAAAATTTTAATTTTATCATTCTGTCGTATTAGTTAAAACATAATGTGGGAATTCTAAACATTACTCTTATCTTTTATGCTTTTCTGATAATTATTAATTATGAATAGACACTTTACTAAGTCAATAGATTTATTTTTATTTAACCTATTTTTACTGGCTTAAATCTCCAATAAGCCCATGAAAGCCCAACAAGCTTGGTCACCACAACATTTCGTAGGACGAGTTCGAGGAAATCTTTGAAGAAAAACTCTACAATGATTTATAGGACCAAGTCCGAGATATGGTTAAATGGGAAAAATGGTTTTAACCTCCCTAGATTGGTAATATATTTATTTGAGATCAAGCTTAAATGACTCATGGATAATATTTGTCAAGTTAAAATTCAAATGTTAAGGAAACTATTTTAGGTTAGAACTTATTTTATTCAATTTTCGTCCCTTTAAACATTTAAAACTCAGAACTTAATTTTAGGCAATAAAAATAGCCGAACAATCCACATATACTCCCCTCCTCCCCCCCCCCCCCCAAATAAAGATAAAATCTATTCATATATATATCAAGGAAAAAGTGTTTATTTGAAGTTTGGAACCAACAAATAACTCTTCAGAAATAGAATTTGTCTTAAGAGAGAGTAAAGCGAAAAAACTCATGATGGCGTTCCTTGAGAACATATAGTGGGGAGAATTACCTTTTAACGCCTAATTTTTTGAAGATATGTGTGTGTGGCTTGTGTTTTATTTTGAAATCATTTGGAAGGAGGTAAAAAAAAAAACCTCTGATAATTAAAAGACAAAAAAGTGTAATAGAGCCCGTGTTTGTTTGTTTGTTTTTTTTTTTTTTATCTTTTTCATTCTGTTTGTTTTTTAAAATATTGAGATATCCACGTCTGAACATGGGTATATAAATAATTTTAAAAATTCAACAAAAATTAGAAGTTGCAATAAACTATATTAAGAAAAAATTTAGTTGGTTGCAATTGCATTATAGACTTACCTTCATACAATCTTTGGATTTGAAACTTAACCTGTTATGAAACCAAAAGTTAAGTTTTTATGTTGTTGAAGCAGTGGGGTGAACATGTGTGTGGTTTTTGGGGACCATTCTTGTAATTATAAAATATTAAAACATCAAGTTATTGGAAGAACAAACTTCCGGAACTTATGGCACGTTCAAATTTTATTACATTACTTTTTGTCTTTTTGACCTTTTCGTGTTATTCAACGTGGCTTAATAAGCAAAACAAGAAACTGCAAATCATTAATTAATTCGTTCTCCGAAATAAAAGTATCATTTTAACGGCTAGAACAAGGCGTGCATCTTTAAAGACTAAAAACTTAATTTTTTAATCTACTTAGATTACGGAGTTCATGGAGAATATACAGTGTCTTCGGATAAGCTCTGGCTTAGTTGGGTCGCGTTTTACGGAGAAAAAAATCAAAGGTTCAGTAAATCAGTGGGTGCACACTTTTAACAAAACTAATATAATTAAAGTTGTTGTTTGAATGAAGTAATCACTTCTTAAGATTAATTAATTAGATGTGTGTTTGAATCAATTAAATGGAAAGCATGAACAGAGAATCACTGCTTAAATAATGATAATTTTAAAGGAACAACGATGATAGTTTTAAAGCTGTCGTCTTAAGCAGTGTCGTTAAAGGCATCATTGTTTAGGACGATTTATGAACCATCATTGTAAATGCCAAAAAATATAGTCACTTACACTACACTATGTGTTCAACAAATATTACTACTTTATGTAATAGATGTAACTTATACTAATCCCGGGTTAAAGATCAATATGGCTGCGGCTTACATTAATTTCAAATTAGAAGTCGACAAGGATATGATTTACATTGATGCTGGAGTAGATATCAATAACCGTGCGGGAGTTTATATGAAGAGTTCGGAGATAACTAAAAACCACAAATCTTTCCGCTTTTCCTTCAATTACACCAAACTTGGAAATATTAATAATATGTAACATCTGATTACTAACATAATTAAGTTGCTGAAAACTCATATATAGAAAAAAGGGTTACAGAATCTATGGCATAAAACCAAACCAAAAAAAAAAAATGAATGGCAGGAATTGAGATTCAAATCAAAATATCTCACAAATTTTGCATTTCTTGATCTACAAATAGAAGTCAAAAGAATCGAGAAAGGGTCTTTTGGCTATTCAGGAATAGTAAATAGAAATCTCTAAATTTAAAAAGTCTTCAAAACAAACGCTAACTTGATCATTGGAGTATATTTTGCACAGCACACTCGTATCCAATTTGTGGAATTCTTCAAAGATAAGGGATTGCTTTTAGAGTTCCTGAAACAAACAAGTATAATTATCTATTTTTTGCTCTTTAATTGCTCTGAATCGGACAAGGAAAGGTCTTAAGACTATCCAATTGTGTCAGCTATAGGGAAATATTCGAATATCATGATTTGGTTTAAACATGATTGTTAATTGGCTTAATTAATTTAGTTTACATAATCACAAGAATTACTTCTGAAATTAGGTTACATGGTAAAATACTGATAATTGACTGTAATTTGCTCATCATACAAACTACTTTAAAAAATTAGATGATCCGATGTGTAGACAGTGGCGTATCTAAAAAAATAATTTACTGGGGGCTAAATTAGATAATAGTAAAATATAAAAAATTAAAATTTTGAATATATAAAATATTTATAATTAGTCTCTACGCATTTTTATATTTTAAAAATGTTATGCAATAGACTCATTATCAATATTATTAAATTTATTGTTTCTTATATAGACAACCAAACTATCACTTATCCCATCCGATTCCAAAGATAATCCTTCATGAGTTTTATTATTGAAAATGTTCGTTCTACTATTATTATATAAACTGGAAGAATTAACCATATTTTTTAGAATATAATATATTTTGAGTAGTGGGCTATCATTATTTTTAATTAAAATATATGTTTTTATATTTTTTTAAAGTCAAAGTTTATATTTTTTTAATGGGGTTAATTAAAAAATTAAAAAAAAATTCTTTTATTATTAAATTTTTTTTTTGGCCAGTGGGGTCTTAAGCCCCTACTGGTCATGTGCTGCATCCTCCTCTGTGTATAGATCTGGATTTTTGCATTTGCAAAGCGATGAAAGAAGTTCAACGAACACGATAGCTCATTTGAATAGCTTCTGGAATCAATTTACAAACGTCAAAAGTCTTTCTAGAATCTATTTACAAACATTAAAAGTCGAAACCTATATATTAAAAAAGGAGATCTCATGACAAAAAGATATAACGGTTAACAAATCTATAGTACTCTGTTTACTTCATGGAATGAGGAATGTGAACGAAGGAATGAGAATGAAATATATGTTTACTTGGCAAAATGTAATTTGGGAATAAGAATAAAATGTGTGGGTCGCACACAATTTGGAAATAAGGAATGAGAATCTCATTTCCGTGAGGGGGTTGGGAATGAAAATGAGGGAATGAGAATGAAAGATATGTTTATTTTTGTATCTCTCTAATTTTTTCATATTTCCCAAATTATCCTCCTTCAAATCACAATTAATTTTTCTTATTTTAAATATCATTAATAATAATAAAAATAATGATAAAAATAATAATAACAATAATTAATAATAACTAAAATAATAAAGTTAATAAAATTTAATAATAATAATAATAATGTAATTTTCATTATCTAGATACATGTATAAATATTATTATACAAATAATATTAATTAAATAATAATAATAGTAATAATAATAAAAAAAAATGTTAATAATGATAATATTAATAAAAATAATAATAACAGTAATTAATAATAACTAAAATAATAAAGTTAATAAAATATAATAATAATAATAATATTTATTAATATTAATAAAAATAAAAATAATTAATAATAATAATAAATGTTAATAATGATAAAATTAATAAAAATAATATTAACAATCATTAATAATAACTAAAATAATAAAGTTAATAAAATTTAATAATAATTATTGTTATTATTATTTTTATTAATAATAATAACAACAACAACAACAACAACAACAACAACAATAATAATAATGATAATATTGTTAATAATGATAAATTAATTATTTTTATTAATTATTAATACTATGGGTATTTTGATAAATTGATTCTCATTCCTATTTATTTTGCCAAGTAAACACATCAATGACATTTCAGCACATTCTCATTCCCATTTCCATTCACTTTTACCAAGTAAACATTGAACTCTCATTTTCATTCCAGCCCATTCTCATTCTCAGCCCATTCCCATTCCACTCCATTCTCATTCCATGAAGTAAACGCACTATTATAGATATGAGGGCAATTGATATCTGGGTTTATGATATCTACTCATTTACAATTCAACGACATAATTAAAAACTTACAAGAAAGTGTACAATCAATGTTGTCTAGAATTGATAACATTCCTTGTAAACAAATAGGAAAATGGCCAAACCAAAGAAAGCTGGACTTTAGCTAGAGATGACTTAATGTTTGATCAAGATGAAATGGATGGCTAATGTGAATCTCACAAAGATAAGTGAGACCCTATGATGAGATTAAGGATAAAACTATCATAAGCACCTGGGATGAGACATATTCAGATTCTACTGAAGTTCCTGTCGGACTCGTTACAAGAGCTCGAGTAAAGAAATTTAAAGAAGCGCTTAATGGATTGATTCAAGCACCTTGGGCTTAATCAAATTCGTGGAGGCTTGTTGAAGGAATCGTACATGATAAATGCATGATTCAGGCTCTTGAAGTTTCTAAATAATCACTTCCATGAAATAAGGAGTGGCTTGCACATTATGGCGGGAAAATATATTATTTTCTTTTTTCAGATACTTTCCCATTTCTTGAGGAGGCTATTAGGGAAACAAATAAGTTATTTCTATTTTAATCGCCTAGTTTCCATTTTAATTTATGTAAGGCATTTAAGCCAATTAGGATCCTGATTTGATTTAGATTCTTTTCTATTTACTTATATTAGTATTCTGATTTGATTTACATTCTTTCTTATTTGTTTAGATTTAGATTCATATTTGATTTTTGGTTTAGGATTTATTTCCAAAAATTCTTGTAACTAACCCTATATAATACATTCGTATCCAATAAACAGAGATAAGTTTTTGATGCAATTGGTGAGGGAGTTAATTCTCTTTGGTTCTTTACAAACTCTTTGAACTTATCAGATTTTCGTGGCATTTAAACTCTTGACTTATCAATTAGACAATCCATAACTGATTGTGGCGTCTTCACATACCAAGGTTCGTGCTTTCATTAAGCATTGGGTTAAGGTTCTATTTAATTCCTGGTTTAGATTCGATCTTTGGGATTAAATTGATTAGAATCGCGTCAGTTCTTGACAGGGTTCGTATCATTTGGTATCAGAGCCTATGCACCAAGGTCAGATCCATCTATCTTTGTTGTTTTTTATTCTTGTTTGAATTTTTCATCCTTATTCTAGTATCTAAATAAATAAAAAAAGAGTCATGAATAGTGTTGCGTGAATAGTATTTGCG
Source organism: Citrus australasica (assembly GCA_029618585.1). Taxonomy (NCBI): domain Eukaryota; kingdom Viridiplantae; phylum Streptophyta; class Magnoliopsida; order Sapindales; family Rutaceae; genus Citrus; species Citrus australasica. The sequence continues at coordinate 8,782,901 of JARCIV010000006.1, forward strand.
TGAATAGTGCCGCCGCGAACAATATTTACGTGAATAGTGTTAGTAATATGCCATAAAGGCCAATCGAATGGTGATTTGATTGTTTAGGGAATGATTGTATTTGAATAACATTTTAATATTTATTCAATGACAAAGTTATCAATATTCATATATTAATATAATGAATATAGTCCAAGAAGTAAAATAGTTAAGGATCACATTATCGAGTATGTCGAGAATATGAAACGTGTATCCTTTGTACTATACTTCTAAAATAGTTCCTAGTGGTGGATTTATGATAGGACATTATAAATTCCTATAAACACTAGTATGTGTTATGACTCCTTATGGTATGTGATACTAAAATGGATGGTGAGTTTCATTTCATTGACATGAGATGTCAAGTCAAACACATAGGTACTTGTTAAAAGAACAAGTTTACTGAACTTGACCGAATATAGTAAGCCATATGGTCGTGAGTGTTAATGGCTTATTATACCTTGTAACAGACACTACGTTTGGTAATGGTCTTTAGACCTGAGGCATAACAGATGTCTTATACATAGACATCTCTGATATGTGAATGCATAACGATTGATTCCTAATCACGGAAGAGATCTAGCAATAGCTGTCATGGTTGGCTATGTATGAAGACAAGTTGATGGCCAATATGGAATTCATCACTTTGTAATATACAAAAAGGATGTCCCTATGAGATAATATGAATTGGCAAGAGAAATCCTTGGCCAAGGTGAAATATATTTGAAGGAGTTCAAATTATATTATCATGCCAAGTTCATTATATTTATTTTGAGATAAAGCACAACTGCTTAACATAATAAACCATAAGCTGTGCTTTTCTCTGGACATGGAAGATGAAGAGACCAAGACATAGAGATACAATGGAATAGGTTCGATAGATCCAACAATTCTTGTTATTTGGATAGTCGTGATATACTGCTAGGTGTCACTCATGACTTGTAGAAACCTTATGATCAATATTGGTAAAGCGTATTACCAATGCATCTTAAGGTCATTAGAAAGGTTCTAATTGATGACTAAAGAGTTTAGCATCATTTAATGAATAAAGAGTTATCATTAAAATAGTTCTACTACCTTATAACTAAGAACCTAAAAGGTCACACACAATATAGAAATGAAAAAGGAGTTACTAGAAAATGAGAAGTTAAATTTCCTATTTTTAGGAAAATCAATATTTATATTATAATTCATTGAGAATGAATATAAATATAAATATATCTTAAATATGATTTAAGATAGAAATTTACATGTTCCATAAATAGTTTAAGGAACAAAATAAATTTCATAAATCCTCAATTAAATATTATGGAATGTCGAGCACGTAAAATGACCATTTTGGACATGTTCGGGTTCATATATGATTATGGACTTCTAGACCAATTTTGGGTTTAGAATTATGGGCTTTTATTGGATCCAATATGGATTAAGAGAAAGCATTAGAACATGTCACAAGAGAAGCCCACATTTAACCATTTGATGTGATCAAAATGGGGTTAAATAATTAATTCCGAAATTAATTAATATTAGCTATTTATGGTGTCATAAAGAGAGAACGTGGCGTTGTTTTATGGTGTCATAAAACCTAAAACGAGTTCTTTGTAGGTCATAAAACCCAAAACAAACTTTTCTTTTCTTAGTCTTTAAACAGGGTACCAAACCATTTAAGAAATCGCCATAAGTTTTTTGATGCACAGGATCCTTCCTTGAAGGCAAGTGCAGAGCATACTTCTTTAAGTTTTCAAAATGAACAAATTTAATTCTTTGATTTGTTTCTTTCACTTAGAACTTCAATTGCAGAGAGAGAGGAGAGTTTAGCAAGCCATGGTTTTGATAAAACACACGAGAGTTTTATTGCTTTTTAAACTTCTATATCTTACAAGGGAGGTGAGCTCTTTATATAGGAGAGCTCATGAAGATAGGACAGGACCCCTATCTTTTACAACAGTAAAAGTAAGGTAAAGCTACAGTACACAAGTAAAAGATACAGTACAAGAGTAAAGCTACATGATTAGTTAGTATAATAGGACAAAGTCCATGATAAAAGGACAAAAGAGGAAAGTGCTTACTATAAGCCAAAAGAGGAAATTGCATGCATCAGGACAAGAAAGGAAAGTGCATGGAACGAGACAAAGAGGGAAATTTCCTAGAACGAGACAAGAAGAGAAAGTTCCTGCAACAAGACAAGGGAGGAAATTTCGTGGAACAAGACAAGAACGTAAATGTCATGAAATAAGACAAAAAAGGGGAAGGTTCAAGGAAGGTGCATGAGTGAAGACAAGAGGGGAAAGTTCATGGAATGAGACAAAGTGAGAAATTTCGGAAAAGAAGACGAAAAGGGAAAGTGCATGCAAGGAGACAAAGTGGGAAATTTCCTACAACAAGACAAAAGAGGAAATTTCATGGGAAAAGACAAACAACTTTATGGAGAGGAGAGGTTCATGTAGTCATCTTCAGAGTCACTTTCAGTTGCATCAGGGTCATCGTCAGATGGTGGAGGGAAAAAGGTCTTGGAAAATTGTGGATGCTTGCAGGTGGGACCACTGCATGGTGGATGTGGGCAGTAGTGTTCATACACTGGTCTGGATGATGGCTGAGGAGTCTTTGGGGACGTCTGGGTGGCCTTGTCTACTTTTGAAGGTTTGGGTGGTTGGGAGGAGGATCCAGGTTCATGCATGGAGGGTTGGGAAAATTGTTGGAGATGTTGGCTGAGAGGAAGAAAGTCTTCCCATGGGTCCTGAGAATCTTGGTAGAGGAAGTCTGTGTAATCCGGTTTTTCTTCTTTGATGATGATTCCTGTGGATTTTGGTTTAGATATGGCAGAGGGAGTGGGGATCATGATGAGGTCATGTTGTGGGCCTAGGGAGGTATGGAAAATATCTCTGTGCGGTGGAGTGTGGTGGTTTAATTGGCAAAGGTAGTTGTGTAGGGTGGATTGGATCTCATTTTCAATGATAGCTGGGTGTGGGGCAGTAAACCATTCATAGACTTGGTCTTGGGACCAGAAAAGCTTTGTATCAGGATGCTGAAAGTATGACCTATGGATGATGAACACGGAGGTGAACAAGCGTGCTTCTGGAGCAGGCATTCTTTCAAGATTATAAATTTCAGAGAGTTGCTGCAGTTTCTTTCTCCACCATGGAATAGGAGAAAACCATTCAAGTAAAGTCCAGGTGAGGGAAGTGGCTTGGTCAGGGTTGAGGAGATGCTCCAAAGTTGGACTGATTGGTAGGATGAGCTTGGTGGCATAAAGAACTGTTAGGCACCAGAGGTACCATAACTCATCTTCAGTGATATCCCTGGACGGGTCAAGGGTGAGACCTGTAAGGAACAAGTTTTCGAGATGGAAGGTAGAAAATGGAAATGAGTCTGCCATAAGGTAGGCTTTCATAAAATAGCGAAAAACAACTTTACGGGCAAAGTCCTGGATGGCAAAAACAGAAGAAAAAGTTTTGTTAAGGGGAAAGTTTTTCTTGGTGAGAGCTTCTGGAGGAAGTGAAGTAGCCATGGAGATAACTGGAAAGTGGTAGGTTGTGGAGAACACGGTGAGAAGTGTGTCTGGTTTGGAGAGTCTAGAAAGCATATCAGGGATGAGGTTCTGGGACCCCTTTATATGCTTGACTGAAAAGTCATACTTGGAAAACCAATCTTTTTAACCGGAGTAACATTTTTTCGGGAATAGTTTTACCTTTGAAATTGAGGATATTGGGGAAGGCTGAACTGTCCATTCGGATGAGAAAATGGTATCCAATCAAATGATACTCAAATTTCTTGATGCCATTTTTTACCGCTAAGATTTCTTTGAACACACTGTGGTAATGCTTCTGTGTGTCAGAGAAATGTCCACTAGCGTAGGTGATAAAGCTTTCTTTTCCATTGATTTCTTCAAGGAGGATGGCACCCCATGAGTCATCACTTGCATCTGTCTGGAGTATGCGCTTGCCATCTGCAATCAACTTTAAGGGAGGCGGATTTTGCGCAATCTGCTTTAATGTAGTGACAGCAATGGTGTGGTCCTCATTCCATTCTGGGGGCTTCTTTTTCAATAAAGCCGAAAGGTGTCGAGTATGTTGGTCCACGTGTGGGATGAAATTACGGATGTAGTTGATGATACCGAGAAACTGTTGGACTTGTTTTTTGGAAAGGTGCTGATCTGGAAAGTGAAGCAACTCTTGGGCAATGTGCTTTCCAGGCTGATAATGACCGTCTTTAATTACCATACCAAGAAATTCAATAGTGTTTGTAGCAATAGTACTTTTCTTAGCTGACAACATGATTCCATGACTTTGGACAAGATCATAGAACTGGGTTAATAGCTGGTGATGTTCCTCAAGCGATCCTGAAAAAAGCAAAATGTCATCAATATAAATTAATGCATGATGGAGGATGGGCTGAAAGATTTGGATCATGGATTTTTGGAATATGGATGGGGCAGTTTTGAGACCGAAGGGTAAGACTGTCCATTGGAAGTGGGCATTTGGGATACAAAAAGCGGTTTTGTACCGTTCAGAGGGTTCAATGCCTAATTGCCAAAAGCCAGATTTCAAATCAAATTTGGAAAAGATCTGGGCATTTTTGAGAAAAGTAAACATGCTTTGTCTTCGGGGCAAAGGAAATTTGTCATCTTGCAAAAACATGTTTAAGGGCTGATAGTCAATGACTAAGCGTTTCTTTCCTCGGACAATCTCAGAATGCTTTTCAACATAAAAGGCTTGGCAAGCCCATGAGAAGTTGTGGGCTCAATGAGACCTTGGGCTAACAATTGGGAACATTCTTGTTGGGCTAGGAGTAAGTCAGAAGGACTCATTCCTGGATGGGTAGCTTTGGTTGAATTAACATCTTCATTTAGTTTGAAAGGTAACTTAATGAAGAAAGACTTGTTTTTCCACAATGGGTTTGGATAGGTGAACTCAGAATGAGACTCTGGACACAGACTCAAAAGTTTGGTTGAAATATCCTGGTAGGGCTGAGGTGTGTCAGACAAATTGTAAAGTTTTAAAATATCGGTGAAAGGTTTAAACATGGACTTGACTCGGATGCCAGTGGGAATGATTTGAAGGTGTTTGATTTGGTGGAGGATGTCAAAACCTAACAAGATATCTTTATTAGGAAGAGTTGAACCAATGACCTTGGTCCAAATGACACAATTGGGGAAAATTTGAATACCAATGGGTTTTTTGGTAATCAAAGAGGTGGTGAATAATTTGCCATTGACAGCTTTGAAATGTTCCTCATATTCTGTCCAATATTCTGGTGGAAGAATATGTGGATTTAACATGTTGCGTTGGGCTCCAGTATCTATAAGACCAATTGCTGGAATGGGCCTTTGGAATTTGGAGGGCAAGATCTGGAGTTTGATGGAAGGTATTGGCACAGTAGTATCAAGGGACAACAACTGTTGGTGAAAAACCACTTGGGACTGATCACTGTCTGAGTCATCAGAGGAATTCTGTAGTGCGAACACTGTTTCATCATTGGGTTCATCTTGTTCTGAAAAATAGAATTCCAATTCATCCTTTTCTGGGGAGTAATCTGTGGTGGCCTGAAGATGTTCAAGTACCCGAATAGATTTTTCCCTTTTGTTGGGACAATCCTTGGCATAATGACCTTTTTTCTTGCAGATAAAACATCTGCTTGATTTTCGCCGTTTAAAGTCTCTGGATGAAGATGACTTCCTTTTGAAGAATCGGTAGGGCCGTCTGGACCGTCGGGACCGGCGGGGTCTGGATGAAAATTCTGAATTTTTGAATTTCCGAAAATGCCTTTTCTTTTTAGGACGGCAATCACAATCCTTCTTCTGTTTGCATTTGATCTGCAAATAAGGCTTCTTACAGGCACTCCGAAATAGAATTCCAATTTCAATAAATAATGGCTAAGTGGGTGGGTCTAAGCACATGATAATGTTTGGTGCCATTATTAGAGATAATGGGGCTTTATTTGGTGGAAGGAAAAAACATGAGCTAGCATACATGTTCCTTTATTATCTCTCTCATTTCTTAATGAAATTTCGAGATTCCAAATCCTCTGAACTCCTAGAACATTTATAAGTGTGGACTGATTAGAGGCATCACAATTGGGGTGCTTAAAGGATCTCAGATCGTGGCAAAACAGAAGCTGTTCGTGCAGAGCTGTATTTTCTGGACAGTGTTCGGAGCTTGCTGTTTTCAGTCGTTTTCTCCTACATCACGAAGTCGTTTCTGAAACTACAAGTGAGGTAATTAAACTTCAATCTTTCCTCTTGATTTTCGTTTTTGAATGAAGTCGATCCGAGGTCTCTAGAGCTTCCGCCATCTGTTTTAATTTTACTGCACAATAGTTGCGAAATTAGGAACCTCATGGACAAATGTTGTCCTTCAAATAGTGCCGCCTGAACAGTTTTTTTAGGGAATCAATTTTGCATCCTTGTGGTTTTATTCTCCTTAAATTCACAAGTTTTACCTATTTCTTTTCCTAAAAAAAAATGATAGAGAGAATCCCCAACCTTTTCTTAAAATCTTTCATTTTTTTCCATTATTTGTGTCTTGGAAGTCAAAAACTAGTTTTACCCCATAGGTGAAAATTTTGCCCAAAATCAAAACTCGACTTTACGTACACATTGCGTTCTTACTCTTGAAATTTGAGTCTCCTTAGAGTAATCATTGTGAATTGCTGCTGAAATCTTGATATTGGTTTGATTAGTTTGATAAGAACCAGGTGAGAATTACTACGAGTGGAAAAATGCAAGAGAGTGTGAGCGTATTAGAGGGTAAAAGCCAATTAATTTGAGTGAAACACGAGTGGAATTGAGTGAGTCATTTTCTTGAGTGAAACACGTAAGGGAGTGAGGTGAGGTCCTTTCCACATTATTTCTAACTTTCTTTTGCAGATGTTAGGTATGTTTCACAACCTAGAACGAAACACAAATGAAGAGGATCAATCCTCAACTGCTCATAATTTACAAATTCAAGCATTGATGGGAGAGATGAGAAGGATGATAAGGGCTGAATTAGAGCTCATACATGAGCGTTTGAATCAAGTGGAGAACACACGTGTAAGGCGGCCACAACCTGTTCCCCAAGCACGTAGAAGAGAAAGAGCTCCAGCTAGAGGAGAGATTGATGCCTATTATAAAGATGAGTATGATGAAGGGGAGGACTCAGTGGGTAGCTATAGGAGATATGGACGAGGTAGGAGAGCTAGGAATATAGATGATGGGTTTAGTGGCATAAAGATGAAGATCCCATCTTTTCAAGGAAAATTTGACTTAGAAGCATACCTTGAATGGGAGAAGAAAATGGAGTTCATATTTGACTGCCACAATTATTAAGAGGCAAAAAAGGTAAAATTGGTTGTGATTGAGTTTTCTAACTATGCTATTACTTGGTGGGATCAGCTTGTTATAAGTAGGAGGTAAAATAGGGAACGTCCAATTGAGACATGGGATGAAATGAAATCATTGATGAGAACGCATTTTGTACCTAACCACTATTATCGAGACTTGTACTAAAAATTACAACGTCTTACACAGGGTAGCCGAAGCGTGGAAAGAAATGGAGATTGCCATGATTAGAGTAAATATGGAGGAGGATAGAGAAGTTACCATGGCACGATTATTAAATGGTCTTAATTGGGAGATTGCAGATAAGGTTGAGTTGCAACATTATGTGGAGATTGAGGAGATGGTACACAAAGCCATCAAGATTGAGCAGCAACTTAAGCGGAGGGGTAACACTTAAGAGGAGGGGTAACACCCGTGCAGCCCCAAGCTCGAGTTCCACTCCTTGGAAGCCGAGCTATGTCAAACGAGATGAGAGGCCACAAGCATCTATTACACCTAAGCTAAGATCCGAACCCTTCAAGCACAATTCACAAGGTAACACCTGAAATACAAGTATGCAACCCAAGAGGGGGGTGAATTGGGATTCTAAAAATTATTTGATTCTAAGACAAATTATCATCCAAATCTAGAATGAATTTAAAGCAATAACAATTAAGTTGATCACAATAAAAAAAGATAAGGGAAGAGAAATTCAAACACAGAGATTTTTACGTGGTTCGGTCAACCTCGCCTACGTCCACGCCTCCAAGCATTCCGGGCTTGAGGATTCCACTAAGCAAGCCTCCAAGGCTTCAAATACTTACACTTGACTTCCAAGGTGTCAATAACCTTTACAACAAGAGATTATCCCAATCTCTTTAACCCAAGTGTATCCTAACACTTACAATCACTCAAAACAAAAGATTTCAAATTTGTTTTGCCTCTCACAATATATAAGATTACACAATGATGAAGCAAGAATGTGTTCTAAGCTCTATGAAGATTGTATTCTCGAATATAAGCTCAATAGTCGTGTTGTGATCAATCTTCTTTGAATTTGAATGAGCATATTTATATTTGGAGCTGAAAAACTAGCCGTTACAAACTGTCGGCCCAAAAACGGTTCACCATTAACCATTAACGGTTAACCGTTTAGGCTGGTCAAAAGTTACCGTTGGGCTAAAATTCAAATAAACGGTTTGCCGTTTCATGATTACCCTTTCGCCGTTAACTTCCAGAGACCTGCAAGATGAACATCAGTTATCCGTTTACATTAAACGGTTAAGGATTTGCATGAAGTGACTTCTCTGGATCTTATCGGTTAACCGTTTGTAATAAACGGTTCGCCCTTTGTTTCCAGTATTCTGCAAAGCAATTTAGCCTTATCCGGTTTGTTAAACAGTGCCAGAGGAGTACAACCTTCAATTCTAGATGTTATCGGTTAACCGTTTCTATAAACGGTTCACCGTTAAATTCCAGTAGCCTTCCCATCTTTTGTGTTTTCTGTTTTTCATAAATGGTTAGAGCTTAGGCAATATGTTGCTCTCTGGTATTAATTGGTTAACCGTTTAAAATAAAACGGTTCACCGTTTATTTCCAGAATCACATTTTAAACCAGATTTTGCAGAGAATCTTTTTCTAATATGAAAGTCCATCTTTTATGAATATGAATTGAATGATTATTAAGGCTTTCGTTTATTAAGGAATAGCTCCAACATTTTTATCAAAAACCATTTAAAGTTTGTTATTATCAAAATCAATATTATTAATATATTCATGTTAACAATCTCTCCCTTTTTGATGAAGACAAACTTCATTCAATATATAGCTCCCCCTAAATGTATGGCCAAATTAAGAAATGTCTAATAAAAAGATTTTTGCTCAAGAAAACATTTTAAAATTCATTTAAATACATTCTAAATCTCCCACTTCATCATAAAAAAGAAAAGAGAGAAAGGAAAAATGCAAATCCTTTAAAGAAGTTACCCGGTTTTGGCGAACGAAAATTTTGGCAGAGTTTCCCTTTAAAAATGAGCAAAACCACTAATACAAAATGAGATTAAAAACACTTCCAAAATATATTAACAACAACTCCATCTTTCAACAAACCAACAACGCCATGAACAAACAAACCAACACTTCAATATCCAATAAACCAACAATTTCATCAACCAATGACCAAGTCATCCAACATTAAGAACATCACAAAAATATGTCATCAAAATCCAGAAAGAGCATATAGAGGTAACAGTGTATATAAAAATATAAATGGCAACACGCAAACAACCAAAATATGAAATGTATGTGCGAAAATAGAACTCAGAAACTATGGAGGTGGAAAAGATATGCTCCCCGGATCATAGCCGAAATAGCAGAGAAGAGTGCGTTGTCCAACGATAAGCTCAAGCTGCTGATCAATGCTCTACTGCTGGAAGGTTTGAAAGTCAGAGCGTAGCTGCTGGTGGTCACGGGAAACAATGTCCAATCGATCAAGAATCAGCTGCTGGCACTCTGAAATCCGGTGAACATCAGCAATCAACTGCTACACAATGTTTGAAGCAGGGGGCAGAACTGAAGCTGGAGGCGGCATAGAGGCAGATGGCTGCTCAGGAACAGGAGATGGCTCAAGAGCAGGAGGTGGCTCGGAAGAGGAGGGAATTTCAGCATCGTACGCTCCTCAGAATCAGAGTCAGCTGGAGGCCGAGGGACAAAACAGCGACGCGGAGGATGAGGATGAGCTCCTAATCTAAAGTCAGGAAGCTTATTAGGAGGATAGATATCGTTGAGCATCCGATCATCCTCTGGAGCAATCAAGGTATCCCAGTTTTTGGAGTTGCTTGTCTTTATCCACTCTCCATTCTTCCTAGAAAAAACCGATACTAGTCATGGCCTCGGGACCAATCCGTCTAGTCTCTATATGACCGGTATCAGGAAGAGGCACCTCAAAGCGTCACAGTATCTTAGTAATGATATTGCCATAAGGAAGCAAGCGGTGGTTAACCGCAGGAGTACTCAACATGTGCTGCACAATAACATACCCGAGGTTAATGGGACGGTTTGAAAGTAGGCTATCTAGTAGGCCAACGTCCAACCTCGTAACCTCATCCGAGTGACCCTTCCTAGGTGTCACTATGTGCTGTAAAATAGTATGAAGAATGCGAACTTAGAGAGGTAAAAGTTGAGACCGAAAAGGAAGCAAGCAAATCTCATCAGACAAGTCTCAACGACGACATATATTACGAACTCCATCAGTATGACAAAAGCTGTCAAAGAAAAGGGCTTTCCTAGAAGTGTAAATATCATGCCCCTCACTAGAGATACCAAGAAAGTCAGCTAGGTCCGCATCATCAAACTCTATAAGCACACCACCGACTTGAGTAACTATCCTATTTAGGCGAGTTGCGGAGATTTCCATGTTCGAATAAAAAACTCGCACTAAATTGGGATATACTCGGTCATCAAAGTCAATGGCAGACTCCCAAGGCTGAAACATATCCCGAATGCTTCTACCACATACAATTAAGTTACTAAAATCATCAATTTCAACATAGAAGGAGTCAAGTATCTTTCGACCACGAAGCGATCCTCGAACCGCTTGGCCAAGGAAGGCGTGGGGAAATGAATTCTTGCAAATTCAGAGACTTCCCGTGGTGGTATAGGATTCTTTGGAGGCACATATTTTCGCCTGAGATTTCTCCGAGTGGGTGCAGCCATGGAGAAGTACAACGGAGGTTGAAAAATGCGGGAGAGATGTGATGAGAAGAAAATGAATCGATGATTTGCTTAGGAATGAGTAGAGGATGTGATTTTGATGCTCAATTTGGTTGAAAAAGGGAAAGAATCGGATTAAAATCGAAGAAACTCGACCCGCGGCAGTTAGGGTTTAGATTTAGGATTTTTCAATTTTGGGATTGATTTGAAGTTTTGAATCGGTGAAAGTGTTCTACAGGTGATAAGAAATGATTTTGTAGGTTTGATTTGGCAAGAAAAGCAAGAAAAATGAGGGTTTGAGGGCAAAGGAACCTTCAGCTGCGCAACAATGGCCGAAATGGTGAAAGGGCAACTGGAGAAGGGGAAGAAAAAACCTTTGAACAGTTTTATAATCGCAAAAACGGTTAACTGTTTATTTAAATGGTTAAGGGGTAACTACCAGAGGCTAAAGAGTAGGCAACGGTGAAAGCTTAAGCTCTTAACGACTAAGGAGTAACTGTTAGAGGACTCTCTATTTTTAAACGGTTTACCGATTGCATCAAACAGTGAAAGAGTAAAAAGACAGACACATAATCTCGTTTCTGGAATAAAACAGTTCACCGTTTATTGGAAATAGTTATCCGTTTATTTTATCTATAATTTCCCACATTTGATTTAATTTTTGGCCAGTAAATAATACTTTCCAAGATCATTTAATTGATCCAAAAAAAAGTTTTATGAGCCATTTTAATGTATGATTCATGAACATGTATTCAAGCAATTAGTTCATATAATCAATCAAGAATTAACAAAGCAAATACATCATTTGACTATCAAGCGCACACATTTAATAAATATTAAATCACAAATAAGTTAATCAATTCAGTACACTCAATAGCAGGAATAGAGACGTTAAAGCGAAAATTTCATCATTCCAAGTTCATGTCGAATTTTTGAAAATTGTTCTTCGCAAAGAGGTTTTGTAAAAATATCGGCAAGTTGTTTTTCCGTAGAAATAAACTCTAATGCAATATCTCCCTTTTGAACATGATCTCTCAAGAAATGATGTCTAATTTCTATATGCTTGGTTCTAGAGTGTTGAATGGCATTCTTTGAAAGATTTATAGCACTAGTATTATCACACTTAATTGGAATTTGTTCAAGATTAATGCCATAATCTCTAAGTGTTTGTTTCATCCAAAGTGCTTGTGCACAACAACTTTTGGCAGTTATATATTCAGCCTCGGTAGTTGAAAGTGCAACAGAATTTTGTTTCTCGCTAAACCATGAAATAATATCCACTTCTTTGCCTTTTTCATTTTTGTCTAGCTTGGTTGTTGTGCTCATTGGTGTATTTTTGGTCTTTGAGTCATCAATGCCGAATCATTTGAGTAGATCTTTTACGTACTTGGCTTGATTTATGAAAATTCCTTCCTCGTTTTGTTTGATTTGAAGTCCAAGGAAGTACTTCAACTCTCCCATCATACTCAACTCAAATTCTTTGCTCATACACGATAAGAATTCTTTACACAACAACTCATTAGTAGAACCAAAAATAATATCATCAACATAAATTTGAACAATAAATATATCTTGGTTCTTATGCTTAACAAATAGAGTAGTATATGCTTTACCCATTGAAAAATCATTTTCTAACAAGAAATTCTTAAGTCTATCATACCATGCTCTAGGTGCTTGTTTTAATCCATACAAGGCTTTAAGCAACTTATAAACATGATTTGGAAATTTTTCATTTTCAAAACCAGGGAGTTGTTTTACAAACACTTCTTCCATAATATACCCATTTAAGAAAGCACTTTTCACATCCATTTGAAACAAGATGAAATCTCTATGACACGCAAATGCCAACAACATTCTAATTGATTCTAGTCTAGCAATGAGTGCAAAAGTTTCATCAAAATCAATTCCTTCTTCTTGGTTGTAACCTTTAGCCACTAATTTAGCTTTATTTCTTACAACCACACCAGATTCATTCATCTTATTTCTAAATATCCATTTAGTACCTATGACGGATTGATGTTCCGGTTTAGGAACTAATTCCCACACATTGTTTCTTTCAAATTGATTTAACTCCTCTTGCATTGCCATAATCCAAGATTCATCATTTTCCGCATCCGCAAAGGATTTGGGTTTAATTTGAGAAATGAATGCATTATGCTCACAAGTATTTCTAAGTGATGATCTAGTTGTAACACCTCGTGAGGGATCTCCTAAAATTACATCTTTAGGGTGAGAAGAGACATACCTCCACTCCTTGGGGAGTGATTGAGATGCACTTTCATTTTGCTCTATATTCATTTCTTCATGTTGCTCATCTTGATTCCCATGAGACGCATTATTTTGGTCATCGTTTGATGATTCTTTTTGTAAGTCTTCATCTACATCATTATCAACAACTTTCTTCATAGAGGAAGGGTTAGACTCATCAAAGGTAACATGCATACATTCTTCTACAACTAATGTATTTTTGTTATAAACTCTATAAGTTTTGCTTGAGTTTGAATATCCAAGAAAAATACCAACATTAGATTTTGGATCAAATTTGCCAAGATTGTCTTTTGTGTTCAAAATAAAACATTTACATCCACACACTTTGAAATAACCAATGTTGAGTTTTCTATGTTTCCAAAGCTCAAATGGAGTTTTGTTAAGGTTAGGTCTAATCAACACACGATTTAAAACATAACAAGCGGTGTTGACAGTCTTGGCCCAAAAATACTTAGGCAAAAAATTTTCATTCAACATAGTCCTAGCCATTTCTTGAATGGATCTATTCTTTCTCTCAACAACTCCATTTTTTTGTGGAGTTCTAGGTGATGCCAAAGTCATTACCAAAAATCTCAAATGCATGATTTTCAAACTCTCCTCCATGATCACTCCTAATGCAAGCAATACCATCTCCTTTTTCATTTTGTAATTTCTTACAAAGCACTTTAAAGGCATCAAGAGCATCATCCTTATTGACTAAGAATAATACCCATGTATATCTAGAATAATCATCTACTATCACAAATGCATAATGTTTGCCATTTAGACTAGCATATCTAGTTGGCCCAAATAAATCTATGTGAAGAAGTTGAAGTGGTTTTGAAGTAGAAATATGATTTTTATTTTTGAAAGATGTTTTGATTTGTTTTCCAAATTGACACACTTCACAAATCTTATCCTTTTGAAACCTAATTTTCGGAAGACCTTTAACTAAATCATTTTTCAAAATTTTTGAAATCAAATCCATACTTGCATGACCTAACCTTCTATGCCATAGCCAACTATCATCATGTAATGTGGAAAAACATTTATCAAGAGTAGATGCACATTCTATGTCAATGATATAAACATTACCACATCTATTCCCAACAAATAAGATCTTGCCATCACATGAATTCTCAATAACACAACTAAACTAAATTTATCAAAGATAACTTTGTAACCTTTGTCACATAATTGACTAATACTAATTAAGTTGTGTTTCAAGTTCTCAACCAAACATACATTCTCAATTAGAGTTGAGGAAATTTTACCAGCATTTCCAATTCCAAGAATTTTTCCTTTTGAGTTGTCTCCAAAAGATACGTCTCCACCATTTTCAATTTTGGTGAAGCTTGAGAACCATGCATAGTTTCCAGTCATGTGCCTTGAACAACCACTGTCCAAGTACCATTTATTTTTCTTGAGCCCTACAAAGAAAATCTCAAGTTTTGGGTACCCAAACCTTTTTGGGTCTTTGAGAGTTAGCAATGGTTCCTTTTGGAACCCAAATACATTTGACACCATAATATGTGTTGTGCAAATTTTATTGAACTCGCAAGTGCACAAATCTATTGTAGTATAGATCAATGGTGACGAGTGTCGATCCCACGAGGAGGTGGATTTTAATTATATGTAGAATTAATTTTGTAAATGGGTGGTTGGATTTGTGATGAAAATGATTTGAATTATCCTAAAATTGGAATTGAAATGACGAGAATAAATTGAAGAGAAATATATTGAGATGACGTACTTGGGTATCTGGATCCGTATCAACATGCATCATGGGCTAAATAATCCTTATTAATCCCAATTAAATCATGAGAGGGGAATCCACACCTCATGAACCACAATCTAATTAATATGGTGCTAAGGGCTTATCATGCCACATAATAATAACCTTGTACTAGGGGACCGGTGAAACCAAGACGGTACTAGACAAGTCAAATCATCCACAAAAATTAGAGGGGAAAAGAAAAATAAATTTACCAAATAAAAGCCCATGACACATGCTGAGATTTCACCTTCAACCCTAGCCCAACAGGATCGTGACACCTCATCAGTCAATGCCACATGATCGGTCAATGTCACGTCATCGATCCGTCTATGTGAACAGTGTCGTGAACAGTAACGTAGACAATACTGTACATGTGAATAGTACCGTACATGTGAACAATACCATTTTTCCTTTTATACTCCTCCTAAGGTTTTCGACCGTCCTGAGTTCAAAAGTGATGTCCGTTTTTCCGTTTGATCTCTCGTTTATTGTGAAATGACTATGATGCCCCTAAAATACATAAAATACTTAATTAAAATAAAACACACATAATTAAATTATAAGAAGCTTAAATACATAAAAGTAAGGGTTGTTAGTGAGATGTGAAATGTAAAATGACGATTTTCTCCTTTGTAAATATGCATTTTCTAACACTCAACACCCCCCCAACCAGCTTGTTGCTAGTCCCTAGCAAATAAAGCGAAAACAAAATTCAAACACAATTTTTTTTATTTGTTTTAAACAATCTTTTTTATTCAATCAGACTAATGATAACAATCAAATAAAAGTATAAGCATTATCTCTAGTCTAAAGCAACATCACACCCACATCAACCATCCACATGAATCAGCCTAGTAGATTGGCATAGCTACTTTCAAGAATGATATGTCAAACCCCAAAATCTCACTGGAAGTAGTGACACTCTCACAAAGAAATTAAACCAAATAAAAATGGTACTTGAGAGAGAAAATAATAAAGAAGTGATATCACATGCTCTCACCAAGATGAAAGAAATATGCCCTCAGCTTAGAAATATACGATCTCAAGTCAAATAAAAATGTTAGTCAACCCAATTTATTTATAATTATTTTTTTCTCTTTTTTTATTATTATGCATCACTACATCTTTTTAGCCCATATAACTAGTTTCTACTTCAGACTATAGCTCCCTAAAATAAAAAAGGACTTTTATTAGGACGTAACATAGGCTAGGGACATGGTTAACAAAGAAGGGAAATAAGGAAAACAAAGTGTATGTTTGAGAAAAATGCAGAGGAATTTGTTTTTTTGGAAGTTGCAAGGTGGATTTCACCTATTATTGTTATTTTTTTCTTTGCTTGGCATAACGTCAATGAACAAAAACATAAATAGGTGATGGAACTAATAAGACAACGGGTAATACTCTAAATCGGAGTGGTTCAAGATGATAAGTTTAACAAATAAAAGGCTTTCTTTTTTTCTCTTTTTTTTAAAAAAGGCTCAAAATGGTTAACTATGGATATTTCACAAAAAGGATGGCTAGAAAGGCTCAAATGGATAAAAAATGACCTTTCCATCGTCTTTTAGGGTTCTAAATAACATTCCATATCTACTAGTTAAATGGGCCTCCAATTGTAGCAACACACATTTTTTTTCTTTTTTTTTTAATTTTATAATTTTTTAAGGGTTAACTCTAAAGAAATCTAGAGATCGTGTATACAATAATAAACTGCTAAGCTGTATAAAGAATGGGCAAAAGGGTTACTCTCCAAGAAAAATGATAGGCTCAAAAACTCACTTGGTACTTATATTTGTCTCCGACATCTACATGTAAAGTAGCAAACATAGCGTAACATCACTTAAGACCAAAGAAAATACAAATACTAAAATTTGAAATTAATCATGTCATCCAATGTTAAAACAAATCACACAATTTTTTTAAACAACATCCTACCCCCCAACCTATTCTAAACATGAAAGGAAAATATACATGCAGAAATGTGAAAATGATGCAGAAAAAGTAATTAGAAAAAGATTTTTTTTTTATTTTTAACTAAGAAGATGCGTTTCTAGAGGCACTACACTCCATATTCAGCCATCTTCGACTCAAATATTTGAAAATGTATATTTATAAAGGAGAAATTAAAAAGAAGAAGAAAAATGAACATCAAAACTTAATAAAGAAAAAGAAAATATCTGAATTTTTTTGTTGTTTTTTTTATTTTCAAATGATGAAGATGCGTTTCTAGAGTCACTACACTCCATATTCAGCCATCTTCAACACAAAATGTTAGCAACAGTTAGTTTCTACAACAAAAAATTAGTAAAAACTTAACCAAGATTCCACAATTGTCGACTATTCCCTCCCCCCAACCAGAACGAAACATTGTCCTCAATGTTTTAAAGGAAAGAAGTAGAGTTTAGAAGACATCACCTAGGTGGTGCAACACAGAAGAAAATATTTACAGGCGGAGAGTTAAATCTAATTTGTACTTCTTACTGCGGTTACTGTTACCATCATTATTTGGACGCTCCAACACAAAGGTCCAGGGGTCTGGCTCCGGTCGATAAGCTTGTAACAGATCAAGTAGCTCATTAGCAGCGTGAGCACAAATAAAAAGCTTTTTGGCATTGGAAGGAACGAAATAGTTTTTTATTGCATGGTTAAGAAATGCGATAAAGCCATCATAAAAATTATTGACATTTAACAAACCGATGGGTTTCTGGTGAATGTGTAGATGGGCCCAAGATGCTAGTGTGATAAGTGCTTCTGGTGTTGCAAGATCTCCTGGAAGGAAAATAAAAGCATCAGCATAATTAAGCATTTCAGTTATTCGTTCTTGCATACCTTAGACGACCGACTCTTCTCCAGTTGGTGAGTCAGACAAACTGCCCAAAGGTTTTAGGACTCTTGGGATGATGCCTAACACTTGGCTTCGTCTGACAAAAGCAGCTTCTGAGACCAATTTTGATAACCCTCGGTTACCTCCTCCATACACCAAGTGTAATTTTCTCTCTGCTATGCTTCGACCAAGATCGATGGCTGCATCAACGAACTCTTTATGTTTGCTATAGGTAAATCCAGAAAGCACACAAATGTTCTTGAATTGTCTATTGGGAGTAGCTGTCATTGGAATACTTCTCAAAAACAATTTGTGAGTGCTTGACAAAAACAAATCACATTTAAGAGTCTTGGTGACAGTGGGTCACAGTTGTGTATGAGATAACATATCAGTGTCAAATAACGTGTAAAGCACATGGCTCGCGAGTAAAAAAAGAAACAGTAAAAAGCAAAAAGTAAACAATATGATAAAACAACAGTGAAATAAAATAACAGTGAAGTAAAAAGGATATGTACAAGTAGTTGCGACTGTGGCTCACATCTTCCTATGATTTTACGTCCAGAAACGGCTTGAACGCCCTCTATGAGTCGAGGATAGGCTTCCCATCCAGTTTTCTTATAAACTGGCAAACATGGTCGTTTATAGTCAGATTCCCGAGACTATATCGTGCATGTTCTTTCTGGAATAATGGCCATAACTGGAGAATCGTTCCTTGCACATATCTACTGGGATGCGTTTCAAGAGACAAAAGGATATCATCCAATGACTCCTTATTCAAGTTATCCTTAATGAATTGAATCTTATCTTCCCTGTTATCAGACACCATTCCTAAAGAACATGGGTTTTTATCGCAATTCATTCTGGCACACTTATGACAAGCAACAGAAATTCTTCGAGCTCGTCGTTTTCTTGCATAATTTCCTTTACCACAACCAGGCATGTATGCAATAAATTTTGGAGGTAACTCACCTGCCAATCGTACTTGAGCCTCGATTAACCAACGGATGTCAGCAGGCATGTTATTCCTCATGAGCAATCGTATGCGTTCGGACCGAGATTTTTAGATTGTAAGGAGGGTATTCTGAGGAAGTGAAGGGAATCGCTTGTGAAGCTTCGCTAGAATCTCGTTCCTGTCCATACCTATGCCTCAGAATATCAGTTATTATGGGAAACTGATTATCACGGAGTACCGTTATCCGCCACTTCACCGGGGTAACAAACTAAAGCACACAGACATAAAAACAAATTAAAACACACAAAGAAAATTAAAATCGTCCTCTTATTGAATTTACCTCAAGCTCCAACTGGATGTCGTAAACACTTCTCTCAATGTCTCTGAGTTGGCTTTCTAAACCCTCAACATAGGATACTAACTCTGGTGGTTGCAGAGCCCAAATACGATGTGTTTTACAAAATTGAATCTGCCTTTTGAGTTGAGTTTTGACACATTGAAGTGGTTTAAGAATGTTCAGGAGGAATGATCTAAGTATGGTACTCATGATTAACAATGATAAGAGAAAACTTAATGGTAAAACAAACACACTTATGCAAAAATAATTTCAATTAGCAAAAGAATAATAAAAGAAAGAAAGAAAAATCAAACCACCGAAAAGAAAAAAAAAATCAATTCAAATCTGGTGGGTCACTCAAATTTATTTCGGTGTCTTCTCGATGTGGTTGGTACTCTAGATATATGGCTTTAATCTTTGACCATTAACTATAAATGTGACACCATTCTTTGGGTCCTTAATTTCAATTGCCCCATGTGGAAAAACAGTATGAACAATAAATGGACCAGACCATCGAGAGCGTAACTTACCTAGGAATAGGTGCAAGCGAGAATTGAATAAAAGCACTTTCTGACCTAGAGTGAACGATTTTCTCATAATTTGCTTGTCATGGAAGACTTTCATTCGTTGCTTATAAATCTTGGCATTTTCGTATGCATCATTGCGAATTTCTTCAAGTTCTGCCAGCTGTAATCTGCTTCCTGAGCTGGCTTGTTGCATGTCAAAATTGAATTTCTTGATGGCCCAATACGAACGATGCTCGAATTCCACAGGTAGGTGGCAAGCTTTTCCATACACTAGCCTGTAGGATGACATCCCAATAGGGGTCATGAAAGCCGTTCTATATGCCCATAATGCATCATCAAGTCTTAATGACCAATCTTTTCTGTCTGGCTTCACCGTCTTTTCTAATATGTGCTTTATTTCTCGATTGGAGATCTCAACTTGGCCACTAGTTTGCGGATGATATAGGGTCGCCACTTTGTGAGTGATTGAATACTTTGTCAAAAGAGCCTTGAATGCTTTACTACAAAAGTGGGCACCACCATCACTGATTATTGCTCGAGGGAATCCAAAGCGTGAGACAATGTTGCTTTTCAAAAATCCTATCACCACCTTGTGATCGTTAGTTCTGTATGGAATTGTTTCTACCCATTTCGATACGTAGTCAACAGCAACCAATATGTGTTGATGGCCAAAAGAAGAGGAAAATGGTCCCATGAAGTCGATACCCCACATGTCAAAAATCTCAACCACTAAAATTGGATTTAGTGGCATCATGTTCCCTCGTGTAATGCTCCCCATTCGTTGACACCTATCACATGAAGAACAAAAAATGTAAGCGTCTCGAAATATAGTTGGCCAATAGAAACCACATTGTAAAACTTTAATAGCTGTTTTCTTAGCACTGAAATGACCTCCACAAGCTTGTTCATGGCAGAATGAAAGGATATTTTGAATTTCATTTTTTGAGACACATCGTCTAACAATTTGGTCTGCACAATACTTGAACAAATACAGGTCATCCCAAAAGAAATTCTTTATTTCTGCAAAGAATTTAGCCTTGTCTTGCTTGGTCCAATGCTCTGGAAGTTGACCTGTAACAAGATAATTAACTATATCAGCATACCAAGGTAATACTTCCACACTCATTAATTATTCATCTGGAAATGACTCATTTAATGGTAATGGTTCTGTAATTATGTCAAAATGGAGAGGAGAGAGATGATCCGCCACAATATTCTCTGTGCCTTTCTTATCTTTGAATTCCAAGTCAAATTCCTGCAAAAGTAACACCCAACGAATTAGTCTAGCTTTTGCATCTTTCTTTGTGAGAAGATATTTAAGAGCAGCATGATCTGTGAACACAATTATTTTACAACCAATGAGATAAGATCGAAATTTTTCCAATGCAAACACTACTGCTAGCATTTCCTTTTCAGTAGTTGAATAGTTCAACTGTGCATCATTCAATGTCATACTAGCATAGTAAATAACATGGGGAATTCGATCAACTCTTTGTCCTAATACTGCTCCTACTGCATAATCAGATGCATCACACATGAGCTCAAATGGTAAGCTCCAGTTTGGTGGATGAATGCTGGGTGATGATGTCAACAATTGCTTTAATTTTTTAAAAACCACAAGACATGAATCAGTAAAGATAAAAGGTGCTAAACTCTTTAATGAAACTTCTATAGAAACCAGCATGCCCAAGGAAAGATCTTACTTCTCTGACTGTTTTGGGTGGAGGAAGATTAGAAATGAGATCCACCTTGGCTTTGTCAACCTCAATACCTTTGCTTGAAATGATGTGACCGAGAACAATACCTTGTTTTACCATAAAATGACATTTCTCCCAATTTAAGACTAAGTTCTTCTCGATACATCCCTGCAGAACTAGTGTTAGATGATGCCAAACAAGTCGTAGTAAAACCTAAAACGTTTCTTTTAAGGTCATATAACCCAAAACAGACTTTCCTTAGTCTTTAAAATAGGGTACCAAACCGTTTAAGAAATCATCATAAGTTTTTTAATGCACATGATCCTTACTAGAAGGCAAGTGCAGAGCATACTTTCTTAAAGTTTTCAAAATGAACAAATTTAACTCTTTATTCCTTTTCTTTCTCTAGATCTTCATTTGTAGAGAGAGAAGAGAGTTTAGAAATTCATGGTTTTATGGAAACACACGAGAGTTTATTTCTTCGAAAAAAATTTTCTTATCTTACAAGTGAGGGGATAATTCTTTATATAGGAGAATTCTCGGGAAGATAGGACAAGACCCCTATCTTTTACAAAAGCAATAGGACAGGACCCCTATCTTTTACAAAAGCAAAAGTAAAAAATACATCATGACACAACTTTAATTATTACAAAGCGACAAAATGAGCTTTAATAATTAAAGCATGACTTTGACAAAAGTAAAGCTTAAAGTAAAAGCATACTTTAATAATTATACAAGATAAAAGCATAAAGTGAAACATAATTATTACAACAAGACAAACTACTGTATGGAGAGCGGAGATTCATGTAGTCGTCTTCAGATGAACTGTCGGTTTCATCTGGGTCAGTGTCACGAGAGGTTGGTGGGAAAAAGATTTTGGAGAGCTTTGGATGCTTATAGTGGGGACCACGACAAGGTGGATAAGGGCAATCTCATCTATAGCCAGGCTTGAGTGAGGATGACTGAGGCACAAAGCTTGGGGTCTGAGTGGCCTTGTCTGCTTTTGAAGGTTGTGATGGTTGTGATGATGACCCTGGTTCATGCATGGACGGCTGGGGAAACTATTGAAGACGTTGACTTAAAGGAAGAAATTCTTCCCATGGGTCTTGTGAGTCTTGGTAAAGGAAGTCGGTGTAGTCTGGTTTTTCTTCTTTGATGATGATTCTTGTGGACTTTGGTTTGGATATGGCGGATGGAGTAGGGATCATGATGAGGTCATGTTGTGGAACTAAGGAGGTGTGAAATATATCTCTGTGTGGCGGAGTTTGGTGGTTTAATTGACAAAGGTAGTTATGCAGGGTGGATTGGATTTCATTGTCAATGACAGCTGGGTGAGGTGCAGTAAACCATTCATATACTTGGTCTTGAGACCAGAAGAGGTTTGTATCGGGATGCTGGAAGTATGGCCTATGGATGATGAATACTGAGGTAAACAGTTGTGCTTCAGAGGCAGGCATACGTTCAAGATTGTAAATCTCTGACAGTTGCTGTAGCTTCTTTCTCCACCATGGTATGGGGGAAAACCATTCAAGTAATGTCCAGGTAAGAAAGGTGGCTTTGTCGGGATTAAGGAGATGTTCCAAAATGGGAGTAATTGGTAGGACTAGCTTGGTTGCATAAAGAACAGTTAGGCACCAAATGTACCATCTTCAGTGATTTCTCTGGATGGGTCAAGGGTTAAACCTGTGAGGAATAGATTTTCTGGGTGGAAATTTCGTTGGTTAAGAGCTTTGAAGGGAAGTTGGCGATTCATGGCGAGGAATTGTTGTATCTGCTTTCTGTTGAGATGTGTGTCATTCCAGACTTCCTCACCCTTCCAGCTATAAATAAACATGTACTCATCTCCTGTTCACCCAATCAGGTCATGCCTTATGTTGCCAGTATCAGCCTGGTCCTCATATTGCAATTGAGTTACTAAAGTTCCCGGACACACATCTCAACAGAAAGCTTATATTCCAGAATCTGCTCAAGTCACTGAGTCCTAGTTTCCCCTCATGAGTCCTTACAATCTCTATAAACAGAAAACTTCTTTCACCAGAAGTATTCGCAATCAACATGGATAATTCTTCTTTTCCCCCATGCCAAGAAAGTCAATAGATTCCTTTCCTATGCTGCTTTTCTTTTCTTTTGTTAAAGTCCTTGTACGTGTGTTAAAGTCTTTGTAAGATGACCAAACTGCCTTTCTTATTGCCGAATCTTCTAATTCTGAAAGAATTCTTCAAAGATCTCATGGAAGACAAAAAACCCTTTTCTGGAGGAGGGACTGAAAGTCTTCCCATGGGTCCTGGGCATCTTGGAATTCCAAACTCCCCGATAAAGATTTGCTCATAGGTTTTGACATTCTTAGGCTTTCATACGAACTCTTGGATGGCAAAGACAGAGGAGAAGTTTTTGTCAAAGGGAAAAGTTTTCTTGGTGAGAGCTTCTGGGGGTAGTGATGTAGCCATGGAGATGATCGGAAAGTGGTATGTTGTAGAAAACAGGGTGAGAGGTTTTTCTGGTTTTGAGAGTCTGGAGAGCATATCAGGGATGAGGTTCTGGGACCCCTTTATATGCTTAACCGAAAAATCATATTTGGAAAACCAATCTTTTAATCTGAGTAACATCTTTTCGGGAACAGTTTTACCTTTGAAATTGAGGATATTGGGGAAGGCTGAACTGTCCATTCGGATAAGAAAATGGTGGCCAATCAGATGATACTCAAACTTTTTGATGCCATTCTTTACCGCTAAGATTTCTTTGAACACGCTATGGTAATGCTTCTGTGTGTCAGAAAAATGTCCACTAGCGTAAGCGAAAAAGTTTTCTTTTCCATCAATTTCTTCGAGGAGAATGGCACCCCATGATTCATCACTTGCGTCTGTCTGCAGTATGCGCTTTCCATCAGTAATCAACTTTAAGGGAGGCGGATTTTGCACAATTTGCTTGAGGGTAGTGACAGCAGTTGTGTGGTCAGTATTCCACTCGGGGGGGCTTCTTTTTTAATAAAGCCGAGAGGTGGTCAGTAGTCCACATGTGGGATGAAGTCCCTAGTGCAACTCTTGGGCAATGTGCTTTCCTGGCTGATAATGGTCATCTTTTATGATCATGCCAAGAAATTCAATATTATCTATAGCAATGGTGCTTTTCTTGGCCGATAACATGATTCCATGACTTTGGACAATATCATAGAATTGAGTTAACAGCTGGCAATGTTCATCATGTGATCCTGAAAAAAAAAAGATATCATCAATGTAAATCAATGCATAATGTAGGATAGGCTGAAAGATTTTAACCATGGATTTTTGAAAAATGGATGGGGCAGTTTTGAGGCCGAAGGGTAGGACTGTCCATTGGAAATGGGCATTTGGGATACAAAAGGCAGTTTTGTAATGTTCAGAGGGTTCAATGCCTAATAGCCAAAACCCAGATTTTAAATCAAATTTTGAAAAGATCTGGGCATTTTTGAGAAAAGTAAACATGCTTTGTCGTCGGGGAAACTTGTCGTCGGGGAAACTTGTCATCTTGCAAAAACATATTGAGTGGTTGATAGTCAATGACTAAGCGTTTCTTTCCTCGAACAATTTCAGAATGCTTTTCAACATAAAAGGCTTGGCAAGCCCATTGAGAATTCGTGAGCTCGATTAGACCTTGGGCTAACAATTGTGAACATTCCTGTTGGGCTAGGAGTAAGTCAGAATGACTCATTCCTGGATGAATAGCTTTGGTCGGGTTAATGTCTTCATTTAGTTTGAAAGGTAACTTAATGAAGAAAGACTTATTTTTCCACAATGGGTTTGAATGGGTGAACTCAGAATGGGACTCAGGACAGAAACTCAAAAGTTTGGTTGAAATATCCTGGTAGGACTGGGGGGTTTCAGAAAGATTGTAGAGTTTCAGAATGTCTGTGAAATGTTTGAACAGAGACTTGACTCGAATTCCAGTGGGAATGATTTGGAGGTGTTTGATCTGGTGAAGGATGTCAAAGCCTAACAAGATATCCTTATTAGGAAGGGTTGAACCGATAACCTTGGTCCAAATGACACAATTCGGGAAAATTTGAATACCAATAGGTTTTTTGGTAATCAAATAGGTGGTGAATAGTTTCCCATTAACGGCTTTGAAATGTTCTTCGTATTCTGTCTAGTATTCTGGTGGAAGAATATGTGGGTTTAACATACTGCGTTGGGTGCCAGTGTCTATGAGACCAATTAATGGAACGGGCCTTTGGAATTTTGAGGGCAAGATCTGGAGTTTGATGGAAGGTATAAGAACAATAGTATCGAGGGACAGTAACTGTTGTGGAAAATTACTTGGGATTGATCACTGTCTGAGTCATCAGAGGAATTCTGCAGTACGAACACGGTTTCATCATTAGGTTCATCTTGTTCAGAGAAATAGAATTCCAGTTCGTCCTTTTCTAGGGAGTAATCTGTAGTGGCTTGAAGATGCTCAACTAGCCGAATAGATCTTTTCCTTTTGTTGGGACAATCTTTGGCATAATGACCTTTTCTCTTACAGATGAAACATCTGCTTGATTTTCTCCGTTTAAATTCTCTAGAAGAAGATGATTTCTTTCTGAAGAATCTGTAAGGCTTTCTGGATCTGTGAGGTCTGGATGAAAAATCTAGAATTTTGGATTTTCGAAAATGCCTTTTCTTTTTAGGACTGCAATCACAATCCTTCTTCTGTTTGCATTTGACCTGCAGGCACTCCTGAATGGTTCTTTATCTTTCAATAGTTCTTTGAAAACTATTTCTGCTCGCAAAGTTTGTCAAGGCATGTTTTGGCAAGCTGGAAGATTTTGCCAAGAGAGATATTGTCAAGGACAAGATTGGATGCGGTGAGTTGCCTCTGTATGTTTTGTTGGAGTTCTTCTGGAAGGGAAGCCAGAAAGACATGCTTTAATGCCAACTTATTGAATCCATTAAGCTTATAGAACAATAGGGACATTCGTTTGTAATGGAAGTCAAGATCCTTAGCATTGAGTGAGCAGCATTTCATGTTGAGATAGTCTCGTCGTGCTGCTCCAAAAGTTGCAGAGGGGTCTCCGAGGAATTGATCATGAATAACCGTAAGGGCACTTAAGACTTCTGGTAATTGAACAAATTGTAATTATTTGTATTGGCCTAAAGAATCAAACCAATCTCTTAGAGCACCCGTAAAGCGAGTAGCAAATTCTCTAAAGACTAATTGAGTTGTGGAAGATCATCAAATGTGAACCATGGACCATTTGACGATTTTTGACTGTTTGGACCGGTCTAGGCTTGGGCTGGAGGGGGTTGGTGTGTGGCAGAAGATTCAGGCATCTCTTCTTCAACTTCTGAGGGAATATCAACATATGGTTCTGTGTGAGAGGTTTTGCCATGATCAGGTTGATCAGGCTGGGCCATCAAGATTTTGGTGATATCAGCATAGGAATTTTCAGAGTCACTGGTGGATGCTGAAGATTTTGTGTCGGTCTCGGTATGGCTATCTGAAACAGCTAGATTTAAATCAGAAGTTTGATCATCTATAGTAGATTAGTGGTCGACTGTGTGGGCACTAAACTGGTGCATGGGTTCTTTATCCTTGGATTGAGTAGGAGGTTGGGATAAAGTTGGCGGTAGAGGTGTGGCCGGTGATGCCGGTGTATAACCAGGGGATTGGTATCCAGGAATGGAAATGGATGATTGATGAATTGTGACGGGTCGTGGTTGAGGTATGAGTAAGAGTCATACCAAATAACTTGGAATGATCATACTGTCGGATAGGGGAAAGCATAGAGGCAAATGGATGATAAGTTGGATTGATGGAATGGATAAGAGGTGATGCGGTAAAAAGGGTAGGTCTTTGTTTTTCAGATTCAATCTGATCAAGCTCAGCTTTTAAAAGTCTGATCTCCCTTTCCTTTTGGTAAAATTCTGGGCCATAGTAGTGCTGGGCAAGCATGGTTCGTAACTCGGAATCGAGTTGAGTAATTCTGGACTGGAGATTTTGGTAGATCTGCTGCATCTGTGCAGTGATGGAGTCAACTTTCGTCTCAAGTTGTTTAGTTCGTAAACTGATTTTCTCAACTTTGGAATTGATATTCAAGAAAGTATCATTCTGTGCTCTGGCATTTTGGGTTTGCCAGTTGAGGATGGATTCAAAAGGTTTGGGTGGTTCAAGGTGACCAGTTGAGGCTATAACTGAAGGGATAAAGGGTTTGGACACAACATTTCGTTGTGAATTTGTGTGGGTGTCTAAAGGAGGAAAAGAAGAAGAGTAGTTTAAAGAAGTAGACAAAAACATCATACAAGTCAGTGGTGATGTTGGATTTGGGATTGGTGATGGAATCTCATATTTACAATGCTTTGTAATCCATTTGAGTTCTTTTTTGTAAAAGGGTAATGGAGCTAGTGGAGGTGGAGGATCTTGTGGTGGTTTGGGGTCACAGTGGTGACATGAGACTGGAGATTTTTTCTTTTTGGATTTATTTTTCCTTGTGGTGGCATAATCATTGTTCTCTTCCCAATCATCCCAGCAGGGACAATATGGGTCACACATGCCTGAGCCAGGGACATCCCATAGGAAATGGCCATTTTGCTTCGTTGGATAAATAGGGTAGCCTTCAGAATTAAACCCTGTAATGGGCAGATTTTCCTGAGCTGTCTGCACAACTGTGATTATTGAATAATAGGTAAAGGAGAGCCGTGGAGGCTCTTGTGGAGCACTTGTAGGTGGTTTAAAAGTCATTCTGACTGTTCCATCTTGGAGCTGTATTATTATGGAACTGTTCATAGTTGGAGATCCATTCAAGAAGCATAAGCTTGATGAGCTTATGACGGGGAATTTGTTTGGGGATCTGGATTATTGTTGGGATCTGGTCAGATTCGGCTAATACCATGAGGGTGTCAGAATGGTGTTCTGGAGTGGGTATATTTAAGGCATGATTTTGAAGCCTGTAGACTAGTTGATGGTGTAAGGTGGCAATTTTGGCGGAAGAAATTTGTTATGCACCTTGAATTTGAACTTGGACTTTCAAGGTTGTGGGCAAATTGGGGTCTTAGAGAGAAAGGTTGAAATTTGGATAAAAGGTAAGTAAAACACTGCCTGCATGAAGAGTTGTGAGGACAGTGCCGATAACAGCATCTTGGTACTGTTTAAACTGGGTATCGAGCATAGCAAGTCAAGCGATGACCGGTAATCCTTTTCTCCCATGAAGGGTAAGGATTAATCGGATTCCTCCAAGATGAAGATGGGTATAACCTTCTCGTTTCCAATTTGAAATCAATTTTGAGGGTATTTCCAGAGTGACATATTGCTCAGCAAAGGTTGCTTGAAGAGCACATTGATCCAGGCGAGAAGACTGGATATATTCTTAGGTTGAGGCCGTCTAGTAGACATGAGGGTACGAATACTGCGGGTAAAGGAACTGGGTCGTTTGTACAGCTGATAAGGACTGATGAGAGGGTAGGATGACTCACTGATTTGGGCGGATTCAGGGATGTAGGAATATTCTACAAGGTTTTCAATCTTATTGGCAGTATGAGAAGTGCAGGATTTAGGTAAAGAAAGAGTAGAAGAAATAGTAACAAGATTTGAAGGAGTTGAAGATGAAGTGGAAGCCATGAATGGGAAGTTCTCTCTGCTCCTGAAGTCTAGAGATCAAAACAGAAAAAAGACTTAAATTATACCATTTTGATCATGAAAAATGGGGTTTAGAAAACGAACAACTTTCAAGATCTGATACCAAAAATTTTTCGAGTCACCAAAGACAGAAAAGTCATCCATAAAGACTTCAAGGAATCGTTCAACCCATATCAGAAAAATGCTCAACATGCATTGTTGAAATGTAGCAAGTGCATTACATAATCCAAATGGCATCCTCTTATATGCAAAAGTGCAAAAAAGGCAAGTGAAAGTGGTCTTCTCTTGATCTTTTGGTGCTATGGGAATCTGATTATATCCTGAGAAGCCATCTAGAAAGCAATAAAATTCATGGCCTGCTAATCTATCAAGCATTTGATCGATAAATGGTAAAGGAAAATGGTCTTTACGTGTGACAGAATTCAACTTTCTATAATCAATGCATACACGCCATCTTGTAGTTACTCTAGTTGGTATCAATTCATTATCGGCATTGGTAACTACTGTGACTCCTGACGTTTTAGGGACAACTTGCACAGGACTGACCCATGAACTATCAGAAATGGGGTAAATGATACATGCATCTAATAACTTAAGGATTTCTGTTCTAACAACTTCTTTCATATTAAGATTTAACCGACGTTGCATTTCCCTAGTAGATTTAGCATTTTCATCAGGGTGAATGTAATGCATATAGCCTACTGGATTTATACCTTTTATGTCTGCTATGGTCCATCCTAATGCTCCTTTGTGCTCTTTTAAAACATCCAACAACTTACCTTTTTGTTCGTCATTTAGGGATGATGAGATAATTACCGGCAGAGTGCTTTCTTCTCCCAAAAACGCATATTCCAATGTGTTGGGTAATGGTTTGAGCTCAAGTTTCGGTGGTGATTCTGATGACGGGATGAGTTTCTTCTCTGATGGTGCTAGTTGTTCAACTCTTTACTTCCATTTATTAGTGTCCATGGATGGTGCTAAGTCAAGTAGAGCGTTGACCTCATCGACCAATCTGTCAATATCAAAATCAAAACCAAAGTGAGTTAAACATGTTTGTAAAGGATCATCACTGAGGTTTGAAACAAAAGTATTATCAACTATTGCTTTAATTAAATCCACATCAACAATTCCATCTTCTGCATTGTGAGATTGTTTGGCAATATTGAAAATGTTCAGCTCCATAGTCATGTTGCCGAAGGACAACTGC
This sequence comes from Citrus australasica, assembly GCA_029618585.1. Classification (NCBI taxonomy): domain Eukaryota; kingdom Viridiplantae; phylum Streptophyta; class Magnoliopsida; order Sapindales; family Rutaceae; genus Citrus; species Citrus australasica. Next base: position 8,813,082 of record JARCIV010000006.1, read on the forward strand.
ATACTTCCAGTTCTGCATTGAATGTAAGCATCCGCAGTTGCCAAGAAAGGTCGGCCTAGAATAATGGGGATGTGCTTCCTTGAATCCTATATTGGTTGAGTGTCAATTACAATGAAATCAACAGGAAAATAAATCTTGTCTACCTGAAAAAGCACGTCCTCCACAATACCACGAGGTATTTTCGTGGACCGATCTGCAAGCTGTAACACCACTGGAGTTAGGTGTAATTCTCCAAGTCCAAGTTTCAAAAATACTGAGTAAGGCAACAGATTTACACTAGCTCCTAAATCCAACAAAGCATTCTCAATTGTGTGGTTCCCTATGCTACATGAGATAGTGGGGGAGCCTGGGTCTTTGTATTTTAAAAGAATTTTCTGTTGAAGTATAGAAATAACGTTTTCTGTTAAAAATGCATTCTTTTGAACATGAATGTTTCTCTTTTTAGTACAAAGGTCTTTAAGAAACTTGGCATAAGATGGAACTTGCTTTATAGTATCAAGTAAAGGGATATTAACACTTACCTGTTTGAAGATTTCGAGAATCTCACCTGTGGATTTTCCCTTCTTTCCTTTTGCTAACCTTTGAGGAAATGGAGCTTTGGGAATATATTCTCGTGGGTTGGTTTCTTCTTTCTCCTCCGGTGATGAGTCCTCAGCATTCACAGGTACAATTTGATTTTCTTTTGTCACCGACATCTCCACTTTATTGTCGACTTCTTTTCCTTTTCACAAGGTCATGACTACTTTGACCTCTCTATACTGCTGTGGTGAACTGGTATTTGCTTCATGTACTCCTTTAGGATTAAGTACTGGTTGACTTGGAAACTTGCCTTTCTCAACAGTCATTGCCAAGATCTAAACTGAAGAAGCAAGTTGTCCCACCATCTTCTCGAGGCTTGAAACTGATTGGGCTTGTGAGTTGAAGCCTGCTCTCAACTCATTTCGTAGTCCATAAATGGTGCGATTCTGTTGCTCAATTGTGGAGTGAGTAAGATTCTTGAGATTCTGGAATGAATCCTCCCATGGTCTGGGTTGAGAGTAGTTCTGGTTCTGATTGTATGGTCTAAATGGGGGCTGAGAGGCTTGAGGATTTTGAGGAATTGGTTGCATTGGTGGAGCTGGAGTTGCTGGTCCATTCTGTTGGAATCCTTGAGACCATGAAAAATTTGGGTGGTCTCTCCATCCAGGGTTATATGTGTTAGAGTATGGGTTGTAATTTGATGGTTTTCTCATTACACCTATGGCATTGGCTTGATATGAGTATGAGTCATGGTCATGTGGCTCTATTGATTTAGCAGTCGATAACGATGCTATTTGTCGAGAGAGACCTTCAATTATCGCTTTGACTTCTTTAATTTATGAACTTGACTCGCCAATGTGAACCTCATTTACTCCCTTAATTCTTTTAGTGTTCCTAAGCGATCAACTCCGTTGTTGGGAATTATCTGCTTGTCGCTGGAAGAATTCTCAAATCTCTGATGCACTTTTTGACATTAGCTCTCCTCCACTTGTTGCCATTAGCCATTCTTGCACATTCGGCAATAATCCCTCCAAAAAGTATTGGCATTGGTGCCATTTCTCGTACCCATGATGTGGACACTTCAAGAGTAGCCCATTGAATCGCTCCCATGTTTCGAAAAACTGCTCGTCCTCTTTCTGGGTAAACTCCGAGATTTCCCTGCGAATAGCATTGGTTTTATGCACTGGGAAATATTTATTCAAAAATTTTGTTACCATTTGTTCCCATGATGCAATGCTATTAGCAGGCAATGTATTAAGCCATGAACGAGCTATATCCTTTAAAGAAAATGGGAATAATCTAAGTTTAACATCATCGTCTGAAAAATTCTCATATTTAAATGTTTGACAAATAGCATGAAAATCATTCAGATGATTATATGGGTCCTCATTTTCTAAGCCATAGAATGTGGGGAGACAATTTAGCACACTAGGTTTTAGTTCAAAGCTCCTAGCAGCTACATTTAGGTATCTTATAAATGATGTGCTCAAATTAGCTAAGGGACTAAAATAGTCCTTAAATGGCCTCTCCTGTGGTGCTTGTAAATCCATTCCAAATTTATTTTTAACGTGCTTGTGTGTGTGAAGTGTTTTTTTCTAATTAAAGGTCTATAGGTTAAAGATTAGGTAATAATGACCTACGACCATGCATACAAAACCAATAAAATAACAATAAAGATGGGAACAAAATAAATAAAAATAAAGAAGAGGGAGAAATTACGATACTAACCTTATTGCGCGCGCTATTACAACCTTACTATAAAAACACACTAAAAAAAATACGTGAAAATAAATTAACTAAAAATAAATTAATAAGATAAACAAAACAAAAAAAAATTACAAAGAAAAATAAATTGAAAATTAAATTACAGAATTTTAAAGAAGACAAAAAGAAAAGAAATACTAACCTTTAAATGTAGATTCACTTTTTTTTCTTTTTTCTTCTTCTTTTTTTAAAAAAAATACAAGAAAACAACTAAATGGAATTATTCACAAAAATTAATTCTATGAATTAAAATTACTTACCTCCCCGGCAACGGTGCCAAAAACTTGTTGTGCAAATTTTATTGAACTCGCAAGTGCACGAATCTATTGTAATATAGATCAATGGTGATGAGTGTCGATCCCATAAGGAAGTGGATTTTAATTATATGTACAATTAATTTTGTAAATAGGTGTTGGATTTGTGATGAAAATGATTTGAATTATCCTAAAATTAGAATTGAAATGGCGAGAATAAATTGAAGATAAATCTATTGAGATGACGCACTCTGGATCCGTATCAACATGCATCATGGGCTAAATAATCCTTATTGATGCCAATTAAATCATGAGAGGGGAATCCACACCTCATGAACCACACTCTAATTAATATGGTGCTAAGGGATTATCGTGCCAAATAATAATAACCTTGTACTAGGGACCCGGTCAAACCAAGGTGATACTAGATAAGATTATTATTATTTGTCGACGAAAATAATAATAAATTTACAAAAATAAATTAGAGGGGAAAAGAAAAATAAATTTACCAAATAAAAACCCATGACACATGTTGAGACTTCACCTTCCACAAAAATTAGAGAGAAAAAAAATAAATTTACCAAATACAAGATGGAGAAGGAATTACAGAAAATGGATCCCAAAAATGGATTCAGAGCTATCAAATTAGGGGGGAGGCCCCCTTTTTATAGATACATGGAGTAAATCATGACAATCGGATTAAAAACAGTTTAGACGCTCAGGATTATGCCACGTCATCAGTCAACAGTACGCGATTTGACCACGTGGATGAACAGTAACACGGTTTGACCCGGGTTGAACAGTAATTAGGTTTGGTTGAAAATAATCCTGTGCAATGCATGTACCGTACGCGCGATTTTTGGTCCACTAATATGCTGCCACGTCATCAATCAATAGTGCATAAGAATTTTAGCCCAACAAGATCGTGACACCTCATCAGTCAATGCTACATCATCAGTCAATGCAACGTCATCGATCCGTCTATGTGAACAGTGTTGTGAACAGTAACGTAGACAGTATCGTACATGTGAATAGTACCGTACATGTGAACAATACAATTTTTCCTTTTATGTTCCTCCTAAAGTTTTCGACTGTCCTGAGTTTAAAAGTGATGTCCGTTTTGCCATTTGATCTCTCGTTTATTGTTAAATGACTATGATGCCCCTAAAATACATAAAATACTTAATTAAAATAAAACACACATAATTAAATTACAAGAAGCTTAAATACATAAAAGTAAGGGTTGTTAGTGAGACGTGAAATGTAAAATGACAATTTTTTCCTTTATAAATATACATTTTCTAACACTCAACAATATGCATTCCTTTTCACGGGACATCTATATTTCATGTGACCGTTTTGATTACAATAATGGCAAACAATCTTATGATGACTTGTGGAGGTATCTTTAACAAAATAATTCTTATAATATTTTTGCTTCAAGTTAGGCTTATACCCAAGTCCTCCTTTATCAAAAACACATTTTTGTGAGTTAAGCATATTATCCAACATCTTTTGCCCATTTGTAAATTTCAAAACAATCTCATTCAACTCATTGCTCTTTTTCTTAAGCATTTCGTTTTCATTTTTCAACTCATCTATGTATGATTCTAAATGCTCATGTGAGATGCTAGGTTTCTCATTTGATAATGCAATTTCATCATGCAATGTTTTGTTCTCTACTTCTAGGCATGCAATTTTTGTATTTAGAGAATCATTTTCATTTTTCAGCTTTGCCATTTCCTTTTTAAGACATACATTCCTTTTACCAATCTTCATCAACTCATTATACAATTCTTTAAAAGCATCATACAATTCATCATAGGTGGGATCACTTACCTCATTGAGATCATCATCCCCTCCTATTGCCATAAGCGCTAGGTTTGATACTTCTTGCGATCCTTCTTCATCACTTGAATCTTCCTCGCTATCATCCCAAGTTGCAACCATTGCTTTCTTCTTGAGTTTGTTGATAAGTGGGCACTCTGATCTTATATGGCCGGGCTTCTTGCATTTATAGCATGCGATTACCTCTTTCTTCTCCCTTTGGTTCTTGAAGTTTCTGAAATTTCTTCGCTCTCCGGTTTTCTTGAAGAATTTTCTGAACCTCCTTGCTAGCATGGCTAGCTCTTCATCATCTAGTTCAGTCTCCCCATCACTCTCATATTTTGAAGCTTTGAGAGCAATGCTTTTCTTCTTCTCCTCATGCCCTTTTTCTGCTGCCAAATCTTCTTCATATGAAATGAGAGAACCAATTAAATCATCAAGAGGTAAAGTATTTAAATCTTTGGCCTCTTCAATAGTGGTTCTTTTAGGTCTCCATTCTTTTGGAAGTGACCTAATGATTTTCTGCTGCCAAATTTTCCTAGGGCTCCAAGGGTGTTTACTATGTCTGTAAATCTCGTATACATAGAGTACACACTCTCATTTTGTTCCATTTGGATCAACTCATATTGTCGAGTGTACCTACTAATTTTCAACTCTTTCACTTGATTTGTGCCTTCATAAACTACTTCAAGTTTGTGCCAAATTTCATTGGCACTTTCACAACTAGATACTTGATGAAATTCTTTCTTATCAAGTGCACAAAATAAAGCATTCATAGCTTTGGAATTTAGAGAAATTCCCTTGAAGGTTTTGGAATATCTTCCCGAATTCATTTTTAGTTAGGGGCAAAAACGAACCATCACATACAACTTCCCAACTTTCATAATCTAAAGCTTGCAAATAGATTCTCATTCTAGTTTTCCAATAAGCATAGTCATTACCGTCAAAGAACAGTGGTCTAGTTGTGGATTGCCCTTCTCTAAAGGTTGAGTCATTTAGGGTTGCCATGGATCTTTTACTCTAGATGATTAAGTCCTAATAAGTGAACAAGGCTCTGATACCAATTGAAATACAAGTATGCAACCCAAGACGGGAGGTGAATTGGAATTCTAAAAATTATTTGATTCTAAGACAAATTATCATGCAAATCTAGAATGAATTTAAAGTAATAACAATTAAGTTGATCACAATATAAAAAGATAAGGGAAGAGAAATTCAAACACAAAGATTTTTACGTGGTTCGGCCAACCTCGCCTACGTCCACGCCTCCAAGCTTTCCGGGCTTGAGGATTCCACTAAGCAAGCCTCCAAGGTTTCAAATGCTTACACTTGACTTCCAAGGTGTCAATAACCTTTACAACAAGAGATTATCCCAATCTCTTTAACCCAAGTGTATCCCAACACTTACAATCACTCAAAACAAAAGATTTCAAATTTGTTTTGCCTCTCACAATATATAAGATTACACAATGATGAAGCAAGAATGTGTTCTAAGCTATGAAGATGTATTCTCGAATATAAGCTCAATAGTCGTGTTGTGATCAATCTTCTTTGAATTTGAATGAGCATATTTATATTTGGAGCTGAAAAACTGCCGTTTCAAACTGTCGGCCCGAAAACGGTTCACCGTTAACCATTAACGGTTAATCGTTTAGAAAGTTACCGTTGGGCTAAAATTCAAATAAACAGTTTGCCGTTTCATGATTACCCTTTCGCCGTTAACTTCTAGAGACCTGCAAGATGAACATTAGTTATCCGTTTACGATGAGATAAGGAAGACGAAGTAGTGCAATGGGAAAACATTTTCCATACTAGTTGGTATGTTCAAGACAAAGTATATAGTATGATTATTGATGAAGGAAGTTGTACTATTGTTGCTAGTACTATCATGGTAGAGAAGTTAGGGCTTCCGACACTTAAACAACCACAAACTACAGTGGTTAAATGACAGTGGTGAGGTGAAAGTGAACAAGCAAGTACTAGTGACTTTTCATATTAGCAAGTATAAAGATAAAGTGCTTTGTGATGTAGTTTTATAGAAGATTTGTGAAAGATTTTAGCACCCTTGCTGCACCATTAACTGAAATTGTGAAGAAACATGTGGGATTTAAGTGGGGTAGTGAACAAGAAAGGGCATTTAATCTAATTAAGGAGAAATTGGTTTCGGCACCATTACTTGCTTTATCTGATTTTGCTAAAACTTTTGAAATTGAGTGTGGTGCTTCAGCACTCTTGTTCCATTGACAACAAAGCAGGTTTATGGAGGCTAAGTGAGCCTACACAGAGAGAGTGAGCAAAGAAAAAGATAGAAAAAAAAGAGTGAAAATCAAAAAGAGGTCGAGGAAAATGTGAGAGAAAAATAAAGAAAAATACGGCCATTGAGCGAAAATCAGATGAAAAACAAAAGAATTTCTACGCGAGAGCGAGTCATAGGACGGTTGACCCTACTTTGCCTTGTTCTATTACTTCTCTTTTATAGGAGTATGAGGATGTCTTTCTTGAGGAAGCACCACATGGTTTACCTTCAATGTGAGGGATTGAGCATAAGATTGATTTTGTGCCTGATGCAGCCATTCTAAATAGACCAGCCTATAGGAGCAACCCGGAGGAGACCAAGGAACTTTAAAGGCAGGTTAATAAATTAATGGAAAAATGGTACATGAGAGAAAGCATGAGTCCATGTGCAGTTCTCGTTTTATTAGTTCCTAAGAAAGGTAGGACGCAGAGGATGTGTGTTGACTGTCGAGCCATCAACAACGTATGGTAAAATATCAACATCCCATTCCTAGGCTAGATGATATGGTTGATGAATTACTTAGGTCTTGTGTATTTTCCAAAATTGATTTGAAAAGTGGATATCATCATATTGGAATGAAAGAAGAAGATGAATGGAAAACTGCCTTTAAAACAAAAATATGGTTCGTATGAATGGTTAGTCATGCCTTTTGGTCTAACTAATGCCCCGAGCACTTTTATGAGACTTATGAATCATGTCTTGCGAGCTTTTATTGGCAAGTTTGTTGTTGTTTGTTTTGATGATATCCTCATTTATAACAAAAACATAAATGATCATTTAGTACATTTGAAATATGTTTTAGATGTGCTTAGAAAAGAAAAGTTGTTCGCTAATTTGAAGAAGTGTGCTTTTTGCACCGATAAACTTGTGTTTTTAGGATTTGTTGTGAGTGCATACGGTATACATGTTGATGAGGAAAAGGTATGTGCAATCCAAGAGTGGCCAAGTCCCACAAGTGTAAGTAATGTGAGAAGCTTTCACGGGCTTGCTAGTTTCTACCGACGATTTGTGAAAGACTTTAGCACATTAGCCGCACCTCTTACTAAAATAATAAAAAAAGATGTTGGATTCAAGTGGGGAGAAGCACAAGAGAAGGCATTTCAAATGATCAAGCACAAGCTGACCAATGCTCCCTTATTTTCTTTGCCTAACTTTAATAAAACATTTGAAATTGAATGTGATGCCTCAGGTATTGGTATTGTTGCAGTCCTAATGTAGGAGGGACGCCCAATTGCTTACTTTAGTGAAAAAAAATGAGTGGGGCAGCCTTAAACTACCCTACTTACAATAAAGAGTTGTTTGCGTTGGTCTTAGAAGTTCGTAATTCACACCAATCATGAGTCCTTGAAACACCTTAAAGGCCAACATAAGCTGAACAAGAGGCATGCTCGATGGGTATAATTCATAGAGACATTTCCATATGTCATTCGTTACAAGTAACGTAAGGAAAACATTGTTGTAGATGCGCTTTCCCGCAGGTATGTCTTAATCTCAACACTTAATGTAAACTACTTGGTTTTGAACATGTTGAGGAATTGTATGCCGATGACCATGATTTTAGTGTTGAATACCAAGCTTGTGAAAAGACCGCAGCTGGTAAATACTTTAGGCATGATGGCTACTTATTTCGGGAGAATAAACTATGTGTACCTAACTGTTCTTTGAGAGATTTGTTAGTGAGAGAATCCCATAGAGGAGGGTTAATGGGGCATTTTGGAGTTGTAAAGACTCAAGAAAATTTAGAGGAACACTTCTATTGGCCACATATGAAACAAGATGTTGAAAGATTTTGTGGTAAATGTGTCACTTGTACGCAAGCCAAATCGAAAGTGCAACCTTATGGCTTATACACCCCTTTGCTAATACCTAGTGCACCTTGGATTGATGTTTTGATGGATTTTGTGTTAGGTTTACCTAGATCTAAATAAGGGAAAGACTCAATTTTTGTGGTTGTAGATAGATTTTCAAAGATGGTACATTTTATTCCATGCCACAAAACAGATGATGCTTCTAATGTCGCTGACCTTTTCTTTAAGGAGATTGTAAGGTTGCATGGTATGCCCAGGACAATTGTTTTTTTATAGAGATGGTAAGTTTTTAAGTTACTTTTGGAAAACATTATGGGCTAAGTTAGGAACTAAGTTGTTGTTTTCAACTACTTGTCACCCTTAAACTGATGGTCAAACAGAAGTTGTGAATAGAACTTTATCTACTTTGTTGCGAGCTATCATTAAAAAGAACATTAAAACTTGGGAAGATTGTTTACCACATGTTGAGTTTGCTGATAATCGTTCCGTTCATTCTGCTACTAAGTATTCACCATTTGAAATTGTTTATCCATTACCTATTTCTGAACGTGTTAACTTACATGGCAAGAAAAAGGTTGAAATTGTTAAATAGATACACGAGAAGGCGAAGTTCAACATTAAGCGGAGAACTGAGCAATATGCTAAACAAGCGAACAAAGGGCGACATAAGTTAGTCTTTGAACGCGACGATTAGGTGTGGTTACATATGCGCAAGGAATGATTTCTGGAACGAAGATACCATAATAAGACTTGGTACGTGGCGTTGTTCTACCAAATCGATGCAGAACTAAATTTGCCTTAGGGACTAGATCTGGCTTAGAACAGATCAATATCCCGCACGTTCTGGTTTCCAGCTGATATACCTCTGAGATCAAAACCTAAAACGAGTTCTTTTAAGGTCATACAACCCAAAACAGACTTTTCCTTAGTCTTTAAACAGGGTACCAAACCATTTAAGAAATCGACATAAGTTTTCTGATGCACATGATCCTTCCTTGAAGGCAAGTGCAGAGCATACTTCCTTAAGTTTTCAAAATGAACAAATTTAATTCTTTGATTTGTTTCTTTCACTAGAACTTCATTTGCAGAGAGAGAGAGGAGAGTTTAGCAAATCATGATTTAGATAAAACACATGAGAGTTTTATTGCTTTCAAACTCCTATCTTTTACAAGGGAGGAGAGCCCTTTATATAGGAGAGCTCATGAAGATAGGACAGGACCCCTATCTTTATCAAAAGCAAAAGATACAGTACAAAGGTAAATTATTATTATGATTACAACAGGACAAAGTTCATGACAAAAGACAAAAGAGGAAAGTGCATGCAACGAGACGAAGAGGGAAATTTCTTACAACAAGACAAAAGGGGAAATTTCTTGCAACAAGACAAAAGGGGAAATTTCTTGCAACAAGACAAACTACTCTATGGAGAGTAGAGGTTCATGTAGTCATCTTCAGAGGAACTTTCGGTCGCATCAGGGTCATCGTCAGAAGGTGGTGGAAAAAAGGTCTTGGAGAGCTTTGGGTGCTTGCAGGCGGGACCACAGCAAGGTGGATAAGGGCAGTCGCGTCTGTATCCTGGTCTGGGTGATGTCTGAGTAGCTTTGTCTGCTTTTGAAGGTTTGGGTGGTTGTGATGATGATGGTTGTGAGGAGGATCCTGGTTCATGCATGGATGGTTGGGGAAACTGCTGGAGATGTTGACTTAAAGGAAGAAAATCTTCCCATGAGTCCTGGGAGTCTTGGTAAAGAAACTGTGTAATCTGGTTTTTCTTCTTTGATGATGATTCCTGTGGATTTTGGTTTGGATATGGCAGAGGGAGTGGGGATCATGATGAGGTCATGTTGTGGGCCTAAGGATGTGTGGAAGATATCTCTGTGTGGTGGAGTCTGGTGATTTAGCTGACAGAGGTAGTTGTGCAGGGTGGTTTGGATTTCATTGTCAATGACTGCTGGGTGTGGTGCTGTAAACCATTCATAGACCTGGTCTTGAGACCAGAAAATATTTGTATCTGGATGCTGGAAGTATGGCTTGTGGATAATGAAGACTGAAGTGAACAGTTTTGCTTCAGAGGGAGGCATTTTTTCCAGGTTGTAAATTTCTGAGAGTTGCTGCAGTTTCTTTCTCCACCATGGAATGGGGAAAAACCATTCAAGTAATGTCCAAATGAGAGAGGTGGCTTTGTCGGGATTGAGTAGATGTTCCAAAGTGGGAGTGATTGGTAGGATGAGCTTGGTTGCATAAAGAACAATTAGGCACCATAGGTACCATAACTCATCTTCAGTAATTTCTTTAGATGGGTCAAGGGTGAGACATGTAAGGAACAAATTTTTTGGGTGGAAGGTAGAAAATGGAAATGAATCTGCCATAAGGTAGGCTTTCATAAAAAAGCGAAAAACAGCTTTTCTAGCAAACTCTTGGATGGCAAAGACAGAAGAGAAAGTTTTGCTAAGGGGAAAGTTTTTCTTGGTGAGAGCTTCTGGGGAAGTGAAGTAGCCATGGAGATGATTGGAAAGTGGTAGGTTGTGGAAAACACGGTGAGTAGTTTGTCTGGTTTGGAGAGTCTGGAAAGCATATCAGGGATGAGGTTCTGGGACCCCTTTATATGCTTAACTGAAAAGTCATACTTGGAAAACCAATCTTTTAACCTGAGTAACATTTTTACCTTTGAAATTGAGAATATTGGGGAAGGCTAAACTGTCCACTCGGATGAGAAAATGGTGTCCAATCAGATGATACTCGAACTTTTTGATGCCATTCTTTACCGCTAAGATTTCTTTGAACACGCTGTGGTAATGCTTCTGTGTGTCAGAAAAATGTCCACTAGCGTAAGCGATAAAGTTTTCTTTTCCATTGATTTCCTCGAGGAGGATGGCACCCCATGATTCATCACTTGCATCTGTCTGTAGTATGCGCTTTCCATCAGCAATCAACTTTAAGGGAGGTAGATTTTACGCAATCTGCTTTAATGTAGTGACAGCAATGGTGTGGTCCTCATTCCACTCTGGGGGCTTCTTTTTCAATAAAGCTGAAAGGTGTCGAGTGTGTTGGTCCACGTGTGGGATGAAATCATGGATGTAGTTGATGATACCGAGAAACTGTTGAACTTGCCTTTTGGAAAGGTGCTGATCTGGAAAGTGAAGCAACTCTTGGGCAATGTGCTTTCCTGGCTGATAATGGCCGTCTTTTATGACCATTCCAAGAAATTCAATAGTGTCGGTAGCAATGGTGCTTTTCTTGGCTGATAACATAATTTCATGACTTTGGACAATATCATAGACTGAGTTAATAGCTGGTGATGTTCTTCTCGCGTTCCTGAAAAAAGCAAGATATCATCAATGTAAATCAATGCATGATGCAGGAGAGGTTGAAAAATGTTGATCATGGATTTTTGGAAAATGGATGGGGCAGTTTTAAGGCCGAAGGGTAAGACTGTCCATTGGAAGTGGGCATTGGGGATACAAAAGGCAGTTTTGTATCGTTCAGAGGGTTCAATGCATAATTGCCAAAAACCAGATTTTAAATCAAATTTTGAAAAGATCTGGGCATTTTTGAGAAAAGGAAACATGCTTTGTCGTCGGGGCAAAGGAAACTTGTCATCTTGCAAAATCATGTTTAATGGCTGATAGTCAATGACTAAGCGTTTCTTGCCTCGGACAATTTCAGAATGCTTTTCAACATAAAAGGCTTGGCAAGCCCATTGAGAATTCGTGGGCTCAATTAGACCTTGGGCTAACAATTGTGAACATTCCTGTTGGGCTAGAAGTAAGTCAGAAGGACTCATTCCTGGATGGGTAGCTTTGGTTGGGTTAGTGTCTTCATTGAGTTTGAAAGGTAATTTAATGAAGAAAGACTGATTTTTCCACAACGGGTTTGGATGAGTAAACTCAGCATGGGATTCTGGACAAAGACTCAAAAGCTTGTCTGAAATAGCTTGATAGGACTGGGGAGTTTAAGACAGATTGTAGAGTTTCAGAATGTCTGTGAAAGGTTTGAACATGGATTTGACTCGAATTCCAGTGGGAATGATTTGGAGGTGTTTGATCTGGTGGAGGATGTCAAAACCTAACAAGATGTCCTTATTAAGAAGAGTGGAACCAATGACCTTAGTCCAGATGACACAATTGGGGAAAATTTGAATACCAATGGGTTTTTTAGTAATCAAAGAAGTGGTGAACAAGTTGCCATTGACAACTTTGAAATGTTCCTCATATCTGTCCAATATGCTGGTGGAAGAATATGCGGATTTAACATGCTGCGTTGGGCTCCAGTATCGATAAGACCAATTGCTGGAATGGGCCTTTGGAATGTGGAGGGCAAGATCTGAAGTTTAATGGAAGGTATAGGAACAGTAGTATCAAGGGACAACAGCTGTTGGTGAAAAATCACTTGTGACTGATCACTGTCTGAGTCATCAGAGGAATTCTGTAGTGCGAACACAATTTCATCATTGGGTGCATCTTGTTCAGAGAAATAGAATTCCAGTTCATCCTTTTCTAGGGAGTAATCTGTAGTGGCTTGGAGATGCTTAACCAAGCGAATGGATTTCTCCCTTTTGTTAGGACAATCTTGGCATAATGTCCTTTTTTCTTGCAAATGAAACATCTGCTTGATTTTCTCCTTTTAAAGTCGCTGGATGAAGATGACTTCTTTCTGAAGAATCTGTAGGGCTTTCTGGACCTTCTAGACCTGCGGGGTGTGGATGAAAATTCTGGATTTTTGAATTTTCGAAAATGCCGTTTCTTTTTAGGACTGCAATCACAATCCTTCTTCTGTTTGCACTTAATCTGCAAATAAGGCTTCTTGTAGGCACTCCTAAATGGTTCTCTGTCTTTCAGCAGTTCTTTGAAAAATTGTTTTTGCTCACAGAGTTTGTCAAGACAAGTTTTGGCAAGTTGAAAGATTTTGCCAAGAGAGATGTTGTCAAGGACAATATTTGATGCACGAAGTTATCTCTGTATGTCTGGTTGGAGTTCATCAGGAAGGGAAGCCAGAAAGACATGCTTTAATGTTGGCTCATTGAATCCATTAAGCTTATAGAACAGCAGGGACATTCTTTTATAATGGAAGTCAAGATCCTTAGCATTGAGGGAACAACATTTCATGTTGAGATAGTCTCGGCGTGCAGCTTCAAAAACTGCAGAGGGGTCTCCAAGGAATTGATCATGGATAATCGCAAGGGCACTTGAGACTTCTGGCAATTGAACAAACTGAAATTGGCGGTATTTGCCTAAAGAATCAAACCAATCTCTTAGAGCACCCATAAAACGAGTGGCAAATTCTCTAAGGACTGATTGAGTTGTGGCTCATGGCCTTAACATTTGTAAGTCAAGCCAGGCAGACATTTCATTAAGCCGATCACGCCATTTAGAGGATGGAAGATCATCAAATGTGAACCATGGACCATTTGACGATTTGGGACCGGTTGGACCGGTTTGGGCCTGGGCTGGAGGAGGTTGGTTTGAGGCAGAGAATTCAGGCATTTCTTAATCAACTTCATAAGGAATGTCAACATATGGTTCTCTGTGAGAGGTTTGGCCTTGATCAGGTTGAGCCATCAGGATTTTGGTGATATCAGCATAGGACTTTTCAGAGTCACTGGTGGATGCTGAAGATTCTGTATCTGTCTCAGTATGGCTATCTGAAACAGCTAGATTTGAATCAGAAGTTTGATCATCTGTAGTAGATGTAGTAGATGTTTGATCAACTGTGTGGGCACTGAACTGGTGCATGGGTTGTTTATCCTTGGATTGGGTAGGAGGTTGGGAAGGAGCGGGTAGTGGAGGTGCTGAGGATGATGCTGGTGTATAACCGGGGGATTGTTGGTGAATGGTGGCTAGTCGTGGTTGAGGTTTAGGCTTTGGTTTAGGTTTAGGTTGTGGTGGCAATGGATTGTCTCTAAAAAGAGTATGAGTCATACCAAATAAGTTGGAAGGTTCATACTATCGGATAGGGGAAAGCATAGAGGCAAAAGGATGATAAGTTGGACCGATGGAAGGGATCGGAGGTGATGAAGTAAAAAGGGTAGGCCTTTGTTTTTCTGATTCTATCTGATCAAGCTCAACTTTTAAGCGTCTGATTTCTCTTTCCTTCTGGTCAAATTTTGGGCCATAGTAGTATTGAGCAAGCATGGTCCGTAACTCAGAATCAAGTTGAGTAATTATGGATTGGAGATTTTGATGGATCTGCTGCATCTGTGCAGTGATGGAGTTGACCTTTGTCTCAAGATTTTCAGTTCGTAAACTGATTTTTTCAACTTTTGAATGGATATTCAACAAAGTATCATTTTGTGCTCTGGCATTTTGGGTTTTCCAGTTGAGGACTGATTCAAAAGGTTTGGGTGGTTCAAGGTGACCTGTAGAGGTGATGGCTGAGGGGATAAAGGGTTTAGACACACATTCCGTTGGGAATCTATGTGGGTTTCTAAAGGAGGAAAGGAAGAAGAATAGTCTGAAGAAGTAGATGAAAACATCATACAACTCAGGGGTGGTGTTGGATTTGAGAGTGGTGAGGGAATCTCAGATTTGCAATGTTTTGCAATCCATTTGAGTTCTTTTTTGTAAAAGGGTAATGGAGCTAGTGGAGGTGGAGGATCCTGTGGTGGTTTGGGGTCATTGTGGTGACATGAGACTGGAGGGTCTTTCTTTTTAGGTTTCCTTTTCCTGGAATAATCTTCATCCTCTTCCCAATCATCCCAGCAGGGACAACTGGGGTCACACATGCCTGAGCCAGGGACATCCCATAGGAAATGACCATTTAGCTTTGCTGGATAAATAGGGTAGCCATCAGAATTGAACCCTGTAATAGATAGATCCTCTTGGCCTGTCTGCACAGTTGTGATCATTGAAGAGTAGGTAAAGGAGAGCCAAGGGGCTCTTGTGGAGCACTGGGAGGTGGTTTGAAAGTCATTCTGACTGTTCCATCTGGCCGTCGTTCAAACATACTTTTCAGATGTCTGAATGGGGGCTGTATTGGTATGGAACTGTTCATAGTTGGAGATCCATTCAAGAGGCATAAGCTTGATGAGCTCATGACGAGGAATTTGTCTTGGGATCTGGATGATTGTTGGAATCTGGTCAGATTCAGCTAAGACCATGAGGGTGTCGGAGTGATGTTCAGGAGTGGGTAGATCTAAGGCATGATTTTGAAGCCTATAGACCAGTTGGTGATGGAGAGTAGCAATTTTGGCAGAGGAAATTTGTTCTGCACGTTGGATCTGGATTTGGACTTTCAAGGTTGTGGGCAAATTGGTGTCTTGGAGAGAAAGGTTGAAGTTTGGATAGAAAGTGAGTAAAACACTTCCTGCATGAAGGGTAGTGAGGACAGTGCCAATAATAGCATCTTGGTACTATTTGAACCGAGTATCAAGGAGGGCAAGGTGAGCTGTGACTGGTAATCCTTTTCTCCCATGAAGAGTAAGGATTAAACGGATTCCTCCAAGATGGAGATGGGTATAACCTTCTCGTTTCCAGTTGGAAATCAACTCTGAGGGAATTTCCAAAGTGACATATTGCTCAGCAGAGGTTGCTTGAAGAGCACATTGATCCAGGCGAGAGGACTGAATATACTCTTTAGGGTGAGGCCGTCTGGTAGAGATAAGGGTACAGATACTGCAGGTAAAGGAACTGGGTCGTTTGTACAGTTGGTAAGGACTGATGAGAGGGTAGGATGATTCACTGATTTGGGCTGATTCAGGGATGTAGGAGTATTCGACAAGGTTTTCAATCTTATTGGTTGTATGAGAAGTGAAAGATTTAGGTAGGGAAAGAGTAGAAGAAAGAGTGACAGGATTTGAAGGATTTGAAGATGAAGTTGAAGCCATGATTGAGAAGTTCTCTCTGCTCCTGAAGTCTAGAGAGCAAAACAAAACAAAATACTTAAATTATACCATTTTGAGCATAATACTTAAATTATATCTAGTCCTCTCGCCTGGATCAATGTGCTCTTCAAGCCACTTCTGCTGAGCAATATGTCACTCTGGAGATTCCCTCAGAGTTGATTTCCAACTGGAAACGAGAAGGTAATACCCATCTTCATCTTGGAGGAATCCGTTTAATCCTTACTCTTCATGGGAGAAAAGGATTTCCAGTCACAGCTCGCCTTGCCCTCCTTGATACTCGATTCAAACAGTACCAAGATGCTGTTATTGGCACTATCCTTACAACCTTTCTCTCCAAGACACCAATTTGCCCACAACCTTTAAAGTCCAAGTCCAAATTCAAGGTGCAGAACAAATCTCCTCTGCCAAAATAGCCACTCTCCATCACCAACTGGTCTATCGGCTTCAAAATCATGCCTTAGATCTACCCACTCCTAAACATCACTCCGACACCCTCATGGTCTTAGCTGAATCTGACCAGATTCCAACAATCATCCAGATCCCAAGACAAATTCCTCGTCATGAGCTCATCAAGCTTATGCCTCTTGAATGGATCTCCAACTATGAACAGTTCCATACCAATACAGCCCCCAGGTTTTGATCTCAGAGGTATATCGGCTGGAAACCAGAACGTGCGGGATATTGATCTGTTCTAAGCCAGATCTGGTCCCTAAGGCAGATTCAGAGCCATACTCGTCCTTGAAACTTCCATGTTTTCTAAACCTCACTTTCTTGCTCAAAATGGCATACCATAGAGAGAGTACGTGGCGTTGTTCTATCCCCGTGATAGGTTCCTTAGCAAGCTAAGAAGCAATCTAAGATATTTAAAACCCCTTTGGACCAGTAGTCCGCACACAGTGGTGTTCCAGCCGATATACCTCTTAGATCAAAACCTAAAACGAGTTATTTTAAGGTTATAAAACCCAAAACAGACTTCTCTTTAGTCTTAAACCAGGGTACCAAACCATTTAAGAAATCACCATAAGTTTTCTGATGCACAGGATCCTTCCTTGAAGGCAAGTGCAGAGCATACTTCCTTAAGTTTTCAAAATGAACAAATTTAATTCTTTGATTCGTTTCTTTCACTAGAACTTCATTTGCAGAGAGAGAAAAGAGTTTAGCAAGCCATGGTTGAGAAAAAACACACGAGAGTTTTATTGCTTTCAAACTTCTATATTTTACAAGTGAGGAGAGCCCTTTATATAGGAGAGCTCATGAAGATAGGACAGGACCCCTATCTTTTACAATAGTAAAAGTAAGGTAAAGATACAGTACAAAGGTAAATTATTATTATGATTACAACAGGACAAATTTCATGACAAAAGACCAAAAAAGGAAGGTGCATGCGACGAGACGAAATAGGAAGGTTCATGCAACAAGACAAAAACATGGAAATTTCATGGAAAGTGCATGCTACGAGACAAAGAGGAAATTTCATGAAACAAGAAAAAATGGGAAATTTCATGCAAAAGACAAAAGGAGAAATTTCTTGCAACAAGACAAAAAAGGAAAGTGCATGAATTAAGACAAAGGAGGAAGGTTCAAGGAAGGTGCATGAGTCAAGACAAGAGGGGAAAGTTCATGGCAAAAGGACAAAATACTTTATGGAGAGTGAAGGTTCATGTATTCGTCTTCAGATGAGCTTTCTGTCGCATATGGGTTATCGTCATAGGTTGGTGGGAAAAAGGTCTTGGAGAGCTTTGGGTGCTTGCAGGCGGGACCACGACAAGGTGGATAAGGGCTGTCGCGTCTGTATCCTGGTCTGGGCGATGTCTGAGTAGCTTTATCTGCTTTTGAAGGTTTGGGTGGTTGTGATGGTTGTGATGATGATCCTGGTTCATGCATGAATGGTTGGGGAAATTGCTGGAGATGTTGACTTAAAGGAAGAAAGTCTTCCCATGGGTCCTGAGCGTCTTGGTAGAGGAAGTCTGTGTAATCCGGTTTTTCTTCTTTGATGATGATTCCTGTGGATTTTGGTTTGGATATGGCAGAGGGAGTGGGGATCATGATGAGGTCATGTTGTGGGCCTAAGGAGGTGTGAAAGATATCTCTGGGTGGCGGAGTCTGGTGATTTAGTTGACAGAGGTAATCATGCAGGGTGGTTTGGATTTCATTTTTAATGACAGCTGGATGTGGAGCAGTAAACCATTCATAAACTTGATCTTGGGACCAGAAGAGATGTGTATCTGGATGCTGGAAGTATGGCCTGTGGATGATGAAGACTGAAGTGAACAGTTTGGCTTCAGAGGGAGGTATTCTTTCCAGGTTGTAAATCTCAGAGAGTTGCTGGAGTTTCTTTCTCCATCATGGAATGGGGGAAAACCATTCAAGTAAAGTCCAGGTGAGGGATATGGCTTTGTCAGGGTTGAGGAGATGTTCCAAAGTGGGACTGATTGGTAGGATGAGCTTGGTGGCATAAAGAACAGTGAGGCACCATAGGTACCATAACTTGGTGGCATAAAGAACAGTGAGGCACCATAGGTACCATAACTCATCTTCAGTGATATCTCTGGAGGGGTCAAGGGTGAGACCTGTAAGAAACAAGTTTTCTGGATGGAAGGTAGAAAATGGAAATGAGTCGGCCATAAGGTAGGCTTTCATAAAATAGCGAAAAACAGTTTTTCAGGCAAACTCTTGAATGGCAAAGACATAAGAGAAAGTTTTGTTAAGGGGAAAGTTTTTCTTAGTGAGAGCTTCTGGAGGAAGTGAAGTAGCCATGGAGATGATTGGAAAGTGGTAGGTTGTGGAAAACACGGTGAGAAGTTTGTCTGGTTTGGAGAGTCGGGAAAGCATATCAGGGATGAGGTTCTAAGACCCCTTTATATGCTTAACTGAAAAGTCATACTTGGAAAACCAATCTTTTAACCGGAGTAACATTTTTTCGGGAACAATTTTACCTTTGAAATTGAGGATATTGGGGAAGGCTGAACTGTCCATTCGGATGAGAAAATGGTGTCCAATCAAATGATACTCAAATTTCTTGATGCCATTCTTTACCGCTAAGAATTCTTTGAACACACTGTGGTAATGCTTTTGTGTGTCAGAGAAATGTCCACTAGCGTAAGCGATAAAGCTTTCTTTTCCATTGATATCTTCGAGGAGGATGGCACCCCATGATTCATCACTTGCATCTATCTGTAGTATGCGCTTGCCATCTGCAATCAACTTTAAAGGAGGCGGATTTTGCGCGATCTGCTTTAGTGTAGTGACAACTATGGTGTGGTTATCATTCCATTCTGGGGGCTTCTTTTTCAATAAAGCTGAAAGGTGTCGAGTGTGTTGGTCCACATGTGGGATGAAGTCACGGATGTAATTGATGATACCGAGAAACTGTTGAACCTGCCTTTTGGAAAGGTGCTGGTCTGGAAAGTGAAGCAACTCTTGGGCAATGTGCTTTCCAGGCTGGTAATGACCGTCTTTAATTACCATTCCAAGAAATTCAATAGTGTCTGTAGCAATAGTACTTTTCTTAGCTGACAACATGATTCCATGACTTTGGACAATATCATAGAACTGAGTTAACAGCTGGTGATGTTCCTCATGCGATCCTGAAAAAAACAAGATGTCATCAATATAAATCAAGGCATGATGGAGGATGGGCTGGAAGATTTGGATCATGGATTTTTGGAATATGGATGGGGCAGTTTTAAGACCGAAGGGTAAGACTGTCCATTAAGGCGGTTTTGTACCGTTCAGAGGGTTCAATGCCTAATTGCCAAAAGCCAGATTTCAAATCAAATTTGGAAAAGATCTGGGCATTTTTGAGAAAAGTAAACATGCTTTGTCTTCAGGGCAAAGGAAATTTGTCATCTTGCAAAAACATGTTTAAGGGCTGATAGTCAATGACTAAGCGTTTCTTTCCTCGGACAATCTCAGAATGCTTTTCAACATAAAAGGCTTGGCAAGCCCATTGAGGAGTTGTGGGCTCAATTAGACCTTGGGCTAGGAGTAAGTCAGAAGGACTCATTCCTGGATGGGTAGCTTTGGTTGGATTAACATCTTCATTTAGTTTGAAAGGTAACTTAATGAAGAAGGACTTGTTTTTCCATAATGGGTTTGGATGGGTGAACTCAGAATGGGACTCTGGACACAGACTCAAAAGTTTGGTTGAAATATCCTGGTAGGGCTGAGGTGTGTCAGACAAATTGTAAAGTTTTAGAATATCTGTGAAAGGTTTAAACATGGACTTGACTCGGATTCCAGTGGGAATGATTTAAAGGTGTTTGATCTGGTGGAGGATGTCAAAACCTAACAAGATATCTTTATTAGGAAGAGTTGAACCAATGACCTTGGTCCAAATGACACAATTGGGGAAAATTTGAATACCAATGGGTTTTTTGGTAATCAAAGAGGTAGTGAATAATTTGCCATTGACAGCTTTGAAATGTTCCTCATATTCTGTCCAATAGTCTGGTGGAAGAATATGCGGATTCAACATGCTGCATTGGGCTCCAGTATCTATAAGACCAATGGCTGGAATGGGCCTTTGAAATTTGGAGGCCAAGATCTAGAGTTTAATGGAAGGTATTGGCACAGTAATATCAAGGGACAGCAGCTGTTGGTGGAAAATCACTTGGGACTGATCACTGTCTGAGTCATCAGAGGAATTCTGTAGTGCAAATATTGTTTCATCATTGGGTTCATCTTGTTCTGAAAAATAGAATTCCAGTTCATCCTTGGCTGGAGAGTAATCTGTGGTAGCTTGGAGATGCTCGACAAGCCGGATAGATTTTTCTCTTTTGTTGGGACAATCCTTAGCATAATGACCTTTCTTCTTGCAGATAAAACATTTGCTTGATTTTCTCCGTTTAAAGTCTCTGGATGAAGATGACTTCTTTTTGAAGAATCGGTAGGGCCGTCTGGACCGTCGGGACCGGCGGGGTCTGGATGAAAATTCTGAATTTTTGAATTTCCGAAAATGCCTTTTCTTTTTAGGACTGCAATCACAATCCTTCTTCTGTTTGCATTTGATCTGCAAATAAGACTTCTTGCAGGCACTCCGAAATGGTTCTCTGTCGTTCAACAGTTCTTTGAAAAACTGTTTCTGCTCACAGAGTTTGTCAAGACAAGTTTTGGCAAGCTGGAAGATTTTGCCAAGAGAAATGTTGTCAAGGACAAGATTGGATGCATGAAGTTGCCTTTGTATGTCTGGTTGGAGTTCATCAGGAAGGGAAACAAGAAAAACATGCTTTAAAGTCGGCTCATTGAATCCATTAAGTTTATAGAACAGCAGGGACATTCTTTTATAATGGAAGTCAAGATCCTTAGCATTGAGTGAACAGCATTTCATGTTGAGATAGTCTCGTCGTGCAGCTTCAAAAATGGCAGAGGGGTCACCAAGAAATTGATCATGGATAACCGCAAGGGTACTTGAGACTTCTGGCAATTGAACAAACTGTAATTGTCTGTATTGGCCTAGAGAATCAAACCAATCTCTTAGAGCACCCGTAAAACGAGTAGCAAATTCTCTAAGGACGGATTGAGTTGTGGCTCCGGGCCAAAGCATTTGTAAATCAAGCAGACATTTCATTAAGCCGATCACGCCATTTAGAGGATGGAAGATCATCAAATGTGAACCACATACCATTTGACGATTTTGGACCGGTTGGACCGGGTTGGGCCTGGGCCGGAGGAGGTTGGTTTGAGGCAGAGAATTCAGGCATTTCTTCATCAACTTCATAAGGAATGTTAACATATGGTTCCGTGTGAGAGGTCTGGCCTTGATCAGGTTGATCAGGC
Source organism: Citrus australasica (assembly GCA_029618585.1). NCBI lineage: Eukaryota > Viridiplantae > Streptophyta > Magnoliopsida > Sapindales > Rutaceae > Citrus > Citrus australasica. Next base: position 8,835,165 of record JARCIV010000006.1, read on the forward strand.
TGAGCCATCAGGATTTTGGTGATATCAGCATAGGACTTTTCAGAGTCACTGGTAGAAGCTGAAGATTCTGTATCTGTCTCAGTATGGCTATCTGAAACAGCTAGATTTGAATCAGAAGTTTGATCATCGGTAGGAGATGAGGGGTCAACTGTGTGGGCACTAAACAGGTGCATGGGTTGTTTATCCTTGGATTGGGTAGGAGGTTGGGAAGGAACTGGTGGTGAATGTGCTGATGGTGAGGCTGGTGTATAGCCAGGGGTTGGTTGGTCAGGAGTGGAAATAGTAGGTGGGTGAATGGTGACAGGTCGTGGTTGAGGTTTAGGCTTAGGTTTAGGTTTAGGTGGAGGTGGTAATGGATTATCTCGAAAAAGAGTATGAGTCATACCAAATAACTTGGAGGGTTCATACTGGCGGACAGGGGAAAGCATAGAGGCAAAAGGATGATAAGTTGGACCGATAGAAGGGATCGGAGGTGATGAAGTAAAAAAGGTAGGTTTTTGTTTTTCTGATTCAATTTTATCAAGCTTAGCTTTCAAGCGTCTGATCTCTCTTTCTTTCTGGTCAAAGTCTGGGCCATAATAGCGTTGAGCAAGCATTGTTCGTAACTCATAATCAAGTTGAGCAATTCTAGACTGTAGATTTTGGTGGATCTGCTGCATCTGTGCAGTGATGGAGTCAACTTTGGTTTCAAGCTTTTCAGTTCGTAAACTGATTTTCTCAACTTTGGAGTTGATATTCACCAAGGTATCATTTTGTGCTCTGGCATTTTGGGTTTGCCAGTTGAGGACTGATTCAAAAGGTTTAGGTGGTTCAAGGTGTCATGTAGAGGTGATGGCTGAAAGGATAAAAGGTTTAGACACAACATTTCGTTGGGAATCTGTGAGGGTTTCTAAAGGGGGAAAGGAAGAAGAATAGTCTGAAGAAGTAGATGAAAACATCATACAACTCAGTGGTGGTGTCGGAGTTGGGATTGGTGATAGAATCTCAGATTTAAAATGTTTTGCAATCCAGTTGAGTTCTCTTTTGTAAAAGGGTAATGGAGCTGGTGGAGGTGGAGGATCTTGTGGTGGTTTAGGGTCAGTATGATGGCATGAGACTGAAGGTGTTTTCTTTTTGGATTTTCTTTTTCTTCTAATGGAATAATCATCGTCTTCTTCCCAATCATCCCAACAGGGACAATTTGGGTCACACATGCCTGAGTCAGGGGCATCCCATAGGAAATGATGGTTTAGCTTTGCTGGATAAACAGGGTAGCCTGCAGAATTAAACCCTGTAATAGGCAGATCTTCTTGAGCTGTCTTCACAGCTGTGATCATGGAAGAATAAGTAAAGGAGAGCCGAGGAGGCTCTTGTGGAGCACTGGGAGGTGGTTTGAAAGTCATTCTGACTGTGCCATCTGGCCGTCGTTCAAACATGCTCTCAGATGTCTGAATTGGCGCGGTATTAGTATGGAACTGTTCATAGTTGGAGATCCATTCAAGAGGCATAAGCTTGATGAGCTCATGACGAGGAATTTGTCGTGGGATCTGGATTATTGTTGGGATATGGTCAGATTCAGCTAAGACCATGAGGGTGTCTGAGTGATGATCAGGAGTGGGTAGATCTAAGGCATGATTTTGAAGCCTATAGACCAATTGATGATGGAGAGTGGCAATTTTGGCTGAGGAGATTTGTTCTGCACCTTGAATTTGGACTTGGACTTTCAAGGTTGTGGGCAAATTGGTGTCTTGGAGAGAAAGGTTGAAGTTTGGATAGAAAGTGAGTAACACACTTCCTGCATGAAGGGTTGTAAGTACAGTGCCAATAACAGCATCTTGGTACTGTTTGAACCGAGTATCAAGGAGGGCAAGGCGAGCTGTGACTGGTAATCCTTTTCGCCCATGAAGGGAAAGGATTAAGCGGATTCCTCCAAGATGGAGATGGGTACATCCTTCACGTTTCCAGGTGGAAATTAACTCTGAGGGAATCTCCAGAGTGACATATTGCTCAGCAGAGGTTGCTTGGAGAGCACACTAATCCAGGCGAGAAGACTGAATATATTCTTTAGGGTGAGGTCGTCGGGTAGAAATAAGGGTACGGATACTGCGGGTAAAGGAACTTGGTCTTTTGTACAGTTGGTAAGGACTGATGAGAGGGTAGGAGGACTCACTGATTTGGGCTGAGTCAAGGATGTAGGAGTATTCTACAAGGTTTTCAATTTTATTGGCTGTATGAGAAGTGCAAGATTTAGGTAGGGAAAGAGTAGAAGAAAGAGTGACAGGATTGGAAGGAGTGGAAGATGAAGTTGAAGCCATGAGTGAGAAGTTCTCCCTGCGCCTGAAGTCTAGAGATCAAAACAAATCAAAATACTTAAATTATACCATTTTGAGCAAGAAAATGAAGTTTAGAAATCAAGGATGTTTCAAGGACGAGTATGGCTCTGATACCATAGAGAGAGTACGTGGCGTTGTTCTACCCCCGTGATGGGTTCCTTAGCAAGCTAAGAAGCAATCTAAGATATTTAAAACCCCTTTGGACCAGTAGCCTGCACACAGGAGAACTTCTCAATCATGGCTTCAACTTCATCTTCAAATCTTTCCAATCCTGTCACTCTTTCTTCTACTCTTTCCCTACCTAAATCTTGCACTTCTCATACAACCAATAAGATTGAAAACCTTGTCGAATACTCCTACATCCCTGAATCAGCCCAAATCAATGAATCATCCTACCCTCTCATCAATCCTTACCAACAGAATGGGTTGATGCTCTCTTAAAAGACATCTTTTGGATGCTCATTACAAAAGAATGAGTATTCTCTTCTACAAGCTAAATGGGTTCAATGAGCCATCTCTTAAACATGTCTTCATTACCTCTCTTCCTCCTGAGTTACAACCCGATCTTCAGAGAAAGCTCACAGCCACAAATATGAGCATAGCTGATATCTCTCTGGGAAAGATTTTTCAAATGGCCATGTTATCTCTTGATAAGATCTGTGAATAGAAAGAATTCTTCAAAGATCTCATGGAAGACAAAAAAACCCTTCTCTGAAGCTTGTCGAAAACCTCACCTCAAGATCGAGTGCAAAGATGACAAGAAGTGTACTTGTTCACCCAAAAAGAAAAAACACTTTCTGAAACACTTCCACAAAAAATCCTCCTCCAAAAAACCTTTCCGGTATTTCAGAAAGAAAGATGCTTCTCAGTACCGAAAGAAAAAATCCAACCGTTGTTTCATTTGCAAGAAACGCGGTCACTTTGCCCGAAATTGTCCTAACAAATCGGCCAAAGCTGTTCGCCTTATCCAACATCTTGAACATTCTTCCCTGTTATCTGATAATGAGGATGTTGAATCCAACTTTTCAGAACAATCAACACAAGATGACCAAACTGCCTTTCTTATTGCCGAATCCTCTGATTCTGAGGATATTTCAGTCATCTCTACAGTTCAGACTGTTAATCATGTTTCCACTATTCCTCGTCCTTCTCTCAAGATGTCCATCCTTCCTTCCAAATTCCATAAGCCTATTCCTGTTATTGGATTTCTTGACACTGGTGCAGATACCAGTATGATTGATCCTTCTGTTTTTCCATCAAACTATTGAGAACCTCACTCCAAGCTTTTCAGAGCAGTTAATGGTGAAACCTTTGAAACCACCTTGATTACCAAAAAAACCCATTGGTATTCAATTCTTTCCGAATTGTATAATTTGGAAAAAGATTGTAGCTTCCAAACTCCCTGATAAGGATTTGCTCATAGGTTTTGACATTCTTCATCTGGTTAAAAACCTATTCCTCACTAGTTCTGGAGTTCGCTACAAATAGATGTTCATGCCTTATACAGATACCCTACATCTGTATACACTTTCTGACACATCATCTCCATATAGTCAAATCTCCCAAAAGTTCTTAGACTTCTGTCCAGAAAACCATTCCCAATTCCATCATCCTTCACCTCTTTGGAAAAATGAACAATTCTTCATTCACCTTCCTTTCAAACTCAATGAAGACATTAACCCCACAAAAGCTTCACACCCGGGTATGTCTCCTTCAGACCTCTTGCTTGCTAAGCAAGAATGTTCTCAGTTGCTTCAACAAGGTCTTATTGAGTCCACTGATTCAGATTGGGCTTGTCAAGCTTTTTATATTGAAAAGCAATCTGAATTAGTTCATGGAAAAAAGAGATTAGTGATTGATTACCAACCACTCAATTCTTTTCTTAAAGATGATAAGTTTCCCCTTCCAAAAATCCAAACCCTGTTTGTCCATATCCAAGGGGCTCGTATCTTGTCTAAGTTTGATTTAAAAGCTGGTTTTTGGCAACTTGGTATTTCACCCAGTGACCGTCACAAAACTGCCTTTTGCATTCCTGATGCCCATTACCAATGGACAGTCATGCCTTTTGGTCTCAAAGTCGCTCCCTCCTTATTTCAAAAAGCCATGACAAAAATCGTTAGTCCTATTCTCCATCATGCATTCGTCTCCATTGATGATATTTTGTTGTTTTCCTCTGACCATGAGAGCCACCAGAAGCTCCTTTTGGATTTCTTTCACATTGTGCAGGCACATGGCATCATGCTTTCCGAAAAGAAAAGCAGCATAGGAAAGGAATCTATTGACTTTCTTGGCATGGTGATTAAAGATAGCCAGTACCAGCCTGGCCCCCATATTGCAGTCGAATTATTAAAGTTCCCGGACACAAATCTCAATCGGAAGCAGATACAACAATTTCTCGGGATTGTCAACTATGTCCGTGACTTTATCCCCAAAGTTGCAATTCACACCAGCCAGCTGTCCCGCATGCTCAAAAAACAGTGCCCTCCATGGGGCCCTGCTCAGATAGAAGCTGTCAAACAGCTAAAGGTGATAGCCCAATCACCTCCTCCACTCCGAATTCCCACTCATGGACAGCGCATCCTCCAGACTGATGCCAGCGATGATTATTGGAGTGCCATTCTTCTTGAAGACATTAATGGCGTGCGTCATTTCTGTGCACATGCAAGCGGACAATTCAAAGACTCTGAAAAGAACTACCATGTGATCTACAAGGAAATTCTTGCAGTCAAGTATGGCATTAAAAAATTTGAATTCCATCTCATCAGCCACAAATTCCTTATCAACATGGATAATTCTTCTTTTCCCCGAATCTTTGACTTCAAGAACAAATTGCTCCCTGACAAGCAATTACTCAGCCTCAAAACTTGGTTTGCTAAATATGATTTCACTGTTCAACATATAAAAGGCAACCAAAACCTCATTCCAGACTTCCTTACCCGTCCAACTATAAATAAACCCGCACTCATCTCCTCACTTCAAACCATTCTAGTTATAGCCATAAATCGCCAACTTCCCTTCAAAGCTCTTAACCAGCGAAATTTCCCTATGAACATCTCCTTCCAATCGGCTTACCAATTGCAAGATTTTGCAAAGAAGTTTCTCTATCGGTTTTTCTTTAATGTCCAGTCCAAAAAACCTTACCGATTTCCTAACCTTTACATGGAACACCTATTTCTCACAGGCCTCACTCTGTCCTCTCTCACAATCTCCGAAGATGAGCTTTGGTACATGTGGTGTCTCACCACCTTGTATGCTACAAAGCTAGTTTTTCCCATTAAACTAGTCCTGACTCACCTTACCACTCCAGAGTTCTCCCCAGACCTCCTATGGACTCTTTTTGAATGGTATTCTCCCCTCACTTGGTGGCGCCAACAACTCCAACATTTGTCTACCTTTCACAACTTAGACAAAATGCCCGAACAAGAAGCCAACATGTGGACTATAGCTTTCATTGTCCACAGACCTTATTTTCAACATCCAGAAACACGAGACTATTGGACACAGGACATGGCATATGAATGGAAAACCTACTCTCATCCTTATACCTTTATCCATGATACAACAGTCACTTCCGCCCTCAAAGCCTATCTCATGGAACTCAACAATGTTTCTCCACCTACCATAAATATTCACTACACCTCCATTGGACCATCACACACCCTTGAAATACTCCCAAAAACACGGGGTTGTACTCCAGGTTCAAGTTCAAGTCCTCAAGGAATCCTTGTTATGGAACAACGTCCTGACTACACAAATGTCTTATTCCAAGATGCCCAGGACCCATGGGAAGACTTTCAGTCCATCCTCCCTACTGATACTCCTCATTCTTCTTCACAACACATGTCTGAAACTGATGAAGAGAAGTACCAACAAGCTGAGGCGTATCTCGACAAGAGACAAAGGCGTCGGCACAAGCGACAATATGAGAGAGAAACAGGAGACGTGTCACCTTCGCGTTATCCATCCACGCCATAATGCCACTTTGTCGCTCCCACACCACTTTTCATGCAACACATGTGACTCCCGTTTGTCTTTTGTTGAAGTGCTTGTACATGTGTCAAAGTCTATGTCGGTATGCTTTACTTTTATTAAAAGTCTATGTCGGTATGCTTTACTTTTATTAAAAGTCTATGTCGGTGGGCTTTACTTTAGTTCAAGTCCATGTAAGTGTGTTTTACTTTAAGGCTTGCCTTTGTAAAAGTCACAATTGGCTTGTTTTACTTTTCAAAAGGTGTGCTACGTGTCATGATCATTTGAGAGGTCATGTTCTCAATGATCCCCTATATAAAGCACCCTTCGTCTCAGTTGTAAGGGAGCCAATTCGAAAAAAAAAAAAAGCTTAAGTTTCACAATTATGTTTCCCTAAATCTCTTTCTCTCTTCTAGGACTCAAAGCAATTATTTGCGTTACAAATGATACGCTCACCTCCATTTCTAATCTGAGTATGCTCTGCACTTGCCTCACGTTTGAGGATCCTGTGCATCAGAAAGGTCCTGTTTTATCCTCCAAAACCGATTTTTATCCTCCAAAATTGTTTTCTCACAACGTTCACCCTTTTTAAAGGCCATGAGTGCCGTGTTTTTGGGTGGTATCATGAAAAACTCTTTTAAGTAAATGAATTTCGGATTTGGTATTTGGTGGATAAGTGTATATCGGCTGGAAACCAATGGATGCGGCCTAAATATTCAGCAGTTATAAGTTTGAAACGGGGCCAAAGGACGATCTTGCATCGTCATTCCTAGGTCGAACAACGCCACGTACAACCAACCCACTGTGATACCCTTCGGATGAAAATCCATGAATAGGAAGTTTCTTTTCTTGACCAATTTGAACTGCTGTGATGATAGCAGTATAGGAAAGCCGTGGGATATCTGAAATGGGCTTAGTGTCAGGAGTTTGAAAAGTGAGTTGGATTTGACCATTTGGACGTCTGGTAAATGTAGCTTTTGTGGATTGGATTGGTTCTGAATTTTGGTGAAAATGCTCATAGTTGGTTAGCCATTCAAGAGGCATGAGTTTGAGCAGATCTTTTTTCGGAATTTGTTTGGGGATTTGGATGATGGTTGGGATTTTGTCTGTATCTGCCAATATCATCAAAGTGTCAGAAGTTGTGTATGGTGTAGGAAGATCTAGTGCATGATTTTGTAATCGATACACTATTTGGTGATGGAGGGTTGCAATCTTGGATGTGGGTGTTTGTTCTGCTCCTTGGAGCTGGATCTGGACCTTAAGGGTTGTTGGAAGATTGGGATCCTCAAGAGAGAGGTTGAAATTGGGGTAAAAGGTTAATAGGACACTGCCAGCATGAAGGGTTGTCAGAACAGTTCCTATAACAGCATGTTGGTATTCCTTGAACTTGGTATCAAGGAGAGCAATCCTGGTCGTAATAGGTAAGCCTTTTCGACCATGAAGAGTGAGAATTAACCGTACACCACCCAAACGACCCAGTTCCTTTACCCGCAGTATCCGTACTCTTATCTCTACCAGACGGCCTCAGTTGAAAGGTGTCGAGTGTGTTGGTCCACATGTGGGATGAAATCACGGATGTAGTTGATGATACCAAGAAATTGTTGAACCTGTAGTTATTACCTCGAGGGGATGGCCCATTCCAAGTTTTGAAACAGATCAATGACAATGCTTACAAACTAGATTTGCCTGGTGAGTACAATGTGAGTACTACTTTTAATGTTTCTAATTTGAGTCCTTTTGATGTAGGTGATTATTTGAGGACAAAATTCTCTTCAAGAGGAGGGGAATGATGAGATTAAGGATAAAACTATCACAAGCACATGGGATGAGGCGTATTCAGATCCTACTCAAGTTCCTGTCGGAACCATTACAAGAGCTCTAGCAAAGAAATTTAAAGAAGCGCTTAATGGATTGATTCAAACAACTTGGGCTCAATCAAATTCGTGGAGGCCCGTTGAAGAAATCGCACATGATAAATGCATGATTCAGGCGCTTAATTGGGAGTGGCTTGCACATTATGGCAGGAGAATATATTATTTTCCTTTTTTAGATACTTTCCCATTTCCTGAGGAGGCTATTAGGGAAACAAATCAGTTATTTATATTTTGATCGCTTAGTTTCCATTTTAATTGATGTAAGGCATTTAAGCTAATTAGGATCCTTATTTGATTTAGATTCTTTCCTATTACTTGATTAGGATTCTGATTTGATTTAGATTCTTTCCTATTTTCTTAAATTAGGATTCTAATTTGATTTAGATTCTTTCCTATTTGTTTCGATTCAGAATCATATTTGATTTGTTTAGATTCAGAATCATTCTTGACCCTATAAAATGTACTAGTATCCAATAAAAAGAGATAAGTTTTTTATGCAATTGGTGAGGGAGTTGATTTTCTTTGGTTCTTTACAAACTCTTTGAACTTATCAGATTTCCATGGCGTTCAAACTCTTGACTTCTCAATCAGACCATCTATAGCTGATTGTGGCGTCTTCACATACAAAGGTTCGTGCTTTCATTAAGCATTGGGTCGAGGTTCCATTCAATTCCTGGTTTAGATTCGATCTTGGGGACTAAATTGATTAGGGTCTCATCAGTTCTTGACGGGGTTCGTATCACCCTACACTCAATGAGGTTCTGTTGTCAAGAATTGTTCAATTAAGATTCAAACAGTTATAAAATAAAGATCTTGATCTTTTATCTATGAAGATAAGAACCAATGGGATAAACAATCTGGGGTTGACACCACACTCAAGAAAGAATGCCACAAGATGAAATCTTGATAAGTTTTGAATGTTCTTTGAAGAACCAAAGGGAAAAGATCTCACTATTATTATAAACTCTAATATGAAATTTCTAATAGGGTTACATAGGTATATATAGTTGAATTTTACTAATGGAATAAGGTTTTCCTTATTGCTAAATATAAGATAAAATAAAAAAAGAAATAAAATATCCTAAAGGAAATGAAAGATCTTGCCTAAAGCAAAAAAGAAACAAAGGATCTTGTTTATCCTAAAGTAAAAAGGAAATAATAGATTTTATTAATCCTAAACTAAGAAGGAAATAAAATATCTTGTTTTCAAAGCAAATTAGGAAACAAGATTTTGCCAGATTTCTCTTCTTTCTTTGATAAGGCCTTGTTTGTCCTTCATGCTAGTCACCCCAAATCAATTTTAGAAGCTTGAATATTATTGAAAATCAATGACTATCTTGAATTCTTAATTTGGGAAAATTAGTGTTCATACATATTTGATATGTGTTCATAATAATGAACAAAAAAAAGTATATATTAGAACAAAAAAATTAATTCCAGAAGAGTCTATGCAACAAAAATGAAAGTAAGACCATGCATGTCAATATTTAAAACATGTCAGTACAAGTAAAACTCATAACACAACAATAATAGAAACTGAAAGAAAGTGAGTGATTTAAAAGAATTACCAAATGAAGGCAGTTGTTACACAGTAAACTTTTGTGATTCTTCAAAAGCGAAAGATTGAACTGAACATATTAATTCAACTGATTAGAGCTACTCAATTGAAATAAACATGCAAGATATAAGAAAAAGTAATAACAAACTAAACGTTCTAGTAATGAAACTTTCAAACCCACACTTAATTTGTAGTTTCAACTTCCCAAGAAAGTTCTAAACAGAATTATGATAAACAAAACCTTGACCCAATGCTTAAGAAAACATGAACCAAAGGTATAGAGAATGATATTGACGCCACACTGAGTGATAAGTCTAAATTTAGAATGCCACAAGAAAGTAAATTCTTGATAAGTTCACTAATTCTCAAAAGAACCAAAGAAAGAATAATCTTTCAAATTCAAATAATATTCATCTCTAATTTTTTTATTACATAGCAAGGTTGCTGAGTTTAAATAGGCTAAAAGAAACCCAAGATCCTAAAAATATAAATGGAAACATTGGAACAACCCTCCAAGTAGGTTTGTCAAAGGATGCTTCAAAAGTCTTCACCAACCCACCATAATTAATGCTAGCTTTGAGCTATCATTGACAAACTTAATGTTAGCCCACCATCATTGATGGTAGACTTACCTTACACATTGACAAACTTGAAACAAAACAAACAAATGAAGTTGAAAACCAAAGAAGTTGAAAATCCCAAGTCTGAACAAGCTGTAATGAATTGGTCATAACTCCTTCTAGAGAACTCCAAATTCAGATCTGTAAAATTTATTTGAAAGCTAACTTAATTATATTTCCAACGGTATATACCTTGTAATTACTTCTGACTCAATCAATACAGTTTTTATTCCGAATTTGACCTTTCTGCATTTGATACAAATTATGTATTTGGCTGCCCAATAACTTGAATAATGCCCACAATGCCTTGTCTTCTTTTTAAGCCCAATTCATAATGTCTTGCATCTTGGATTGCATTTTCAATCCATATTTTCTCAATTAATCCATTTAAAGCTCTTGTAATTAGGCCTCCATGAATGTGCAAAGGATCACTTGAAGTTTTAATGATATTCCCTTGATGGTTCTCATCATTCCCCTCTCCTCAAAAGGACTCGTCCTCGAATCTTCACCTACAGTGAAAGGAGAACGTTCAGAAACATTAAAAGTAGCACTAACATTATACTCACTAGGAAGATCCAATTTGTAGGCATTGTTATTGATCCGTGAAATGGACCATCTCCCCATGGAAGCAATTTGGAATGCCTTTATGCTGGGAACCTCTCCTTTCTCATATGCACCCAAACCCAATCTCTAGGCTGAAAAACCACTTGCTTACGTCCTTTGTTGGCTTGAGTAGCATACTGTTCAGTTCTCTTTTCTATGTGTTGTCGTGTTCTCTCATGCAATTGTTTGACAGATTCAGCTTTCTAGGTAAAAGGTAATAAATCCAAAGGAGTTAATGGATTAAAACCATATACAATCTCAAATTGTGAAAATTTAGTAGCTGAATGGACAGTTCTATTATAAGCAAATTCAACATGTGGCAAACAAAGTTACAGAGTTCTATCAGTTTATGGATGACAAGTAGTAGAAAACAAAATTTTAGTACCCAACTTACCCCACAAAGTTTTCCAAAAGTGGCTCAAGAACTTAGCATCTCGATATGAAACTATGCTCCTTGGTACTCCATGCAACCTGACTATTTCCTTGAAAAACAAATTAGCTATATTTGTTGCATCAGTTTTGTGACATGGAATGAAATATGCCATCTTTGAAAACCTATCAACAACAACAAAAACATAATCATTTTCCCTTTTTGACCTTGGTAAACCCAAAACAAAGTCCATAGAAATATCAACCCAAGGTTCACTAGGTATGGGCATAGGGTTATACAATCCATGGGGTAAAACTCTAGACTTAACATGTTTGAAAGCACAAGTGTGGTCGAATTCAAGGAGGGGAGATTTCAGTTTACTGAATCAGGACCCAATCAACTTCCAAAGAAGTTTTATGGAGTGGTGCTACCTCTGATGACGAGTTTGACGACGAAACTGCTGCCCCACCAACTATTCCTTCTACATCTGCACCACCTTTGAGCATTCAATTAGAGAAAATGGAGCACAAACTGAACAAGATGGACCAGAATTTGGCTGCATACTTCGAGAGTGTGGGATTTATCCCACCATTTCCGCCAAGCCCACAGATGTTATGTGGATTAAAGCTCACAATTCGGGGACGTTTTGCCTTTAATCTTTTATCCTTACGCTTTATCTCTTTATGTGAGCTTTGATTATCATACATTGAGGACAATGTAAGTTCTTGGTGTGGGGAAGGGATTTTTGCAATATTGATGTCTAGGAGTATTATTTTCACACTGCTCATCCTTAAATGATTTTGGAGTTAGTATGCTTTATATATTATTTTTAATTTTTTTTCTTTTCTTTTCTTTCTCACTACTCTTTTCCCATCTATTTTTATTTTATCATACTCTTTCATTTTTTTTTCTTCCACACTCACATTTTATCTTTCACTTTTTATATTACTACATACATCTTTCTCGCTTCTTATCTTTTTTACCTTTCCTTTTATATATCATTCTATACCACTATTGATGGTTGATTCATTTGAAGAGTGTACATGATTTGATGGCAAATTTACCAACTTTACGAGGATTTGAGCCTATGAGCAATCACTTTGCTCTAATTACTTTTGTTAAGTGAATATCAATCTTAGTTTGTTTATTCTAGAACTTGCTTTGTTATGCATGCTGAAGCCGTATTACGGGATTTTATGCATTAAAATGATAAGGGCAACCCACTTTTCATTTTTCTATTTTCGCATTTTTCTTCTTTTTCTCCACCCGAAGACCTTTATTTGTTATCTTTGTTTGAGCCTTAACCATTCTCTTCACTTGAGCCTTCTTATCATTATTATTTACCATCTAATTCTCTCCATCTACTTACCTATTTTCCTTCTTTTTGAGCCTCAATTTAAGGAGATTTTTGGACTCATTGTTTGAATATATTTTTTTGCTTTTGCTACCTTGAATTAAAGTTTCTCAATTAGATCAACAAGCATTATGCTTAAATTCAATTGTGCAAGGTTCATTTCTTTTGTTTGATTCATCATTAAAAAAAAAATGTTTACGTTTTGAAACATAAGGTTCATTCAATGAGTTCATTCTTCTCATTTTGATCTTTAATTTTTTCATAGACCTTTCTTTTTCTTTTTAACCCTGTTACAACCTTTCTTAAGACCCTTAGATTTTTGCATTTAATTCATGTTTTGTGGATTGAGATGTGATATATGAGCAAGCTTATGGTAATAGCATTCTTTGTTTGAACTGGGTCAAAGTTTATAGTTGGTTAACCATTCAAGAGGCATGAGTTTGAGCAATTCTTGTTTCTGGATTTGTTTGGGAATTTGGATGATGGTTGGAATTGTGTCTGTATCTGCAAGGATCATTAATGCATCAGATGTAGTGTGTGGTGTGGGAAGATCGAGTGCATGATTTGGTATCAGAACCAAAGTTAACCGCAAAGGTGGTATCATTAGTAATGTCAAGTAATATTATTTGATTTCCTAGAAGAAGATTACACAAATATGGAAACATCTTCATCTTCAATTTCATCGTCCTCCTCTCATATTTCTCTTTCCTCTACTCTTTCTCTTCCAAAATCATGTTCAAAACACATAGCCTCCAAAATCGAAAATCTTATTGAATATTCCTATATCCCTGAGTCTGCTCAAATCAATGAATCCCAGTTTCCTATCATGAGCCCTTACAATCTCTACAGACAAAAAACTTCTTTCACCAGGATTATCCGAACCTTGATCTCTACCAAAAGACCACTCTCAAAAGAATATATTCAGTCTTCAAGACTGGATCAATGTTCTTTACAAGCCTCTCAAAGTGAGTAGTGCGTCACTTTAGAAATAACCCCGGATCTTGTAGCAAACTGGAAACGAGAGGGGTATATGCATCTCCATCTTGGTGGTGTTAGATTAATTCTGACCCTCCATGGTCGAAAAGGTTTACCTGTTACAGCTAGATTTGCTCTCCTAGACACCAGGTTCAAACAATACCAACATGCTGTTGTAGGCACCGTCCTGACCACTCTTCATGCTGGCAGTGTCTTATTAACCTTTTACCCAAATTTCAACCTCTCTCTTGAGGATCCCAATCTTCCAACAATCCTTAAAGTCCAAATCCAGCTCCAAGGAGCAGAACAAACCCAAAATCAAATATTGCAACCCTCCATCACCAAATAGTGTATCGATTACAAAATCATACACTCGATCTTCCCACACCACACACTACATCTGATGCATTAATGATCCTTGTAGATACAGACACAATTCCAACCATCATCCAAATTTCCAAACAAATCTAGAAACAAGAATTGCTCAAACTCATGCTTCTTGAATGGTTAACCAACTATGAGCATTTCCACCAAAACTCTGACCTGGTTCAAACAACAGAAGCCACGTTTGAAAGACGACAAAATGGTCAAGTCAAACTATCTTTTCAAACACCTGAAACCAAGCCTATTTCAGCCACTTCACAGCTTTCCTACACTGTTATGATTACAACAGTTCAAACTGGTCAAGAAAAGAAACTTCCCATTCATGGTTTCTCATCAGAAGGGCATCTAGTATATCCAAATCAAATCAATGGTCACTTCTTATGGGATGTTCCTGAAGCCCATATGTGCAATCCACATTGTCCTTGCTTGGATGATACAGATGTTGATGATGAATTAGAAGTTATGAGGAGAAAGAAAAAGAAGAAGAAAAAATCTTCTCATCCAAAACCATTTTGCAAATCCTTTCTTTTACAACCTCCTCCAGATCCCAAATCTCCTGTCCATCCCAATAAGATCATACCTTATGTTTTCAAGTCAATCTTATGAGGAATCATTCCCTCCACTTGAAAAACAGACAGACACACAAACCAGAGTTATCTCAAAACCTTTTGTCCAATCCCCAATTACAGCCTCTGGGCAACTTGAAGAGCCCAAATAGTATGAAGCTGTTTTAAATTAGCAAACCAAAAATGCCAATGCTCATAATCAGACTCTTCAACAACTCGGTAAGCAAATTTATCATGTTGCCAGTCAAGTCTCTCAGACTGAAACTAAAGTTGATTCAATCAGTAATCGTATCTCTGAGCTAGACACCTATCTCAGACGAATGATCAACAACCACGTCTGGAGTCCAGAGTTTAATAAAAAAGAAGCAGAGATCAGAAAGCTCAAAGCTGAATTGACAAGAATTAATGCTGAAAAGACTCGACCTTCCCTTTTTACTCAAACACAAACCCCACCAGTACCTCCTCCGATCTTTGAAACTTATGCACCTTTCTACACACCATCCAGACCTCAACAACCTATTTACAATTAGTTTTTTGGGTTCTCACACCTTCAACCACCTTCTCAACCAAAGCCATCTTCACCCAAAAAATCAAAATCTAAAGTCAAGATCTTATAACCAAAGTCAAAGGCCACTTCACCTTCATCTGTTCCTCCGGTACCCCCAGAAGATTCACCAAAACCCACTCCTGAACCTCCCAAAAAAGACAAAGACCCAATGGATCAATATCATTATCATACTGTCCAAAACACATCTTCTGACTCCTCTGAGCCAGAAACAGTCTATGAGTCAAATCCATCAGAGTCCAACCTGTCTTCCTCTTCCTCATCCACAAACTCAGTTGGTACCTCCACTGACTTTGAATCTGAGTATGCTGACATTACAAGCATATTAATGGCCACCAAAACTGAAGATCCAAGTTCTTCAATTGCTACACCTATTGTTGAAGACAGTTCTTCTAATGCTGAAAATAATGCATCTCCAACAGAACCAAAGCCATCAATGCCTCCACCAGTTCCTGATCACTCAACAAAACCATCTTCAACATCTTGGTTCACATTTGATGACATTCCCCGTCATAAATGGCCTGCTCGACTTCAAGAATTTGTCGCATAGATTGACCTCCAAGGAACCAAACCTAATGCTTAACCTCAAGCTGTTCTCCGTGAATTTATGGCTCGGTCAACGAGTTCTTTACGAGATTGGTTAGAAAGCTTGGGAGAATACCATTAGCTCCAATTCATGCAATCTCCAATTGGCACAACACTCAATATCATTCATGAACAATTCATCGGTGAAAAAACTACTTCCACTAATGCAGACAGAAAAGAGTATCATCAGATGAAGTGCTACTCGCTCAAAAGACATCTTTTAGAATCTCATTACAAAAGGATGAGTATTCTTTTTTATAAGCCGAATGGGTTCAATGAGCCATCTCTCAAACATGTCTTCATAACCTCACTTCTGAGTAACAACCTGATCTCCAAAGAAAACTCACAGCCACTAATCTCAGCATAGCTGATATCTCTCTAGGAAAGATTTTCCAAATGGCAATGCTATGTCTCGACAAGATCTGTGAGCAAAAGGAATTCTTCAAGGACCTCATGGAAGACAAAAAAATCCTTTTCTCAAGCTTGCAAAAAACCCTATCTCAAGATAGAGTGCAAAGATGAAAAGAAGTGTGTTTGTCCAACCAAAAAGAAAAGACATTTTCAGAAACACTTCCATAGAAAATCATCCTCCAAAACCCTCTCCAATATTTCAGAAAAAAAGATGCTTCCAGTACAGAAAGAAAAAGCAAGAAACGCGGTCACTTTGCTCGAAACTGTCCTCACAAGTCTGCCAAAGTTGTTTGTCTCATACAGCATCTTCAACATTCTTCATTTATCTGAAAATAATGATGTTGAATCAAATTTCTCAGAACAGTCAGAACAAGATGATCAAACTGCTTTCATTATTGCAGAATCTTCTGATTCTGATGATATTTCAGTTATTTCCACAGTTCAAACTGTCAACTATGTTTCATCCATTCCTCGACCTTCTCTAAAAATGTCAATCCTTCCTTCCAAATTTCATAAACATGTTCCTGTCATCGGGTTTATTGATACTGGTGCAGATTCCAGTATGATTGATCCTTCTGTCCTTCCCTCTAATTGTTGGGAAAAACACTTGAAACTTTTCCGAGCAGTTAATGGAGAAAATTTTGAAACCACTTTGATTACCAAAAAACCCATTAGTATTCAATTCTTTCCGAATTGCATAATTTGGAAAAAAAAATTGTAGCATCCAAACTCCCAGATAAAGATTTACTTATATAGTTTTTGACATTCTTGCCTTATATAGATACATTACGTCTGTATGCGCTTTCCGAAACATTATCTCCATACAGTAATATTTCACAAAAGTTCCTAGAGTTTTGTCCAGAAAACCATTCACAGTTCCACCATCCTTCACCTCTTTGGAAGAATGATCAATTCTTCATTCACCTTCCTTTCAAGTTCAACGAAGACATAAACCCCACATAAGCATCACACCTGGGTATGTCTCCTTTAAACCTCCTACTTGCTAAGCAAGAATGTTCTCAGTTGCTTCAGCAAGGTCTTATTGAACCTACTGATTCAGATTGGGCTTGTCAAGCCTTCTATGTTGAAAAAAAGATCTGAATTAGTTCGTGGTAAAAAGAGGTTAGTTATCGATTACCAGCTGCTTATTTCTTTCCTTAAGGATGATAAGTTCCCCTTTCCAAAAATCCAGACCCTATTTGTCCATCTTCAAGGGGCTCGTATCTTCTCTAAGTTCGATTTAAAAGATGGTTTTTGGCAACTTGGTACAGTGGACTGTTATACCTTTTGGTCTTAAGGTTGCTCCTTCATTATTTCAAAAAGCCATGACAAAAATCTTCAGTCCTATCCTTCATCATGCTTTGGTATTCATTGATGATATCTTATTATTTTCCTCTGACTATGAGAGCCACCAGAAGCTCCTTTTGGATTTCTTTCATATTGTGCAGGAACACGGAATCATGCTTTCTGAAAAGAAAAGCAGCATAGCAAAGGAATCAATTGACTTTTTTGGCATGGTGATTAAAGATGGTCATTACCAACCTGGTCCACACATTGCAACTAAATTATTAAAGTTTCCGGACACACATCTCAACAAAAAGCAGATCCAACAATTCCTCGGGATTGTTAATTATGTCTGTGATTTTATCCCTAAAGTTGCAATTCACACAAGCTAGTTGTCCCGCATGCTTAGAAAACAGAGCCCTCCATGGGGACCAGTACAAACAGAAGCTGTCCAACAACTAAAGGTGGAAGCCCAATCACCTCCTCCTCTTCGAATTCCCACAACTGGACAACGCATTCTACAGACCGATGCCAATGATGATTATTGGAGTGCCATCCTTCTTGAAGAGATAAATGGTGTACGTCACTTATGTGCACATGCAAGCAGACAATTCAAAGACTCTGAAAAGAATTACCATGTGATCTACAAAGAAATTTTGGTGGTCAAGTATGGAATCAAAAAGTTTGAATTTCATCTAATCAACCATAAATTCCTTATCAACATGGACAACTCCTCTTTTCCTCGAATCTTTGACTTCAAAAATAAGTTGCTCCCTGACAAACAGCTGCTTAGCCTAAAAAACTAGTTTGTCAAAAATGATTTTACTGTCCAACACATAAATAAACCCTTACATGTCCGGCTATAAATAAACCCTCACTTATTTCCTCCATTCACACCATCCTAGTTATAGCCATGAACCGTCAACTTCCTTTTAAAGCTCTCAACTAGAGAACTTTCCCCATGAACACTCCTTTTTCATTCAGCCTACCAGATCCAAGACTTTGCAAAGAAATTCTTTTACCGGTATTTCTTCAATGTTCAAATCAAAAAGCCTAACCGTTTTCCTTCCCTCTATATGGTACATGTGCTGCCTCATTACCCTGTATGCTACAAACTGGTCTTCCCTATCCAACCAGTCCTCTGCCATCTCACCACTCCTGAATTTTCCCCAGACCTCCTGTGGACTCTCTTTGAATGGTACTGCCCACTCACATGGTGGGGTAAGCAACTTAAAAATCTGTGTACTTTTCACGGATTAGACAAGATGCCAGAATAAAAAGCAAACATGTTCACTGCAGTCTTCATCGTTCATAAACCTTACTTCCAGCACCCAGAAACAAGAGACTTTGGACACAAGATATGGCCTATGAATGGAAAACTTATCCCTATCCTTATACCCTCATCCATGATACATCTGTCACCTCTGTTCTCAAGTCATACCTAATGGAACTTAACAATGTTTAGCCATCTGCCACAAACATCCACCACACCTCTGTTGGTCCATCACACACCTTGGAAATTGTCCCAAAGACACAAACTCGTACTCCAGGTTCCAGTTCAAATCCTCAAGGAATCCTTGTCATGGAACAACATCCTGATTACACTAACGTCTTATTCCAAGACGCTCAGGATCCATGGGAAGATTTTCAGTCTCTTCTCCATACTGAAATTTCCGTTACACTATCACAGACCCAGACCCTCCTGCTACATCAACCCCAAAAGAGATGAATAATGTTGATGAAGATGCCTATCTGCAAGCTGAAGCTTATCTTGATCACAGACAGATCTGTTGTGCTAAACGACAATATGAGAAAGAGACTGGTGATGTGTCTCCATCACACTACCCATCCACTCCATAATTGCTGACACACATGAGAATCTTTAGCTTTTGCTTTAATAATTAGACAAGGGTCCTATCTTGTCTAAAGTATGTTTTCTGCTTTTCCTTTTTGGTTTTGGCGTAGTGTGCTTTAATCATTCTGCTTTTGTAAAAGATAAGGGCTCCATCTTATCTCTCCTTCCTCATTGCTGACACGCATGAGAATCTTTAGCTTTTGCTTTAATAATTAGACAAGGGTCCTATCTTGTCTAAAGTATGTTTTTTGCTTTTCCTTTTTGGTTTTGGCGTAGTGTGCTTTAATCATTCTGCTTTTGTAAAAGATAAGGGCTCCTTTTGTAAGGCAGGAGTTAATTAGAAATAAAATTCAGTTTTTCTTCACATCATGTTTCTCTAAAACCTTTTCTCTCTTCCAGGGATCAAAGAAATTATTTGGGTTAATAATGATACGCTCACCTCTAATTTTCTAAACTGAGTATGCTCTGCACTTCCCTTAAGCCTAAGGATCCTGTGCATCAGAAAGGTCTTGTTTTATCTTCCAAAACTGATTTTAAAAATGAAATTGTTTTCTCACAACGTTCACCCTCTTTAAAGGCCAAGAGTGTCGTGTCTTCGGGTGGTATTGTGAAAAATTATTTTCAAATATGATTTTCAGTTTTGGTATTTGATGGATAAGTGTATATCGACTGGAAACCAGAACTTGCAGGCTATTGGCCCTAAGGACAGACTTGGTTCTGTTATAGATCTGGTGTAACAACGCCACGTACAAGTACCGACTGGTTGAAATTTGGGTAAAAGGTTAATAAGACACTGCCAGCATGAAGAGTGGTTAGGATGGTGCCTACAACAGCATGTTGGTACTGTACCCTAAACACTTTGAGTGCATGGAGTGACATCAATGAGAGGGCTATTAAATCTTGTTGCACTTGTCTCTCGAATGTTGATTGACTTAAATTCTTGAGGTATGCTTGCTTAAGATTGTTTTTGGATGAGTTGAGATGAGAATTGAGTGGAGATTTGGGATTAGTCTTGAGTTATATGCTTGAGAACAAGCATTATCTTGGTGTGGGTGAATTTGTTAGAGTGCAATTTATGCACTAGTTTTGCATTGTTTACTTCCTTTAATGTCAATGTTTTGCTCTTAATAATAGTAATTTACTTGTGTTTTATTTTTGTAGGTGCAATTCTATTGATTGGTGCTAAAATTGAGCTACAAGATGATGTTTGAGGATTATTATTTTCTTGGAGAAATTATGAGCTTCAGAAGAACTTTGTTGATAAGACGTGGGCACATGCTGTCAACTAAGGACCTGCAGTTTTTATTTTAACGTGTTTTATCTTTTTAGTTATTTTTGTAATTTTGAATTTAATATTTAGATAATATTTTAGATATTAGTATTTTATTTTTGGAAAAGCGAGGAAAGAAAAGGGACATGAAAAACAAAAGGGAGGAGATTTTTTAAAGGGGAAGAAAAAGAAACCCTGGATCTAAATTTTTCTCTTCTCTCTATGAAGAACTAAACCTATTATTCTGGTTGAAGGTTAATAAAGCTTTGGGTATTCTGTAAGATCTTTCTTATGCTTTAATTGTTTTATTGCTTTTTGGGTATTTGCTTGTTAATTATTGTCATGATAATGTTTGTTAATTAGATAATTAGCCACTATTTAATTATCAACTTAATCTATTGTCAATTAGAAGATTCATCGTATGAATATTTTAATGTTTGTGACAAATAGCATAGCAGTACGTTGTGTTATGAGAATAAACAATCTAATTTAAATGAACCATCGTATGTGTTTGTTGATTAGGATTTGGGTCTCTCTGGTTTTTCAGGTTGTCAACTGATTAAATCCTATGATCATATCTAGGGTTGTCTATTGATTAGGGAAATAACCAATGGTCGTTAGAGGGTCTCAGAAGCTATAACCGGTATATTGAAAAGTAGTAATGATTTATATTTGAATCAATGATCAGTAGTCGAATCAAGCTGAATTAATTCCTTCAACCAGAGCTTTTCCCAATTTGAATTACAATTTTAATTTACATTCTTGTTATTTTAATTTGATTTTTATTATTGTCAACAATCCACCCATTTTGCATTTTATATTTTAAAAGGATTTAAATAATTATTGATCTCTGTGGACACGATCCTGCTCAACCACCATCAATAGTTCTTGATTCCTCTGTTTTCTTGTTTCTTATTCTTTCTTGTAATTGTTGATTCTAGTTCATGGGTTAGACATTCTTGCTTTGAAAGTTTGATATAGCTCTGTTTACATAACAAAAATCAATCTGACGCAGTAGGACAATAATTTATATTGTTGATGAAGAATAATTATCAAGTTGTGCGCGTTCAAGAACCAGTTTATGAAACTGATGCTTACTTTCTGCTGAATACTTTTCCATTGGCAGATGTTGTTTAACAAATTAAAGAAAAGTATTGCGTCGTGTTAATATGAAGTCATCATCTTCTTTAATCTTATGGATGTTCAAAAAAATAATTAAGTGACTTGGCTATGGTAAAGAGAAAGCAACCCTCCAGTCCATTTTTTTTTCATTGCAGATGTTATTTAGCAAATTCCTAAAGTTTTGCAGTTGTAGCATGAAGCAAACACCAAAATTATTATTTAAAAGTCATATTTACTACATATTATCAACTTTATTTAATAATTACAATTTTTTTACAGCAGTAACTTTATTATTATTATTATTATTATTATTATTATTATTTATTCTTTTTTATATGTGTGTGTGTGCATTAGAAAAGTTGTTAACCAACAAGACAATGATATAATAAATAAAGAGTAAACTAAAAGAGGCAATATATTATAGAATGATTTATTCATTTCAAGTGTTTACAAAATAAAGAGATAAGTTCTCCTTTATAGTTAATAGATCACTATTCCTTGTAAGTGGGAAGACTCACAGATGTACGTTATGCACATCCACATTCATTTTAATAAATTCATTATACACCCCTTTGATGGTGATTACAAAATAAAAAGCCTCATCAAAACCTTTGTTAATAAAAAAACCCTTATGGGAAAAATATTAAAAAGGAAAAAGAGTAATTATTTGTTAATGACTTGAAACAAATGATTGTTTGAAGATATAAAACTACCTCATTAAATCCTTACTAAGGAAAAATCCTATGAGATAAAAACCTAGTGAGGAAAAAGAGTGCAACATATAAAATTTCTTCCAAGTTAAATAAATTACTTTCCTAATAAGAATACTCCCCCTCATCTTGACATAGATGCTTCAAGATTCGGACAAAAATCTTTGGGTTGACACATCCCAATTCTGTGTACTAATTTTTTGAATGGTACAACTAGTAGGGATTTTATAAACGAATCTACAAGATTGTCACTTGAGCGTATTTCCCGAATATTTATATCACCATTCATTTGAAGCCCATGTGTATAAAATAATTTTGGTGAAATGTGCTTAATCCTATCACCTTTTATATAACCACCTTTAATTTGGGTAAGGCAAGTTGCATTATCCTCATATAATATTAGAGGGTTATTTTTAATTGACAGCAATCCACATGTTGCATCATTTTATCTTAGCCAAATGCAGTCACGACTTACTTCATAAATAGCAAGCACTGAAGATGTTGCAACCATTATTTGTTTCATTCATCGTCATGATACAGCACAATTACCAGAGATGTGGAAAATATCTTCTAGTTAGTTGTAATTAGCATAATTATAAGACCTTTAAATTAGCAAGATTAGAGGAATTAATTTAGGAGTTATTTTAGGAATTAAATGTATTGATTAGAAAGAAATATAGAGAGAAAAATTATTCTTTTCCACAAGAGATAAATAAATAATCCATTTGAGATCTGGCTTTATGTGGATCAGAAAGATATCTAGTATCCGTATATCCAATTAGTGGTGATTTTGAAACATTTAAACCCATGTCGATCATTCCACAGAGATGCCGAAATACAAGATATATACCTTTCCAATGCCTAGGAGTTAGTGTAGAATTACATCTTACTAATAGATTAACTGAAAATGTGAATACCAAGTCGAGTACAATTTGTAAGATATGTGAGTGCACCAATTGCACATAAATATGGTACTTCAGGACTAAGAATTGATTCAACATCTTCTTTAGGAAGAAATGAATCCTTTTCCACATTAGGTGATCATACTATCATTGGAGTACTTAATGGATGGGCTTCATCCATAGAAAAAGACTTTAAAACTTTTTTAGTATATGTTGATAAAGTACACCCTAGACAAAATTTTGTTTTTCCCTTTCATTTCAAACTCATTTTTCAAACAAGAAACTATTTTTGAAAGCTGTTCAGGAGCTTTAATGAGATTCAAATTATCAACATATACTGCAACTACTGTAGTATATGTGGTATTAGAGCCATACCTGTCCTTGAAAATTTTACGTTTTCTAAACTTCCGTTTTCATGACCAAAATGGTATGATTTAAGTCTTTTTTTTCTGTTTTGATCTCTAGACTTCAGGAGCAGAGAGAATTTCTCATTCATGGCTTCCACTTCATCTTCAACTCCTTCCAATCCTGTTACTCTCTCTTCTACTCTTTCTCTACCCAAATCTTGCACTTCTCATACCGCTAATAAGATTGAAAACCTTGTAGAATATTCCTACATCCCTGAATCCGCCCAAATCAGTGAGTCATCCTACCCTCTCATCAGCCCTTACCAGCTGTACAAATGACCCAGTTCCTTTACCCGCAGTATTCGCACCCTCATCTCTACTAGACGGCCTCAACCTAAAGAATATATCTAGTCTTCTCACCTGGATCAATGTGCTCTTCATGCAACCTCTGCTGAGCAATATGTCACTCTGGAAATACCATCAGAGTTGATTTCAAATTGGAAACGAGAAGGTTATACCCATCTCCATCTTGGAGGAATCCTATTAATCCTTACCCTTCATGGGAGAAAAGGATTACCGGTCACTGCATGACTTGCTATGCTCGATATCCGGTTTAAACAGTACCAAGATGCTGTCATCGGCACTGTCCTCACAACTCTCCATGCAGGCAGTGTTTTTACTCACCTTTTATCCAAATTTCAACCTTTCTCTCCAAGACCCCAATTTGTCTATAACCTTGAAAGTACAAGTCCAGATCCAAGCTGGCGAACAAATTTCCTCCGCCAAAATTGCCACTCTCCATCATCAACTGGTATATAGGCTTCAAAATCATGCCTTCGATCTACCCACTCCAGAACACCATTCTGACACCCTCATGGTATTAGACGAATCTGACCAGATCCCAACAATAAACCAGATCCCAAGACAAATTCCTCGTCATGAGCTCATCAAGCTTATGCCTCTTGAATGGATCTCCAACTATGAACAGTTCCATAATAATACAGCTCCAATTCAGACATCTGAAAGTATGTTTGAAAGACGACAAGATGGAATAGTCAGAATGACTTTTAAACCACCTCCAAGTGCTCCACAAGAACCTCCTCGGCTCTCCTTTACCTATTCTTCAATGATCACAGCTGTGCAGACAACTCAGGAAAATCTGCCCATTACAGGGTTTAATTCTGAAGGCTACCATGTTTATCCAGCGAAGCAAAATGGCCATTTCCTATGGGATGCCCCCGGCTCAGGCATGTGTGACCCATATTGTCCCTGCTGGGATGATTGGGAAGAGGACGATGATTATTCCACCACAAGGAAAAAGAAATCCAAAAAGAAAAAACTTCTAGTCTCATGTTCCCACTTTCACCCCAAACCACCACAAGATCCTCTTCCTCCACCAGCTCCATTACCCTTTTACAAAAAAGAACTCAAATGGCTCGTTAAGCATTGCAACTCTGAGATTCCATCACCAATCCTAACTCCAACACCACCACTGACTTGTATAATGTTCTCATCTACTTCTTCAAACTACTCTTCTTCCTTTCCTCCTTTAGACACCCACACAGATTCACAACGAAATGTTGTGTCCAAACCCTTTATCCCTTCAGCTATAACCTCAACTGGTCACCTTGACCCACCCAAACCTTTTGAATCAATCCTCAACTAGCAAACCCAAAATGCCAGAGCACAGAATGATGCTTTGTTGAATATCAATTCAAAAGTTGAGAAAATCAATCTACGAACTGAACAACTTGAGATGAAAGTTGGCTCTATAACTGCACAGATGTAGCAGATCCACCAAAATCTCCAGTCCAGAATTACCCAACTCGATTCCGAGTTACGTACCATGCTTGCCCAGCACTACTATGGCCCAGAATTTGACCAAAAGGAAAGGGAAATCAGACGCTTAAAATCTGAGCTTGATCAGATTGAATCTGAAAAACAAAGACCTACCCTTTTTACCACATCACCTCCTATCCCTTCCATTGGTCCTACTTATCATCCATTTGCCTCTATGCTTTCCCCTATCCGACAGTATGATACTTCCAAGTTATTTGGTATGACTCATACTCTTTTTAGAGATAATCCACTGCCACCACCACCTAAACCTAAACCAAAGCCTAAACCTCAACCACGACCCGTCACAATTCATCAATCATCCATTTCCATTTCTGGACACCAATCTCCTAGTTATACGCCGGCATCACCGCCAGCGCCTCCACCACCAACTTTCTCCCAACCTCCTACTCAATCCAAGGATAAAGAGCCCATGCACCAGTTTAGTGCCCACACAGTCGACCACTCATCTACTATATATGATCAAACTTCTGATTTAAATCTGTCTGTTTAAGATAGTCATACCAAGACTGACATAAAATCTTCAGCATCCACCAGTGACTCTGAAAAGTCCTATGCTGATATCACCAAAATCTTGATGGCCTAGCCTGATCAACCTGATCATGGCCAAACCTCTCACACAAAACCATATGTTGATATTCCCTCAGAAGTTGAAGAAGAAATGCCTGAATCTTCTGCCACAAACCAACCCCCTCCAGTCCAAGCCCAGACCGGTTCGACCAGCCAAAAATCGTCAAATGGTCCATGGTTCACATTTGATGATCTTCCATCTCATAAATGGCGAGAGAGACTTACTAAAATGTCTGCCTGGATTGACCTACAAATGCTAAGGCCAGGAGCCACAACTCAATCAGTCCTTAGAGAATTTTCTACTCGTTTTACGGGTGCCCTAAGAGATTAGTTTGATTCTTTAGGCCAATACAGACAATTACAGTTTGTTCAATTACCAGAAGTCTCAAGTGCCCTTGCGGTTATCCATGATCAATTCCTTGGAGACCCCTCTGCAGTTTTTGAAGCTGCACGACGAGACTATCTCAATATGAAATGCTGCTCACTCAATGCTAAGGATCTTGACTTCCATTATAAACGAATGTCCCTGCTGTTCTATAAGCTTAATGGATTCAATGAGCCGACATTAAAGCATGTCTTTCTGGCTTCCCTTCCAGAAGAACTCCAACCAGACATAAGTTTTCGTCTTATGTTTAAAAACGTTAGAGCTTCATTGACAGAGAGAAAAAGAGAAATTAGAAACTCATGATTATAGAAGGCTTAGAGATTTTATTATTTTTCGCTATGCTTCTAACAAAGAGAAGCTGAGCTTATATAGAAGAAAAACCAGGAAAAGGATAGGACATGGCCCCTATCACTTTTCTAAATTGTTAGCTCAAGGTCTAATCGAGCCCACAAATTCTCAATGGGCCATGCTTGCCTAGTGCTATTATGGCCTAGAATTTGACCAAAAGGAAAGGGAAATCAGACGCTCTCACACAGAACCATATGTTGATATTCCCTCAGAAGTTGAAGAAGAAATGCCTAAAGGCCCGTTCTAGCAATTGGTCTCATAGACACTAGCGCCCAACGCAGCAAAACCTAAAACGTTTCTTTTAAGGTCATATAACCCAAAACAGACTTTCCTTAGTCTTTAAAACAAGGTACCAAACCGTTTAAGAAATCATCATAAGTTTTCTGATGCACAGGATCCTTACTAGAAGGCAATTGCAGAGCATACTTCCTTAAAGTTTTCAAAATGAACAAATTTAATTCTTTATCCTTTTTCTTTCTCTAGATCTTCATTTGCAGAGAGAGAAGAGAGTTTTAGAAATTCATAGTCTTATGGAAACACACGAGAGTTTATTTTTTCGAAAACTTCTCTATCTTACAATCGAGGGGAGAACTCTTTATATAGGAGAATTCTCGAGAAGATAGGGCAGGACCCCTATCTTTTACAAAAGCAAAAGTAAAAGATACATCATGACTCAACTTTAATTATTACAAAGCGACAAAGTGGGCTTTATTAATTAAAGCATGACTTTTACAAAAGTAAAGCTTAAAGTAAAAGCAAACTTTAATAATTATACAAGACAAAAGCATAAAGCGAAACACAATTATTGCAATAAGACAAACTACTTTATGGAGAGCGGAGGTTCATGTAGTCGTCTTCAGATGAACTGTCGGTTTCATCGGGGTCAGTGTCGCGAGAGGTTGGTGGGAAAAAGGTTTTGGAGAGCTTTGGATGCTTACAGTGGGGACCGCGACAAGGTGGATAAGGGCAATCTCGTCTATAGCCTAGTTTGAGTGGTGATGAACGAGGCATAAAGCTTGGTGTCTGAGTAGCCTTGTCTGCTTTCGAAGGTTGGGATGGTTGTGATGATGACCCTGGTTCATGCATGGACGGCTGGGGAAACTGTTGAAGATGCTGACTTAAAGGAAGAAATTCTTCCCATGGGTCTTGGGAGTCTTGGTAAATGAAGTCAGTGTAGTCTGGTTTTTCTTCTTTGATGATAATTCTGGTGGACTGAGGTCATGTTGTGGACCTAAGGAGGTGTGAAAGATATCCCAGTGTGGCGGAGTTTGGTGGTCTAATTGACAAAGGTAGTTATGCAGGGTGGATTGGATTTCATTGTCAATGACAGCTGGGTGAGGTGCAGTAAACCATTCATATACTTGGTCTTGAGACCAGAAGAGGTTTGTATCGAGATACTGGAAGTATGGCCTATGGATGATGAATGCTGAGGTAAACAGTTGTGCTTCTGAGGCAGGCATACGTTCAAGATTGTAAATCTCTGACAGTTACTTAGCTTCTTTCTCCACCATGGTATGGGGGAAAACCATTCAAGTAATGTCCAGGTAAGAGAGGTGGCTTTGTCGGGATTAAGGAGATGTTCCAAAGTGGGAGTAATTGGTAAGATTAGCTTGGTTGCATAAAGAACAGTTAGGCACCAAATGTACCATAACTCATCTTCAGTGATTTCTCTGGATGGGTCAAGGGTTAAACCTGTGAGGAACAGATTTTCTGGGTGGAAGGTGGAAAATGGAAATGAGTCTGCTAGAAGGTAGGCTTTCATGAAAAAGCGAAAAAAAGCTTTTCTTGCAAACTCTTGGATGGCAAAGACAGAGGAGAAGCTTGTGTCAAGGGGAAAAGTTTTCTTGGTGAGAGCTTCTGGGGTAGTGATGTAGCCATGGAGATGATAGGAAAGTGGTATGTTGTGGAAAATAGGGTGAGAGGTTTTTCTGGTTTTGAGAGTTTGGAGAGCATATCAGGGATGAGGTTCTGGGACCCCTTTATCTGCTTAACCAAAAAATCGTATTTGGAAAACCAATCTTTTAATCTAAGTAACATCTTTTCGGGAACAATTTTACCTTTGAAATTAAGGATATTGGGGAAGGCTGAACTGTCCATTCGGATAAGAAAATGGTGGCCAATCAGATGATACTCAAACTTTTTGATGCCATTCTTTACCGCTAAGATTTCTTTGAACACGCTATGGTAATGCTTCTGTGTGTTAGAAAAATGTCCACTAGCGTAAGCGTTAAAGTGTTATTTTCTATGGATTTCTTCGAGGAGGATGGCACCCCATGATTCATCACTCCCGTCTGTCTGCAATATGCGCTTTCCATCAGTAATCAACTTTAAGGGAGGCGGATTTTACGCAATTTGCTTTAGTGTAGTGACAGCAGTGGTGTGGTCAGTATTCCACTATGGGGCTTCTTTTTCAATAAAGCCGGTGATGAGTATAGCGATCCACATGTGGGATGAAATCACGGATGTAATTGATAATGCCGAGAAACTGTTGAACTTACTTTTTGGAAAGTTACTGATCTGGAAAGTGAAGCAATTCTTGGGCAATGTGCTTTCCTGGCTGATAATGACCATCTTTTATGATCATACCAAGAAATTCAATATTATCTGTAGCAATGGTGCTTTTCTTGGCCGATAACATGATTCCATGACTTTAGACAATATCATAGAATTGAGTTAACAACTGACAATGTTCATCATCTGATCCTGAAAAAAGCAAGATATCATCAATGTAAATCAATGCATGATGCAGGATAGGCTGAAAGATTTTAACCATGGATTTTTTAATAATGGATGGGGCAGTTTTAAACATATTGAGTGGCTGATAGTCAATGACTAAGCGTTTCTTTCCTCGAACAATTTCATAATGCTTTTCAACATCAAAGGCTTGGCAAGCCCATTGAGAATTCGTGGGCTCGATTAGACCTTGGGCTAACAATTGTGAACATTCCTGTTGGGCTAGGAGTAAGTCAGAAGGACTCATTCCTAGATGAGTAGCTTTGGTCGGGTTAATGTCTTCATTTAGTTTGAAAGACAACTCAATGAAGAAAGACTTATTTTTCCACAATGGGTTTGAATGGGTGAACTCAGAATGGGACTCTGAACAGAAACTCAAAAGTTTGGTTGAAATATCTTGGTAGGACTGGGGGGTTTCAGACAGATTGTAGAGTTCCAAGGATCATACTGTCGGATAGGGGAAAGCATAGAGTCAAATGGATGATAAGTGGGACCGATGGAAGGGATAAGAGGTGAGGTGGTAAAAAGGGTAGGTCTTTGTTTTTCAGATTCAATCTGGTCAAGCTCAGCAAGCATGGTTCGTAACTCGGAATCAAGTTGGGTAATTCTGGACTGGAGATTTTGGTGGATCTGCTGCATCTGTGCAGTGATGAAGTCTACTTTCGTCTCAAGTTGTTCAGTTCGTAAACTGATTTTGGTATGACTCATACTATTTTTAGAGATAATCCACTGCAACCACCACCTAAACCTAAACCAAAGCCTTAACCTCAACCACAGCCCGTCACAATTCATCAATCCTCCATTTCCATTCTTGGACAACAATCCCCTGGTTATACGCCGGCATCACCGCCAGCACCTCCACCACCAACTTTATCCCAACCTCCTACTCAATCCAAGGATAAACAACCCATGCACCAATTTAGTGCCCACACAGTCAACCACTCATCTACTATAGATGATCAAACTTCTGATTCAAATCTAGCTGTTTCAGATAGCCATACCGAGACCGACCCAGAATCTTCAAAATCCACCAGTGACTCTGAAAAATCCTATGCTGATATCACCAGAATCTTGATGGCTCAGCCTGATCAACCTAATCAAGGCCAAACCTCTCACACAGAACCATATGTTGATATTCCCTTAGAAGTTGAAGAAGAAATGCCTGAATCTTCTGCCAAAAACCAACCTCCTCCAGCCCAAGCCCAAACTGGTCCAACGAGTCAAAAATCGTCAAATGGTCCGCGGTTCACATTTGATGATCTTCCATCTTTTAAATGGAGTGACCGACTGAATGAAATGTCTGCCTGGATTGACCTACAAATGCTAAGGCTAGGAGCCACAACTCAATCAGTCCTTAGAGAATTTGCTACTCGTTTTACGGGTGCCCTAAGAGATTGGTTTGATTCTTTAGGCCAATACAGACAATTACAGTTTGTTCAATTACCAAAAGTCTCAAGTGCCGTTGCGGTTATCCATGATCAATTCCTTGGAGACCCCTCTGCAGTTTTTGAAGCTGCACGACGAGACTATCTCAACATGAAATGCTGCTCACTCAATGCTAAGGATCTTGATTTCCATTATAAACGAATGTCCCTGCTGTTCTATAAGCTTAATGGATTTAATGAGCCGACATTAAAGCATGTCTTTCTGGCTTCCCTTCTAGAAGAACTCTAACCAGACATACAGAGGCAACTCACTGCATCCAATCTTGTCGTTG
The DNA here is from genome assembly GCA_029618585.1 of Citrus australasica. Lineage (NCBI taxonomy): Eukaryota > Viridiplantae > Streptophyta > Magnoliopsida > Sapindales > Rutaceae > Citrus > Citrus australasica. Next base: position 8,866,411 of record JARCIV010000006.1, read on the forward strand.
ACAACATCTCTCTTGGTAAAATCTTCCAGCTTGTCAAAACTTGTCTTGACAAACTTTGTGAGCAGAAACAGTTTTTCAAAGAACTGTTGAAAGATAAAGAACCATTTAGGAGTGGCTGCAAAAAGCCTTACTTGCAGATTAAATACAAACAGAAGAAGGATTGTAATTGCAGTCCTAAAAAGAAAAGGCATTTTCGGAAATTCAAAAATCCGGAATTTTCATCCAAACCCTCAGGTCCAGAAAGCCCTACAGATTCTTCAGAAAGAAGTCATCTTCTTCCAGAGAATTTAAACGGAGAAAATCAAGCAGATGTTTCATCTGCAAGAGAAAAGTTCATTATGCCAAAGTTCATTCGGCTAGTTGAGTATCTTCAAGCCACTACAGATTACTCCCTAGAAAAGGACGAACTGGAATTCTATTTCTCTGAACAAGATGAACCCAATGATGAAACCATGTTCGCACTGCAGAATTCCTCTGATGACTCAAACAATGACCAGTCCCAAGTGATTTTCCACCAACAGTTACTGTCCCTTGATACTACTGTTCCTATACCTTCCATCAAACTCCAGATCTTGCCCTCAAAATTCCAAAGGCCCGTTCCAGCAATTGGTCTCATAGACACTAGCGTCCAACGCAGCATGTTAAATCCACATATTCTTCCACCAGAATACTAGATAAAGTATGAAGAACATTTCAAAGCCGTCAATGGAAAACTGTTCACCACCTCTTTGATTACCAAAAGACCTATTGGTACTCAATTTTTCCCAAATTGTGTCATTTTGACCAAGGTTATCGGTTCAACCCTTCCTAATAAGGATATCTTATTAGGCTTTGACATCCTTCACCAGATCAAACACCTCCCACTGGAATTCGAGTCAAGTCTCTATTCAAACCTTTCACAGACATTCTGAAACTCTACAATCTGTCTGAAACCACCCAGTCCTACCAGGGTATTTCAACCAAACTTTTGAATTGATATTCAACAAAGTATCATTCTGTGCTTTGGTTCAAGGTGACCAGTTGAGGTTATAGCTGAAGGGATAAAGGGTTTTGACACAAAATTTCGTTGGGAATCTGTGTGGGTGTCTAAAGGAGGAAAGGAAGAAGAGTAGTTTGAAGAAGTAGATGAAAACATCATACAAGTCAGTGGGATAATTACAAGCGACAAACCTTTAGAAAAGTAAAAGCAATAAAGAAAAATTAAAGCATGACTCATGCTTTAATTATTACAAACTTTTAAAAAGTAAATGATGCCAAATTGCTTGAATCACGAAGATGAGAGATTCATGTAGTCTTCATCAGATGAGTTGTCGGTCTCATCTTTATCTTTTGAAAAGAGGACTTTGAGTGATGGACATGGAGTTTCTGGTGGATGTTGATTATCTAGGCGACAGGATGGCTAAGGGCAAAATATTTTGTGCCAAGAAGAGGATGGGTGTTCCTTGGAGCCGGTGCTAGAACTGGCTTTATTTGTTGGATCGTTTGAGGCATGTGTTGGTGGAGTTTGTTGGAGGTTTGGAGATGTTGACTTAATGGCAAGAATGCTTCCCATGGGTCTTATGCATCTTGGTATAGAAAATCAGTGAAGTCTGGTTTTTCTTCCTTGGTGATAATGCCCGTGGATTTAGGTTTTGAAATTGCTGAAGGAGTGGGGATCATGATGATATCATGTTGTGGACCGAGGGAGGTGTGAGAAATGTCTCTGTGTGGAGCAGGTTGTTGGTTCAGTTCACAAAGGAAATCATAGAGGTCCTTTTGAACTTTATCGTCTTGTTCAAGGATGGATTGGTGAGGTGTGTTGAACCATTCAAAAACTTGATCTTGAGTCCAGAAGAAGTGTGTATCTGGGTGTTGGAAGTATGGTCTATGAATAATGAACACAGATGGGAGCATTTTGGCTTCTGATGTTGGCATACATTCCAAGTTATGAAATTGTGACAATTGTTGAAGTTTCATTCTCCACCACGGAATTGGAGAAAACCATTCAAGAAGCGTCTAGATGAGTGAGGTTGATTTGTCTTGATTGAACAAATGTTCTAAGGTGGCTGTTACTGGAACAATCAGTTTGGTGGCATAGAGGATAGTTAGGCACCAGATGTACCATAATTCGTCTTCTGAAATGTCTTTGGAAGGATCCAGGGTTAAACCTGTAAGAAACAAGTTTTCTGGATGAAAAGTGGAAAATGGAAATAAGTCTGATAAGAGATAGGCTTTCATAAAAAACCTAAATATTCTTTGCAAACTCTTGTATAGCAAAGACTGTGGTGAAAGTTTTTCCAAGGGGAAAGGTTTTTTGGGTAAGGGCTTGTGAAGGGAGTGAAGTGGCCTGAAAAACAAGGATTTTTCTGGTTTAGCAAGTCTTGAGAGCATATCAGGAATAAGGTTGTAGTCTCCTTTTATATGCTTCATAGAGAAATCATATTTTGAAAACCAGTCTTTTAGCCTAAGCAGCATCTTTTCTGGAACGTTTTTCCCTTTGAAATTCATGATGTTGGGAAAAGCTGAGTTGTCAATTCTGACAAGAAAGTGATAGCCGATAAGATGATACTCGAACTTTTGAATACCATGCTTGACAGCTAAAATTTCTTTACACTGTGGTAATGGATTTGTGTGTCAAAGAAGTGTCCACTGGCATAGGCAATAAAGTGTTCTTTGCCATGTGTTTCTTCAAGGAGGATGGCCCCCCATGATTCGTCACTTGCATCAGTCTGCAATATTCGCCTGCCATTGGTGATGAGCTTTAATGGTGGCAGATTTTGCGCAATTTGCTTTAAAGTTATGACAGCAAGTGTGTGGTTGTTGTTCCACGAAGGTGGATTCTTTTCAGCAGGGCTGACAACTGGCGGGTGTGGTGATCAACATGAGGAATAAAATCCCTGATATAATTAATAATACCAAGGAACTGCTGGATTTGCATCAGTCTGGAAAGTGAATGAGCTCTTGAGCAATGTGCTTTCCTGGCTGATAGTGGCCATCTTTAATAGTCATTCCAAGGAATTCAATATAATTAGTGGCAATTGTGCTTTTCTTAGCTGATAACATGATTCCATGAGATTGAATAATATCAAAGAATTGATTTAACAAATGGCGATGTTCACCTATGCAAGATGGGTTAGAAAATTTGGACCATGGATTTTTGGAAAATAGATGGGGTTGTTTTAAGACCAAAGGGTAAAACTGTCCATTGATAGTGGGCATTGGGAATGCAAAAGGCAGTTTTGTAATGTTCTGAAGGTTTAATTCCAAGTTACCAAAAAGAGTTGAGCATCTTTAAGATAGGTGAACATGCTCTGTCTTTTTGGCAAAGGGAATTTAGCATTTTGTAAAAACATGTTTAGAGGTTGATAGTCAATAACTAATCGTTTTTTTTCCTCTAACAATCTCAGAATGTTTTTCAACATAAAAAGCTTGACAAGCCCATTGAGAACTAGTGGGTTCAATAAGACCTTGGGCCAGCAATTGAGAACATTCCTTTTAGGCTCGGACTAAGTCAGAAGGACTCATTCTTGGATGGGTGGCTTTGGTTGGATTGACATCTTCATTCAACTTGAAAGGCAATTGAACAAAGAATTGTGGATTTTTCCATAGAGGATTTGGATGGTGAAAGTCAGCATGAGTCTCAGGACAATATTTCAAAAACTTTGTGGAAATGTCTTGGAAAGGCTGGGAGGTTTTAGACAAACCATAAAGCTTAAACATGGACTTGACTCAGATTCCAGTAGGAATGATGTGGAGGTGTTTTATCTGGTGAATGATATCAAATCCTAACAAGATATCTTTATTAGGCAGATGGGAACCAATGACTTTTGTCCAGATAACACAATTTGGAAATATTTGAATACCAATGGGTTTTTTGGTAATCAACTTAGTGGTGAAGAATTTTCCATTGACTGCTTTGAAATTTTCTTCATAATGTTGCCAAGATTGAGATGGAAGAATGTCTGGTTTTAACATACTTCTTTGGTCTCCTGTATCAAGAAGTCCAATGGCAGGAATTGGTCTTTGGAATTTGGAAGGTAAGATTTGGAGTTTTATGGAAGGGATAGGGATGGTAGTGTCGAAAGACAAAAGTTGTTGGTGAAAAACAATTTGGAACTCATCATTTTCAGAATCATCGGATGAGTTTTGTAGTGCAAACACTGTTTCATCAGTAGGCTCCTCTTGTTCTGAGAAGTAGAACTCGATTTCATCTTTGTGAGGAGAATAATCAGTGGTGGCTTGTAAGTGCTCAAGAAGTCTGATTGCTTTATCTTTTTTGTTGGGGCAATCTTTAGCATAATGGTCTTTCTTTTTGCAAATGAAGCATCGGCTTGACTTTCTCCTTTTCTGTTCTCTGAAAGAACTAGATCTTTTCCTGAAAAACCTGTGTGATTTTTGCCTGGATTTTGATTTAGGAGACGAATCTGGATTTTCGAATTTTCGGAAATGCTTCTTCTTTTTAGTGCTGCAACACAATCTTTCTTTTTCTTGCATTTGATCTGTAAGTAAGTCTTTTTGCAAGCACTTCGGAAAGGCTCTTTGTCTTTTAACAGTTCTTTGAAGAACTGTTTCTGTTCACATAATTTTTCCAAACTTCCTTTGGCAATCTGAAAGATTTTCCCCAAGGAAATGTTGTCAATGGAGAGATTAAGACTCGTGAGTTGCCTTTGTATGTCTGGTTGCAATTCTTCAGGTAATGATGCTAGAAATACATGTTTGAGAGTCGGATCATTGAACACATTGAACTTATAAAACATGATTGATAGATAAGGGAAATCAAGATCTTTAGGGTTGAGGGAGCAGCATTTCATGTTGAGGTAGTCTCTTCTTGCGGTTGATTCTCCAATGAATTGTTCATGAATGACAGAAAGAGCACTTAAGACATTAGGTAATTGCACAAACTGTAATTGTTGGTACCAATCTCTTAAAGATCTCGTAAAACGGGTAGCAAGTTCTCTAAGGACTGATGCTGTAGTAGCATTTGCACTTAACATTTAGAGATTTGTCCAAGCAGTAATTTTGGATAATCTATCTCTCCATTTAGCCGCGGGGATATCATCAAAAGTGAACCATGGGTTATTTGAAGGTTTATGATCATTTTGGGGTTGAGCAGGCCGGTTTGGAACTGAGGATGCTTTTGGTGGATCTTCCTTAATATCTAAGGGTATTTTAAAGAATGGGTCAGTTCTTGAGGATTGAGCAGGCTCGGTCTCTTCAGGTTGGGCCATAAGATTTTTCAAAATCACTAGATGAAATGGAAGATTCTGTTTCAGGTTCGGATGGATTTTCTGAAACGGCTAGATTTGAATCAGAAGTTTGGTTTGTATCGGATGGATCTGGGATTATTTGTGCACTGTATTGTTGCATTAGGGATTTATCTTTGGCCTGAGTTGGTGTTGGTGGAGGAGGAAATGGGGTATAAAGAGCCGGTTGCTGTTCTGGGACGGACAAAGGTAGTTGAAAAGGTTATTTTTCTAGTCTTGGTCGAGGATGAGGTTTAGATCTAGATGGTTTTGGCAGAGGATTATTTCTAAACAAAGTATGTGTCATGCCAAATAATTTGGACTGGTCTTGTGGTTTTATGGGAGAAAGCATAGGTGCAAAGGGATGGAAGGCTGGGCTGATGGTAGGTAATGGTGGAGAAGTGGTAAATAATGTTGGCCTTTGCCTTTCTAACTCAATTTGTTCAAGTTCTACTTTCAATGTTCTGATTTCTTTTTCTTTCTGATCAAATTATGGGCCATAGTATCTATGACTCAGCATGGTTCTTAATTCTGAATCTAGTTGAGAGATTCTGGACTGAAGATTTTGGTAAATTTTCTGCATCTGGGAAGTGATCGAGTCCATCTTAGACTGAATATGATCAGTTCGTAAACTGATATGGGTTTGCCAGTTGAGAACAGCCTCAAAAGGTTTAGGGTCTTCTAAGTGACCTGTGGGAGTTATGGCTGAAGGAATAAAGGGTTTGGTTATGACGTTTCGTTGTGGATCGGTCTGGGTTTCTAGAGCAAGGAAATTGGAGGAATAATCTTGGGAGGTGGATGAAAACATCATACAAGCCATAGGTTGTATGGGTGGTTTGGAAGTCTGGATATGTGGAAGAACTTCAGTCTTGCAATTTTTTACAATCCATCTAAGTTCATTTTGGTAGATGGGTAATGGAGCTGGTGGTGGTGGAGGATTATGAGGTGGTTTAGGTTGGTTGTGTGAGCACGGAGTTTTAGGTATTTTCTTTTTTGGTTTTCTTCTCCGCTGTGGTTCAACATCATCTTCTTCCCAATCATCCCAACAGGGACAATCTGGGTCACAATTTCTAGATCCTGGTGAATCCCAAAGAAAGTGGCCATTAAGTTTGACAGGGTAGATAAGATATCCTTTTGAATTGAATCCTGTAATTGGCAGCTTTTCTTAAGCGGTCTGAACAGCTGTAATCATGGCTGAATAAGTGAATGAGAGCCGTGGAGGCTCCTCTGGTGCTGTTGATGAACAGACCCAGTACCACCACCAGTTCATGAACACTCAACAAAACCATCTTCAGCATCTTGGTTTACATTTGATGACATTCCCCGTCACAAATGGGCTCCTCGACTTCAAGAATTTGCTGCTTGGATTGATCTCTAAGGTACCAAGCCTAATGCTCAACCTCAAGCCGTTCTTCGTGAATTTATGGCCCGCTCCACGGGTTCTTTACGAGACTGGCTAGAAAGCTTAGGAGAATATAGACAGCTCCAATTCATGGAATCTCCAATTGGTACAACCCTCAATCTCATCCATGAGCAATTCATCGGTGAAAAAACTGCTTCCACTAAAGCAGACAGAAAAGAATATCATCAGATGAAATGCTGTTCTCTTAAAAGACATCTTCTAGATGCTCATTACAAAAGAATGAGTATTCTATTCTACAAGCTAAATGGGTTCAATGAGCCATCTCTTCAACATGTCTTCATTGCCTCTATTCCTCCTGAGTTACAACCCGATCTTCAGAGAAAACTCACAGCCACAAATATGAGCATAACTGATATCTCTCTGGGAAAGATTTTTCAAATGGCCATGTTATCTCTTGATAAGATTTGTGAACATAAAGAATTCTTCAAAGATCTCATGGAAGACAAAAAACCCTTCTCTGAAGCTTGTCGAAAACCTCATCTCAAAATAGAGTGTAAAGATGAAAAGAAATGTATTTGTTCGCCTAAAAAGAAAAAACATTTTCAGAAATACTTCCACAAAAAATCATCCTCCAAAAAACATTTTCGGTATTTCAGAAAGAAAGATGTTTCTCAGTACCGAAAGAAAAAATCCAACCGTTGTCTCATTTGCAAGAAACGCGGTCACTTTGCCCGACATTGTCCTCACAAATCGGCCAAAGCTGTTCGTCTTATCCAACATCTTCAACATTCTTTCCTGTTATCTGAGAATGAGGATGTCGAATCAAATTTTTCAGAACAGTCAACACAAGATGACCAAACTGCCTTTCTTATCACCGAATCTTCTGATTCTGAAGATATTTCAGTCATCTCTACCGTTCAGACTGTTAATCATGTTTCCACTATTCCTCGACCTTCTCTCAAGATGTACATCATTCCTTCCAAATTCCATAAACCTATTCCTGTTATTGGGTTTATTGATACTGGTACAGATACCAGTATGATTGATCCTTCTGTTCTTCCATCAAACTGTTGGGAACCTCACTCCAAGCTTTTCAGAGCAGTTAATGGTGAAACTTTTGAAACCACCTTGATTACCAAAAAACCCATTGGTATTCAATTCTTTCCGAATTGCATAATTTGGAAAAAGATTGTAGCTTCCAAACTCCCCGATAAAGATTTGCTCATAGGTTTTGACATTATTCATCTGGTTAAAAACCTATTCCTCACTAGTTTTGGAGTTCGCTACAAACAGATGTTCGTGCCTTATGCAGATACCCTACGTCTGTATACACTTTCTGAAACATCATCTCCATATAGTCAAATCTCACAAAAGTTCTTAGAATTATGTCCAGAAAACCATTCCCAATTTCATCATCCTTCACCTCTTTGGAAAAATGAACAGTTTTTCATTCACCTTCCTTTCAAACTCAATGAAGACATCAACCCCACAAAAGCTTCACACCCGGGTATGTCTCCTTCCAACCTCTTGCTTGCTAAACAATAATGTTCTCAGTTACTTCAACAAGGTCTTATTGAGTCCACTGATTCAGATTGGGCTTGTCAAGCCTTTTATGTTGAAAAACAATATGAATTAGTTCGTGGAAAAAAGAGATTAGTAATTGATTACCAGCCACTCAATTCTTTTCTTAAAGATGATAAGTTTCCCCTTCCAAAAATCCAGACCCTGTTTGTCCATCTCCAAGGGGCTCGTATCTTCTCTAAGTTCGATTTGAAAGCTGGTTTTTGGCAACTTGGTATTTCACCAATTGACCGTCACAAAACTGCCTTCTGCATCCCTGATGCCCATTACCAATGGACGGTCATGCCTTTTGGTCTCAAAGTCGCTCCCTCCTTATTTCAAAAAGCCATGACAAAAATCTTTAGTCCTATTCTCCATCATGCATTGGTCTACATTGATGATATTTTGTTGTTTTCCTCTGACCATGAGAGCCACCAGAAGCTCCTTTTGGATTTCTTTCACATTGTGCAGGCACATGGCATCATGCTTTCCGAAAAGAAAAGCAGCATAGGAAAGGAATACATTGACTTTCTTGGCATGGTGATTAAAGACGGCCAGTATTAGCCTGGTCCCCCATATTGCAATCGAATTACTAAAGTTCCCGGACACACATCTCAACAGAAAGCAGATACAACAATTCCTCGGGATTGTTAATTATGTCCGTGATTTTATCCCAAAAGTTACAATCCACACCAGCCAGCTGTCCCGCATGCTCAAGAAACAGTGCCCTTCCTGGGGCCCTGCTCAGACAGAAGCTGTCAAGCAGCTATAGGTGATAGCCCAATCACTAGGGGAGTCAAAAATACCCACCCGGACAGGACCCGGCCAATCCGGTCCGGGCAAAACCCAGACCGTATCTACAAAAAAGCGGATCCTGGTTTCAAAATTTAAAACCCGGATATATCCGGGTACGGTCCGGGTTCAGTTTCAAAAACCTGGAACCCGGACCCAGACCCGTATTCGCAATAAACAAAAAAAAAACAAAAGTCTCCAATTCCAAATCGTAAAACAGAACACCCAAAATCCCAAATTCGAAAATCCCTAACCCAAACCCACTATCACCGATTCACCGTCGGCTAGCACCCACCATCACCGTCGGCTAGCAGCTCCAATTCCCGTTCTCGTTTGCATTTGCTGACCGCCTGAGCCGGTTTTGCCATCACAGCCACCACTGCCAGCCGCAGGTATTTATTTTTTTCCTTCTATATTTTGTCTTCCCAGTTGTATTTTTGCCGATTGCTTCTCTGTTTTGCTGGAATGGGCCTTTGGAATTTTGTGGGTAAGATCTGGAGTTTGTTGGAAGGTATCGGAACAGCAGTATCAAGGGATAGCAATTGTTGGTGGAAAATCACTTGTGACTGATCACTGTCTGAGTCATCAGAGGAATTCTGTAGTACGAACACAGTTTCATCATTGGGTTCATCTTGTTCACAAAAATAGAATTCCAGTTCATCCTTTTCTGGGGAGTAATCTGTGGTAGCCTGAAGATGTTCAACCAAGCGGATGGATTTTGCCCTTTTGTTAGGACAATCTTTAGCATAATGACCCTTTTTCTTGCAGATGAAACATCTGCTTGATTTTCTCCGTTTAAGGTCTTTGGATGAAGATGACTTTTTTCTGAAGAATCTAAAGGGCCGTTTGGATCTGCGAGGCCTAGATGAGAATTCTGGATGTTTGAATTTCTGAAAATGCATTTTCTTTTTAGGACTGCAATCACAATCCTTCTTCTGTTTGCATTTGATCTGCAAATAAGACTTTTTGCAGGCACTCCTAAATGGTTCTCTATCTTTCAACAGTTCTTTAAAAAACTGTTTTTGCTCGTAAAATTTGTCAAGACAAGTTTTGGCAAGCTGGAAGATATTTCCAAGAGAAATGTTGTCAAGGACAAGATTGGATGCACGAAGTTGCCTCTGTATGTCTAGTTGGAGTTCTTCTGGGAGAGAAGCCAGAAAAACATGCTTTAATGTTGGCTCATTGAATTCATTAAGCTTATAGAACAGCATGGACATTCTTTTATAATGGAAGTCAAGATCCTTAGCATTGAGGGAACAACATTTCATGTTGAGATAGTCTCGTCGTGCAGCTTCAAAAACTACAGAAGGGTCTCCAAGAAATTGATCATGGATGACCGTAAGGGCACTTGAGACTTCTGGCAATTGAACAAACTGTAATTGTCTGTATTGGCCTAAAGAATCAAACCAATCTCTTAGACCACCCGTAAAACGAGTAGCAAATTCTCTAAGGACTGATTGAGTTGTAGCTCCTGACCTTAACATTTGTAAATCAAGCCAGGCAGACATTTCATTGAGGCGATCACACCATCTGGAAGATGGAAGATCATCAAATGTGAACCATGGACCATTTGACGATTTTGGACCGGTTGGACCGGTCTTGGCTTGGGCTAGAGGAGGTTGGTTTGAGGCAGAGAATTCAGGAATTTCTTCGTCAACTTCAGAAGGAATGTCAACATATGGTTATGTGTGAGAGGTTTGGCCTTGATCAGGTTAATCAAGTTGAGCCATCAGGATTTTGGTGATATCAGCATAGGACTTTTCAGAGTCACTGGTGGATGCTGAAGATTCTGTATCTGTCTCAGTATGGCTATCTGAAACAGCTAGATTTGAATCAGAAGTTTGATCATCTGTAGTAGATGTATGATCAACTGTGTGGGCACTAAACTGGGACATGGGTTGTTTATCTTTGGATTGGGTAGGAGGGTGGGATAAAGGTGGTGGATGAGGTGCTGGTAGTGAGGCTGGTGTATAACCAAGGGATTGTTGGTCAGGGGTGGATGATTGGTGAATCGTGACTGGTCGTGGTTGAGGTTTAGGCTTTGGTTTAGCTTTAGGTTGTGGTGGCAATGGATTGTCTCCAAAAAAGAGTATGAGTCATACCAAATAACTTAGAAGGTTCATACTGTCGGATAGGGGAAAGCATGGAGGCAAAAGGATGATAAGTTGGGCTGATGGAAGGGATTGGAGGTGATCTAGTAAAAAGGGTAGGTCTTTGTTTTCTGATTCGATCTGATCAAGCTCAGCTTTCAAGCGTCTGATCTCTCTTTCCTTCTGGTCAAATTCTGGGCCATAATAGCGTTGAGCAAGCATGGTTCGTAACTCAGAATCGAGTTGAGTAATTCTGGACTGTAGATTTTGGTGGATCTGCTGCATCTGTGCAGTGATAGAGTCAACTTTTGTTTCAAGTTTTTCAGTTCGTAAATTGATTTTCTCAACTTTTGAATTGATATTCAACAAAGTATCATTCTATGCTCTGGCATTTTGGGTTTGCCAGTTGAGGATTGAATCAAAAGGTTTGGGTGGTTCAAGGTGTCCGGTAGAAGTGATGGCTGAAGGGATAAAAGGTTTAGACACAATATTCCGTTGGGAATCTGTGTGGGTTTCTAAAGGAGGAAAGGAAGAAGAGTAATATGAAGAAGTAGATGAAAACATCATACAACTCAGTGGTGCTTTGCAATCCATTTGAGTTCTTTTTTGTAAAAGGGTAATGGAGCTGGTGGAGGTGGAGGATCTTGTGGAGGTTTGGGGTCACTGTGGTGACATGAGACTGGAGGTTGTTTCTTTTTGGATTTCTTTTTCCTTGTGGTGGAATAATCATCGTCCTCTTCCCAATCATCCTAGCAGGGACAATATGGTTCACACATGCCTGAGCCAGGGGCATCCCATAAGAAATGGCCATTCAACTTTGCTAGATAAACAGGGTAGCCTTCAGAATTAAACCCTGTAATGGGCAGATCTTCTTGAGCTGTTTGAACAACTGTGATCATGGAGGAGTAAGTAAAAGAGAGGCGAGGAGGCTCTTGTGGAGCACTGGGAGGTGGTTTAAAAGTCATTCTGACTGTTCCATCTAGGCGCCTTTTGAACATACTTTCAGATGTCTGGATTGGGGCTGTATTGTTATGGAATTGTTCATAGTTGGAGATCCATTCAAGAGGCATAAGCTTGATGAGCTCATGACGGGGAATTTGTCTTGGGATTTGGATGATTGTGGGGATCTGGTCAGATTCAGCTAAGACCATGAGGGTGTCAGAGTGATTGTCAGGAGTGGGTAGATCTAAGGCATGATTTTGAAGCCTATAGACCAATTGATGATGGAGAGTTGCAATTTTGGCAGAGGAAATTTGTTCAGCACCTTGAATTTGGACTTGGACTTTCAAGGTTGTGGGCAAGTTGGTGTCCTGGAGAGAAAGATTGAAATTTGGATAGAAAGTGAGTAAAACACTGCCTGCATGGAGGGTTGTGAGGACAGTGCCAATAACAACATCTTGGTACTGTTTGAATCGAGTATCAAGGAGGGCAAGGTGAGCTGTGATTGGTAATCCTTTTCTCCCATGAAGGGTAAGGATTAAGCGGATTCCTCCAAGATGGAGATGGGTATAACCTTCTCGTTTCCAGTTGGAAATCAACTCTGAGGGAATCTCCAGAGTGACATATTGTTCAGCAGAAGTGGCTTGAAGAGCACATTGATCCAGTCGAGAAGACTGAATATATTCTTTTGGATAAGGCCTTCTTGTAGAGATGAGGGTGCAAATACTACGGGTAAAGGAACTGGGTCGTTTGTACAACTGGTAAGGATTGATGAGAGGGTAGGATGATTAACTGATTTGGGCGGATTCAGGGATATAGGAATATTCTACAAGGTTTTCAATCTTATTAGCGGTATGAGAAATGCAAGATTTGGGTAAGGAAAGAGTAGAAGAAAGAGTAACAGGATTGGAAGTATGTGAAGATGAAGTAGAAGCCATGAGTGAGTAGTTCTCTCTGCTCCTGAAGTCTATAGATCAAAACAAATCAAAACACTTAAATTATACCACTTTGAGCAAGAAAAGGAGTACGAAAATGGGAGTATGAGCATGTCTTTCTTGAGGAAACATCACATGGTTTACCTCCAATCCGAGGGATTGAGCATCAAATTGATTTTATGCTCGGTGCAGCCATTCCAAATAGACCAGCCTATAGGAGCAATCGGGACGAGACCAAGGAACTTCAAAGGCAGGTTAATGAATTGATGGAAAAAGGGTACGTGAGAGAAAGCACGAGTCCATGTGCAGCTCCCGTTTTATTAGTTCCTATGAAGGATGGGATGTGGAGGATGTGTGTTGATTGTCGAGCCATCAACAACATAGTGGTAAAGTATTGACATCCCATTCTTAGGCTAGATGACATGCTTGATGAATTACATGGGTCTAGAAGGAGATGAGTGGAAAACTGTTTTTAAAACAAAATATGGTTTGTAAGAGACTTATGACACGACTGGTCAAAAAGTCATGACAAAAATCTTCAGTCTTGTTCTTCATCATGCTTTGGTATACATTGATGATATCTTATTATTTTCCTCTGACCATGAGAACCACAAGAAGCTCCTTTTGGATTTCTTTCACATTGTACAACACAGAATCATGCTTTCTGAAAAGAAAAGCAGCATAGTACAAGAATCAATTGACTTTCTTGGCCACACATTACAACTGAATTATTAAAGTTTCCGGACACACATCTCAACAAAACATAGATCCAACAATTCCTTGGGATTGTTAATTATGTCAGTGATTTCATCCCTAAAGTATAAGACTGCCTAGTTATACTATAGGTCAGTGAGTCCGAGTTCAATCCATAGAGAAAGAATTTAATTTGTTTATTTAAGTTTATCTAAAAACAAAATTAAATATATGCAATTTAATTTGAGCAAAACTATGAAATTAAATTAGTTAGGGCTATGCATCCAATTTCAGTAATAAATACAATTTAATAAATTCTTTTTATTTTTATTTTGTTGCCCAAAAGATTAATTGTATAAATTACAATTATTTTCCCATTAATTTTATTTTGGATTAAGTACTTAATGTGCCAAAACTTCACTTGTCAAAATACTTTATACTAAGCTATTACAATTATTTTATTATGGATTAAGTACTTAATGTGCCCAAAAGATTAATTGTGTTAAACTCCCATGTTTGTCTACAATAAATCAAAATTTCAAAATATAAAATATGGATAAAATTAAATAGAAAATAATTTAATTTATATAATTAAAAATAGAATTTGATTAAATCATATTTTTTTACTAAGAATTTCACCTTCCCCGAACTATTAATATTTAGCTAAACATAATTGAAATAAAGGGAATTATTAAAATAAAAATAATTAAAAAAGTATTTGAAAATTGAAAATAAAACTAATTTTATTTATTGAAAATATATTACAAAGAAAGATGAGAAGAAGAATTTGAGGGGAAAGAAGAGAAGAAAAGATGTGGAGAGGGTCTGTTCCCCTCTCTCTATTTATACTAATGCATGATTAATCCACACCGCACAAATAAATAAAACTAATTACATCTTAGCCTTACATTTGTCCCATTAACAAAACATAAACCTAACTTAATCCACTCAAGCACATCCAACACATTCCACTAACAATTACAATACCTAACATAGTAGAAACTTATAATTTGACAATTACTATATTTACCGTGGTAAAAACTTTTAAATTTACAACAAAAGTGGTGAATTCTCCTTGATAATGACCTAGTTTCTCGAACTTTCAAAATCCAAATTTTAGATCTGTGCATTTGTTTGGAGCCTCAAATTGATGAGATTAAGGATAAAAATATCACAAGCACATAGGGTGAGGCATATTCAGATCCTACTCCAGTTCCCGTCGGACCCTAATAATGTGAGTACTTTATATAGCGTTGGTTACAAGAATTTTTGGAGATAAATCCTAACCCAAAAATCAAATCTGAATCTGAATATTTCCTAATAGGAAAGAATCTAAATCAAATCAGAATTCTAATCTAAGTAAATAGGAAATAATTTAAACTAAATCAGAATCCTAATTTAAGTAAATAGGAAAGAATCTAAATCAAATCAGGATCCTAATTGGCTTAAATGCCTTTCATCAATTAAATGGAAACTAGGTGATTAAAATAGAAATAACTTATTTGTTTCCCTAGTAGCCTCGAAGCCTAACTTAGCCCCAAAAGACGTCCTGAGAGGTGAGGACTGCCCAGCACTTATAAGCTAGCAACCGATGTGGGATGAGGTGCTTATCTTTCACACGCTCATACCCCCCGGTGAACACCTAGGCTCCGATACCATCTTGAGCCGAAGCCTAACTCAGCCCCAAAAGACGTCCTGAGAGGTGAGGACTGCCTAACACTTATAAGCTAGCACACAGCTAGGATCCCAACCGATGTGCGATGAGGTGCTTATCTTCCATACGCTCGGACAACTACTACCACCCAATGGTGAAGCTACTCAGCTATAATACAGGATGAATTGTGGTTGGTTGGATCGATCTCAAAGCCAAACAACTTTCTGATGCACAAGATCCTCAAAGAGGCGAGTGCAGAGTATACTTGTTAAAAAAGATTGACGTGAACTATTATGAGAACCTATTGTCCTTCCTAGGGAAATAAAGGAAAAGAGAGAATTTTTAAAAGGTCATGACATTGGAAAAGTCGAATTATTATTTTCAAAATCTGAGATGCTTACAACTGAGAATGAATTCCCCTTATATAGGAAAATTCAAAGGAAGAGGACAAAGCAAGCCTTATCCTCTTTTACAAAAGTAAAAGCAAAAGCAAAAGATTCCAGACAGGATATGACCCCTGTCTTTTGGATTTTAAGCTAAAGACAAAGCAAAGGAAGATGCTTTAAAGTAAAGATAAAGTAAAGCAAACACTTTGCTTTTACGAAAGCAAAAGCAATTATTAAAAAATGCTTTAAAAACTATGCGAGGGAGATAAGTTGTCAACATCACTATCAACTTCAGTAAATGGGTCTTTCCACCAAAGCAAGTTCTCATAATATTGTCGGGTAGGTGAATTTGTTGGTGGAGTTATGCTTGAGGAGGGAACATGTGAGTCTGCCGGTGGTGTTGTGCCTAAGAAGGGAACATATGATGCTTTAGTAGGATGTAGGATTGAGGTGAATTCTTCCCATGGGTCTTGTGAATCCTGAAAAAGGATATCTGTGAAATCAAGTTTTTCTTCTTTGATCAAAATCCCAGAGGGAGGAGGATTACTGGATGAAGGTGACCTGACCAAGGGAGGTGTGTTGGATATCAATGGGAGTGGACTGGATATTGTTTAATTTGAAGAAGTATTGTTTCAGGGTAGAGACAAGGCTTGGGTCATGGTCTAGAGGAAAATTATGAGGAACAGTATTCCATTCATAGGCTTGGTCCTGAGTCCAAAAGAGTTTGGTAACAAGGTGCTGGAAATAAGAATGATGGATAATGAAGACTGAGGTGAACTGTTCTCCTTCTTGGTCAGGAAGGAGATTAATATGGTGATGCTTGAAGATGGAATCAAGTTGTTTTCTCCACTATGAGAGAGGAGAAAACCATTCAAAAAGAGTCCATGTGAGAGAGTGAGCTTGATTTGGATCTGTGAGACACCGAAACATTGGGTGGACCGGAAAGATTAGTTTGGTGGCATATAAGACTGTAAGACACTATATATACCACAGTTCATCTTCTGTGACGTCCCTAAAGGGATTAATCCTTAGGCCTGTAAGGAAGAGGTGATCTGGATGAAAGCTTGGAAATCTGGATGTCTGGGTGCGATATATATTCATGAAATATCGAAAAATAAATTTCTTTGCAAAGTCTTAGATTTGATAAGGACTGGAGAAAGTGAGATTGAAAGGAAAAGACTTTTTTGTCAAAGCTGTGTTGGGAAGAGTAGGAGCCATGAAGATGACTGGAACTGGTGCAAAAGAGACTCTTAGGGATGGAGATGAAGGACAGGACAAGAGATCAAGGATGAGGTTCCAATCTCCTCTTATATGCTGGACTGAGAAGTCATATTTTGAGAACCAAGTTTTGAGTCAGAGGAGGTGCTTGTTTGGGAGGATCTTATTTTTGAACTCAAGGATTTTTGGAAAGGAGGATTTTTGAACTTAAGGATTTGACAAGGAAATTATGGCCAATGAGATGAATTCAAATTTTTGAATCCTATATTTAACGATTAGGATTTCTTTGTAGATCACATGGTAGTGTTTTTCCGACTCCTTGAATTCTCCACTAGCATGGGCACAATAAGATTCTTTACCATCATATTTTTCTAAAAGGACTCCCCAGTATTCATCACTTGCATCAGTCTGCAGAATTCGTTGACCATCAGTGGGGATTCTCAAAGGAGGTGGATGCTGGGCGATGTTTTTGAGATGTTGGATAGTAATAGTCTGAGAGGGGCCCTAGGTGGGGTTGATTTTCTGAGCATTTTTGAAAGTTGGCTAGTATGAACTGCTACATGTGGAAAGAATTCTCGAAGGTAATTGATAATACCAAGGAATTGTTGAATCTGCTTTTTTGACAAATGTTCATCTGGGAAATAAATGAGTTCCTCGGCTATGTGTGGTCCAGGACTATAGTATCAATCTTTTAGAGCCATGCCAAGAAAGGTGACAATGTCTTGGCCTAGGATACTCTTTTTGTCGGACAGAATTATGCCATATGTTTCCACTATCTCAAGAAAGTGAGAAAGTAATTGTTGATGAGAATCATGATCTTTGGAGAATAATAGTACGTCATCTATATATTTAATTGCATGATGAAGGATTGTTTCAAAGATCTTGATCATGGCCTTTTGGAAAAGTGAGGAGGCTACATTAAGGCCAAATGGCATTACTTTCCATTGGTAGTGGGCATTTGGTATGCAAAAAGCTATTTTAGGTCTGTCATCAGGGTGGATTCCTAATTGCTAGAAACCTGCTTTAAGGTCGAATTTTGAGAAGACCTTAGCATTTTGGATATGAACAAATAAGGACTGGATTTTTGGCAAAGGGAACTTATCGTCTTTGAGAAAACAGTTGAGAGGCTCATAATCAATAACAAGACATTTTTTGCCTTTAACTATTTCAGACATTTTTTCCACATAAAAGCTTGACAAGCCCATTTTGAAATTGTGGGTTCAATGAGGCCTTGTTTTAGCAACTGGGAACATTCTTCTTGGGCTAGTTTCAGGTCGGTCGGAGTCATTCCTAGATGGGTAGCTTTAGTTGGATTAATGTCTTATTTAAGCTTAAAAGGGAGCTTAATGGAGAAACTTTCATTTTCCTAGAGAGGAGTAGGATGAAGGAATTGACTATAACTTTCTGGACAGTAAATACGAAAACGGGATTTGAGGGGATCATATGAAGGAGAGCTTGAGATAGAGAATAATTTCCGGGTATCCGTATAAAGTTGGGGTAGATGTACTAGGATTATGCTTTCGTGGCCATTAGAAGACCAGAAATGTTTGCATATTGGGACTGAGTTCGTTGGAGGAGGATGAACTTTCTTCTGAAGTTGAATATGAGTCACTTTTTTGGTATTCAATATGCTGGTAATGGTATTGGTAAGATGGGGCTTTATCTTTCTTTGGAGGCTCAGGACTTGCTATAGGAGAGTCTTCTGGAATTTGAAGATCTTCCTTGGGTGGAGGCTTTGAAATTTTGACCTTTGATCTGGGTTTCTTTGTTGAGGAAGGTTTTATTGATGGAACATGAGGCATATTTGGGTTTGTGGAATGAAGATGGGAAAGACCAAAGAATTGGTCATATGTTGACTGTTTAGGAGGATTGTAAAAAGGTTGGTATGATGTGAACAACGGTGCTGGTATAGGTATGGACTTTGTTTTAGTGAAAATGGAAGGTTGTGCTTTATCAGCATCAATTCTGGCTAGTTCTGCTTTCAGCTTTCTGATCTCTGCTTCTTTTTTATTGAATTTTGGACCCCAAATACGATTGTTTATCATCGTTCTGAGATCAATATCCAATTCAGAGATTTTTTTATGCAGATATGAATAAATCTATTCAAGCCGAGCATTCATTGTATCCACCTTTGTTTCTATTTGTGACACTTGTGATGCCACCTTATCAATCTTTTTACTGAGATAGTGGAGAGCTTGGTTCTGGGCGCTGGCATTTTGGGTTTGCCAATTCAGTACTGCTTTGTACTGTTTTGGTGCTTCTGGTTGTCCCGAAGTTGTGATTGGTGATTGAATATAAGGTTGAGAGACAACTTTGGTCTGCGGATCTGTATGTCTTTCGAGTGGGGGAAAGGATTCTTGGTATGATTGGCTAGAGGATGAAAACATCAAGCATGACTTGATTTTTGGCTGTGTGGGAACAAGCTTAGATGAGGACTATTTTTCTATTTGCTTGAGCACTTTCTTATAGATTGGTGATGGTTGATCTGGCTCTGGATCGTCCGGTGGTCCTAAAAAATAGGGCCGACACAGAGTTTTAGGAATAAGAGACTTTTTCTTTCTCCTTCTCTTTCTCCTCATGATTTCAAAGTCTTCATCATCATCTGTGTGATCCAAACAGGGACAATCTAGATTACACATATGAGCTTCTAGAACATTCCTTAGGAAGTGACCATTAACTTTGTCAGGATATACATGATATCCTTATGAGGAAAATCCATAGATAGGAAGATTTGTTTCTTGTCCAGTAGTAATTGTTGTAATCATAGCAGTATAAGAGAGCCGTGGGGGATCTGGACTTGGTTTATCTGGAGTCTGAAAAGATAATTTGACTTGTCCATCTTTTCTTCTTTCAAAGACAACTTGAGATGTTGGGACAGGTTCTGAATTCTGATGGAATTGCTCGTAGTTAGTAAGCCATTCTAAAGGCATGAGTTTGAGTAACTCTTACTTTTGAATTTGTTTGGGGATCTGGATTATGGTTGGGATTGTGTCTGTGTTTGCAAGAATCATTAGTGCATCACTGGTTGTTTGTCCAGTTGGGAGATCTAGCGCATGATTTTGCAATCGATACACTATTTGGTGATGGAGTGTGGCTATTTTAGAAGTGGATGTTTGTTCTGCTCCTTGGAGTTGGATTTGGACTTTCAGTGTTGTTGGAAGGTTGGGATCTTTTAGTGACATGTTCAAGACACTTTCAGCATGGAGAGTGGTTAGAATGGTTCCAATAACAGCATGTTGATACTGTTTGAACCTTATGTCAAGGAGAACAATTCTGGCTGTAACAGGTAAGCCTTTTCTGCCATGTAGGGTGAGGATTAACCTGACACCACCAAGATGGAGGTGTGTATACCCTTCTCGCTTCCAGTTGGTTACGAGATCTGTTGGTATATCCATAGTGACATATTGCTTACTCTGAGAGGCTTGGAGGGTACACTAATCAAGTCTTGAAGACTGAATGTACTCTTTGGGAAGAGGTCTTTTATGGAAATTAAGGTTCTAATACTTCTAGTGAAGGAGGTTTTTTGTTTGTAAAGATGATATGGACTCATAACAGGGAACTGAGATTCATTGATCTGGGTAGATTCAGGAATGTATGAGTATTCAACAAGATTTTCTATTTTTGAGGCTACAAGAACGAGGTAAGGAAAGAGTGGAAGAAAGTGAAATAGGAGAAGATTTTGATGGAGCTATTTCTGTTGAAGAGGAAGATGATGCCATTTTTTAAATAGTTTCTTCCAGGTGTTGAATAATAACACTTGAGTTCTTAGACTATGATACCACATCTGCTTAAGCTCATTTGGCTCTGATACTACTGGGGTAGGTACGTGGCGTTGTTATACTTGAACTATGATAGTACTAAGACTATCATTTGGACCAGTAGTCTGGAAGTTCTAGTTTCCAGCCGATATACCTATTATCCATGAGATATAAAACCCGAAAAAGCAAAAACCATTGATCACGATACCACCCGAAAATAGGTCACCTCTAACCTTCAAAGAGGGTGAATGTTGTGAGAAAATAATTTTATTTTTCTGATACACAAGATCCTTTTAGAGATGAACGCTCTTAGTCTAATAACCCAAAGTGTTTTCTTCGTTACTTAGAAGAAGAAGAAGAGGAGTTTTGTAAGCCATAGAAGTTTTGAAAACTTGGAAATATTATTGATGGCAATCTGGATTTTACAAGGGCAAAAGAGCTCTTAAATAGAGCTAATAAAGCAAAGATAAGACATGACCCTTATCTTGATAAAAGCAAACGAAAAAAGAGAATAATAATTCACTCTTAAAAGCATAAAAAGATAAAACACACTTTAGACAGGACAAGACCCCTGTTATTTATTAAAAGCAGGAAAATCCGAGATTCCCGAATGATTCTGTAGCCATGTGAAGCTACTTAAGGAGCGGAGGGAAATTTGGATGGAGACACATGACCAGTTTCATTTTCATAGTCTTCTTTTGCCTTTTGCCCTTGTAATCTCTTGGTAGATCAGATAGTCTTCTTCTAGCTCTAGAGAATTGTTTTTCCTTGGAGCTGGGGTGGATGAAGAGCCTGGCTTAGTGACTGTGTACTGAGTCTCTAGTGATGGCAGTAAGGATTGAAAATCTTCCCAAGGGTCTTGGGCGTCTTGGAAGAGAACATTGGTAAGGACTGGAACTGGATCCTGGAGTACATGTCTGGGTTCGTGATATAATTTCAAGAGTGTGAGATGGACCAATGGATGTATGATGGATGTTCGTAGGGACAGGTTGAACATTACTGAGTTCTAACAAATAGGCTTTGAGAGTGGAGATGATCGTAGGTTCATGGTTAGCAGGGAAAGGATGTGGGAACGTTTTCCATTCATATGCCATGTTCTGTGTCTAGTAGTCTTTGGTTTCAGGATGTTGGAAATATAGCCTGTGGACTATGAATACAGAAATAAACATATCTGCTTCTTGGTTTGGAATCCTATCTAACTGATGAAAGTTAGAAAGATTCTATAATTGCTTACGCTACCAGGTGAGTGGTGAGAACCATTCAAGAAGTGTCCAAAGAAGGGTAGGTGCATGATCTGGTGTGGAGATATGCCTAAGGGTTGGTAGTACAGGTAGAACAAGTTTTGTAGCAAACAGAACTGTGAGACACCACATGTACCATAACTCATCTTTAGAGATGGTGAGGCTAGGGATGATGGTGAAACCAGTGAGGAAAAGGTGTTCTAAACATAAAGAGAGAAATCTTTCTAGTTTGTTTCATTGGACTTTCATGAAATACATGTAAAGGAATTTCTTAGCAAAGTCATGGATTTGAAAGGCTGATATGAAAGTAAGGTTTAAAAGAAAAGCTTTTTGAGTTAAAGCCTTGAAGGGAAGTGACCGATACATGACTATAACTAGAATAGTTTTAATGGAAGAGATGAGAACATGTTTATTTCGGAAGTGGGATTTCTTTTTGGTGGAGCGAGTGCAATCCTTCTTTACAAGAACTTTTGAAAGGTTGTTTGTTTTCTATGAGGTCCTTGAAGAATTCCTTCTGTTCACA
Organism: Citrus australasica; assembly: GCA_029618585.1. NCBI lineage: Eukaryota > Viridiplantae > Streptophyta > Magnoliopsida > Sapindales > Rutaceae > Citrus > Citrus australasica. The sequence continues at coordinate 8,888,785 of JARCIV010000006.1, forward strand.
AAGTCTTTCTAGACAATTGATTGCTAACTGATAGATTTTCCCCAAGGAGAGGTTGGCTATGTATAACTGGTGGATTGTGAACTGTCTCTGAAGTTCTGGTTGAATCTCCTTCGGAAGAGATGCTACAAAAACATGTTTTAATGAAAGATCATTAAAACCGTTGAGCTTCTAATACATTGTAGACATCCTCTTGTAGTGAAAATCTAGATCTTTTATCTGGAGATAATAGCACTTCATTAAATGGAACTCTCTTCTTATTTGTTCATTAGCAGCTGTAGCTTCCCCAAGGAATTGCTCATAAATTATTCCTAGGACCTCTGAAATCTGAGCTTGAATTACTTGTAGTTGTCTGTATGGACCTAGACTTTCAAACCAATCTCTTAAAGATCCAGTAAAATGAGAATTAAATTCTTTAAGGACTGTTTGGGGTGTTGCTCCAATTATGAGCATTTAAACATCAATACAAGTAGAAAATTCTTGAAATCTGGCTGGCCATTTTACTCTTTGAATATTATCAAAGGTGGGGTAGGATTGATATTAGAATTTGCTTCCTTAACTATAGGTGTTTGAGGAGGTGAGAAGGGAGAAGGATCATTTGACCCAATTGATGGTTGAACCATTAGAAGCTTAGAGATATCAATGAAGCTTGTTTTGGAGTTGGAGGAGGAAGAATAGGGTTCTGAAGAAAAAGATTCCTCATCAGTTGAGGTTTCTTCTAATTCTCAAAGGTGAGGCAGGACCTGAGATTGTGTATTGGAGGGTTGGTGGTAAGTTGGAGGTGGTTCAGGCTTAGGAGGTTTGGAGCGTGGTTTTGAAGGAGTAGGAGTTAGAGCATGTTTGAGATGAGATAGGCCAAAGAATTTGGCATAGTCTACAGGTTGTCGTGAGGTGGATGGTGTGTAGAAAGGCTGGTAAGTGCTGAAAGTTGGTGTGAAGTAATAGAACTAGGCAAAGTATGGTCAAATTCATTAGTGTTTAAAAATGCCTCTTTGTACAAAAGTACAATCATCGGCTGATGTGAAAACAACGGTTTTTTTTATCTACCTCACTCTCGCGTAGAATTCTTTTGTTTTCCATCTAATTTTTGCTCAATGGCCGTATTTTTCTTTGGTTTTTCTCACATTTTCCTCTGCCTCTTTTTAAATTTCACTCTTTTTTTCTCTCTTTTTCTTTTCCTCACTCTCTCTCTCTCTGTAGGCTCTCTTGGTCTTCATAAACCTGCTTTGGTGTCAATGGAATAAGAGTGATTTAGTGTTGATTAAATACAAATGAATATTTGTTGGTGAAGCCATCATGTTTCACACGTCTGTCGAATTGCCAAGGCCGCCCAAGTAACAAGTATCCAACCTGCATTGGCACTACATCACAAAGCACCTTATCTTCATACTTACTAATCCGAAAAGTCATTAGTACCTGCTTGTTCACTTTCACCTCTCCACTGTCATTTAACCATTGCAGTTTGTATGGCTGTGGGTGTTTTAAGTGTCGAAAGCCCTAACTTTTTTACCATGATAGTACTAGCAACATTAGTACAACTTCTTCCATCAATAATCATACTTCATACTTTGTCCTAAACATAGCACCTAGTATGGAAAATGTTTTCCCGTTGCGCTGCTTCGTCTTCCTTTACTTGCACACTCAAAGCTTTCCTCGCTACTAAAGTCAAATCCCCAGGGGCTATATACTCTTCATCTTCGACATCCTCTAATGGTGATATCTCATTCTCTTCCGTCTCATCTTCAGTTACAATCTCATCATTGTCCCGCAACACCATAACTCTTTTGTTCACACGTTCACTTGCGATATGCCCCCTGCCTTGACATTTAAAACACTTAATGTCACGATTCCTAATAGTAGGAGTCACATTGTTAGCTTGTGTATTGTGTTTGGAGGGCTCGGATCTTATCTTAGGTGTAGTAGATGCTTGTGGCCTCTCGTCTTGTTTCACATAGCTCGGCTTCCAAGGAGTGGAACTCGAGCTTGGGGCTGCACGAGTGTTACCCCTCATCTTGAGTTGCTGCTCAATCTTGATGGCTTTGTGGACTATTTCCTCAATCTCCACATAATGTTGCAACTCAACCTTATCTGCAATCTCTTGATTAAGTCCAATTAAGAATCGTGCCATGGTAGCTTCTTTATCCTCCTCCACATTTGCTCTAATCATGGCAATCTCCATTTCTTTATAATAATCTTCGACGCTTCGGTTACCCTGTGTAAGACGTTGTAATTTTTAGTACAAGTCTCGATAATAGTGGTTAGGTATAAAGCGTCTTCTCATCAATGATTTCATTTCATCCCATTTCTCAATTGAACGTTCCCTCTTTCGCCTCCTGCTTATAACAAGCTGATCTCAACAAGTAATAGCATAGTCAGAAAACTCAATCACATCCAATTTTACTTTTTTTGCCTCTAAATAATTGTGGCAGTCAAATATGAACTCTGTTTTCTTTTCCCATTCAAGGTATGCTTCTGGGTCGGATTTTCCTTGAAAAGATGGAATCTTCATCTTTATGCCACTCAATCCATCATCTCTATTCCTAGCTCTCCTACCTTGTCCATCTCTCCTATAGCTACCCACTGAGTCATCTCATTCATCATACGCATCCCATAATAGTCATCAATCTCTCCTCTAATTGGAGCTCTTTCTCTCCTACGTGCTTGGAGAACGGGTTGTGGCTGCCCTACACGTGTGTTCTCCACCTGATCCAAATGCTCGTGGATAAGCTCTAATTCAGCCCTCATCATCCTTCTCATCTCTCCCATCAATGCTTGAATTTGTAAATTCTGAGTAGTTGCAGATTGATCCTCTTCATTTGTGTTTCGTTCTAGGTTGTGAGACATAGCTATTATCTGCAAAAGAACGTTGGAAATAATGTGGAAGGACCTCACCTCACTCCCTTACGTGTTTCACTCAAGAAAAATAACTCACTCAATTCCACTCATGTTTCACTCAAATTATTGGCTTTTACCCTCTAATACGCTCACACTCTCTTAACTTTTTTCCACTCTTTGTAATCCTCACTCGGTTCTTATCGAACTAATCAAACCAATATCAGGATTTCAACAGCAATTAACAAAGATGGCAACTAAGGAGAATTTAATTTCAAGAGTAAGAAGGCAAGGAGTACGAAAGTCGAGTTTTGATTTTGGGCAAAATTTTCACTGATAGGGTAAAACTTGTTTTAGACTTCCAAGACACAAATAATGAAAAAAAATGAAAGATTTTAAGAGAAGGTTGGAGATTCTTTTTTTTTTTTAAAGGAAAATGAATAGGTAAAATTTGTGGATTTAAGGAGAATTAATCCACAAAGATGCAAAATTGATTTTAAAAAGAAACCCTAAAAATATTGTTCACGCGGTACTGTTCATGCAATGCTGTTCGCCCAAATACTGTTCACGACACTTTTTTTCTTTTTTTTATAGATACTAGAACAAGGATGAAAAATTCAAACAAGAATGAAAAACAACAAAGATAGATGGATCTGACCTTGGAGCCTAGGCTCTGATACCAAATGATACGAACCCTGTCAAGAACTGACGCGGTCCTAATCAATTTAGTTCCTAAGATCGAATCTAAACCAGGAATGGAATGGAACCTCGTCCTAATGCTTATTGAAAGCACGAACCTTAGTATGTGAAGACGCCACAATCAGCTATGGATTGATAAGTCAAGAGTTGAACGTCACGGAAATTCGATAAGTTCAAAGAGTTCGTAAAGAACCAAAGAGAATTAACTCTCTCACCAATTGCATCAAAAAACTTCTTCCATGTTTATTGAAGTTTTGGAGATAAATCCTAACCCAAAAATCAAATCTGAATCTGAATCTTTCCTAATAGGAAAGAATCTAAATCAAATCAGAATCCTAATCTAAGTAAATAGGAAATAATTTAAACCAAATCAGAATCCTAATCTAAGTAAATAGGAAAGAATCTAAATCAAATCAAGATCCTCATTGGCTTAAATGTCTTTCATCAATTAAATGGAAACTAGGCGATTAAAATAGAAATAATTGATTTGTTTCCCTAGTAGCCTCCTCAAGAAATAGGAAAGTATCTAAAAAAACAAGAAAATAATATATTTTTCCGCAGGCTCAGAGGAGTCAGAGGAATCTGAAGGTTGAAGTTGGACAGTATGATAATGATACTGGTCCATTGGGCGATAAAATCAATGGTCATTTTCTATGGGATGTTCCTGAAGCCCATATGTGCAATCCAGATTAGTAATTTGAATAATCTTATTTGATCTCCTAGAAGAGAATTCACTCACTATGGAAACAAACACATCTTCAGCTTCTACATCATCTTCATCTCCTATTTCTCTTTCTTCTACTCTCTCTCTCACCAAATCATGTTCTAAACACATAACCACCAAAATTGAGAATCTTGTGGAATATTCTTATATTCCAGAATCTGCTCAAGTCATTGAGTCCCAGTTTCCCCTCATGAGTCCTTACAACCTCTATAAACAGAAAACTTCTTTCACTCGAAGTATTCGAACTCTCATCCCTACTAAAAGACCACTCCCAAAAGAGTATATTCAGTCTTCTAGACTGGATCAGTGTGCTTTACAAGCCTCACAAAGTATCAATCTTGGTGGATACAAGCCTCACTATGGAGATACCTTCCGATCTCGTCACCAACTGGAAACGAGAAGGATACACACACCTCCATCTTGGTGGTGTACGCTTAATTCTCACTCTTCATGGTCGAAAGGGCTTACCTGTTACAGATAGAATTGCTCTCCTAGATACCCGGTTCAAGGAGTACCAACATGCTGTTATAGGAACTGTGTTGACAACCCTTCATGCTGGCAGTGTCTTATTAACCTTTTATCCTAATTTCAACCTCTCTCTAGAGGATCCCAATCTTCCAACAACCCTTAAAGTCCAGATCCAAGCTCCAAGGAGCAGAACAAACACCCACATCCAAGATTGCAACTCTCCATCACCAAATAGTGTATCGATTACAAAATCATGCACTAGATCTTCCTACACCACACACCACTTCTGATGCCTTGATGATATTGGCGGATACAGACACAATTCCAACCATCATCCAAATCCCCAAACAAATTCCGAAACAAGATCTGCTCAAACTCATGCCTCTTGAATGGCTAACCAACTATGAGCATTTTCACCAAAATTCTGAACCAGTCCAAACCACAGAAGCAACATTTGCCAGACGCCCAAATGGTCAAATCCAACTGACTTTTCAAACTCCTGACACTAAGCCCATTCCAGACAGTCCACAACTCTCTTATACTGCTATGATCACAGCAGTTCAAACTAGCCGAGAAAAGAAACTTCCTATTCATGGTTTTTCATCCGAAGGGTATCCAGTATATCCTGATAAAATCAATGGTCATTTTATATGGGATGTTCCTGAAGCCCATATGTGCAATCCAGATTGTCCTTGTTTGGATGATACGAATGTTGATGAAGAATTGGAAGTCATGCGGAGAAAGAAAAAGAAGAAGAAAAAATCTTCTTATCCTCCACCATCTTGCAAATCCTTCCTTCCACAACCTCCACCAGATCCAAAACCTCATGTTCACCCAATCAGGTCATGCCTTATGTTTTCAAGTCATTCATATGAGGAATCATTTCCTCCCCTTGAAAAACAGACAGACACACAAACCCGTGTTACCTCAAAACCTTTTGTTCAATCTCCGATTATAGCCTCTGGGCAACCTGAAGAACCCAAACAATATGAAGCTGTTTTGAATTGGCAAACCAAAAATGCCAATGCTCAAAATCATTCTCTTCAACAACTCGGTAAGTTGCCACTCAAGTCTCCCAGACTGAAACTAAAGTTGATTCCATTAGCAGCTGTTTAGATCAGATGTATATCCATCTCCAAGATCGGATTTCTGAACTAGACACCGATCTCAGACGAATATTTAACAATCATATTTGGGGTCCAGAGTTTAATAAAAAAGAAGCAGAGATCAGAAAACTCAAAGCTGAATTATCCAGAATTGATGCTGAAAAGACTCGACCTTCTCTTTTTACTCAACCACAACCTACACCAGTATCCCCTCCAATCTTTGACACCTTTACACCTTTCTACACACCATCCCGAGCTCAACAACCTGTTTATAATCAGTTCTTTGGTTTCTCTCACCTTCAACCAACTCCCCAACCATCTTCACCCAAAAAACCACGATCTAAAGTCAAAATCTCCGAACCACGTCCAAAGGTCACGTCCTCCTCCTCTACACCTACAATCCCTCCAGAAGAAACACCACAAGACCATCCTAAGCCTCTTAAAATGATAAAGGCCCAATGGACCAGTATCATTATCATACTGTCCAACCTCAACCTTCAGATTCCTCTGACTCCTCTGAGCCTGAAACACATAATTCATCTTCATCCTCCTCTTATGACTCATCAAACGCCTCCACTGATTCTGAGTCCGAATATGCTGACATTATAGGCATATTAATGGCACTGAAACTGCAGATCCAAGTGCCTCTACTTCAACACCTATTGTTGAAGACAATCCTTCTGACCAAGCTTCTCAAACAGACCCAGTACCACCACCAGTCCATGAACACTCAACCAAACCATCTTCAGCATCTTGGTTTACATTTAATGACATTCCCCGTCACAAATGGGCTACTCGCCTTCAAGAATTTGCTGCCTGGGTTGATCTCCAAGGTACCAAGCCTAATGCTCAACCTCAAACCGTTCTTCGTGAATTCATGGCCCGTTACACGGGTTCCTTACGAGACTGGCTAGAAAGCTTAGGAGAATACAGACAACTCCAATTTATGGAATCTCCAATTGGTACAACCCTCAATCTCATCCATGACCAATTCATCGGTGAAAAAACTGCTTCCACTGAAGCAGACAGAAAAGAATACCATCAGATGAAATGCTGCTCTCTTAAAAGACATCTTTTGGATGCTCATTACAAAAGAATGAGTATTCTCTTCTACAAGCTAAATGGGTTCAATGAGCCATCTCTTAAACATGTCTTCATTGCCTCTCTTCCTCCTGAGTTACAACCCGATCTTCAGAGAAAACTCACAGCCACAAATATGAGCATAGCCGATATCTCTCTGGGAAAGATTTTTCAAATGGCCATGTTATCTCTTGATAAGATCTGTGAACATAAAGAATTCTTTAAAGATCTCATGGAAGACAAAAACCCCTTCTCTGAAGCTTGTCGAAAACCTCATCTCAAGATCGAGTGTAAAGATGAAAAGAAATGTATTTGCTCACCTAAAAAGAAAAAACATTTTCAGAAACACTTCCAGTAAAAATCCTCCTCCAAAAAACCTTTTCGGTATTTCAGAAAGAAAGATGCTTCTCAGTACCGAAAGAAAAAATCCAACCGTTGTTTCATTTGCAAGAAACGCGGTCGCTTTGCCCGACATTGTCCTAACAAATCGGCCAAAGCTGTTCGCCTTATCCAACATCTTGAACATTCTTCCCTGTTATATGAGACTGAGGATGTCGAATCTAATTTTTCAGAACAGTCAACACAAGATGACCAAACTGCCTTTCTTAATGCCGAATCTTCTGATTCTGAAGATATTTCAGTCATCTCCACAGTTCAGACTGTTAATCATGTTTCCACTATTCCTCGACCTTCTCTCAAGATGTCCATCCTTCCTTCTAAATTCCATAAACCTATTCCTGTTATTGGGTTTATTGACACTGGTGCAGACACCAGTATGATTGATCCTTCTGTTCTTCCATCAAACTGTTGGGAACCTCACTCCAAGCTTTTCAGGGCAGTTAATGGTGAAACCTTTGAAACCACCTTGATTACCAAAAAACCCATTGGTATTCAATTCTTTCCGAATTGCATAATTTGGAAAAAGATTGTAGCTTCCAAACTCCCCGATAAAGATTTGCTCATAGGTTTTGACATTCTTCATCTAGTTAAAAACCTATTCCTCACTAGTTCTGGAGTTCGCTACAAACAGATGTTCATGCCTTATACAGATACCCTACGTCTGTATACACTTTCTGACACATCATCTCCATATAGTCAAATCTCACAAAAGTTCTTAGAATTCTGTCCAGAAAACCATTCCCAATTTCATCATCCTTCACTCCTTTGGAAAAATGAACAATTTTTCATTCACCTTCCTTTTAAACTCAACGAAGACATTAACCCCACAAAAGCTTCACACCCGGGTATGTCTCCTTCAGACCTCTTGCTTACTAAACAAGAATGTTCTCAGTTACTTCAACAAGGTCTTATTGAGTCAACTGATTCAGATTGGGCTTGTCAAGCCTTTTATGTTGAAAAACGATCTGAATTAGTTCGTGGAAAAAAGAGATTAGTGATTGATTACCAGCCACTCAATTCTTTTCTTAAAGATGATAAGTTTCCCCTTCCAAAAATCCAGACCATGTTTGTCCATCTCCAAGGGGCTCGTATCTTCTCTAAGTTCGACTTAAAAGCTGGTTTTTGGCAACTTGGTATTTCACCAAGTGACCGTCACAAAACTGCCTTCTGCATCCCTGATGCCCATTACCAATGGACAATCATGCCTTTTGGTCTCAAAGTCGCTCCCTCCTTATTTCAAAAAGCCATGACAAAAATCTTTAGTCCTATTCTCCATCATGCATTGGTCTACATTGATGATATTTTATTGTTTTCCTTTGACCATGAGAGCCACCAGAAGCTCCTTTTGGATTTCTTTCACATTGTGCAGGCACATGGCATCATGCTTTCAGAAAAGAAAAGCAGCATAGGAAAGGAATCTATTGACTTTCTTGGCATGGTGATTAAAGATGGCCAGTATCAGCCTGGTCCCCATATTGCAATTGAGTTACTAAAGTTTCCGGACACACATCTCAACAGAAAGCAGATACAGCAATTCCTCGGGATTGTCAACTATGTCCGTGATTTTATCCCAAAAGTTGCAATCCACACCAGCTAGCTGTCCCACATGCTCAAGAAACAGTGCCCTCCATGGGGCCCTGCTCAGACAGAAGCTGTCAAGCAGCTCAAGGTGATAGCCCAAGCACCTCCTCCACTCCGAATTCCCACAAATGGACAACGCATCCTCCAGACTGATGCCAGCGATGATTATTGGAGTGCCATTCTTCTTGAAGACATTAATGGCGTGCGTCGTTTCTGTGCACATGCAAGCAGACAGTTCAAAGACTCTGAAAAGAACTATCATGTGATCTACAAGGAAATTCTAGCAGTCAAGTATGGAATTAAAAAATTTGAATTCCATCTCATCAGCCACAAATTCCTTATCAACATGGATAATTCTTCTTTTCCCCGAATCTTTAACTTCAAGAACAAATTGCTACCTGACAAGCAATTACTCAGTCTCAAAACTTGGTTTGCTAAATATGACTTCACTGTTCAACACATAAAAGGCCACCAAAACCTCATTCCAGACTTCCCCGTCCAGCTATAAATAAACCCGCACTGATCTCCTCGATTCAAACCATTCCAGTTATAGCCATGAATCGCCAACTTCCTTTCAAAGCTCTTACCCAAAGAAATTTCCCCATGAATATCTCTTTCCAATCGGCTTACCAATTGCAAGATTTTGCAAAGAAGTTTCTCTACCGGTATTTCTTTAATGTTCAGTCTAAAAAGCCTGACCGATTTCCTAATCTTTGCATGGAGCACTTGTTTCTCACAGGCCTCACTCTGTCCTCTCTATCAATCTCCGAAGATGAGCTTTGGTATATGTGGTGTCTCACCACTTTGTATGCTACAAAGCTAGTCTTTCCCATCAAACCAGTACTGACTCACCTTACCACTCCAGAGTTCTCCCCAGACCTTCTATGGACTCTTTTTTAATGGTATTCTCCCCTCACTTGGTGGCGCCAGCAACTCCAACAATTGTCACGGCCTAGACAAAATGCCAGAACAAGAAGCTAACATGTGGACCACATCTTTCATCATCCACAGGCCTTATTTTCAACATCCAGAAACACGAGACTACTGGACACAGGACATGGCATATAAATGGAAAACTTACTCTCATCCTTATACCTTCATCCATGATACAACAGTCACTTCAGCCCTCAAAGCCTATCTCATGGAACTCAACAATGTTCCTCCACCTGCCCCAAATATTCACCACACCTCCATTGGACCATCACACACCCTTGAAATAATCTAAAAAACACAAGGTTGTACTCCAGGTTCAAGTTCAAGTCCTAAGGGCATCCTTGTTATGGAACAACGTCCTTACTACACAATGTCTTGTTCCAAGACGCCCAGGACCCATGGGAAGACTTTCAGTCTCTCCTCCCTACTGATACTCCCCATTCTTCTTCACAACACATGTCTGAAGCTGATGAAGAAAAGTTCCTACAAGCTGAGGCGTATCTTGACAAGAGACAAAGACGTCGGCACAAGCGACAATATGAGAAAGTAACATGAGACGTGTCACCATTGCGTTATCCATCCACGCCATAATGATACTTTGTCGCTCTCACACAACTTTTGATGCAACCCATGTGACTCCCGTTTGTCTTTTGTTAAAATCTTTGTACGTGTGTTAAAGTCTTTGTAGGCGTGCTTTACTTTTGTTAAAGTCCTTGTCGGTATGCTTTACTTTTGTTAAAGTCCTTGTCGGTATGCTTTACCTTTAAAGTCCTTGTAAGTTTGCTTGTCTCTTGTAAAAGTCATGATTGGCTTGCTTTGCTCTCCAAAAAGGTGTGCTATGTGTCATGATCATTCGAGAGGTCCTGTTCTCAATGATCCTCTATATAAAGCACCTTTGGTCTCAGTTGTAAGGGAGCCAATTCAAGAAATAAAAAGCTTAAGTTTCGACATTATGTTTCCCTAAACCTCTCTCTCTCTTCTAGGACTCAAAGAAATCATTTAAGTTACAAATGATACGCGCACCTCCATTTCTAAACTGAGTATGCTCTGCGCTTGCCTCAAGCTTGAGGATCCTGTGCATCAGAAATGTCCTGTTTTATCCTCCAAAACCGATTTTTATCCAACAAAATTGTTTTCTCACAACGTTCACCCTTTTTAAAGGCCATGAGTGCCGTGTTTTCGGGTAGTATCGTGAAAAACTCTTTTAACTAAATGAATTTCGGATTTGGTATTTGGTGGATAAGTGTATATAGGCTGGAAACCAATGGATGCGGACTATTAACCTGTTCTAAGCCAGGTTTGGGTCCAAAGGACGATCTTGCATCGTCATTCCTAGGTAGAACAACGCCACGTACAACATAACCCACTGGTATCAGAGCAAGCCAACTCTCTATTTCATGGAAGTAACTTTTTGGAAATTTCAAGAGTCTGAATCATGCATTTATCATGTGCGATTCCTTTAACGGGCCTTAACGAATTTAATTGAGCCAAGTTGGTTGAATCAATCTATTAAGCGCTTCTTTGAATTTCTTTGCTCGAGCTCTTGTAACGGGTCCGACAGGAACTTGATTAGGATCTGAATATTCCTCATCCCATGTGCTTGTGATAGTTTTATCCTTAATCTCATCTGAAAATGCCTCATCCCATGTGCTTGTGATAGTTTTATCCTTAATCTCATCACATACGCCCACACCATTCATCGTGGGTTGTGAAAAAGAATGATGGATCAATGCGAATGTGCATCAACTATCGAGAGCTAAATAAGGTGACTATCAAGAACAAATACCTACTTTCATGCATTGATGACTTTTCAAAAATTGATCTACGATCAGGATATCACCAATTAAGAATCAGAGAGGCATATATTCCTAAAACAACATTCAGAACACGTTATGGACACTATGAGTTTGTTGTTCTATCATTTGGTCTAACCAATGCCCCAACAACCTTTATGGACCTCATGAACAGGATATTTAAAGACTACCTAGACAAGTTCATAGTGTTGTTCATTGATCTACTCACCTAAGGATCACTTTTCAGACCTTGAAGGAGAAGCAACTTTATGCAAAATTCAAGAAATATGAATTTTGGCTTGCAAAATTCATAGTGGTGTTCCTAGGACACGCCGTGTCTAAGGATGGAATTTCAGTAGACCCCTTGAAGGTGGAAGCTGTAAGCCAATGGTCCAAACCGACTAATGCCAAAGAAGTCAGAAGCTTCTTGGGTTTGGCTAGATACTACCAAAGATTTGTGGAAGGTTTCTCGAAGATTGCAATGCCATTGACCTAGTTGACAAAGAAAAATTCCAAGTTTGTATGAACACCAGAATGCGAGAAAAGCTTTGAAGAACTAAAACGACGACTGATCACTGCTCCAATCCTAGCCATTCCTAACAGCTATGCAGATTTTTCATCTATAGCGATGCCTCCAAAGATGGCATAGGATGTGTCCTCATGCAAAATGGAAAAGTCATTGCATATGCTTCCAGACAATTGAAGGAGCAAAATTATCTAACACATAATTTGGAGTTGGCAGCGTGGTGCACGCATTAAAAATATGGCATCATTATTTAGTGGGAGCAAATTGTAAGATTTACATTGATCATAAAAGCCTTAAATATTTCTTTACATTGAAGGAGTTAAATATGCGACAACGGCGTTGGCTAGAGCTTGTCAAGGACTACGACTGCGAAATAAACTATCATTCTGGAAAAGCAAATGTGGTAGCAGATGCACTAAGTAAAAAGTCAAGCCTGTAAGCTTTAAAGATTCTACCTAAGCCATTACAAAATGATATATGCAAGGCAGAGATTGAGCTAGTAACAGGAAAATTAGCCAACATGACCCTTCGCTCAACTTTATTAGAAAAGATTAATGAATGGCAGGAAAGTGATTCTTACTTGAAGAACCTAAAGATATAGGGCAACTCAAAGGAGACGTCGTTTAAGAAGTTAGAGAGGGGAATCATCTTGTTCAAGGACAGGATATGTGTACCAGATAATCCAATAAAGAAAGATATTCTACTTGAAGCTCACACAACCCCATATTCACTTCATCTTGCCACAACAAAGATGTACAAAGACTTAAAGAAGCATTATTGGTTGCTTGGAATGAAGAAGGATATAGTTGAGTTCGTGGTAAAATGTCTCACTTGTCAACAAATTAGAGCAGAGCACCAGAAACCAGCAGGACTTTTGGAATCTAATCAAGTTCCAAAAATGGATGTGGGAAGAAATCACAATGGACTTCGTCATTAGTCTTCCAAGGACTATTAAAATGCATGATGCTATTTGGGTGATCGTTGATCGACTCACAAAGTCTGCTCACTTCTTGCCTATTCAAATGACATACACCATGGACCAGCTTGCAGAAATATATGTAAAAAAGATAGTAAGACTACATGGTCTACCTATTTATATTATTTCTGACTGAGATGAAAGGTTCACCTCAACATTTTGGGAAAAGTTACATAAGGCTATGGGGATAAGATTGAAGTTTAGTACATCATTTCACCTTCAAACAGACAGCCAATCAGAAAGAACAATTCAGATGCTGGAAGATATGTTACGAGGATGTGCTATCGACTTTCAAGGATCATGAAGCAAGTCTTTACCATTGGCTGAATTTGCCTACAATAATAGTTACCAAGCAACAATCGACATGGCACCATATGAAGCTCTATATGGTAGAAAATATAGATCACCTATTCATTGGGATGAGATAGGCGAACCGAAGGCATTTTGGACCCGACTTAATTACTGCCTCATCTGAAGCGATCGAGAAATACGTCAAAGAATGCAGGCAGCTCATAATAGACAGAAACATTATGCAGATAAGAGGCGGAGGCCTTTGGACAAAATATTTCTAAAAGTTGCCCCAGTAAAAGGATCGATGAGATTTGGGAACAAAGGAAAATTAAGTCTGAGATTTATTGGGCCATTTGAAATACTCGATTGTGTCGGGAATGTTTCCTACCGAATTGCCCTCCCACCATCATTATTAAGAATACATAATGTCTTTTATGTCTCCATGTTAAAGAAATACATCCCAGACTCCTCTCATGTGCTAGATTATAAGCCTCTACAACTAGAAGGAGACCTAACCTACGAAGAACGTTCAATTCAAATTCTTGATAGAAAGATAAAGGAGTTAAGGAATAAGAAGATTCCTTTAGTTAAAGTACTATGGCGAAATAGCTCAGTGGAGGATGCAACGTGGCAACGTGAGGAAAAGATGAAGAATAAGTATCCTAAGCTATTCAGTAAGTAAATTTCGAGAAAGAAATTTTTAAAGGGGGAGGAATTGTGAGGTACAATTTTCACACTTAAAAATATAATAAAATTTATTTTAAGTTAACAAGCTCCCTTAAGTATTAAAATAATAATAATATAAAATATTGAATTCTAAGTAATAATGACATAAGCGATGCCATAAGTAATGATGACGTAAGCAATGACATAAGTGATTATGTAAGAGAAGTATGTAGAGAAAGTTAAGAATTCTAGAATTTAGAAAGTTATTTCTCAACCATTGATCAAGATTTATGGTGGCAAAATCATAGCCATCCATTAGCCCCAAGAAATCCTATAAATACCCCTACCCCCTTTCAATTTCAATCCAACCTAGAAATATCAAGAGTAGAGAAATCCTTAATTTAGAAAAGGTCTAGAGAAGTCAAGGTCAAGAGGTAAGTAACACTTCAATTACAATGCAAGGACAAAATTTTTTCGTACTTAACTTCAATTTTAACCATTCCTTTATGTTGTGATAGCTATTATGATGTGATTAGTTATAATCTAAATTCTTATATGGTTGGCTATGCCGCCTAATCTATGATACTTATTTACGTTATGGTCAGCTCTGCCGCCTAAGCTATAATACTTAATTATATTATGGTCGGCTCTGCCGCCTAATCTATGATACTTGTTTATGTTATGGTCGCCTCTGCCGCCTATATTAAAGAATCTTGTTCTTCAATAGTGTTATGTGTTGATTCTATTATGCATCTAGAAACTTCAAATGTTATGACATAAGTTGCATTGGATGCATGCATATCATGGATTACATTGCGAAGAAGATGTGTCAGAAAATAAATTTATGAAAAATGGGTAGTTGTACTACCAGGTGGCATAGTTTTTAAGGAAGGCAAGCCCTCAAAGGTAAGTAAAAGGAAATCGTTTGGGGCCTAAGGGCATATTGTTTAAAGAGTAAAAGTGCCAGCCTAGTAGTGCAACATACCTAGGGCCCTAATGAAGTTGTTTTGTATTTTCTAAGTTTCTTTTAAAAGTTTAAGATGGTCATCCATATGCATCATAATTTATACATGTATAAAAGTGTTTTCTTACTAAGCATTAGCTCATAAAGTCCTTACATTGCAGGTAACAATGAGTATGACAAGCTGACGCCAAGTCCTAACCAAGATGAAGTGATGGGCTCAGCTTTGTTTAAATAAAAACATAAACATATTAGCTTTATGTAATAATCAAGTTTTGAAATAAACTATGGATACTCTGTATGACTTACTTTATGAAGAAAGTTTTGTTTGTTGTGTTAAACTTTTAGAATTCGTAATAAAAGTAATCATGTTTTTGTTGAGTGTTAGAAAATGTATATTTATAAAGGAGAAAATCATCATTTTACACTTCAAGTTCCACTAACATTCCTACTTTTATATATTTAAGTCTCTTCTTATTTAATTATGTGTGTTGTATTATAATTAAGTATTTTATATATTTTAGGGGCATCATAGTCATTTCATAATGAACAAGAGATCAGACAGCAAAACGGACATCACTTTTGAACTCAGGATGGTCGAAAACCTTAGGAGGAGCATAAAGGAAAAATGGCATTGTTCACATGTACGGTACTGTCTACGTTACTGTTCACATAGACAGATCGATGATGTGGCATTGACTGATGAGGTGTCACGATCCTGTTGGACTAAAATTCTTATGTACTGTTGATCGGTGACGTGGCCGCATATTAGTGGACCAAAAATCGCATGTACGGTACATGCATATACACATGATTATTTTCAACCAAACCGCGTGGTCAAACCGCGTACTATTGACTGATGACGTGGCGCAATCCTGAGCGTCCGAAATGTTTTTGATCCGATGACCATGATTTACTCAATGTATCTATAAAATGGGGGCTCTCCCCCTCCCTAATTTGGCATCTCTGAATCCATTTTTGGGCTCTATTTTCTGTAATTCATTCTCCATCTTATAGTTTCTACGTATTTTAATAAATTTCCATTTTACCCCTAGTTCAATTATGAGTAGCTAATTTTCTTTCAAGCTTGGGTTGAAGATGAAGTCTCAACATGTGTCATGGGATTTATTTGGTAAATTTACTTTCCCTTCCCCTCTAATTATTGTGGATGTTTTGACTTTTCATCGACAAATAATAATAACATTGTCTAGATACCGTCCTGGTTTCGCCGGCTCCCTAGTACAAGGTTATTATTATTTGGCACGATAAGCCCTTAGCACCATATTAATTAGAGTGTGAACAAACTACCCCAGGGCCGGGGAAAACAACCTCGTTAAGTTGGTTCGGGTTCGGCTTAATCCGGCATATGAGGACTTTATTCTCGTTCGGCTTGAGGAGCATTGGTCCGCAGACAACCGCAGACAGGATGGCAGTGATTGAGGATAAATCACCAATAAATATGTGGATTCCCCCTTCATGATTTATTTAGCCCAAGCGCTTCAATTATAATAGTTTCCACTTTAATTTAATTCCGTCATTCCAATTTAAATTCTAAGATAGTCTAAATCATTTTCACCACAAATCCATCCACCCATTTAGAAAATTAATTCTACACACAATTAAAATCCACCACCTCGTGGGATCGACACTCGTCACCATTGATCTATTCTACAATAGATTTGTGCACTTACGAGTTCAATAAAATTTGCACAACAAGTTTTTGGCGCCGTAGCCGGGGAAGTAAGTTATTTTAATTCGTAGAATTAATGTTTGTGAATAATTTCTTTTATTTGTTTTCTTGTAGTTTTTCTTATTAAAAAAAAGAAAAAAAGTGAATCTGCATTTAGAGGTAATAATTTCTTTTCTTTCTCTATTCTTTCTCTATTCTTTACAATTCTGCAATTTAATTTTTAAGTTATTTTCTTTGTAATTTTTGTTTATTTTATTAATTTATTTTTAGTTAATTTATTTCATATATTTTTTTAGTGTGCTTTTATAGAAAGGTTTTAACAGTGTGATAAGGTTAGTACCGTAATTTCTCTTTCTTGTTTATTTTTATTAATTTTGTTCTTAATTTTTTTGTGTTCATTACATGCATGGTCGAATGTCATTATTACCTAATCTTGAGCCTATAGACCTTGAACTTGAGAAAACACTTTGCACACACAAACACGTTGTAATTAAAATGGATTTGCAACAACAAGAAGCACCACCACAAGAGAGGCCATTTAAGGACTACTTCAGTCCCTTCACTAATTTGACCACATCATGCATAAAATACCCAAATGTAGCTGCTAGGAGTTTTGAGTTAAAACCTAGAAAATGAGGACCCATATAATCATTTGAATGATTTTCATACTGTTTGTCAAACATTTAAATATGAGAATTTTTCATATGATGATGTTAAACTTAGACTATTCCCATTTTCTTTAAAGGATAGAGCTCATTCATGGCTCAATACATTGCCTGCTAATAGCATCACATCATGGGAATAAATAGTAATAAAATTTTTGAATAAATATTTCCCAGTGCATAAAACCAATGCTATTCGCAGGGAAATTTCAGAGTTTACCCAGAGAGAAGACGAGCAGTTTTTCGAAACATGGGAGCGATTCAATGGGCTACTCTTGAAGTGTCCACATCATGGGTACGAGAAATGGCACCAATGCCAATACTTTTTGGAGGGATTATTGCCACATGTGCAAGAATGGCTAATGGCAACAAGTGGAGGAGAGCTAATGTCAAAAAGTGCATCAGAGATTTGGGAATTCTTCCAACGACAAGCGGATAATTCCCAACAACGAAGTCGATCACTTAGGAATACTAAAAGACTTAAAGGAGTGAATGAGGTTCACATTGGCAAGTCAACATCGAGAATCAAATAAGTCAAGGAGATGGTTGAAGGTCTCTCTCGACAAATAGCATTGTTATCGACTGCTAAATCAACATGACCATGACTCATACTCAGATCAAGCCAATGCCATAGGTATAATGAGAAAACCATCAAATTACAACCCATACTCCAACACATATAACCCTGGATGGAGAGACCACCCCAATTTTTCATGGTCTCAAGGATTCCAACAGAATAGACCAGCAGCTCCAGCTCCACCAATGCAACCAATTCCTCAAATTCCTCAAGCCTCTAAGCCACCATTTAGACCATACAATCAGAACCAGAACTACTCTCAACCTAGACCATGGAAGGATGCATTCCAGAATTTCAAGAATGTTACTCACTCTACGATTGAGCAACAAAACCGCACCATTGATGGACTACGAAATGAGATGAGAGCAGGCTTCAACTCACAAGCCCAATTAGTTTCAAGCCTCGAGAAAATGGTGGGACAACTTGCTTCTTCAGTTCAGACCTTGGCAATGACTGTTGAGAAAGGCAAGTTTCCAAGTCAACCAGTGCCTAATCCTAAAGGAACGTATGAAGTAAGTACGAGTTCACCACAGCAACATGGAGAGGTCAAAGCTGTCATGACCTTGCGAAAAGGAAAAGAAGTCAACAACAAAGTGGAGATGCCGGTGACAAAAGAAAATCAAATTGTACCTGTGAGTGTTGAGGACTCACCACCGGAGCAGAAAGAAGAAACTAACCCACGAGAATACGTTCCCAAAGCTCCTTTTCCTCAGAGATTAGCTAAAGGAAAGAATGGAAAATTCACAGGTGAGATTCTTGAAATCTTCATACAGGTAAGTGTTAACATCTCTTTACTTGATGTTATAAAACAAATTCCATCTTATGCCAAGTTTCTTAAAGACCTTTGTCCTAAAAAGAGAAACATTCATGTTCAAAATAAGGCATTTTCAACATAAAACGTTAGTTCTATACTCCAACACAAAATTCCTCTAAAATGCAAAGACCCAGGCTCCCCCACTATCGCATGTAGCATAGGGAACCACACAATTGAGAATGGTTTGTTGGATTTAGGAGCTAGTGTAAATCTGTTGCCTTATTCAGTATTTGTGAAACTTGGACTGGGAGAATTACACCCAACTCCAGTGGTGTTACAACTTGCAGATCGATCCGCGAAAATACCTCGTGGTATTGTGGAGGACGTACTTATCCAGGTAGACAAGTTTTATTTTCCTGTTGATTTCATTGTAATTGACACTCAACCAATCCAGGATTCAAGGAAGCACATCCCCATTATCCTCGGTCGACCTTTCTTGGCAACTGTCGATGCTCACATTCAATGCAGAATTGGAAATATGCAGTTGTCCTTTGACAACATGACTATGGAGCTAAACATCTTCAACATTGCCAAACAACCTCACAATACAGATGATGAAATTGTTGATGTGGATTTAATTAAAGCATTAGTTGATGACACTTTTCTTTCAAACCTTAGTGATGACCCTTTACAAACATGTTTAAATATTTATTTCAATCTCTTGGTATATGTAGGGTTTGAAAAGAGAGAAAATAGTAGGGATAATAATGGAAAGAGATAGATATTTTGATTCTAATACCTATTACTGGTATTCTACTTATATTCCTATATCCCCACTATTCCCATCAAAATTTCTTGAGGTAAGGGGATGGGCTAAGAGTACTCGATCTCTGATTTTAGTTGACAATTTTAAAAAGAAAAGGGAAAATATGTTGCAAATGGGAAGAAATGACAAAAAAAAAAGTAGGATTATATGATTCAGGGGTCGATAAATTGTGGATGAAGCAAACTTAAACTGACTCATTTACAGTGAAAAGAAGAAAATAGAGTCCGAAAACAATGATGATGATATTATTAATAAGTATCATTGTGGTTTTCTACTAAACAATTTATCTCATGTCCCTGGTTAATAATAATTCATTTTCAGGTAGAATTTTAATTAATATAATTTTATAAGTAAAGTTTTTATGAAAAAAAAAGAAAAAAAAAACTTTAGTTGGGGTAAATTGTAAAATTTACTTTAATAGATAAATTTTTAAAGTTATATATGTTATGAAAGAAATGAAATAAGATTAAAAAATAAATCAATAACATTTTAGAACATTTAATTTTTTTGGAAAAGCTCTCCAAACCATTCAAAATTTGAGTTTTTGATAATACATATAAAATAGTTTATTTAATCCTTAAAAATTTTTACTCAAAATACAACCATACAACACAAAAAAATTCAACAAGATCTTTAGAATAAATAAGTATTTTTTTTATCATTAAATAGACTATGCCAATGTCTTAGGCAGTATAATATATAGAAATATAACCAAGAAAGTACATGTCGTCAAATGGATATTTTTACAAATTTGATTAACATTTTTGGGGGGGGGGGGGGGGGAGATTAAATTGATGGCTACAACTTAAATTGTCAATGTTGTAAGCGAAGAATAATGAAACACCTTTAACTTGGATCGTGCATTAAGGGGCAAAAAAATGAATTTTGAAATTTCGTGCCTGGAATTATACAATCATTTATCACTAACAATTTACAGTTAATGCAACCGAATTGCAAGATCCCAAGATCCTAGGACAAACCCTAAATGTTCTAAGGTTTCTACAATCCTATTCTAGAAAAAAAAAAACAGCTAGGATGAACCTCCTAGATTCCAAGGTTTTAAGACTCCTAGGGTGCCAGGATGCTAAGACAAATCCTAAAGGTTCTAAGGTTCCTACAATCTTAGAATTTTAAGACAAACCACTTGGGATAAACCTCCTAAGTTTCAAGGTTCCTATAATCCCAGGATCTTAAGAAAAACAACCTAAGATTGAAACACTTCCTCCTCTGATTGCAAACAGGCTTGCATGTTCATATGTCACTTAGTACAGTTACAAGAAGAAAAGTATTGCTAGATGTCATAAGAACAACGACATAGTTAGAATTTTGAATGTTGAGATAATGACAGGCCTTTGCTTATGAATATTCATTGTATTGATATCATTGCATAAACATGAATTTTTACACAAGGATTTTGTGCTCTCTAAGTAACCTAAACTGTTAATCTAGCCATAGGTTTGTGTAGCCCTAGCATTCAACGTCTTACAAAATTTCTCCATGCAGTGTACTATGTATGCAGAAAGTATTTTGTCTTAATATAACCAGTTGTCTACGTTGCCTTCAGCAACAAAACTATTATAGTTCACTTGATAGGTCTCTTCAATTAAGGAGATTATAGCACAGTGTTGGGCTTCTTTGTTTTAGTTAACAAGATGCACATTGGGCTGAGAATTGGAGTGGCCCATTGTATTATTTCTTACACGCCCCCTCAAGCTCAAGCATGGTAGATAGACCTAGAGCTTACTTTAAAAGTAATTGAACTTGTTGTATGAGAGTGGTTTTATGAGAATGTCTGAAATTTGATCTTTGCTTGGAATATATTTTATATCAATCTCATTGTTGACCGCCTTATCTCGAATGAAGTGAAGGTTTATTTTTATATGTTTAGTCTTGGAGCGGTATACTGGATTTGCTACTATTATCGCTGCACTAATGTTGTCACTCCAAATGATTGGTGTTTTGAAAGACATCACATTTATTTCTTTTAAGAATGACATGATCCAAGTAAGAGGCCTAGTTACCAAGAAAGAGCTAGGTTGGACAAATCGAACTCTCACTATTTGAGGCGAACACTCTCTGCTTGTTGAGGCAAGAGGCCCGTTACTAAGTAAGAGTTCTCATAATTTTGATCATCTCTCATCGTTTGACGCAAATACTCTTTGCTTATTGAGGCAGGAGACCTGGTTTCTAAGCGAAAGTGTCTCTTTTTCTTTTTTGTTTTCTTTTTTTCTCTCTATTTTTTTTTGGTAAAATGACCACTGCCTTTAGTTGTTCCTCATAATGAAACAAAAGGATTAGGTATTATAGAATTTACCACCACCATCACTTGTCGCATGTGTGTCTAGACTGGTTTGTTGAATCTCTCAAGATGGTCGAGGTAGACAAAAAAGGTTAAACACCAAGACTAGGAAGATGCATTTCTAGAGTAACTAAATTCCATATTCAACAATCTTCAACTCAAAATTCAGAAATGGTTAGTAACTACAATAATAGAACTATCATTTATTCCACAGTTATCAACTATTCCCCCCAAGATGGAGATGGGTATAACCTTCTCTTTTCCAAGTGGAAATCAACTCTGAGGGAATCTCCAGAGTGACATATTGTTCAGCAGAGGTGGCTTGAAGAGCACACTGATCCAGGCGAGAAGACTGGATATATTCTTTAGGGTGAGGCCGTCGGGTAGAAATAAGGGTACAGATACTGCGGGTAAAGGAACTGGGTCTTTTGTACAGTTGGTAAGGACTGATGAGAGGGTAGGAGGACTCACTGATTTGGGCTGATTCAGGAATGTAGGAGTATTCTACAAGGTTTTCAATTTTATTGGCTGTATGAGAAGTGCAAGATTTAGGGAGAGAAAGAGTAGAAGAAAGAGTAACAGGATTGGAAGGAGGTGAAGAAAGGTCATTATGCTAAGGATTGTCCCAACAAAAGGGAAAAATCTATCCGGCTTGTCGAGCATCTCCAAGCTACCACAGATTACTCTCCAGCCAAGGATGAATTGGAATTCTATTTTTCAGAACAAGATGAACCCAATGATGAAACAATGTTCGCACTACAGAATTCCTCTGATGACTCAAACATTGATCAGTCCCAAGTGGTTTTTCACCAACAGTTGTTGTCCCTTGATACTACTGTGCCAATACCTTCCATGAAACTCCAGATCTTGCCCTCCAAATTCCAAAGGCCCATTCCAGCAATTGGTCTTATAGATACTGGAGCCCAACGCAGCATGTTAAATCCACATATTCTTCCACCAGAATATTGGACAGAATATGAGGAACATTTCAAAGCTGTCAATGGCAAATTATTGTGCTATGTGTCATGATCATTCGAGAGGTCCTGTTCTCAATGATCCTCTATATAAAGCACCTTTGGTCTCAGTTGTAAGGGAGCCAATTCAAGAAATAAAAAGCTTAAGTTTCGACATTATGTTTCCCTAAACCTCTCTCTCTCTTCTAGGACTCAAAGAAATCATTTAAGTTACAAATGATACGCGCACCTCCATTTCTAAACTGAGTATGCTCTGCGCTTGCCTCAAGCTTGAGGATCCTGTGCATCAGAAATGTCCTGTTTTATCCTCCAAAACCGATTTTTATCCAACAAAATTGTTTTCTCACAACGTTCACCCTTTTTAAAGGCCATGAGTGCCGTGTTTTCGGGTAGTATCGTGAAAAACTCTTTTAACTAAATGAATTTCGGATTTGGTATTTGGTGGATAAGTGTATATAGGCTGGAAACCAATGGATGCGGACTATTAACCTGTTCTAAGCCAGGTTTGGGTCCAAAGGACGATCTTGCATCGTCATTCCTAGGTAGAACAACGCCACGTACAACATAACCCACTGGTATCAGAGCAAGCCAACTCTCTATTTCATGGAAGTAACTTTTTGGAAATTTCAAGAGTCTGAATCATGCATTTATCATGTGCGATTCCTTTAACGGGCCTTAACGAATTTAATTGAGCCAAGTTGGTTGAATCAATCCATTAAGCGCTTCTTTGAATTTCTTTGCTCGAGCTCTTGTAACGGGTCCGACAGGAACTTGATTAGGATCTGAATATTCCTCATCCCATGTGCTTGTGATAGTTTTATCCTTAATCTCATCTGAAAATGCCTCATCCCATGTGCTTGTGATAGTTTTATCCTTAATCTCATCACATACGCCCACACCATTCATCGTGGGTTGTGAAAAAGAATGATGGATCAATGCGAATGTGCATCAACTATCGAGAGCTAAATAAGGTGACTATCAAGAACAAATACCTACTTTCATGCATTGATGACTTTTCAAAAATTGATCTACGATCAGGATATCACCAATTAAGAATCAGAGAGGCATATATTCCTAAAACAACATTCAGAACACGTTATGGACACTATGAGTTTGTTGTTCTATCATTTGGTCTAACCAATGCCCCAACAACCTTTATGGACCTCATGAACAGGATATTTAAAGACTACCTAGACAAGTTCATAGTGTTGTTCATTGATCTACTCACCTAAGGATCACTTTTCAGACCTTGAAGGAGAAGCAACTTTATGCAAAATTCAAGAAATATGAATTTTGGCTTGCAAAATTCATAGTGGTGTTCCTAGGACACGCCGTGTCTAAGGATGGAATTTCAGTAGACCCCTTGAAGGTGGAAGCTGTAAGCCAATGGTCCAAACCGACTAATGCCAAAGAAGTCAGAAGCTTCTTGGGTTTGGCTAGATACTACCAAAGATTTGTGGAAGGTTTCTCGAAGATCGCAATGCCATTGACCTAGTTGACAAAGAAAAATTCCAAGTTTGTATGAACACCAGAATGCGAGAAAAGCTTTGAAGAACTAAAACGACGACTGATCACTGCTCCAATCCTAGCCATTCCTAACAGCTATGCAGATTTTTCATCTATAGCGATGCCTCCAAAGATGGCATAGGATGTGTCCTCATGCAAAATGGAAAAGTCATTGCATATGCTTCCAGACAATTGAAGGAGCAAAATTATCTAACACATAATTTGGAGTTGGCAGCGTGGTGCACGCATTAAAAATATGGCATCATTATTTAGTGGGAGCAAATTGTAAGATTTACATTGATCATAAAAGCCTTAAATATTTCTTTACATTGAAGGAGTTAAATATGCGACAACGGCGTTGGCTAGAGCTTGTCAAGGACTACGACTGCGAAATAAACTATCATTCTGGAAAAGCAAATGTGGTAGCAGATGCACTAAGTAAAAAGTCAAGCCTGTAAGCTTTAAAGATTCTACCTAAGCCATTACAAAATGATATATGCAAGGCAGAGATTGAGCTAGTAACAGGAAAATTAGCCAACATGACCCTTCGCTCAACTTTATTAGAAAAGATTAATGAATGGCAGGAAAGTGATTCTTACTTGAAGAACCTAAAGATATAGGGCAACTCAAAGGAGACGTCGTTTAAGAAGTTAGAGAGGGGAATCATCTTGTTCAAGGACAGGATATGTGTACCAGATAATCCAATAAAGAAAGATATTCTACTTGAAGCTCACACAACCCCATATTCACTTCATCTTGCCACAACAAAGATGTACAAAGACTTAAAGAAGCATTATTGGTTGCTTGGAATGAAGAAGGATATAGTTGAGTTCGTGGTAAAATGTCTCACTTGTCAACAAATTAGAGCAGAGCACCAGAAACCAGCAGGACTTTTGGAATCTAATCAAGTTCCAAAAATGGATGTGGGAAGAAATCACAATGGACTTCGTCATTAGTCTTCCAAGGACTATTAAAATGCATGATGCTATTTGGGTGATCGTTGATCGACTCACAAAGTCTGCTCACTTCTTGCCTATTCAAATGACATACACCATGGACCAGCTTGCAGAAATATATGTAAAAAAGATAGTAAGACTACATGGTCTACCTATTTATATTATTTCTGACTGAGATGAAAGGTTCACCTCAACATTTTGGGAAAAGTTACATAAGGCTATGGGGATAAGATTGAAGTTTAGTACATCATTTCACCTTCAAACAGACAGCCAATCAGAAAGAACAATTCAGATGCTGGAAGATATGTTACGAGGATGTGCTATCGACTTTCAAGGATCATGAAGCAAGTCTTTACCATTGGCTGAATTTGCCTACAATAATAGTTACCAAGCAACAATCGACATGGCACCATATGAAGCTCTATATGGTAGAAAATATAGATCACCTATTCATTGGGATGAGATAGGCGAACCGAAGGCATTTTGGACCCGACTTAATTACTGCCTCATCTGAAGCGATCGAGAAATACGTCAAAGAATGCAGGCAGCTCATAATAGACAGAAACATTATGCAGATAAGAGGCGGAGGCCTTTGGACAAAATATTTCTAAAAGTTGCCCCAGTAAAAGGATCGATGAGATTTGGGAACAAAGGAAAATTAAGTCTGAGATTTATTGGGCCATTTGAAATACTCGATTGTGTCGGGAATGTTTCCTACCGAATTGCCCTCCCACCATCATTATTAAGAATACATAATGTCTTTTATGTCTCCATGTTAAAGAAATACATCCCAGACTCCTCTCATGTGCTAGATTATAAGCCTCTACAACTAGAAGGAGACCTAACCTACGAAGAACGTTCAATTCAAATTCTTGATAGAAAGATAAAGGAGTTAAGGAATAAGAAGATTCCTTTAGTTAAAGTACTATGGCGAAATAGCTCAGTGGAGGATGCAACGTGGCAACGTGAGGAAAAGATGAAGAATAAGTATCCTAAGCTATTCAGTAAGTAAATTTCGAGAAAGAAATTTTTAAAGGGGGAGGAATTGTGAGGTACAATTTTCACACTTAAAAATATAATAAAATTTATTTTAAGTTAACAAGCTCCCTTAAGTATTAAAATAATAATAATATAAAATATTGAATTCTAAGTAATAATGACATAAGCGATGCCATAAGTAATGATGACGTAAGCAATGACATAAGTGATTATGTAAGAGAAGTATGTAGAGAAAGTTAAGAATTCTAGAATTTAGAAAGTTATTTCTCAACCATTGATCAAGATTTATGGTGGCAAAATCATAGCCATCCATTAGCCCCAAGAAATCCTATAAATACCCCTACCCCCTTTCAATTTCAATCCAACCTAGAAATATCAAGAGTAGAGAAATCCTTAATTTAGAAAAGGTCTAGAGAAGTCAAGGTCAAGAGGTAAGTAACACTTCAATTACAATGCAAGGACAAAATTTTTTCGTACTTAACTTCAATTTTAACCATTCCTTTATGTTGTGATAGCTATTATGATGTGATTAGTTATAATCTAAATTCTTATATGGTTGGCTATGCCGCCTAATCTATGATACTTATTTACGTTATGGTCAGCTCTGCCGCCTAAGCTATAATACTTAATTATATTATGGTCGGCTCTGCCGCCTAATCTATGATACTTGTTTATGTTATGGTCGCCTCTGCCGCCTATATTAAAGAATCTTGTTCTTCAATAGTGTTATGTGTTGATTCTATTATGCATCTAGAAACTTCAAATGTTATGACATAAGTTGCATTGGATGCATGCATATCATGGATTACATTGCGAAGAAGATGTGTCAGAAAATAAATTTATGAAAAATGGGTAGTTGTACTACCAGGTGGCATAGTTTTTAAGGAAGGCAAGCCCTCAAAGGTAAGTAAAAGGAAATCGTTTGGGGCCTAAGGGCATATTGTTTAAAGAGTAAAAGTGCCAGCCTAGTAGTGCAACATACCTAGGGCCCTAATGAAGTTGTTTTGTATTTTCTAAGTTTCTTTTAAAAGTTTAAGATGGTCATCCATATGCATCATAATTTATACATGTATAAAAGTGTTTTCTTACTAAGCATTAGCTCATAAAGTCCTTACATTGCAGGTAACAATGAGTATGACAAGCTGACGCCAAGTCCTAACCAAGATGAAGTGATGGGCTCAGCTTTGTTTAAATAAAAACATAAACATATTAGCTTTATGTAATAATCAAGTTTTGAAATAAACTATGGATACTCTGTATGACTTACTTTATGAAGAAAGTTTTGTTTGTTGTGTTAAACTTTTAGAATTCGTAATAAAAGTAATCATGTTTTTGTTGAGTGTTAGAAAATGTATATTTATAAAGGAGAAAATCATCATTTTACACTTCAAGTTCCACTAACATTCCTACTTTTATATATTTAAGTCTCTTCTTATTTAATTATGTGTGTTGTATTATAATTAAGTATTTTATATATTTTAGGGGCATCATAGTCATTTCATAATGAACAAGAGATCAGACAGCAAAACGGACATCACTTTTGAACTCAGGATGGTCGAAAACCTTAGGAGGAGCATAAAGGAAAAATGGCATTGTTCACATGTACGGTACTGTCTACGTTACTGTTCACATAGACAGATCGATGATGTGGCATTGACTGATGAGGTGTCACGATCCTGTTGGACTAAAATTCTTATGTACTGTTGATCGGTGACGTGGCCGCATATTAGTGGACCAAAAATCGCATGTACGGTACATGCATATACACATGATTATTTTCAACCAAACCGCGTGGTCAAACCGCGTACTATTGACTGATGACGTGGCGCAATCCTGAGCGTCCGAAATGTTTTTGATCCGATGACCATGATTTACTCAATGTATCTATAAAATGGGGGCTCTCCCCCTCCCTAATTTGGCATCTCTGAATCCATTTTTGGGCTCTATTTTCTGTAATTCATTCTCCATCTTATAGTTTCTACGTATTTTAATAAATTTCCATTTTACCCCTAGTTCAATTATGAGTAGCTAATTTTCTTTCAAGCTTGGGTTGAAGATGAAGTCTCAACATGTGTCATGGGATTTATTTGGTAAATTTACTTTCCCTTCCCCTCTAATTATTGTGGATGTTTTGACTTTTCATCGACAAATAATAATAACATTGTCTAGATACCGTCCTGGTTTCGCCGGCTCCCTAGTACAAGGTTATTATTATTTGGCACGATAAGCCCTTAGCACCATATTAATTAGAGTGTGAACAAACTACCCCAAGGCCGGGGAAAACAACCTCGTTAAGTTGGTTCGGGTTCGGCTTAATCCGGCATATGAGGACTTTATTCTCGTTCGGCTTGAGGAGCATTGGTCCGCAGACAACCGCAGACAGGATGGCAGTGATTGAGGATAAATCACCAATAAATATGTGGATTCCCCCTTCATGATTTATTTAGCCCAAGCGCTTCAATTATAATAGTTTCCACTTTAATTTAATTCCGTCATTCCAATTTAAATTCTAAGATAGTCTAAATCATTTTCACCACAAATCCATCCACCCATTTAGAAAATTAATTCTACACACAATTAAAATCCACCACCTCGTGGGATCGACACTCGTCACCATTGATCTATTCTACAATAGATTTGTGCACTTACGAGTTCAATAAAATTTGCACAACAAGTTTTTGGCGCCGTAGCCGGGGAAGTAAGTTATTTTAATTCGTAGAATTAATGTTTGTGAATAATTTCTTTTATTTGTTTTCTTGTAGTTTTTCTTATTAAAAAAAAGAAAAAAAGTGAATCTGCATTTAGAGGTAATAATTTCTTTTCTTTCTCTATTCTTTCTCTATTCTTTACAATTCTGCAATTTAATTTTTAAGTTATTTTCTTTGTAATTTTTGTTTATTTTATTAATTTATTTTTAGTTAATTTATTTCATATATTTTTTTAGTGTGCTTTTATAGAAAGGTTTTAACAGTGTGATAAGGTTAGTACCGTAATTTCTCTTTCTTGTTTATTTTTATTAATTTTGTTCTTAATTTTTTTGTGTTCATTGCATGCATGGTCGAATGTCATTATTACCTAATCTTGAGCCTATAGACCTTGAACTTGAGAAAACACTTTGCACACACAAACACGTTGTAATTAAAATGGATTTGCAACAACAAGAAGCACCACCACAAGAGAGGCCATTTAAGGACTACTTCAGTCCCTTCACTAATTTGACCACATCATGCATAAAATACCCAAATGTAGCTGCTAGGAGTTTTGAGTTAAAACCTAGAAAATGAGGACCCATATAATCATTTGAATGATTTTCATACTGTTTGTCAAACATTTAAATATGAGAATTTTTCATATGATGATGTTAAACTTAGACTATTCCCATTTTCTTTAAAGGATAGAGCTCATTCATGGCTCAATACATTGCCTGCTAATAGCATCACATCATGGGAATAAATAGTAATAAAATTTTTGAATAAATATTTCCCAGTGCATAAAACCAATGCTATTCGCAGGGAAATTTCAGAGTTTACCCAGAGAGAAGACTAGCAGTTTTTCGAAACATGGGAGCGATTCAATGGGCTACTCTTGAAGTGTCCACATCATGGGTACGAGAAATGGCACCAATGCCAATACTTTTTGGAGGGATTATTGCCACATGTGCAAGAATGGCTAATGGCAACAAGTGGAGGAGAGCTAATGTCAAAAAGTGCATCAGAGATTTGGGAATTCTTCCAACGACAAGCGGATAATTCCCAACAACGAAGTCGATCACTTAGGAATACTAAAAGACTTAAAGGAGTGAATGAGGTTCACATTGGCAAGTCAACATCGAGAATCAAATAAGTCAAGGAGATGGTTGAAGGTCTCTCTCGACAAATAGCATTGTTATCGACTGCTAAATCAACATGACCATGACTCATACTCAGATCAAGCCAATGCCATAGGTATAATGAGAAAACCATCAAATTACAACCCATACTCCAACACATATAACCCTGGATGGAGAGACCACCCCAATTTTTCATGGTCTCAAGGATTCCAACAGAATAGACCAGCAGCTCCAGCTCCACCAATGCAACCAATTCCTCAAATTCCTCAAGCCTCTAAGCCACCATTTAGACCATACAATCAGAACCAGAACTACTCTCAACCTAGACCATGGGAGGATGCATTCCAGAATTTCAAGAATGTTACTCACTCTACGATTGAGCAACAAAACCGCACCATTGATGGACTACGAAATGAGATGAGAGCAGGCTTCAACTCACAAGCCCAATTAGTTTCAAGCCTCGAGAAAATGGTGGGACAACTTGCTTCTTCAGTTCAGACCTTGGCAATGACTGTTGAGAAAGGCAAGTTTCCAAGTCAACCAGTGCCTAATCCTAAAGGAACGTATGAAGTAAGTACGAGTTCACCACAGCAACATGGAGAGGTCAAAGCTGTCATGACCTTGCGAAAAGGAAAAGAAGTCAACAACAAAGTGGAGATGCCGGTGACAAAAGAAAATCAAATTGTACCTGTGAGTGTTGAGGACTCACCACCGGAGCAGAAAGAAGAAACTAACCCACGAGAATACGTTCCCAAAGCTCCTTTTCCTCAGAGATTAGCTAAAGGAAAGAATGGAAAATTCACAGGTGAGATTCTTGAAATCTTCATACAGGTAAGTGTTAACATCTCTTTACTTGATGTTATAAAACAAATTCCATCTTATGCCAAGTTTCTTAAAGACCTTTGTCCTAAAAAGAGAAACATTCATGTTCAAAATAAGGCATTTTCAACATAAAACGTTAGTTCTATACTCCAACACAAAATTCCTCTAAAATGCAAAGACCCAGGCTCCCCCACTATCGCATGTAGCATAGGGAACCACACAATTGAGAATGGTTTGTTGGATTTAGGAGCTAGTGTAAATCTGTTGCCTTATTCAGTATTTGTGAAACTTGGACTGGGAGAATTACACCCAACTCCAGTGGTGTTACAACTTGCAGATCGATCCGCGAAAATACCTCGTGGTATTGTGGAGGACGTACTTATCCAGGTAGACAAGTTTTATTTTCCTGTTGATTTCATTGTAATTGACACTCAACCAATCCAGGATTCAAGGAAGCACATCCCCATTATCCTCGGTCGACCTTTCTTGGCAACTGTCGATGCTCACATTCAATGCAGAATTGGAAATATGCAGTTGTCCTTTGACAACATGACTATGGAGCTAAACATCTTCAACATTGCCAAACAACCTCACAATACAGATGATGAAATTGTTGATGTGGATTTAATTAAAGCATTAGTTGATGACACTTTTCTTTCAAACCTTAGTGATGACCCTTTACAAACATGTTTAAATATTTATTTCAATCTCTTGGTATATGTAGGGTTTGAAAAGAGAGAAAATAGTAGGGATAATAATGGAAAGAGATAGATATTTTGATTCTAATACCTATTACTGGTATTCTACTTATATTCCTATATCCCCACTATTCCCATCAAAATTTCTTGAGGTAAGGGGATGGGCTAAGAGTACTCGATCTCTGATTTTAGTTGACAATTTTAAAAAGAAAAGGGAAAATATGTTGCAAATGGGAAGAAATGACAAAAAAAAAAGTAGGATTATATGATTCAGGGGTCGATAAATTGTGGATGAAGCAAACTTAAACTGACTCATTTACAGTGAAAAGAAGAAAATAGAGTCCGAAAACAATGATGATGATATTATTAATAAGTATCATTGTGGTTTTCTACTAAACAATTTATCTCATGTCCCTGGTTAATAATAATTCATTTTCAGGTAGAATTTTAATTAATATAATTTTATAAGTAAAGTTTTTATGAAAAAAAAAGAAAAAAAAAACTTTAGTTGGGGTAAATTGTAAAATTTACTTTAATAGATAAATTTTTAAAGTTATATATGTTATGAAAGAAATGAAATAAGATTAAAAAATAAATCAATAACATTTTAGAACATTTAATTTTTTTGGAAAAGCTCTCCAAACCATTCAAAATTTGAGTTTTTGATAATACATATAAAATAGTTTATTTAATCCTTAAAAATTTTTACTCAAAATACAACCATACAACACAAAAAAATTCAACAAGATCTTTAGAATAAATAAGTATTTTTTTTATCATTAAATAGACTATGCCAATGTCTTAGGCAGTATAATATATAGAAATATAACCAAGAAAGTACATGTCGTCAAATGGATATTTTTACAAATTTGATTAACATTTTTTTGGGGGGGGGGGGGAGATTAAATTGATGGCTACAACTTAAATTGTCAATGTTGTAAGCGAAGAATAATGAAACACCTTTAACTTGGATCGTGCATTAAGGGGCAAAAAAATGAATTTTGAAATTTCGTGCCTGGAATTATACAATCATTTATCACTAACAATTTACAGTTAATGCAACCGAATTGCAAGATCCCAAGATCCTAGGACAAACCCTAAATGTTCTAAGGTTTCTACAATCCTATTCTAGAAAAAAAAAAACAGCTAGGATGAACCTCCTAGATTCCAAGGTTTTAAGACTCCTAGGGTGCCAGGATGCTAAGACAAATCCTAAAGGTTCTAAGGTTCCTACAATCTTAGAATTTTAAGACAAACCACTTGGGATAAACCTCCTAAGTTTCAAGGTTCCTATAATCCCAGGATCTTAAGAAAAACAACCTAAGATTGAAACACTTCCTCCTCTGATTGCAAACAGGCTTGCATGTTCATATGTCACTTAGTACAGTTACAAGAAGAAAAGTATTGCTAGATGTCATAAGAACAACGACATAGTTAGAATTTTGAATGTTGAGATAATGACAGGCCTTTGCTTATGAATATTCATTGTATTGATATCATTGCATAAACATGAATTTTTACACAAGGATTTTGTGCTCTCTAAGTAACCTAAACTGTTAATCTAGCCATAGGTTTGTGTAGCCCTAGCATTCAACGTCTTACAAAATTTCTCCATGTAGTGTACTATGTATGCAGAAAGTATTTTGTCTTAATATAACCAGTTGTCTACGTTGCCTTCAGCAACAAAACTATTATAGTTCACTTGATAGGTCTCTTCAATTAAGGAGATTATAGCACAGTGTTGGGCTTCTTTGTTTTAGTTAACAAGATGCACATTGGGCTGAGAATTGGAGTGGCCCATTGTATTATTTCTTACACGCCCCCTCAAGCTCAAGCATGGTAGATAGACCTAGAGCTTACTTTAAAAGTAATTGAACTTGTTGTATGAGAGTGGTTTTATGAGAATGTCTGAAATTTGATCTTTGCTTGGAATATATTTTATATCAATCTCATTGTTGACCGCCTTATCTCGAATGAAGTGAAGGTCTATTTTTATATGTTTAGTCTTGGAGCGGTATACTGGATTTGCTACTATTATCGCTGCACTAATGTTGTCACTCCAAATGATTGGTGTTTTGAAAGACATCACATTTATTTCTTTTAAGAATGACATGATCCAAGTAAGAGGCCTAGTTACCAAGAAAGAGCTAGGTTGGACAAATCGAACTCTCACTATTTGAGGCGAACACTCTCTGCTTGTTGAGGCAAGAGGCCCGTTACTAAGTAAGAGTTCTCATAATTTTGATCATCTCTCATCGTTTGACGCAAATACTCTTTGCTTATTGAGGCAGGAGACCTGGTTTCTAAGCGAAAGTGTCTCTTTTTCTTTTTTGTTTTCTTTTTTTCTCTCTATTTTTTTTTGGTAAAATGACCACTGCCTTTAGTTGTTCCTCATAATGAAACAAAAGGATTAGGTATTATAGAATTTACCACCACCATCACTTGTCGCATGTGTGTCTAGACTGGTTTGTTGAATCTCTCAAGATGGTCGAGGTAGACAAAAAAGGTTAAACACCAAGACTAGGAAGATGCATTTCTAGAGTAACTAAATTCCATATTCAACAATCTTCAACTCAAAATTCAGAAATGGTTAGTAACTACAATAATAGAACTATCATTTATTCCACAGTTATCAACTATTCCCCCCAAGATGGAGATGGGTATAACCTTCTCTTTTCCAAGTGGAAATCAACTCTGAGGGAATCTCCAGAGTGACATATTGTTCAGCAGAGGTGGCTTGAAGAGCACACTGATCCAGGCGAGAAGACTGGATATATTCTTTAGGGTGAGGCCGTCGGGTAGAAATAAGGGTACAGATACTGCGGGTAAAGGAACTGGGTCTTTTGTACAGTTGGTAAGGACTGATGAGAGGGTAGGAGGACTCACTGATTTGGGCTGATTCAGGAATGTAGGAGTATTCTACAAGGTTTTCAATTTTATTGGCTGTATGAGAAGTGCAAGATTTAGGGAGAGAAAGAGTAGAAGAAAGAGTAACAGGATTGGAAGGAGGTGAAGAAAGGTCATTATGCTAAGGATTGTCCCAACAAAAGGGAAAAATCTATCCGGCTTGTCGAGCATCTCCAAGCTACCACAGATTACTCTCCAGCCAAGGATGAATTGGAATTCTATTTTTCAGAACAAGATGAACCCAATGATGAAACAATGTTCGCACTACAGAATTCCTCTGATGACTCAAACATTGATCAGTCCCAAGTGGTTTTTCACCAACAGTTGTTGTCCCTTGATACTACTGTGCCAATACCTTCCATGAAACTCCAGATCTTGCCCTCCAAATTCCAAAGGCCCATTCCAGCAATTGGTCTTATAGATACTGGAGCCCAACGCAGCATGTTAAATCCACATATTCTTCCACCAGAATATTGGACAGAATATGAGGAACATTTCAAAGCTGTCAATGGCAAATTATTGTGCTATGTGTCATGATCATTCGAGAGGTCCTGTTCTCAATGATCCTCTATATAAAGCACCTTTGGTCTCAGTTGTAAGGGAGCCAATTCAAGAAATAAAAAGCTTAAGTTTCGACATTATGTTTCCCTAAACCTCTCTCTCTCTTCTAGGACTCAAAGAAATCATTTAAGTTACAAATGATACGCGCACCTCCATTTCTAAACTGAGTATGCTCTGCGCTTGCCTCAAGCTTGAGGATCCTGTGCATCAGAAATGTCCTGTTTTATCCTCCAAAACCGATTTTTATCCAACAAAATTGTTTTCTCACAACGTTCACCCTTTTTAAAGGCCATGAGTGCCGTGTTTTCGGGTAGTATCGTGAAAAACTCTTTTAACTAAATGAATTTCGGATTTGGTATTTGGTGGATAAGTGTATATAGGCTGGAAACCAATGGATGCGGACTATTAACCTGTTCTAAGCCAGGTTTGGGTCCAAAGGACGATCTTGCATCGTCATTCCTAGGTAGAACAACGCCACGTACAACATAACCCACTGGTATCAGAGCAAGCCAACTCTCTATTTCATGGAAGTAACTTTTTGGAAATTTCAAGAGTCTGAATCATGCATTTATCATGTGCGATTCCTTTAACGGGCCTTAACGAATTTAATTGAGCCAAGTTGGTTGAATCAATCCATTAAGCGCTTCTTTGAATTTCTTTGCTCGAGCTCTTGTAACGGGTCCGACAGGAACTTGATTAGGATCTGAATATTCCTCATCCCATGTGCTTGTGATAGTTTTATCCTTAATCTCATCTGAAAATGCCTCATCCCATGTGCTTGTGATAGTTTTATCCTTAATCTCATCACATACGCCCACACCATTCATCGTGGGTTGTGAAAAAGAATGATGGATCAATGCGAATGTGCATCAACTATCGAGAGCTAAATAAGGTGACTATCAAGAACAAATACCTACTTTCATGCATTGATGACTTTTCAAAAATTGATCTACGATCAGGATATCACCAATTAAGAATCAGAGAGGCATATATTCCTAAAACAACATTCAGAACACGTTATGGACACTATGAGTTTGTTGTTCTATCATTTGGTCTAACCAATGCCCCAACAACCTTTATGGACCTCATGAACAGGATATTTAAAGACTACCTAGACAAGTTCATAGTGTTGTTCATTGATCTACTCACCTAAGGATCACTTTTCAGACCTTGAAGGAGAAGCAACTTTATGCAAAATTCAAGAAATATGAATTTTGGCTTGCAAAATTCATAGTGGTGTTCCTAGGACACGCCGTGTCTAAGGATGGAATTTCAGTAGACCCCTTGAAGGTGGAAGCTGTAAGCCAATGGTCCAAACCGACTAATGCCAAAGAAGTCAGAAGCTTCTTGGGTTTGGCTAGATACTACCAAAGATTTGTGGAAGGTTTCTCGAA
The DNA here is from genome assembly GCA_029618585.1 of Citrus australasica. Lineage (NCBI taxonomy): Eukaryota > Viridiplantae > Streptophyta > Magnoliopsida > Sapindales > Rutaceae > Citrus > Citrus australasica. Next base: position 8,925,271 of record JARCIV010000006.1, read on the forward strand.
GATCGCAATGCCATTGACCTAGTTGACAAAGAAAAATTCCAAGTTTGTATGAACACCAGAATGCGAGAAAAGCTTTGAAGAACTAAAACGACGACTGATCACTGCTCCAATCCTAGCCATTCCTAACAGCTATGCAGATTTTTCATCTATAGCGATGCCTCCAAAGATGGCATAGGATGTGTCCTCATGCAAAATGGAAAAGTCATTGCATATGCTTCCAGACAATTGAAGGAGCAAAATTATCTAACACATAATTTGGAGTTGGCAGCGTGGTGCACGCATTAAAAATATGGCATCATTATTTAGTGGGAGCAAATTGTAAGATTTACATTGATCATAAAAGCCTTAAATATTTCTTTACATTGAAGGAGTTAAATATGCGACAACGGCGTTGGCTAGAGCTTGTCAAGGACTACGACTGCGAAATAAACTATCATTCTGGAAAAGCAAATGTGGTAGCAGATGCACTAAGTAAAAAGTCAAGCCTGTAAGCTTTAAAGATTCTACCTAAGCCATTACAAAATGATATATGCAAGGCAGAGATTGAGCTAGTAACAGGAAAATTAGCCAACATGACCCTTCGCTCAACTTTATTAGAAAAGATTAATGAATGGCAGGAAAGTGATTCTTACTTGAAGAACCTAAAGATATAGGGCAACTCAAAGGAGACGTCGTTTAAGAAGTTAGAGAGGGGAATCATCTTGTTCAAGGACAGGATATGTGTACCAGATAATCCAATAAAGAAAGATATTCTACTTGAAGCTCACACAACCCCATATTCACTTCATCTTGCCACAACAAAGATGTACAAAGACTTAAAGAAGCATTATTGGTTGCTTGGAATGAAGAAGGATATAGTGGAGTTCGTGGTAAAATGTCTCACTTGTCAACAAATTAGAGCAGAGCACCAGAAACCAGCAGGACTTTTGGAATCTAATCAAGTTCCAAAAATGGATGTGGGAAGAAATCACAATGGACTTCGTCATTAGTCTTCCAAGGACTATTAAAATGCATGATGCTATTTGGGTGATCGTTGATCGACTCACAAAGTCTGCTCACTTCTTGCCTATTCAAATGACATACACCATGGACCAGCTTGCAGAAATATATGTAAAAAAGATAGTAAGACTACATGGTCTACCTATTTATATTATTTCTGACTGAGATGAAAGGTTCACCTCAACATTTTGGGAAAAGTTACATAAGGCTATGGGGATAAGATTGAAGTTTAGTACATCATTTCACCTTCAAACAGACAGCCAATCAGAAAGAACAATTCAGATGCTGGAAGATATGTTACGAGGATGTGCTATCGACTTTCAAGGATCATGAAGCAAGTCTTTACCATTGGCTGAATTTGCCTACAATAATAGTTACCAAGCAACAATCGACATGGCACCATATGAAGCTCTATATGGTAGAAAATATAGATCACCTATTCATTGGGATGAGATAGGCGAACCGAAGGCATTTTGGACCCGACTTAATTACTGCCTCATCTGAAGCGATCGAGAAATACGTCAAAGAATGCAGGCAGCTCATAATAGACAGAAACATTATGCAGATAAGAGGCGGAGGCCTTTGGACAAAATATTTCTAAAAGTTGCCCCAGTAAAAGGATCGATGAGATTTGGGAACAAAGGAAAATTAAGTCTGAGATTTATTGGGCCATTTGAAATACTCGATTGTGTCGGGAATGTTTCCTACCGAATTGCCCTCCCACCATCATTATTAAGAATACATAATGTCTTTTATGTCTCCATGTTAAAGAAATACATCCCAGACTCCTCTCATGTGCTAGATTATAAGCCTCTACAACTAGAAGGAGACCTAACCTACGAAGAACGTTCAATTCAAATTCTTGATAGAAAGATAAAGGAGTTAAGGAATAAGAAGATTCCTTTAGTTAAAGTACTATGGCGAAATAGCTCAGTGGAGGATGCAACGTGGCAACGTGAGGAAAAGATGAAGAATAAGTATCCTAAGCTATTCAGTAAGTAAATTTCGAGAAAGAAATTTTTAAAGGGGGAGGAATTGTGAGGTACAATTTTCACACTTAAAAATATAATAAAATTTATTTTAAGTTAACAAGCTCCCTTAAGTATTAAAATAATAATAATATAAAATATTGAATTCTAAGTAATAATGACATAAGCGATGCCATAAGTAATGATGACGTAAGCAATGACATAAGTGATTATGTAAGAGAAGTATGTAGAGAAAGTTAAGAATTCTAGAATTTAGAAAGTTATTTCTCAACCATTGATCAAGATTTATGGTGGCAAAATCATAGCCATCCATTAGCCCCAAGAAATCCTATAAATACCCCTACCCCCTTTCAATTTCAATCCAACCTAGAAATATCAAGAGTAGAGAAATCCTTAATTTAGAAAAGGTCTAGAGAAGTCAAGGTCAAGAGGTAAGTAACACTTCAATTACAATGCAAGGACAAAATTTTTTCGTACTTAACTTCAATTTTAACCATTCCTTTATGTTGTGATAGCTATTATGATGTGATTAGTTATAATCTAAATTCTTATATGGTTGGCTATGCCGCCTAATCTATGATACTTATTTACGTTATGGTCAGCTCTGCCGCCTAAGCTATAATACTTAATTATATTATGGTCGGCTCTGCCGCCTAATCTATGATACTTGTTTATGTTATGGTCGCCTCTGCCGCCTATATTAAAGAATCTTGTTCTTCAATAGTGTTATGTGTTGATTCTATTATGCATCTAGAAACTTCAAATGTTATGACATAAGTTGCATTGGATGCATGCATATCATGGATTACATTGCGAAGAAGATGTGTCAGAAAATAAATTTATGAAAAATGGGTAGTTGTACTACCAGGTGGCATAGTTTTTAAGGAAGGCAAGCCCTCAAAGGTAAGTAAAAGGAAATCGTTTGGGGCCTAAGGGCATATTGTTTAAAGAGTAAAAGTGCCAGCCTAGTAGTGCAACATACCTAGGGCCCTAATGAAGTTGTTTTGTATTTTCTAAGTTTCTTTTAAAAGTTTAAGATGGTCATCCATATGCATCATAATTTATACATGTATAAAAGTGTTTTCTTACTAAGCATTAGCTCATAAAGTCCTTACATTGCAGGTAACAATGAGTATGACAAGCTGACGCCAAGTCCTAACCAAGATGAAGTGATGGGCTCAGCTTTGTTTAAATAAAAACATAAACATATTAGCTTTATGTAATAATCAAGTTTTGAAATAAACTATGGATACTCTGTATGACTTACTTTATGAAGAAAGTTTTGTTTGTTGTGTTAAACTTTTAGAATTCGTAATAAAAGTAATCATGTTTTTGTTGAGTGTTAGAAAATGTATATTTATAAAGGAGAAAATCATCATTTTACACTTCAAGTTCCACTAACATTCCTACTTTTATATATTTAAGTCTCTTCTTATTTAATTATGTGTGTTGTATTATAATTAAGTATTTTATATATTTTAGGGGCATCATAGTCATTTCATAATGAACAAGAGATCAGACAGCAAAACGGACATCACTTTTGAACTCAGGATGGTCGAAAACCTTAGGAGGAGCATAAAGGAAAAATGGCATTGTTCACATGTACGGTACTGTCTACGTTACTATTCACATAGACAGATCGATGATGTGGCATTGACTGATGAGGTGTCACGATCCTGTTGGACTAAAATTCTTATGTACTGTTGATCGGTGACGTGGCCGCATATTAGTGGACCAAAAATCGCATGTACGGTACATGCATATACACATGATTATTTTCAACCAAACCGCGTGGTCAAACCGCGTACTATTGACTGATGACGTGGCGCAATCCTGAGCGTCCGAAATGTTTTTGATCCGATGACCATGATTTACTCAATGTATCTATAAAATGGGGGCTCTCCCCCTCCCTAATTTGGCATCTCTGAATCCATTTTTGGGCTCTATTTTCTGTAATTCATTCTCCATCTTATAGTTTCTACGTATTTTAATAAATTTCCATTTTACCCCTAGTTCAATTATGAGTAGCTAATTTTCTTTCAAGCTTGGGTTGAAGATGAAGTCTCAACATGTGTCATGGGATTTATTTGGTAAATTTACTTTCCCTTCCCCTCTAATTATTGTGGATGTTTTGACTTTTCATCGACAAATAATAATAACATTGTCTAGATACCGTCCTGGTTTCGCCGGCTCCCTAGTACAAGGTTATTATTATTTGGCACGATAAGCCCTTAGCACCATATTAATTAGAGTGTGAACAAACTACCCCAGGGCCGGGGAAAACAACCTCGTTAAGTTGGTTCGGGTTCGGCTTAATCCGGCATATGAGGACTTTATTCTCGTTCGGCTTGAGGAGCATTGGTCCGCAGACAACCGCAGACAGGATGGCAGTGATTGAGGATAAATCACCAATAAATATGTGGATTCCCCCTTCATGATTTATTTAGCCCAAGCGCTTCAATTATAATAGTTTCCACTTTAATTTAATTCCGTCATTCCAATTTAAATTCTAAGATAGTCTAAATCATTTTCACCACAAATCCATCCACCCATTTAGAAAATTAATTCTACACACAATTAAAATCCACCACCTCGTGGGATCGACACTCGTCACCATTGATCTATTCTACAATAGATTTGTGCACTTACGAGTTCAATAAAATTTGCACAACAAGTTTTTGGCGCCGTAGCCGGGGAAGTAAGTTATTTTAATTCGTAGAATTAATGTTTGTGAATAATTTCTTTTATTTGTTTTCTTGTAGTTTTTCTTATTAAAAAAAAGAAAAAAAGTGAATCTGCATTTAGAGGTAATAATTTCTTTTCTTTCTCTATTCTTTCTCTATTCTTTACAATTCTGCAATTTAATTTTTAAGTTATTTTCTTTGTAATTTTTGTTTATTTTATTAATTTATTTTTAGTTAATTTATTTCATATATTTTTTTAGTGTGCTTTTATAGAAAGGTTTTAACAGTGTGATAAGGTTAGTACCGTAATTTCTCTTTCTTGTTTATTTTTATTAATTTTGTTCTTAATTTTTTTGTGTTCATTGCATGCATGGTCGAATGTCATTATTACCTAATCTTGAGCCTATAGACCTTGAACTTGAGAAAACACTTTGCACACACAAACACGTTGTAATTAAAATGGATTTGCAACAACAAGAAGCACCACCACAAGAGAGGCCATTTAAGGACTACTTCAGTCCCTTCACTAATTTGACCACATCATGCATAAAATACCCAAATGTAGCTGCTAGGAGTTTTGAGTTAAAACCTAGAAAATGAGGACCCATATAATCATTTGAATGATTTTCATACTGTTTGTCAAACATTTAAATATGAGAATTTTTCATATGATGATGTTAAACTTAGACTATTCCCATTTTCTTTAAAGGATAGAGCTCATTCATGGCTCAATACATTGCCTGCTAATAGCATCACATCATGGGAATAAATAGTAATAAAATTTTTGAATAAATATTTCCCAGTGCATAAAACCAATGCTATTCGCAGGGAAATTTCAGAGTTTACCCAGAGAGAAGACGAGCAGTTTTTCGAAACATGGGAGCGATTCAATGGGCTACTCTTGAAGTGTCCACATCATGGGTACGAGAAATGGCACCAATGCCAATACTTTTTGGAGGGATTATTGCCACATGTGCAAGAATGGCTAATGGCAACAAGTGGAGGAGAGCTAATGTCAAAAAGTGCATCAGAGATTTGGGAATTCTTCCAACGACAAGCGGATAATTCCCAACAACGAAGTCGATCACTTAGGAATACTAAAAGACTTAAAGGAGTGAATGAGGTTCACATTGGCAAGTCAACATCGAGAATCAAATAAGTCAAGGAGATGGTTGAAGGTCTCTCTCGACAAATAGCATTGTTATCGACTGCTAAATCAACATGACCATGACTCATACTCAGATCAAGCCAATGCCATAGGTATAATGAGAAAACCATCAAATTACAACCCATACTCCAACACATATAACCCTGGATGGAGAGACCACCCCAATTTTTCATGGTCTCAAGGATTCCAACAGAATAGACCAGCAGCTCCAGCTCCACCAATGCAACCAATTCCTCAAATTCCTCAAGCCTCTAAGCCACCATTTAGACCATACAATCAGAACCAGAACTACTCTCAACCTAGACCATGGGAGGATGCATTCCAGAATTTCAAGAATGTTACTCACTCTACGATTGAGCAACAAAACCGCACCATTGATGGACTACGAAATGAGATGAGAGCAGGCTTCAACTCACAAGCCCAATTAGTTTCAAGCCTCGAGAAAATGGTGGGACAACTTGCTTCTTCAGTTCAGACCTTGGCAATGACTGTTGAGAAAGGCAAGTTTCCAAGTCAACCAGTGCCTAATCCTAAAGGAACGTATGAAGTAAGTACGAGTTCACCACAGCAACATGGAGAGGTCAAAGCTGTCATGACCTTGCGAAAAGGAAAAGAAGTCAACAACAAAGTGGAGATGCCGGTGACAAAAGAAAATCAAATTGTACCTGTGAGTGTTGAGGACTCACCACCGGAGCAGAAAGAAGAAACTAACCCACGAGAATACGTTCCCAAAGCTCCTTTTCCTCAGAGATTAGCTAAAGGAAAGAATGGAAAATTCACAGGTGAGATTCTTGAAATCTTCATACAGGTAAGTGTTAACATCTCTTTACTTGATGTTATAAAACAAATTCCATCTTATGCCAAGTTTCTTAAAGACCTTTGTCCTAAAAAGAGAAACATTCATGTTCAAAATAAGGCATTTTCAACATAAAACGTTAGTTCTATACTCCAACACAAAATTCCTCTAAAATGCAAAGACCCAGGCTCCCCCACTATCGCATGTAGCATAGGGAACCACACAATTGAGAATGGTTTGTTGGATTTAGGAGCTAGTGTAAATCTGTTGCCTTATTCAGTATTTGTGAAACTTGGACTGGGAGAATTACACCCAACTCCAGTGGTGTTACAACTTGCAGATCGATCCGCGAAAATACCTCGTGGTATTGTGGAGGACGTACTTATCCAGGTAGACAAGTTTTATTTTCCTGTTGATTTCATTGTAATTGACACTCAACCAATCCAGGATTCAAGGAAGCACATCCCCATTATCCTCGGTCGACCTTTCTTGGCAACTGTCGATGCTCACATTCAATGCAGAATTGGAAATATGCAGTTGTCCTTTGACAACATGACTATGGAGCTAAACATCTTCAACATTGCCAAACAACCTCACAATACAGATGATGAAATTGTTGATGTGGATTTAATTAAAGCATTAGTTGATGACACTTTTCTTTCAAACCTTAGTGATGACCCTTTACAAACATGTTTAAATATTTATTTCAATCTCTTGGTATATGTAGGGTTTGAAAAGAGAGAAAATAGTAGGGATAATAATGGAAAGAGATAGATATTTTGATTCTAATACCTATTACTGGTATTCTACTTATATTCCTATATCCCCACTATTCCCATCAAAATTTCTTGAGGTAAGGGGATGGGCTAAGAGTACTCGATCTCTGATTTTAGTTGACAATTTTAAAAAGAAAAGGGAAAATATGTTGCAAATGGGAAGAAATGACAAAAAAAAAAGTAGGATTATATGATTCAGGGGTCGATAAATTGTGGATGAAGCAAACTTAAACTGACTCATTTACAGTGAAAAGAAGAAAATAGAGTCCGAAAACAATGATGATGATATTATTAATAAGTATCATTGTGGTTTTCTACTAAACAATTTATCTCATGTCCCTGGTTAATAATAATTCATTTTCAGGTAGAATTTTAATTAATATAATTTTATAAGTAAAGTTTTTATGAAAAAAAAAGAAAAAAAAACTTTAGTTGGGGTAAATTGTAAAATTTACTTTAATAGATAAATTTTTAAAGTTATATATGTTATGAAAGAAATGAAATAAGATTAAAAAATAAATCAATAACATTTTAGAACATTTAATTTTTTTGGAAAAGCTCTCCAAACCATTCAAAATTTGAGTTTTTGATAATACATATAAAATAGTTTATTTAATCCTTAAAAATTTTTACTCAAAATACAACCATACAACACAAAAAAATTCAACAAGATCTTTAGAATAAATAAGTATTTTTTTTATCATTAAATAGACTATGCCAATGTCTTAGGCAGTATAATATATAGAAATATAACCAAGAAAGTACATGTCGTCAAATGGATATTTTTACAAATTTGATTAACATTTTTTTGGGGGGGGGGGGGGGAGATTAAATTGATGGCTACAACTTAAATTGTCAATGTTGTAAGCGAAGAATAATGAAACACCTTTAACTTGGATCGTGCATTAAGGGGCAAAAAAATGAATTTTGAAATTTCGTGCCTGGAATTATACAATCATTTATCACTAACAATTTACAGTTAATGCAACCGAATTGCAAGATCCCAAGATCCTAGGACAAACCCTAAATGTTCTAAGGTTTCTACAATCCTATTCTAGAAAAAAAAAAACAGCTAGGATGAACCTCCTAGATTCCAAGGTTTTAAGACTCCTAGGGTGCCAGGATGCTAAGACAAATCCTAAAGGTTCTAAGGTTCCTACAATCTTAGAATTTTAAGACAAACCACTTGGGATAAACCTCCTAAGTTTCAAGGTTCCTATAATCCCAGGATCTTAAGAAAAACAACCTAAGATTGAAACACTTCCTCCTCTGATTGCAAACAGGCTTGCATGTTCATATGTCACTTAGTACAGTTACAAGAAGAAAAGTATTGCTAGATGTCATAAGAACAACGACATAGTTAGAATTTTGAATGTTGAGATAATGACAGGCCTTTGCTTATGAATATTCATTGTATTGATATCATTGCATAAACATGAATTTTTACACAAGGATTTTGTGCTCTCTAAGTAACCTAAACTGTTAATCTAGCCATAGGTTTGTGTAGCCCTAGCATTCAACGTCTTACAAAATTTCTCCATGTAGTGTACTATGTATGCAGAAAGTATTTTGTCTTAATATAACCAGTTGTCTACGTTGCCTTCAGCAACAAAACTATTATAGTTCACTTGATAGGTCTCTTCAATTAAGGAGATTATAGCACAGTGTTGGGCTTCTTTGTTTTAGTTAACAAGATGCACATTGGGCTGAGAATTGGAGTGGCCCATTGTATTATTTCTTACACGCCCCCTCAAGCTCAAGCATGGTAGATAGACCTAGAGCTTACTTTAAAAGTAATTGAACTTGTTGTATGAGAGTGGTTTTATGAGAATGTCTGAAATTTGATCTTTGCTTGGAATATATTTTATATCAATCTCATTGTTGACCGCCTTATCTCGAATGAAGTGAAGGTCTATTTTTATATGTTTAGTCTTGGAGCGGTATACTGGATTTGCTACTATTATCGCTGCACTAATGTTGTCACTCCAAATGATTGGTGTTTTGAAAGACATCACATTTATTTCTTTTAAGAATGACATGATCCAAGTAAGAGGCCTAGTTACCAAGAAAGAGCTAGGTTGGACAAATCGAACTCTCACTATTTGAGGCGAACACTCTCTGCTTGTTGAGGCAAGAGGCCCGTTACTAAGTAAGAGTTCTCATAATTTTGATCATCTCTCATCGTTTGACGCAAATACTCTTTGCTTATTGAGGCAGGAGACCTGGTTTCTAAGCGAAAGTGTCTCTTTTTCTTTTTTGTTTTCTTTTTTTCTCTCTATTTTTTTTTGGTAAAATGACCACTGCCTTTAGTTGTTCCTCATAATGAAACAAAAGGATTAGGTATTATAGAATTTACCACCACCATCACTTGTCGCATGTGTGTCTAGACTGGTTTGTTGAATCTCTCAAGATGGTCGAGGTAGACAAAAAAGGTTAAACACCAAGACTAGGAAGATGCATTTCTAGAGTAACTAAATTCCATATTCAACAATCTTCAACTCAAAATTCAGAAATGGTTAGTAACTACAATAATAGAACTATCATTTATTCCACAGTTATCAACTATTCCCCCCAAGATGGAGATGGGTATAACCTTCTCTTTTCCAAGTGGAAATCAACTCTGAGGGAATCTCCAGAGTGACATATTGTTCAGCAGAGGTGGCTTGAAGAGCACACTGATCCAGGCGAGAAGACTGGATATATTCTTTAGGGTGAGGCCGTCGGGTAGAAATAAGGGTACAGATACTGCGGGTAAAGGAACTGGGTCTTTTGTACAGTTGGTAAGGACTGATGAGAGGGTAGGAGGACTCACTGATTTGGGCTGATTCAGGAATGTAGGAGTATTCTACAAGGTTTTCAATTTTATTGGCTGTATGAGAAGTGCAAGATTTAGGGAGAGAAAGAGTAGAAGAAAGAGTAACAGGATTGGAAGGAGGTGAAGAAAGGTCATTATGCTAAGGATTGTCCCAACAAAAGGGAAAAATCTATCCGGCTTGTCGAGCATCTCCAAGCTACCACAGATTACTCTCCAGCCAAGGATGAATTGGAATTCTATTTTTCAGAACAAGATGAACCCAATGATGAAACAATGTTCGCACTACAGAATTCCTCTGATGACTCAAACATTGATCAGTCCCAAGTGGTTTTTCACCAACAGTTGTTGTCCCTTGATACTACTGTGCCAATACCTTCCATGAAACTCCAGATCTTGCCCTCCAAATTCCAAAGGCCCATTCCAGCAATTGGTCTTATAGATACTGGAGCCCAACGCAGCATGTTAAATCCACATATTCTTCCACCAGAATATTGGACAGAATATGAGGAACATTTCAAAGCTGTCAATGGCAAATTATTCACCACCTCTTTGATTACCAAAAAACCCATTGGTATTCAAATTTTCCCCAATTGTGTCATTTGGACCAAGGTCATTGGTTCAACTCTTCCTAATAAAGATATATTGTTAGGTTTTGACATCCTCCACCAGATCAAACACCTTCAAATCATTCCCACTGGAATCCGAGTCAAGTCCATGTTTAAACCTTTCACAGATATTCTAAAACTTTACAATTTGTCTGACACACCTTAGCCCTACCAGGATATTTCAACCAAACTTTTGAGTCTGTGTCCAGAGTCCCATTCTGAGTTCACCCATCCAAACCCATTGTGGAAAAACAAGTCTTTCTTCATTAAGTTACCTTTCAAACTAAATGAAGATGTTAATCCAACCAAAGCTACCCATCCAGGAATGAGTCCTTCTGACTTACTCCTAGCCCAACAAGAATGTTCCCAATTGTTAGCCCAAGGTCTAATTGAGCCCACAACTTCTCAATGGGCTTGCCAAGCCTTTTATGTTGAAAAGCATTCTGAGATTGTCCGAGGAAAGAAACGCTTAGTCATTGACTATCAGCCATTAAACATGTTTTTGCAAGATGATAAATTTCCTTTGCCCTGACGACAAAGCATGTTTACTTTTCTCAAAAATGCCCAGATCTTTTCAAAATTTGATTTAAAATTAGGTTTTTGGCAACTAGGCATTGAACCCTCTGAACGATACAAAACAGCCTTTTGTATCCCTAATGCCCACTTCCAATGGACAGTCTTACCCTTCGGTCTCAAAACTGCCCCATCCATATTCCAAAAATCCATGATCCAAATCTTCCAGCCCATCCTCCACCATGCATTGATTTATATTGATGACATTTTAATTTTTTCAGGATCGCACGAGGAAGATCACCAGCTGTTAACCCAGTTCTATGATATTTTCCAAAGTCATGGAATTATGTTATCAGCCAAGAAAAGCACCATTGCCACAGACACTATTGAATTTCTTGGAATGGTAATTAAAGACGGTCATTACCAGCCTAGAAAGCACATTGCCCAAGAGTTGCTTCACTTTCCAGACCAGCACCTTTCCAAAAGGCAGGTTCAACAGTTTCTCGGTATCATCAATTACATCCGTGACTTCATCCCACATGTGGACCAACACACTCGACACCTTTCAGCTTTATTGAAAAAGAAGCCCCCAGAATGGAATGATAACCACACCATAGCTGTCACTACACTAAAGCAGATCGCGCAAAATCCGCCTCCTTTAAAGTTGATTGCAGATGGCAAGCGCATACTACAGACAGATGCAAGTGATGAATCATGGGGTGCCATCCTCCTCGAAGATATCAATGGAAAAGAAAGCTTTATTGCTTACGCTAGTGGACATTTCTCTGACACACAAAAGCATTACCACGGTGTGTTCAAAGAAATCTTAGCGGTAAAGAATGGCATCAAGAAATTTGAGTATCATTTGATTGGACACCACTTTCTCATCTGAATGGACAGTTCAGCCTTCCCCAATATCCTCAATTTCAAAGGTAAAATTGTTCCCGAAAAAATGTTACTCAGGTTAAAAGATTGGTTTTCCAAGTATGACTTTTCAGTCAAGCATATAAAGGGGTCCCAGAACCTCATCCCTGATATGCTTTCTAGACTCTCCAAACCAGACAAACTTCTCACCGTGTTCTCCACAACCTACCACTTTCCAGTTATCTCCATGGCTACTTCACTTCCTCCCGAAGCCCTCACCAAGAAAAACTTTCCCCTTAACAAAACTTTTTCCCAAGAACACCACTGTGTGCGGGCTACTGGTCCAAACGGGTTTTAAATATCTTAGCTTGCTAAGGAACCCATCACAGGGGTAGAACAACGCCACGTACTCTCTTTATGGTCTATTACAACAGGACAAAGTTCATGACAAAAGACAAAAGAGGAAAGTGCGTGCAACGAGACGAAGAGGGAAATTGCGTACAACAAGACAAAAAGGGGAAATGGCATGCAACAAGACAAAAGGAGAAATTTCTTGCAACAAGACAAGAAAGGAAAGTGCATGAATGTAGACAAAGGGGGAAGGTTCAAGGAAGGTGCATGAGTCAAGACAAGAGGGGAAAGTTCATGGAACGAGACAAAGTGAGAAATTTCCAGAAAGAAGACGAAAAAGGGAAAGTGCATGCAAGGAGACAAAGTGGGAAATTTCCTACAACAAGACAGAAGAGGAAATTTCATGGGAAAAGACAAACAACTTTATGGAGAGGAGAGGTTCATGTAGTCATCTTCAGAGTCACTTTCGGTTGCATCAGGGTCATCGTCAGATGGTGGAGGGAACAAGATCTTGGAAAACCGTGGATGCTTGCAGGTGGGACCACTGCATGGTGGATGTGGGCAGTAGTGTTCATACACTGGTCTGGATGATGGCTGAGGAGTCTTTGGGGACGTCTGGGTGGCCTTGTAAGGAACAAGTTTTCGGGATGGAAGGTAGAAAATGGAAATGAGTCTGCCATTTATTGCTTTCAAACTTCTATATGTTACAAGTGAGGAGAACCCTTTATATAGGAGAGCTTAGGAAGATAGGACAGGACCCCTATCTTTTACAACAGTAAAAGCAAGGTAAAGCTACAGTACAAGAGTAAATTATTATTACAACAGGACAAAGTTCATGACAAAAGACAAAAGAGGAAAGTGCGTGCAACAAGACGAAGAGGGAAATTGCGTACAACAAGACAAAAAGGGGAAATGGCATGCAACAAGACAAAAGGAGAAATTTCTTGCAACAAGACAAGAAAGGAAACTGCATGAATGTAGACAAAGGGGGAAGGTTCAAGGAAGGTGCATGAGTCAAGACAAGAGTGTTCATACACTGGTCTGGATGATGGCTGAGGAGTCTTTGGGGACGTCTGGGTGGCCTTGTCTACTTTTGAAGGTTTGGGTGGTTGTGATGGTGGTGGTTGGGAGGAGGATCCAGGTTCATGCATGGAGGGTTGGGGAAATTGTTGGAGATGTTGGCTGAGAGGAAGAAAGTCTTCCCATGGGTCCTGAGAGTCTTGGTAGAGGAAGTCTGTGTAATCCGGTTTTTCTTCTTTGATCATGATTCCTGTGGATTTTGGTTTGGATATGGCAGAGGGAGTGGGCATCATGATGAGGTCATGTTGTGGGCCTAAGGAGGTATGGAAAATATCTCTGTGCGGTGGAGTGTGGTGGTTTAATTGGCAAAGGTAGTTGTGTGGGGTGGATTGGATTTCATTTTCAATGATAGCTGGGTGTGGTGCAGTAAACCATTCATAGACTTGGTCTTGGGACCAGAAAAGTTTTGTATCTGGATGCTGAAAGTATGGCCTATGGATGATGAACACGGAGGTGAACAAGCGTGCTTCTAGAGCAGGCATTCTTTCAAGATTATAAATTTCAGAGAGTTGCTGCAGTTTCTTTCTCCACCATGGAATAAGAGAAAACCATTCAAGTAAAGTCCAGATGAGGGAAGTGGCTTTGTCAGGGTTGAGGAGATGTTCCAAAGTTGGACTGATTGGTAGGATGAGCTTGGTGGCATAAAGAACAGTGAGGCACCATAGGTACCATAACTCATCTTCAGTGATATCTCGGGATGGGTCAAGGGTGAGACCTGTAAGGAACAAGTTTTCGGGATGGAAGGTAGAAAATGGAAATGAGTCTGCCATAAGGTAGGCTTTCATGAAGAAGCGAAAAACAGCTTTGCGGGCAAAGTCCTGGATGGCAAAAACAGAAGAAAAAGTTTTGTTAAGGGGGAAGTTTTTCTTGGTGAGGGCTTCGAGAGGAAGTGAAGTAGCCATGGAGATAACTGGAAAGTGGTAGGTTGTGGAGAACACGGTGAGAAGTTTTTCTGGTTTGGAGAGTCTAGAAAGCATATCAGGGATGAGGTTCTGGGACCCCTTTATATGCTTGACTGAAAAGTCATACTTGGAAAACCAATCTTTTAACCTGAGTAACATTTTTTCGGGAACAATTTTACCTTTGAAATTGAGGATATTGGGGAAGGCTGAACTGTCCATTCGGATGAGAAAGTGGTGTCCAATCAAATGATACTCAAATTTCTTGATACCATTCACACACTGTGGTAATGCTTCTGTGTGTCAGAGAAATGTCCACTAGCGTAGGCGATAAAGCTTTCTTTTCCATCGATTTCCTCAAGGAGGATGGCACCCCATGAGTCATCACTTGCATCTGTCTGTAGTATGCGCTTGCCATATGCAATCAACTTTAAGGGAGGCGGATTTTGCGCAATCTGCTTTAATGTAGTGACAGCAATAGTGTGCTCCTCATTCCACTCTGGGGGCTTCTTTTTCAATAAAGCCGAAAGGTGTCGAGTGTGTTGGTCCACGTGTGGGATGAAATCACGGATGTAGTTAATGATACCGAGAAACTGTTGGACTTGCTTTTTGGAAAGGTGCTGATCTGGAAAGTGAAGCAACTCTTGGGCAATGTGCTTTCCAGGCTGATAATGACCGTCTTTAATTACCATACCAAGAAATTCAATAGTGTCTGTAGCAATAGTAATTTTCTTAGCTGACAACATGATTCCATGACTTTGGACAATATCATAGAACTGAGTTAACAGCTGGTGATGTTCCTCATGCGATCCTGAAAAAAGCAAGATGTCATCAATACAAATCAAGGCATGATGGAGGATGGGCTGGAAGATTTGGATCATGGATTTTTGGAATATGGATGGGGCAGTTTTAAGACCGAAGGGTAAGACTGTCCATTGGAAGTGGGCATTTGGGATACAAAAGGCTGTTTTGTATCGTTCAGAGGGTTCAATGGCTAGTTGCCAAAAACCTGATTTTAAATCAAATTTTGAAAAGATCTGGGCATTTTTGAGAAAAGTAAACATGCTTTGTCTTCGGGGCAAAGGAAATTTGTCATCTTGCAAAAACATGTTTAAGGGCTGATAGTCAATGACTAAGCGTTTCTTTCCTCGGACAATCTCATAATGATTTTCAACATAGAAGGCTTGGCAAGCCCATTGAGAAGTTGTGGGCTCAATTAGACCTTGGGCTAACAATTGGGAACATTCTTGTTGGGCTAGGAGTAAGTTAGAAGGACTCATTCCTGGATGGGTAGCTTTGGTTGGATTAACATCTTCATTTAGTTTGAAAGGTAACTTAATTAAGAAGGACTTGTTTTTCCATAATGGGTTTGGATGGGTGAACTCAGAATGGGACTCTGGACACAGACTCAAAAGTTTGGTTGAAATATCCTGGTAAGGCTGAGGTGTGTCAAACAAATTGTAAAGTTTTAGAATATCTGTGAAAGGTTTAAACATGGACTTGACTCGGATTCCAGTGGGAATGATTTGAAGGTGTTTGATCTGGTAGAGGATGTCAAAACCTAACAATATATCTTTATTAGGAAGAGTTGAACCAATGACCTTGGGCCAAATGACACAATTGGGGAAAATTTGAATACCAATGGGGTTTTTTGGTAATCAAAGAGGTGGTGAATAATTTGCCATTGACAGCTTTGAAATGTTCCTCATATTCTGTCCAATATTCTGGTGGAAGAATATGTGGATTTAACATGCTGCATTAGGCTCCAGTATCTATAAGACCAATTGCTGGAATGGGACTTTGGAATTTGGAGGGCAAGATCTGGGGACAACAGCTGTTTGTGGAAAATCACTTGGGACTGATCACTGTCTAAGTCATTAGAGGAATTCTGTAGTGCAAATATTGTTTCATCATTGGGTTCATCTTGTTCTGAAAAATAGAATTCCAGTTCATCCTTGGCTGGAGAGTAATCTGTGGTAGCTTGGAGATGCTCGACAAGCCGGATAGATTTTTCCCTTTTGTTGGGACAATCCTTAGTATAATGACCTTTCTTCTTGCAGATAAAACATCTGCTTGATTTTCTCCGTTTAAAGTCTCTGGATGAAGATGACTTCTTTTTGAAGAATCGGTAGGGCCGTCTAGACCGTCGGGACCGGCGGGGTCTGGATGAAAATTCTGAATTTTTGAATTTCCGAAAATGCCTTTTCTTTTTAGGACTGCAATCACAATCCTTCTTCTGTTTGCATTTGATCTGCAAATAAGGCTTTTTGCAGGCACTCCGAAATGGTTCTCTGTCTTTCAACAGTTCTTTGAAAAACTGTTTCTGCTCACAGAGTTTGTCAAGACAAGTTTTGGCAAGCTGGAAGATTTTGCCAAGAGAAATGTTGTCAAGGACAAGATTGGATGCACAAAGTAGCCTTTGTATGTCTGGTTGGAGTTCATCAGGAAGGGAAGCCAGAAAAACATGCTTTAAAGTCAGTTCATTGAATCCATTAAGTTTATAGAACAGCAGAGACATTCTTTTGTAATGGAAATCAAGATCCTTAGCATTGAGTGAACAACATTTCATGTTGAGATAGTCTCGTCGTGCAGCTTCAAAAATGGCAGAGGAGTCGCCAAGAAATTGATCATGGATAACCGCAAGGGCACTTGAGACTTCTGGTAATTGAACAAACTGTAATTGTCTGTATTGGCCTAAAGAATCAAACCAATCTCTTAGAGCACCCGTAAAACGAGTAGCAAATTCTCTAAGGACTGATTGAGTTGTGGCTCCAGGCCAAAGCATTTGTAAATCAAGCCAGGCAGACATTTCATTATGGTTCTGTGTGAGAGGTCTAGCCTTGATCAGGTTGATCAGTTTGAGCCATCAGGATTTTGGTGATATCAGCATAGGACTTTTCAGAGTCACTGGCGGATGCTGAAGATTTTGTATCTGTCTCAGTAGAGCTATCGGAAACAGCTAGATTTGAATCAGAAGTTTGATCATCTGTAGGAGATGAGGGGTCAACCGTGTGGGCACTAAACAGGTGCATGGGTTGTTTATCCTTGGATTGGGTAGGAGGTTGGGAAGGAGCTAGTGGTGAATGTGCTGATGGTGAGGCTGGTGTATAGCCAGGGGTTGGTTGGTCAGGAGTGGAAATAGTAGGTGGGTGAATGGTGACTGGTCATGGTTGAGGTTTAGATTTTGGTTTAGGTTTAGGTGGAGATGGTAATGGATTATCTCGAAAAAGAGTATGAGTCATACCAAATAACTTGGAAGGTTCATACTGTCTGATACGGGAAAGCATAGAGGCAAAAGGATGATAAGTTGGACCGATAGAAGGGATCGGAGGTGATGAAGTAAAAAGGGTAGGTTTTTGTTTTTCTGATTCTATCTGGTCAAGTTCAGCTTTCAAGCGTCTGATCTCTCTTTCCTTCTGGTCAAATTCTGGGCCATAATAGCGTTGAGCAAGCATGGTCCGTAACTCAGAATCGAGTTGAGCAATTCTGGACTGTAGATTTTGGTGGATCTGCTGCATTTGTGCGGTGATGGAGTCAACTTTGGTTTCAAGCGTTTCAGTTCGTAAACTGATTTTCTCAACTTTGGAGTTGATATTCACCAAGGTATCATTTTGTGCTCTGGCATTTTGGGTTTGCCAGTTGAGGACTGATTCAAAAGGTTTAAGTGGTTCAAGGTGTCCTGTAGAGGTTATGGCTGAAGGGATAAAGGGTTTAGACACAACATTTCGTTGGGAATCGGTATGGGTTTCTAAAGGAGGAAAAGTAGAAGAGTAATTTGAAGAAGTGGATGAAAACATCATACAACTCAGTGGTGGTGTAGGAGTTGGGATTGGTGATGGAATCTCAGATTTGTAATGTTTGGCAATCCATTTGAGGTCCTTTTTGTAAAGGGGTAATGGAGATGGCAGAGGAGGAGGGTCGTGTGGTGGTTTTGGATCATGGTGGTAACATGAAACTCGGGGTTGTTTCTTTTTGGGTTTCTTTTTTCTGGTGGAATAGTCATCGTCTTCTTCCCAATCATCCCAGCAGGGACAAGAGGGTGTTAGTAATATGCCCTAAAGGCCAATCGAATGGTGATTTGATTGTTTAGGAATGATCGTATTTGAATAGCATTTTGATATTTATAAAATGGCAAAGTTATCAATATTCATAAATTAATTTAATGAATATAGTCCAAGAAGTAAAATAGTTAAGGAACACATTCTCGAGTATGTCGAGAATATGAAACGTGTATCCTTTGTACTATACTTCTAAAATAGTTCCTAGTGGTGGATTTATGATTGGACATTATAAATTCCTATAAACACTAGTATGTGTTATGACTCCTTATGGTATGTGATACTAAGATGGATGCTGAGTTTCATATCGTTGACATGAGATGTCAAGTCAAACACATAGGTACTTGTTAAAAGAACAAGTTTACCGAACTTGACCAAATATAGTAAGCCATATGGTTTTGAGTGTTAATGGCTTATTATACATTGTATCAGATACTATGTTTAGTAATGGTCTTTAGACCTGAGGCATAACAGATATCTTATACATAGACATCTCTGATATGTGAATGCATAAAGATTGATTCCTAATCACGGAAGAGATCTAGCAATAGTTGTCATGGTTGGCTATGTATGAAGACAAGTGTATGGCCAACATGGAATTCATCACTTTGTAATATACGAAAAGGATGTCCTTATGAGATAATATGAATTGGCATGAGAAATCCTTGGCCAAGGTGAAATATATTTGAAGGAGTTCAAATTTTATTTTCATGCCAAGTTCATTTATATTTATTTTGAGATAAAGCACAACTGCTTAACATAATAAACCATAAGCCGTGCTTTTCTCTGGACATGGATGATGAAGAGACCAAGACATAGAGATACAATGGAATAGGTTCTATAGATCCAACAATTCTTGTTATTTGGATGGTTGTGATATACTGCTAGGTGTCACTCACGACTTGTAGAAACCTTAAGATCAATATTGGTAAAGCGTATTACCAATGCATCTTAAGGTCATTAGAAAGGTTCTAATTGATGACTAAAGAGTTTAGCATCATTTAATGAATAAAGAGTTATCATTAAAATAGTTCTACTACCTTATAACTAAGAACCTAAAAGGTCACACACAATATAGAAATGAAAAAGGAGTTACTAGAAAATGAGAAGTTAAATTTCCTATTTTTAGGAAAATCAATATTTATATTATAATTCATTGAGAATGAATATAAATATAAATATATCTTAAATATGATTTAAGATAGAAATTTAGATGTTCCATAAATAGTTTAAGGAACAAAATAAATTTCATAAATCCTCAATTAAACATTATGGAATGTCGAGCACGTAAAATGACCATTTTGGACATGTTCGGGTTCATATATGATTATGGACTTCTAGACCAATTTTGGGTTTAGAATTATGGGCTTTTATTGGATCCAATATGGATTAAGAGAAAGCATTAGAACATGTCACATGAGAAGCCCACATTTAACCATTTGATGTGATCAAAATGGGGTTAATTAATTAATTCCGAAATTAATTAATTTAGCTATTTATTTATTTGATTAAATAGTTTATTGAAGTGATGAGATCAATTTCAATAAATAATGGCTAAGTGGGTGGGTCTAGCACATGATAATGTTTGGTGCCATTATTAGAGATAATGGTGGCTTTATTTGGTGGAAGGAATCAATATGAGCTAGCACACATGTTCCTTCATTATCTCTCTCATTTCTTAATGAAATTTCGAGATTCCAAATCCTCTGAACTCCTAGAACATTTCTAAGTGTGGACTGATTAGAGGCATCACAATTGGGGTGCTTAAAGGATCTCAGATCGTGGCAAAACAGAAGCTGTTCGTGCAGAGCTGTATTTTCTGGACAGTGTTCGGAGCTTGCTGTTTTCAGTCGTTTTCTCCTACATCACGAAGTTGTTTCTGAAACTACAAGTGAGGTAATTAAACTTCAATCTTTCCTCTTGATTTTCGTTTTTGAATGAAGTCGATCCGAGGTTTCTAGAGCTTCCGCCATCTGTTTTAATTTTACTGCACAATAGTTGCGAAATTAGGAACCTCATGGACAAATGTTGTCCTTCAGAGGGATCACACATGCCTGAGCCAGGGGCATCCCATAGGAAATGACCATTGAGCTTTGCTGGATAAACAGGGTAGCCTACGGAAGTGAACCCTGTAATAGGCAGATCTTCTTGACCTGTCTGCACAGCTGTGATCATGGAAGAGTAGGTAAAAGAGAGCCGAGGAGGCTCTTGTGGAGCACTGGGAGGTGGTTTGAAAGTCATTCTGACTGTTCCATCTGGCCGTCGTTCAAACATGCTTTCGGATGTCTGAATCGAAGTTGTATTAGTATGGAGCTGCTCATAGTTGGAGATCCATTCAAGAGGCATAAGCTTGATGAGCTCATGACGAGGAATTTGTCGTGGGATCTGGATGATTGTGGGGATCTGGTCAGATTCAGCTAAGATCATGAGGGTGTCAGGCATGATTTTGAAGCCTATAGACCAGTTGATGATGAAGGGTGGCAATTTTGGCTGAGGAGATTTGTTCTGCACCTTGAATTTGGACTTGGACTTTTAAGGTTGTGGGCAAATTGGTGTCTTGGAGAGAAAGGTTGAAGTTTGGATAGAAAGTGAGTAAAACACTTCCTGCATGAAGGGTGGTAAGAACAGTGCCGATAACAACATCTTGGTACTGTTTGAATCGGGTATCAAGGAGGTCAAGGCGAGCTGTGACTGGTAACCCTTTTCTCCCATGGAGGGTAAGGATTAAGCGGATTCCTCCAAGATGGAGATGGGTATATCTTTCACGTTTCCAGGTGGAAATTAACTCTGAGGGAATCTCCAGAGTGACATATTGCTCAGCAGAGGTTGCTCGGAGAGCACACTGATCCAGGCTAGAAGACTGGATATATTCTTTAGGGTGAGGCCGTCGGGTAGAAATAAGGGTACGGATACTGCGGGTAAAGGAACTGAGTCTTTTGTACAGTTGGTAAGGACTGATGAGAAGGTAGGAGGACTCACTGATTTGGGCTGATTCAGGAATGTAGGAGTATTCTACAAGGTTTTTAATTTTATTGGCTGTATGAGAAGTGCAAGATTTAGGGAGAGAAATAGTAGAAGAAAGAGTAACAGGATTGGAAGGAGGTGAAGATGAAGTGGAAGCCATGATTGAGAAGTTCTCTCTGCGCCTGAAGTCTAGAAAGCAAAACAAAGCAAAATACTTAAATTATACCATTTTGAGCAAGAAAATGAGATTTAGAAATCAAGGATGATTCAAGGACGAGTATGCTTTCCCCTGATACCATCAGTCGACCAATCTAACATAAGAGTCTTGGGATCTGGCTCTAGTCTGTAAGCTTCTAAAATGAAATGATTTCTTATTACGTGATTAATAAGTGTTATAAAGCCATCATAAAAGTTGTTGACATTTAACAAACCGATGATTTTTTATGAATGTTGAAATAAGCCCAAGAAGCAAAGGTAATTAGTGCCTCTAGAGTTGCAAGGTCTCTTGTAAGCAAATGAAATCGTCAGCATATTTTAGCATATCGGTTATTCTTTCTTGCATACCTGAGGTAATTAACTCTTCTCCAATTTGTGAGTTAGACAAAGCTGTTAGGGCTTTTAAGATGAAGCCTAGCACTTGGCTTCCTCTAGTAAAAGCGGCTTTTGAGACAAGTCATTGATAATCCCCAGTCACCTCCTCGATATACTAGGTGTATCTTTCTCTCTGCTAGAGGTTGACTAAGATCTATAGCTGCTTGAACAAACTCTCTATATAGCTGCTTGAACAAAATCTCAAAAACCATCTGTGCACTAAAAATTGGTTGGATTTGTCAAATGACACGCAAAGTTCGTGGCTCAATTATTTAAAAACAAACAGTAAAAAGAAATAAAAATGATTAGATAGAAATCACACCATGAAAAGCAATAATGCAAACAGTAAATCAAAAGGATATATACTGTTAATTGTGATTGTGGCTCACATCTTTCTCCGGTTTTACGTCCAGGAATGACTTGAACACCCTCTATGGGTTGAGGATATGCTTTCCATCCAAGTTTCTTGTAAGCTGGAAAACAAGGTCGTTTATAGTCAAATTCCTGAAATTGTATCGTGCACGTTCTTTTTAGAATAATGGCCATAATTGGTAAATTGCATGTTGTATGTATCCACTGGAATGCGTTTCAAGAGACTAAAGGATATCATCCAATGACTCCTTATTTAAACCATCCCTAATAAATTTAATTTTATCTTCCCTATTATCAGACACCATTCCCAAAGAAGAGCATGGTTTTTTTTTTATAGCACTGCAATCTAGCACACTTATGACAAGAAACTGGAAGTCGTACAGCTCTTTGTTTTCTTCCAATGACTCCTTAATCAACCAGGCATGTAGGCAGCAAATTTTGGAGGTAATTCCCCTGCTAACCATCCTTTTGGCTTTGATTAACCAACGAATGCCGCCAGGGATGTTATACTTTATAAGAAGGCGCATGCATTCAAACCGAGCTCTATAGATTGTGAGGACTGCATTTGAGAAAGAGGGAAATCACTTGTGAAGCTTTACAAAAGCTATGTTCCTAACCATACTTTGGCTGGAGAATATCAGTTATTGTGGGAAACTGAAGGAACTGACTTCAATAGTCTCGGAGTACCATTATCAACCACTTAACTGGGGTGATAAATGATTACACACCAAAGAAAAGAATGAATCTAGCAAAAGCACAACACACGTAAAGACAAACAAAATTAAAAACACACAATGTAAAAAGCGAGATGTTAACTCACCGTCGTCCTCTTATTGAGTTTACCTCAAGCTCTAATTGGGTTTTATAGATACCACTTTCTCTAAGTTGTCTTTTTAGATCTTCAACATGGGATACTAACTTTGGTTGTCGTAGATCCTAAATAGGATGTGATTGACAAAATTAGATCAAGCCGTTTAAGTGGCGAGGATTTGTTTCACTGTGATACTTATGATTTATAACACAAGTGATGAGAGAGAAAATACAACTGTCAAACATACACACTTTAGTAGGAAACAAATAAATTCAATTAGTAAAGGAAAAAATGAAAAAAAGTTAAATCACCAAAAACAAATGAAAAAAGAAAGAAAAAAATTTAGTACAGATTTAGTGGGTCACTTAAATCTATTGCATTGTTTTCTCCATGTGGTTGGTACTCATGATATGACTTTACATCTCTTACCATTAAAAGCACTTTTTGGCCTGGTGTGAAAGATTTTCTCATAATCTCTTGTTGTGAAAGACTTTCATCGACTTCTTGTATTGAGAATCTCCTCAGGTTCTACCAGTTTTAATCTCATTTTTGAACCACAAATGGGGTAAATGACGTCTGCATTATTTTGTTTGACGTTAGAGGAGGATGAGATGATTTCTGACAATATGTTTTCTTCTCCCAAGAATGTATACTTCAAACAGTCAGGTGATGGTTTGAGTTCAATCTTTGATGGTGATTCTAATGATGGGGTGACAAATTTTATGAATCGAGAATGGCATTGATCTCATTAAAAACCAATCCAAAATGTGTTAACCATTCTTATAACGGCTTATCACTAAATGGTAGAAGGCAAAGTATGATCAACTGATTCTTTAATTACATCCACTGTTAGCCTATATGGCTATAAATATTGATTTTGATGATAGCAAACCACATGTTTTGATTAAACAAAGATTTATGTATTGTGCTTTTATAATAAGAAAATGATTTTATGGAGTTAAGTTGTTTTTCAAGTTGTGGACTAAAATGAAAGAATTTTACAATCTTTGATTTTAATAAATATTTTTTTGAATTTCGGATTTGGACCTATATGAAACTATTTAAATATTTTGAGCCATTCTATAATTTCACATATTTTGGGATTGACAAAGTATTATTTAGAAATTCTAAAATTGGACTTATTTGAAATCTTTCATAATATTTTGGGCCATAATATAGTTTTATAAAGTTTTGGGGTCAAACTGTAATTAAGAAAATAGCTCACTGTAGCAGTTATAGTAGCAAGCGTCTAACCAAATTTGACAAGCAGAAGACCAGATTTTGGGCAATAAGCTTCTGGAACATAAACGGCTATCCGAATTTCAAAAGCGGCATACCGGATCTTTAAAATTCAAATTTTTGCTGTAACGGTAACATAAACGCGACTAACCGGATTCCATAAACGATAAGTCGTTTATCACCAAAATGTGCATAATAGCTAGTTTTTGAGCTCAAACTATATAAACTCAAATCCAGTTCGTTTTCAAGCCCTCTAGCAAGCAAAATAAAGAAGCACACAACATATATTGAGCTCTCATTTCGCAAATCATCAAACATTGAATCATCTTTGTTCTTCAATTTGTATATCTACTCTTTAAGAGAGTTTTTATTATAATTTTCGTTTCCTCATAAAATTTGTTAGTGTTTAAGTGTGTGAGCCACTTGAGTGAAGAGATTGTGAGATAATCTCTTTGTTGTAAAGGTTCATTGACACCTTGGAAGTCAATTGTAAGCTTTTGAAGCCTTGAAAGGCTTGGATAGTAAAATCATCAAGCTTAGATCACTTGGAAGCGTGGACGCAGGCGGGGATTGCCGAGCCACGTAAAAATTCATGTGTTTGTTTTTTTCCCTTACTAATTTATTATTGTGCTTTTATCAAACTTATTGCTTTCGAATTTACTAAGGCATTAGATTGGATAGTTTTGTGATTTTGTTAGGATAAGTTTTAAAATACCAATTCACCCCACTTTTGGGTTGCACAACTTGTATTTCATCCACATCAGCGACTCCATCTTCTTTATCATGAGGGTGTTTGCCAAAGGACCGCTGGATATTTTCAATCTTGCATTGAATGTGTGTATCTGCAGTTGCCAAGAAAGGTCGACCCAAGATAATGGGGATGTGCTTCTTTAGATCATGCACTTGATGAGTATCAATTACAATGAAATCAATAGGAAAATAAATTTTGTCTACTTGAATGAGCACATTCTTTATAAAACCACGAGGTAATTTCATAGATTGATCTGCAAGTTACAACACAACTGGATAAGGCAGAATACTTGCGTTAGCTCTTGAGTCCAACAAAGCATTCTCAAATGTGTGGTTCTCTATGCTACATGAGATGGAAGGACAGCCGGGGTCTTTGTATTCGGAGGAATTTTATGTTAAAGTATGGAACTAATGTTTTCTGTTAAAAATGTCTTTTTTTGGACAAGAATGCCTCTCTTTTTAGCGCAAAGGTCTTTAAAAAACTTGGCATAAGAGAACACTTATTCAATAGAATCAAGCAAAAGGATATTAATAATCACTTATTTAAAAATTTCATTATCTCACTTGTGGCACTTCCCTTCTTTGCTTTAGTTACCCTCTGAGGAAAAGGAACTTTGGGGATGTATTCTCGTGGGCTGGTATCTTCTTTCTCCTTTGTTGATCACCTACATCTCTTTATCTTTTCGCAAGGTCATGACGGCTTTGACCTCTTTATGATGTTGTACCTTTAGGATTGGGTGCTGGTTGACTTGAGAATTTGCCTTTCTTAACAGTCATTACCAAGGTTTGAACTGAAGATGCAAGTTGGCCCACCATCTTCTTAAGGTTTGAGATTGATTGGGCTTGTGAACTCATTTCGCAAGTTGTCAATGGTACGATGGGTCAAATATTTTAAATTCTAGAATGCCTTTTCCCATGACTTTAGTTGTGAGTGGCTCTGATTCTGATTGTACTGTCTAAATGGTAGCTGAGAGATTTAAGGAGTTTGATGAACTGGTTGCATTGGTGGAGCTAAAGCTATTGTTCCATTTTGTTAGAATCCTTGAGACCATGAAAAGTTGGGATGATCTCTCCATCCAAGATTATAGGTATTGGAGTAAGGGTTGTAATTCGACTGATTTCCCAATACATTTATAGCATTGGCTTGATCTGGGTATGAATCATAGTCGAGAGTTTCCCGCCGATATACCCTTATCCACCAAATACCAAATCCGAAATTCATTTACTAAAAAGGGTTTTTCACGATACCACCCGAAAACACGGCACTCATGGCCTTTAAAAAGGGTGATAAGAAGGTTTTTTCTTCTTCTTTTTCTTTCTCCGCATGACTTCCAATTCTTCATCAACATCTGTATCATCCAAACAGGGACAATCTGGATTGCACATATGGGCTTCAGGAACATCCCATAGAAAATGACCATTAAGTTTACCAGGATATACTGGATACCCTTCGGATAAAAAACCATGAATAGGAAGGTTCTTTTCTTGGCCAGTCGTTTAGATAAGATGTATATCCATCTCCAAGATCGGATTTCTGAACTAGACACCGATCTCAGACGAATGATCAACAATCATATCTGGGGTCTAGAGTTTAACCAAAAAGAAGCCGAAAATCTTTCCTAAAGAGATATCAGTTATGCTCATATTTGTGGCTGTGAGTTTTCGCTGAAGATCAGGTTGTAACTCAGGAGGAAGAGAGGCAATGAAGACATGTTTGAGAGATGGCTCATTGAACCCATTGAGCTTGTAGAAGAGAATACTTATTCTTTTGTAATGAGCATCCAAAAGATGTCTTTTAAGAGAGCATCATTTCATCTGATGATTTGGCAGTCGTCAATGATGCCATTTGGCGAGAGAGTCCTCCAACTATCTCTTTGACTTCCTTTATTTTTTATCTTGACTCGCCAACATAGATTTCATTTACACCCTTGATTTTTCTCACATTCTTGAATGATCGACTCCGTTGTTGGGAATTATTCTCTTGTCACCGGAAGAAATCCCAAACCTCTGATGCAATAGTCCCTTCAAGAAATATTGAAATTGGTGTCATTTTTTGTACCTGTGATGTGGACCATGGACCATTTGACGATTTTGGACCGGTTCGCTCCCATGCTTCGAGGAATTGCTCATATTTTCTTTGAGTAAACTCTAAAATTTCCATATGTTCCCATGATATGATACTATTAGCAGATAATGTATTGAACCATGAACGAGCTTTATCTTTTAGAGAATATGGAAATAGTCTAAGCTTAACATCTTCATCTGAAAAAATTTCATATTTAAAAGTTTGATAAACGGCATGAAAATCATTCAAATGATTGTTTGAGTCTTCATTTTCCAAGACATAGAATGATGGAAGACAATTTAGTACACTAGGTTTTAACTCGAAAATCCTAGCAGCTACGTTTTGGTATCTTATGCATGATATGGTCAAATTACCTAATGGACTGAAGTAATCCTTAAATGACCTTTCTTGTGGCGTTTGTGGTTGTTGCAAATTCATTTTAATATTATCCTCCAATTTACTCTGTGATGCAACGTGTCTTAACGTGCGAAGTATTTTCTCCAGTTCGAGGTTTACAGGTTCTAGATTAGGTGACTCTGACCTTCGACCATGCATGCAAAGAGCACGTAAAAATTACAAACAAAACAGATGAAAATAAAGAAAGGAGAGAAGTTATGATATTGTCCTTATCATGCTCCTTCACACTTACTATGAAAACACATTTAAAACCTGCACACAAAATTATTAACACAATATTTATAAAGAAAATTAACTCTACAAATTAAAATGATTTACCTCTCCGGCAACGGCGCCAAAAACTTGTTGTGTAAATTTTTTTGTACTCGCATGCGCACAAATCTATTTTTGAATAGATTTTGTGGTAACGAATGTAGATCCCATAAGGAGGTATATTTAATTACGCGTAGGGTTAATTTTCTAGGTGTATATGTGAGTTGGTTGGAAGTGAATTTTTTTTATCTTAAGATTTAAAATAAAATGACAGGAATGAATTAAAGATGAAAACAATGCAATCGAAACGCTTGAGTCTCCGGATTCACACTTAAGATTCACCATGGGATTAATATTTCCTTTTTAGTTCTAATTAATTCATGATGGGGTATTTTCGCTCCTCATAATCCTCTCTCTAATAAATATGGTATCAAGCGCTCAGTGTGCCAGTGGTAATGATCTTCCACTAAGTATGGTGTTAAGAACACGTTATGCCAAACGATAATAATTGTTTTGTCATCAACATGGCAAGGCCATCCAATAAATAACTTAGATACACTCTCTGTCGACACTGAGTCAAGACGACCCACAAAATACTAAAGGGCAAATTTCTCTCTAATTAATATGGTGCTAAGTGCCCATTGTGCCAGACAATAACGATCCTTCACTAGGGAGCCAGTATACCATGTAAAATAAACTTACCTTATGAAGCCCATGATCATGTTGAGATTTCACCTTCAACCTAAGCTTGAAACTAAATTAGTCACTCATAATTAAACCAGGGGTAAAATGATAATTTTACTAAAATACAAGATGGAGAGAGAATTAAAAATATTATAGCTCAAAAATAAATTCAGAGGTGTCAAATTAGGAGGGAGCCCTCTATTTATAGATACAATAGATAAATCATGGCCATCGGATGAAAACAATTCGAACGCTCAGGATTGCACCACGTGGCAACTTTTGATTGGTTGGAACAAATCGTCAATCAACACAACATCAGCATTTCGATCTAATAAGATGCTGCCATATCATATGTCAACGTCACATCAATATTTTTGTCCAATAGCATTCTGCCACATCATTGGTCCAATAGGATACTGCCACGTCATCGGTCAATGCCACATCATCATACCATATAAGTGAACAGTACCGTATACGTGAACAGTACCAAATACCATTTTATGCTCCTCTTAAGGTTTCGACCTTTTCAATTTAAAAAAATACCATCTGTTTCGCTATCTGACTGATCATTAGTCGCAAAATGATCAAAATGTCCCTGAAATACATAAAATACTTAAATTATAATAAACATACATAATAAAAGCTTAGATAATTTAAACTTATAAAATTGAAAACGGTAGTGAGACTTGAAGCATAAAATGATAATTTTACCGTGTATAAATATGCATTCTCCAGTACTCAACACTCTTCATTAAACTTCATATATCTACCTATATAAACTCTTCCTATATGACTTAAGCAGAAGTACCCTTTAGGATAAGCATTGATTCCTAGAGGAACACACTTGGTCGTTTGCAAGTCAAATTTTTGTATATTAGATGGTGTTTTTATCATCAAGTACAGTTGTGGATAATCTATTTATGACATGAGTGACTACTGAAAAGGCTTCCCACCAGAATTTGAGTGGTATACTAGCTTGAGAAAGTAATGTTAATCCATTTTGAACTAGATGCCTATGTCATTTTGGTTCCTTGAGTTTAGTTCCTTCCTCTTTGAGTAAAAGTTCTAGGGCTCTATATTTACCTCCCATATCACACTGAAGTTCTTTGATTTTGACATCAAGTGAGTTTTCAATATGCCTGGTCCAATGGAGGTGTGGTGAATATTTATGGCAGGTGGAGGAACATTGTTAAGTTCCATAAGATAGGCTTTGAGGGCGGAAGTGACTGTTGTATCATGGATGAAGGTATAGGGGTGAGAGTAGGTTTTCCATTCATATGCCATGTCCTGGGTCCAATAGTCTCGTGTTCGCACTAGTAGGTTTCCCCTCATGAGTCCTTACAACCTCTACAAACAAAAGTCTTCTTTCACTAGAAGTATTCGCACTCTCATCTCCACTAAAAGACCACTTCCAAAAGAATATATTCAGTCTTCTAGATTGGATCAGTGTGCCTTACAAGCCTCTCAGAGTGAACAATATGTCACTATGGAGATACCTTCCGATCTCGTCGCCAACTGGAAACGCGAAGGCTACACCCACCTCCATCTTGGTGGTGTACGGTTAATTCTCACTCTCCATGGTCGAAAAGGCTTACCTGTGACAGCTAGGATTGCTCTCCTAGATACCAGGTTCAAGGAGTACCAACATGCAGTTATAGGAACTGTTTTAACAACACCTACATCCAAGATACCAGTGGGTATGTTGTACGTGGCGTTATTTCAGCCGATATACACTTATCCACCAAATACCAAATCCGAAATTCATTTACTTAAAAAGGGTTTTTCACGATACCACCCGAGAACACGGCACTCATGGCCTTTAAAAAGGGTGAACGTTGTGAGAAAACAATTTTGTTGGATAAAAATCGGTTTTGGGGGATAAATCAGGACCTTTCTGATGCACAGGATCCTCAAGTGAGGCAAGTGCAGAGCATACTCAGATTTGAAATGGAGGTGAGCGTATCATTTGTAACTTAACTAATTTCTTTGATTCCTAGAAGAGAGAGAGAGGTTTTAGGGAAACATCATTGTGAAACTTAAGCTTTTATTTTCGAAATTGGCCCCCTTACAACTGAGACCCAAGGTGCTTGATATAGAGGATCATTGAGAACAGGACCTCTCGAATGATCATGACACGTAGCACACTTTTTTGGAAAGTAAGCCAATCATGACTTTTACAAAAGACAAGCACGAAAGGGAAAGCAAAGCATAGCATACTTACATGGACTCTTGACAAAAGTCAAGTATACTGACATAGACTCTTAATAAAGGGAAAGCATGCCGACAGAGACTTTTATTAAAACAAAGCATGCCTAGAAAGACTAAAAATAAAGTAGACCGACATAGACTTTGAACACATGTGTTGCATGAAAAGTGGAGGGAAAGCGACAAAGTGATATTATGGCGTGGACGGATAACGCCTTGGTGACACGTCTCCTGTGTCCTTTTCATATTGTCGCTTGTGTCGACGTCGTTGTCGCTTGTCAAGATACTCCTCGGCTTGTAGAAACTTTTCTTCATCAGTTTCAGATATGGGTTGTAAAGAAGAATGGGGAGTATCAGCAGGGAGGAGAGACTGAAAGTCTTCCCATGGGTCCTGAGCGTCTTGGAATAAGACATTTGTGTAGTCAGGACGTTGTTCCATAACAAGAATGCCCTTAGGACTTGAACTTGAACCTGGAGTACAGCCTTGTGTTTTTGGGATGATTTCAAGGGTGTGTGATGGTCCAATGGAGGTGTGGTGAATATTTGTAGCAGGTGGAGGAACATTGTTGAGTTCTATGAGGTAGGCTTTGAGGGCTGAAGTAACTGTGGTATCATGGATGAAGGTATATGGATGAGAGTAAGTTTTCCATTCATATGCCATGTCCTGGGTCCAGTAATCTCTTGTTTTTGGATGTTGAAAATATGGCCTGTGGACAACGAAAGCAGTGGTCCACATGTTGGCTTCTTGTTCGGGCATTTTGTCTAGGCCATGAAAGGCAAACAATTGTTGGAGTTGCTGGCGCCACCAAGTGAGGGGAGAATACCATTCAAAGAGAGTCCATAAGAGGTCTGGGGAGAACTCTGGAGTGGTAAGGTGAGTCAGGACGGGTTTAATGGGAAAAACTAGCTTGGTAGCATACAAGGTGGTGAGACACCACATGTACCAAAGCTCATCTTCGGAGATTGTGAGGGAGGACAGAGTGAGGCCTGTGAGAAATAAGTGTTCCATGCAAAGGTTAGGAAATCGGTCAGGGTTTTTAGTTTGGACATTAAAGAAATACCGATAGAGAAACTTCTTTGCAAAATCTTGTAATTGGGAGGCTGATTGGAAAGAAATGTTCATGGGGAAATTTCTCTGGTTAAGAGCCTTGAAGGGAAGCTGGCGATTCATGGCTATAACTGGAATGGTGTGAATTGAAGAGATGAGAGCAGGTTTATTTATAGATGGACGGGTAAGGAAGTCTGGAATGAGATTTTGGTTGCCTTTGATATGTTGAACAGTGAAATCATACTTAGCAAACCAAGTTTTGAGGCTGAGTAATTGCTTGTCAGGTAGCAATTTGTTCTTGAAGTCAAAGATTCGGGGAAAAGAAGAATTATCCATGTTGATGAGGAATTTGTGGCTGATGAGATGAAATTCAAACTTTTTAATCCCATATTTGACTGCTAGAATTTCCTTGTAGATCACATGGTAGTTCTTTTCAGAGTCTTTGAATTGGCCGCTTGCATGTGCACAGAAATGACGCACGCCATCAATGTCTTCAAGAAGAATAGCACTCCAATAATCATCGCTGGCATCAGTCTGGAGGATGCGTTGTCCATGTGTGGGAATTCGGAGTGGAGGAGGTGATTGAGCTATCACCTTTAGTTGCTTGACAGCTTCTGTCTGAGCTGGGCCCCATGGAGGGCACTGCTTTTTGAGCATGCGGGACAGCTGGCTGGTGTGAACCGCAACTTTGGGGATAAAGTCACGGACATAGTTGACAATCCCAAGAAATTGTTGTATCTGCTTTCGATTGAGATTTGTGTCCGGAAACTTTAATAATTCAACTGCAATGTGGGGACCAGGCTGATACTGGCCATCTTTAATCACCATGCCAAGAAAGTCAATAGATTCCTTGCCTATGCTGCTTTTCTTTTCGGAAAGCATGATGCCATGTGCCTGCACAATATGAAAGAAATCCAAAAGGAGCTTCTGGTGGCTCTCATGGTCAGAGGAAAACAACAAAATATCATCAATGTAGACCAAAGCATGATGGAGAATAGGACTGAAGATTTTTGTCATGGCTTTTTGAAATAAGGAAGGAGCGACTTTGAGACCAAAAGGCATGACTGTCCATTGGTAATGGGCATCAGGGATGCAGAAGGCAGTTTTGTGACGATCACTTGGTGAAATACCAAGTTGCCAAAAACCAGCTTTTAAATCAAATTTAGAGAAGATACGAGCCCCTTGGAGATGGACAAACATGGTTTGGATTTTTGGAAGGGGAAACTTATCATCTTTAAGAAAGGAATTGAGTGGCTGGTAATCAATTACTAATCTCTTTTTTCCACGAACTAATTCAGAACGTTTTTCAACATAAAAGGCTTGACAAGCCCAATCTGAATCAGTAGACTCAATAAGACCTTGTTGAAGTAACTGAGAACATTCTTGTTTAGCAAGCAAGAGGTCTGAAGGAGACATACCCGGGTGTGAGGCTTTGGTGGGGTTAATGTCTTCGTTGAGTTTGAAAGGTAGGTGAATGAAAAATTGTTCATTTTTCCAAAGAGGTGAAGGATGATGGAATTGGGAATGGTTTTCGGGACAGTAGGCTAAGAACTTTTGTGAGATGTGACTATATGGAGATGGTGTTTCAGAGAGTGTATACAGACGTAGGGTATCTGTATAAGGCATGAACATCTGTTTGTAGCGAACTCCAGAACTAGTGAGGAATAGGTTTTTGACTAGATGAAGAATGTCAAAACCTATGAGTAAATCTTTATCAGGGAGTTTGGAAGCTACAATCTTTTTCCAAATTATGCAATTCGGAAAGAATTGAATACCAATGGGTTTTTTGGTAATCAAGGTGGTTTCAAAGGTTTCACCATTAACAGCTCTGAAAAGTTTGGAGTGAGGTTCCCAATAGGTTGAGGGAAGAACAGAAGGATCAATCATACTGGTATCTGCACCAGTGTCAATAAACCCAATAACAGGAACAGGTTTATGGAATTTGGAAGGAAGGATGGACATCTTGAGAGAAGGACGAGGAATTGTGGAAACATGATTAACAGTCTGAACGGTGGAGATGACTGAAATATCTTCAGAGTCAGAAGATTCAACAATGAGGAAGGCAGTTTGGTCATCTTGTATC
This sequence comes from Citrus australasica, assembly GCA_029618585.1. NCBI lineage: Eukaryota > Viridiplantae > Streptophyta > Magnoliopsida > Sapindales > Rutaceae > Citrus > Citrus australasica. The sequence continues at coordinate 8,959,349 of JARCIV010000006.1, forward strand.
GATTGTTCTGAAAAATTGGATTCAACATCCTCATTCTCAGATAACAAGGAAGAATGTTCAAGATGTTGGATAAGACGAACAGCCTTGGCTGATTTGTTGGGACAATTGCGGGCAAAGTGACCGCGTTTCTTGCAAATGAAACAACGGTTGGATTTTTTCTTTCGGTATTGAGAAACATCTTTCTTTCGGAAATACCGGAAAGGTTTTTTGGAGGAGGATTTTTTGTGGAAGTGTTTCTGAAAGTGTTTTTTCTTTTTGGGTAAGCAAGTACACTTCTTGTCATCTTTACACTCGATCTTGAGGTTCATCTGATGGTATTCTTTTCGGTCAGCTTCAGTAGAAGCGGTTTTTTCACCGAGGAATTGCTCATGAATAATACTGAGGGCTGTACTAACCGGCGCTTCCATGAATTGGAGCTGTCGATATTCTCCTAAGCTTTCTAGCCAGTCTCGTAAAGAACCCGTGGAACGGGCCATGAATTCACGAAGAACGGCTTGAGATTGAGCATTGGGCTTGGTACTTTGGAGATCAATCCAAGCAGCAAATTCTTGAAGTCGAGCTGCCCATTTGTGACGAGGAATGTCATCAAATGTAAACCAAGATGCTGAAGATGGTTTAGTCGAGTGTTCATGGACTGGTGGTGGTGGTACTGGTTCTGTTTGAGAAGCTTGGTCAGAAGGGTTGTCCTCTACAATGGGTGTTGAAGTAGAGCCACTTGGATCTGCAGTTTCAGTGGCCATTAATATGCCTGTAATGTCAGCATATTCAGACTCAGAATCAGTGGAGGCATTGGATGAGTCATAAGAGGAGGATGACGAAGTTTGTGGTTCAGGCTCAGAAGAGTCAGAGGAATCTGAAGGTTGAGGCTGGACAATATGATAATGATATTGATCCATTGGGCTTTTATCTTTCTTAGGATGGGTTTGTGGTGTTTCTTCTGGAGGTATTGTGGAAGTAGAGGGAGAGGATGTGGCCTTGGGCCGTGGTTCGGAGATTTTGACGTTAGAACGTGGTTTTTTGGGTGAAGATAGTTTTGGAGTTGGTTGAAGGTGAGAGAAACCAAAGGGCTGATTATAAACAGGTTGTTGTTGAGGTCGGGATGGTGTATAGAAAGGTACAAAGGAGTCAAAGATTGGAGGCGATACTGGTGTAGGTTGAGATTGGGTAAAAAGAGAAGGTCGAATCTTTTCAGCATCAATTCTGGATAATTCAGCTTTGAGTTTTCTGATCTCTGCTTCTTTTTGATTAAACTCTGGACCCCAGATATGATTAGAAATCATTCGTCTGAGATCGGTGTCTAAATCAGAAATTCGGTCTTGGAGATGGATATACATCTGATCTAGACGACTGTTGATGGAATCAACTTTGGTTTCAGTCTGGGAGACTTGAGTGGCAACACGGTCAATTTTCTTACCGAGTTGGTGGAGAGAATGGTTTTGAGCATTGGCATTTTTGGTTTGCCAATTCAAGACAGCTTCATATTGTTTTGGTTCTTCAGGTTGCCCAGAGGCTGTAACCGGAGTTTGGACAAAAGGTTTTGAGGTAATACGGGTTTGTGGATCTGTTTGTTTTTCAAGAGGGGGAAAAGATTCGTCATAGGAATGACTTGAAAACATAAGGCAAGACCTGATAGGGTGTATAGGAGGTTTTGGATCCGGTGGAGGTTGTGGAGGAAAGGATTTGCAAGATGGTGGAGGATAAGAAGATTTTTTCTTTTTCTTTTTCTTTCTCCGCATGACTTCCAATTCTTCATCAACATCCGTATCATCCAAACAAGGACAATCGGGATTACACATATGGGCTTCAGGAACATCCCATAGGAAATGACCATTAAGTTTACCAGGATATACTGGATACCCTTCGGATGAAAAACCATGAATCGGAAGATTCTTTTCTTGACCAGTTTGAACGGCTGTAACCATAGCAGTATAAGAGATCTGTGGACTGTCGGAAATGGGTTGAGTGTCAGGAGTTTGAAAAGACAGTTGAACTTGGCCATTTGGACGTCTGGTAAATGTAGCTTCTGTGGTTTGGACTGGTTCAGAATTTTGGTGAAAGTGCTCATAGTTGGTGAGCCATTCAAGAGGCATGAGTTTGAGCAGATCTTGTTTTGGAATTTGTTTGGGAATTTGGATGATAGTTGGGATTGTATCTGTATCTGCCAATATCATCAAAGCATCTGAAGTTGTATATGGTGTAGGGAGATCTAGTGCATGATTTTGTAATCGATAAACTATTTGGTGATGGAGGGTTGCAATCTTGGATGTAGGTGTTTGTTCTGCTCCTTGGAGCTGGATCTGGACTTTAAGGGTAGTTGGAAGGTTGGGATCCTCGAGAGAAAGGTTGAAATTGGGGTAAAAGGTTAAGAGGACACTGCCAGCATGAAGTGTTGTTAAAACAGTTCCTATAACTGCATGTTGGTACTCCTTGAACCTGGTATCTAGGAGAGCAATCCTAGCTGTCACAGGTAAGCCTTTTCGACCATGGAGAGTGAGAATTAACCGTACACCACCAAGATGGAGGTGGGTGTAGCCTTCGCGTTTCCAGTTGGCGACGAGATCGGAAGGTATCTCCATAGTGACATATTGTTCACTCTGAGAGGCTTGTAAGGCACACTGATCCAATCTAGAAGACTGAATATATTCTTTTGGAAGTGGTCTTTTAGTGGAGATGAGAGTGCGAATACTTCTAGTGAAAGAAGACTTTTGTTTGTAGAGGTTGTAAGGACTCATGAGGGGAAACTGAGACTCAGTGACTTGAGCGGATTCTGGAATATACGAATATTCAACAAGATTCTCGATTTTGGAGGTTATGTGTTTAGAGCATGATTTAGGGAGAGAGAGAGTAGAGGAAAGAGAAATAGGAGATGAAGATGATGTAGAAGCTGAAGATGTGTTTGTTTCCATGGTGAGAGAATCCTCTTCTAGGAGATCAAATAAGAGTAGTCAAATTACGAATGATACCACCTCGGCGTTGGGTGTGGCTCTGATACCAGTGGGTATGTTGTACGTGGCGTTATTTCAGCCGATATACACTTACCCACTGGTATCAGAGCCACACCCAACGCCGAGGTGGTATCATTCGTAATTTGACTACTCTTATTTGATCTCCTAGAAGAGGATTCTCTCACCATGGAAACAAACACATCTTCAGCTTCTACATCATCTTCATCTCCTATTTCTCTTTCCTCTACTCTCTCTCTCCCTAAATCATGCTCTAAACACATAACCTCCAAAATCGAGAATCTTGTTGAATATTCGTATATTCCAGAATCCGCTCAAGTCACTGAGTCTCAGTTTCCCCTCATGAGTCCTTACAACCTCTACAAACAAAAGTCTTCTTTCACTAGAAGTATTCGCACTCTCATCTCCACTAAAAGACCACTTCCAAAAGAATATATTCAGTCTTCTAGATTGGATCAGTGTGCCTTACAAGCCTCTCAGAGTGAACAATATGTCACTAAGGAGATACCTTCCGATCTCGTCGCCAACTGGAAACGCGAAGGCTACACCCACCTCCATCTTGGTGGTGTACGGTTAATTCTCACTCTCCATGGTCGAAAAGGCTTACCTGTGACAGCTAGGATTGCTCTCCTAGATACCAGGTTCAAGGAGTACCAACATGCAGTTATAGGAACTGTTTTAACAACACTTCATGCTGGCAGTGTCCTCTTAACCTTTTACCCCAATTTCAACCTTTCTCTCGAGGATCCCAACCTTCCAACTACCCTTAAAGTCCAGATCCAGCTCCAAGGAGCAGAACAAACACCTACATCCAAGATTGCAACCCTCCATCACCAAATAGTGTATCGATTACAAAATCATGCACTAGATCTCCCTACACCATATACAACTTCAGATGCTTTGATGATATTGGCAGATACAGATACAATCCCAACTATCATCCAAATTCCCAAACAAATTCCAAAACAAGATCTGCTCAAACTCATGCCTCTTGAATGGCTCACCAACTATGAGCACTTTCACCAAAATTCTGAACCAGTCCAAACCACAGAAGCTACATTTACCAGACGTCCAAATGGCCAAGTTCAACTGTCTTTTCAAACTCCTGACACTCAACCCATTTCCGACAGTCCACAGATCTCTTATACTGCTATGGTTACAGCCGTTCAAACTGGTCAAGAAAAGAATCTTCCGATTCATGGTTTTTCATCCGAAGGGTATCCAGTATATCCTGGTAAACTTAATGGTCATTTCCTATGGGATGTTCCTGAAGCCCATATGTGTAATCCCGATTGTCCTTGTTTGGATGATACGGATGTTGATGAAGAATTGGAAGTCATGCGGAGAAAGAAAAAGAAAAAGAAAAAATCTTCTTATCCTCCACCATCTTGCAAATCCTTTCCTCCACAACCTCCACCGGATCCAAAACCTCCTATACACCCTATCAGGTCTTGCCTTATGTTTTCAAGTCATTCCTATGACGAATCTTTTCCCCCTCTTGAAAAACAAACAGATCCACAAACCCGTATTACCTCAAAACCTTTTGTCCAAACTCCGGTTACAGCCTCTGGGCAACCTGAAGAACCAAAACAATATGAAGCTGTCTTGAATTGGCAAACCAAAAATGCCAATGCTCAAAACCATTCTCTCCACCAACTCGGTAAGAAAATTGACCGTGTTGCCACTCAAGTCTCCCAGACTGAAACCAAAGTTGATTCCATCAACAGTCGTCTAGATCAGATGTATATCCATCTCCAAGACCGAATTTCTGATTTAGACACCGATCTCAGACGAATGATTTCTAATCATATCTGGGGTCCAGAGTTTAATCAAAAAGAAGCAGAGATCAGAAAACTCAAAGCTGAATTATCCAGAATTGATGCTGAAAAGATTCGACCTTCTCTTTTTACCCAATCTCAACCTACACCAGTATCGCCTCCAATCTTTGACTCCTTTGTACCTTTCTATACACCATCCCGACCTCAACAACAACCTGTTTATAATCAGCCCTTTGGTTTCTCTCACCTTCAACCAACTCCAAAACTATCTTCACCCAAAAAACCACGTTCTAACGTCAAAATCTCCGAACCACGGCCCAAGGCCACATCCTCTCCCTCTACTTCCACAATACCTCCAGAAGAAACACCACAAACCCATCCTAAGAAAGATAAAAGCCCAATGGATCAATATCATTATCATATTGTCCAGCCTCAACCTTCAGATTCCTCTGACTCTTCTGAGCCTGAACCACAAACTTCGTCATCCTCCTCTTATGACTCATCCAATGCCTCCACTGATTCTGAGTCTGAATATGCTGACATTACAGGCATATTAATGGCCACTGAAACTGCAGATCCAAGTGGCTCTACTTCAACACCCATTGTAGAGGACAACCCTTCTGACCAAGCTTCTCAAACAGAACCAGTACCACCACCACCAGTCCATGAACACTCGACTAAACCATCTTCAGCATCTTGGTTTACATTTGATGACATTCCTCGTCACAAATGGGCAGCTCGACTTCAAGAATTTGCTGCTTGGATTGATCTCCAAAGTACCAAGCCCAATGCTCAATCTCAAGCCGTTCTTCGTGAATTCATGGCCCGTTCCACGGGTTCTTTACGAGACTGGCTAGAAAGCTTAGGAGAATATCGACAGCTCCAATTCATGGAAGCGCCGGTTAGTACAGCCCTCAGTATTATTCATGAGCAATTCCTCGGTGAAAAAACCGCTTCTACTGAAGCTGACCGAAAAGAATACCATCAGATGAACCTCAAGATCGAGTGTAAAGATGACAAGAAGTGTACTTGCTTACCCAAAAAGAAAAAACACTTTCAGAAACACTTCCACAAAAAATCCTCCTCCAAAAAACCTTTCCGGTATTTCCGAAAGAAAGATGTTTCTCAATACCGAAAGAAAAAATCCAACCGTTGTTTCATTTGCAAGAAACGCGGTCACTTTGCCCGCAATTGTCCCAACAAATCAGCCAAGGCTGTTCGTCTTATCCAACATCTTGAACATTCTTCCTTGTTATCTGAGAATGAGGATGTTGAATCCAATTTTTCAGAACAATCGATACAAGATGACCAAACTGCCTTCCTCATTGTTGAATCTTCTGACTCTGAAGATATTTCAGTCATCTCCACCGTTCAGACTGTTAATCATGTTTCCACAATTCCTCGTCCTTCTCTCAAGATGTCCATCCTTCCTTCCAAATTCCATAAACCTGTTCCTGTTATTGGGTTTATTGACACTGGTGCAGATACCAGTATGATTGATCCTTCTGTTCTTCCCTCAACCTATTGGGAACCTCACTCCAAACTTTTCAGAGCTGTTAATGGTGAAACCTTTGAAACCACCTTGATTACCAAAAAACCCATTGGTATTCAATTCTTTCCGAATTGCATAATTTGGAAAAAGATTGTAGCTTCCAAACTCCCTGATAAAGATTTACTCATAGGTTTTGACATTCTTCATCTAGTCAAAAACCTATTCCTCACTAGTTCTGGAGTTCGCTACAAACAGATGTTCATGCCTTATACAGATACCCTACGTCTGTATACACTCTCTGAAACACCATCTCCATATAGTCACATCTCACAAAAGTTCTTAGCCTACTGTCCCGAAAACCATTCCCAATTCCATCATCCTTCACCTCTTTGGAAAAATGAACAATTTTTCATTCACCTACCTTTCAAACTCAACGAAGACATTAACCCCACCAAAGCCTCACACCCGGGTATGTCTCCTTCAGACCTCTTGCTTGCTAAACAAGAATGTTCTCAGTTACTTCAACAAGGTCTTATTGAGTCTACTGATTCAGATTGGGCTTGTCAAGCCTTTTATGTTGAAAAACGTTCTGAATTAGTTCGTGGAAAAAAGAGATTAGTAATTGATTACCAGCCACTCAATTCCTTTCTTAAAGATGATAAGTTTCCCCTTCCAAAAATCCAAACCATGTTTGTCCATCTCCAAGGGGCTCGTATCTTCTCTAAATTTGATTTAAAAGCTGGTTTTTGGCAACTTGGTATTTCACCAAGTGATCGTCACAAAACTGCCTTCTGCATCCCTGATGCCCATTACCAATGGACAGTCATGCCTTTTGGTCTCAAAGTCGCTCCTTCCTTATTTCAAAAAGCCATGACAAAAATCTTCAGTCCTATTCTCCATCATGCTTTGGTCTACATTGATGATATTTTGTTGTTTTCCTCTGACCATGAGAGCCACCAGAAGCTCCTTTTGGATTTCTTTCATATTGTGCAGGCACATGGCATCATGCTTTCCGAAAAGAAAAGCAGCATAGGCAAGGAATCTATTGACTTTCTTGGCATGGTGATTAAAGATGGCCAGTATCAGCCTGGTCCCCACATTGCAGTTGAATTATTAAAGTTTCCGGACACAAATCTCAATCGAAAGCAGATACAACAATTTCTTGGGATTGTCAACTATGTCCGTGACTTTATCCCCAAAGTTGCGGTTCACACCAGCCAGCTGTCCCGCATGCTCAAAAAGCAGTGCCCTCCATGGGGCCCAGCTCAGACAGAAGCTGTCAAGCAACTAAAGGTGATAGCTCAATCACCTCCTCCACTCCGAATTCCCACACATGGACAACGCATCCTCCAGACTGATGCCAGCGATGATTATTGGAGTGCTATTCTTCTTGAAGACATTGATGGCGTGCGTCATTTCTGTGCACATGCAAGCGGCCAATTCAAAGACTCTGAAAAGAACTACCATGTGATCTACAAGGAAATTCTAGCAGTCAAATATGGGATTAAAAAGTTTGAATTTCATCTCATCAGCCACAAATTCCTCATCAACATGGATAATTCTTCTTTTCCCCGAATCTTTGACTTCAAGAACAAATTGCTACCTGACAAGCAATTACTCAGCCTCAAAACTTGGTTTGCTAAGTATGATTTCACTGTTCAACATATCAAAGGCAACCAAAATCTCATTCCAGACTTCCTTACCCGTCCATCTATAAATAAACCTGCTCTCATCTCTTCAATTCACACCATTCCAGTTATAGCCATGAATCGCCAGCTTCCCTTCAAGGCTCTTAACCAGAGAAATTTCCCCATGAACATTTCTTTCCAATCAGCCTCCCAATTACAAGATTTTGCAAAGAAGTTTCTCTATCGGTATTTCTTTAATGTCCAAACTAAAAACCCTGACCGATTTCCTAACCTTTGCATGGAACACTTATTTCTCACAGGCCTCACTCTGTCCTCCCTCACAATCTCCGAAGATGAGCTTTGGTACATGTGGTGTCTCACCACCTTGTATGCTACCAAGCTAGTTTTTCCCATTAAACCCGTCCTGACTCACCTTACCACTCCAGAGTTCTCCCCAGACCTCTTATGGACTCTCTTTGAATGGTATTCTCCCCTCACTTGGTGGCGCCAGCAACTCCAACAATTGTTTGCCTTTCATGGCCTAGACAAAATGCCCGAACAAGAAGCCAACATGTGGACCACTGCTTTCGTTGTCCACAGGCCATATTTTCAACATCCAAAAACAAGAGATTACTGGACCCAGGACATGGCATATGAATGGAAAACTTACTCTCATCCATATACCTTCATCCATGATACCACAGTTACTTCAGCCCTCAAAGCCTACCTCATAGAACTCAACAATGTTCCTCCACCTGCTACAAATATTCACCACACCTCCATTGGACCATCACACACCCTTGAAATCATCCCAAAAACACAAGGCTGTACTCCAGGTTCAAGTTCAAGTCCTAAGGGCATTCTTGTTATGGAACAACGTCCTGACTACACAAATGTCTTATTCCAAGACGCTCAGGACCCATGGGAAGACTTTCAGTCTCTCCTCCCTGCTGATACTCCCCATTCTTCTTTACAACCCATATCTGAAACTGATGAAGAAAAGTTTCTACAAGCCGAGGAGTATCTTGACAAGCGACAACGACGTCGACACAAGCGACAATATGAAAAGGACACAGGAGACGTGTCACCAAGGCGTTATCCGTCCACGCCATAATATCACTTTGTCGCTTTCCCTCCACTTTTCATGCAACACATGTGTTCAAAGTCTATGTCGGTCTACTTTATTTTTAGTCTTTCTAGGCATGCTTTGTTTTAATAAAAGTCTCTGTCGGCATGCTTTCCCTTTATTAAGAGTCTATGTTAGTATACTTGACTTTTGTCAAGAGTCCATGTAAGTATGCTATGCTTTGCTTTCCCTTTCGTGCTTGTCTTTTGTAAAAGTCATGATTGGCTTACTTTCCAAAAAAGTGTGCTACGTGTCATGATCATTCGAGAGGTCCTGTTCTCAATGATCCTCTATATCAAGCACCTTGGGTCTCAGTTGTACAGGGGCCAATTTCGAAAATAAAAGCTTAAGTTTCACAATGATGTTTCCCTAAAACCTCTCTGACTCTTCTAGGAATCAAAGAAATTAGTTAAGTTACAAATGATACGCTCACCTCCATTTCAAATCTGAGTATGCTCTGCACTTGCCTCACTTGAGGATCCTGTGCATCAGAAAGGTCCTGATTTATCCCCCAAAACCGATTTTTATCCAACAAAATTGTTTTCTCACAACGTTCACCCTTTTTAAAGGCCATGAGTGCCGTGTTCTCGGGTGGTATCGTGAAAAACCCTTTTTAAGTAAATGAATTTCGGATTTGGTATTTGGTGAAAGTTGTAGTCCACATGTTAGCTTCTTGTTCGGGCATTTTGTCTAAGCTGTGAAAGGTAGACAAATGTTGGAGTTGTTGGCGACACCAAGTGAGGGGGAGGCTCAGGACGATCTTGTGGTGGTTCCTCTGGAGGGATTGTAGGTGTAGATGAAAAGGTCGTGACCTTTGGACGTGGTTCGGAGATTTTGACTTGAGATCGTGGTTTTTTGGGTGAAGATGGCTGAGGAGTTGGTTGAAGGTGAGAAAAACCAAAGAACTGATTATAAACAGGTTGTTGAGGTCGGGATGGTGTGTAGAAAGGTGCAAAGGAGTCAAAGATTGGAGGAGATACTGGTGTAGGTTGAGGTTGGGTAAAAAGAGAAGGTCGAGTCTTTTCAGCATCAATCCTGGATCTTCCCTTCCACAACCTCCACCGGATCCAAAACCTCCTGTTCACCCAATCAGGTCCTGCCTTATGTTTTCTAGTCACTCCTATGAAGAATCCTTTCCTCCCCTTGAAAAACAAACAGATCCACAAACCCGTGTTACCTGCATTCAAGGGATAAATCCAAGTGAATTTAATGTACATCTATGAAGGACACATAACATTAATAACCTTGGTTTGAAGGTAAATGTGCAAGGCCCCATAGTATTTTTTTGGTTTCTGACATACACTGTAGAATTTAGGAATTATTTTTTTATTCCAATTGAAAATATTACAACTAGAGAGGGTTTTCTGTAGAGCTGTTACATTCGGATGTCCTAACCTTTTATGCCAAGACTCTTGAAGATTAAAACAGAAAGACAACATTGACTCTTGAACGAACTGAACTTTAGTGCTTAAACTTAAAACTAGTGCAAACTTAGACACTTTACAGGGATTTATTAGATAGCATTGCAATTTATAAAAGCTTCCTTTAGCCACTCCTTCTAGAAGAGTTATGCCCCTGGTCTTTTCCTTAACAACATAAACAATGTTAAAAAATTGCATATTAATTTCATTATCAGGAAGTAATTTAGTTCTGCTTGTTTCAAATGTAAGTGTTTTGTGTTTTGTGTTTTGTGAGTGTGTAGGCAACAATGCATCACCAACATGTGAAATTATAAGCTATTGTCTATTACATACAATTAACTTTTCAGGACTTCAACCCTCAGTCGTTGATTGCTAACATCGCTACAGAATTAACTTTTTAAAGTGCACCAGTATTCAGATTGCTCAGACTTTTGGTAATATGGTTTGTTGTCCCACTGTCCAAATACTAGGCATGATTAATAGCATTTTCAGGTGTAGTAATGTATGTAGATCTCTAACTATTGTTTAAAGGATTTTGAGGTGGTCCCCTACGAGGTGGATTATTATTGTTGTTATTGCTCCTTTGGTTGTTGTTTCTAAGTTGCTAAGACTGCACGTCCAAACGCTGATAAATCTAACGTTATGGCTTGGGTTCATCTTCAATGGTTTTTCTTTTCCCTTTATCTTGACTTGCACCATTCCCAACACTTGAGTTCATACTTATCTTTGTGTTATTCTAGTTTTTCCTTTGATTATTACTAGACTGAGCAAAATTTGCACTTGTGTTCCTAAGTGAAATGTTGCCATGAGAATTGTAAATTTCAATCCTACTTTCCTAATTTAGCAAAATGGCATAGACTTCTTGGAGTGTTGGAGTCTCTATTCTCATTGTAATGTTAACAACAACCGAATCATATTCGGGACCTAAACCTGCTACTAGCAGACTTGAGTTCATTTGCTAAAGCTTTTATTTTGTTGTAAAACTCAGTAAAGCTCGAGGCTCCTTTTCTTGTTTTTAATGAAAGTTCTTAGAATACTGGCCAAGAAAAGAAACTTCCTATTCATGGTTTTTCATCATAAGGGTATCCAGTATATCCTGATAAAATTAATGGCGTGCGTCATTTCTGTGTGGATTGTTCTGAAAAATTGGATTCAACATCCTCATTTTCTGATAACAAGGAAGAATGTTCAAGATGTTGGATAAGACGAACAGCTTTGGCCGATTTGTGAGGACATTGTCAGGCAAAGTGACCGCGTTTCTTGCAAATGAAACAACGGTTGGATTTTTTCTTTCGGTACTGAGAAGCATCTTTCTTTCTGAAATACCGAAAAGGTTTTTTGGAGGATGATTTTTTGTGGAAGTGTTTCTGAAAATGTCTTTTCTTTTTAGGCGAACAAACACACTTCTTTTCATCTTTACACTCTATCTTGAGATGAGGTTTTCGACAAGCTTCAGAGAAGGGTTTTTTGTCTTCCATTAGATCTTTGAAGAATTCTTTCTGTTCACAGATCTTATCAAGAGATAACATGGCCATTTGAAAAATCTTTCCCAGAGAGATATCAGCTATGCTCATATTTGTGGCTGTGAGTTTTCTCTGAAGTTCGAGTTGTAACTCAGGAGGAAGAGAGGCAATGAAGACATGTTTAAGAGATGGCTCATTGAACCCATTTAGCTTGTAGAAGAGAATACTCATTCTTTTGTAATGAGAATCCAAAAGATGTCTTTCAAGAGAGCAGCATTTCATCTGATGGTATTCTTTTTTGTCTGCTTCAGTGGAAGTAGTTTTTTCACCGATGAATTGCTCATGAACGAGATTGAGGGCTGTACCAATTGGAGATTCCATAAATTGGAGCTGTCTGTATTCTCCTAAGCTTTCTAGCCAGTCTCGTAAGGAACCCGTGGAACAGACCATGAATTCACGAAGAACGACTTGAGGTTGAGCATTAGGCTTGGTACCTTGGAGATCAATCTAGGCAGCAAATTCTTGAAGTCGAGCAGTCCATTTGTGACGGGGAATGTCATCAAATGTAAACCAAGATGCTGAAGATGGTTTTGTTGAGTGTTCATGGATTGGTGGTGGTACTGGGTCTGTTTGAGAAGCTTGGTCAGAAGGATTGTCTTCAACAATAGGTGTTGAAGTAGAGGCACTTGGATCTGCAGTTTCAGTGGCCATTAATATGCCTGTAATGTCAGCATATTCGGACTCAGAATCAGTGGAGGCGTTTGATGAGTCATAAGAGGAGGATGAAGATGAATTATGTGTTTCAGGCTCAGAGGAGTCAGAGGAATCTGAAAGTTGAGGTTGGACAGTATGATAATGATACTGGTCCATTGGGCTTTTATCTTTTTGAAGAGGCTCAGGATGGTCATGTGGTGTTTCTTCTGGAGGGATAGTAGGTGGAGAGGAAGAGGACGTGACCTTTGGACGTGGTTCGTAGATTTTGACTTTAGATCGTGGTTTTTTGGGTGAAGATGGTTGGGGAGTTGGTTGAAGGTGAGAGAAACCAAAGAACTGACTATAAACAGGTTGTTGAGGTCGAGATGGTGTGTAGAAAGGTGCAAAGGTGTCAAAGATTGGAGGAGATGCTGGTGTAGGTTGTGGTTGAGTAAAAAGAGAAGGTCGAGTCTTTTCAGCATCAATCCTGGATAATTCAACTTTGAGTTTTCTGATCTCTACTTCTTTTTTATTAAACTCTGGACCCCAAATATGATTGTTAATCATTCGTCTGAGATCGGTGTCTAGTTCATAAATCCGATCTTGGAGATGGATATACATCTGATCTAAATGGCTGCTGATGGAATCAACTTTAGTTTCAGTTTGGGAGACTTGAGTGGCAACACGGTCAATTTTCTTACCGAGTTGTTGAAGAGAATGATTTTGGGCATTGGCATTTTTGGTTTGCCAATTCAAAACAGCTTCATACAGCCTCTGTCCATCATGTATTGGTCTACATTGATGATATTTTATTGTTTTCCTTTGACCATGAGAGCCACCAGAAGCTCCTTTTGGATTTCTTTCACATTGTGCAGGCACATGGCATCATGCTTTCCGAAAAGAAAAGCAGCATAGGAAAGGAATCTATTGACTTTCTTGGCATGGTGATTAAAGATGGCCAGTATCAGCCCGGTCCCCATATTGCAATTGAGTTACTAAAGTTCCCGGACACACATCTCAACAGAAAGCAGATACAACAATTCCTCAGGATTGTCAACTATGTCCATGATTTTATCCCCAAAGTTGCAATTCACACCAGCCAGCTGTCCCGCATGCTCAAGAAACAATGCCCTCCATGGGGCCCTACTCAGACAGAAGCTGTCAAGCAGCTCAAGGTGATAGCCCAATCACCTCCTCCACTTCGAATTCCCACAAATGGACAACGCATCCTTCAGACTGATGCCAGCGATGATTATTGGAGTGCCATACTTCTCAAAGACATTAACGGCGTGCGTCATTTCTGTGCACATGCAAGCGGACAGTTCAAAGACTCTGAAAAGAACTACCATGTGATCTACAAGGAAATTCTAGCAGTCAAGTATGGAATTAAAAAATTTGAATTCCATCTCATCAGCCACAAATTCCTTATCAACATGGATAATTCTTCTTTTCCCCGAATCTTTGACTTCAAGAACAAATTGCTACCTGACAAGCAATTACTCAGTCTCAAAACTTGGTTTGCTAAATATGACTTCACTGTTCAACACATAAAAGGCCACCAAAACCTCATTCCAGACTTCCTCACCTGTCCAGCTATAAATAAACCCGCACTGATCTCCTCGATTCAAACCATTCCAGTTATAGCCATGAATCGCCAACTTCCCTTCAAAGCTCTTACCCAAAGAAATTTCCCCATGAATATCTCTTTCCAATCGGCTTACCAATTGCAAGATTTTGCAAAGAAGTTTCTCTACCGGTATTTCTTTAATGTTCAGTCCAAAAAGCCTGACCGATTTCCTAATCTTTGCATGGAGCACTTGTTTCTCACATGCCTCACTCTGTCCTCTCTATCAATCTCCGAAGATGAGCTTTGGTATATGTGGTGTCTCACCACTTTGTATGCTACAAAGCTAGTCTTTCCCATCAAACCAATACTGACTAACCTTACCACTCCAGAGTTCTCCCCAGACCTTCTTTGGACTTTTTTTGAATGGTATTCTCCCCTCACTTGGTGGCGCCAGCAACTCCAACAATTGTCTACCTTTCACGGCCTAGACAAAATGCCAGAACAAGAAGCTAACATGTGGACTACAACTTTCATCATCCACAGGCCTTATTTTCAACATCCAGAAACACGAGACTACTGGACACAGGACATGACATATGAATGGAAAACTTACTCTCATCCTTATACCTTCATCCATGATACAACAGTCACTTCAGCCCTCAAAGCCTCTCTCATGGAACTCAACAATGTTCCTCCACCTGCCACAAATATTCACCACACCTCCATTGGACCATCACACACCCTTGAAATAATCCAAAAAACACAAGGCTATACTCCAGGTTCAAGTTCAAGTCCTAAGGGCATCCTTGTTATGGAACAACGTCCTGACTATACAAATGTCTTGTTCCAAGACGCCCAGGACCCATGGGAAGACCTTCAGTCTCTCCTCCCTACTGATACTCCCCATTCTTCTTCACAACACATGTTTGAAGCTGATGAAGAAAAGTTCCTACAAGCTGAGGCGTATCTTGACAAGAGACAAAGACGTCGGCACAATCGACAATATGAGAAAGCAACAGGAGACATGTCCCCATTGCGTTATCCATCCACGCCATAATCACGCCATAATGACACTTTGTCGCTCTCTCACAACTTTTGATGCAACCCATGTGACTCCCGTTTGTCTTTTGTTAAAGTCCTTGTCGGTATGCTTTACTTTTAAAGTCCTTGTAAGCTTGCTTGTCTCTTGCAAAAGTCATGATTGGCTTGCTTTGCTTTCGACAAAGGTGTGCTATGTTTCATGATCATTCGAGAGGTCCTGTTCTCAATGATCCTCTATATAAAGCCTCTTTGGTCTCAGTTGTAAGGGAGCCAATTCAAGAAATAAAAAGCTTAAGTTTCGACATTATGTTTCCCTAAACCTCTCTCTCTCTTCTAGGACTCAAAGAAATCATTTAAGTTACAAATGATACGTACACCTCCATTTCTAAACTGAGTATGCTCTGCGCTTGCCTCAAGCTTGAGGATCCCAATCTTCCACAACGCCACGTACAACATAACCCCACTGGTATCAGAGCCACACCCAACGCCAAGGTGGTATCATTAGTAATTTGAATAATCTTATTTGATCTCCTAGAAGAGGATTCACTCCCCATGGAAACAAACACGTCTTCAGCTTCTACATCATCTTCATCTCCTATTTCTCTTTCTTCTACACTCTCTCTCCCCAAATCATGCTCTAAACACATAACCTCTAAAATTGAGAATCTTGTTGAATATTCTTATATTTCAGAATCTGCTCAAGTCACTGAATCCCAGTTTCCCCTCATGAGTCCTTACAATCTCTACAAACAGAAAACTTCTTTCACTAGAAGTATTCGCACTCTCATCTCTACTAAAAGGCCACTCCCAAAAGAATATATTCAGTCTTCTAGACTGGATCAGTGTGCTTTACAAGCCTCACAGAGTGAACAATATGCCACTATGGAGATACCTTCCGATCTCGTCGCCAACTGGAAACGAGAAGGATACACACACCTCCATCTTGGTGGTGTACGACTAATTCTCACTCTTCATGGTCGAAAAGGCTTACCTGTTACAGCTAGAATTGCTCTCCTAGATACCAGGTTCAAGGAGTACCAACATGCTGTTATAGGAACTGTTCTGACAACCCTTCATGCTGGCAGTGTCTTATTAACCTTTTACCCCAATTTCAACCTCTCTCTTGAGGATCATGTGCATCAGAAAGGTCCTGTTTTATCCTCCAAAACTGATTTTTATCCAACAAAATTGTTTTCTCACAACGTTCACCCTTTTTAAAGGCCATGAGTGCCGTGTTTTCGGGTGGTATCGTGAAAAACTCTTTCAAATAAATGAATTTCGGATTTGGTATTTGGTGGATAAGTGTATATCGACTGGAAACCAATGGATGCGGACTATTAACCTATTCTAAGCCAGGTTTGGGTCCAAAGGACGAACAACGCCACGTACAACATAACCCACTGGTATCAGAGCCACACCCAACGCTGAGGTGGTATCATTAGTAATTTGAATAAATCTTATTTGATCTCCTAGAAGAGGATTATTCAAATTACTAATGATACCATCTCGGCGTTGGGTGTGGCTCTGATACCAGTGGGTTATGTTGTACGTGGCGTTGTTCTACCTAGGAATGACGATGCAAGACTGAGGATTTAGTTCTTACTGACAAGAGTCTTCATAACGCTTCCCACACTTCTGTTGAAGTTGTGAGGTACAATTTTCTCACTTAAATATAATAGAATTTATTTTAAGCTAACAATAATAATATAAAATATTTAATTCTAAGTAAAGGTGACATAAGTAATGACATAAGTGATGATGCAAAAGAAGTTTGTAGAGAGTGTTGAAAATTCTAGAATTTAGTAAGGTATTTATGAAGGATAATCTCAAACATTGATCAAGAGTTGTGGTGGCAAATCCTAGCCATCCATTAGCCTCAAGAAATCCTATAAATACCCTTAGCCTCTTCCATTTTCAATGCAATTTAGAAATTTCACCCTCTTCTATTCTAAGTCATAACATCAAGAGTAGAGAAATCCTTGATTTAGAAAGGTCTAGAGAAGTTAAGGTCAACAGGTAAGTAACACTTCAACTGCAATATTGGAACAAAATTCTTTTCATACTTAACTTCAGTTTTAAAAATTCCTTTATCTTGTGATGACTACTGTGATGTGATTAGTTATAAACTAAATTTTATATGGTCGGCTATGCCACCTATATTATGATATTTTTTTATTTACTCCTTGTATGGTCGGCTATGCCACCTAATCTGTGATAATTTTACTCAATTATGCTCTGCTCAGCTCTACCGCTTATATTCTAGTCCCATTTTGTTTAATCTCCATATGGACGGCACTGTCGCTTGCGTTAAAGAATGTTGTCCTTAAATACCATTGTATGCTAATTTTGTTGTTCCTCTAGGAACTTCACATGTTATGATATAAAGTGCATTGAATGCATGCATTTCATGGGCTACTTTATAAGAAGACGTTTTAGAAAATGAATTTCTGAAAAATGGGTTGAGCGCAAACCCTCCAAGCTTTGTAAAAGGTAATCTTTTGGGGACGGAAATACGTAACGTCCAAAAGATCAACTAGTCAGGTCCAAGGGCATATTGTTTAAAGAATAAAAGTGCTACCCTTTTAGTGCAACATACCTAGGGCCCTAATAAAATGGATAATAATTTATACATGCATCAAAGTGTTATCTTACTCGGCATTAGCTCAAAAAGTCCTTACATTGCAGGGAACAATGAGTAGGGCAAGCTGGCGCCAAGTCCTAACCAAGGCGAAGTGCATATGGGGCATAACAAACCTTGGGTTTTATGATGGACTCAGCTTTGTTTCAATAAAAAATAAATATCTTAGCTTTAGTAATAATAAAGTTTTTGAGAAATATAAGAAATCTATGTATGTCTCCTACCTTTTGTAAGGAAGTTTTGCTTGCTATGTAATTTTTTTATATTAAAAAGTAATAGTGTTTTAAACAATTTTAAAATAAATATTTACAGAAGTTGTGAAGTCGGTTACTGAGGCTAGAATACCTTCAGTGAGTGATGAGAGTAGCCAACTCATGAGTAATCGATCTTGTCTGAGCCTAAAATATATTTAGAGTTGTCAGTTGTGGTGACAATGCCATCATCACCTACTGAGATGTGCTCTATTAAGCCATTAGCTCTTATTGTTGGTAGGAGTTGTAAATAGTTGTAGTTCAACTTGATAGGAGTTGTAAATATGAATGAAGAATGGTTTTGATTGGGGCTTAGAAGTTGGTTGTTTTGAAGGGCAATGTTATTTTGAACAGGGTTTGAAAGAGGGTTGTTGTTGGATAAAGGAAGATTGGTTTGAATAGTGTTTGGTTAAGGGTTGTTGCTGGTTGGAGGGGTTGTGTTTAGATTATTTTCTGCCATAGCAATGGCTCTAATACCAAGTTAGAATTTTAAATGTTGATATAATGACAGGCCTTTCCTTGTGAATATTCATTGCATTGATATTATTACATAAACATGAATTTATACATAAGGGTTTTGTGCTCTCCAAGTAACCTAACTGTTAATCTAGCCATAGGTGTGTATTCCTAGCATAAAACGACTTACAATATTTTTCCGTACAGTGTACTATGTATGCAAAGAGTATTCTATCTTCTTATAACTAGCTATCCACATTACCTTTAGCAACAAGACTGTTATAGCAATGGCTCTTCAATTAAGGAGACAATAGCATAGTGTTGGGCTTCTTTGTTTTGGTTAACAAGCTGGACATCGGGCTGAGATTTGGCGCGGCCCATTGTAGTGAATTCTAGAACTAGTAATAAATAGATTTTTGACCAAATGGAGGATGTCAAAACCTATGAGCAAGTCTTTGTCTGGAAGAGTGGATGCTACAATCTTTTTCCAAATAATGCAATTCGGAAAGGGCCTTCTCGTCTTCAAGAATTTGCTGCATGGATTGATCTCCAAGGAACCAAACCCAATGCCCATCCAGAAAATGTCAAGTGAAATCAATTTTGCCTATAAATATACCCTCTATTCTCACTTAAATGTGAGCAAAACTTGACTCAAGAGAGAAGATATTGACTTTTTCTCTCTCTAATTTCATATTTCGAAATCTCCGGAAACAACTTCAATTTATCATTATGCATTGAAGTTTCCAACTGAAGCTAGGGTTGTAGTTGTGCGATGAGAGAAAAAGGAAGTAGGGGAGTGTTATGAGATAAAGCCTTGATCCTAGATGAAATGACTCAAAATAATCTATAACTTCTAAGAATGTCTTGTTACAACATAACTCAATGAGTCCGAGATCGATCCACAAGGAAAAGACTTAATTTGTTAATTTCCTTTATACCATCTAAGAATTAGAAATATAATTTTAAAATACATGCTATTTAATTACAATGAAAATTGGAAATAAATTAGTTAGGTTATGGATCCACTCTTAGTAATACATATAATTTAATAAATTCTTTTTATCATTTTTATTTACATTTATTGCGGAATAATTAAATAAATTATCATTATTGTCCTATTAATTTTATTCTTAATCAAGTACTTAGTGTTACCATACTTTATAATAAGATATTGAGAATTTATTGTGTCAAACTCCCTTATCTTTCTATAACAAAATTTCAAAATATAAAATATGGATACAATTAAGAAGAAAACAATTTAATTTATATAATTAAAAATAGAATTTAGTTAAATCATATTTTTGTACTAAGAGTTTCACCTTACCCTAGCTATTATTATTTAGTTAAGAATAATTGAAATAAAAATAATTGTTAAAATTAAATTAAAATTAAATAAAATAACTAAAATTAAAAATAACAAATATTAAAGAAGAGGTGAAGAAAGGTGTATACAAAGGAATGGCAACTACATATGTTTATACCGCTCATGATCAATCCCCACTACACATAAACAAAGCCAATTATTTAATGGCCATGCATTTATTCCATTAACCAAACATAAACCTAACTTAATCGACCCAAACATACTTTACTTAATTATTGACATGACTTGAAAGTGTCAATTCCTAAGTATAAGAGCTTCTACTTATAATACAACTTGGTGAGTCTGGGGTCAAACCGTAGGAAATCTATAAATCTAGTGGTCAATTATTAAACAAAAGAAAAAGAAAGTTTACGAGATCCACTCTCAATTTTTAAATTATGGTCATAATACTCTCTCATATTTATATTTTCCATTTCTTTTGCCAGTTAATTATTATGCTATTTAATTTTTAATTGACATTTATGGATAAATATGAGATGAAGTACCTAATGTGCAAATATCTAATTCTACAAATTAACATAATATAAAAGTAACCAATAACGAAAAAATACAAATTATAAACATATAACAAATAAAATAAACTTAAATTCATTTGAGAGAGTAATTAATTCCCTTATTTGAATCCTAGAGTTTCACTTTTTACCTCAGTTTAGAAAATTTAGCCACTCGTGCTTAAAAGGAAAACACTCATTTTATTTAATAAACTTTGTGAAGTACAATGCAAGAAATTTGAAAACAAAGGGAAAGAAAAAGATTTTTTTCCCCAGAATTCACTCTACATTTACACCCAAAATGCTCACCCCAAAATCCACCACACTATTCTCTCTCCTTTTCTTGTTTCTCCCAAAATCTAACACAACCTCAATTGTAAGTGTTCTTACCTTTTTATAGGCAAACTTTGAGTGATCAAGTTTGGGTGTTTACATAATATTTTGGTGAGCTTAGAATTACAACCATTTAGATGAGATTTAGTAGTAAAATCCAAAGGTCTAAATTTTGGTATCATTACAGATCATTGAATTTAACATAATCAATGACTATGAATGAAGTCAAAGACAAACTCTTCTTTTGCTTATTTTTAAAGGTGGTTGAGCTAATTTGTCAAGGTAGTTGATCTACCAAATTTGGTGCCCTCATAGAAAATTAATTCTACATATAATTAAAATCCGCCTCCTCGTGGGATCGACACTTGTCACTATTGATCTATTCTACAATAAATTCGTGCACTTGCGAGTTCAATAAAATTTGCACAACAAGTTTTTGGCCCCGTTGCCGGGGAGATAAATTATTTTAATTCGACGAATTAATTTTTGTAAATAATTTCTTTTAATTATTTTCTTGTAATTTTTTTATTTAAAAAAAAGAAAAAAAAGTGAATCTGCATTTTGAGGTAAGAATTTCTTTTCTTTTTCTCTTCTTTAAAATTCTATAATTTAATTTTCAAGTTATTTTTCTTTGTAATTTTTCGTTTATCTTATTAATTTATTTTTAGTTAATTTATTTCACGTATTTTTTTCGTGTGTTATAGTAAAGTTGTAACAGCATGATAAGATTAGTACCGTAATTTTTCCTTCTTCTTTATTTTTATTTGTTTTGTTCCCATTTATTGTTGTGTTCTGCGCATGCATGGTCGAAGGTCATTATTACCTAATCTTGAGCCTATAGATCTTGAACATGAAAAAATACTTCGCACATATAAACACGTTGCAATTAAAGATAAAATTGAAATGGATTTGCAACAACAACAACCACCACCACAGGAGAGGCCATTTAAGGACTACTTTAGCCCCTTAGCTAACTTGAGCACATTATGCATAAGATACCCAAATGTAGCTGCTAGGAGTTTTGAACTAAAACCTAGTGTGCTAAATTGTCTCCCAACATTCTATGGCCTAGAAAATGAGACCCATATATGAATGAGAATTTTTCAGATGGATGTTAAACTTAGACTATTCCCATTTTCTTTAAAGGACAGAGCTCGTTCATGGCTCAATACAATGCCCGCTAATAGCATTACATCATGGGAACAAATGGTAACAAAATTTTTTAATAAATACTTCTCAGTGCATAAAACCAATGCTATTCGTAGGGAAATTTCAGAGTTTACCCAGAGAGAAGACGGCATTTTTTCGAAACATGGGAACGATTCAATGGGCTACTCTTGAAGTGTCCACATAATGGGTACGAGAAATGACACCAATGTCAATACATTTTAGAGGGATTATTGCCGCATGTGCAAGAATGACTAATGGCAAAAGTGCATCATAAATTTGGGAATTCTTCCAGCAACAAGTAGATAATTCCCAACAACGAAGTCGATTATTCAGGAATACTAAAAGAATTAAAGGAGTAAATGAGGTTCACATTGGCGAGTCAAGTTCGAGAATTAAAGAAGTCAAAGAAATGGTTGAAGTTCTTTCTCGACAAATAAAATCGTTAACGACTGCTAAATCAACAGAACCACATGACCATGACTCATACTCAGATCAAGCCAATGCCATAGGTGTAATGAGAAAACCATCTAATTACAACCCATACTCCAACACATAAAACCCTGGATGGAGAGACCACCCCAATTTTTCATGGTCTCAAAGATTCCAACAGAATGGACCAACAGCTCCAGCTCCACCAATGCAACCAATTCCTCAAGTTCCTCAAGCCTCTCAGCCACCATTTAGACCATACAGTCAGAACCAGAGCTACTCTCAACCCAGACCATGGGAGGATGCATTCCAGAATTTCAAGAATGTTACTCACTCCACGATCGAGCAACAGAACCGCACCATTGATGAACTACGAAATGAGATGAGAGCAGACTTCAACTCACAAGCCCAATCAGTTTCAAGCCTCGAGAAGATGGTGGGATAACTTGTTTCTTCAGTTCAAACTTTGGCAATGACTGTTGATAAAGGTAAATTTTTAAGTCAACCAGTGCCTAATCCTAAAGGAGTGCATGAAGTAAATACTAGTTCACCACAGCAGCATGGAGAGGTCAAAGCAGTCATGACCTTGTGAAAAGGAAAAGAAGTTGACAACAAAGTAGAGATGCCGGAGACAAAAGATAATCAAATTGTACCTATGAATGTTTAGGACTCACCATCGAAAGAGAAAGAAGAAACCAAACCACGAGAATATGTTCCCAAAGCCCCATTTCCTCAGAGGTTAGCAAAAGGAAAGAAGGGAAAATCCACAGGTGAGATTCTTAAAATTTTCAAACAGGTAAGTGTCCCTTTGCTTGATGCTATAAAATAAGTGTCATCTTATGCCAAGTTTCTTAAAGACCTTTGTACTAAAAAGAGAAACATTCACATTCAAAAGAAGGCAATTTTAACGGAAAATGTTAGTTCTATACTCCAACACAAATTTTTTCTAAAATACAAAGACCTAGGTTCCCCCACTATCTCATGTTGGATTTAGGAGCTAGTGTAAATATGTTGCCTTACTCAGTTTTCGTGAAAACTTGGACTGGGAGAATTACACCCAACTCTAGTGGTGTTACAGCTTGCATATCGATCCATGAAAATACCTTGTGTTATTATGGAGGACGTGCTTATCCAAGTAGACAAGTTTTATTTTCCTGTTGATTTCATTGTAATTGACACTACATGCTAGTGTATGGAAAAGCTTGCCACCTACCTGTGGAACTCGAGCATCGTACATACTGGGCCATCAAGAAATTCAACTTTGACATGTAGCAAGCAAACTCATAAAGAAGATTATAGCTGGCAAGCAAATTATGAGAAAATCTTTCACTCCATGTCACAAAGTGTTTTTATTCAATTCTCGCTTGCACCTATTCCTCTGTAAGTTACGCTCTCGATGGTCTGGCCCTTTTATTGTTCACACTATTTTTCCACATGGGGCAATTGAAATTAAGGACCCAAAGAGCGGTGTCACGTTTAAAGTTAATGGTCAAAGATTAAAGCTATATCTAGAGTACCACCAGATTTGAATTGAGACATTTCTTTCTTTTTGGTGTTTGATTTTTTTCTTTCTTTTTACTATACTTTTGTTAATTGAAATTATTTTTGCATAAGTGTGTTTGTTTAACCATTTAGTTTTTTCTTATCATTGTTAATCATGAGTACCATAGCTAAACAGTTCCTCCTGGACATTCTTAGACCACTTCAACGTGTAAAATCTCATCTCAAAAGGCAGATTCGATTTTGTAAAACACATCATATTTGGGCTCTGCAACCACCAAAGTTAGTATCCCATGTTGAGGATTTAGAAAGCTAAGTCAGAGACATTGAGAGAGGTGTCTACAACATCCAGTTGGAGCTTGAGGTAAATTCAATAATAGGACGATTGTAATTTTCTTTATGTGTTTTAGTTTGTTTTTCTTTGTTTGTGTGCTTTGGTTTGTTACCCCTGTGAAGTGGCGAATAACGGTACTCTATGACAATCAAGTCGGTTACTTCAATTTCCCATCACAACTGATATTCTGAGGTGAAGGTATGGACAGAAACAAGATTTTAGCAAAGTTTCACAATCGATTCCCTTCAGGTCCTCAGAATGCCCTCCTTACAATCTATAAAGCTCGATCCGAACGCATGTGATTGCTCATGAGGAATAACATACCTACTGACATCCGCTGGTTAATTGAGGCCAAAGTACGATTGGCAGGTGAGCTACCTCCAAAATTTATTGCATACTGAGGAAATTATGCAAGAAAACGACGAGCTCGAAGACTTTATGTTGGTTGTCATAAGTGTGTCAGAATGAGATGCAAAACCATGTTCTTTAGGAACGGTGTCTGATAACAGGAAAGATAAGATTCAATTCATTAGGGATGGCTTGAATAATGAGTCATTGGATGATATCCTTTTGTCTCTTGAAACGCATCCTAGTGGATATGTACAAGGAGCGATTCTCCAGTTATGGCCATTATTCTAGAAAGAGCATGCACGATATAGTCTCGGGAATCTGACTATAAACAACCTTGTTTGCCAGTTTATAAGAAAACTGGATGGGAAGCCCATCCTCGACCCATAGAGGGCATTCAAGCCGTTTCTGACGTAAAACCAGAGGAAGATGTAAGCCACAGTCGCAACTACCTGTAAATATCCTTTGACTTCACTATTTTATTTCACTGCTGTTTTATCATTTGCATTATTGTCTTTAATAATTTTATTTTATCACTATTTACTATTTCCTTTTTGACTCTCGAGCCATGTGCTTTATGCGTTAATTGGCACTGACATGCTACCGCATACACAACTATGACCCACTGTCACCAAGATTCTTAAATATGACTTTTTGTTCAACACTTACAAATTATTTTTGAGAAATATCCCATTGGCAGCTACTCCCAATAAACAAATCAAGAACATTTGTGTGCTTTCTGGATTTAACTATGGCAAATATAAAGAGTTCGTTGAAGCAGCCATAGATATTGGTCGAAATATAGCAGAGAGAAAATTACACTTGGTGTATGGAGAAGGTAACCGAGGGTTATTAAAATTGGTCTCAGAAGCTGCTTTTTTCAGAGGAAACCAAGTGTTAGGCATCATCCCAAGAGCTCTAAAACCTTTGGGTAGTTTGTCTGATTCACCGACTGGAGAAGAGTTAGTCGTCTCAGGTATGTAAGAAATCAGAGGAAACCAAGTGTTAGGCATCATCCCAAGAGCTCTAAAACCTTTGGGCAGTTTATCTGACTCACCGACTGGAGAAGAGTTAGTCGTCTCAGGTATGTAAGAAAGAATAACTGAAATGCTTAATCATGCTGATGCAACTCTAGAGGCACTTATCATATTAACATCTTGGGCCCATCTGCACATTCACCAGAAACCCATCGGTTTGCTAAATGTCAATAACTTTTATGATGACTTCATCGCATTTCTTAACCATGCAATAAAAAATATTTCATTCCTTCCACAGCGAAATTTTTTTTATTTATGCTCATACTGCTAATGAGCTACTTGATCTGTTACAAGCTTATAGACCGGAGCCAAACCCTGGACCTTTGTGTTGGAGCGTCTAAATAATGATGATAATAGTAGCCGCAGTAAGAAGTACAAATTAGATTTAACTCTCCGCTTATAAATATTTTCTTCTATGTTACACCACCCAGGTGATGTCTTCTAAACTCTACTTCTTTCCTTTAAAACATTGAGGACAATGTTTCGTTCTAGTTGGAGGGAGGGAATAGTTGATAATTGTGGAATCTTGGTTAAGTTTTTTTTGATTTTTTGTTGTATAGAGACTAACCATGGCTAACTTTTTGTGTTAAAGATGGCTAAATATGGAGTGTAATTACTCTAGAAACGCATCTTCTTCGTTTAAAAAACAAAAAAAAAATTCAGACATTTTCTTTTTCTTTATTAAGCTTTGATAATCATTTTTTTAACTTCTTCTTTTTAATTTCTCCTTTATAAATATACACTTTCAAATTTTTGAGTCGAAGATGGCTGAATATGGAGTGTAGTGCCTCTAGAAACGCATCTTCTTAATTAAAAAAACATTTTCTTTTTCTATCATTTTAAGTGTAACTTTTCTAATTAGTTTTTCTGCATCATTTTTCACATTTCTGCATGCATATTTTTCTTTCATGTTTAGAATACGTTGGGGGGTAGAATGTTGTTTAAACCAAAAAAAAAAATTGTGTGATTTGTTTCAACATTGGATGAGATGATGAATTTCAAATTTTAGTATTTGTATTATCTTTGGTCTTAAGTGATGTTACGTCATGTTTGCTACTCTACATGTTGATGTCAGAGACAAATATGAGTTGCTTGAAGGAATGCATAATGTATTCCCATTCTTCATACAGCTTAGTAGTTTATTATTTTATACATAATCTCTAGATTTCTTTTAAGTCAACCCTTAAAAAAAAAGATAAAAATGTGTGTTGCTACATCTGGAGGCCCATCTAACTAGTAGATATGGAAGATTATTTAGAGCCCTAAAAGATGATGGAAATGTCATCTTGTTCAGTAAAGTTGTAAGCAAAAAAAAAGAGCAAAAAAAAATTATTGTTTCAAAGAAAAAAAAGGAAAGAAAAAAATAACAATAATAGTAAATAAGCAAAATGCACCTTGTAATTTCCAAAATATCTCTACTTTTTCTCAAACATATATTTTGTTTTTCCTATTTTCCTTCATTTGTTAGCCATGCCCTTAGCCTATATTACGTCCTAATAAAAGTCCTTCTTGATTTTAGGGATCTATGGTCTGAAGTAGAAGCTAATTTTATGGGCTAAAAAGATGTAGTGATACATAAAATAATAATAATAAATAAATAAATAAATAAATAGGGTTGACTAGCATTTTGTTTGACTTAAAGATCGTGTTATTTTTAAGTTGTGGGCATATTTCTTTTATCTTGGTGAGAGCATGTGATATTACTTCCTTATTGTCTTTCTCTCAATTTACCATTCATTGGAGTGACTATTTTTATTGGATTTAATTTTTTTGTGAGAGTGTCACTCTACCGGTGAGTTTTTGGGGTTTGACATGTCATTCTTGAAAGTGGCTTGATTACTATAATTATGACAAATTCTGCTGGACTGATGTATGTGGATGACTGGTGAGGGTGTGATATTTCTTTAGACTGAAGATAATGCTTATACTTTTATTTGATTACTATCATTAGTCTGATTGAATAAACATGAGTGTTTTAAAAAAATATATTTTGGATTTGAATTTTGTTTTCGCTTTATTTGCTAGGGACTAGCAATAAACTGGTTGGCAGGTGTGTTGAGTGTTAGAAAGTATATATTTATAAATGAGAAAATCATCATTTTACATTTCAAGTCTTACTAACACTTCTACTTTTATGTATTTTAGTCTCTTGTAATTTAATTATGTGTGTTTTATTTTAATTAAGTATTTTATATATTTTAGGGGTATGGTCCTTTTACAATGAACGAGAGTTCAGACAGCAAAACAAACATCACTTTTGAACTCAGGACAGTAAAAAACCTTGAGGAGCATAAAAAGAAAAATAGCACTGTTCACATGTACGGTACTGTCTACGTTACTGTTACATAGACGGATCGATGAAGTGGCATTGACCAATGATGTGGCATTGACTGATGAGGTGTCATGATCATGTTGGACTAAAATTCTTATGTACTATTGATCGGTGACGTGGCAGCATGTTAGTGGACCAAAAATCGCGCATACGGTACATGCATATACACAAAATTATTTTCAACCAAACCGTGTGGTCAAACCACGTACTGTTGACTGATGACGTGGCGCAATCCTGAGCGTCCAAAATATTTTTAATCCGATCACCATGATTTACTCAGTGTATCTATAAAAAGTGGCTCTCCCCCCCTAATTTGGCATCTCTGACTTCATTTTTGAGCTCTATTGTACTTTCTACGTATTTGAATAAATTCCTATTTTACCTCTAGTTCAATTATGAGTAGCTAATTTTCTTTCAAGCTTGGGTTGAAGGTGAAGTCTCAACATGTGCAATGAGCTTTATTTGGTAAATTTATTTTCTCTTCCCCTCTAATTTTTATGGATGTTTTGACTTTTCGTCAACAAATAATAATAATCTTGTCTAGATACCGCCCTGGTTTCACCAGCTCCCTAATACAAGGTTATTATTATTTGGCACGATAAGCCCTTAGCACCATATTGATTAGGGTGTGGTTCATGAGGTGTGGATTCCCCCCTCATGATTTAATTGACACTAATAAGGAATATTTAGCCCATGGTGCATGTTGATGCAAATCCAGATACCCAAGCGCTTCAATTATAATAGTTTCCACTTTAATTTAATTCCGCCATTCCAATTTAAATTCCAAGATAGTCTACGTTACTTTCACCACAAATCCAACCACCCTCATAGAAAATTAATTCTTCATATAATTAAAATCCACCTCCTCGTGGGATCGACACTCGTCACCATTGATCTATTCTACAATAGAAATGAGCACTTGCGAGTTCAATAAAATTTGCACAACATGCTTAACCAAAAATTGGGCAACTGATCAGCTAGACAAATGTCATTTAGCATCCTATTATCCTCGGGGGCAATTAGGGTATCTTAGTTCTTAACACTCGTTGTCTTTACCCACTCTTGTTTTTTTTTTAAAAGAACCCAAAACTAGTAGTAATCTCTCTTACCAATCTCTTGGTATCTTACAAATACTAGCTCAGCAATAGGAACTCAGAAATGCCTAAAAGTCCTGTTAATTATACTACCATATGGGAGTAACCTGTTATTCACCCTAGGAGTACTCAACATATGTCAAGGAACCACATATCCTCTGTTAATAGGTCTCCTCCGAATAATGCAATCTAATAAACCAACATTCATCCTAGTCATCTCTTTTGAATAGGTTTTCCTAAAAGTGATAACATGTTGTAATATGCTGTCGAGAACCCTAATATGTAGACGTAATAGCTGAGAATAGAAGGGAGAGAGCATGTATCATCTGAAAAGTCTTTTATGCCTATAAATGTTCTTAACAGCATGAAAATGAATGAAAGGATCAAACATGAGGGCTTTCCTAGATTTATATGTCTCTAAACCTGTATTTGCAGTGCCTATGATCTGGTTTTAAGTCCTCTACATCAAATTTTATCCACCTACATTAGTGATAATCCTACCTTGTCTAGAGGCAGAGAGCTCCATTTGGAGTAAAGCACCTTTACTAAGTTCGGGTACACCATCTCCTTAATGCTCAACATATTATCCCATCTAACCAACTCTAACAATCTCCTAATGCGTCTACCATAAATAGATAACTCATTAAAGGCTTTTAGTTCAACAAAGTAAGAGCTTATTATTGTTCGTCCCATAAAGCGAGAATGAAACCTCTTGTCTAATGAGGTATGAGAAAATGAATGTTACCAAACTCAGTGCATTGCTAAATATAGTGGATTCCCCCCTAGTGTGTGGTTTTTTGCCTCTTGCTTGCTTGAGATGACTCACCACTAGCCGTTGATCTCAATTTGGGATTTAAGAAGTTTAGGTGTTTGAAAGGAAAATGAATTGATTAGAATGAAGTTGGAGGGTAAATAAAGTGATATGAGTGATCAGTTTGGCAAACAATTGGTGAAAATTTGATTAATTTTTAAGGGAGGGGTTCGCCTAACAGTAAGGTCTTAATTTGGGAATTTTTTGATTTTAAGTTTGAAATGTTGTTTTGATCAATTAAAAACGTTCATAGAGTGATTAAAAATGATTGTATGGCTTGAATTTGGCAAGAAAAAACAAGAAAATTGAGGTTTTAAAGAGAGAAAGCTTAAATGTCGTAGTTTAGAGAGACATCGACAGAGGGCTAAGTTAGAAATGAAGATGAGAACCTAGGAACAATGACTTATTGCACAATAATGGTGAGCCAATTTAAGTTATCGGCAAACTGACAATGTCTAGAGACTAACAATTCGTAAACGGTTAACCATTATCGGTTAATCATCCTAACATCTTTTTTGTTTTTAAATGGTATGCCGATAAATATAATCGGTGATTCGTTAATTTACAGAACATATCCCTTAAGTCTCTATCTCAAAACAGTTATCCGTTTATTTTAAACTATGATTTCGTACATTTGTTAAAATTCTTTAACCAACAATTGATCCATTCCAAGATCATTTTAATAATCCGAAATGCCTTAAAGGCCACTTTAATGCATGATTCATGAATGCATACATAGGTATACAACTCAAACATAGCAACCAATTCAACAATAACACATTCTTAAGCCAATAATCATATCATGAAAAGCAAGATAATTTTAATATCATATAGAGCTGTGCTAATGTGCAGCCTTCATCATCCCAAGCTCATGTCTAATTTTAATAAATTGTTCTTTGCTAAGGGGTTTTGTGAAGATATCCACAAATTTTAATGCAATGTCCTCTTTTTTAGCATTATCTCTCAAGAAAAAATGTCTTATCTTAATATGCTTGGTTCTAGAGTGTTGAATGAGATTCTTTGATAGGTTTATAGCATTAGTATTGTTACACATGACAGGTATATGATTAAGCTTAATACCATAGTCTATAAGGTTTTTTTTTTCATTCAAATGATTTATACTTAACAACTTCTTGCGGTAATATATTCAGCCTAAGTGGTTGAAAGTGAAACCGAATTTTGTTTCTTACTAAACCGAGAGACAAAATTATGACCTAAAAGTTGACATGTTCAACTAGTACTCTTCCTATCAACCTTATAACCGACAAAGTCAGCATCTAAATAATAGGTTAGATCTATGGTTCCACTCAAATAATGAAAATTTCTTTTAACAGCAAACAAATAAGATTCATTGGGACATGATTGAAATCTCGTACACAAGCACACATTTAACATAATATCAGGCCTACTAGCAGTCAAATAAAACAAGGATCCGATTATACCTCGATATGCTTTGACATCAACTTCTTTACCTTTTTCATCCTTATCAAGCTTTATTTTTGAGCTCATTGGAGTGTTCTTAGTCTTTCCATTTTCAATGCCAAAATTTTTTAGCAAATATTTTACATATTTGGCTTGATTAATAAAAATTCCTTCCTTGCTTTGTAGTCCAACGAAGTATTTTAGCTTTCCCATCATGCTCATTTCATATTCTTTGCTCATATGAAATGAAAACTCGTTACACAATGACTCCATAGTATAACCAAAAATGATATCATCAATATATATTTGAACAATGAGTATGTCAAGATCCTTATTCTTAATAAAAATAATAGCATCTATTTTTCCTATTAAAAATGTGTTTTCTAAAAGAAATCTACTAATTCTTTAATACAAGAAAGCTTTGGACAATTTGTAAACATAATTTGAAAACTTTTTATTTTTAGAACCAGGGATTATTTCACATAACAACCATTCAAGAAAGCACTTTTAACATCCATTTGATACAAAATGAAATCTTTATGACATGCAAATGCTAAGAGCATCTTAATTGACTCTAATCTAGCTACAGGTGCAAAATTTTTATCAAAATCAATTCCTTCTTCTCCACACCAGATTCATTTATTTCCACAAATCCCGTTTGGTACTATTATAGACTGATGTTGTGCTTTAGGAACTAATTTCCACACCTTGTTTCTTCCCAATTGATTTCACTCATCTTGAATTGCCTTAATCCAAGATTCATTATTTGTCACATTCGAAAATGATTTTGGTTTAATTTGAGATATGAATGTAGTATGCTCACAAGTATTCATAAGTGATAATGTAGTAGTTATACCTCCTGAAAGATCACCTAAGAGAGGAAACATAACTCCCTGAGGTGTATTTGTTTGTTCTTCTTGTTCCTCCTCTTGATCTTTATATAGTGCAGCATCTTATTTGTCTTATGAAAACTTTTCTCTTTATAATTCTTCATCTCCATCATCATCAACAACAACTTTCTCTATAGAGGGATGGTTAGATTTATCAAATGTGACATGCACAGATTCTTGAACAACTAAGGTCCTTTTATTATATACTGCGTAAGTTTCAGAAACACTTCCACAAAAAATCATCCTCCAAAAAACCTTTTCGGTATTTCAGAAAGAAAGATGTTTCTCAGTACCGAAAGAAAAAATCCAACCGTTGTTTCATTTGCAGGAAACGCGGTCACTTTGCCCGACAATGTCCTCACAAATCGGCCAAAGTTGTTCGTCTTATCCAACATCTAGAACATTCTTCCCTGTTATCAGAGAATGAGGATGTTGAATCCAATTTTTCAAAATATTCAACACAAGATGACCAAACTGCCTTTCTTATCGCCGAATCTTCTGATTCTGAAGATATTTCAGTCATCTCTACAGTTCAGACTGTTAATCATGTTTCCACTATTCCTCGACCTTCTCTCAAGATGTTCATCCTTCCTTCCAAATTCCATAAACCTATTCCTGTTATTGGGTTTATTGACATTGGTGCAGATACCAGTATGATCACCCTTCTGTTCTTCCATCAAACTGTTGGGAACCTCACTCCAAGCTTTTCAGAGCAGTTAATGGTGAAACTTTTGAAACCACCTTGATTACCAAAAAACCCATTGGTATTCAATTCTTTCCGAATTGCATAATTTGGAAAAAGATTGTAGCTTCCAAAATCCCCGATAAAGATTTGCTCATAGGTTTTGACATTATTCATTTGGTTAAAAACCTATTCCTCACTAGTTATGGAGTTCGCTACAAACAAATGTTCATCCCCTATACAGATACCCTACGTCTGTATACACTTTCTGAAACATCATCTCCATATAGTCAAATCTCACAAAAGTTCTTAGAATTCTGTCCAGAAAACCATTTCCAGTTTCATCATCCTTCACCTCTTTGAAAAAATGAACAATTTTTCATTCACCTTCCTTTCAAACTCAATGAAGACATCAACCCCACAAAAGCTTCACACCCGGGTATGTCTCCTTACCAAGCCTAATGCTCAACCTCAAGCCGTTCTTCGTGAATTTATGGCCCGTTCCACGGGTTCTTTACGAGACTAGCTAGAAAGTTTAGGAGAATATAGACAGCTCCAATTCATGGAATCTCCGATTAATACAGCCCTCAATATCATTCATGAGCAATTCATCGGTGAAAAAACTGCTTCCACTGAAGCAGACAGAAAAGAATACCATAAGATGAAATGCTGCTCTCTTAAAAGACATCTTTTGGATGCTCATTACAAAAGAATGAGTATTCTCTTCTACAAGCTAAATGGGTTCAATGAGCCATCTCTTCCTCCTGAGTTACAACCCGATCTTCAGAGAAAACTCACAGGCACAAATATGAGCATAGCTGATATCTCTCCGGGAAAGATTTTTCAAATGGCCATGTTATCTCTTGATAAGATCTGTGAACAGAAAGAATTCTTCAAAGATCTAATGGAAGACAAAAAACCCTTAGAGAAACCAAAGAACTGATTATAAACAGGTTGTTGAGGTCGGGACGGTGTGTAGAAAGGTGCATAGGTGTCAAAGATTGGAGGGGATACTGGTGTAGGTTGTGGTTGTGTAAAAAGAGAAGGTCGATTCTTTTCAGCATCAATCCTGGATAATTCAGCTTTGAGTTTTCTAATCTCGGCTTCTTTTTTATTAAACTTTGGACCCCATATATGATTGTTGATCATTCGTCTGAGATCGATGTCTAGCTCAGAAATCCGATCTTGAAGATGTATATACATCTGATCTAAACGACTGCTGATTGAGTCAACTTTAGTTTCAGTCTGGGAGACTTGAGTGGCAACACAGTCAATTTTCTTACCGAGTTGTTGAAGAGTATGATTTTGAGCATTGGCATTTTTGGTTTGCCAATTCAGAACAACTTCATATTGTTTTGGTTCGTCAGGTTGCCCAGAGGCTGTAATCGCAGATTGAACAAAAGGTTTTGAGGTAACACGGGTTTGTGGGTCTGTCTGTTTTTCAAGGGGAGGAAAGGATTCCTCATAGGAATGACGTGAAAACATAAGGCATGACCTGATTGGGTGAACATAAGGTTTTGGATCCGGTGGAGGTTGTGGAAGAAAGGATTTGCAAGGTGGTGGAGGATAAGAAGATTTTTTCTTCTTCTTTTTCTTTTGCCGCATGACTTCCAATTCTTCATCAATATCCGTATCATCCAAACAAGGACAATCCGGATTACACATATGGGCTTCAGGAACATCCCATAGAAAATGACTATTAATTTTGTCAGGATATACTGGATACCCTTCTGATGAAAAACCATGAATAGGAAGTTTCTTTTCTTGACCAGTTTGAACTGCTGTGATCATAGCAGTATAAGAAAGTTGTGGACTATCTGGAATGGGCTGAGTGTCAGGAGTTTGAAAGGTCAATATTTGGGCGTCTGTCAAATGTAGCTTCTGTGGTTTGGACTGGTTCAGAATTTTGGTGAAAATGCTCATAGTTGGTTAACCATTCAAGAGGCATGAGTTTGAGCAGATCTTGTTTCTGAATTTGTTTGGGGATTTGGATGAGGGTTGGAATTGTGTCTGTATCCGCTAATATCATCAAAGCATCAGAAGTTGTGTATGGTGTAGGAAGATCTAGTTACACTATTTGATGATGGAGGGTTGCAATCTTGGATGTGGTCGTTTGTTCTGCTCCTTGGAGCTGGATCTGGACTTTAAGGGTTGTTGGAAGATTGGGATCCTCAAGAGAGAGGTTGAAATTGGGGTAAAAGGTTAATAAGATACTGCCAGCATGAAGGGTTGTCAGAACAATTCCTATAACAGCATGTTGGTACTCCTTGAACCTGGTATCTAGGAGAGCAATTCTTGCGGTAATAGGTAAGGCTTTTCGACCATGAA
The DNA here is from genome assembly GCA_029618585.1 of Citrus australasica. Taxonomy (NCBI): domain Eukaryota; kingdom Viridiplantae; phylum Streptophyta; class Magnoliopsida; order Sapindales; family Rutaceae; genus Citrus; species Citrus australasica. The sequence goes on from JARCIV010000006.1 coordinate 8,994,451, forward strand.
GAGTGAGAATCAACCGTACACCACCAAGATGGAGGTGTGTGTATCCTTCTTGTTTCCAGTTGGCGACGAGATCGGAAGGTATCTCCATAGTGACATATTGTTCACTCTGTGAGGCTTTTAAAGCACACTGATCCAGTCTAGAAGACTGAATATATTCTTTTGGGAGTGGTCTTTTCGTAGAGATGAGAGTTCGACTACTTCTAGTGAAAGAAGTTTTCTGTTTATAGAGATTGTAAGGACTCATGAGGGGAAACTAGAACTCAGTGAGTTGAGCAAATTCTGGAATATAAGAATATTCAACAAGATTCTTAATTTTGGAGGTTATGTGTTTAAAGCATGATTTGGGGAGAGAAAGAGTAGAAGAAAGAGAAAGATGAGATGAAGATGATGTAGAACCTGAAGATGTGTTTGTTTCCATGGTGAGTGAATCCTCTTCTAGGAGATCAAATAGGATTATTCAAATTACTAATGATACCACCTCGACGTTGGGTGTGACTTTGATACCAACACCAAATTGGATCAAATTTACCAAAATTATCTTTTGTATTCAATATAAAATATTTGCATCCAAAAAATTTGAAATAATCATTGTTGGGTTTTCTATCTTTTCGTAGCTCATAAGGAGTTTTCTTGAGGTAGGGTTTAGTCAAAACACTATTTAAAAAATAGCATGTGGTATTAACAACTTTAGCCTAAAAATATTTTGGTAAACCTTTTCATTCAACATGGCCCTAACCATTGCTTGAGTACTCATATTATTTTTCTCAACAACTATATTTTGTTGTAGGGCCCTTGGTGATGAAAATTAATGTTCTATGCCAAACTTATTGATTTTTTTTTTCAAAATCATGATTTTCAATTAAAGATTCATTCTCATTTGAAAGTTTTACATTTTTCATTCTAATCTTTCTAAACCATTATTCAATCCAGTGAATGCTTCAAACAACTCGTCATAAGAAGGGAGATCATTTACCTCATCAAGTTCTTCTCCAATTGCTATAAGTGCCAGGTTTAACACTTCATTTGGTTCTTCCTCATCTGAGTTCTCCGCGTCGCGTCGCTATCATCCTATGTTGCCATCATAGTTTTCCTATTTTATTTGTTGGAAAGAAGGCATTATGATTTAAAGCATATCATTGCTTTTTTTATTTGCCATTTTGTAGTTCCTAAACTTTCTTTGCTCATTGGATTTCTTGAAGAATTTCTTGAATTTTCTAGCAATCATTGCCATATCTTCATCTTTTAATTTGCTTTCTTTTCATCACTTTCAGGTCTTGATGCTTTAAAAGCAATGCTCTTATCCCTTTTATCTTTATCACCTTTTTCACATGAACAGTATGTCACTATTGAAATCCCCTAAGAGTTGATAACAAACTGGAAAAGAGAAGGATATACTCATCTCCATCTCGGAGGAGTAAGATTAATCCTAACCCTACATGGTAGGAAGGGATTACATGTTACAGCTAGAGTTGCTATGTTAGATTCAAGGTTCAAACAATATCAAGATGATGTCATTGGTACTGTATTAAGCACTCTACATGCAGGAAGTGCACTTCTCACTTTTTATCCAAATTTCAACCTTTCTCTTTAAGATACCAACCTGCCAACTGCTCTAAAAGTACAAGTCCATAAACAAGGAGCAGAACAGATCTCATCTTCAAAGATTGCAACACTTCATCATCACTTGGTTTATAGGCTTCAAAATCATGCCTTAGATCTACCTGCACCTAAACACAACTTTGACGCCCTCATGGTGTTAGCAGAATCAGATCAAATTCCAACCATAATTCAAATCCCAAGGCAGATCCCTCGAGAAGAGCTAATTAAACTCATGCCTTTAGAATGGATATCAAATTATGAGCAATTTCACAACAACACTGCTCCAATTCAGACATCAGAAGGAATGTTTGAAAGAAGGCGGGACGGAACAATAAGAATGACTTTCTGGCCTCCACCAAGTGCTCCTCAAGAGCCTCCAAGGCTATCTTTCACACAATCTTCTATGATCACTGCTGTCCATACATCCCATGAAGATTTACCTATCACCGGGTTCAATAACGAAGGATATCCAGTCTACCCAGCCAAAATGAATGGCCATTTCTTATAGGATGCACCTGGATCAGGAAATTGTGACCCAGATTGTCCCTGTTGGGATGATTGGGAGGAAGGTGATTTCGTTTCCAGAAGAAAAACAAAGCCAAAAAAGAAACTTCATCATCCATGTAAACATTTCCAACCAAAGCCATATGATGATCCACCTCCACCTTCACTAGATCCATTACCCATTCACAAAAAAGAACTCAAATGGATTGCAAAACACTACAAGCCTGAAGTTCTTTCACCAGTTCAAAACCATACACCAATCATACAGACCACTTCTTGTATGATGTTTCCCTCTACCTCCAAAGACTATTCCACCAATTTTCCAACTTTAGATACCCAATCAGACTCCCACAAAAAAGTTGTTTCCAAACCCTTCATTCCTTCGGCCATAACCTCCGTCGGCCATCTTGAAGAACCCAGACCTTTTGAGGCAGTTCTCAACTAGCAGACTCAAAATGCCAGAGCACAAAATGATACCTTGGTGGACATTCATAAACAGGTTGACAAGATTAGTTTACGAACTGATAAGATTAAATCCAAGGTTGATACAATAACCTCGCAACTGCAACAAATCTACCAAGATTTACAATCCAGAATAATCCAGCTGGATTCAGAATTACGTGCCATGCTCAGTCAAAGATACTACAGTCCTGAGTTTGACCAAAAGGAAAGGGAAATCAGGCGCTTGAAACCAGAGCTTGATCAGATTGATTAAAAAAGACAAAGCCCTACACTTTTCACCAAGTCACCACAAATACCTACCATAAAAACCCTATGATCCCTCCAAATTGCTCGGCATGCCTTTACATACCCAGCAAAGGCAAAAACCAAAAGCTACTCTCAGGCCAGTCAAAATTCATCCACCAATTACACTTGCTCCACCACATACTCAACCTCAACCAACCCAAACCAAAGACAAAGAACCCATGCACCAATATAGTTCTAAAAATTTTGAGACCTTTTCACCCTCTGAATCTGATTGTACTACCTCTGTTACTGATGGGGATATTTTGGTTACTCAGTCTGAGATAGAATCTTCAGTCTAGCTTTTAATGGCACAACCAGAAGAAATAGAACCAGCCCATCCAGAATCTTATTTTGAGATACCCTCAGATGTTGATGAACCAGTTGAATCTTTAGCAATAAATCAACAACCTCAACCTCATGCACAAACCTCTCACAGACCATCAAATGGCCCATGGTTCACTTTTGATGATATTCCCTCATCCAAATGGCGAGAAAGAGTCCAAGAAATGTCAGCATAGATTGATCTCCAGATGATACGAGTTGATGCAACAACAGAATCAGTCCTTAGAGAATTCACCACTTGTTTCACGGGGTCTCTAAGAGATTGGTTTGATAGTTTAGGGCAGTACAGACAAATGCAGTTTGTCCAATTGCCTAATGTTTCTAGTCGGAGAACCAAGTACAGTTTTCGAAGCTGCAAGACGGGACTACCTAAACATGAAGTGCCATTACATAAATTAAGTCTTCAGCAATTAAAGTGAGCAACAAAAAACTCCGGATGCTGCAGATTAGACATTACCAGCACAAATTTTCACACCATTTGCTTTGAAACAAATAGTAATCACATTTCTACTCTAATTGAAAATTCTTGACATCTCTAAAATGAAAACGAATAAATTATCTAAAGTATGTGCGCCAAACATAATACAAACAAAAATGACAAGAGGTCAGAACTAAAAAGATAATGAAGAGAATGAGATCCACAGATTTGCATGAGGCAACAAAACATGGTATACCATAGAATCCTGGTTGCATAAGCCAAAACTGCCAACCCACATTCACAATCTTGGATTTGGAGACGCATTAGTAACACTAGTATCTAAAAAAGATAAGAGAAAATGCAGACAGATAGATGGCCGAGTTGTTTCTGAGATAAAAAAACAGAGGTCTCTGCTTTATCTGTTAGTCCAAGATTCATTTAATTAGAGAAAAAAACATACACATTGCAGGAAAAGAAAATTACAGAAAGTTCAGTGAGTGAGTTCAACTTGAAAAACATCATTTGTATGGTTCAAGATCCACAAGCAAGAGAAAAAGGAATGAAACCCACCTCCAAGAAGCACTCGAGAGAAGAGCACAAGACCCTTCAAGCAGAACAAAAGATTACATGTAGGTTAGTTCATAAGATGGCTAATGGGTTTTTGACATTAAGCCACCGAGTTAGAGTGAGAAGAGAAGAAGAAATGGAGGAGTGACTGGTACAGAGAAACCACCAGATTTCGGGTGGCAGAAAATTATCACAGTGAGAGGAAAAGATGAAAAAAAGAGAGGGAACAACGAGACCCTCGTGTAAGCTTTAGAGGGTACATAAAGCCTTACAGCCATGCAAATAAACCAAAAGATTGGTGTTGAAAAGATAAATGGAAATCAATTAATTTCCACATCAATACACTTACATATAATATGATTAGTCACAAAATATGAAATACATATTAAAATTTTAATATTATATGTATTATATGTATTATATGTATTACAAAACATACAATTAATATTAATATGAACTTGGTGAGTACATATAATATTTCATATTATGTACCTTATTACCTAAATTTAATTTAATATGTATTTCATATTATACATATTTTGTGAGTACATACACTTACGTCACAAAGCACACATAAATACACTTACATATAATATGATTAAATGGACCTTATTCAATATATATTTATACAATTGAAAATATCTCAAATATTTTATTAATCAGAAAATAAATTAATATGCTTCAAAAGCGCATATAATCCCAACAATTTTCCCTTTCAAAATTAGAAAAAATAATGATAAGGAGGGATAAAAAAAATTAAGAATCAAAAGGAAATCCAAAACTGGTCTTTTATTTTGTAAGATTGGATGGGGGTCTTCATATTCAAAATTCTAGGACCCTTATCCTTTTGCCTCTTGGGAGTTTGTAAGAGTTCAAATCCCTTTCCCCTTGAGTCTTGGTATGGTGGGTTTTAGGGATAAAGTTCCATCTTTATTTGCCCCTAGATTCAAGGATTAAAGGTTTTGGATAGTGGGTATGTTGTACGTGGCGTTGTTTCAGCCGATATACACTTATCCACCAAATACCAAATCCGAAATTCATTTACTTAAAAAGGGTTTTTCACGATACCACCCGAAAACACGGCACTCATGGCCTTTAAAAAGGGTGCACGTTGTGAGAAAACAATTTTGTTGGATAAAAATCGGTTTTGGGGGATAAATCAGGACCTTTCTGATGCACAGGATCCTCAAGCGAGGCAAGTGCAGAGCATACTCAGATTTGAAATGGAGGTGAGCGTATCATTTGTAACTTAACTAATTTCTTTGATTCCTAGAAGAGAGAGAGAGGTTTTAGGGAAACATCATTGTGAAACTTAAGCTTTTATTTTCGAAATTGGCCCCCCTACAACTGAGACCAAAGGTGCTTTATATAGAGGATCATTGAGAACAGGACCTCTCGAATGATCATGACACGTAGCACACTTTGTTGGAAAGTAAGCCAATCATGACTTTTACAAAAGACAAGCACGAAAGGGAAAGCAAAACATAGCATACTTACATGGACTCTTGACAAAAGTCAAGTATACCGACATAGACTCTTAATAAAGGGAAAGCATGCCGACAGAGACTTTTATTAAAACAAAGCATGCCTAGAAAGACTAAAAATAAAGTAGACCGACATAGACTTTGAACACATGTACAAAAGACAAATGGGAGGCACATGTGTTGCATGAAAAGTGGTGTGAAAGCGACAAAGTGACATTATGGCGTGGATGGATAACGCCTTGGTGACACGTCTCCTGTGTCTTTTTCATATTGTCGTTTGTGTCGACGTCGTTGTCGCTTGTCAAGATACTCCTCGGCTTGGAGAAACTTTTCTTCATCAGCTTCAGACAAGGGTTGTAAAGAAGGTTGGGGAGTATCAGTAGGGAGGAGAGACTGAAAGTCTTCCCATGGGTCCTGAGCGTCTTGGAATAAGACATTTGTGTAATCAGGACGTTGTTCCATAACAAGAATGCCCTTAGGACTTGAACTTGAACCTGGAGTACAGCCTTGTGTTTTTAGGATTATTTCAAGGGTGTGTGATGGTCCAATGGAGTGTGGTGAATATTTGTAGCAGGTGGAGGAACATTGTTGAGTTCCATGAGATAGGCTTTGAGGGCTGAAGTAACTGTGGTATCATGGATGAAGGTATACAGATGAGAGTAAGTTTTCCATTCATATGCCATGTCCTGTGTCCAGTAACCTCTTGTTTCTGGATGTTGAAAATATGGTCTGTGGACAATGAAGGCTGTGGTCCACATGTTGGCTTCTTGTTCGGGCATTTTGTCTAGGCCGTGAAAGGTAGACAATTGTTGGAGTTGCTGGCGCCACCAAGTGAGGGGAGAATACCATTCAAAGAGAGTCCATAAGAGGTCTGGGGAGAACTCTGGAGTGGTAAGGTGAGTCAGGACTGGTTTAATGGGAAAAACTAGCTTTGTAGCATACAAGGTGGTGAGACACCACATGTACCAAAGCTCATCTTCGGAGATAGTGAGGGAGGACAGAGTGAGTCCTGTGAGAAATAAGTGTTCCATGCAAAGGGTAGGAAATCGGTCAGGGTTTTTAGTTTGGACATTAAAGAAATACCGATAGAGAAACTTCTTTGCAAAATCTTGTAATTGGGAGGCTGATTGGAAAGAAATGTTCATGGGGAAATTTCTCTGGTTAAGAGCCTTGAAGGGAAGTTGGCGATTCATGGCTATAACTGGAATGGTGTGAATCGAAGAGATGAGGGCAGGTTTATTTATAGATGGACGGGTGAGGAAGTCTGGAATGAGATTTTGGTTGCCTTTGATATGTTGAACAGTGAAATCATACTTAGCAAACCAAGTTTTGAGGCTGAGTAATTGCTTGTCAGGTAGCAATTTGTTCTTGAAGTCAAAGATTCGGGGAAAAGAAGAATTATCCATGTTAATGAGGAATTTGTGGCTGATGAGATGAAATTCAAACTTTTTAATCCCATATTTGACTGCTAGAATTTCCTTGTAGATCACATGGTAGTTCTTTTCAGAGTCTTTGAATTGGCCGCTTGCATGTGCACAGAAATGACGCACGCCATCAATGTATTCAAGAAGAATAGCACTCCAATAATCATCGCTGGCATCAGTCTGGAGGATGCGTTGTCCATGTGTGGGAATTCGGAGTGGAGGAGGTGATTGAGCTATTACCTTTAGCTGCTTGACAGCTTCTGTCTGAGCTGGGCCCCATGGAGGGCACTGTTTTTTGAGCATGCGGGACAACTGGCTGGTGTGAACTGCAACTTTGGGGATAAAGTCACGGACATAGTTGACAATCCCAAGAAATTGTTGTATCTGCTTTCGATTGAGATTTGTGTCCGGAAACTTTAATAATTCAACTGCAATGTGGGGACCAGGCTGATACTGGCCATCTTTAATCACCATGCCAAGAAAGTCAATAGATTCCTTGCCTATGCTGCTTTTCTTTTCGGAAAGCATGATGCCATGTGCCTGCACAATATGAAAGAAATCCAAAAGGAGCTTCTGGTGGCTCTCATGGTCAGAGGAAAATAACAAAATATCATCAATGTAGACCAATGCATGATGGAGAATAGGACCAAAGATTTTTGTCATGGCTTTTTGAAATAAGGAAGGAGCGACTTTGAGACCAAAAGGCATGATTGTCCATTGGTAATGGGCATCAGGGATGCAGAAGGCAGTTTTGGGACGATCACTTGGTGAAATGCCAAGTTGCCAAAAACCAGCTTTTAAATCAAACTTAGAGAAGATACGAGCCCCTTGGAGATGGACAAACAGGGTTTGGATTTTTGGAAGGGGAAACTTATCATCTTTAAGAAAGGAATTGAGTGGCTGGTAATCAATCACTAATCTCTTTTTTCCACGAACTAATTCATATCGTTTTTCAACATAGAAGGCTTGACAAGCCCAATCTGAATCAGTGGACTCAATAAGACCTTGTTGAAGTAACTGAGAACATTCTTGTTTAGCAAGCAAGAGGTCTGAAGGAGACATACCCGGATGTGAGGCTTTGGTGGGGTTGATGTCTTCGTTGAGTTTGAAAGGAAGGTGAATGAAAAATTGTTCATTTTTCCAAAGAGGTGAAGGATGATGGAATTGGGAATGGTTTTCGGGACAGTAGGCTAAGAACTTTTGTGAGATGTGACTATATGGAGATGGTGTTTCAGAGAGTGTATACAGACGTAAGGTATCTGTATAAGGCATGAACATCTGTTTGTAGCGAACTCCAGAACTAGTGAGGAATAGGTTTTTGACTAGATGAAGAATGTCAAAACCTATGAGCAAGTCTTTATCAGGGAGTTTGGAAGCTACAATCTTTTTCCAAATTATGCAATTCGGAAAGAATTGAATACCAATGGGTTTTTTGGTAATCAAGGTGGTTTCAAAGGTTTCACCATTAACAGCTCTGAAAAGTTTGGAGTGAGGTTCCCAACAGTTTGAGGGAAGAACAGAAGGATCAATCATACTGGTATCTGCACCAGTGTCAATAAACCCAATAACAGGAACAGGTTTATGGAATTTGGAAGGAAGGATGGACATCTTGAGAGAAGGACGAGGAATTGTGGAAACATGATTAACAGTCTGAACAGTGGAGATGACTGAAATATCTTCAGAGTCAGAAGATTCGACAATGAGAAAGGCAGTTTGGTCATCTTGTATGGATTGTTCTGAAAAATTGGATTCAACATCCTCATTCTCAGATAACAAGGAAGAATGTTCAAGATGTTGGATAAGACGAACAGCCTTGGCTGATTTGTTGGGACAATAGCGGGCAAAGTGACCGCGTTTCTTGCAAATGAAACAACGGTTGGATTTTTTCTTTCGGTATTGAGAAACATCTTTCTTTTGGAAATACCGGAAAGGTTTTTTGGAGGAGGATTTATTGTGGAAGTGTTTCTGAAAGTGTTTTTTCTTTTTGGGTGAGCAAGTACACTTCTTGTCATCTTTACACTCGATCTTGAGGTGAGGTTTTCGACAAGCTTCAGAGAAGGGTTTTTTGTCTTCCATGAGATCTTTGAAGAACTATTTCTGTTCACAGATCTTATCAAGAGATAACAAGGCCATTTGGAAAATCTTTCCCAGAGAAATATCAGCTATGCTCATATTTGTTGCTGTGAGTTTTCTTTGAAGATCAGGTTGGAGCTCAGAAGGAAGAGAGGCAATGAAGACATGTTTAAGAGATGGTTCATTGAACCCATTGAGCTTGTAGAAGAGAATACTCATTCTTTTGTAGTGAGCATCCAAAAGATGTTTTTTAAGAGAGCAGCATTTCATCTGATGGTATTCTTTTCTGTCAGCTTCAGTAGAAGCGGTTTTTTCACCAAGGAATTGCTCATGAATAATATTGAGGGCTGTACTAACCGGAGCTTCCATGAATTGGAGCTGTCGATATTCGCCTAAGCTTTCTAGCCAGTCTCGTAAAGAACCCGTGGAACGGGCCATGAATTCACGAAGAACGGCTTGAGATTGAGCATTGGGCTTGGTACTTTGGAGATCAATCCAAGCAGCAAATTCTTGAAGTCGAGCTGCCATTTGTGACGGGGAATGTCATCAAATGTAAACCAAGATGCTGAAGATGGTTTAGTTGAGTGTTCATGGACTGGTGGTGGTGGTACTGGTTCTGTTTGTGAAGCTTGGTCAGAAGGGTTGTCCTCTACAATGGGTGTTGAAGTAGAGCCACTTGGATCCGCAGTTTCAGTGGCCATTAATATGCCTGTAATGTCGGCATATTCAGACTCAGAATCAGTGGAGGCATTGGATGAGTCATAAGAGGAGGATGACGAAGTTTATGGTTCAGGCTCAGAAGAGTCAGAGGAATCTGAAGGTTGAGGCTGGACAATATGATAATGATATTGATCCATTGGGCTTTTATCTTTCTTAGGATGGGCTTGTGGTGTTTCTTCTGGAGGTATTGTGGAAGTAGAGGGAGAGGATGTGGCCTTGGGACGTGGTTCGGAGATTTTGACGTTAGAACGTGGTTTTTTGGGTGAAGATAGTTGTGGAGTTGGTTGAAGGTGAGAGAAACCAAAGGGCTTATTATAAACAGGTTGTTGAGGTCGGGATGGTGTATAGAAAGGTACAAAGGAGTCAAAGATTGGAGGCGATACTGGTGTAGGTTGAGATTGGGTAAAAAGAGAAGGTCGAATCTTTTCAGCATCAATTCTGGATAATTCAGCTTTGAGTTTTCTGATCTCTGCTTCTTTTTTATTAAACTCTGGACCCCAGATATGATTAGAAATCATTCGTCTGAGATCGGTGTCTAAGTCAGAAATTCGGTCTTGGAGATGGATATACATCTGATCTAGACGACTGCTGATGGAATCAACTTTGGTTTCAGTCTGGAAAACTTGAGTGGCAACACGGTCAATTTTCTTACCAAGTTGTTGGAGAGAATGGTTTTGAGCATTGGCATTTTTGGTTTGCCAATTCAAGACAGCTTCATATTGTTTTGGTTCTTCAGGTTGCCCAGAGGCTGTAACTGGAGATTGGACAAAAGGTTTTGAGGTAATACGGGTTTGTGGATCTGTTTGTTTTTCAAGAGGGGGAAAGGACTCGTCATAGGAATGACTTGAAAACATAAGGCAAGACCTGATAGGGTGTATAGGAGGTTTTGGATCCGGTGGAGGTTGTGGAGGAAAGGATTTGCAAGATGGTGGAGGATAAGAAGATTTTTTCTTTTTCTTTTTCTTTCTCCGCATGACTTCCAATTCTTCATCAACATCCGTATCATCCAAACAAGGACAATCTGGATTGCACATATGGGCTTCAGGAACATCCCATAGGAAATGACCATTAAGTTTACCAGGATATACTGGATACCCTTCGGATGAAAAACCATGAATCGGAAGATTCTTTTCTTGACCAGTTTGAACTGCTGTAATCATAGCAGTATAAGAGATCTGTGGACTGTCGGAAATGGGTTGAGTGTCAGGAGTTTGAAAAGACAGTTGAACTTGGCCATTTGGACGTCTGGTAAATGTAGCTTCTGTGGTTTGGACTGGTTCAGAATTTTGGTGAAAGTGCTCATAGTTGGTGAGCCATTCAAGAGGCATAAGTTTGAGCAGATCTTATTTTGGAATTTGTTTGGGAATTTGGATGATAGTTGGGATGGTGTCTGTATCTGCCAATATCATCAAAGCATCAGAAGTGGTGTATGGCGTAGGGAGATCTAGTGCATGATTTTGTAATCGATACACTATTTGGTGATGGAGGGTTGCAATCTTGGATGTAGGTGTTTGTTCTGCTCCTTGGAGCTGGATTTGGACTTTAAGGGTAGTTGGAAGGTTGGGATCCTCTAGAGAGAGGTTGAAATTGGGGTAAAAGGTTAAGAGGACACTGCCAGCATGAAGGGTTGTCAAAGCAGTTCCTATGACTGCATGTTGGTACTCCTTGAACCTGGTATCTAGGAGGGCAATCCTAGCTGTAACAGGTAAGCCTTTTCGACCATGAAGAGTGAGAATTAATCGTACACCACCAAGATGGAGGTGAGTGTAGCCTTCTCGTTTCCAGTTGGCGACAAGATCGGAAGGTATTTCCATGGTGACATATTGTTCACTCTGGGAGGCTTGTAAAGCACACTGATCCAGTCGAGAAGACTGAATATATTCCTTTGGGAGTGGTCTTTTAGTGGAGATAAGAGTGCGAATACTTCTAGTGAAAGAAGTTTTCTGTTTGTAAAGATTGTAAGGACTCATGAGGGGGAACTGGGACTCAGTGACTTGAGCAGATTCTGGAATATAAGAGTACTCCCCTTATGATTATGGAATTGTCGATTTTGAGGATAGAGTTAAACCTTTGGATTTTCAGATAAGATGGGATGGTGCTTTTGAACAGGTTTTACTTCAGTTCAACTGCCTCCTTGGCTAAATCCTACTCGTCCGTCTTCGTCAAATTTGCATATTGTGGTAAGGCAAGCACAACAAGGCCTCAAGCAAGGCCTTATTGTGGCTGCCCTATTTTATCACCCAAATACTAGCCGCCTAATTTCTAATATTTAGAATTTTTCGAATAAAACTAGAAACTATATATGCAAAAACTCCCTCTCTACCTATTTTATGTACCAGGCCTGCCTGCCTTTTTAACAGCCGTTGTGTATTCCCGTTAATGACCCAAAATAAGAATATCTTGGTGCCATTTACCTTCAAGTTTGCTTTTATCCACTTGTGACGTGACGCGTGTTGATCTAAGTATTCAAATTTTTGAGTTGGCAACTTGTTTCTTTATAAATGCCTCTTAAAAAAGCTATCATAAATGTGGCTGACTCCAATTTTTCTAATCCTTAAAACATATGGTTTTTTCTATTTTATTTTCTCTTCTTTTCTAAAAATTTCTTGCATCTTTCCCTTTCTTCTTTCTTCGATTGCATGCAGTATGATGATTTTTTTTTATAAAACATAAAAATTATGTTTTTACCTTTTGGAGGCTATTTTATGCATTGAGTATGATGAGATAATATTTTAATATATGTTGCGTATAATAAAAACATATTGGATAAGTATGTTTATAAGATCATTATTTCTAAAAAATGTTTAGACTTTCTTTTGGGGTTCGATGCAACTAGTAAAGTTTTATTAATTTAAAACATTAAATATTATATCATATCTGGGTATATATATATATCTTATTCAAAATACTTGTATTAATTATTCAAATTTGTTTATAATTTGTTAATATCATTTAGGGAAAACAATACTTACACCAAAGTTTTCAATAAGGGACTCCAAGACCCCCTCATGACTATCCTTTAGAGATAGCAATTAAACAAATTGACTTTAAATTTTTTTAATAAATATAAATATAATTTAAATAATTTAATTTTTTTGATAGACTAACTATATTAGATATTGGTCAATACATAAAATAAATTCTAAAATTTAATTTTAAATAAATATTGTGTTAAGTAGATTTTACAATTAATAAAATATATCTCAGATATTAATAATATTAAAATAATTTTTAAATAATATGGAAAATAATTTAAATTTTTATATATTTAAATTTATTATTATGTTTCTATTTATTATAAAATTTAGTTTAATATAATATAAGATTGAAAAGTATTATAATGTTTTTAAATATTAAAATTATATTAAAATACATATATATATATATATATATATATATATATATTATTTCTATTTACTATAAAATAGTCATTTTTTTTGAGTTAAGAGAATCAAATGATATTATAATCAAAATAGGATCTTTGCGTCCCTTATTGATAATTTAGAATTTACATGATCATTTCTCCAAATTTTGGGGGTATAAGTGTCTTTTTTCCTATTATCTAAGTAATTTGCTTTACTTCCCAAAACTTGTAAATTTTTATTATTTATGAATTAAGGGTGTGTTTGGCAGTATTAATATAATACAATAATAATATGATACAGTTTAATATAATAAACCTTGCATTAAATAATGAAATACAATGTGACAAATGTAATCTAAGAATATTGAAGTAAAAATGAATAGTTTTTTTGGGTAAAAATGTCTACTAAAACATTCATTATTTTAGTGTGGACTGTTGAAAAAATCTTTATACATTTACATCGCAATTCATGTGAAATTGGTCTTAAATAACAAAAAAAAAATATTGATATGTTGCTTTCTATACCTTGCTTGGATTCCATTAATTTGCTTCTACTTTCAATGACATGAAATACTGAATGGAGGCGTACAGAGTATGATGCACAACGTTGTTACATTTAGCAAACACATTTTCAAAAAATGGAGGTTTATGAACGGCAATAATTTATGGGAAATTTACGAAAATAACCATTAAAGTTTTAATTTTTTTCATCTTAACCTCCCAAAAAAATTTCTATCAACATTAGCCATAAAACAACCTTTGAGACCAAAATACCCCTCTCTCTCATCTCTCCCCCAACACTCCCTTTCACTCATCTCTCCCAAACCGATCCAACTCCCATCATCGGCGGCAACATCAACCCTCGTCGGCGGCTGCTTCATCTCTCACCGGCATCCGATCTACGATCTACAACCTTCAACAAAACCTAGGTTAGTCATTTTTCTTATTTTCATAAATTTAAAATGAAATTTTAGAATAATAATGGTTGTAGTTTGAGAATAATGGTGATGGTGGTGGTGTTTGTGGCGGTTGGTGGTGTTTGGGAGTATTGTTTTTGGATTTTGGAGTGTTGTGGATTAATTTTGGGGGTGGGGTGGGAGGGGGGCACGACGCGCGCGCCCATCGCTGGGCAGCAGATCTGGTGCGACAGGCACGCCCGTCGTACCAAAATTTGGTGCGACAGCGCCTGCCTGTCGCACCAGTTTTGGTCGCACCAGACATACCCGTCGCACCAAAAATTACAGTGTCCTTTTCTTTTGAGTCAATTTTTTTTTGTAAATGTAATGTAATAATTTTATAAATATTACAGATACATGGCGAATTCAGAATCACCGGATATCGAAGTAGGCAAGATGTATTTTCGTTATGCCGATCACTTTCCTGGTCGAATTTCGAGCATGTGTAAGTTATCTTCGGTCGTGAAAGTCATGAGGAAAAATTAATAAAGCGGCAGTTGAGTATGTTCAAAAAGGATATATTTGGGCATTTCTTGGAGTGTCAAAGTTTTCCATTTAGTGGGGTAATTTTGCACAATCTTTTACTGAGGCAAGTGGCCCATGAAGAAGATAGCCGTGAGGATCAGTTATGGTTTCAAATTGGTGAGCATTTGATTCACTTGTCAATTATCGAATGGTGCTTGGTTACTGGACTTTCATTTGGTGTTGATACCAAACAAAAAAATTATGAAATGGAGCAAAGGCTACGAAATACGTATTTTGGTGGTGTGCATCGTAAGATCAATGTGAACGAATTCGATGCAGTATTTAAGAAGTTGAAATTCGAGGAAATGGACGATATGGATGCATTAAAGATTGCGCTGTTTTATTTTGCGGATAGAGTACTAAATGCAAGAAAAAATCACTGTCAAATCAATTTTGATTGGCTTTACGAAGTTGATGATATAGAGTACTTCCGAAAGCGTCCATGGAGACTATTGTCGTGGGAAATGATTTACGAGAGTCTTGACAATGCACTGTTCGAGAAAGATGAGAAATTTAAGAGGACTCGGTTGAAAAATCCAGATCATAACATTGAAAAATACAATCTTTATGGCTTTCGTCAGGGGTTCAGGTGCCTTTTTTTTGTTTATTAATAAGTTTTATAGTATTAAATATTTGATAGTTGTTTTATTTGATTTTTTATATGCAATTCGGATTGTCCTTGCTTGGATGATACGAATATTGATGATGAACTCGAGGCCATGCGGCGAAGAAAAAAGAAGAAGAAAAAACCTTCTTTTCCCAAAACATCTTGTAAACCTTTTCCTCAACAACCTCCACCAGACCTAAAACCTCATGTGCAAGGCATAAACATTTGTTTGAATTTAATTCTTGTTGGCATAATGAAGAAAATTTTTACCAGGTGGAGGATATCAAATCCTATGAGAAGATCTTTTTCCGGTAAATCTAAACCAACGATTTTTTGCCAAATGATACAGTTTGGAAAGAACTGGATACCAATGGTTTTTTTGGTAATGAGAGAGGTTTCAAAAATTTTTCCATTTGCAGCTCTAAAGTATTCAGGTATGGTTTTCCCAATAATCAGGAGGAAGTACTTTAGGGTTGAGCATACTGCGTTGTGTGCCAGTATCAAGAAATCAGCATTATTATCATCATCAAAAGATTCATCGACAACAGGAGTAGATGTACTAGGATCTTCTATTTTTGTGGCCATGAGAAGACCAGAAATGTCTGCATATTGAGACTCTAAGTCTGATGAAGCTTGTTCAGATGAGCTGAAAGTATCTGTAGAGGGTAAACTGTCATATGAGGTTGAACCTGAGTCATTGTTTTGGTACTCAATATGTTGGTAATTTGGAATGAAGGATGGACATCTTGAGAGAAGGATGAGGAATAGTGGAAACATGATTAACAGTCTGAACTGTAGAGATGACTGAAATATCCTCAGAATCAGAGGATTCGGCAATAAGAAAGGCAGTTTGGTCATCTTGTGTTGATTGTTCTGAAAAGTTGGATTCAACATCCTCATTGATAACAGGGAAGAATGTTCAAGATGTTGGATAAGTCGAACAGCTTTGGCCGATTTGTTAGGACAATTTCGGGCAAAGTGACCGCGTTTCTTGCAAATGAAACAACGGTTGGATTTTTTCTTTCGCTACTGAGAGACATCTTTCTTTTTGAAATACCGGAAAGGTTTTTTGGGGAGGATTTTTTGTGGAAGTGTTTCTGAAAGTGTTTTTTGTTTTTGGGTGAACAAGTACACTTCTTATCATCTTTACACTCTATCTTGAGGTGAGGTTTTCGACAAGCTTCAGAGAAGGGTTTTTTGTCTTCCATGAGATCTTTGAAGAATTCTTTCTGTTCACAGATCTTATCAAGAGATAACATGGCCATTTAAAAAATCTTTCCCAGAGAGATATCAACTATGCTTGTATTTGTGGCTGTGAGCTTTCTCTGAAGATCGGGTTGTAACTCAGGAGGAAGAGAGGTAATGAAGACATGTTTAAGAGATGGCTCATTGAACCCATTTAGCTTGGAGAAGAGAATACTCATTCTTTTGTAATGAGCATCCAAAAGATGTCTTTTAAGAGAGCACCATTTCATCTGATGGTATTCTTTTCTGTCTGCTTCAGTGGAAGCAGTCTTTTCACCGATGAATTGCTCATGAATGATATTGAGGGCTGTACCAACCGGAGATTCCATGAATTGGAGCTGTCTATATTCTCCTAAGCTCTCTAGCCAGTCTCGTAAAGAACCCGTGGAACGGGCCATGAATTCACGAAGAACGGCTTGAGGTTGAGCATTAGGCTTGATACCTTGGAGATCAATCCAAGCAGCAAATTCTTGAAGTCGAGCTGCCCATTTGTGACGGGGAATGTCATCAAATGTAAACCAAGATGCTGAAGATGGTTTGGTTGAGTGTTCATGGACTGATGGCGGTACTGGGTCTGTTTGAGAAGCTTGGTCAGAAGGATTGTCATCAACAATAGGTGTTGAAGTAGAGGCACTTGGATCTGCAGTCTCAGTGGCCATTAATATGCCTGTAATGTCAGCATATTCAGACTCAGAATCAGTGGAGACATTGGATGAGTCATAAGAGGAGGATGACGAGGAATTATGTGTTTCAGGCTCAGAAGAGTCAGAGGACTCTGAAAGTTGAGGCTGGACAGTATGATAATGATACTGGTCCATTGGGCTTTTATCTTTGTGAAGAGGCTCAGGATGGTCTTGTGGTGGTTCTTCTGGAGGGATTGTAGGTGTAGATGAAGAGGTCGTGACCTTTGGACGTGGTTCGGAGATTTTGACTTTAGATCGTGGTTTTTTGGGTGAAGATGGCTGAGGAGTTGGTTGAAGGTGAGAAAAACCAAAGAACTGATTATAAACAGGTTGTTGAGGTCGGGATGGTGTGTAGAAAGGTGCAAATGTGTCAATGATTGGAGGAGATACAGGTGTAGGTTGTGGTTGAGTAAAAAGAGAAGGTTGAGTCTTTTCAGCATCAATCCTAGATAATTCAGCTTTGAGTTTTCTGATCTCTGCTTCTTTGTGATTAAACTCTGGACCCCAGATATGATTGTTAATCATTCGTCTGAGATCGGTGTCTAGTTTAGAAATTCGATCTTGGAGATGGATATACATCTGATCTAAACGGTTGGTGATGGAATCAACTTTAGTTTCAGTCTGGGAGACTTGAGTGGCAACACGGTCAATTTTCTTACCGAGTTGTTGAAGAGAATGATTTTGGGCATTGGCATTTTTGGTTTGCCAATTCAGAACAGCTTCATATTGTCTGGGTTCTTCAGGTTGCCCAGAGGCTGTAACCGGAGATTGAACAAATGGTTTTGAGGTAACACGGGTTTGGGGATCTGTTTTTTTTTCAAGGGGAGGAAAGGATTCTTCATAGGAGTGACTTGAAAACATAAGGCAGGACCTGATTGGTTGAACAGGAGGTTTTGGATCCGGTGGAGGTTGTGGAAGGAAGGATTTGCAAGATGATGGAGGATAAGAAGGTTTTTTCTTCTTCTTTTTCTTTCTCCGCATGACTTCCAATTCTTCATCAACATCCGTATCATCCAAACAAGGACAATCCGGATAGCACATATGGGCTTCAGGGGCATCCCATAGAAAATGACCATCAAGTTTACCAGGATATACTGGATACCCTTCGGATGAAAATCCATGAATAGGAAGTTTCTTTTCTTGACCAGTTTGAACTGCTGTGATCATAGCAGTATAGGAAAGTCGTGGAATGTCTGAAATGGGCTTAGTGTCAAGAGTTTGAAAAGTGAGTTGGATTTGACCATTTGGACGTCTGGTAAATGTAGTTTCTGTGGATTGGACTGGTTCTGAATTTTGGTGAAAATGCTCATAGTTGGTTAGCCACTCAAGAGGCATGAGTTTGAGCAGATCTTTTTTCGGAATTTGTTTGGGGATTTGGATGATGGTTGGGATTTTGTCTGTATCTGCCAATATCATCAAAGCGTCAGAAGTTGTGTATGGTGTATGAAGATCTAGTGCATGATTTTGTAATCGATACACTATTTGGTGATGGAGGGTTGCAATCTTGGATGTGGGTGTTTGTTCTACTCCTTGGAGCTGGATCTGGACTTTAAGGGTTGTTGGAAGGTTGGGATCCTCAAAAGAGAGATTGAAATTGGGGTAAAAGGTTAATAGGACACTGCCAGCATGAAGGGTTGTCAGAACAGTTCCTATAACAGCATGTTGGTATTCTTTGAATCTGGTATCTAGGAGAGCAAACCTAGCTGTAACAGGTAAGCCTTTTCGACCATGAAGAGTGAGAATTAACCGTACACCACCAAGATGGAGGTGTGTGTATCCTTCTCGTTTCCAGTTGGCGACGAGATCGGAAGGTATTTCCATAGTGACATATTGTTCACTCTGGGAGGCTTGTAAAGCACACTGATCCAATCTAGAAGACTGAACACATTCTTTTGGGAGTGGTCTTTTAGTAGAGATGAGAGTTCGAATACTTCGGGTGAAGGACGTTTTCTATTTGTAGAGATTGTAAGGACTCATGAGGGGAAACTGGGACTCAGTGACTTGAGCAGATTCTGGAATATAAGAATATTCCACAAGATTTTCAATTTTGGAGGCGATGTGTTTAGAGCATGATTGGGGAAGAGAGAGGGTAGAAGAAAGAGAAATAGGAGAGGAAGATGATGTAGAAGCTGAAGATGTGTTTGTTTCCATGGTGAAGGAATCCTCTTCTAGGAGATCAAATAAGATTATTCAAATTACTAATGATACCACCTCGGCGTTGGGTGTGGCTCTGATACCAGTAGGTTTTGTTGTACGTGGCGTTGTTCTACCCCCGTGATGGGTTCCTTAGCAAGCTAAGATATTTAAAACCCCTTTGGACCAGTAGTCCGCACACAGTGGTGTTCCAGCCGATATACACTTATCCACCAAATACCAAATCCGAAATTCATTTATTTAAAAGCGTTTTTCACGATACCACCCGAAAACACGGCACGCATGGCCTTTAAAAAGGGTGAACCTTGTGAGAAAACAATTTTGTTGGATAAAAATCGGTTTTGGAGGATAAAACAGGACCTTTCTGTTGCACAGGATCCTCAAGCAAGGCAAGTGCAGAGCATACTCAGTTTAGAAATGGAGGTGCGTGTATCATTTGTAACTCAAATAATTTCTTTGAATCCTAGTATCATTATCATACTGTCCAGCCTCAACTTTCAGAGTCCTCTGACTCTTCTGAGCCTGAAACACATAATTCCTCGTCATCCTCCTCTTATGACTCATCCAATGTCTCCACTGATTCTGAGTCTGAATATGCTGACATTACAGGCATATTAATGGCCACTGAGATTGCAGATCCAAGTGCCTCTACTTCAACACCTATTGTTGATGACAATCCTTCTGACCAAGCTTCTCAAATAGACCCAGTACCGCCACCAGTCCATGAACACTCAACCAAACCATCTTCAGTATCTTGGTTTACATTTGATGACATTCCCCGTCACAAATGGGCAGCTCGACTTCAAGAATTTGCTGCTTGGATTGATCTCTAAGGTACCAAGCCTAATGCTCAACCTCAAGCCGTTCTTCGTGAATTCATGGCCCATTCCACGGGTTCTTTACGAGACTGGCTAGAGAGCTTAGGAGAATATAGACAGCTCCAATTCATGGAATCTCCGGTTGGTACAACCCTCAATATCATTCATGAGCAATTCATCGGTGAAAAGACTACTTCCACTGAAGCAGACAGAAAAGAATACCATCAGATGAAATGGTGCTCTCTTAAAAGACATCTTTTGGATGCTCATTACAAAAGAATGAGTATTCTCTTCTCCAAGCTAAATGGGTTCAATGAGCCATCTCTTAAACATGTCTTCATTACCTCTCTTCCTCCTGAGTTACAACCCGATCTTCAGAGAAAGCTCACAGCCACAAATACGAGCATAGCTGATATCTCTCTGGGAAAGATTTTTTAAATGGTCATGTTATCTCTTGATAAGATCTGTGAACAGAAAGAATTCTTCAAAGATCTCATGGAAGACAAAAAACCCTTCTCTGAAGCTTGTCGAAAACCTCACCTCAAGATAGAGTGTAAAGATGACAAGAAGTGTACTTGTTCACCCAAAAACAAAAAACACTTTCAGAAACACTTCCACAAAAAATCCTCCCCAAAAAACCTTTCCGGTATTTCAAAAAGAAAGATGTCTCTCAGTAGCGAAAGAAAAAATCCAACCGTTGTTTCATTTGCAAGAAACGCGGTCACTTTGCCCGAAATTGTCCTAACAAATCGGCCAAAGCTGTTCGACTTATCCAACATCTTGAACATTCTTCCCTGTTATCTGATAATGAGGATGTTGAATCCAACTTTTCAGAACAATCAACACAAGATGACCAAACTGCCTTTCTTATTGCCGAATCCTCTGATTCTGAGGATATTTCAGTCATCTCTACAGTTCAGACTGTTAATCATGTTTCCACTATTCCTCGTCCTTCTCTCTAGATGTCCATCCTTCCTTCCAAATTCCATAAGCCTATTCCTGTTATTGGATTTCTTGACACTGGTGCAGATACCAGTATGATTGATCCTTCTGTTCTTCCATCAAACTGTTGGGAACCTCACTCCAAGCTTTTCAGAGCAGTTAATGGTGAAACCTTTGAAACCACCTTGATTACCAAAAAACCCATTGGTATTCAATTCTTTCCGAATTGTATAATTTGGAAAAAGATTGTAGCTTCCAAACTCCCTGATAAAGATTTGCTCATAGGTTTTGACATTCTTCATCTGGTTAAAAACCTATTCCTCACTAGTTATGGAGTTCGCTACAAACAGATGTTCATGCCTTATACAGATACCTTACGTCTGTATACACTTTCTGACACATCATCTCCATATAGTCAAATCTCCCAAAAGTTCTTAGACTTCTGTCCAGAAAACCATTCCCAATTCCATCATCCTTCACCTCTTTGGAAAAATGAACAATTCTTCATTCACCTTCCTTTCAAACTCAATGAAGATATTAACCCCACAAAAGCTTCACACCCGGGTATGTCTCCTTCAGACCTCTTGCTTGCTAAGCAAGAATGTTCTCAGTTACTTCAACAAGGTCTTATTGAGTCCACTGATTCAGATTGGGCTTGTCAAGCTTTTTATGTTGAAAAGCGATCTGAATTAGTTCGTGGAAAAAAGAGATTAGTGATTGATTACCAACCACTCAATTCTTTTCTTAAAGATGATAAGTTTCCCCTTCCAAAAATCCAAACCCTGTTTGTCCATCTCCAAGGGGCTCGTATCTTCTCTAAGTTTGATTTAAAAGCTGGTTTTTGGCAACTTGGTATTTCACCCAGTGACCGTCACAAAACTGCCTTCTGCATCCCTGATGCCCATTACCAATGGACCGGCATGCCTTTTGGTCTCAAAGTCGCACCCTCCTTATTTCAAAAAGCCACGACAAAAATCTTTAGTCCTATTCTCCATCATGCATTGGTCTACATTTATGATATTTTGTTGTTTTCCTCTGACCATGAGAGCCACCAGAAGATCCTTTTGGATTTCTTTCACATTGTGCAGGCACATGGCATCATGCTTTCCGAAAAGAAAAGCAGCATAGGGAAGGAATCTATTGACTTTCTTGGCATGGTGATTAAAGATGGCCAGTACCAGCCTGGCCCCCATATTGCAGTTGAATTATTAAAATTCCCGGACACAAATCTCAATCGGAAGCAGATACAACAATTTATTGGGATTGTCAACTATGTCCGTGATTTTATTCCCAAAGTTGCAATTCACACCAGCCAGTTGTCCCGCATGCTCAAAAAACAGTGCCCTCCGTGGGGGCCTGCTCAGATAGAAGCTGTCAAACAACTAAAGGTGATAGCTCAATCACCTCCTCCACTCCGAATTCCCACTCATGGACAGCGCATCCTCCAGACTGATGCCAGCGATGATTATTGGAGTGCCATTCTTCTCGAAGACATCAATGGCGTGCGTCATTTCTGTGCACATGCAAGCGGACAATTCAAAGACTCTGAAAAGAACTACCATGTGATCTACAAGGAAATTCTTGCAATCAAGTATGGAATTAAAAAATTCGAATTCCATCTCATCAGCCACAAATTCCTCATCAACAAGCAATTACTTAGCCTTAAAACCTGGTTTGCTAAGTATGATTTCACTGTTCAACATATCAAAGGCAACCAAAACCTCATTCCAAACTTCCTCACCCGTCCATCTATAAATAAACCTACACTCATCTCCTCGATTCACACCATTCCAGTTATGGCCATGAATCGCCAACTTCCCTTCAAAGCTCTTAACCAGAGAACTTTCCCCATGAACATCTCTTTCCAATCGGCCTACCAATTACAAGATTTTGCAAAGAAGTTTCTCTATTGGTTTTTCTTTAATGTCCAGACCAAAAAACCTGACCGATTTCCTAATCTTTGCATGGAACACCTGTTTCTCACAGGTCTCACTCTGTCCTCTTTATCAATCTCCGAAAATGAGCTTTGGTACATGTGGTGTCTCACCACCTTGTATGCTACAAAGCTAGTTTTTCCCATTAAACCAGTCCTGACTCACCTTACCACTCTAGAGTTCTCCCCAGACCTCTTATGGACTCTTTTTTATGGTATTCTCCCCTCACTTGGTGGCGCCAACAACTCCAACATTTGTCTACCTTTCACAGCTTAGACCAAATGCCCGAACAAGAAGCCAACATGTGGACTACAGCTTTCATTGTCCACATGCCTTATTTTCAACATCCAGAAACAAGAGATTACTTGACACAGGACATGGCATATGAATGGAAAACCTACTCTCATCCTTATACCTTCATCCATGATACAACAGTCACTTCCGCCCTTAAAGCCTATCTCATGGAACTTAACAATGTTCCTCCACCTGCCATAAATATTCACCACACCTCTATTGGACCATCACACACCCTTGAAATAATCCCAAAAACACAAGGTTGTACTCCAGGTTCAAGTTCAAGCCCTAAAGGCATCCTTGTTATGGAACAGCGTCCTGACTACACAAATGTCTTATTCCAAGACGCCCAGGACCCATGGGAAGACTTTCAGTCACTCCTCCCTACTGATACTCCCCATTCTTCTTCACAACACATGTCTGAAGCTGATGAAGAAAAGCTCCAACAAGCTGAGGCGTTACTCGACAAGAGACAAAGGCGTCGGCACAAGCGACAATATGAGAAAGAAACAGGAGACGTGTCACCTTCGCGTTATCCATCCACGCCATAATGCCACTTTGTCGCTCCCACACCACTTTTCATGCAACACATGTGACTCCCGTTTGTCTTTTGTTGAAGTGCTTGTACATGTGTCAAAGTCTATGTCGGTATGCTTTACTTTTATTAAAAGTCTATGTCGGTATGCTTTACTTTTATTAAAAGTCTATGTCGGTGTGCTTTACTTTAGTTCAAGTCCATGTAAGTGTGTTTTACTTTAATGCTTGCCTTTTGTAAAAGTCATAATTGGCTTGCTTTACTTTACCAAAAGGTGTGCTACGTGTCATGATCATTTGAGAGGACATGTTCTCAATGATCCCCTATATAAAGCACCCTTAGTCTCAGTTGTAAGGGAGCCAATTCGAAAATAAAAAGCTTAAGTTTCACAATTATGTTTCCCTAAACCTCTCTCTCTCTTCTAGGATTCAAAGAAATTATTTGAGTTACAAATGATACACGCACCTCCATTTCTAAACTGAGTATGCTCTGCACTTGCCTCGCTTGAGGATCCTGTGCAACAGAAAGGTCCTGTTTTATCCTCCAAAACTGATTTTTATCCAACAAAATTGTTTTCTCACAACGTTCACCCTTTTTAAAGGCCATGCGTGCCGTGTTTTCGGGTAGTATCATGAAAAACGCTTTTAAATAAATGAATTTCGGATTTGGTATCGGCTGGAACACCACTGTGTGCGGACTACTGGTCCAAAGGGGTTTTAAATATCTTAACTTGCTAAGGAACCCATCACGGGGGTAGAACAACGCCACGTACAACAAAACTGGACATAGGGTTGAGAAACGACTTTGGTTTGGGGGTTTGTGTGTCTTTCGAGTGGAGGAAAGGATTCTTGGTATGATTAGCTAAAAGATGAGAACATCAAGCATGACTTGATTTGTGGTTGGACAGGCTTAGATGAGGACTCTTTTTCTATTTGGCTGAGTGCTTGCTTGTAGATGGGTAAAGGTTGATCTGACTCAGGACCATCCGGTGGTCCGGAAGGATAGGGCCGGCACAGAGTTTTAGGAATATAAGACTTTTTCTTTCTTCTTCTCTGTCTTCTCATGACTTCAAAGTCTTCGTCATCATCTGTGTCATCTAGGCAGGGACAATCGAGATTACACATATGGGCTTCTGGAACATCGCATAAAAAATGACCGTTGACTTTGTCAGGGTATACAGGATACCCTTATGAGGAAAATCCATAGATTGGAAGCTTCGACTCTTGGCCAGTAGAAACTGTTGTAATCATAGTGGTATAGGAGAGCCGTGGAGGATCTAGACTTGGTTTTTCTGGAGTCTGGAAAGACAACTTGACTTGTTCGTCTGGTCTTCTTTCGAAGACAACTTGAGAAGTCTGGACAGGTTCTGAATTCTGATGGAATTGCTCATAGTTGGTAAGCCATTCTAAAGGCATGAGTTGGAGCAACTCTTGCTTTTGAATTTGGTTGGGAATTTGGATTATGGTTGGAATTGTATCTGTGTCTGCAAGGATCATCAGTGCATCACTGGTCGTTTGTGCAGTTGGGAGATCTAGTGCATGATTTTGTAATCGATACACTATTTGATGATGGAGTATGGCTATTTTGGAAGTAGATGTTTGTTCTGCTCCTTGAAGTTGGATTTGGACTTTCAGTGTTGTTGGAAGGTTGGGATCTTCTAGAGACATGTTGAAATTTGGGTAGAAGATTAACAAGACACTTCCAGCGTGAAGAGTGGTTAGAACAGTTCCAATAACAACATGTTGATACTGTTTGAACCTTGTGTCAAGGAGAGCAATTCGGGCCGTGACCAGTAAGCCTTTTCTGCCATGTAAAGTGAGGATAAACCTGATACCACCTAGATAGAGGTGTGTATACCCTTCTCGTTTCCAGTTGGTTACGAGATCTGTTGGTATATCCATAGTGACATATTGTTCACTTTGAGAGGCTTGAAGAGCACATTGATCAAGTCGTGAAGATTGGATGTACTATTTAGGAAGAGGTCGATTTATGGAAATCAGGGTTATAATACTGCGAGTGAAAGAAGTTTTTTGTTTGTAAAGATGGTAAGGACTCATAACTAGGAACCAAGATTCATTAATCTGAGCATATTCAGGAATATACGAGTACTCAACAAGATTTTCTATTTTTGAGGCTACATGTTTTTGACAAGAACAAGGGAAGGAAAGGGTAAAAGAGAGAGAAATAGGAGAGGATTTTGATGAAGCTATGTCTGATGAATAAGAGGAAGATGCCTAGAAGATCCATATGATGATGATGAAGACTTTGAAATTATGAGGAGAAGATGAAAGAGAAAGAAAAAGCCTTCCAACTACTAAATATAAAGAAAGAGTAGAAATTCTAAAACCTTCACGTGAATGAAGTGAGGTGGAAAAGAAGAAGGTCTCTTTAAATTCCAAAGCCATGAATGCCTTGTTTTGTACTTTAGATAAGAAAGAATTTCATAGAGTTTTAGGTTATTCTAAAGCATATAGATTTGGAAGAAATTTGAGGTAGTTTATGAAGGTACTAATCAAGTCAAAGAGTCTAAAATTAATAGATCTACTAAGCAATACCAATTATTCCAAATGGAACAAAATGAGAGTGTGCATTCTTTATTTCATGCCGGTGTAGAGAAGGTTATTGGTAACAATTACAATTATTGAAAGCTTTGCATGGAAGCTTACTTACAAGGACATGATTTATGGAGTCTTATCTCTGGTGATGAAACTGAAATTTCAGTGGATAGCCCCCAAAATGCCGAGTTGCGTCGAAAATGGAATATCAAATGCGGCAAAGCTTTATTTGCTTTGCGAACATCAATCAGTAAAGAGTATATTGAGCATGTTCGTGATGTAAAGTCACCAAAGCAAGTGTGGGAGACACTTGAAAGGTTGTTCACGAAGAAGAACAATATGCGGTTGCAATATTTAGAGAATGAACATGCCGGGACAAGTAAGGTAGTCTTTCAATTGAAGATTAATTTCTTAAAATTAAAAATTTTTGTTCTGAAATTTCAGAGCTGCATACGGAGGAGCCTGTGAGTAATGCTCATTTGCGTCAATATCTTATTCGAGGTTTACGGAAAGAGTTTATACATTTTATATCCTCAGTACAAGGGTGGCCTAACCAGTCTACGATCATTGAGCTAGAGAATTTACTGTCAAATCAAGTAGCAATACATAAACAAGTTGCCAACAACAACAACTCTACCTCATAGGTGAAGGATGTACTCTACACCAAAGACCAAGGGAAGAAAAATTACTCCTCCAAGCAGCCATTAGGTGACCAGTTCAGAACTAAAGGGTAGTCCAAAGGAAAACCAAAAGGTTGTTATAATGTGGGAAGCAGGGTCACATCAAACGAGATTTTTCGAGTGAATTTGGTATGTAATCGATGTGGAAAATCAGGCCACATAAAAGCAAATTGTCGTGTTAAATTGGATGAAGCAGGAGCAAATGTTGCACATGAGAGTAAAGAATTTGAACAATCAAATTGAGAACAATGTCTATCCATTGAAGTTATTGATCAACCAGCTAGTATGACCTCTGTAGTGCATCAGACCAATGCACCTATAAATGTTAATGCTGCCATAGACTACAACAAGGAGGGGATAGTTGATTCTAGTTGTTCTCATCATGCAACGGGAAATGTTGCTCTACTTTCTGATGTTCGTCCGCATCGTGGGAAAAGGGTCATTGTAACAGCTGACAATTCATTACATCATGTGTTGAAAGAAGGCCATTTCAAAGAAGGTAACTCAAATGATGGAGGGATTTTTCTCAAAGAAGTTTATCATGTTCCTGGCTTGAAGAAAAATCTTGCTTTAGTGTTCCAAATACCCCAAAATAGAATGGAGTTGTGGAGCGCAAGCTGGCATCTTACATCAGTGTGTTTGTCATGGCTGCATGAAAAAAAATCTTCTAAGGCAGTGTTTACTTTTTGGAATGGGAGTGAGGAGTGTGGATTCCTCCCACTCCAGTGTTTACTTCAACAAAATAAAGAGGGATTGGGGATCCCACTCCATGGGGCCCACCTATTTTTGGAGTGGGGAGTAGGAGTGGGACTCCCATGGGGAGAGGTGAGAGTGGGAATCCACTCCCACCTTTCCCTTTTCTACCCTTTATTTTTAATTATATTTATTTAAATTATATTATTATATTTAACTAAATAATAATTTACATTGATTATAAGTTAAAATTACTTAAAAATAATATTATTATATTAATAGAGAATTAATAAATATATGCTATCTTTATTTAATAATATAATATTATTATATTTATTTTAAAAATAATAGTACTATATTTATTTAATAATTAATAATAATAAATATTTTATTCTAAGAAAATATTAATTTTGTACTAAATAATATTATATTAATAAATTTAATATAATTATATAAAATAAAATAATGTTTCATTTTATATTTAGCCTTCTTTTTATTAAATTTACTATAACTATATTTAATAAATATTTAACTAAATAATAATTGGGTTAATAGAGAATTAATAATATTACTATATACAATCTTTATTTGAAAATATAATATTATTATATTTATTTAAAAATAATAGTATTATATTTATTTAATATTAATAATTAATACTAATAAATAGTTTATTCTAAGAAAATATTAATTTCATACTATGTTAATAGTAAAAATATAATTAAAATTAAAAAAAATTGTGATGTTCATAATTAATAATATTAATAATTATTATAAATTTACAAATATAATAAAATAAATTTATTCATTAAATCTATTTTTATTAACTTTGTAATTAAAAACTATAATTGTTTACATAAGGATAAAAGTGTAATTTGAAACTATTTACTCCCAACCAAGACAAAGTAAACACATAAATTGGATTCTGATATCCATTCCATACTTTTATTCCAGTGCAAGTAAACAACCTACTCACACTCCCACTCCCACTCCCACTCCACACTCCCAAATCTAAGATTCCCACTCCAATCCAAAAAGTAAACACTACCTAAGAGAATTGTGGGCATCTTACATCAGTGTGTTTGTCATGTTATCTAAATATGATGAGGTTGCTCTAAGTTGTTCGAGTTTCAATCAAATGTCCTCTATGCTCATGAAAATCTAAATATAGAACAAAAAGTAACTAATTAAAATAAAATAAAATGAGAAAAGAAATAAAATAAAACAAGTAATAATAAACAAACTAGACGCTAATCCCCGGCAACGGCGCCAAAATTTTTGTAGTGTCGTTAGGGTGCACCAAATTTAAAACTTTACTACTAGTATAAATAATTAGTACAGAGCAAGTAAGGATCGATCCCACAGAGACTATGCTAGTTATATTTGTTATCAACTCTAAAACAAAACTTAAAATAAAATAATAATAGGAATAGTAATATAAATTAATCTAACTAGAGCCAAACGAACGTTTTCTAGAGGTGGTATCCTGGTTTAGTTCTCAAGTATTATTATTCAACACTTAGAAGAAACTCTATCAAAAATGACTTCTTCCTCTTCTTCATCAGAAATAGCTTCATCAAAATCCTCTCCCATTTCTCTCTCTTCTACTCTTTCTTTACCTCGTTCTTGTCAAAAACATGTCGCCTTAAAAATAGAAAATCTTGTTGAATACTCATAGATCCTTAAATCTGCTCAGATTAATGAATCTCAGTTCCCTGTTATGAGTCCGTACCATCTTTACAAACAAAAAACTTCCTTCATCCGAAGTATCCGAACCCTGATCTCCACAAAAAGACCTCTTCCTAAAGAGTACATCCAGTCCTCACGACTTGATCAGTGTGCTCTCCAAGCCTCAAAGTGAACAATATGTCACCATGGATATACCAACAGATCTCGTAACCAACTGGAAACGAGAAGGATATATACACCTTCATCTAGGTGGTGTCAGGCTTATCCTTACCTTACATGGTAGAAAAGGCTTACCGATCACAGTCAGAATTACTCTCCTTGACACAAGGTTCAAACAGTATCAACATGCTATTATTGGCACTGTTTTAATCACTCTCCATGTTGGAAGTGTGTTGTTAACCTTCTACCCAAATTTCAACATGTCCCTAGAAGATCCCAACCTTCCCACAACACTGAAAGTCCAAATCCAGCTCCAAAGAGCAGAACAAATATCCACTTCCAAAATAGCCACTCTCTATCACCAGATAGTGTATCGATTGCAAAATCATGCGCTAGATCTCCCAACTGCACAAACAACCAGTGATGCACTGATGATTCTTGCAGACACAGATACAATTCCAACCATTATCCAGATCCTCAAACAAATTCAAAAGCAAGAGTTACTTCAACTCATGCCTTTGGAATGGCTTACTAATTATGAGCAACTCCATCAAAATTCAGAACCTGTCCAGACGTCCTAAGCCATCTTTGAAAGAAGATCAGACGAACAAGTCAAAATGTATTTTCAGACTCCTAACAAACCAAGCCCAGATCCTCCACGGCTCTCTTACACTGCTATGATCACTGCAGTCTCTACTGGACAAGAGCCAAATCTTCCGATCTATGGATTTTCCTCAGAAGGATATCCAGTATACCTTGACAAAGTCGACAGTCATTTCCTATGGGATATTCCAGAAGCCCATATGTGTAATCCAGATTGTCCCTGCTTGGATGACACAAATGATGACGAAGACTTTGAAATTATGAGACGACGAAGGGGAAAGCAAAAACCTTCTCCTCCTAAAACTCTGTGTCGGCCCTATCTACAAGAAAGCACTCAAGCAACTCCAACGAGAATCCTCATTTAAGCCTGTTCCTGCTCAACCAAAAATCAACTCATGCTTGATGTTCTCATCTTCTAGCCAATCATACCAAGAATCCTTTCCTCCACTCGAAAGGCACACATAACCTTAAACCAAAGTTGTTTCTCAACCCTATGTCCAATCACCAATCACGCAATATGAGGCAGTGCTCAACTGGCAAACCCAAACTACTAGTGCTCAGAATCAAGCTCTCCACCATCTTGGTAAAAAGATTGATAAAGTGGCATCAGATGTGTCACAAACAGAAACAAAGGTGGACACTATTACTGCCCGACTTGAACAAATTTATTCAAATCTGCAAAATAAAATCTCTGAATTGGATAATGATCTCACAACGATTATCAACAATCGTATTTGGGGTCCCTAATTCAATAAGAAAGAAGCAAAGATCAGACAACTGAAGGCATAATTGGCCCGAATTGATGTTGACAAAGCACAACCTTCCCTTTTCACCAAAACACAGTCTATACCAATCACAGCAGCACTATTCACATCATACCAGCCGTTTTATACTCCTTTTAAACAGTCAACTTACGATCACCAAAAAGACCCAAATCAAAAGTCAAGATCTCAAAACCTCC
Organism: Citrus australasica; assembly: GCA_029618585.1. Taxonomy (NCBI): domain Eukaryota; kingdom Viridiplantae; phylum Streptophyta; class Magnoliopsida; order Sapindales; family Rutaceae; genus Citrus; species Citrus australasica. The sequence continues at coordinate 9,025,726 of JARCIV010000006.1, forward strand.
ACCCAAGGAAGATCTTCAACAAGTTCCAGAAGACTCTCCTAAAGCAACTCCTAAATCTCCAAAGAAAGACAAAGCTCGAGCTACCAATACCATTATCAATAGATTGACACGTAAAACAATGACTCTGATTCGAACTCAGAAGAAAGTTTGTCCTCCACATATAATTTCAGCTCATCTGAACAACCTTCTTCAGACTCAGAGTCTCAATATGCAGATATTTCATAAATAATTAGTACAGAGCGAGTAAGGATCGATCCCACAGAGACTATGCTAGCTATATTTATTATTAACTCTAAAGGAAGATTTGAAATAAAATAATAGTAGTAATAATAAGAGTAATAATAATATAAATTAATCTAACTAAAGAAAATGCCAATTATAAATAAAAAAGGGGGTTTATGAATTTTTAACTAAATAGTAAGAAGTAAAGAAATTAAAACTACGAACAAAAATTTAATAAAAACTCTAATTAAAGGAGGAAGAAATAATAATGATGAAAACTTTGGTTAAAGGATCATTCGCCACCACTAAACATGCACATAATATATCAATTCTATTATCAATTTATATTGAAACTATCAACCGTAGACAACAATAAGCTCTATTAGTCTCAATCTTTCCTTAGTGTGTTGTTAGGCAAAACAAGCTCTTCACCTAATCTCTAACCATTAAATAATTTAAAACAAGCTCTTTAAATTTAAAGAGAGAAAGATATTAGGTTGATCAGAAAGATATTAGGTTGATCTAGGCAATAAACACACAAGCTCGGATTATTTAACCTAGGTTATGTTCTCCAATTGAAATCATTGATTCCAACCTGCTACTAATAATTAAAATATCAAGACAATTACGGATCAAGAATTTTAATCTAGCAATAGAATTTATTCATGTCCTATCTAATTGGCCACTCAAATAAAACAAGAATAAACCATGAACATTAATTGTAGAAGAACATAAACAATCTCAATTAAATAAACTGAATGATAGAATTTAAATTTAATTGCATAGCATGTTTAGGGTTTTGAATTCACCCTCAACCAAATAAAAATCTAGCCTAATATAATTGAATTGAGAATAAAAGAATTGACAAAACCAATCATAGAGATTAATTCAAGCGGCTGCCTTTTTCTTCAATTTAATTCCGGTTGCTGATTTTTTTCTTCTTCTCGCGGCTGTTGATTTTCCTCTCCCCGAATTGCATTTGCCCTGCTCTTTTTATTCAAAAGCAAAACTCCCTTTTATATTGTGCCCTAGATCCTCACATGAAAAGGATTAAAAACAAAAGTCAAGCCGCCACTTTTCTTTGGATTCACGTGCAAGGCCATTTTCCCTTTTTGAGTTTTGTTTCACTTTGCTTTCCATAATTCAATGGCATGCACGTGACTTATTTAATTAATAAGTCAATAACAATTTGGCCAAAGCCCATCACAAGAATGTGTTTGCCTTATTAATTAAATTATTTCCAATGCTAATTCTTCCCATCTTCACGTGAACTTCAATTAGGCATTGGCTGCTTTGATTTTCTTCCATTTTAACTCCCATTACTTTCCTTAAATTTCAAATTAGTTTCTTCTTTATGCTCTCCTTACTTCAATATTCTGATTTAATTCCTCTTTATTCCCAAAATGCACCTAAAATAACAAAATATAAAAATTAGCATAATAAAATATAATTTACTAAATTAAAAATTAAATAAAATAACTAGAATATTTAAGACCAAAACAAGAAAAGGATGGAGAAATTAATAGCAAAATATATGAAAAATATGCACTTATCAAATTCCCCCTGGGGTGAGGGTTTTAGCAATTATGACTGGAAGTGTTTCATTTTCACCCAAGCAAATATATTGCAGGTGCTCTGGGAGTGGCTTAAGTTCTAAGGTAGGTGCCTGTACAATTGAAGGTAAAAATTTCTCGTTTAATAAAGGCAATTCAAGGTAAGAGACATTATACCCATTGGTGCGTAATGTGACTGCTCCATCTAAGATCGCCATAGCTTCTTCTACCTCATCATCCAACTTTATCAAATTTGCATGTTCCTTAGAATCATCTTTTGTAAGATTTTTGCTTAAGGCAATTTCAAATTGTCATTACCGGATAATTCAAAGAAATCCTGTACCAAAGTATTAATATCATCTATGGCAAAGACAGAATGTACATCACTAGGATACCTCATTGCCTCAAAGATATTGAAGCGGATCACTTCACCATCGAATTCCATTGTGAGGGTTCCATCGTGAACATCAATCTTGGTTCGGGCAGCCTTAAGAAATGGCCGCCCGAACAGAATAGGAGTGGGATTGGGCGACAACTCATCCTCTATTTCAGGGATATAAAAATCAGCTGGAAAGACCAATTCATTTACCTGCCCAAGAACATCTTCCATAACCCCCTTCGGGTAAGCATTAGATCTGTCAGCCAATTGAATAATTATACCAGTTTCTTCCATTGGACCTAAATTCAAGGAGTTATAAATCGAATATGGCATAACATTAATTGAGGCCCCTAAATCTAGCATACATCTTTCCAATCTGGTATTACCAATAGTGCAGGGGATAGTGAAAGTACCTGGATCCTTGCACTTACAGCAGAAACATTCTCTCCAACACTTACCTTTTCGTTACCGCTCAACTTTCGCTTGTTGTTGCATAATTCCTTCAAAAACTTTGCATAACGCGGCACTTGTTTAATAGCATCAAGTAGAGGAATATTTACCTCTACTTTACGAAAGGTCTCAAGGATCTCTTTTTCTTGCTCCTCTTTCTTGGATTGTTTAAATCTGCTAGGAAATGGTGGAGGAATGGAGAGAGTCTTAATTCAAGGTGAGGGGATACTTACCTGGCCAGATGGATCGACTGGCAACGTCGAGTGGGAATCATCTTTCCTTGTTAAAGGAAGAGTCTCAGGGGAGGAATTGGTTACAGAGGGCGATGAAGTTGTGGATACTTTTGATGGCTTAGCTAATAATGGTTCCAATTGCTTTCCGCTCCTAAGAGACATAACACTAGCATTCTCCTTTGGATTAATTTCTGTTTGAGAAGGTAACTTTCCTGAAGTTCTACCTTCTATCATACTCATAGATGTGACCAGTTGGCCAATTTGATTCTCTAAATGTTGGAGTTGTGTCTGGGTAGTTTGTTGGAATTGCATAGAGTTAGTAGTGAGAGCTTTTACAAGATCTTCTAAAGACGTACCTTGATTTTGAGGAGGTGGAGGTGGCCGAACTAGGTAAGGTTGTTGCACCCAGTGTTGGGGGTAGCCCGGTGGTTGAGACGGTGCCACATTAGAAATGCCATGTTGGTTCCTATACCTAAAATTAGGGTGATCCTTCCACCTTTCATTGTAAAAATTAGAGTAGGGATCATACCTTTGTCTTGGTTGGCCTAGGAACCCCTCAACTACGTTGGCCTGCTCATGTGAACCCTCTTGGATGGCCATAGAACATATGCCACACGGTCTCATTTGTTGCCCTGGAGCTAATTGTTGCAACAAAGAAGTAAGATTTAAAACTTGTTTTTCTAGAGAAGTAGTACTTACCTCATTGACTTGCTTAGGTGGCGGCAGTAGATCGTTCCTAATGTTGAACTGTTGGGAATTAGCAGCCATGTTAGCAATGAGATTTCGGGCTGCTTCTGGTGTCTTATCCACGAGTCCTCCTCCACTAGCGGCATCAATCATACTCCTATCCATAGGTAGTAGACCCTCATAAAAGTATTGAATAAGAAGTTGATCACTTATCTGATGGTGAGGGCGACTAGCACATAGCTTTTTGAATCGTTCCCAATAGTCGGATTCCACAAATTTCTTTCTGAATGCTGCCAGCTTTTGATGCTGGGAAATATTTCTCCAAAAATAATTGACGCATCTCATTCCATGTAGTGACAGTACCGGAGGGAAGATAGTACAACCATTCCTTGGCTGAATCCGCCAAAGAGAATGGGAAGGCCATTAGCTTAACTTGCTCTTTAGAAACTCCAACTAGTTTCATTGTGGAGCAGACCACATGGAACTCCTTCAAGTGCTTATTTGGATCCTCTCCTGCAAGACCATGAAAAGCAGGAAGAAGATAAATCATCCCAGATTTGAGTTCAAAGTTTACCTGAGGGTTTGGATTCTCAATGCATAAGGGTTGCTGGTCTAAGTTAGGAGCTGCCAACTCTTTAAGTGTTCGGTTGTTATTCTGAGCCATTGGTTCGGGTTCTGGGCTGCTTGGCTTTGTCTTCGGGAGTGGAATGTGGATGGCAAAATTGAGTTCTGAATATGATGAGGTTGCTCTAAGTTGTTCGAGTTTCAATCGAATGTCCTCTATGCTCATGAAAATCTAAATATATAACAAAAAATAACTAATTAAAATAAATAAATAAATAAATAAGAAAAGAAATAAAAATAAAAATAATAAAATAAAACGAGTGATAATAAACAAACTAGAGCGAGTAAGGATCGATCCCACAGAGACTATGCTAGTTATATTTATTATTAACTCTAAAGAAAGATTTGAAATAAAATAATAGTAGTAATAATGGGAGTAATAATAATATAAATTAATCTAACTAAAGAAAATGCCAATTAAACCAAAGTTGACTCCATCACTGCACAGATGCAGCAGATCCACCAAAATCTACAGTCCAGAATTGCTCAACTTGATTCTGAGTTACGAACAATGCTTGCTCAACGCTATTATGGCCCAGACTTTGACCAGAAAGAAAGAGAGATTAGACGCTTGAAAGAGAGTAAATAAAAAGGGGGTTTATGAATTTTTAACTAAATAGTAAGAAGTAAAGAAATTAAAACTACGAACAAGAATTTAATAAAAACTTTAATTAAAGGAGAAAGAAATAATAATGATGAAAACTTTGGTTAAAGGATCATTCGCCACCACCAAACATGCACAATAAGCTCTGTTAGTCTCAATCTTTCCTTAGTGTGTTGTTAGGCAAAACAAGCTCTTCACCTAATCTCTAACCATTAAATAATTTAAAACAAGCTCTTTAAATTTAAAGAGAGAAAGATATTAGGTTGATCTAGGCAATAAACACACAAGCTCGGATTATTTAACCTAGGTTATGTTCTCCAATTGAAATCATTGATTCCAACCTGCTACTAATAATTAACATATCAAGACAATTACAGATCAAGAATTTTAATCTAGCAATAGAATTTATTCAAGTCCTATCTAATTGGCCACTCAAATAAAACAAGAATAAACCATGAACATTAATTGTAGAAGAACATAAACAATCTTAATTAAATAAATTGAATGATAGAATTTAAATTTAATTGCATAGCATGTTTAGGGTTTTGAATTCACCCTCAACCAAATAAAAATCTCGCCTAACATAATTGAATTGGGAATAAGGGAATTGACAAAACCAATCATAGAGATTAATTCAAGCGGCTGCCTTTTTCTTCAATTTAATTCCGACTGCTGATTTTTTTCTTCTTCTTACGGCTGTTGATTTTCCTCTCCTCGAATTGCATCTGCCCTGCTCTCTTTATTCAAAAGCAAAACTCCCTTTTATATTGTGCCCTAAATCCTCACATGAAAAGGATTAAAAACAAAAGTCAAGCCGCCACTTTTCTTTGGATTCACGTGCAAGGCCATTTTTCCTTTTTGTTTCACTTTGCTTTATATAGAGTGGTATCGTGAAAAACTGTTTTTAAGATGAATTTCAGATTTTGTATTTGGTGGATAAGTGTATATCGGCTAGAAACCAGAACTTGCGTTGTTCTACCAAATCTACGACAGCACAAGGTTGACATCCTCATTCTCAGATAACAGGGAAGAATGTTGAAGATGTTGGATAAGACGAACAGCTTTGGCCGATTTGTGAGGACAATGTCGGGTAATGACACTTTGTCGCTCTCACACAACTTTTGATGCAATAACCCATGTGACTCCCGTTTGTCTTTTGTTAAAGTCTTTGTCCGCGTGCTTTACTTTTGTTAAAGTCCTTGTAAGTATGCTTTCAAATTCAATGAAGACATCAACCCCACAAAAGCTTCACACCCGAGTATGTCTCCTTCAGATCTCTTGCTTGCTAAACAAGATTGTTCTCAGTTACTTCAAACTGTTTTTAAGATGAATTTCGGATTTGGTATTTTGGTGGATAAGTGTATATCGGCTGGAAACCAGAACTTGCGGGCTACTGGCCCTAAGCACGTGACTTATTTAATTAATAAGCCAATAACAATTTGGCCAAAGCCCATCACAAGAATGTGTTTGCCTTATTAATTAAATTATTTCCAATGCTAATTCTTCTCATCTTCACGTGAACTTCAATTAGGCCTTGGCTGCTTTGATTTTCTTCCATTTTAACTCCCATTACTTTCCTTAAATTTCTAATTAGTTTCTTCTTTAAGCTCTCCTTACTTGAATATTCTGATTTAATTCCTCTTTATTCCCAAAATGCACCTAAAATAACAAAATATAAAAATTAACGTAATAAAATATAATTTACTAAATTAAAAATTAACTAAAATAACTAGAATATTTAAGACCAAAAAAAGAAAAGGATGGAGAAATTAATAGCAAAATATATGAAAATATGCACTTATCATCTAGTCTTCTCATGGTCACAAAAACAGAAGATCCTAGTACATCTACTCCTGTTGTCGACATTGGAGTTTGTACGTGGCGTTGTTACACTAGATCTATAAAGTCTGTTCTTAGGGCCAGTAGCCTGTAAGTTCTGATTTCCAGCCGATATACACTTATTCGTCAAATACCAACATCGAAAATCATATTTGAAAATAGTTTTTCACGATACCACCGAAAAACACGGCGCTCTTGGCCTTTAAAGAGGGTGAACATTGTGAGAAAACAATTTCATTTTAAAAACCGATTTTGGAGAATAAAACAAGACTTTTCTTATGTACAGGATCCTTAGGCTTAAGGCAAGTGCAGAGCATACTCAGTTTAACAAATTAGAGGTGAGCGTCTCATTATTAGCCCTAATAATTTTTTTGATTCCTAAAAGAGAGAAAAGCTTTTGGGAAACATGATGTGAAGAGAAACTAAATTTTATTTCTGATTAACTCATTCCTTACAAAAGGATAGAGAGATCCTTATATAGAGATCTCAAGGGAGGAGAGATAAGGTGGGCCCTTAACTTTTACAAAAGCAGAAAACGCAGAAAACATGCTTTAGACAAGACATGACCTTTGTCTAATTATTAAAGCAAAAGCTAAAGATTCTCATGCGTGTCAGCAATCATGGAGTGAATGGGTAGTGTGATGGAGGCACATCACCAGTCTCTTTCTCAGATTGTCGTTTAGCACGACAGATCTGTCTGTGATCAAGATAAGCTTCAGCTTGCAGATAGGCGCCTTCATCAGCGTTAGTCATTTCTTTTGGGGTCTGTGACAGTGTAATGAGAATTTTCAGTATGGAAAAGAGACTGAAAATCTTCCCATGGATCTTGAGCATCTTGGAATAAGACGTTAGTGTAATCAGGACGTTGTTCCATGAAAAGGATTCCTTGAGGACTTGAACTGGAACCTGGAGTACAAGTTTGTATCTTTGGGACAATTTCCAAGGTGTGTGATGGTCCAACAGAGGTGTGGTGGATGTTTGTAGCAGGTGGCTGAACATTGTTGAGTTCCATTAGGTATGGCTTGAGAACAGAGGTGGCAGATGTATCATGGATGAGGGTATAAGGATGGAGATAAGTTTTCCATTCATAGGCTATATCTTGTGTCCAGAAGTCTCTTGTTTCTGGGTGTTGAAAGTAAGGTCTATGAACGATGAAGACTGCAGTGAACATGTTTGGTTCTTGTTCTGGCATCTTGTTTAATCCGTGAAAAGTACAAAGATTTCTAAGTTGATTACGCCACCATGTGAGTGGGAAATACCATTCAAGGAGAGTCCACAGAAGGTCTGGGGAGAATTCAGGAGTGGTGAGATGGCAGAGGACTAGTTGGACAATGAAGACTAGTTTTGTAGCATACAGGGTAGTGAGGCACCACATGTACCATAACTCATCTTCGCAAATGGTTAAGGAAATGATAGGTTTTCCATACAGAGGGTAAGACCCGTGAGAAACAAGTTTTCCATACAGAGGGAAGGAAAACGATCAAGCTTTTTGCTTTGAACATTAAAGAAATACTGGTAAAGGAATTTATGTGCAAAGTCTTAGATTTGGTAGGCTGAATGAAAAGGAATGTTCATGGGAAAGTTCTCTGGTTGAGAGCTTTGAAAGGAAGTTGACGGTTCATGGCTATAATTGGGATGGTGTGAATGGAGGAAGTCTAGCCGGACATGTAAGGAAGTCTAGGATGAGGTTATGTTTTCCTTTTATGTGTTAGATAGTAAAATCATATTTAGCAAACCAGTTTTTGAGGCTAAGCAGCTGTTTGTCAGGGAGCAACTTATTTTTGAAGTTAAAGATTCGAGGAAAAAAGGAGTTGTCCGTGTTGATAAGGAATTTATGGCTGATTAGATGAAATTCAAATTTTTTTATTCCATACTTGACTGCCAAAATCTCTTTGTAGATCACAGGGTAATTCTTTTAAGAGTTTTTGAATTGTCCACTTGCATGTGCACAGAAGTGACGTACACCATTTATCTCTTCAAAAAGGATGGCACTCTAGTAATCATCACTGGCATTGGTTTGTAGAATGCATTGTCCAGTTGTGGGAATTCGGAGAGGAGGAGGTGACTAGGCTACCACCTTTAGTTGTTGGACAGCTTCTGTTTGTGCTGGTCCCCATGGAAGGCTCAGTTTTCCGAGCATGCGGGACAACTGGCTTGTGTGAATTGTAACTTTAGGAATGAAATCACGGACATAATTAACAATCCTGAGGAATTGTTAGATCTGCTTTTTATTGAGATGTGTGTCCGAAAACTTTAATAATTCAGTTGCAATGTGTGGACCAGGTTGATAATGACCATCTTTAATCACTATGCCAAGAAAGTCAATTGATTCCTTTGCTATGCTGCTTTTCTTTTCAGAAAGCATGATTCTGTGTTCCTGCACAATATGAAAGAAATCCAAAAGGAGCTTCTGGTGGCTCTTATGGTCAGAGGAAAATAATAGGATATCATCAATGTATACCAAAGCATGATGAAGGATAGGACTAAAGATTTTTGTCGTGGCTTTTTGAAATAATGAAGGAGCAACCTTAAGACCAAAAGGCATAACAGTCCACTGATAATGGGCATCAGGGATGTAGAAGGTAGGTTTGTGACGGTCAACTGGTGAAATACCTAGTTGCCAAAAACCAGCTTTTAAATCAAACTTAGAGAAGATACAAGCCCTACTTAGAGAAGATACAAGCCCCTTGAAGATGGACAAACAGATTGACAAGCCCAATCTGAATTAGTAGGTTCAATAAGACCTTGCTGAAACAACTGAGAACATTCTTGCTTAGCAAGTAGGAGGTCTGAAGGAGACATACCCGGGTGTGATGCTTTTGTGGGGTTGATGTCTTCGTTGAGCTTGAAAGGAAGGTGAATGAAGAATTGAACGTTCTTCCAAAGAAGTGAAGGATGGTAGAACTGTGAATGGTTTTCTAGACAAAACTCTAGGAACTTTTGTGAAATATGACTGTATGGAGATGGTGTTTTTGAAAGCGCATACAGACGTAATGTATCTGTATAAGGCAAGAATATTTGCTTGTAGCGAACTCTAGAATTAGTGAGGAATGGGTTTTTAACCAAATGAAGAATGTCAAAACCTATAAGTAAATCTTTATCTGGGAGTTTGGATGCTACAATCTTTTTCCAAATTATGCAATTCGGAAAAAATTGAATACCAATGGGTTTTTTGGTAATCAAAGTGGTTTAAAAAGTTTCTCCATTAACTGCTCGGAAAAGTTTCAAGTGTTTTTCTCAACAATCAGAGGGAATGACAGAAGGATCAATCATATTGGTATCTGCACCAGTATCAATAAACCCGATGACAGGAACATATTTATGAAATTTGGAAGGAAGGATTGAAATTTTTAGAGAAGGTCGAGGAATGGCTGAAACATGGTTGACAGTTTGAACTGTAGAAATAACTAAAATAATGGTTGAAACATGGTTGACAGTTTGAACTGTATAAATAACTAAAATATCATCAGAATCAGAAGATTCTGCAATAATGAAAGCAGTCTGATCATCTTGTTCTGATTGTTCTGAGAAATTTGATTCAACATCTTCATTTTCAGATAACAGTGAAGAATGTTGAAGATGTTGTATGAGACGAACAGCTTTGGTAGAATTGTGCGGACAGTTTCGAGCAAAGTGACCGCGTTTCTTGCATATGAAACAACGGTTGTGCTTTTTCTTTATGTACTGGGAAGCATCATTTTTTCTGAAATATCGGAGAGGTTTTTTGGAGGATGATTTTCTATGGAAGTGTTTCTGCAAATGTCTTTTCTTTTTGGTTGGACAAACACACTTCTTTTCATCTTTGCACTCTATCTTGAGATAGGGTTTTTTGCAAGCTTGAGAAAAGGATTTTTTGTCTTCCATGAGGTCCTTAAATAATTCCTTTTGCTCACAGATCTTGTCGAGACATAGCATTGCCATTTGGAAAATCTTTCCCAGAGAGATATCAGCTATGCTGAGATTAGTTGCTGTGAGTTTTCTTTGGAGATCAGGTTGTAACTCAGAAGGAAGTGAGGCTATGAAGACATGTTTGAGAGATGGCTCATTGAACCCATTCAGCTTATAAAAAAGATTACTCATCCTTTTGTAATGAGATTCTAAAAGGTGTCTTTTGAGCGAGCAGCACTTCATCTGATGATACTCTTTTATGTCTGCATCAGTGGAAGCAGTTTTTTCACTGATGAATTGATCATGAATGATATTTAGTGCTCTGCCAATTGGAGATTGCATGAATTGGAGCTGACGGTATTCTCCCAAGCTTTCTAACTAATCTCGTAAAGAACCCATTGACCGGGCCATAAATTCATGTAGAACAGCTTAAAGTTGAGCATTATGTTTGGTTCCTTGGTGGTCAATCCATGCGGCAAATTCTTGAAGTCGAGCAGACCATTTAAATGTGAACTAATATGCTGAAAATGGTTTTGTTGAGTGATTAGGAACTGGTGGAGGCATTGATGGCTCTGGTTCTGTTGGAGATGCTTTATTTTCAGCATCAGAAGAATTGTCTTCAACAATAGGTGTGGTTGTTGAAGTACTTGGATCTTCAGTTTTGGTGGCCATTAATATGCTTGTAATGTCAGCATATTTAGATTTAGAGTCAGTGGAGGTACCAACTGAGTTTATAGATGAGGAAGAGGAAGACGGGTTGGACTCTGATGGATTTGATTCATAGACTGTTTCTAGCTCAGAGGAGTCATAAGATGTGTTTTGGACAGTATGATAATAATACTGATCCATTGTGCCTTTGTCTTTTATGGGAGGTTCAGAAGTGGCTTTTGGTGAATCTTCTGGGGGTACCGGAACAGATGAAGATGAAGTGGCCTTTGACTTTGGTTCTAAGATCTTGACTTTAGATTTTGATTTTTTGGGTGAAGATGGCTTTGGTTGAGGAGTTGGTTGAAGGTGTGAGAATCCAAAAAACTGATTATAAACAGGTTGTTGAGGTCTGGATGGTGTGTAAAAAGGTGCATAAGTTTCAAAGATCGAAGGAGGTACTGGTGGGGTTTGTGTTTGAGTAAAAAGGGAAGGTCGAGTCTTTTTAGCATCAATTCTTGTCAATTCAGCTTTGAGCTTTCTGATCTCTACTTCTTTTTTATTAAACTTTGGACCCCAGATGTGGTTGTTGATCATGCATCTGAGATCGATATCTAGCTCAGAGATACGATCTTGTAGATGGATGTACATCTGATCAACTTTAGTTTCAGTATGAGAGACTTGACTGGCAATGCGATCAATTTTCTTACCGAGTTGTTGAAGAGTCTGATTCTGAGCATTGGCATTTTTGGTTTGCCAATTTAAAACAGCTTCATACTGTTTGGGCTCTTCAGGTTGCCCCGAGGTTGTAACTGGGGATTGGACAAAAGGTTTTGAGATAACCCTAGTTTGTGTGTCTGTCTGTTTTTCAAGTGGGGGGAATGATTCCTCATAAGATTGACTTGAAAACATAAGGCATGATCTTATTAGATTGATAGAAGGTTTAGGATCTGGAGGAGGTTGTGGAGAAAAGGATTCGCAAGATGGTTTTTGATGAGAAGATTTTTTCTTCTTACTTTTCTTTCTCCTCATAACATTCAATTCACCATCAACATCCGTATCATCCAAGCAAGAACAATCTGGATTGCACATATGGGCTTCAGGAACATCCCATAAGAAGTGACCATTGATTTTATCTGGATATACTAGATACCCTTCTTATGAGAAACCATGAATGAGAATTTTTTTTCTTGACCAGTTTGAACTGTTGTAATCATAGTAGTGTAGGAAATATGTGAAGTGGCTGAAACATGCTTGGTTTCAGGTGTTTGAAAAATAGTTTGACTTGACCATTTTGTCGTCTTTCAAATGTGGCTTCTGTTGTTTGAACTGGGTCAGAGTTTTGGTGTGTGGTATGGGAAGATCGAGTGCATGATTCTGTAATCGATACACTATTTGGTGATGGAGGGTTGCAATCTTTGATGTGGGTGTTTGTTTTGCTCCTTGGAGTTGGATTTGGACTTTAAGGGTTGTTGGAAGATTGGGATCCTCAAGAGAGAGGTTGAAATTTAGGTAAAAGGTTAATAAGATACTGCCACCATGAAGAGTGGTCAGGACGATTCCTACAACAACATGTTGGTACTGCTTGAACCTGGTGTCTAGGAGAGCAATTCTGGCTATAACAGGTAAACCTTTTCGACCATGGAGGGTCAGAATTAATCTAACACCACCAAGATGGAGATGCGTATACCCCTCTCGTTTCTAGCTTGCTACGAGATCTAGGGGTATTTCTAAAGTGACGTACTGCTCACTTTGAGAGGCTTGTAAAGCACACTGATCCAGTCTTGAAGACTGAATATATTCTTTTGGGAGTGGTCTTTTGGTAGAGATCAAGGTTCGGATACTTCTGGTAAAAGAAGTTTTTTGTCTGTAGAGATTGTAAGGGCTCATGATGGGAAACTGGGATTCATTAATTTGATCAGACTCAGGGATATAGGTATATTCAACAAGATTTTTTATTTTGGAAGCTATGTGTTTTGAACATGATTTTGGAAGAGAAAGAGTAGAGGAAAGAGAAATATGAGAGGAGGATGATGAAATTGAAGATGAAGATGTTTCCATATTTGTGTAATCTTCTTCTAGGAAATCAAATAATATTATTTGACACTTATATCCTTACTAGATTTTTTTTATTTGTTATTTGTTAGTTATTCAAGGTGTGATATTTAAAATTTAAAATTAAAATTTGACGACATTATTGGGATTAGTAAAAAATGAAAAATGCAAGTGCTCGTTTGGTAATTACATATGACTAATGTGAACTTTATATATTATCCCTTAATAGGGATATAAGTGGTAAATATGACATTTATTAGGGATGATACATGCATTCTCCCTATTTTAAAATATGAAATGCCCACAAATATCCATTGACTAAAATATTAATTAATTAGTAGAATTGATTGAATAGCTAATCATGTCATAAATGGGTTATTGCATTAGAAACTCTAAACCCGAGCCTTACATAGTCATTGATCAAGCTAAGAATGCCATTTATTTAATAATCATGTCAAATTTGACCACTCAAATCCATTTATTTTTGTTTTGTTCATGTCGAGTTAATGTTGTTTAAATAGTTATGATACTAATGAAGTGGAGAATACGTGGTGTTGTTATACCAGAACTACAACAGTTAAAACTATACTTTGGACCAGTAGTCCGCAAGTTTGGGTTTCCAGCCGATATACCTTTGAGATCAAAAACCCATTTTCATCTCGGGTTACATAGCCCAGATAAGAAATTATCAAAAGTTTTATGATGCACAGGATCCTTGCAAGAGGCAAGTGCAGAGCATACTTCCTTAAATTTAAAAAATGAATAGATTTATATTGTCTTTATTTTCTATCTCAGAGCTTCATTGATAGAGAGAGAGAGAGAAATTAGAAACTAATATTTTCTGCCAAGCTTATCTTACAAAGAGAGGGGCTTCTCCTTTTATAGAGAAGAGAACGCCTAGAAAAAAGCATCTTGATAAGACAGGAACCTTATCAAGAATAACATGTTAAAGCAAAAGCAAACTTTTACAAAAGTAAAGAACAAACGACAAACTTAACTTTAATTATTAAAGCATGAGTCACCATACTTTAATAATTACATACTAGCACACTTGAATTATTACAAACGAAAAGCAAACTGTAATAGGACAACAAACTGATAGCTATGGGGACAAAAGATTCATGTAATCTTCATCAGAGGAGTTGTCAGTGTCGTCTTTTGTTAACTGGCCATGGGCAATGTTGAGCTTTTGGACAATTTGGGGGAAATGTCACCATTGGATGAGGTGGCATTACAGTAGATGGACCTACTTGGGAAAGTGAAGGTTCTTTGAATTGTGGTGGATCTTGGAGCTGTTGGAGATGCTGGCTTAAGGGTAGAAAAGCAGTCCAAGGGGTCTTGAGTGTCTTGGAACAAGAAATCTGTGAAATTCGATTTTTCTTCCTTGATGATGATACCTGTGGATTTTGGTTTTGAAATGGACGAAAGAGTGGGAATCATAATGATGTCATGTTGAGGACCTAAAGACGTATGGAATATGTCTTTATGTGGCTCAGGTTGGTGGACCATTCAAACACTTGGTCTTAAGGCCATATTTCCAACATCCAAACACCATTGCTTTTTGGACTCAAGACCAAGTGTTTGAATGGTTCACCACACCACATCCAACAATTCCTGACCAAGGACATATTTCCAACATCCAAACACCACTGCTTTTTAGACTCAAAGACTATTGTCTTGGTCAAGAATTGCTGGATGTGGTGTGGTCAACCATTCAAACACTTGGTCTTGAGTCCAAAAAGCAGTGGTGTTTGGATGTTGGAAATATGGCCTGTGAATAATGAATACTGAGGTGAACATATTTACTTCTGCTTCAGGCATTGGATTAAGGTTGTAAGCCCTAGATAGTTGCTGTAACGTTTTTCTCCACCAGGGTTGCTGTACCTATGGTGCCTCACTGTTCTTTATGCCACCAAGCTCATCCTACCAATCAGTCCCACTTTGGAACATCTCCTCAACCCTGACAAAGCCACCTCCCTCAGCTGGACTTTACTTGAATGGTTTTCCCCCATTCCATGGTGGAGAAAGAAACTCCAACAACTCTCTGAGATTTACAACCTTGAACGTATGCCTGCCTCAGAAGCCAAACTGTTCACTTCAGTCTTCATCATCCACAGGCCATACTTCCAGCATCCAGATACACATCTCTTATGGTCCCAAGATCAAGTTTATGAATGGTTTACTGCTCCACATCCAGCTGTCATTGAAAATGAAATCCAAACCACCCTGCATGATTACCTCTGTCAACTAAATCACCAGACTCTGCCACCCAGAGATATCTTTCACAGACATCGCCTAGACCAGGATACAGACGCGACTGCCCTTATCCACCTTGCCGTGGTCCCGCCTGCAAGCACCCAAAGCTCTCCAAGACCTTTTTCCCACCAACCTATGATGATAACCCATATGCGACAGAAAGCTCATCTGAAGACGAATACATGAACCTTCACTCTCCATAAAGTATTTTGTCCTTTTGCCATGAACTTTCCCCTCTTGTCTTGACTCATGCACCTTCCTTGAACCTTCCTCCTTTGTATTAATTCATGCACTTTCCTTTCTTGTCTTGTTGCAAGAAATTTCTCCTTTTGTCTTTTGCATGAAATTTCTCATTTTGTCTTGTTTCATGAAATTTCCTCTTTGTCTCGTAGCATGTACTTTCCATGAAATTTCCATGTTTTTGTCTTGTTGCATGAACCTTCCTATTTCGTCTCGTTGCATGCACCTTCCTTTTTTGTCTTTTGTCATGAAATTTGTCCTATTGTAATCATAATCATAATTTACCTTTGTACTGTATCTTTACCTTACTTTTACTGTTGTAAAAGATAGGGGTCCTGTCCTATCTTCATGAGCTCTCCTATATAAAGGGCTCTCCTCACTTGTAAAAGATAGAAGTTTGAAAGCAATAAACTCTCGTGTGCCTTTATCTAATCATGAAGTTCTAAACTCTCTCTTCTCTCTGCAAATGAAGTTCTAAGTGAAAGAAACAAATCAAAGAATTAAATTTGTTCATTTTGAAAACTTAAGGAAGTATGCTCTGCACTTGCCTTCAAGGAAGGATCCTGTGCATAAGAAAACTTATGGTGATTTCTTAAATGGTTTGGTACCCTAGTTTAAGACTAAAAAGAAGTCTGTTTTGGGTTTTATAACCTTAAAAGAACTCGTTTTAGGTTTTGATCTAAGAGGTATATCGGCTGGAACACCACTGTGTGCGGGCTACTGGTCCAAAGGGGTTTTAAATATCTTAGCTTGCTAAGGAACCCATCACGGGGGTAGAACAACGCCACGTACTCTCTCTATGGTATCAGAGCCATACTCGTCCTTGAAACATCCTTGATTTCTAAACTTCGTTTTCTTGCTCAAAATGGTATAATTTAAGTATTTTGATTTGTTTTGATCTCTAGACTTCAGGCGCAGGGAGAACTTCTCACTCATGGCTTTAACTTCATCCTCCACTCCTTTCAATCCTGTTACTCTTTCTTCTACTCTTTCTTTGCCTAAATCTTACACTTCTCATACAACCAATAAAATTGAAAACCTTGTAGAATACTCCTACATCCCTGACTCAGCCCAAATCAGTGAGTCCTCCTACCCTCTCATCAGTCCTTACCAACTGAACAAAAGACCCAGTTCCTTTACCCGCAGTATCCGTACCCTCATTTTTACCCGACGGCCTCACCCTAAAGAATATATCCAGTCTTCTCGCCTGGATCAGTGTGCTCACCAAGCAACCTCTGCTGAGCAATATGTCACTCTGGAGATTCCCTCAGAGTTAATTTCCACCTGGAAACGTGAAGGTTATACCCATCTCCATCTTGGAGGAATCCGCTTAATCCTTTCCCTTCATGGGCGAAAAGGATTACCAGTCACAGCTCGCCTTGCCCTCCTTGATACTCGGTTCAAACAGTACCAAGATGCTGTTATTGGCACTGTACTTACAACCCTTCATGCAGGAAGTGTGTTACTCACTTTCTATCCAAACTTCAACCTTTCTCTCCAAGACACCAATTTGCCCACAACCTTGAAAGTCCAAGTCCAAATTCAAGGTACAGAACAAATCTCCTCAGCCAAAATTGCCACTCTCCATCATCAATTGGTCTATAGGCTTCAAAATCATGCCTTAGATCTACCCACTCCTGATCATCCCTCAGACACCCTCATGGTCTTAGCTGAATCTGACCAGATCCCAACAATAATCCAGATCCCACGACAAATTCCTCGTCATGACCTCATCAAGCTTATGCCTCTTGAATGGATCTCTAACTATGAACAGTTCCATACTAATACGGCGCCAGATGGAACAGCCAGAATGACTTTCAAACCACCTCCCAGTGCTCCACAAGAGCCTCCTCGGCTCTCCTTTACTTATTCTTCCATGATCACAGCTGTTCAGACAGCTCAAGAAGATCTGCCTATTACAGGGTTTAATTCTGCAGGCTACCCTGTTTATCCAGCAAAGCTAAACGGTCATTTCCTATGGGATGCCCCTGGCTCAGGCATGTGTGACCCAAATTGTCCCTGTTGGGATGATTGGGAAGAAGACGATGATTATGCCACCAGAAGAAAAAGAAAATCCAAAAAGAAAACATCTTCAGTCTCATGCCATCATACTGACCCTAAACCACCACAAGATCCTCCACCTCCACCAGCTCCATTACCCTTTTACAAAAGAGAACTCAACTGGATTGCAAAACATTGCAAATCCGAGATTCTATCACCAATCCCAACTCCGACACCACCACTGAGTTGTATGATGTTTTCATTTACTTCTTCAGACTATTCTTCTTCCTTTCCCCCTTTAGAAACCCTCACAGATTCCCAACGAAATATTGTGTCTAAACCTTTTATCCCTTCAGCCATCACCTCTACAGGACACCTTGAACCACCTAAACCTTTTGAATCAATCCTCAACTGGCAAACCCAAAATGCCAGAGCACAAAATGATACCTTGGTGAATATCAACTTCAAAGTTGAGAAAATCAGTTTACGAACTGAAAAGCTTGAAACCGAAGTTGACTCCATCACTGCACAGATGCAGCAGATCCACCAAAATCTACAGTCCAGAATTGCTCAACTTGATTCTGAGTTACGAACAATGCTTGCTCAACGCTATTATGGCCCAGACTTTGACCAGAAAGAAAGAGAGATCAGACGTTTGAAAGCTGAGCTTGATCAACTTGAATCAGAAAAACAAAGACCTACCCTTTTTAGTTCATCACCTCCGATCCCTTCTATCAGTCCAACTTATCATCTTTTTGCCTCTATGCCTTCCCCTTTCCGCCAATATGAACCTTCCAAGTTATTTGGTATGACTCATACTCTTTTTCGAGATAATCCATTACCACCTCCACCTAAACCTAAACCTAAGCCTAAACCTCAACCACGACCTGTCACCATTCACCCACCTACTATTTCCACTCCTGACCAACCAACCCCTGGCTATACACTAGCCTCACCATCAGCACATTCACCATCAGCACATTCACCATCAGCACATTCACCACCAGCTCCTTCCCAACCTCCTACCCAATCCAAGGATAAACAACCCATGCACCTGTTTAGTGCCCACACAGTTGACCCCTCATCTCCTACCGATGATCAAACTTCTGATTCAAATCTAGCTGTTTCAGATAGCCATACTGAGACAGATACAGAATCTTCAGCTTCTACCAGTGACTCTGAAAAGTCCTATGCTGATATCACCAAAATCCTGATGGCTCAGCCTGATCAACCTGATCAAGGCCAGACCTCTCACACGGAACCATATGTTGACATTCCTTCTGAAGTTGACGAAGAAATGCCTGAATTCTCTACCTCAAATCAACCTCCTCCAGCCCAAGCCCAAACCGGTCCAACCGGTCCAAAATTGTCAAATGGTCCATGGTTCACATTTGATGATCTTCCATCCTCTAAATGGCGTGATCGGCTTAATGAAATGTCTGCCTGGCTTGATTTACAAATGCTTCGACCCGGAGCCACAACTCAATCCGTCCTTAGAGAATTTGCTACTCGTTTTACGGGTGCTCTCAGAGATTGGTTTGATTCTCTAGGCCAATACAGACAATTACAGTTTGTTCAATTGCCAGAAGTCTCAAGTGCCCTTGCGGTTATCCATGATCAATTTCTTGGTGACCCCTCTGCCATTTTTGAAGCTGCACGACGAGACTATCTCAACATGAAATGGTGTTCACTCAATTCTAAGGATCTTGACTTCCATTATAAAAGAATGTCCCTGTTGTTCTATAAACTTAATAGATTCAATGAGCCGACTTTAAAGCATGTTTTTCTGGCTTCCCTTCCTGATGAACTCCAACCAGACATACAAAGGCAACTTTGTGCATCCAATCTTGTCCTTGACAACATTTCTCTTGGCAAAATCTTCCAGCTTGCCAAAACTTGTCTTGACAAACTCTGTGAGCAGAAACAGTTTTTCAAAGAACTGTTAAATGACAGAGAACCATTTTGGAGTGCCTGCAAGAAGCCTTATTTGCATATCAAATGCAAACAGAATAAGGATTGTGATTGCAGTCCTAAAAAGAAAAGGCATTTTCGGAAATTCAAAAATCCAGAATTTTCATCCAGACCCCGCCGGTCCCGACGGTCCAGACGGCCCTACCGATTCTTCAAAAAGAAGTCATCTTCATCCAGAGACTTTAAACGGAGAAAATCAAGCAGATGTTTTTTACTGATTGGTAAGATGAGCTTGGTGGCATAAAGAACAGTGAGGCACCATAGGTACCATAACTCATCTTCAGTGATATCTCTGGAGGGTTTAAGGGTGAGACCTGTAAGAAACAAGTTTTCTGGATGGAAGGTAGAAAATGGAAATGAGTCGGCCATAAGGTAGGCTTTCATAAAATAGCGAAAAATAGCTTTTCGGGCAAACTCTTGAATGGCAAAGACAGAAGAGAAAGTTTTGTTAAGGGGAAAGTTTTTCTTAGTGAGATCTTCTGGGGGAAGTGAAGTAACCATGGAGATGATTGGAAAGTGGTAGGTTGTAGAAAACACGGTGAGAAGTTTGTCTGGTTTGGAGAGTCTGGAAAGCATATCAGGGATGAGGTTCTGAGACCCCTTTATATGCTTAACTGAAAAGTCATACTTAACGTCTCTGGATAAAGATGACTTCTTTTTGAAGAATCAGTAGGGCCGTCTGGACCGTCGGGACCGGCGGGGTCTGGATGAAAATTCTGGATTTTTGAATTTCTGAAAATGCCTTTTCTTTTTAGGACTGCAATCACAATCCTTATTCTATTTGCATTTGATATGCAAATAAGGCTTCTTGCAGGCACTCCGAAATGGTTCTCTGTCATTTAACAGTTCTTTGAAAAACTGTTTCTGCTCACAGAGTTTGTCAAGACAAGTTTTGGCAAGCTGGAAGATTTTACCAATAGAAATGTTGTCAAGGACAAGATTGGATGCACGAAGTTGCCTTTGTATGTCTGGTTGGAGTTCATCAGGAAGGGAAGCCAGAAAAACATGCTTTAAAGTCGGCTCATTGAATCCATTAAGTTTATAGAACAACAGGGACATTCTTTTATAATGGAAGTCAAGATCCTTAGCATTGAGTGAACACCATTTCATGTTGAGATAGTCTCGTCGTGCAGCTTCAAAAATGGCAGAGGGGTCACCAAGAAATTGATCATGGATAACCGCAAGGGCACTTGAGACTTCTGGCAATTGAACAAACTGTAAAACGAGAATCAAACCAATCTCTGAGAGCACCAGTAAAACGAGTAGCAAATTCTCTAAGGACGGATTGAGTTGTGGCTCCGGGTCGAAGCATTTGTAAATCAAGCCAGGCAGACATTTCATTAAGCCGATCACGCCATTTAGAGGATGGAAGATCATCAAATGTGAACCATGGACCATTTGACAATTTTGGACCGGTTGGACCGGTTTGGGCTTGGGCTGGAGGAGGTTGATTTGAGGTAGAGAATTCAGGCATTTCTTCGTCAACTTCAGAAGGAATGTCAACATATGGTTCCGTGTGAGAGGTCTGGCCTTGATCAGGTTAATCAGGCTGAGCCATCAGGATTTTGGTGATATCAGCATAGGACTTTTCAGAGTCACTGGTAGAAGCTGAAGATTCTGTATCTGTCTCAGTATGGCTATCTGAAACAGCAAGATTTGAATCAGAAGTTTGATCATCGGTAGGAGATGAGGGGTCAACTGTGTGGGCACTAAACAGGTGCATGGGTTGTTTATCCTTGGATTGGGTAGGAGGTTGGGAAGGAGCTGGTGGTGAATGTGCTGATGGTGAGGCTGGTGTATAGCCAGGGGTTGGTTGGTCAGGAGTGGAAATAGTAGGTGGGTGAATGGTGACAGGTCGTGGTTGAGGTTTAGGCTTAGGTTTAGGTTTAGGTGGAGGTGGTAATGGATTATCTCGAAAAAGAATATGAGTCATACCAAATAACTTGAAAGGTTCATACTGGCGGAAAAGGGAAATCATAGAGGCAAAAGGATGATAAGTTGGACCGATAGAAGGGATCGGAGGTGATGAAGTAAAAAGGGTAGGTCTTTGTTTTTCTGATTCAATTTGATCAAGCTCAGCTTTCAAGCGTCTGATCTCTCTTTCTTTCTGGTCAAAGTCTGGGCCATAATAGCGTTGAGCAAGCATTGTTCGTAACTCAGAATCAAGTTGAGCAATTCTGGACTGTAGATTTTGGTGGATCTGCTGCATCTGTGCAGTGATGGAGTCAACTTCGGTTTCAAGCTTTTCAGTTCGTAAACTAATTTTCTCAACTTTGAAGTTGATATTCACCAAGGTATCATTTTGTGCTCTGGCATTTTGGGTTTGCCAGTTGAGGATTGATTCAAAAGGTTTAGGTGGTTCAAGGTGTCCTGTAGAGGTGATGGCTGAAAGGATAAAAGGTTTAGACACAATATTTCGTTGGGAATCTGTGAGGGTTTCTAAAGGGGGAAAGGAAGAAGAATAGTCTGAAGAAGTAGATGAAAACATCATACAACTCAGTGGTGGTGTCGGAGTTGGGATTGGTGATAGAATCTCGGATTTGCAATGTTTTGCAATCCAGTTGAGTTCTCTTTTGTAAAAGGGTAATGGAGCTGGTGGAGGTGGAGGATCTTGTGGTGGTTTAGGGTCAGTATGATGGCATGAGACTGAAGGTGTTTCTTTTTGGATTTTCTTTTTCTTCTGGTGGCATAATCATCGTCTTCTTCCCAATCATCCCAACAGGGACAATTTGGGTCACACATGCCTGAGCCAGGGGCATCCCATAGGAAATGACCGTTTAGCTTTGCTGGATAAACAGGGTAGCCTGCAGAATTAAACCCTGTAATAGGCAGATCTTCTTGAGCTGTCTGCACAGCTGTGATCATGGAAGAATAAGTAAAGGAGAGCCGATGAGGCTCTTGTGGAGCACTGGGAGGTGGTTTGAAAGTCATTCTGACTGTTCCATCTGGCGCCGTATTAGTATGGAATGAGGCATAAGCTTGATGAGCTCATGAGGAGGAATTTATCGTGGGATCTGGATTATTGTTTGGATCTGGTCAGATTCAGCTAAGACCATGAGGGTGTCTGAGTGATGATCAGGAGTGGTTAGATCTAAGGCATGATTTTGAAGCCTATAGACCAATTGATGATGGAGAGTGGCAATTTTGGCTGAGGAGATTTGTTCTGCACCTTGAATTTGGACTTGGACTTTCAAGGTTGTGGGCAAATTGGTGTCTTGGAGAGAAAGGTTGAAGTTTGGATAGAAAGTGAGTAACACACTTCCTGCATGAAGGGTTGTAAGTACAGTGCCAATAACAACATCTTGGTACTGTTTGAACCGAGTATCAAGGAGGGCAAGGCGATCTGTGACTGGTAATCCTTTTCGCCCATGAAGGGAAAGGATTAAGCGGATTCCTCCAAGATGGAGATGGGTATAACCTTCACGTTTCTAGGTGGAAATTAACTCTGAAGGAATCTCCAGAGTGACATATTGCTCAGCAGAGGTTGCTTGGAGAGCACACTGATCCAGGCGAGAAGAGTGGATATATTCGTTAGGGTGAGGCCGTCGGGTAGAAATGAGGGTACGGATACTGCGGGTAAAGGAACTGGGTCTTTTGTTCAGTTGGTAAGGACTGATGAGAGGGTAGGAGGACTCACTGATTTGGGCTGAGTCAGGGATGTAGGAGTATTCTACAAGGTTTTCAATTTTATTGGTTGTATGAGAAGTGTAAGATTTAGGCAAAGAAAGAGTAGAAGAAAGAGTATCAGGATTGAAAGGAGTGGAGGATGAAGTTAAAGCCATGAGTGAGAAGTTCTCCCTGCGCCTGAAGTCTAGAGATCAAAACAAATCAAAATACTTAAATTATACCATTTTGAGCAAGAAAACGAAGTTTAGAAATCAACGATGTTTCAAGGACGAGTATGGCTCTGATACCATAGAGAGAGTACGTGGCGTTGTTATACCCCCGTGATGGGTTCCTTAGCAAGCTAAGATATTTAAAACCCCTTTGGACCAGTAGCCTGCACACAGTGGTGTTCCAGCCGATATACCTCTTAGATCAAAACCTAAAACGAGTTCTTTTAAGGTTATAAAACCCAAAACAGACTTCTCTTTAGTCTTAAACCAGGGTACCAAACCATTTAAGAAATCGCCATAAGTTTTCTGATGCACAGGATCCTTCCTTGAAGGCAAGTGCAGAGCATACTTCCTTAAGTTTTCAAAATGAACAAATTTAATTCTTTGATTTGTTTCTTTCACTTAGAACTTCATTTGCAGAGAGAAGAGAGAGTTTAGAACTTCATGATTAGATAAAGGCACACGAGAGTTTATTGCTTTCAAACTTCTATCTTTTACAAGTGAGGAGAGCCCTTTATATAGGAGAGCTCATGAAGATAGGACAGGACCCCTATCTTTTACAACAGTAAAAGTAAGGTAAAGATACAATACAAAGGTAAATTACGATTATGATTACAACAGGACAAATTTCATGATAAAAGACAAAAAAGGAAGGTGCATGCAACGAGAAGAAATAGGAAGGTTCATGCAACAAGACAAAAACATGGAAATTTCATGGAAAGTGCATGCTACGAGACAAAGAGGAAATTTCATGAAACAAGACAAAATGGAAAATTTCATGCAAAAGACAAAAGGAGAAATTTCTTGCAACAAGACAAGAAAGGAAAGTGCATGAATTAAGACAAAGGAGGAAGGTTCAAGGAAGGTGCATGAGTCAAGACAAGAGGGGAAAGTTCATGGCAAAAGGACAAAATACTTTATGGAGAGTGAAGGTTCATGTATTCGTCTTCAGATGAGCTTTCTGTCGCATATGGGTTATCGTCATAGGTTGGTGGGAAAAAGGTCTTGGAGAGCTTTGGGTGCTTGCAGGCGGGACCACGGCAAGGTGGATAAGGGCAGTCGTGTCTGTATCCTGGTCTGGGCGATGTCTGAGTAGCTTTATCTGCTTTTGAAGGTTTGGGTGGTTGTGATGGTTGTGATGATGATCCTGGTTCATGCATGGATGGTTGGGGAAATTGCTGGAGATGTTGACTTAAAGGAAGAAAGTCTTCCCATGGGTCCTGGGAGTCTTGGTAGAGGAAGTCTGTGTAATCCGATTTTTCTTCTTTGATGATGATTCCTGTGGATTTTGGTTTGGATATGGCAGAGGGAGTGGGGATCACGATGAGGTCATGTTGTGGGCCTAAGGAGGTGTGAAAGATATCTCTGGGTGGCGGAGTCTGGTGATTTAGTTGACAGAGGTAATCATGTAGGGTGGTTTGGATTTCATTTTCAATGATAGCTGGATGTGGAGCAGTAAACCATTCATAAACTTGATCTTGGGACCAGAAGAGATGTGTATCTGGATGCTGGAAGTATGGCCTGTGGATGATGAAGACTGAAGTGAACAGTTTGGCTTCAGAGGGAGGCATTCTTTCGAGGTTGTAAATCTCAGAGAGTTGCTGGAGTTTCTTTCTCCACCATGGAATGGGGGGAAACCATTCAAGTAAAGTCCAGGTGAGGGAGGTGGCTTTGTCAGGGTTGAGGAGATGTTCCAAAGTGGGACTGATTGGTAGGATGAGCTTGGTGGCATAAAGAACAGTGAGGCACCATAGGTACCATAACTCATCTTCAGTGATATCTCTGGAGGGGTCAAGGGTGAGACCTGTAAGAAACAAGTTTTCTGGATGGAAGGTAGAAAATGGAAATGAGTCGGCCATAAGGTAGGCTTTCATAAAATAGCGAAAAACAGTTTTTCAGGCAAACTCTTGAATGGCAAAGACAGAAGAGAAAGTTTTGTTAAGGGGAAAGTTTTTCTTAGTGAGAGCTTCTGGGGGAAGTGAAGTAGCCATGGAGATGATTGGAAAGTGGTAGGTTGTAGAAAACATGGTGAGAAGTTTGTCTGGTTTGGAGAGTCGGGAAAGCATATCAGGGATGAGGTTCTGAGACCCCTTTATATGCTTAACTGAAAAGTCATACTTGGAAAACCAATCTTTTAACCGGAGTAACATTTTTTCGGGAATAGTTTTACCTTTGAAATTGAGGATATTGGGGAAGGCTGAATTGTCCATTCGGATGAGAAAATGGTGTCCAATCAAATGATACTCAAATTTCTTGATGATATTCTTTACCGCTAAGATTTCTTTGAACACACTGTGGTAATGCTTCTGTGTGTCAGAGAAATGTCCACTAGCGTAAGCGATAAAGCTTTCTTTTCCATTGAGTTCCTCGAGGAGGATTGCACCCCATGATTCATCACTTGCATCTGTCTGTAGTATGCGCTTGCCGTCAGCAATCAACTTTAAAGGAGGTGGATTTTGCGCACTCTGCTTTAATGTAGTGACAGCAACGGTGTGGTTATCATTCCATTGTGGGGGCTTCTTTTTCAATAAAACTGAAAGGTGTCGAGTGTGTTGGTCCACATGTGGGATGAAGTCACGGATGTAATTGATGATACCAAGAAATTGTTGAACCTGCCTTTTGGAAAGGTGCTGATCTGGAAAGTGAAGCAACTCTTGGGCAATGTGCTTTCCGGGCTGGTAATGACCGTCTTTAATTACCATTCCAAGAAATTCAATAGCGTCTGTAGCAATAGTACTTTTCTTAGCTGACAACATGATTCCATGACTTTGGACAATATCATAGAACTGAGTTAACAACTGGTGATGTTCCTCATGCGATCCTGAAAAAAGCAAGATGTCATCAATATAAATCAAGGCATGATGGAGGATGGGCTGGAAGATTTGGATCATGGATTTTTGGAATATGGATGGGGCAGTTTTAAGACCGAAGGGTAAGACTGTCCATTAGAAGTGGGCATTTGGGATACAAAAAGCGGTTTTGTACCGTTCAGATGGTTCAATGCCTAATTGCCAAAAACCAGATTTTAAATCAAATTTTGAAAAGATCTGGGCATTTTTTAGAAAAGGAAACATGCTTTGTCGTCGGGGCAAAGGGAACTTGTCATCTTGTAAAAACATGTTTAAGGGCTGATAATAAATGACTAAGCGTTTCTTTCCTCGGACAATTTCAGAATGCTTTTCAACATAAAAGGCTTGGCAAGCCCATTGAGAAGTTGTGGGCTCAATTAGACCTTGGGTTAACAATTGTGAACATTCTTGTTGGGCTAGGAGTAAATCAGAAGGACTCATTCCTGGATGGGTAGCTTTGGTTGGGTTAATGTCTTTTGAGCATTGGCATTTTTGGTTTGCCAATTCAAGACAGCTTCATATTGTTTTGGTTCTTCAGGTTGCCCAGAGGCTGTAACTGGAGATTGGACAAAAGGTTTTGAGGTAATACGGGTTTGAGGATCTATTTGTTTTTCAAGAGGGGGAAATGACTTGTCATAGGAATGACTTGAAAACATAAGGCAAGACCTGATAGGGTGTATAGGAGGTTTTGGATCCGGTGGAGGCTGTGGAGGAAAGGATTTGCAAGATGGTGGAGGATAAGAAGATTTTTTCTTTTTCTTTTTCTTTCTCCGCATGACTTCCAATTCTTCATCAACATCCGTATCATCCAAATAAGGACAATCTGGATTGCACATATGGGCTTCAGGAACATCCCATAGGAAATGACCATTAAGTTTACCAGGATATACTGGATACCCGTCGGATGAAAAACCATGAATAGGAAGATTCTTTTCTTGACCAGTTTGAACTGCTGTAATCATAGCAGTATAAGAGATCTTTGGACTGTCGGAAATGGGCTGAGTGTCAGGAGTTTGAAAAGACAGTTGGACTTGGCCATTTGGACGTCTGGTAAATGTAGCTTCTGTGGTTTGGACTGGCTCAGAATTTTGGTGAAAGTGCTCATAGTTGGTTAGCCATTCAAGAGGCATAAGTTTGAGCAGATCTTGTTTTGGAATTTGTTTGGGAATTTGGATGATGGTTGGGATTGTTTCTGTATCTGCCAATATCATCAAAGCATCTGAAGTTGTATATGGTGTAGGGAGATCTAGTGCATGATTTTGTAATCGATACACTATTTGGTGATGGAGGGTTGCAATCTTGGATGTAGGTGTTTGTTCTGCTCCTTGGAGCTGGATCTGGACTTTAAGGGTAGTTGGAAGGTTGGGATCCTCGAGAGAAAGGTTGAAATTGGGGTAAAAGGTTAAGAGGACACTGCCAGCATGAAGAGTTGTTAAAACAGTTCCTATAACTGCATGTTGGTACTCCTTGAACCTGGTATCTAGGAGAGCAATCCTAGCTGTCACAGGTAAGCCTTTTCGACCATGAAGAGTGAGAATTAACCGTACACCACCAAGATGGAGGTGGGTGTAGCCTTCTCGTTTCCAGTTGGCGACGAGATCGGAAGGTATCTCCATAGTGACATATTGTTCACTCTGAGAGGCTTGTAAAGCACACTGATCCAATCTAGAAGACTGAATATATTCTTTTGTAAGTGGTCTTTTAGTGGAGATGAGAGTGCGAATACTTCTAGTGAAAGAAGACTTTTGTTTGTAGAGGTTGTAAGGACTCATGAGGGGAAACTGGGACTCAGTGACTTGAGCAGATTTTGGAATATATGAATATTCAACAAGATTCTCGATTTTGGAGGTTATGTGTTTAGAGCATGATTTAGGGAGAGAGAGAGTAGAGGAAAGAGAAATAGGAGATGAAGATGTGTTTGTTTCCATGGTGAGAGAATCCTCTTCTAGGAGATCAAATAAGAGTAGTCAAATTACTAATGATACCACCTCGGCGTTGGGTGTGGCTCTGATACCAGTGGGTATGTTGTACGTGGCGTTATTTCAGCCGATATACACTTATCCACCAAATACCAAATCCGAAATTCATTTAGTGAAAAGAGTTTTTCACGATACCACCCGAAAACACGGCACTCATGGTCTTTAAAAAGGGTGAACGTTGTGAGAAAACAATTTTGTTGGATAAAAATCGGTTTTGGGGGATAAAACAGGACCTTTCTGATGCACAGGATCCTCAAGTGAGGCAAGTGCAAAGCATACTCAGATTTGAAATGGAGGTGAGCGTATCATTTGTAACTTAACTAATTTCTTTGAATCCTAGAAGAGAGAGAGAGGTTTAGGGAAACATCATTGTGAAACTTAAGCTTTTATTTTCGAAATTGGCCTCCTTTACAACTGAGACCAAAGGTGCTTTATATAGAGGATCATTGAGAACAGGACCTCTCGAATGATCATGACACGTAGCACACTTTGTTGGAAAGTAAGCCAATCATGACTTTTACAAAAGACAAGCACGAAAGGGAAAGCAAAGCATAGCATACTTACATGGACTCTTGACAAAAGTCAAGTATACCGACATAGACTCTTAATAAAGGGAAAGCATGCCGACAGAGACTTTTATTAAAACAAAGCATGCCTAGAAAGACTAAAAATAAAGTAGACCGACATAGACTTTGAACACATGTGTTGCATGAAAAGTGGAGGGAAAGCGACAAAGTGATATTATGGCGTGGACGGATAACGCCTTGGTGACACGTCTCCTGTGTCTTTTTCATATTGTCGCTTGTGTCGACGTCGTTGTCGCTTGTCAAGATACTCCTCGACTTGTAGAAACTTTTCTTCATCAGCTTCAGATATGGGTTGTAAAGAAGAATGGGGAGTATCAGCAGGGAGGAGAGACTGAAAGTCTTCCCATGGGTCCTGAGCATCTTGGAATAAGACATTTGTATAGTCAGGACGTTGTTCCATAACAAGAATGCCCTTAGGACTTGAACTGGAGCCTGGAGTACAGCCTTGTATTTTTGGGATGATTTCAAGGGTGTGTGATGGTCCAATGGAGGTATGGTGAATATTTGTAGCAGGTGGAGGAACATTGTTGAGTTCCATGAGATAGGCTTTGAGGGCTGAAGTAACTGTGGTATCATGGATGAAGGTATATGGATGAGAGTAAGTTTTCCATTCATATGCCATGTCCTGTGTCCAGTAATCTCTTGTTTCTCGATGTTGAAAATATGGCCTGTGGACAATGAAAGCTGTGGTCCACATGTTGGCTTCTTGTTCGGGCATTTTGTCTAGGCCGTGAAAGGTAGACAATTGTTGGAGTTGCTGGCGCCACCAAGTGAGGGGAGAATACCATTCAAAGAGAGTCCATAAGAGGTATGGGGAGAACTCTGGAGTGGTAAGGTGAGTCAGGACTGGTTTAATGGGAAAAACTAGCTTTGTAGCATACAAGGTGGTGAGATACCACATGTACCAAAGCTCATCCTCGGAGATTGTGAGGGAGGACAGAGTGAGGCCTGTGAGAAATAAGTGTTCCATGCAAAGGTTAGGAAATCGGTCAGGATTTTTAGTTTGGACATTAAAGAAATACCGATAGAGAAACTTCTTTGCAAAATCTTGTAATTAGGAGGCTGATTGGAAAGAAATGTTCATGGGGAAATTTCTTTGGTTAAGAGCCTTGAAGGGAAGCTGGCGATTCATTGCTATAACTAGAATGGTGTGAATTGAAGAGATGAGGGCAGGTTTATTTATAGATGGACGGGTGAGGAAGTCTGGAATGAGATTTTGGTTGCCTTTGATATGTTGAACAGTGAAATCATACTTAGCAAACCAAGTTTTGAGGCTAAGTAATTGCTTGTCAGGTAGCAATTTGTTCTTGAAGTCAAAGATTCGGGGAAAAGAAGAATTATCCATGTTGATGAGGAATTTGTGGCTGATGAGATGAAATTCAAACTTTTTAATCCCATATTTGACTGCGAGAATTTCCTTATAGATCACATGGTAGCTCTTTTCAGAGTCTTTGAATTGGCCGCTTGCATGGGTACAGAAATGACTCACGCCATTAATGTCTTCAAGAAGAATGGCACTCCAATAATCATCACTGGCATCAGTCTGGAGGATGCGTTGTCCATTTGTGGGAACAGAAATGTCTCCTATCACCTTTAGTTGCTTGACAGCTTCTGTCTGAGCTGGGCCCCATGGAGGGCACTGTTTTTTGAGCATGCGGGACAGCTGGCTGGTGTGAACCGCAACTTTGGGGATAAAATCACGGACATAGTTGACAATCCCAAGAAATTGTTGTATCTGCTTTCGATTGAGATTTGTGTCCGGAAACTTTAATAATTCAACTGCAATGTGGGGACCAGGCTGATACTGGCCATCTTTAATCACCATGCCAAGAAAGTCAATAGATTCCTTGCCTATGCTGCTTTTCTTTTCGGAAAGCATGATGCCATGTGCCTGCACAATATGAAAGAAATCCAAAAGGAGCTTCTGGTGGCTCTCATGGTCAGAGGAAAACAACAAAATATCATCAATGTAGACCAATGCATTATGGAGAATAGGGTTGAAGATTTTTGTCATGGCTTTTTGAAATAAGGAAGGAGCGACTTTGAGACCAAAAGGCATGACTGTCCATTGGTAATGGGCATCAGGGATGCAGAAGGCAGTTTTGTGACGATCACTTGGTGAAATACCAAGTTGCCAAAAACCAGCTTTTAAATCAAACTTAGAGAAGAGACGGGCCCCTTGGAGATGGACAAACAAGGTTTGAATTTTTGGAAGGGGAAACTTATCATCTTTAAGGAAGGAATTAAGTGGCTGGTAGTCAATCACTAATCTCTTTTTGCCACGAACTAATTCAGATCGTTTTTCAACATAAAAGGCTTGACAAGCCCAATCTGAATCAGTAGACTCAATAAGACCTTGTTGAAGTAACTGAGAACATTCTTGTTTAGCAAGCAAGAGGTCTGAAGGAGACATACCCGGGTGTGAGGCTTTGGTGGGGTTAATGTCTTCGTTGAGTTTGAAAGGTAGGTGAATGAAAAATTGTTCATTTTTCCAAAGAGGTGAAGGATGATGGAATTGGGAATGGTTTTTGGGACAGTAGGCTAAGAACTTTTGTGAGATGTGACTATATGGAGATGGTGTCTCAGAGAGTGTATACATACGTAGGGTATCTGTATAAGGCATGAACATCTGTTTGTAGCGAACTCCAGAACTAGTGAGGAATAGGTTTTTAACTAGATGAAGAATGTCAAAACCTATGAGCAAGTCTTTATCAGGGAGTTTGGAAGCTACAATCTTTTTCCAAATTATGCAATTCGGAAAGAATTGAATACCAATGGGTTTTTTGGTGATCAAGGTGGTTTCAAAGGTTTCACCATTAACAGCTCTGAAAAGTTTGGAGTGAGGTTCCCAACAGTTTGAGGGAAGAACAGAAGGATCAATCATACTGGTATCTGCACCAGTGTCAATAAACCCAATAACAGGAACAGGTTTATGGAATTTGGAAGGAAGAATGGACATCTTGAGAGAAGGACGAGGGATTGTGGAAACATGATTAACAGTCTGAACGGTGGAGATGACTGAAATATCTTCAGAGTCAGAGTCAGAAGATTCGGCAATGAGGAAGGCAGTTTGGTCATCTTGTATGGATTGTTCTGAAAAATTGGATTCAACATCCTCATTCTCAGATAACAAGGAAGAATGTTCAAGATGTTGGATAAGACGAACAGCCTTGGCTGATTTGTTAGGACAATTGCGGGCAAAGTGACCGCGTTTCTTGCAAATGAAACAACGGTTGGATTTTTTCTTTCGGTATTGAGAAACATCTTTCTTTCGGAAATACCGGAAAGGTCTTTTGGAGGAGGATTTTTTGTGGAAGTGTTTCTGAAAGTGTTTTTTCTTTTTGGGTGAGCAAGTACACTTCTTGTCTTCTTTACACTCGATCTTGAGGTGAGGTTTTCGACAAGCTTCAGAGAAGGGTTTTTTGTCTTCCATGAGATCTTTGAAGAACTCTTTCTGTTCACAGATCTTATCAAGAGATAACAAGGCCATTTGGAAGATCTTTCCCAGAGAAATATCATCTATGCTCATATTTGTTGCTGTGAGTTTTCTTTGAAGATCAGGTTGGAGCTCAGAAGGAAGAGAGGCAATGAAGACATGTTTGAGAGATGGTTCATTGAACCCATTGAGCTTGTAGAAGAGAATACTCATTCTTTTGTAATGAGCATCCAAAAGATGTTTTTTAAGAGAGCAGCATTTCATCTGATGGTATTCTTTTCTGTCAGCTTCAGTAGAAGCGGTTTTTTCACCAAGGAATTGCTCATGAATAATATTGAGGGCTGTACTAACCGGAGCTTCCATGAATTGGAGCTGTCGATATTCGCCTAAGCTCTCTAGCCAGTCTCGTAAAGAACCCGTGGAACGGGCCATGAATTCACGAAGAACGGCTTGAGATTGAGCATTGGGCTTGGTACTTTGGAGATCAATCCAAGCAGCAAATTCTTGAAGTGGAGCTGCCCATTTGTGACGGGGAATGTCATCAAATGTAAACCAAGATGCTGAAGATGGTTTAGCTGAGTGTTCATGGACTGGTGGTGGTGGTACTGGTTCTGTTTGAGAAGCTTGGTCAGAAGGGTTGTCCTCTACAATGGGTGTTGAAGTAGAGCCACTTGGATCCGCAGTTTCAGTGGCCATTAATATGCCTGTAATCTCAGCATATTCAGACTCAGAATCAGTGGAGGCATTGGATGAGTCATAAGAGGAGGATGACGAAGTTTGTGGTTCAGGCTCAGAAGAGTCAGAGGAATCTGAAGGTTGAGGCTGGACAATATGATAATGATATTGATCCATTGGGCTTTTATCTTTCTTAGGATGGGCTTGTGGTGTTTCTTCTGGAGGTATTGTGGAAGTGGAGGGAGAGGATGTGGCCTTGGGACGTGGTTCGGAGATTTTGACGTTAGAACGTGGTTTTTTGGGTGAAGATAGTTGTGTAGTTGGTTGAAGGTGAGAGAAACCAAAGGGCTGATTATAAACTGGTTGTTGAGGTCGGGATGGTGTATAGAAAGGTACAAAGGAGTCAAAGATTGGAGGCGATACTGGTGTAGGTTGAGATTGGGTAAAAAGAGAAGGTCGAATCTTTTCAGCATCAATTCTGGATAATTCAGCTTTGAGTTTTCTGATCTCTGCTTCTTTTTTATTAAACTCTAGACCCCAGATATGATTAGAAATCATTCGTCTGAGATCGGTGTCTAAGTCAGAAATTCGGTCTTGGAGATGGATATACATCTGATCTAGACGACTGCTGATGGAATCAACTTTGGTTTCAGTCTGGAAAACTTGAGTGGCAACACGGTCAATTTTCTTACCGAGTTGTTGGAGAGAATGGTTTTGATCATTGGCAAAGACTGATTTTTCCACAATGGGTTTGGATGGGTGAACTCAGAATGGGACTCTGGACACAGATTCAAAAGTTTGGTTGAAATATCCTGGTAGGGCTGAGGTGTGTCAGACAAGTTGTAAAGTTTTAGAATATCTGTGAAAGGTTTGAACATGGACTTGACTCGGATTCCAGTGGGAATGATTTGAAGGTGTTTGATCTGGAGGATGTCAAAACCTAACAAGATATCTTTATTAGGAATAGTTGAACCAATGACCTTGGTCCAAATGACACAATTGGGGAAAATTTGAATACCAATGGGTTTTTTTGTAATCAAAGAGGTGGTGAATAATTTGCCATTAACAGCTTTGAAATGTTCCTCATATTCTGTCCAATAGTCTGGTGGAAGAATATGCGGATTCAACATGCTGCGTTGGGCTCCAGTATCTATAAGACCAATGGTTGGAATGGGCCTTTGAAATTTGGAGGGCAAGATCTGGAGTTTAATGGAAGGTATTGGCACAGTAGTTTCAAGGGACAACAGCTGTTGGTGGAAAATCACTTGGGACTGATCACTGTCTGAGTCATCAGAGGAATTCTGTAGTGCAAATATTGTTTCATCATGGGTTCATCTTGTTCTGAAAAATAGAATTCCAGTTCATCCTTGGCTGGAGAGTAATCTGTGGTAGCTTGGAGATGCTCGACAAGTCGGATAGATTTTTCCCTTTTGTTGGGACAATCCTTAGCATAATGACCTTTCTTCTTGCAGATAAAACATTTGCTTGATTTTCTCCGTTTAACATCTCTGGATGAAGATGACTTCTTTTTGAAGAATCGGTAGGGCCGTCTGGACCGTCGGGACCGGCGGGGTCTGGATGAAAATTCTGGATTTTTGAATTTCTGAAAATGCCTTTTCTTTTTAGGATTGCAATCACAATCCTTCTTCTGTTTGCATTTGATATGCAAATAAGGCTTCTTGCAGGCACTCCGAAATGGTTCTCTGTCGTTTAAGAGTTCTTTGAAAAACTGTTTCTGCTCACAGAGTTTGTCAAGACAAGTTTTGGCAAGCTGGAAGATTTTGCCAAGAGAAATGTTGTCAAGGACAAGATTGGATGCACGAAGTTGCCTCAAGAAGGGTCCAGGTCAAGGAGATTGATTTGTCAGGGTTCATGAGATGATTCAGGGTTGGCCTCAAAGGGAGAATTAACTTGGTGGCGTAAAGAACAGTTAGGCACCAGATGTACCATAACTCATCTTCAGTCACATCTCTGGAAGGGTCAAGGTTTGGACCTGTGAGGAACAAGTTTTCAAGGTGGAAAGTGGAAAAAGGAAATGAATATGCTAACATGTAGACTTTCATGAAAAACCTAAAAACAAATCTTTTTGCAAATTCTTGGATGTGAAAAACTGTGGAAAAGGTTTTCCCAAGAGGGAAAGTCTTTTGGGTTAAGGCTTGGTTTGGTAGAGAGCTAGCCATAAAAATGATGGGAAAATGGTATCCTGTGGATATGCAATGTAAGCGTGGGATTGGTCTTGCAAGTTTGGAGAGTATGTCTGGAATGAGGTTCTGGGTTCCTTTTATATGATCGATAGAGAAGTCATATTTTGAGAACCAATCTTTGAGTCTGAGCAACATCTTTTCTAGAACTGTTTTCCCTTTGAAATTCATGATGTTGGGAAATGCTGAGCTGTCCATTCAGATAAGAAAATGATAGCCAATAAGATGGTATTCAAATTTCTTGATACCGTTCTTTACAACTAAGATTTCTTTATACACACTATGGTAGTGCTGCTGTGTGTTAGAGAAATGTCCACTAGCATAAGCAATAAAGCTTTCTTTGCCATGTGTTTCTTCAAGAAGAATAGGACCCCACGATTCATCACTTCCATCCGTCTGGAGTATCTGTTTGCCATCTGTATGAGCTTTAATGGTGGCGGATTTTGAGCAATCTTTTTTAAAGTGATGACAGCAACTGTGTGGTTGTCGTTCCACTGTAAAGCTGAAAGCGGATTTGTATGGTGGTCGACATGTGGAATAAAGTCCCTTGATGATACCAAGGAATTGTTGTATCTGCTTTTTGGTGAGATGCTGATCTGGAAAGTGGATCAAGGAATTCAATATTATCTGTATCAATAGTGCTTTTCTTGGCTGATAAAATTGGTGATGTTCTACATGTGTGCCTAAAAACAACAAAATACATCAATATAAATCAATGCATGATGCAGGATGGGTTGAAAAATTTGGACCATGGCTTTTTGAAAAATGGAGGGGGCGGTTTTTAAGCCAAAGGGTAAAACTATCCATTGATAATGAGCATTAGGAATGCAAAAAGCGGTCTTGTATCTTTCTGACGGTTCAATGCCAAGTTGCCAAAAACTGACTTGAGGTCAAATTTTGAAAAGGGAACTTATCATCTTGTAAGAACATGTTTAAGGGTTGATAGTCAATGACCAAGCCTTTTTTTCCCCTAACAAGTTCAGAACGTTTTTCGACATAAAAAACCTGATAAGCCCATTGAGAGGATGTGGCTTCAATGAGTCCTTGGGCCAAGAGTTCGGAACATTCTTGTTGGGCTAAGGCGAGGTCAGATGGGCTCATTCCTGGATGAGTAGCCTTAGTAGGATTGATGTCTTCATTTAGTTTGAAAGGTAACTGAATAAAGAAAGACTTGCTTTTCCACAAAGGATTTGGATGGGAAAAGTCAGAATGGGATTCAGGACAGTATTTCAAAAGTTGGGTAGAAATGTCATTGTAAGACTGTGGTGAATCAGTCAAATTGTAAAGTTTGAGGATTTCTGTGTAAGGTTTGAACATGGTTTTGACTCTTATGCTTGAGGAAAGGATTTGGAGGTGTTTGACTTGGTGAATGATATCAAAGCCTAACAAGATATCTTTGTCAGGAAGTTTTGAACCAATGACTTTTGTCTAGATAACACAATTTGGGAAAATCTGAATACCAATGGGTTTGTTGGTAATCAGTTTTTTTGAAAACATCTTTCCATCTGCAGCACAAAAATTTTCAGTGTCCTGAGTCCAGTACTGTGCGGGAAGGAGATATGGGTTTAACATATTGCGCTGAGCATCAGTGTTTATAAGGGCAATGGCTGAGATTGGTCTTTGGAATTTGGAGGGTAAAATTTGGAGTCTGATGGATGGAATTGGAATGGTGGTGTCCAAAGACAAGGATTGTTGGTGGAAAATGTTTTGGAACTCATCACTATCTGATTCTTCAGATGAGTTTTCCGGTGCGAACACTGTCTCGTCAGTAGGTTCTTCTTGTTCAGAAAAATAGAACTCTACTTCTTCCTTCTCAGGAGAGTATTCAGTAATCAGTTGTAAATGCTTTATCAATCTGCTTGATTTGTCCTTCTTGTTTGGACAATTCTTTGCATAGTGGCCTTTTTTGTTGCAAATAAAGCATCTGTTGGATTTCTGTTTCCTTTGTTCTTTCAATGAAAATGACCGTTTTCTGAAAAACCTGTATGGTTTTTTCTGGTGGTTCCATCATCGAGCTTTGGATTTTGAAACAGAATCTGGACGTCTGTTCTTTCAAAAATGTCAATTCTTTTTGGGCTCACAATCACAAGACTTTTTGTCTTTGCACTTGATTTGCAAATAAGGTTTCTTACAGGCACTTCTGAAAGGCTCTTTACCCTTCATTAGTTCTTTGAAAAACTGTTTCTGCTGGCAGAGTTTTTCGAAAATCTTTCCTAAGGAGATGTTATCAATATTGAGATTGTGCGCTGTAAATTGTCTTTGTATGTTTGGTTGCAATTCCTCAAGCAGAGAAGCAAGAAAGACATGTTTCAGAGTCAGATCATTGAATCCATTGAGCTTATAAAATAAGATAGACATCCTCTTGTAATGGAAGTCAAGATCTTTGGAATTTAAGGAACAACACTTCATGTTGAGGTAGTCTCGTCTTGCAGCCTAAAAAACTACACTTGCGTCTCTGATGAATTTTTCATGTAAAACAGCAAGAGCACTAGAAACATTAGGCAATTAGACAAACTGCAGCTGTCTGTACTACCCTAAACTGTCAAACCAATCTCTGAGAGATCCCATGAAATGGGTGGTGAATTCTCTAAGGACTAATTCTGTGGTTGCATAGCTCTGATCATCTGGAGATCAATCCATGCTGACATTTCTTGGACTCGTTCTCGCCATTTGGAGGAGGGAATATCATCAAAAGTGAACCATGGGTCATTTGATGGTTTGTGAGAGGTTTGGGTAGGAGGTGGAGGGGGTTGATGTGTTGCGGAAGATTCAAGCGGTTCATCAACATCTGAGGGTATCTTAAAATAATATTCCAGTTGGGCTGGCGCTGTTGCTTATGCCGCATAAGCTTTTTCAGAGTCACTAGTCGAGATTGAGGATTCTATCTCAGACCGAGTAACCATAGTACTTCCATCAGTAACTGAGGTAGTACTTTTTGATTCAAAAGGGACAAAGGTCTCAAGTTTTTGAGAACCGTATTGGTGCATTGGTTCTTTGTCTTTGGTTGGGGTTGGTTGAGGCTGTGGTGGAGCAGGTGTATATCCTGGGGATTGTTGTTCAATGGTTGAGGATACTGGTGGATGAATTTTAACTGGGACCGAATCCAGTTAATGGATGAGCTTTGGATACCGAATAATTTGGAAGGATCATAGGGTTTTATTGGAACAAGCATAGGAGTGAATGGATGATAAGTCGGGCTGATGGTAGGGATTGGTGGTGACTTGGTGAAAAGTGTAGGTTTTTGTCTCTCGGAATCAATCTGATTAAGCTCCGCTTTCAAGTGCCTGATTTCCCTTTCCTTTTGGTCAAACTCAAGACCATAGTATCTCTGACTGAGCATGGCACGTAATTCAGAATCTAGCTGAATGATTCTGGACTCTAAATCTTGGTAAATTTGTTGCAGCTGTGAGGTTATGTTATCAACCTTGGATCCAATGTGATCAGTTCATAAACTAATCCTGTCAACCTGTTTATGAATGTCCATCAAGGTCTCATTTTGTGCTCTGGCATTTTGTGTTTGCTAGTTGAGAACTGCCTCAAAAGGTCTAGGTTCTTCAAGATGGCCGGTGGAGGTTATGGCCGAAGGAATGAAGGGTTTTGAAATAATTTTTTTATGGGAGTCGGTTTGGGTATCTAATGGTGGAAAATTGGTGTAGTCTTCAGAGGCAGAGGCAAACATCATACAAGCATTGGGCTATATGAGTGGTATATTGTGTAAATGGGTAATGGATTAGGCGAAGATGGGGGTGGATCATCATGTGGTTTTGGTTAGAAATGTTTACATGGATGATGAAGTTTCTTTTTTGGCTTTGGTTTCTTTTTGGAAAGTAAATCATCTTCTTCCCAATCATCCCAACAGGGACAATCTAGGTCATAGTTCCCTGATCCAGGTGCGTCCCATAGAAAATGGCCATTCATTTTGGCTGGGTAGACGGGATATCCTTGGGTTGTATGAACAACAGTGATAATAGAAGATTGTGTAAAAGATAGCCTTAGAGGCTCTTAAGGAGCAATTAGTGGAGGCCAAAAAGTCATTCTTACTGTTCCGTCACGCCTTCTTTCAAACATTCCTTCTAATGTCTGAATGGGAGTAGTGCTGTTGTGAAATTACTCATAATTGGATATCCATTCTAAAGGCATGAGTTTAATTAGCTCGTCTCGAGGAATTTGCCTCAAAATTTGGATGATGGTTGGAATCTGATCAGATTC
Organism: Citrus australasica; assembly: GCA_029618585.1. Classification (NCBI taxonomy): domain Eukaryota; kingdom Viridiplantae; phylum Streptophyta; class Magnoliopsida; order Sapindales; family Rutaceae; genus Citrus; species Citrus australasica. The sequence goes on from JARCIV010000006.1 coordinate 9,065,145, forward strand.
TGCTAACACCACGAGGGCATCAGAGTTGTGTTCAGGTGCAGGTAGATCTAAGGCATGGTTTTGAAGCCTATAGACCAACTGATGATGAAGTGTTGCAATTTTAGCAGATGAAATCTGTTCTGCTCTTTGTATCTGAACTTGTACTTTTAAAGCAGTTGGCAAGTTGGTGTCTTGAAGAGAAAGGTTGAAATTTGGATAAAAGGTGAGAAGTACACTTCCTGCATGTAGAGTGCTTAATACAGTACCAATGACAATATCTTGATATTGTTTGAACCTTGAATCTAACATAGCAACTCTAGTTGTAACAGGTAATCCCTTCGTACCATGTAGGGTTAGGATTAATCTTACTCCTCCAAGATGGAGATGAGTATATCCTTCCCTTTTCCAGTTTGTTATCAACTCTTAGGGGATTTCAAGAGTGACATACTGTTCAGCTATGGTAGCTTGGAGACTGCATTGATCCAAAATGAATGGCCATTTTCTATGGGACGCACCTGGATCAGGGAACTGTAACCCACATTGTCCCTGTTGGGATGATTGGGATGAAGATGATTTACTTTCCAAAAAGAAACCAAAGCCAAAAAAGAAACTTCATCATCCATGTAAACATTTCCAACCAAAACCACATGATGATCTAACCCCATCTTCACCTAATCCATTACCCATTTACACAAAAGAACTTAAATGGATTGCAAAACACTGCAAGTCTGAAGTTCTTTCACCAGTTCCACACAAAATACCACTCATACAGCCACCGTTAGATACCCAAACCGACTCCCATAAAAAAGTTGTTTCAAAACCCTTCATTCCTTCGGCCATAACCTCCACCGGCCATCTTGAAGAACCCAGACCTTTTGAGGCAGTTCTCAACTGGCACACACAAAATGTCAGAGCACAAAATGGGACCTTGATGGACATTTATAAACAGGTTGACAGGATTAGTTCACAAACTGTTCACATTGAATCCAAGTTTGATAACATAATATCACAGCTGTAATAAATTTACCAAGATTTACAGTCCAGAATCATTCAGCTGGATTTTGAATTACATACCATGCTCAATCAGAGATACTATGGCCTTGAGTTTGACCAAAAGGAAAGGGAAATCATGCACTTGAAAGCGGAGCTTGATCAGATTGATTCCGAGAGACAAAGACCTACACTTTTCACTAAGTCACCACCAATCCCTACCATCAGCCCAACTTATCATCCATTCACTCCTATGCTTGCTCCAATAAAACCCTATGATCCTCCCAAATTGTTCGACATGACACACACTCTTTTAAAAAATCAACCTTTACAACCCCAGCCAAGGCCAAAACCAAAAGCTCCTCCTAAGCCAGTTAAAATTCATCCACTAGTATCCTCAACCACTGAACAACAATCCCCAGGATATACACCTGCTCCACCACATCCTCAAGCAACCCCAACCAAAGACAAAGAACCAATGCACCAATACAGTTCTAAAAAACTTGAGACCTTTGTCCCTTTTGAATCAGAAAGTACTACCTCAGTTACTGATGGAAGTACTTCGGTTACTCAGTCTGAGATAGAATCCTCAATCTCGACTAGTGACTCGAAAAAAGCTAATGCGAACATTACCAAGCTCTTAATGGCTCAACTAGAAGAAACGGCGCCAGCCCAACTGGAATCTTATTTTGAGATACCCTTAGATGTTGATGACCGCCTGAATCTTGTGCAACACATCAACTGATGCGAATCCCACAATGAAACTTTGAAACCCACACTTAATTTGTAGTTTTAACTTCCTAAGAAAGTTCTAAACAGATTTATGACAAACAAAACCTTGACCCAATGCTTAAGAAAACATGAACCAAAGGTATAGAGAATGATATTGACGCCACACTCAAGAAATAGATGAGAAGGTGAGTGATAAGTCTAAATTTAGAACGCCACAAGAATGCAAATTCTTGACAAGTTCACTAGTTCTCAAAAGAACCAAAGAAAGAATAATCTTTCAAATTCAAATAACATTAATCTTTAATATTATTACATAGCAAGGTTGCTGAATTTAAATAGACTAAAAGAAACTCAAGATCCTAAAAATACAAATGGAAACATTGGAACAACCCTCCAAGTAGGTTTGTCAAAGGATGTTTCAAAAGTCTTCACCAACCCACAATAATTAATGCTATCTTTGACAAACTTAATGCTAGCCTACTATAATTAATGCTATCATTGACAAACTTAATGTTAGCCCACCATCATTGATGGTAGACTTACCTTACACATTGACAAACTTGAAACAAAACAAACAAATGAAGTTGAAAAATAAAGGAGTCGTTGAAAATCCCAAGTCTGAACAAGGTGTAATGAATTGGTCATAAGTCCTTCTAGAGAACTCTAAATCTAGCTCTTTAAAATGCATTGGAAAGCTAACTTAATTATCATTCCAACGCTATATAGGTTGTACATTAGTTTTGTCTCAATCAATACCAGTTTTATTCTAAATTTGACCTTTTTGCATTTGATAACTTGAATAATGCCCAAAATGCGTTGTCTTCTCTTCAAGCCCAATTCATGAAGTCTTGCATCTTGAATTGCATTTTCAATCCATTTAATCCATTTTCTCAATTAATCCATTTAAAACAGCTTGCATCTTTTTGGCTCTAGCTCTTATAATTGGGCCTCCATGAATGTGCAAAGGATCACTTGAAGCTTTAATGGTATTCCCTTGATGGTTCTCATCATTCCCCCTCTCCTCAAAAGGATTCGTCCTTGAATCTTCACCCACATCGAAAGGAGAAAGATCAGAAACATTAAAAGTAGCTCTCACATTATACTCACCAGGAAGATCCAATGTGTAGGCATTGTCATTGATCCATGCAACCACTTGAAATGGACCATCTCCCCTTGGAAGCAACTTGGAATGCCTTTGTGCTAGGAACCTCTCCTTTCTCATATGCACCCAAACCCAATCTCCAGGCTTAAAAACCACTTGCTTATGTCCTTTGTTAGCTTGAGTAGCGTATTGTTCAGTTCTCTTTTCTATGTGTTGTCGTGTTCTCTCATGCATTTGCTTGACATATTCATCTTTCTTTTTACCATCCATTCTAGCACACTCATCAATAGGTAAAGGTAATAAATCCAAAGGAGTTAATGGATTAAAACCATATACAATCTCAAATGGTGAAAATTTAGTAGTGGCAAACAATCTTTCCAAGTTTTCAAGTTCTTTTGAATAATGGCACACAACAAAGTAGACAGTGTTCTACTTACAACCTCAGTTTGTCCATCAGTTTGTGGATCACAAGTAGTAGAAAACAAAAGTTTAGTACCCAACTTACCCCACAAAGTTTTCCAAAAGTGGCTCAAGAACTTAGCATCTCGATCTGAAACTATGCTCCTTGGTACTCCATGCAACCTAACTATTTCCTTGAAAAACAAATTAGCTATGTTTAACCAGATAAAAATCATTAAAAGTTTTTTGATGTACAGGATCCTTATGAAAGGCAAGTGCAGAGCCTACTTCCTTAATTTCAAAATGAACATATTTAAATCTTCCTGTTTTCTCCTAGAATGTTAGAACTTCAATTACAGTTTGTGCAATTGCCAAACGTCTCTAGTCCATTTGCAGTTTTGAAAAGGAAGAAGTATAATCTTACTTCTCAAAACAAGAAGACTCTACTGATGAAACAATGTTCGCACTGGAAAACTCACCAGAACCAGAGATCAAGAAATAAAACCGTGTATTTCTTAAACATGAAGTTCTAAACTTTCTTTCTTCTCCTCTGTTAATGAAGTTCTAACATTCTATGAGAAAACGGGAAGATTTAAATCTGTTCATTTTGAAATTTAGGAAGTATGCTCTGCACTTGCCTTTCATAAGGATCTTGTGCATCAAAAAACTTTAATGATTTTTATCTGGTTTCATACCCTGTTTTAAGACAAAAGAGTCTGTTTTGGGTTGTAAACCTATAATGGAAATGTTTTAAGTTTTCTGTTTTTCATCTGAGTATATCGGCTGGAAACCCAAGCATGTGGACTACTGGTCCAAAGGACGATCTTCTCGTCATTGCTTTGGTCTAACAGTGCCACGTACTTCATTGCCTATTATGGTATCAGAGCCCCAAACTTACCAAAGTGGTATGATAAGAGTCTTCCCTATTTCCTTGAAAAATAGTTAGGCTTCAGAAACAGAGAGAAATTTTCACTCACGGCATCCACTTCATCTAATGACGCTTCTACTCTATCCTTACCCAAATCTTACACCAAACAAACTGCCAATAAAAAAGAAAACCTTGTTGAATACTCATATATCCCTGAGTCAGCCCAAATCAATGAATCTTCATTCCCTCTTCTTAGTCCTTATCAGCTCTATAAGAGAGGAAACTCTTTTACCAGAAGTATAAGAACCCTTATCTCTACTAAAAGACCTCATCTAAAAGAATACATCCAATCCTCTAGACTAGATCGGTGCACTCTTCAAGCTACCACATCTGAGCAATATGTTACTTTGGAAATACCTCCAGAATTGATTTCCAACTAGAATTGCTCTCCCAGGTTCAAGGAGTACCAACATGCTATTATAGGAAATGTTCTGACAACCCTTCATGCTGGCAGTGTCTTATTAACCTTTTACCCCAATTTCAACCTCTCTCTCGAGGAACCCAATCTTCCAACAACCCTTAAAGTCCAAATCCAGCTCCAAGGAGCAGAACAAACACCCACATCCAAGATTGCAACCCTCCATCACCAAATAGTGTATCGATTACAAAATCATGCACTAGATCTTCCTACACCATACACAACTTCTGATGCTTTGATGATATTGGCAGATACAGACACAATTCCAACCATCATCCAAATCCCCAAACAAATTCCGACCATTATCAAACTCATGCCTCTTGAATGGCTAACCAATTATGAGCATTTTCACCAAAATTCTGAACCAGTCCAAACCACAGAAGCTACATTTGATAGACGCCCAAATGGTCAAATCAAACTGACTTTTCAAACTCCTGACACTAAGCCCATTCCAGACAGTCCACAGCTTTCTTATACTGCTATGGCCACTGCAGTTCAAACTGGTCAAGAAAAGAAACTTCCTATTCATGGTTTTTCATCAGAAGGGTATACAGTATATCCTGATAAAATTAATGGTCATTTTCTATGGGATGTTCCTGAAGCCCATATGTGCAATCCGGATTGTCCTTGTTTGGATGATATGGATGTTGATGAAGAATTGGAAGTCATGCGGCGAAAGAAAAAGAAGAAGAAAAAATCTTCTTATCCTCCACCATCTTGCAATCCTTTCTTCCACAACCTCCACCGGATCCAAAACCTCATGTTTACCCAATCAGGTCATGCCTTATGTTTTCAAGTCATTCCTATGAAGAATCCTTTCCTCCCCTTGAAAAACAGATAGACCCACAAACCCATGTTACCTCAAAACCTTTTGTTCAATCTCCGATTACAGCCTCTGGGCAACCTGAAGAGCCAAGACAATATGAAGCTATTTTAAATTGGCAAACCAAAAATGCCAATGCTCAAAATCATACTCTTCAACAACTCGGTAAGAAAATTGACCGTGTTGCCACTCAAGTCTCCCAGACTAAAACTAAAGTTAACTTAATCAGCAGTCGTTTAGATCAGATGTATATACATCTTCAAGATCGGATTTCTGAGCTAGACACCGATCTCAGACGAATGATCAACAATCATATCTGGGGTCCAGAGTTTAATAAAAAAGAAGCCGAGATCAGGAGACTTAAAGCTGAATTATCCAGGATTGATGCTGAAATGACTCGACCTTCTCTTTTTACTCAACCACAGCCTACACCAGTATCTCCTCCAATCTTTGATACCTATGCACCTTTCTACACACCATCCCGACCTCAACAACCTGTTTATAATCAGTTCTTTGGTTTCTCTCACCTTCAACCAACTCCCCAACCATCTTCACCCAAAAAACCACGATCTAAAGTCAAAATCTCCGAACCACGTCCAAAGGTCACGTCCTCTTCCTCTACATCCACAATCCCTCCAGAAGAATCACCACAAGACCATCCTAAGCCTCTTAAAAAAGATAAAAGCCCAATGGACCAGTATCATTATCATACTATCCAGCCTCAACCTTCAGATTCCTCCGACTCTTCTGAGCCTGAAACACATAATTCATCTTCATCCTCTTCTTATGACTCATCAAACGCCTCCACTGACTCTGAGTCTGAATATGCTGACATTGCAGGCATATTAATGGCCACTGAAACTGCAGATCCAAGTGCCTGTACTCCAACACCTATTGTTGATGACAATCCTTCTGATCAAATTGAATCAGAAAAACAAAGACCTACCCTTTTCACTTCATCACCTCCGATCCCTTCTATCGGTCCAACTTATCATCCTTTTCCCTCCATGCTTTCTCCTATCCGACAGTATGAACCTTCCAAGTTATTTGGTATGACCCATACTCTTTTTTGAGATAATCCATTACCATCTCCACCTAAACCTAAACTAAAACCTAAACCTCAACAACGACCTGTCAACATTCACCAACCTGTTGTTTCCACTTCTGACCAACCAACCCCTGGCTATACACCAGCATCACCATCAGCACCTCCACCACCAGTTCCTTCCCAACCTCCTACCCAATCCAAAGATAAACAACCCATGCATCTGTTTAGTGCCCACACAGTTGACCACTCATCCACTACAGATGATCAAACTTCTGATTCAAATCTAGCTGTTTCATATAGCCATACTAAGACAAATACAGAATCCTCAACATCCACCAGTGACTCTGAAAAGTCCTATGCTGATATCACCAAAATCCTGATGGCTCAACCTGATCAAGGCCAAACCTCTCACACAGAACCATATGTTGACATTCCTTCTGAAGTTGACGAAGAAATGCCGGAATTCTCTACCTCAAACCAATCTCCTCCAGCCCAGGCCCAAATCGGTTCAACCGGTCCAAAATCGTCAAATGGTCCATGGTTCACATTTGATGACCTTCCATCCTCTAAATGGCGTGATCAACTCAATGAAATGTCTGCTTGGCTTGATTTACAAATGCTTAGGCCAGGAGCCACAACTTAATCAGTCCTTAGAGAATTTGCTACTCGTTTTACGGGTGCTCTAAGAGATTGGTTTGCCCTTGCGGTTATCCATGATCAATTCCTTGGAGACCCTTCTGCAGTTTTTGAAGCTGCACGACGAGACTATCTCAACATGAAATGTTGTTCACTCAATACTAAAGATCTTGATTTTCATTATAAAAGAATGTCTCTCTTGTTCTACAAGCTTAATGGATTCAATGAGCCGACATTAAAGCATTTGTTTCTGGCTTCCCTTCCTGATGAACTCCAACCAGACATACAAAGGCAACTTCGTGCATCCAATCTTGTCCTTGACAACATTTCTCTTGGCAAAATCTTTCAACTTGCTGAAACTTGTCTTGACAAACTCTGTGAGCAGAAACAGTTTTTCAAAGAACTGTTGAACGACAGAGAACCATTTTAGAGTGCCTGCAAGAAGCCTTATTTGCCAATGCAAACAGAAGAAGGATTGTGATTGCAGTCCTAAAAAGAAAAGGCATTTTCAGAAATTCAAACGTCCGGGATATTCATCTAAGCCTCGCCGGTCCAGAAGGCCCTATCGATTCTTCAGAAAGAAGTCATCTTCATCCAGAGAATTTAAACGGAGAAAATCAAGCAGATGTTTTATCTGCAAGAAGAAAGGTCATTATGGTAAGGATTGTCCCAACAAAAGGGAAACATCTATCCGGCTTGTCGAGCATCTCCAAGCTACCGCAGATTACTCTCCAGACAAGGATGAACTGGAATTCTATTTTTCATAACAAGATGAACCCAATGATGAAACAATGTTCGCACTACAGAATTCCTCTGCTGACTCAGATAGTGATCAGTCCTAAGTGATTTTTCACCAACAGTTGTTGTCCCTTGATACTACTGTTCCCATACCTTCCATCAAACTCCAGATCTTACCCTCCAAATTCCAAAGGCCCATCCCAGCCATTGGTCTTATAGATACTGGAGCCCAACGCAGCATGTTAAATCCACATATTCTTCCACCAGAATATTGGATAGAATATGAGGAACATTTCAAAGCTGTCAATGGCAAATTATTCACCACCTCTTTGATTACCAAAAAAGCCATTGGTATTCAAATTTTCCCCAATTGTGTTATATGGACCAAGGTCATTGGTTCAACTCTTCCTAATAAGGATATCTTGTTAGGTTTTCACATCTTTCACCAGATCAAACACCTTCAAATCATTCCCACTGGAATCCGGGTCAAGTCCATGTTTAAACTTTTCACAGACATTCTAAAACTATATAATCTGTCTGAAACCCCCCAGTCCTACCAGGATATATCCACCAAACTTTTGAGTCTGTGTCCAGAGTCCCATTCTCAGTTCAACCATCCAAACCCATTGTTGAAAAATAAGTCTTTCTTCATTAAGTTACCTTTCAAACTCAATGAAGACATTAACCCAACCAAAGCTACCCATCCAGGAATGAGTCCTTCTGATTTACTCCTAGCCCAACAGGAATGTTCACAATTGTTAGCCCAAGGTTTAATTGAACCCACAAATTCTCAATGGGCTTGCCAAGCCTTTTATGTTGAAAAGCATTCTGAAATTGTCCGAGTAAAGAAATGTTTAGTCATTGACTATCAGCCTCTAAACATGTTTTTGCAAGATAACAAATTCCCTTTACCACGCCGACAAAGCATGTTTACTTTTCTCAAAAATGCCCAGATCTTTTCAAAATTTGATTTAAAATCTGGTTTTTGGCAATTAGGCATCGAACCCTCTGAACGATACAAAACTGCATTTTGTATCCCAAATGCCCATTTTCAATGGACAGTCTTACCCTTCGGTCTCAAAACTGCCCCATCCATATTCCAAAAATCCATGATCCAAATCTTTCAGCCCATCCTCCATCATGCATTGATTTATATTAATGACATTTTGCTTTTTTCAGGATCGCATGAGGAACACCACCAGCTATTATCCTAGTTCTATGATATTGTCCAAAGTCATGGAATTATGTTATCAGCCAAGAAAAGCACCATTGCCACATATACCATTGAATTTCTTGGAATGGTCATAAAAGACGGCCATTATCAGCCTGGAAAGCACATTGCCCAAGAGTTGCTTCACTTTCCAGATCAACACCTTTCCAAAAAGCAAGTTCAACAGTTTCTCGGTATCATCAACTACATCCGTGATTTCATCCCACACGTGGACCAACACACTCGACATCTTTTGGCTTTATTGAAAAAGAAGCCCCCAGAGTGGAATGAGAACCACACCATTGCTGTCACTACATTAAAGCAGATTGCACAAAATTCGCCTCCCTTAAAGTTGATTGCAGATGGCAAGCGCATACTACAGGCAGATGCCAGAGATGAATCATGGGGTGCCATCCTCCTTGAAGAAATCGATGGAAAAGAAAGCTTTATCGCCTATGCTAGTGGACATTTCTCTGACACACAGAAGCATTACCACAGTGTGTTCAAAGAAATCTTAGCGGTAAAGAATGGCATCAAAAAGTTCGAGTACCATCTGATTGGACACCATTTTCTTATCCGAATGGGCAGTTTAGCCTTCCCCAATATACTCAACTTCAGAGGTAAAATTGTTCCTGAAAAAATGTTACTCCGGTTAAAAGATTGGTTTTCCAAGTATGACTTTTCAGTTAAGCATATAAAGGGGTCTCAGAACCTCATCCCTAATATGCTTTCCCGACTCTCCAAACCAGACAAACTTCTCATCGTGTTTTCCACAACCTACCACTTTCCAATCATCTCCATGGCTACTTCAGTTCCCCCAGAAGCTCTCACTAAGAAAAACTTTCCCCTTAACAAAACTTTCTTTTCTGTCTTTGCCATTCAAGAGTTTGCCCGAAAAGCTGTTTTTCGCTATTTTATGAAAGCCTACCTTATGGCCGACTCATTTTCATTTTCTACCTTCCATCCCGAAAACTTGTTTCTTACAGGTCTCACCCTTGACCCCTCCAGAGATATCACTGAAGATGAGTTATGGTACCTATGGTGCCTCACTGTTCTTTATGCCACCAAGCTCATCCTACCAATGAGTCCCACTTTGGAACATCTCCTCAACCCTGACAAAGCCACCTCCCTCAGCTGGACTTTACTTGAATGGTTTTCCCCCATTCCATGGTGGAGAAAGAAACTCCAGTAACTCTCTGAGATTTACAACCTTGAACGTATGCCTGCCTCAGAAGCACAAATGTTCACCACAATGTTCATCATCCACAGGCCATATTTTCAGCATCCTGATACACATCTCTTCTGGTCCCAAGATCAAGTGTATGAATGATTTATTGCACCTCACCCAGCTGTCATCGACAATGAAATCCAAACCACCATGCACAACTACCTCTGTCAGTTAAACCACCAGACTCCGCCACACAGAGATATCTTCCACACCTCTTTAGGCCCACAACATGATCTCATCATGATCCCCACTCTCTCTACCATATCCAAACCAAAATCCACAGGAATCATCATCAAAGAAGAGAAACCAGATTATACAGACTTTCTTTACCAAGACTCCCAGGACCCATGGGAAGACTTTCTTCCTTTAAGTCAACATCTCCAGCAGTTCCCCCAACCATCCATGCATGAACCAGGATCCTAATCACAACCATCATCATCACAACCACCCAAACCTTCAAAAGCAGACAAGGCTACTCAGACATCACCCAGACCAGGATACAGACAAGAATGCCCTTATCCACCTTGTCGTGGACCCGACTGCAAGCATCCGAAGCTCTCCAAGACCTTTTTTCCACCACCTTCTGACGATGACCCTGATGCGACAGAAAGTTCCTCTGAAGATGACTACATGAACCTCTACTCTCCATAGAGTAGCTTTGTCTCCTTGCATGAAATTTCCTCTTTTGTCTTGTTGCAGGAAATTTCCCTCTTTGTCTCCTTGCATGAAATTTCCTCTTTTGTCTTGTTGCAGGAAATTTCCCTCTTTGCCTCCTTGCATGAAATTTCCTTTTTTGTCTTGTTGCATGAAATTTCCATATTTGTCTTATTGCATGCACTTTCCCCCTTTGTCCTCTTGTCATGGACTCTGTCCTGTTCATGTATTTTTTACTTTGGTACTGTATCTTTACCTTACCTTTACTGTTGTAAAAGATAGGGGCCCTGTCCTATCTTCATGAGCTCTCCTATATAAAGGGCTCTCCTCACTTGTAAAATATAGAAGTTTGAAAGCAATAAACTCTCGTGTGCCTTTATCTGATCATGAAGTTCTAAACTCTCTCTTCTCTCTGTAAATGAAGTTCTAAGTGAAAGAAACAAATCAAAGAATTAAATTTGTTCATTTTGAAAACTTAAGGAAGTATGCTCTGCACTTGCCTTCAAGGAAGGATCCTGTGTATCAGAAAACTTATGGCGATTTCTTAAATGGTTTGGTACCCTAGTTTAAGACTAAAGAGAAGTCTGTTTTGGGTTTTATAACCTTAAAAGAACTCGTTTTAGGTTTTGATCTAAGAGGTATATCGGCTGGAACACCACTGTGTGCGGGCTACTAGTCCAAAGGGGTTTTAAATATCTTAGCTTGCTAAGGAACCCATCACGGGGGTAGAACAATGCCACGTACTCTCTTTATGGTATAACTTGGAAGGTTCATACTGTCGGATAGGAGAAAGCATGGAGGCAAAAGGATGATGCCGTGGACCCGACTGGAAGCATCCGAAGCTCTCCAAGACCTTTTTTCTTGCAGATAAAACATCTGCTTGATTTTCTCCGTTTAAATTCTCTGGATAAAGATGACTTCTTTTTGAAGAATCGATAGGACCTAATCCTTTTCTCCCATGAAGGGTAAGGATTAATCTGATTCCTCCAAGATGAAGATGGGTTCTGTGGTCTGGATAGGAGAAGTATTGGTGTGGAATTTCTCATAATTTGAAATCCATTCCAAGGGCATGAGTTTTATGAGTTCATGTCTAGGGATCTGTCTTGGAATTTGAATGATGGTTGGTATCTGATCTAATTCTACTAATACCATAAGGGCGTCAGAGTGGTGCTCAGGTGAAGGAAGATCTAAGGCATGGTTCTGGAGCCTATAGACCAATTTATGGTGAAGAGCTGCAATTTTTGCAGAAGAGATTTGTTCTACATCTTGAATCTGCACTTGGACTTTCAAGGCAGTGGAGAGATTAGTGTCTTGAAGAGAAAGGTTGAAATTGGGATAGAAAGTGAGTAAAACACTTCCAGCATGAAGAGTGGTTAAGACAGTACCAATAACAACATCTTGGTAATGTGTGAACCTAGTATCCAGCATAGTAATTCTGGCTGTGACTGGTAATCCTTTCCTTCCATGTAAAGTTAGGTAACCTTCTCTTTGCCAATTAGAAATCAATTCTGGGGGAATTTCCAGAGTAACATATTGTTCAGCTGTGGTAGCTTGAAGGGAACACTGATCCAATCTGGATGACTGGATATATTCATTGATCTGAGCAGATTCAGGGATATAGTAATATTCAACTAAATTTTTGATCTTACTAGCAGTGTGTTTCGAGCAAGATTTGGGTTGGAGAGGGTGGAAGAAAGGGAAACGGGAGTAATGACAGAAGAAATAGAAGCGTTGTTGGAGGAAGTGGATGCCATAAGTTTGAAATTCTCTTTGTCGTGGAAGGCTCGAACGAAAAAACAAAAAGCAAACTTTTATCATACCATTTTGAGAAGTGAAGGCTTTGATACCATTAGATCAGTGAGAAAACGTGGATATGTGGCGTTGTTATACCGGAACTATACCAAGTCCTAACCAAGACGAAGTGCATATGGGCATAATAGACCTTGGGATTTTATAATGGGCTCAGCTTTGTTTCAATAAAAATAAACATCTTAGTTTTGTGTAAAATAAAGTTTTTATACTAAGGAGTTTCTGTATGACTCTTACTGTTTTTATACTAAGGAGTTTCTGTATGACTCTTACTTTTAGTTTTTGTTTGTTGTAAACTTTTAGAATTCGTACTTATATTAAAAGTAACTGTGTTTTCAAGCATTTTTAAGTAAATAATATAGTGGAGTGTTACATATTGAGAGCTGGAAAATGCTTCAACTCTCACTAACATTTCTACTTTTATATGTTTAAGTTCTTTAAACTTTGATTATGTGTTTTGTTATAATTTAAGTATTTTATATATTTAAGGGGCATTTTGGTCATTTCATGATTAACGAGTGGTCGAATAGCAAGATAGCATTTCTGTGCTCAAAATAGTTGAAGACCTTAAGAAAGGGCATAAAGGGCAAAATCTTGTACGTTAACAGTACCGTATAAGTGAGTAATTTTGTATAAATAAACAGTGGTATTGTTCTAGAATTTTGGTAGGGCCAGCTGATGTGGCATTGATTGCTGATGTGGCTAATGATATGGTGTTGATTGATGATGTGCCAAAATACTTCTGTGGCTACATATTATTGGACCGAAATGTTGACGTGGTGTTGACTGATGATGTGTTCTAGCCAATCAGAGCTTGCTATGTGGCCCAATCCTGAGTGTTCAAATTGTTTTCATCTGATGCCCATGTTTACTCAGTGTATCTATAAATAGGGGGCTCTCCCCTAAGTGTTCACAGAGATTGTTTCTAAGTAACTTAGTGGACAGTCTTGCCACATTGTTGATAGTAGGATTGTTATCATCTAGCACAACATTTAGTACCGCCTAATAGCACATTTAGTAGAATATTTTTCCCTGGCACAATGAGTGCTTGATATCATATTTATTAGAGTTAGGCTTATAAGAAGTGGAAATACCGCCTAAGAAATTAATTGGAATTAAAAAAGAATTTAAACCCATGATGAAATGTTGAGACTCAAGCGCTTTATTCGAATTGTTCCATCTTTAATTTTTCTCGCTAGCTTTTTAATTTAAATTATACTTAAAAATTACATCCAATCAATTCAAATAGAAACTTGGAAAATTAACTCTACACATGTTTAAATCTACCTCCTCGTGGGATTGACACTCGACACCATTAATCTATACTACAATAGATTCGTGCGCTTGTGAGTACAACAAAATTTGCACAATAAAATTTTGGCACTGTTGTCGGGGAGGTAAGTCATTCTAATTAGTGGGGTAAATTTTCTTTATAAATATTTTGTAAATAACTTTCTATGTAGGTTTTGAATGTATTTCATAGTAAGTGTGTAATAAGATCAGTATCGGATCTTCTCTTTTCTCTTTATTTTTATTAGTTTTGTTTTTAAGGACTATTCAGTCCCTTATGTCACGACCTGCTTGTTCCCTTACTAAATCGAGCGGCCTTAGGCACCAAATCCCACTTTCTTGGCCTAAGTTAGCCTTGCACACTCAAAACATTGGTAGATTCAAAAATAGAATAGATCATTCACTCAAACTCACTCAAGATGGGAGGAAAGAACTCTTATTGCTCAAAGAAAGCTTACGATGCTTTATGTACTGGAATTTGTGTATTTCTTGTTGTGTCTTGACCAAATGAGTCCCCTTCTATTTATAGAATACAAGTGTCTAGATGGTGGCTTAGAATTATCTACAACATGCATAAAGCATCCATGAATCTAGAACTTTCATGGGCCGTTATATTCTCCACTACCTAATCCGGAGACATCCTCATCGACTCACTATGGAAGTCCTTGATCTTGTCTTGGTCTACATCGATGATATTTTATTGTTCTCCTCCGATCATGATAGTCATCAAAAACTCCTTTTGGATTTCTTTCATATTGTGCAGGTTCACGGAATCATGCTTTCTGAAAAGAAAAGCAGCATAGCGAAAAAATCTATTAACTTTCTTGGCCACTACCAACCTGGCCCGCACATTGCAACTGAATTATTAAAGTTCCCTGACACAAATCTCACCAAGAAGCAAATACAACAGTTCCTCGGGATTGTTAATTATGTTCGAGATTTCATTCCAAGTTGTTTGTGGGCTCTTAACTTGCTTTGCTCTTGGGTAGTCCCTTCCACTTGATGAAGTACTCTTAGTATGGAAGAAAACTCTTTTTCCGAACAATACAATCAACCAAAAAACTCTCCACTTCTTTGTCATACACCCTCGTGTTGATGAGTGGAGGGCGCCTGGAATTTCCTTGTATTGAATCTTTTGTGTCCCCATGGTACATGTTGAAGCAACTAACATGGAAGACCGAGTGAAGTTTGAACCAAGAGGGACTCTAGCTTGTATTATATATTTTTGACTCTCTTGATGAAAGGAAATGGCCCCTCGTATCACTAAACAAAGCCATTGTGCAGTAAGGAGGTAGATTTATGTTGTGATGGTAGGATCTTGACTAGCACAAAGTCCCTTACATTGAACTCCACGTGTCTACGCTTACTGTCTGCTTATTTTTTCATTCGCTTAGTAGTCGAGGTGCGACCATGCTATGTCTGCTTGCTCTTGCCACGACTTAGCAACTATGTATGCCACAAGACACCTCCTGGTATAGCTCGTAATGACCATGTGTGGAGTTAGCGCCTGCTATCCCACGACCACCTCAAAGGGGCTTTTAGAAGCAGCTTCACTTCACTGCAAATTGTAAGAAAATTGGGCCATGTCTAGTAATTTCACCCAATCATGCTAGTTAGTGCTCACAAAATGCTGCAAGTGCAACTCCAATAAAGCATGCACTCTTTTCATTTGCCCATCTGTTTGCGGGTGAAAGCTTGTAGAGAAGTGTAGCGCCGATCCTACAAGCTTGAACAACTTAGTCCAAAACCTCCTAGTAAACCGGCTGTCACAAGTCCCCAATACTTCACCACATGCTTAAAGAAAAGCTTGGCAGTGTCCTTCGCTGAACACTCCTTTGGGGTGGGAATGAAGGTGGCATATTTGGATAATTGATCTACTACCACAACAACAGTTGCAAACCTTTTAAACTTCCTAAGACATATTATGAAATCCTACGGGACATTGTTGCTTTGCTTTGTCTTGCTGGCACACAAGACATGTCCTTACGGATTGCTCCGTCTCGTCCATCTTTTGAGGCCAATAGTATGCCGACTCTAGTAATGTTCATATCAGCCTTTGTCCCATGTGTCCAGCCCACTTGGTGTCATGACACTTCTTGATCAAGTTTTGCCTTAAGTTTCCCCACTTCGGAACATAGACGCTTCATCCCTTAGTATATAAAAGGCCATCCTCAACCCAAATGGATTTCCCTTGTAGCACAAGAGAAACCAGTTGTTTGCCCAAGGGATCATGCTACATTCCTTCCTTTATAAGCGTGAGAAGCTCCTCTTGTATCCCGCTCATGGTTGCAAACTTGGCCTTCTAACTCAAGGCATCTGCTACCAAATTTGCCCTTCCCGACTTATACTCCAGGATATAGTTGAATTCGATAGAAAATCCCACCATCTTGCTTGTTTCAGACTTAGTTTATTTGGCTTTGAAAATAGCTAGTCGCCGTATTCTTCGTTTTCACCATGAACTTGGACTTAAGCAAATAATGCCTCCATGTGCATAAACAATGCACTACTGCGGTCATTTCCTACTCTTGCATCAACACACCTCCAATAGCAAAATCAAAAGCATCTATTTGTACCTCGAAAGGCAATGCATGGTTTGGCTGGGATCAACTCCTCTATAACAGCCTTCTTGAGGGCATCAAATGATTGTTGGCTCCTCTCCGTCCATTCCTACTTGGTGGTTTTTTTGACCAAGTCGGTGAGTGGTGCGACAATGGTGGAATAGCCCTTGATGAACCTCCTATAGCAGTTTTCGAGGCCAAAGAAAGAGCGTAATTCCGTGACCTTCGTGGGTGGCTCCCATTCGGCAATGGCCTTGACCTTAGCCTTATCCATGAGCAATGTCCCATCTCTGATCTTATGACCTAGAAAATCGACTTCTAGCTTTGCAAACGAGCACTCTCTCACTTAACATAAAAGTTCATTGTCCTGCATCACCTTAAATACAACCTGCAAGTGCTCGGCATACTCCTCTAAAGTGTTGCTATAGACTACAATGTCATCGAGATACCACCACAAATGGATCAAGATATGGCTGGAAGATGCAGTTCATGAGCATGTAAAATGTGACCGGAGCATTGGTGAGGCCAAAAGGCATGACCTTGAAAAAGTACGCCCCATATCTAGTTACACAAGCAATCTATGGCACATCTCCTTCCGCAATCTGCACTTGGTAATATCCCGATCTAAGGTCGATCTTGGAGAAGTACTTGGCCCATCCAAGTTGGTCAAACAAATTCGTAATTAGTGGGATGAGATACTTGTTCTTCACGGTCACCTTATTGAGGGCCCAGTAGTCGATACATAATCGAAGCAAGCCATCGTGCTTCTGTTGGAAGAGAATTGGCGCCCCATATGGTGCCTTTGAGGGCTAGATATATCCTGCATCCAACAACTCTTTAATTTACCTACGTAACTCCTCTAACTCGGTTGGGACATGCGGTAGGGTGCTCTTACTAGCGGCTTTGCACCCAGCTTGAACTCTATCTTGTGGTACACTTCTCGTCGTGGCGGCAATTGCTTTGGTAACTTGGGTGACATCATGTCCTTATACTCCTTAGGGGTGGAAAAATGAATAAACGAATCGAATTCGAATCAAGTCGTTAACGAATTGGGTTAAAATTCTACTGATTCGAATTCGTTTATTAAATGAATATTCAATTCAATTCATTTAATTTGTTTAGTAGAATTAGTAAACGAATTGAACATAATCTTGATTCATTTATTATTCGTTTACAAAATATAATTAATAAATAAAAATTAAGCAAAATAAATTATAAAAATTAAACATCCTACAAAATACAAATAATCCAAACCATATTCTTAGATTAAAATATATAGTCATCCAAACACTAAATTACAAATTCTTAAGTAATTTATTTAATTCTCTTCATCTCGTATTTGGTTCACTGCAGTCTTCATCATTCATAGACCTTACTTCCAACACCCAGAAACAAGAGACTTCTGGACACAAGATATGACCTATGAATGGAAAACTTATCCCCATCCTTATACCCTCATCCATGACACATTTGTCACCTCTGTTCTCAAGTCATACCTAATGGAACTCAACAATGTTCAGCCACCTACCACAAACATCCACCACACCTCTGTTGGACCATCACACACCTTGGAAATTGTCCCAAAGACACAAACTTGTACTCCAGGTTCCGGTTCAAGTCCTCAAGGAATCCTTGTCATGGCACAACATCCTGATTATACTAACGTCTTAGGTCCAGATTTTAATAAAAAAGAAGCAGAGATCAAAAAGCTCAAAGCTGAATTGACAAGAATTGATGCTGAAAAGACTCGACCTTCCCTTTTTACTCGAACACAGACCCCACCATCCTCCGATCTTTGAAACTTATGCACTTTTCTACACACCATCCAGACCTTAACAACCTGTTTATAATCAGTTCTTTGGCTTCTCACACTTTCAACCAACTCCTCAACCAAAGCCATCTTCACTTAAAAAATCAAAATCCAAAGTCAAGATCTCAGAACCAAAGTCAAAGGCCACTTCATCTTTATCTGTTCCTCCGGTACCACCAGAAGATTCACCAAAAGCCACTCCCGAGCCTCCCAAAAAAGACAAAGGCACAATCGATTAGTATCATTATCATACTGTCCAAAACACATCTTCCGACTCCTCTGAGCCAGAAACAGTCTATGAATCAAATCCATCAGAGTCCAACCCATCTTCCTCTTCCTCATCCACAAACTTAG
This sequence comes from Citrus australasica, assembly GCA_029618585.1. Taxonomy (NCBI): domain Eukaryota; kingdom Viridiplantae; phylum Streptophyta; class Magnoliopsida; order Sapindales; family Rutaceae; genus Citrus; species Citrus australasica. Next base: position 9,083,851 of record JARCIV010000006.1, read on the forward strand.
TTGGTACCTCCACTAACTTTGAATCTGAATAAGCTGACATTACAAGAATATTAATTGCCACCAAAACTGAAGATCCAAGTACTCAACACCTATTATTGAAGACAACTCTTCTGATGCTGAAAATAATGCATCTCCAACAGAACCAGAGCCATCAATGCCTTCACAAGTTCCTGATCACTCAACAAAACCATCTTCAGCATCTTAGTTCACATTTGATGACATTCCCCATCATAAATGGCCTGCTCAACTTCAATAATTTGCCGCATGGATTGACCTTCAAGGAACCAAACCTAATGCTCAACCTCAGGCTATTCTCCGTGAATTTATGGCCCAGTCAACGGGTTCTTTATGAGATTGGTTAGCTTCGGAGAATACTGTTAGCTCCAATTCATGCAATCTCCAATTGGCACAACACTTAATATCATTCATGAACAATTCATCGGGGAAAAAACTGCTTCCACTAATGCAGACAAAAAAGAGTATCATCAGATGAAGTGCTGCTCGCTTAAAAGACACCTTTTAGAATCTCATTACAAAAGGATGAGTATTCTTTTTTATAAGTTGAATGGGTTCAATGAACCATCTCTTAAACATGTCTTCATAGCTTCACTTCCTTTTGAGTTACATTTTGATCTCCAAAGAAAACTCACAGCCATTAATCTCAGCATAGCTGATATCTCTCTGGGAAAGATTTTCCAAATGGCAATGCTATGTCTCGACAAGATCTATGAGCAAAAGGAATTCTTCAAGGACCTCATGGAAGAAAAAAAATCCTTTTCTCAAGCTTGCAAAAAACCCTATCTCAAGATAGAATGCAAAGATGAAAAGAAGTGTGTTTGTCCAACCAAAAAGAAAAGACATTTTCAGAAACACTTCCATAGAAAATCATCCTCCAAAAAACCTCACTAATATTTCAGAAAAAAAGAATGCTTCCCAGTACAGAAAGGAAAAACACAACCGTTGTTTCATCTGCAAGAAACGCAGTCACTTTGCTTGAAACTGTCCTCACAAGTCTGCCAAAGCTGTTCGTCTCATACAGCATCTTCAATATTCTTCACTGTTAGCTAAGAATGAAGATGTCAAATCAAATTTTTTAGAATAGTCAGAACAAGATGATCAGACTGCCTTCATTATCATAGAATCTTCTGATTCTGATGATATTTCAGTCATTTCTACAGTTCAGACTGTCAATCATGTTTCAGCCATTCCTAGACCTTCTCTAAAAATGTCAATCCTTCCTTCCAAATTTCATAAACCTGTTCCTGTCATCGGGTTTATTGATACTGATGCAGATACCAGTATGATTGATCCTTCTGTCCTTCCCTCTAATTGTTGGGAAAAAACACTCAAAAATTTTCTGAGCAGTTAATGGAAACCACTTTGATTACCAAAAAACCCATTGGTATTCAATTCTTCATAATTTGGACAAAGATTGTAGCATCTAAACTTCCAGAAAAAGATTTACTTATAGGTTTTGACATTCTTCATTTGGTTAAAAACCTATTCCTCACCAGTTCTGAAGTTCACTACAAGAAAATGTTCTTGCCATATACAGATACATTACGCCTGTAAATACTTTCAGAAACACCATCTCCATACAGTCATATTTCACAAAAGTTCCTTGAGTTTTTTCCAGAAAACCATTCACAGTTCCACCATCCTTCACCTCTTTGGAAAAATGAACAATTCTTCATTCACCTTCCCTTCAAGCTTAACGAAGACATAAACCCCTCCAAAACATCACACCTGGGTTTGTCTCCTTCTAACCTCCTACTTGCTAAGCAAGAATGTTCTCAGTTGCTTCAGCAAGGTCTTTTTGAACCTACTGATTCAGATTGGGCTTGTCAAGCCTTCTATGTTGAAAAAAGATCTGAATTAGTTCGTGGTAAAAAGAGGTTAGTTATCGATTACCAACCACTTAATTCTTTCCTTAAGGATGAAAGGGGCTCGTATCTTCTCTAAGTTCGATTTAAAAGCTAGTTTTTGGCAACTTGGTATTTCACCAGTTGACCGTCACAAAACTGCCTTCTGCATCCCTGATGCCCATTATCAGTGGACTGTTATGCCTTTTGGTCTTAAGGTTGCTCCTTCATTATTTCAAAAAGCCATGACAAAAATCTTCAGTCCTATCCTTCATCATACTTTGGTATACATTGATGATATCTTATTATTTTCCTCTGACCATGAGAGCCACCAGAAGCTCCTTTTGGATTTCTTTCATATTGTGCAGGAACACGGAATCATGCTTTCTGAAAAGAAAAGCAGCATAGCAAAGGAATCAATTGACTTTCTTGGCATGGTGATTAAAGACAGCCATTATCAACCTGGTCCACACATTGCAACTGAATTATTAAAGTTTCCGGACACACATCTCAACAAAAAGCAGATCCAACAGTTCCTTGGGATTGTTAATTATGTCCGTGATTTTATCCCTAAAGTTGCAATCCACACAAGCCAGCTGTCCAGCATGCTCAAAAAGCAGTGTCCTCTATGGGGACCAGTACAAACAGAAGCTGTCCAACAACTAAAAGTGGTAGCCTAATCACATCCTCCTCTCCGAATTCCCACAACTGGACAACGCATTCTACAGACCGATGCCAGTGATGATTACTGGAGTGCCATCCTTTTAGAAGAGATAAATAGTGTACATCATTTCTGTGCACATGCAAGCGGACAATTCAAAGACTATGAAAAGAATTACCATGTGATCTACAAAGAGATTTTGGCGGTCAAGTATGGAATCAAAAAGTTTGAATTTAATCTAATCAACCATAAATTCCTTATCAACATGAACAACTCCTCTTTTCCTCGAATCTTTGACTTCAAAAATAAGTTGTTCCCTGACAAACAGCTGCTTAGCCAATAGTTGTAAGTGGCGTTGTTACACCAGATCTATAACAGAACGAAGTCTATTCTTAGGGCCAGTAGCTCGCAAGTTCTGGTTTCCAGCCGATATACACTTTCCATTATGTTGTTGCTAGCAAATACCACTATTTTTGGTTTTGGATCTTCCAAATCATTCCCGCAGGAGAGCCGAACCCAACCCGGACCTGTTCTAAAAAAGTCGAGGCATTTCGAATTGTTTGTTGACACGGACAAAGTCAGGGAAAACCTCTAAAATTGATTTTAGAGGTTTTCCCGCAGGAGATTCGGACCCAACCCGGACCTATTCTAAGAAAGTCGAGGCATTTCGAATTGTTTGTTGACATGGACAAAGTCAGGGAAAGCCTCTAAAATTGATTTTACTGTCCAACACATAAAAGGTAAACAGAACCTCATCCCAGACTTCCTTACACATTCGGCTATAAATAAGCCCTCAGTTATTTCCTCCATTCACACCATCCCAGTTATAGCCATGAACCGTCAACTTCCTTTCAAAGCTGTCAACCAAAGAACTTTCCCCATGAACATTCCTTTTCATTCAGCCTACCAGATCCAAGACTTTGCAAAGAAATTCCTTTACCCATATTTCTTCAATGTTCAAAGCAAAAAGCCTGATCGTTTTCCTTCCCTCTGTATGGAAAACCTGTTTCTCACGGGTCTTACCCTCTATTCCTTAACCACCTGCGAAGATGAGTTATGGTACATGTGGTGCCTCACTACCTTGTATGTTACAAAACTGGTCTTCCCTATCAAACCAGTCCTTTGCCATCTCATCACTCCTGAATTTTCCCCAGACCTTCTGTGGACTCTCCTTGAATGGTATTTTTCACTCATATGGTGGCGTAAGCAACTTGGAAATCTGTGTACTTTTCACAGATTAGACAAGATGCCATAACAAGAAGCAGACATGTTCACTACAGTCTTTATCGTTTATAGACCTTACTTCCAACACCCAGAAATAAGAGACTTCTGGACACAAGATATGGCCTATGAATGGAAAACTTATCCCCATCCTTATACCCTCATCTGTCACCTCTGTTCTCATGTCATACCTAATGGAACTCAACAATGTTCACCCACCTGCCACAAACATCCACCACACCTCTATTGGTCCATCACACACCTTGGAAATCGTCCCAAAGACACAAACTTGTACTCCAGGTTCCAGTTCAAGTTCTCAAGGAATCCTTGTCATGGCACAACGTCCTGATTACACTAACGTCTTATTGCAAGACGCTCAAGATCCATGGAAAGATTTTCAATCTCACCTCCATACTAAAAATTCCCATTACACTGTCACAAACCCAAACCCTTCTACTACATCAGCTCCAGAAGAAATGACTTACGCTGATGAAGAGGCATATATGCAAGCTGAAGCTTCTCTTGATCAAGACACATCTGTCGTGCCAAACGCCAATATGAAAAAGAAACTGGTGATATGTCTCCATCACACTACCCATCCACTCCATAGTTGCTGACACGCACGGGAATCTTTCACTTCTATTTTTTTAAAGTTTGCTTTAAAATTAGACAAGGGTCCTGTCTTGTCTAAAGCATGTTTTATGCTTTTCCTTTTTGCTTTTGGCATGGTGTGCTTTAATCATTTTACTTTTGTAAAAGATAAGGACCCCACCTTATCTCTCCTCCCTCGAGATCTCTATATAAGGATCTCTCTATCCTTTTGCAAGGCAGGAGTTAATCAGAAATAAAATTCAGTTTCTCTTCATATCATGTTTCTCTAAAAACCTTTCTCTCTTCTAGGAATCAAAGAAATTATTTGGGTTAATAATGATACGCTCACCCTTAATTTTCTAAACTGAGTATGCTCTGCACTTGCCTTAAGCCTAAGGATCTTGTGCATCAGAAAAGTCCTATTTTATCCTCCAAAACCGATTTATGTAAAACGACATTATTTTCTCACAACGTTCACCCTCTTTGAAGTCTAAGTGTTCCGTACTTTCTAGTGGTATCATGAAAAACTGTTAAGTGTATATCGACTGGAAACCAGAACTTGCGGGCTATTGGCCCTAAGGACAGACTTTGTTCTGTTATAGATCTGGTGTAATAACACCACATACAACTATCCACTGGTATTAGAGCATTCAGATTCAGAGTCAATGGAGGTACCGACTGAATTTGTGGATGACGAAGAGGAAGATGGGTTGGACTCGGATGGATTCTATTCATTCATAGACTGTTTTTGGCTCAGAGGAGTCAGAAGATATGTTTTGGACAGTATGATAATGATACTGATCCATTGTGCCTTTGTCTTTATCTAAAGCATGTTTTCTGCTTTTCCTTTTTGCTTTTTGCGTGGTGTGCTTTAATCATTCTGCTTTTGTAAAAGACAATGGCCCCACCTTATCCCTCCTCCCTCGAGATCTCTTTACAAGGATCTCTCTATCATTTTGTAAGGCAGGGGTTAATCAGAAATAAAATTCAGTTTCTCTTCACATCATGTTTCTCTAAAAACTTTTCTCTCTTCTAGGAATCAAAGAAATTATTTGGGTTAATAATGATACGCTCACCTCTAATTTTCTAAAATGAGTATGCTCCGCACTTGCCTTAAGCCTAAGGATCCTGTGCATCAGAAAAGTCCTATTTTATCCTCCAAAACCGATTTCTGTAAAATGAAATTATTTTCTCACAACGTTCACCCTCTTTGAAGGCTAAGTGTTCCGTACTTTCTAGTGGTATCATGAAAAACTGTTAAGTGTATATCGACTCGAAACCAGAACTTGCGGGCTATTGGCCCTAAGGACAGACTTTGTTCTGTTATAGATCTGGTGTAACAACACCATGTACAACTACCCACTGGTATCAGAGCATTTAGATTCAGAGTCAATGGAGGTACCGACTAAATTTGTGGATGTGGAAAAGGAAGATGGGTTGGACTCGGATGGATTCGATTCATTCATAGACTGTTTCTGGCTCAGAGGGGTAAGAAGATGTGTTTTGGACAATATGATAATGATACTAATCCATTCTCCCTTAGTCTTTATCTAAAGCATGTTTTCTGCTTTTCCTTTTTACTTTTGGCGTGGTGTTCTTTAATCATTCTTCTTTTGTAAAAGCTAAGGGCCCCACCTTATCCCTCCTCCCTCGAGATCTCTTTATAAGGATCTCTCTATCCTTTTATAAGGCAGGGGTTAATCAGAAATAAAATTCAGTTTCTCTTCACATCATGTTTCTCTAAAAACTTCTCTCTTCTAGGAATCAAAGAAATTATTTGGGTTTATATTGATACGCTCGCCTCTAATTTTCTAAACTGAGTATGCGCCACACTTACCATAAGCCTAAGGATCCAGTTCATCAGAACGGTCCTATTTTATCATCCAAAACTGATTTCTGTAAAATAAAATTGTTTTCTCAGAACGTTCACCCTCTTTGAAGGATAAGTGTGCCGTACTTTCGGGTGGTATCGTGAAAAACTATTAAGTGTATATCGACTGGAAACCAGAACTTGCGGGCTATTGGTCCTAAGGACAAACTTTGTTCTGTTACAGATTTGGTGTAACAACGCCACGTACAACTACCCACTATTATCAGAGCATTCAGATTCAGAGTCAGTGGAGGTACCGACTGAGTTTGTGGATGAGCAAGAGGAAGATGGGTTGGACTTTGATGGATTCGATTCATAGACTGTTTCTAGCTCGGAGGAGTCAGAAGATGTGTTTTGGACAGTATGTTTTGTCTAAAGCATGTTTTCTGCTTTTCTTTTTTGCTTTTGGCGTGGTGTGCTTTAATCATTCTGCTTTTGTAAAAGAAAAGGGGCCCACCTTATCCCTCCTCCCTCGAGATCTCTTTATAAGGATCTCTCTATCCTTTTGTAAGGAAGGGGTTAATCAGAAATAAAATTCAGTTTCTCTTCACATCATGTTTCTCTAAAAACTTTTCTCTCTTCTAGGAATCAAAGAAATTATTCGGGTTAATAATGATACGCTCAACTCTAATTTTCTAAACTGAGTATGCACCGTACTTGCCTTAAGCCTAAGGATCATGTGCATCATAAATGTCCTGTTTTATCCTCCAAAATTGATTTCTGAAAAATGAAATTGTTTTCTCACAACATCCACCCTCTTTGAAGGCTAACTGTGCCGTACTTTCGGGTGGTATCGTGAAAAACTATTAAGTGTATATCGATTGGAAACCAAAACTTGCGGGCTATTGGTCCTAAGGACAGACTTTGTTCTGTTATAGATTTGGTGTAACAACGCCACGTACAACTACCCAGTGGTATTAGAGCATTCAGATTCATAGTCAGTGGAGGTACCGACTGAGTTTGTGGATGAAGAAGAGGAAGATGGGTTGGACTTTGATGGATTCGATTCATAGACTGTTTATGGTTGAGAGGAGTCAGAAGATGTGTTTTGGACAATATGATAATGATACTGATCCATTGTGCTTTGTCTTTGTCTAAAGCATGTTTTCTGCTTTTCCTTTTTGCTTGTTGCATGGTGTGCTTTAATCATTCTGCTTTTGTAAAAGATAAGGGCCCCACCTTATCTCTCCTCCCTCGAGATCTCTTTTAAGAATCTCTCTATCCGTTTGTAAGGCAGGGATTAATCAGAAATAAAATTTAGTTTCTCTTCACATCATGTTTCTCTAAAAACTTTTCTCTCTTCTAGGAATCAAAGAAATTATTTGGGTTAATAATGATACGCTCACCTCTAATTTTCTAAACTGAGTATGCTCTGCACTTGCTTTAAGCCAAGGATCCTGTGCATCAGAAAGGTCCTGTTTTATCCTCCAAAACCGATTTCTGTAAAATGAAATTATTTTCTCACAACGTGCACCCTCGTTGAAGGCTAAGTGTGTCGTACTTTCAGGTGGTATCGTGAAAAACTATTTTCAAAATGATTTTCGAATTTGGTATTTGACAGATAAGTGTATATCGGCTGGAAACCAAAACCTGCGGGCTATTGGCCCTAAGGACAGACTTTGTTCTGAACTTGCGGGCTACTGGCTCTAAGGACATACCTTGTGCTATCGTAGATTTGGTAGAACAACGCCACGTACAGCTACCCACCAGTATCACATAAAAAGTAAATAAAATTAGTTAGCAAGATAAATTGAAAATTTAACTTAAATAATTGAAAAAAAATTACTTAGTTCCGTTTATAAAATTAAATTCGCAATGGATGTCAAATGCTCATGAACAATCATATGCCACAAAATACAATCTCAATTCTTCGACATAAAATATGTATGTCCTAAGTCTTCACAAATGTGTATCAATTTTTATTCACAAAACAAAAATGGAACATAGTAGCTGTTTTTATATATGAATATGGAAATTCGAAATTGGAATTTCGCAAATGTAAAGAGTTTAGAAGAGGGATTATGCAGCAATTTGAGATATATACCAAAGCAATTAATTATCAAAAAGGGAAAACTGAAAACACCCTAATTATTTTAGAACTAATTGCAAAATGCTTCAAAGCACTGGTGGTGAATGTAGGTGCCACGAATAATGGGTCATATCATGTGCGGAAGCAAAACATGCATGCTTAAGAATTTTAGATCACAACATATTTCAAATGAAAGAGAGATAAAAAGGCACATCAATCGATGTACAAAAATAAATGCAAGCTATTGTAGACTAAATGTAGTAAAAGACTTAAAAGTCTTCTGTATCTAGGCACTCTCTCTAACTAATACAAATGAGACAACAAATTAAATAAGAAATATCAAAACAAAGCAAAAATAAAAATGTAATAAGTGAGACCCATGGCTCTACATCTTAATTTGGAACTGATCATTAATTTTTTAAAATTTATAATCATAGTTCAAAAATTTTTAAAAAGAGAGAATGCGAGCTTACCGTCTATTAATTGAGAGCGAGATGGTGGAGACCAAAATGAAATGGCTGCTAGCTAGCTAAGTACGGAGAAAACAAAATGAAATGGCTATGGTCAGTTGTAGATGGCAGAGTGGGATTGGAAATGATGAAGAACAGAAATTAGGGTTGATTGTGCCCTAGTTTTTGTTCCACTTATATACTTTGTATTATTATAGTTTTAAATTACTATATTAGCCTTCAAATTTCAAAAATTTTTAGATAAGTTTAAGGATAAATAAATAATTTAATTAACAAATAATAAATGAATTTTAAACGAATGAATCGTATTCGATTCATTAATGACCCACTTATTAAATGAATTCTAAACAAATAAATGAATCGATGTCGTGAAATCCATATTCAATTCATTTAATTAGCAATTCATTCAATTCACCCATTTATTAAACGAATTAACTTTTTCAAACCAAAACCCATTTAATTTGCATCAAATCACATCGAATATATGAATCCTAACCCATATTGCCACCCCTAATACTCCTCAAGGACTTGAGCTACTTCCTTCAATAATAGCTACGTGGTTGTGGCGCCCTTCCCATCATCAACCCCATGAATTGTGGGAAGAAAGGTCTCCTCATGTTACTTGCAACCCTTGCTGATTTGCTACCTTACTCATGGTCGGAACTATGCATGGGGCTCTTTCTAAGATGAACAGCGGGTTGTCGTAAAAATTCTTCACCAAAAACAAGATTAAAGTCATCTAAAGGTGTGACAAAGAAGTATGCATGACCTCGCCAAGGGCCTAGGTGTAGCTCCACTTCCTGCGCTCCCTCGTTAAGTGATTGGCCTTCGAATTTACTATCTTGAGCTGACCGTTAGTTTTCTCAACTTTGAAACTAAGCTACTTGGCCTCATCCACCTTGATGAAGTTGTGGGACGCTCCCATGTCAATTAAAGCTTGAACTCTCTTTCCATTGATCATGGCACCTTTGCTGGAATTTGCTTGGCATTCAGTGCATTGAAGAGTTAAAAGCAACCCATGTCAGCAGTGTCAGCTAGTGGCATCTCCGGTTACTTCTCTCCGGACTCACTAAACATGGTGTTAAAGCCTTCTTTTTTGGGCAGTCCCTTACCCAATGGTCCGCATCGCAAAGAAAACAATTGTACTTGCATTTAACCTCCTTTTTACCATCCTTCAGGCCACTTTTTTTTAAGCGGCTTCTCCTTACGATCAATATGTTGCGACTTATCTACCTTCAGTCCCCCACATTTGCCATGTTGGGGCTTATCAACCTTCTTTGGCTTGGATGATTCACCCTTTCGGAATTCCAAAAGCGTGTTCACCTCAGTGAAGGCCATAGAGAAGTCATTCACTTGGTGCTGCTGAATCTCCAGTTGTGCCCACGGTTTGAGTCCCTTCATGAAGTTGAATAGCAAATCATACGAGTTCATGTTGTCGATTTGAAGCATCATCGTTGAGAACTCATCGACATATTTCAAGATGGACCCTGTGTGCTTCAGTTCCCTCACCTTTTTGCGATCCTCATACTCCACATTCCTCAGATAGAATTGCTTCTTTAGCTCGTACTTGAGCAAGTCCCACGTGTTGATGATACATGTCCCGCACATAATCTCTGCATGCTTCCGCTGCCACAAAGCAATAGCGTGGTCCTCAAGATACCCCATCATAATGTTCACCTTCTCTTACTCACCTTGAAGGTAGGTGGCTTCAAAGTACCTCTCCATGGACCATAGAAAGTTCTCAATCTCTTGGGCATCCCGCTTGCCCCATACATCCTTGGTCTCGACACCTTGACCCTCATTGGAGGTGTAATATTGGTGTTGAGCACTTCGCTGGCCACTGTTTTCTTGCAAAGTGCCTAATAGCTCTTGGTCTCTTCAAGGCCCACGTGAAGCTCCTCCTCTTGAGCCCTAAGCACCTCAGTAGAGTTCATCACCATAGCTTGGAACTTCTTAAGACTTTAGCATTGTGCCATTATGTCTTGGCTCACGTCACCCATTCGTCCCCCAATATCATCTACCTCTTCCATCTTTTGCTCAAAGATTTCAAGGTGATCCTACATCTCAGAAACGACAATCTCCCCACGGACAACTCGATTCTTCATTGTGTTTAGCATGTCCACGGACTTCTCCTTGGTTTTCTTCCACTTCTTCAAATTGGGATTTTGGTCATTGGCCCTTTGGTCATCATGGGTGAGGCCTGACATCCTTCCTTTTAAACAACGCAACTATCCCAAGAGTGATTATGGCTCTGACACCAACTATCACGACCTACTTGTTCCCTCACTGAATCGTGCAACTTTAGGTGCCAAATCCCACTCACTTGGTCCTAAGTCAGCCTTACCCACTCAAAATATTGCTAGATTCAAAAGTAAAAAAGAGCATTCACTTAAACTCGCTCAAGATAGGAAGAAAGAACTCTTAAAGCTTATAATGCTTTGTGTATTGGAACTATCTCAACCACCACCTAACTCATTGATTATATGGAATTATCTATAACATGCATAAAAGCCTCCATGAATCTAGAGCCTTCATGGATGGTATTACACACCATGGCTTGGGGCGTTTACACCAGTGGGTGAGTTGTACGTGGCGTTGTTTCAGCCGATATACACTTATCCATCAAATACCAAATCCGAAATTCATTTACTTAAAATGGGTTTTTCACGATACCACCCGAAAACACGGCACTTATGGCCTTTAAAAAGGGTGAACGTTGTGAGAAAACAATTTTGTTGGATAAAAATCAGTTTTGGGGGATAAAACAGGACCTTTCTGATGCACAGGATCCTCAAGCGAGGCAAGTACAGAGCATACTCAGATTTGAAATGGAGGTGAGCGTATCATTTGTAACTTAACTAATTTCTTTGATTCCTAGAAGAGAGAGAGAGGTTTTAGGGAAACATCATTGTGAAACTTAAGCTTTTATTTTCGAAAATGGCTCCCTTACAACTGAGACCAAAGGTGCTTTAGATAGAGGATCATTGAGAACAGGACCTCTCGAATGATCATGACACATAGCACACTTTGTTGGAAAGTAAGCCAATCATGACTTTTACAAAAGACAAGCACGAAAGGGAAAGCAAAGCATAGCATACTTACATGGACTCTTGACAAAAGTCAAGTATACCGACATAGACTCTTAATAAAGGGAAAGCATGCCGACAGAGACTTTTATTAAAACAAAGCATGCCTAGAAAGACTAAAAATAAAGTAGACCGACATAGACTTTGAATACATGTGTTGTATGAAAAGTGAAGGGAAAGCGACAAAGTGATATTATGGCGTGGACGGATAACGCCTTGGTGACACGTCTCCTGTGTCTTTTTCATATTGTCGCTTGTGTCGACGTCGTTGTCGCTTGTCAAGATACTCCTCGGCTTGTAGAAACTTTTCTTCATCAGCTTCAGATATGGGTTGTAAAGAAGAATTGGGAGTATCAGCAGGGAGGAGAGACTGAAAGTCTTCCCATGGGTCCTGAGCGTCTTGGAATAAGACATTTGTGTAGTCAGGACGTTGTTCCATAACAAGAATGCCCTTAGGACTTGAACTTGAGCCTGGAGTACAGCCTTGTGTTTTTGGGATGATTTCAAGGGTGTGTGATGGTCCAATGGAGGTGTGGTGAATATTTGTAGCAGGTGGAGGAACATTGTTGAGTTCCATGAGATAGGCTTTGAGGGCTGAAGTAACTATGGTATCATGGATGAAGGTATATGGATGAGAGTAAGTTTTCCATTCATATGCCATGTCCTGTGTCCAGTAATCTCTTGTTTCTGGATGTTGAAAATATGGCCTGTGGACAATGAAAGCTGTGGTCCACATGTTGGCTTCTTGTTCGGGCATTTTGTCTAGGCCATGAAAGGTAAACAATTGTTGGAGTTGCTGGCGCCACCAAGTGAGGGGAGAATACCATTCAAAGAGAGTCCATAAGAGGTCTGGGGAGAACTCTGGAGTGGTAAGGTGAGTCAGGACTGGTTTAATGGGAAAAACTAGCTTTATAGCATACAAGGTGGTGAGACACCACATGTACCAAAGCTCATCTTCGGAGATTGTGAGGGAGGACAGAGTGAGGCCTGTGAGAAATAAGTGTTCCATGCAAAGGTTAGGAAATCGGTCAGGGTTTTTAGTTTGGACATTAAAGAAATACCGATAGAGAGACTTCTTTGCAAAATCTTGTAATTGGGAGGCTGATTGGAAAGAAATGTTCATGGGGAAATTTCTTTGGTTAAGAGCCTTGAAGGGAAGTTGGCGATTCATGGCTATAACTGGAATGGTGTGAATCGAAGAGATGAGGGCAGGTTTATTTATAAATGGACGGGTGAGGAAGTCTGGAATGAGGTTTTGGTTGCCTTTGATATGTTGAACAGTGAAATCATACTTAGCAAACCAAGTTTTGAGGCTGAGTAATTGCTTGTCAGGTAGCAATTTGTTCTTGAAGTCAAAGATTCGGGGAAAAGAAGAATTATCCATGTTAATGAGGAATTTGTGGCTGATGAGATGAAATTCAAACTTTTTAATCCCATATTTGACTGCCAGAATTTCCTTGTAGATCACATGGTAGTTCTTTTCAGAGTCTTTGAATTGGCCGCTTGCATGTGCACAGAAATGACGCACGCCATCAATGTCTTCAAGAAGAATAGCACTCCAATAATCATCGCTGGCATCAGTCTGGAGGATGCCTTGCCCATGTGTGGGAATTCGGAGTGGAGGAGGTGATTGAGCTATCACCTTTAGCTGCTTGACAGCTTCTGTCTGAGCTGGGCCCCATGGAGGTCACTGTTTTTTGAGCATGCGGGACAGCTGGCTGGTGTGAACTGCAACTCTGGGGATAAAGTCACGGACATAGTTGACAATCCCAAGAAATTGTTGTATCTGCTTTCGATTGAAATTTGTGTCCGGAAACTTTAATAATTCAACTGCAATGTGAGGACCAAGCTGATACTGGCCATCTTTAATCACCATGCCAAGAAAGTCAATAGATTCCTTGCCTATGCTGCTTTTCTTTTCGGAAAGCATGATGCCATGTGCCTGCACAATATGAAAGAAATCCAAAAGGAGCTTCTGGTGGCTCTCATGGTCAGAGGAAAACAACAAAATATCATCAATGTAGACCAAAGCATGATGGAGAATAAGACTGAATATTTTTGTCATGGCTTTTTGAAATAAGGAAGGAGCGACTTTGAGACCAAAAGGCATGACTGTCCATTGGTAATGGGCATCAGGGATGCAGAAGGCAATTTTGTGACGATCACTTGGTGAAATACCAAGTTGCCAAAAACCAGCTTTTAAATCAAACTTAGAGAAGAGACGGGCCCCTTGGAGATGGACAAACAAGGTTTGAATTTTTGGAAGGGGAAACTTATCATCTTTAAGGAAGGAATTAAGTGGCTGGTAGTCAATCACTAATCTCTTTTTGCCACGAACTAATTCAGATCGTTTTTCAACATAAAAGGCTTGACAAGCCCAATCTGAATCAGTAGACTCAATAAGACCTTGTTGAAGTAACTGAGAACATTCTTGTTTAGCAAGCAAGAGGTCTGAAGGAGACATACCCGGGTGTGAGGCTTTGGTGGGGTTAATGTCTTCGTTGAGTTTGAAAGGTAGGTGAATGAAAAATTGTTCATTTTTCCAAAGAGGTGAAGGATGATGGAATTGGGAATGGTTTTCGGGACAGTAGGCTAAGAACTTTTGTGAGATGTGACTATATGGAGATGGTGTCTCAGAGAGTGTATACAGACGTAGGGTATCTGTATAAGGCATGAACATCTGTTTGTAGCGAACTCCAGAACTAGTGAGGAATAGGTTTTTAACTAGATGAAGAATGTCAAAACCTATGAGCAAGTCTTTATCAGGGAGTTTGGAAGCTACAATCTTTTTCCAAATTATGCAATTCGGAAAGAATTGAATACCAATGGGTTTTTTGGTAATCAAGGTGGTTTCAAAGGTTTCACCATTAACAGCTCTGAAAAGCTTGGAGTGAGGTTCCCAACAGTTTGAGGGAAGAACAGAAGGATCAATCATACTGGTATCTGCACCAGTGTCAATAAACCCAATAACAGGAACAGGTTTATGGAATTTGGAAGGAAGAATGGACATCTTGAGAGAAGGACGAGGGATTGTGGAAACATGATTAACAGTCTGAACGGTGGAGATGACTGAAATATCTTCAGAGTCAGAAGATTCGGCAATGAGGAAGGCAGTTTGGTCATCTTGTATGGATTGTTCTGAAAAATTGGATTCAACATCCTCATTCTCAGATAACAAGGAAGAATGTTCAAGATGTTGGATAAGACGAACAGCCTTGGCTGATTTGTTAGGACAATTGCGGGCAAAGTGACCGCGTTTCTTGCAAATGAAACAACGGTTTGATTTTTTCTTTCGGTATTGAGAAACATCTTTCTTTCGGAAATATCGGAAAGGTTTTTTGGAGGAGGATTTTTTGTGGAAGTGCTTCTGAAAGTGTTTTTTCTTTTTGGGTGAGCAAGTACACTTCTTGTCATCTTTACACTCAATCTTGAGGTGAGGTTTTCGACAAGCTTCAGAGAAGGGTTTTTTGTCTTCCATGAGATCTTTGAAGAACTCTTTCTGTTCACAGATCTTATCAAGAGATAACAAGGCCATTTGGAAAATCTTTCCCAGAGAAATATCAGCTATGCTCATATTTGTTGCTGTGAGTTTTCTTTGAAGATCAGGTTGGAGCTCAGAAGGAAGAGAGGCAATGAAGACATGTTTGAGAGATGGTTCATTGAACCCATTGAGTTTGTAGAAGAGAATACTCATTCTTTTGTAATGAGCATCCAAAAGATGTTTTTTAAGAGAGCAGCATTTCATCTGATGGTATTCTTTTCTATCAGCTTCAGTAGAAGCGGTTTTTTCACCAAGGAATTGCTCATGAATAATATTGAGGGCTGTACTAACCGGAGCTTCCATGAATTGGAGCTGTCGATATTCGCCTAAGCTTTCTAGCCAGTCTCGTAAAGAACCTGTGGAACGGGCCATGAATTCACGAAGATATGTAGATGTAGCTGACAGGAGTTTTGAGATCTAGTATGCTAAATTGTCTCTCATAATTCTGTAGCTTAGAAAACGAAGATCTATACGATCATTTAAATGATTTTCATGTTGTTTGCCAAACTTTTAAATATGAAAACTTTTCAAATGAAGATGCTAAGCTTAGATTATTTGCATTTTCTTTAAAGGATAAAGCTCCTTCATGATTTAATACATTGCCTGCTAATAGTATTACATCATGGGAGCAAATAATTAGGAAATATTTCTTAGTGCATAAAACCAATGATATTTCTAAGAAAATCTCAAAGTTTACTTAGAGAGAGGATCGATTCAATAGGCTACTCTTGAATTGTTCGCATCATAGGTATAAGAAATGACACTAATGTCAATACCTCTTGGAGGGACTATTGCCACATGTGCAAGAATGGCTAATGGCGAAAAGTTGAGGTGAGCCTATGTCCAAAAGTGCATTAGCAATTTAGGATTTCTGCTAGTGGCAAGTGGATAATTTCCAACAGCGAAGTTGATCAATTAGAAATGTGAGAAAAATCAAGGGAGTAAATGAAGTCGACGTTGGCCAGTAAGGATCAGACATTAACAAAGTCAAAAAGCAATAATTGAAGGACTTTCTCGCCAAATAGATTCATTAACAGCTACGAAGTCAATAGAGCCACAAGCCTACAATCAATTTTACCATGATTTATACCTAGATCAAGCCAATGCCAAAGCAGTTGGACTACAATCCCTACTTCAACACTCACAACCCTGGGTGGAGAGACTATCCCAACTTTTCCTGGTCTCATGGATTCCAATAGAATGGACTAGCAGCTCTAGCTCCAGCAATGCCACCAGTTCCTTAAGATCCTCTAATCTTTCAGCCACCATTTCAGCAGTGCAATCATAATCGAAGTTACTCACAGCCAAAACCATGAGAAAAAGTGCTCCAAAATTTCAAAAATTTGACCCATTTGGCAATAGAACAACAAACTCGTACCCTTGATGAGTTGCGGAATGAGATGAGGGCTGACATCAATTCACAAGCCCAATCAAACTCAAACCTTGAGAAGATGGTAGGTCAACTTGCCTCTTCAGTTCAAACCTTGGCGATGATTATTAAGAAAGGTAAATTCCCAAGTTAGCTCTTGAGGTGTCAATGTGCAAGTCTACACAACAAGTGATATAATGATTAAGTATCAAGATTGTTTCCATAGGGATTGATGTTATAGGAATTTGTATAGCAATCTTAACAGTGCGATTTTAGTAAACTAAATAAAACAAAATAAATGATGAAATTAGTAATTTAATAAAATTAATAATGAAATAAACATAATGTAATAAAGAGAATCTAAAGTCAAACATAAAGATATACTTAATGGCAAAGGGGTAGTTGGGTTCTAAACTCACTTATTGGTCATTGACTATATTTTAATTTAGGCACAGTTGCTACAACATCTACTACAACACGGGACAAAATCTTTAATGCATCCTCAGCTAACAGTGACTAGTTGCTAAGCTAACATTAGATATAATATTCTATTTGTCCTATAAGGTGAATCCCTATGATTAGTTCTTCACTAATTTTATATTAAGCATGGCCTTATTCAAATCAAGATTAACTGAACTTAGGAAACTCAATCTAAAATTGTGTATTGTGTTAACTTGTTTCACTAAGTTAGATCTTTTTTAGACTCCTTCTTAGCTAATATCCACTAAATGGGTAGTAAAATTAAAACATTAAGCTTATTTAAAACCCAATTAAATTAAAATTTAGCTCATGATGAGCTTTGAAACAGTAACAACACAAGTGTTTGCTATTAAATACATTTAAAGGAGAGAACAAAACAAGCACATACAAAAAAAAAGTTGAGATACAAAAAAACCAAAATGTCACACTTTTTTTCTCCAGTTGTCTCTCATTCTTCTCCACGAAAAAACGCCTCTGTTGTAACTGTAAAATCTCTTTTTTTTTTCTTCTTTGTGTCTATCAACTGTCCTTTCAATTTCCTTAAAATGTGCTCTTTTATATCTTGGAATTAAGGCAACTAAAAAGCATGAGGACACTTGTCTTTTCTTGGCATCCTAAGGCCACATTCCTTTTTGTGCTGCCTGCCACTATTTTGTCTGCACATGATAGTGACAGTGCAGTACACTGTAGCAAAAATTTTTTGTTAGCATGTGACAGTCTGGACAATTGTTTTTGTTCATATGCAGATCAGTCTTTCGTCATTTTCTATAGGCTTCTTATGGTAGCAATGTAGTCCTTCTTCTACAATATCCACCAACAAGGCATGAGCTTTGAGTCACCTATAATAGTGCACTTAATCAGAGCAAAAAATGATCTAAAACATATCAAACTTTTATAACTAAAATTAAATAGATAATTATGCAAAATGTAACTAAAAAAGGGATAAAAAAATCATCATTTTCTCTCAAAGTTAATACTAGTTTAAGCCCAGAAATGCTATGATAACTCTCATTTCGTAGAGTTATCATCAGTCAATTCTCATTCTTAAAGAAGTGCATGAAGCGGGTACAAGTTCACCCCAAAAATATGAAGAGGTCAAAGTCATCATGACCCTGTAAAAAGGTAAAAAAGTTGACAACAAAGTGGAGATGTCAGTGACAAAGACAACTCAAGTTGTACTTTTAGACTCTGAGGATACCAAAAGAGAAAGGAGATAGCAGCCCATGAGAATTCATTCCAAAAGCACTTTTCCCTCAGAGATTATCTAAAACAAAAAAGGGAAATGCCATAGGTGAGATTATGGAAATATTTAAATAGGTATGTGTTGTATGTGTTAATATCCTTTTGCTTGATGCTATTAAACAAGTGTCTTCTTATGCCAAGTTTCTTAAAGACCTTTGAACTAAAGAAAGAAGTATTCATGTTCAAAAGAATATATTTTAACAAAAAACATTAGTTTTGTACTCTAATATAAAATTTCTCTAAAATACAAAGACCCAAGCTGCCCTACCATCTTAGGTAGCATAGCGAGCCACATATTTGAGAATGCTTTATTGTACTTAGGAGCTAGTGTAAATATTTTTCCTTATTCAGTATTTGTGAAACTTAGACTGGAAATATTACACCCAACACCAGTTGTGTTGCAAATTGCAAATCAATCAATGAAAATACCTCATGGTATTGTGGAGGACGTGCTTATTTAGGTAGACAAGTTTTATTTTCTTATTGATTTTATTGTCATTATCACTCAACCAATGCAAGAGTTAAAGAAGCACATTCCCATAATCCTATGCTGACCTTTATTAGCAACTACCAATGCACATATTCAATGTAAGATCAGAAATATTCAACAAGACCGTGGAATTAAATATCTTTAACATTGCCAAACAACCTCGCGATTTAAATGAAGGAGTTGTTGATGTGGATTTAATTGAAGAAATAGTTGATCATATGTTTCCTTTTAAGTGATGATCCTTTACAAACATGTTTAATTCACTTTGGTTTTGGTTTTGATTTTGATATTGACAGATCAGTTAACAAGGTCAATGCCTTACTCAATTCATCACCACCCATGGATACCAATAAACGAAAGTCAAGGATAGAGCAACTAGCACCATTAAGGAAGAAACTTAGCCCATCATCAGAATCATCACTAGAGCTCAAGCTCAAACCGTTACCTGACACTTTAGAGTATTCATTCTTGGGAGATGAAAACACTTTGCGAATAATCAGAGCCATACATTTCCTTGAAAGTTTTATAAATTTCAAAATTCTGTTCTTCAAAGACCAAAGTGGTATAATTTAAATCTTCTTTAAATTTGATTTTATGACTTCAGAGATAGAGAGATTCCTACAAAAAATGGCATCAACCTCCTCAAATGAAAACACAATTACATCTTCTCAAATTTCTCTTTCTTCGACCTTATCTCTTCCAAAGTCTTGCACTAAAACAAACCACCAACAAAATTGAAAACCTTGTTGAATATTCCTACATCCCAGAGTCAGCCTACATTAATGAATCCTCTTTCCCTCTTATCAGTCCTTATCAATTATATAAGAGAGGAAATTCCTTCACCCGAAGTATCAAAACCCTCATTTCTACAAAAAGACCACACCCCAAGGTATTCATCCAGTCATCTCAATTGGATCAATGCAGTCTCCAGGCTACCACAGCTGAACAGAATGTCACTCTTGAAATCCCCCAAGAGTTGATAACAAACTGGAAAAAAGAAGGATGTACTCATCTCCATCTCGGAGGAGTAAGATTAATCCTAACCCTATATGGTAGGAAAGGATTACCTGTTACAGCTAGAGTTGTTGTGTTAGATTCAAGGTTCAAACAATATCAAGATGCTATCATTGGTACTGTCTTAAGCACTCTACATGCAGGAAGTGTACTTCTCACTTTTTATCCAAATTTCAACCTTTCTCTTCAAGACACCAACTTGCCAACTGCTCTAAAAGTACAAGTCCAGATACAAGGAGCAGAACAGATCTTATCTTCAAAGATTGCAACACTTCATCATCAGTTGGTTTATAGGCTTCAAAATCACGCCTTAGATCTACCTGCACCTGAACACAACTCTGACGCCCTCATGGTGTTAGCAGAATCAGATCAAAATCGAACCATAATTCAAATCCCAAGGAAGATCCCTCGAGCCGAGCTAATTAAACCCATGCCTTTAGAATGGATATCAAATTATGAGCAATTTCATAACAACACTGCTCCAATTCACACATCAGAAGGAATGTTTGATAGAAGGCGTGACGAAACAGTAAGAATGACTTTCTGACCTCCACCAAGTGCTCCTCAAGAGCCTCCAAGGCTATCTTTCACAGAATCTTCTATGATCACTACTGTCCATATAGCCCAGGAAGATTTACCTATCACCGGGTTCAATAAAGAAGGATATTCAGTCTACCCAGCCAAAATGAATGGCCATTTCCTATGGAATGCACCTGGATCAGGAAATTATGACCTAGATTGTCCCTGTTGGGATGATTGGGAGGAAGATGATTTAGTTTCCAGAAGGAAAACAAAGCCAAAAAAGACACTCCATCATCCATGTAAACATTTCCAACCAAAGCCACATGATGATCCACCTCCACCTTCACCAAATCCATTACCCATTTACACAAAAGAACTCAAATGGATTGCAAAACATTGCAAGTCTGAAGTTCTTTCACCAGTTCAAAACAATACACCAATCATACAGCCCATTGCTTGTATGATGTTTGCCTCTACCTCCAAAGACTATTCCACCAATTTTCCAACTTTAGATACCCAATCAGACTCCCACAAAAAAGTTATTTCAAAACCCTTCATTCCTTCGGCCATAACCTCTGTCGGCCATCTTGAAGAAGCCAGACCTTTTGAGGCAGTCCTCAACTGGCAGACTCAAAATGCCAGAGCACAAAATGATAACTTGGTGGACATTCATAAACAGGTTGACAGGATTAGTTTGCGAACTGATTAGACTAAATCTAAGGTTGATACAATAACCTCACAACTACAACACATCTACCAAGATTTACAATCTAGAATAATCCAGCTGGATTCAGAATTATGTGCCATGCTCAGTCAGAGATACTAGGTTCTTGAGTTTGACCAAAAGGAAAGGGAAATCAGGCACTTGAAAGCAGAGCTTAATCAGATTGATTCAGAAAGACAAAGACCTACACTTTTCACCAAGTCACCACCAATACCTACCATAAGCCCAACTTATCATCCATTCACTCCTATGCTTGCTCCAATGAAACCCTATGATCCCTCCAAATTGTTCGGCATGACACACACTCTTTTCAAAAATCAGTCCTTACAATCCCAGCCAAGGCAAAAACCAAAAGCTACTCCTAGGCCAGTCAACATTCATCCACCAGTTACTTCAACCACTAAACAGCAATCCCCAGGACATACACCTGCTTCACCACATACTCAACCTCAACCAACCCAAACCAAAGACAAAGAACCCATGCACCAATACAATTCTAAAAAATTTGAGACCTTTTCACCCTCTGAATCTAAGTGTACTACCTCTGTTACTGATTGAGATACTTTGCTTACTCAATTTGAGACAGAATCTTCAGTCTCGACTAGTGACACTGAAAAAACTTATGAAGACATTACTAAGCTTTTAATGGCACAACTAGAAGAAACAAAACTAACCTATCCAGAATCTTATTTTGAGATACCCTCATATGTTGATGAAACAGCTGAATCTTCAGCAACAAATCAACAACCTCAGCCTCATGCATAAACCTCGCACAGACCATCAAATGGCCCATGGTTCACTTTTGATGATCTTCCCTCATCCAAATGGCGAGAAAGAGTCCAAGAAATGTCAGTATGGATTGATCTCCAGATGATAAGAGCTGATGCAACAATAGAATAAGTCCTTAGAGAATTCACCACTCGTTTCACGGGATCTCTAAGAGATTGGTTTGACAGTTAGGGCAGTACAAAAAAATGCAGTTTGTCCAATTGCCTAATGTTTCTAGTGCTCTTGTCCAATTACATGAACAATTCATCAGAGAACCAAGTGCAGTTTTCGAAGCTGCAAGACGGGACTACCTAAACATGAAGTGTTGTTCCTTAAATTCCAAAGATCTTGATTTCCATTACAAGAGGATGTCAATCTTGTTTTATAAGCTCAATGGATTCAATGATCCAACTCTAAAACATGTCTTTCTTTCTTCTCTACCTGAAGAATTGCAACCAGAAATACAAAGACAATTTGCAGCGCACAATATCAATATTGACAACATCTCCTTAAGAAAGATTTTCCAGATCACCAAGGGATGTTTGGCGAAGCTATGTGAATAGAAACAGTTTTTCAAAGATCTGATGAAAGATACAGAGCCTTTCAAAAGTGCCTACAAGAAACCATATTTGCAGATCAAGTGCAAAGAAAAAAAAAAGAATTGTGATTGTGAACCAAAGAAGAAAAGACATTTTAAGAAGTTCAGACGTCCAGATTCTGCTTCAAAATCCAAATGTCGACGATGGAACAACCAGAGAAAACCATACAGGTTTAGAGGAAACAGAAATCCAGTAGATGCTTTATTTGTAACAAAAAAGGCCACTATGCAAAGAACTGTCCAAACAAGAAGGACAAATCAAGCAGATTGATAAAGCATTTATAGATGGTTACTGGGTACTATCGCACTGAAAAACGCATATGAGGAATCAGAAAGTAATGAGTTCCAAAACATTTTCCACCAACAATCCTTGTCCTCAGACACCACCATTCCAATTCCTTCCATTAGACTCCAAATTCCACAGACCAATTTCAGCCATTGCCCTCATAGACACTGGTACTCAACGAAGTATGTTAAACCCAGATATTCTTCTAGCCCAATACTAGAATCAGCACACTAAAAATTTTCGTGCTGCAGATGGAAAAATGTTTTCAACAACATTGATTACCAAAAAAACCCATTGGTATTCAAATTTTCCTAAACTGTGTTATCTGGACAAGAGTCATTGGTTCAAAACTTCCTAACAAGGATATCTTGTTAGGGTTTGATATCATTCACCGGATCAAACACCTCCAAATCCTTTCCCTCGGAATAAGGGTCAAAACCATGTTCAAACCTTACACATAAATTCTCAAACTTTATAGTTTGACTGATTCACCACAGTCCTACAAAGACATTTCAACCCAACTTCTGAAATATTGTCCGGAATCCCATTATGAATTTTCCCATCCAAATCCTTTGTGGAAAAAAAAGTCTTTCTTTATTCAGTTACCTTTCAAACTGAATGAAGATATCCATAGGCTAAGGCTACTCATCTAGGAATGAGCCCATCTGACTTAGCCTTAGCCCAAAAGGAATGGCCTAAGGTCTTATCCAGCCCACAACCTCTCAATCGGCTTTTCAGGCGTTTTATGTTGAAAAATGTTCGGAACTTGTTAGGGGAAAAAAGTGATTAGTCATTGACTATCAACCCTTAAACATGTTCTTACAAGATGACAAGTTTCCTTTACCAAAGAGACAGAGAATCTTCACTTATCTCAAAAATGCCCAGATCTTTTCAAAATTTGACCTCAAGTCAGGTTTTTGGAAAATTGGCATTGAACCCTCCGAAAGATACTAAACAACTTTTTGCATCCCAAATGTCCATTACCAACGGACAGTTTTACCCTTTGGTCTTAAAACTACCCCTTCCATTTTTCAAAAAGCCATGGTCCGAATCTTTCAACCCATCTTGCATCATGCATTGATTTATATTGACGATATTTTGTTGTTTTCAGGCACACATGAAGAACATCGCCAATTATTAAATCATTTTTTGGATATCATCCAGACTCACAAAATTATGTTATCAGCCAAGAAAAGCACCATTGCAACAGATAATATTGAATTCCAGCCAGGAAAACACATTGCTCAAGAATTGATCCACTTTCCAGATCAGAATCTCACCAAAAAGCAGATACAACAATTCTTTGGTATCATCAATTATATCAGGGACTTTATTCCACATGTCGATCACCATACCAATCAGCTTTCGGCTTTATTAAAGAAAAATCCACCAGAATGGAATGACAACCACACACTTGCTGTCACCACTTTAAAAAAGATTGCTCAAAATCCGCCATCATTAAAGCTCATCACAGATGGCAACCGGCTACTCCAGACAGATGCAAGTGACGAATCATTGGGTGCTATTCTTCTCGAAGAAATAAATGGCAAAGAAAGCTTTATTGCTTATGCTAGTGGACATTTTTCTGACTCACAGCAGCACTACCACAGTCTGTACAAAGAAATCTTAGCTGTAAATAATGGTATCAAGAAATTTGAATACCATCTTATCGGCTATCATTTTCTTATCTGAATGGACAGCTCAGCATTTCCCAACATCATGAACTTCAAAGGGAAAACAGTTCCAGAAAAGATGTTGCTCAGACTCAAAGACTGGTTCTCAAAATATGACTTCTCTGTGAAGCATATAAAAGGAACCTCGAACCTCATTCCAGACCTACTCTTAAGACTTGCAAAACCAATATCACCCTTGCATTGCATATCCACAGGATATTATTTTCCCATCATTTTCATGGCTACCTCTATACCAAACCAAGCCTTAACCCACAAGACTTTCCCTCTCGGAAAAATCTTTTCCACAGTTTTTGACATCCAAGAATTTGTAAAAAGATATGTTTTTAGGTTTTTCATAAAAGCCTACATGTTAGCAGATTCATTTCCTTTATCAACTTTCCACCCTGAAAACTTGTTTCTCACAGGTCTAAACATTGAACCTTCCAGAGATGTGACTAAAGATATGGTACATCTAGTGCCTAATTGTTCTTTACGCCACAAAGTTAATTCTCCCCGTCAGAACTACCCTGAATCATCTCATGAATCCTGACAAATCAACCTCATTGACTTGGACCCTTCTTGAGTAGTTCTCTTCACTTCCTTGGTGGAGAAGAAAGTTACAGCAACTATCCACGGTCCACAACCTTGATCCAATGCCTGAATTAGAAGCAAATATGTTCACCTCAGTGTTCATTATCCACATGCCATATTTCCAGCATCCAAACACCAACTCTTTCTGGACTCAAGATCAAGTGTTCGAATGGTTCACAACACCACACCCAGCAATCCTTGAACAAGACAATAACATCCAAAAAAACCTTCAGAATTTCCTTTGCCACCTCAATCACCAACCTAAACCACATAAAGACATATTCCATACGTCTTTAGGTCCACAACATGACATCATTATGATTCCAACTCCTTCGTCCATTTCAAAACCAAAACCCACAGGTATCATCATCAAAGAAGAAAAACCAGATTTCACAGATTTCTTATTCCAAGACGCTTAAGACCCTTGGATTGACTTCCTACCCTTAAGCCAACATCTCCAACAGCTCCAAGATCCATCACCACTGGAAGAACCTTCATTATCCAGAGTTAGTACCAGCACTTGTCCACCTAAAGTTCAGCCAACCAATCAGATGGTAACATTCCCCTCTCATTGTCCAAAAGCACAATATTTCCCATGGCCACCATGTGGTCCCATCTGCAAGCATCCAAAGAAAAAGTTAGCAAAAGACGACATAGATAGCTCCTTTGATGAAGATTACATGAATCTTTCGTCCCTATAGTTATAAATTTGTCGTGTGTAATTATTAAAGTATGATGAGTCATGCTTTAATTATTAAAGTTTGCTTTGTTTGCTTTTATTGCTTTTACTTTTATAAAGAAAAGTTTGTCATGTGTAATTATTAAAGTATGAGTGACTCTTACTTTAATTATTAAAGTTAAGTTTGTCGTATGTTCTTTACTTTTGTAAAGGTTTGCTTTTGCTTTAGCATGTTTTTCTTGATAAGGGTCCTGTCTTATTAAGATCCTTTTTCAAGGCTTTCTCCTCTCTATAAAAGAGAAGCCCCACTGTTTGTAAGATAAGCTTGGTAGAAAATAAAAGAATGTTTTCTTCAGCTATGAGTTTCTAAATTCTCTCTCTCTCTCTATCAATGAAGCTATGAGATAGAAAATAAAGAAGATATAAATCTGTTCCTTTTGAAACTTAAGGAAGTATGCTTTGCACTTGCCTCTTGCAAGGATCTTGTGCATTAGAAAACTTTTGATAATTTCTTATCTGGTTTGGTACCCTGTTTTAAGACAAAGGAGTGTATGTTTTTGGGTTATATAACCTGAGATGAAAATATTTTAAAGTTTTTTTATCTCAGAGGTATATCGGCTGGAAACCCAAACTTGCAGACTACTGGTCCAACGCCACGTATTCTCCGCTGACATATTTTGGTATCAAGTGAAAGAGTAAGTTGTTGGGTATTTAAGAGAGAATAAAGAGGCACTAGGATGGACCATAGCCGATATAGGCTAGATTGCATGCATTACATTTATCTTGACGAAAATGTAAAACCTAATAGAGAAATGCAGATGTCATTTATCCTATTTCTAATAATTCATGGTAAGTCCTGTACAAGTTGTTCCCAAAAAGTCAGGAGTCACAATAGTTACCAATGTCGACAATGAATTAATACCCACTAGAGTGACTACAGGGCGACACATACGCATTGTTTATAGGAAGTTGAATTATGTCACATAAAAAGATCATTTTCCTATCGATCAAATGCTTGATACACCAAAAGACTAAGAGAAAATCATTTGCACTTGCTCTTTTAATACTTTGCATGTAGGAAAATGTCATTTTGGATAATGCAATGCACGTGCCACATTGTATTTTTTTTATATGGTTGAACATTTTGCTTGAAGTCTTTATGGATGATTTTTTTTTATGATACATTTGATCAATGTTTGCATCATCTAACACTAGTGTTGTAGAGATATATAAAGAAGGTATGGTCATATCATTTCGAGCAAAGGTATTGAGGTTGATAAAGCCAAGATGGATCTCATTTTTAATCTTCCTCCTTTTAAAGTACATGCTAGTTTTTGTAAACTTTCATTAAAGATTTTAGTAAAATCTCTAGACTCTTATACAATCTACTTGCTAAGAATGTACTTTTTATCTTTGATGATTCATGTCTTGAGGCATTTGAAAAATTAAAGTAGTTGTTGACCTCATCACCTATCATTAAGCCCCAAATTGGAAGTTACGTTTTAAGCTTATGTATGATGCATCTGATTATGCAATAGGATCAGTATTAGGACAAAGAGTTGATTGAATTCCTCATGTCATTTATTATGCTGGTATGACATTGAATGATGCACAGTTGAATTACTCAACTACTAAAAAAGAAATGCTAGCAGTAATGTTTGCATTGGAAAAAATAATTGTGTTCACATATCATGTTGCTCTTAAATATCTTTTTAAAGAGAAAGATGCAAAGGTCAGACTAATTCCCTGGGTGTTGCTTTTGTAAGAATTTGACCTTAAATTCAAAGATAAAAAAGGCATAGAAAATGTGATAGTAGATCATCTCTCTCGCCTCAATTTTGACACAGTCCCAGAAACATTACCATTGAATCAATCATTTCTAGATGAAAAACTAATGAGCGTGGAAGTACTACCATGGTATACTGATATATTTAACTATCTTGTTATAGATCAACTTCCAAAGTATTGGACTTAACAACACAGAGCCAATTTTTTTGTAGATATAAGGAATTTCTTTTGGGATGATCCTTATCTTTTCCAGTATTGCATGGATCAAATTGTCAGACGATGTGTTCTCGAGAGTGAATTTCAAAACAACATTTCATTTTGCCATGAACAAGTTTGTGGAGCTATTTTAGCGCCATGAAAACAATTGCTAAACTTTTACAATGTGGCTTTTTATTTGCCAACTTTATTTTGAGATGCTTATACTTTTTGTTCTTCTTGTGATGGATGTTAGCATATGAGAAGCATTACATGAAGGAACATGATGCCACTAAGTCCTATTATGGTGGTCAAACTTTTTTATGTGTAGGGTGTCGAATTCATGGGACCCTTTCCTCATTCTTTTGGCCATCAATACATATTGGTTGTTATCGACTACGTATTCAAGTGGGTAGAAGCAATTCCGTGCAGAACCAACAATCATAGGGTAGTGATAGGATTTTTAAAGAGCAACATTACTTCATGCTTTGGATTTCCTCAGGCAATAATCAGTGGTGGTGGTACTAACTTCTGTAACAAATCATTCATAGCTCTGTAAGCAGAGTACTCCATCACACACAAAGTGGTTACCCTATATAATCCACAAACTAATGGCCAATTCGATATACCAATAGAGAAATAAAGCACATATTAGAAAAGATGGTGAGACAAGACAGAAAGGACTGGTCATTGAAACTCGATGATGTATCACCAAGTGGGGGACGAGAATGACGTGGTTACGAGATACCAGACATTCCGTTTGACGAACTAAGAGCATAGACAACCCAAAAAGACACAGACTCTCCTTGGTCACTTAGTCTAAAGGCAGGGTTCCATATATTGTCTTAGAACAAAGAAAGAATGGTAGCCTGACTAGCTTTCTGATGCATAGGATCCTTTTTCAAGGCAAGTGTAGAGCATACTTGCAAAAGATAGACATTGAACAAGGGCAAGAGCTCTAAACCTAAAGAATCTTAGGATTAAAGAATAGAAAAAAAGGTTTTAGTTATCCATAGGGTGGAATATTGAAACTCGAAATGTTATCAAAAACTTCTTCTGCTTTTATTCAAAATAACTCTCCTTATATAAGGATAAGGAGGAGAAAAGACAAAAGTTGGATCGAGTTCATTCCAGCTGGCATACAGGCACACTTATTTTACAAAAGTAGGTAAGGCTCACTGGATTACATAAGGACAAACAACTTTTAAAAACTAAATTATAAAGTACTTTTATTTTACATTATTACAAAGTGAAAAATCTCTTAAAGAGATATTAACGCATCTTCAGATGAGGAGGAATTTGTCTCGTTAGGGTCACGATCAGGGTCTTTGTCTTTCTTAAAGATTTTTTCTAGATGAGAACATCTTGGAACACATGGCCAAGGGCAATCTCGGGCTTTTGGTGATAGAGGAGTTGGCTGAGAGAAATGTTCTGGTTGGGTTGAAAATGGCAGATATGGAGAAGAAGATGATCCATAGAGTTCATATGGTGATGGTGAAGGGATTGGAGTGAAGTCTTCATAAGGGTCATGGGAATCTTGAAATAGAAAGTCAGTATAGTCTAGTTCTTATTCTTTTATGATGATTCCATGGTTGGTAGGTTGGGAATGTAAGGATGGGGTAGGGATCATGAACATTTCATGTTTTGGTCCAAGAGATGTGTGGAGGATATCCAGTTGGTCTGGAGGAATATGGTTGAGTTCCATGAGGAAGTTCTTTAAGGAAGTCTTGATTTGGAAATCTTGTTCAAGATAGGTAATGTGAGGGACTGTGGTCCATTCATAACTCTGATTCTGGGTCAAAAAATCTTTGGTATGGGGATGCTGGAAGTATGGACAATGGATGATAAAAACAGAAGTGAACTATTTGCCTTCTTGGTCTGGGAGTTCTAGAAGACGATGTGTGTCAGCAATCTATTGTAGCTTTCTGCGCCACCATGATAATGGTGAAAACCATTCAAAAAGAGTCCAAGTAAGAGAGGTAGAAGACTCTGGATCATTGAGCCTGGTGAGAAGGGGTAAGCCTGGGAAAACTATTTTTGTGGCATACAGAACAGTAAGACACCACGTATACCAAAGTTCATCTTCAGTAATATCTCTGTGAGGTGTAATTACTAATCTTGTGAGGAAAAGATGATCAGGATGAAAACTGGAGAAAAACATCGATTCTTGACTCATCGTGTAGATGTTCATAAAAAATCGAAAGAGGAATTTTCTGGCGAACTCTTGAATCGAGTGAGGTGATTGGAAAGTCATGTTGAGTGGGAAAGACTTTTGGGTGAGAGCTATTTTAGGGAGTAAACTAGCCATGGCAATGATCAGGAAGGAAATCTGAGAAGTGATACAAAAGAACTGGGAAGGTTTTGGCTTTGGAGTTCTGGATAGTAAGTCTGGGATGAGGTTATGATCACCTTTTATATGCTGGACATGGTAATCATATCTTGAAAACCATTCTTTAAGCCGAAGTAAGATTTTTTCGGTAACAACCTTCTGCTTAAAGTTCAAGATATTGGGAAAAGCTGAATTATCTAGCCTGATCAAGAATCTATGACAATCAAATTTTATTCAAATTTCTTGATACCATTTTTCACGGCCAAGATTTCTTGATACCATCAGGAAATTGTCCACTTGCATAAGCAATAAAGTGTTCTTTTCCATTGCATTCTTCAAGGAGAATGGCCCCCCATGACTCACGTCTATTTGCAGGATTCTTTTGCCGTCTGTAATTAGCTTTAGAGGTGGCGGATTCTGAGCAATCTGCTTTAATTACTTTACAGTATTTGTGTGGATATCTGACCAGGATGGTGGATTCTCTTTTAGAAGTGCAGACAACTTGCTTGTATGGTGATTGACATGTGGCAGGAAATCACGTATGTAATTGATGATTCCAAGAAACTGTTGGACTTACTTTTTTGTAAAGTTACTTTCAAGAAAGTGGAGTAACTCTTGTGCAATGTGGGGTCCAGGCTGATAATGGCTATCTTGGATTTTCATGCCAAGAAAGTCAACAGAGGTTGTCGCAATCGTGCTTTTCTTGTCAGAGATCATGATTCCATGTTCTTGAATAATTTGGAGTAACTTGTGATGCTCATCATGAGTCTGAAAAAAGAAGCAAATCATCAATGTAAACAAGGGTATGGTGGAGGATTGGCTGAAAGATAGTGGTCATGGCCTTTTGAAAGATGAAAGGGGCAGTTTTGAGGCCAAAAGGAAGGACTGTCCATTGGTAATGGGCATTTGGAACACAAAAAGTAATTTTGTATCGTTCTAAAGGGTGAACGCCAAGTTGCCAAAAATCGGACTTCAGGTCAAATTTTGAAAAGATTCGAGCTGAGGTGGACAAAAAGGGTGTGTCTGTTGGGTAATGGAAATTTCTGATCTTGGAGAAAATTATTGAGTGGTTGATAGTCAATGACTAATCGTTTTTTGCCACGAAGAATTTCAGACCTTTTTTCAACATAGAAAGCTTGACAAGCCCATTGAGAATTTGCGGGCTCAATGAGGCTTGTTTTAGCAATTGGGCACATTCCTGTATGGGTACCTTTGGTTGGGTTGTTGTCTTCATTTAGTTTGAAAGGTAAGGATATGAAGAACTTTGGGTTTTTCCACAACGGGTTTGGATGGGTAAAAAGGGGTTTCAGGGCAAATTTTGAGGATTTGATTTGTAATGGGTGGTGAATGGGCTAAAGAATAGATCT
The DNA here is from genome assembly GCA_029618585.1 of Citrus australasica. Classification (NCBI taxonomy): domain Eukaryota; kingdom Viridiplantae; phylum Streptophyta; class Magnoliopsida; order Sapindales; family Rutaceae; genus Citrus; species Citrus australasica. Next base: position 9,115,297 of record JARCIV010000006.1, read on the forward strand.
TTAGAGTGCTGGTGAAGAGTTTAATCATGGATTTGTATCAGAGACCAGAGGAAGTAATTTGGACATTTTTTGCCTGGTGCAGGATGTCAAAACCTACAAGAAGATCTTTGTTTGGCAAAGCTGAACCAATTAGTTTTATCCAAACAACACAATTAGGAAATAACTGAATTCCTATTGGATGTCTAGTAACTAATTTAGTTGTAAAGATCTTTCCGTCAACTGCTTTGAAGTGTTCTTCCTGAGTTTTCCAATACTCAGTAGGAAGAATAGCAGGATTAAACATGCTTTGTTGAGCACCAATATCGAGAAAGCCAATGGTTGTGATGGGTTTATGATATCTTGAAGGGACAATTTGGATTTTGACAGAAGGTATGGGTATGGTATGGTCATGGATTAGGATGGAGGAAGATTGGACTATATAGACGGGTTCAAAATCAGAACTATCTGAATCACTGGATTCTGCTGGTAAGGCAAAGACTGTATCATCATTTGGTTTTCTGAACGTTCAACTTGGTCTGTGTTTGGGGAAAATTCTGTAGTGGATTCCAGGTGTTGGATAAGCTTGACTGCCTTGTGAGGTTTGATGGGACAATCTTTGGCAAAATGACATTTCTTTTTGTAAATGAAACATCTGCTCTTCTTTCTGTTAGGAAAATCTTTGGAGTGGGATTGCTTTTTCCTGAAAAATCGAAATCGTTGAGTACGCCGTTTCCTAGATGGAAATGGGAATCTAGATTTCTTAAAATGAGATTTTTTCTTTGATGAACAGTCACATCTTTTTGGATCTTTGCACTTGATAGCCAAGTAAGGCTTTTTGCAAGCAGATCTGAAAGGTTCTTTGTCCTTGATGAGGTCCTGGAATAATTTCTTTTGTTCACACAATTTGTCAAGACATCCAATAGCAATCTGAAATAATTTCCCAATGATAATGTGTCAATGTTGAGCTTGTGAGTAGCTAACTGACGCTGGATCTCTAGTTGTAATTCTTCTGGAAGAGAGGCCAAAAATACATGTCTGAGAGTAGCATCGTTGAATCCATTTAGCTTATAATAAAGCAAAGACATGTGCTTGTAGTGAAAATGGAGATCTTTTGTGTTGAGATAACAACATTTCATGTTGAGATAATCGCATCTTGCAGCTTCAAAAGTAGCACTTGGTTCTCCAATAAATTGATCATGGAGAAGGGCTAAAGCCTAAAAAACATCAAGAATTTGAATGAACTGAAATTGTCTATATTGTCCAAGACTGTCAAACCAATCTCGAAGAGAAGCTGTAAACCGAGTACTGAATTCTCGTAGAACAGATTGGGTTGTGGCATCTGGAGATAACATTTGGAGATTAATCCAAGCAAACAACTCTTGTAGTCGGGATATCATCAAAAGTAAACCACGGACCATTTGAAGGTTTGGAGACTTTTGGTAGAAGTGGAACTAACTGAGAAGATTCACCAGTTTCGTGATTTTCTTCATCGATATCAACAGGTTCAGTTCTTGGGCCAATGTCAGTGGCACCAGACTGTTCAGTAGGTTCTGCCATGAGGAGTTTGGAAATATCAGCTAGATTTGAATAAGAAGTGTCTGAGTCAGACAAATCAGATGACTCAATGGATGATGAATTTGATTGTGAAGGGGAATTTTCAATAGAAGAATCGAGAGATGGAGAATGGGAAATTTGTTGAGCAGAATATTGGTGCATGGGCTATTTTTCTAAGGAAACAGAGGTTTGGATTGGCGGTGGTTGGGTAGATTCAGGTAAAGAAGTTGGTGATGGAGAGGGTGATGGTTCAAACCTGGATGTTTGTGGATTTTGTTGAGGAATGGGTTTTTGAACTAGGACTGGTTTTGGGGTTTTCTTTGGTTTTGGCTGAGGTCGTGGATGTGGAGGAAACAAAGTGTGGGTCATACCATGGCAAAAAAGGATGGTAGCTATTAAAGCTCTTATCCCAGCTTCTTTTTTATCAAAATCAGGACTATAGACTAATTGAGCAAGCATAGCCCGAAGTTCAGAGTCAAGTTGAGTAACTCTGTTATGAAGATTTTGATAAATCTGATTTAGCTTCTCCAAGGAATTTCTCATAAATGATGCCAAGAACTTGAGGAATTTCACCTTGGACTAACTGACACCACTCATATTTCTCTTTCTTCAACCTTATCTCTTCCAAAGTCTTGCACCAAACAAACCATCAACAAAATCGAAAACCTTGTTGAATGTTCCTACATCACGAGTTAGCCTAGATTAATGAATTAGCCTAGATTAATGAATCCTCGTTCCCTCTTATCTTTAGTCCTATTCTCCATCATGCATTGGTCTACATTGATAATATTTTGTTATTTTCTTCTGACCATGAGAGCCACCGGAAGCTCCTTTTGGCTTTCTTTCACATTGTGCAGGCACACTTGAAAACATAAGACTTGATTTGATTGGTTGAACAGGAGGTTTGGGATACGGTGGAGGTTGTGGAGCAAAGGATTTGCAGGATGATGGTGGATAAGAAGAAGAATGGCACTCCAATAATCATTGCTGGCATCAGTCTGGAGGATGCGTTGTCCACTTGTGGGAATTCGAAGTGGACGAGGTGATTGTGCTATCACCTTTAGCTACTTTTTTCCGAACAGTCAGCCCAAGATAATCAAATTGCCTTTCTTATCGCAAAATCTTCGAATTCTGAAGTATCAAAACCCTCATTTCTACAAAAAGACCACACCCTAAGGAATACATCCAGTCATCTTGATTGGATCAATGCAGTCTCCAAGCTACCACAGCTGAACAGTATTTCACTCTTGAAATTCCCCTCATCTCCATCTCGGAGGAGTAAGATTAATCCTCACCCTACATGGTTGAAAAGGCTTACCTGTTACAGCTAGAGTTGCTATGTTAGATTCCAGATTCAAACAATACCAAGATGTTGTTATTGGTACTGTCTTAAGCACTCTATATGCAGGCAGTGTACTTCTCACCTTTTATCCAAATTTCAACCGTTCTCTTCAGGAAATCAACTTGCCCACTACTCTAAAAGTACAGGTTCAGATACAAGGAGTAGAATACAAGTACAGGTTCAAACAAAACCATGCCTTAGATCTACCTGCACCTGAACACAACTCTGATGCTCTCATGGTGTTAGCAGAATCCGATCAGATTCCAACCATCATCCAAATTCCAAGGCAAATTCCTCGAGATGAGCTAATTAAACTCATGCCTTTAGAATGGATATCAAATTATGAGCAATTTCACAACAACACTGCTCCAATTCAGACAGCAGAAGGAATGTTTGAAAGAAGGCATGACGGAACAGTAAGAATGACTTTCTGGCCTCCACCGAGTGCTCCTCAAGAGCCTCCAAGGCTTTCTTTCACACAATCTTCTATGATCACTGCTGTTCATACAACCCAAGAAGATTTACCTATCACCGGGTTCAATAATTAAGGATATCCCATCTACCGAGCCAAAGTGAATGGCCATTTCCTATGGGATGCAGCTGGATCAGGAAATTGTGACCCAGATTGTCCCTGTTGGGATGATTGGGAAGAAGATGATTTAGTTTCCAGAAGAAAAACAAAGCCAAAAAAGAAACTCCATCATCCATGTAAACATTTCCAACCGAAGCCACAAGATGATCCACCACCACCTTCACCAAAACCATTACCCATTTACACAAAAAAAACTCAAATGGATTGCAATACACCAATCATATAGCCCATTGCTTGTATGATGTTTGCCTCTACCTCCAAAGACTACTCCACCAATTTTCCAACTTTAGATAACCAATCTGACTCCCACAAAAAAGTTGTTTCAAAACCCTTCATTCCTTCGGCCATAACCTCCACCCACCATCTTGAAGAGCCCATACCTTTTGAGGCAGTCCTCAACTGGAAAATACAAAATGCCAGAGCACAAAATGAGACCTTGATGGACATTCATAAACATGGTGACATGATTAGTTCACATTGAATCCAAGGTTGATAACATAACCTCACAACTGCAACAAATCTATCATGATTTACAGTCCAGAATCATTCAGCTGGATTCAGAATTACGTGCCATGCTCAGTCAGAGATACTATGGTCCTAAGTTTGACCAAAAGGAAAGGGAAATCAGACTCTTGAAAGTGGAACTTGATAAATTGATTCTGAGAGACAAAGACCTACACTTTTCACTAAGTCTCCACCAATCCCTACCATAAGCCCGACTAATCATCCATTCATTCCTATGCTTACTCCAATGAAACCTTATGATCCTTCTAAATTGTTCGGCATGACACACACTCTTTTCAAAAACCATCCTTTACAACCCCAGCCAAGGCAAAAACCAAAAGCTACTCCCAGACCAGTAAAAATTCATCAACCAGTAACTTCAACCACTGAACACCAATCTCCAGGATATACACCTGCTTCACCACAGCCTCAACCAACCCAAACCAATACAGTTCTCAAAAAATTGAGACCTCTGTCCCTTCTGAGTCAGAGAGTACTACCTCAGTTATTGATGGAAGTACTTCAGATACCCAGTCTGAGATAGAATCTTTAGTCTCAACTAGTGACTCTAAAAAAGCTTATGCAGACATTACTAAGCTTTTAATGGCACAACCAGAAGAAACAGCGCCAGCCCAACCAGAATCTTATTTTGAGATACCCTCAGATGTTGATGAACCGGCTGAATCTTCAGCAACAAATCAACAACCTCCACCTCATGTACAAACCTCTCACAGACCATCAAATGGCCCATGGTTCACTTTTGATGATATTCCCTCATCTAAATGGCGAGAAAGAGTTCAGGAAATGTCAGCATGGATTGATCTCCAGATGATAAGAGTTGATGCAACAATAGAATCAGACCTTAGAGAATTCACAACTCGTTTCACGGGATCTCTAAGAGATTGGTTTGACAGTTTAGGGCAGTACAGACAAATGCAGTTTGTCCAATTGCCTAATGTTTCTAGTGCTCTTGTTGTTTTACATGAACAATTCATCAGAGAACCAAGTGCAGTTTTCGAAGCTGCAAGGCGAGACTACTTAAACATGAAGTGTTGTTCCTTAAATTCCAAAGATGTTGATTTCCATTACAAGAGGATGTCTTTCTTGTTCTATAAACTCAATGGATTCAACGATCCGACTCTAAAACATTTGCTTCTCTACCTGAAGAATTGCAACCAGACATACAAAGACAAATTACAGCTCACAATCTCAATATTGACCACCTCTCCTTAGGAAAGATTTTCAAAGAAATAGGGAAGACTCTTATCATACCACTTTGGTAAGTTTGGGGCTCTGATACCATAATAGGCTGCGAAGTACGTGGCGTTGTTAGACTAAAGCAATGGCGAGAAGACCGTCCTTTGGACCATTAGTCCGCATGCTTGGGTTTCCAGCCTATATACTCAAATGAAAAACAAAAAACTTAAAACATTTCCAAGAAATGTGCCATCTTTGAAAACCTATCAACAACAACAAAAACAGAATCATTTCCCCTTTTTGACCTAGGTAAACCCAAAACAAATTCCATAGAAATATCAACCCAAGGTTCACAAGGTATGGGCAGAGGGTTATACAATCCATGGGGTAAAACTCTAGACTTAGAATGTTTACAAGTGATACACTTCTCACATATTCTTTCAACATCACGTTTCATTTGTGGCCAAAAGAAGTGTTCTTTTAAAACATCTAAAGTCTTTACAATGCCAAAATGTCCCATTAAACCACCCCCATGAGCTTCACGCACAAGCAATTCACGTAAAGAACTATGAGGCACACACAATTTATTTTCTCTAAATAAAAGCCCATCATGCCTATAGAACTTACCAAATGCAACTTTCTCACAAGCATTAAACACATTAGCAAAATCAGGATTGTTAATGTAGAGATAATTGTATACCTTCTAGATAATGCATCAGCCACCACATTCTCCTTACCTTGTTTATATTTGATCACATAAGGAAATGGCTCAATAAATTCAACCCATTTGGCATGTCTCTTATGTAACTTACCTTGCTCTTTCAAATGCTTCAAGGACTCATGATCAGTGTGTATAACAAACTCTTTAGGTAGAAGATAATGTTGCCAAGTTTCCAATGCTCTTACCAATGCATACATCTCCTTGTCATAGGTAGGATAGTTTAGGACTCCACTCAATTTCTCACTAAATTAAGCAATTGGATGCCCTTCTTGCATCAAAATAGCTCCAATACCTATACCTAAAGCATCATACTCAATTTCAAAAGTTTTAGTAAAATCAAGTAAAGCAAGTAATGGTGCAGAAACCAATTTCTCCTTAATTAGATTAAATGCCCTTTCTTGTTCACTGCCCCACTTAAATCCCACATGTTTCTTCACAATTTCAGTTAATGGTGCAGCAAGGGTGCTAAAATCTTTCACAAATCTTCTATAAAAACTAGCCAAACCATGGTGTAGGCCACTCTTTAATAGCCTTTACCTTCTCTTCATCAACCTCAATTCCTTTAGCACTTACAACATAACCAAGAAAAACAATCTGATTTGTACAACTTTTCCTTTCTTAAAACAGTCAATACACCTTGCAACATCATCAAAATAGACAACTGCGAATTTACCAATAAAAGCACGCAAAACATGGTTCATTAACCTCATAAAAGTGCTAGGTGCATTAGATAACCCAAATGGCATCACTAACCATTCATATAAACCATATTTTGTTTTAAAGGCAGTTTTCCACTCATCTCCCTCTCTAATCCTAATTTGATGATATCCACTTTTAAGATCAATTTTACTAAACACACAAGAACCATGCAATTCATCAAGCATGTCATCAAGTCTAGGAATAGGATGTCGATATTTTACAGTGATTTTATTAATTGCATGACAGTCAACGCACATCCTCCATGTTCCATCCTTTTTGGGCACTAGTAAAACTGGTACCGTACATGGACTCATGCTCTCCCTCACATATCCTTTTGCCAAGAGTTCTTCAACTTTCCTTTGAAGCTCCTTTGTCTCCTCAAGGTTACTTCTATATGCAGGTCTATTAGGAATGGTAGCTCCAGGGACAAAGTCTATTTGATGCTCAATTCCCCTAATAGGTGGCAAACCGTTAGGGACTTCATTTGGAAACACATCATCAAAGTCTTGCAAAAGAGTCACAATAGCACTAAACAAGCCTCTTTGCACAAAAGTACAACGATAGGCTGTTTTGAAAAGAAAGCCCTCTTAACCTCGCTCTCTTTTGCAAACAAGTTCACTTGCTGCCTCTTTTTTCTCTCAACAATATTTTTTCCTATCTTTTCACTTGCTTTTCTCTCAATCTCTCTTTCTTTTGTACTCTCATTTTCATTTTTTTGTATCACTCTCTTTTTGTATTGACATTTGATCCTCATACACTTGCCTAGGTGTTAATGGAACAAGAGTGATTTGCCTTTTGTTCATTACAAAAGAATATCTATTTAAGTAACCATCATGTGTCACACGCATATCATATTGCCAAGGTCGACCCAAAAGAATGTGTCCAGCATGCATGGGTACCACATCACATAGAACCTCATCCTTGTATCTCCCAATAGAGAATGAAACCAGCACTTGTTTATTTACTTTAACTTCCCCACAATCATTCAGCCATTGTAGCTTATATGGCCTTGGATGTTTCAACTAAACTAGTGCTAGCTACATTAGTACAACTTCCACCATCAATTATCATACTACATACCTTATCTTTGATGTGGCATCTAGTATGAAAGATGTTATCACGTTGTACCTCCGCATCCTATTTTACTTGCATGTTGAGAGCACGCCTAGCAACCATCAATTTACCATCAACAGGATATTCTACACCATCATTAGCATCCTCCAAAGGTGGCATAAGATCATCATCTGATTCACTCTCGGTTTCAACATCACCATCATCCCTCAAGATCATTACTCTCTTATTTGGGCATTGAGATGCAATATGACCTGTCCCCAAACATTTAAAACACTTAATATCTCTATTTCTAGAGTGTTGGGAATCAGATTTACCTTTGCTTTGGTTGCCTCCCTCTTTATGATCCTTGATTGGCTCAATCTTAGGCTTTGAAACAACCTTTTCATCTTTGCTCCATTTTGACTTCCATGAGAAAGATGAACCCAAATTGGTTCTAGTGAAACCTTTCTTTTTTAGTTGTCGTTCCACTCAGCATAGTGCTGCAAGTCAACCACATTAGCAATATCTTGATTTAAACCATGTAAAAACCTTGCCATAGTGGCCTCTCGTTCTTCTTCAATGTTGGCTCGAATCATGATTATTTCCATATCCTTGGGGTAATCTTCCACACTTCTAGAACCTTGTATAAGACTTTGAAGCCTTTGGTGCAGCTCCCTATAATAATGACTAGGAAAAAATCTCCTCCTCATGATGGCCTTCATCTCCTCCCAAGTGTTTATAGCCCTTTCACGATTTTGTCTCCTACTCAAAACAAGTTGATCCCACCAAATAATAGCATAATCAGTAAATTCAACAGCAGCTAGTTTTACCTTTTTCTCCTCAGAGTAGTTGTGGCAATCAAATACTAGCTCCACCTTTTTTTCCCACTCCAAATAAGCTTCCAGATCATTTTCACCATGAAAAGAAGGAGTTTTCAGTTTGATACTCCCCAAATCACGATCTATACGTCTTGTCCTTCTATTATCTCTTCCACGCATGTCAACGATGGCTTGGTCGTCAAAATCATCTATGTCATCACCATCTTCTTCTCCCATGATTACCTCTTACATTAGGAGCTATTGGTTGTTGCCCCCTTTGTAGATTGGCTATTGCAGTGTCTTGCCTCTCCAATTTGTCACGGATCTCTCCAAACATCAGATTCATGTGCTCAAAAGAATGTTAACAAAAAGACCTCACAACACTCCCTCATGTGTTTCACTCAATTTGATGTCACTTAACTCTCTTGTTTAACACACAAAAGCCCTCTAATGATCTCACAAACTAAATAAACAAAATCAAGAAAAAAAAACCCAAGTGGCACACCAAATATGACAATCCAGCACACTAACAAAGAAAAGAAATTAAGAGGACACAAAGAATGAAAAAGGAAATTGAAGAAAGGAAAGCAAGCAAGCAAAGCAACACAATTTTTTTTTTGATAAGAGCAACACAATTTATATGTGTGTAAACTATGTCAAGGAAAATGAATAATTAAAATTCAATTTGAGGAAAGTAGAAATACTTGAATCCTTTTGTAATTTTTTTTTTGTAATAAATAAGACATTCAAACCTGATTAGAAACTAGCTCTGAAACTTTGAAACCCACACTTAATTTGTAGTTTCAACTTCCCAAGAAAGTTGACCCAATGCTTAAGAAAACATGAACCAAAGGTATAGAGAATGATATTGACGCCACACTCAAGAAATAGATGAGACGGTGAGTGATAAGTCTAAATTTAGAATGCCACAAGAATGCAAATTCTTGATAAGTTCACTAGTTCTCAAAAGAAACAAAGAGAGAATAATCTTTCAAATTCAAATAACATTAATCTCTAATATTATTACATAGCAAGGTTGCTGAATTTAAATAGACTAAAAGAAACCCAAAATCCTAAAAATACAAATGAAAACATTGGAACAACCCTCCAAGTAGGTTTGTCAAAGGATGTTTCAAAAGTCTTCACCAACCCACCATAATTAATTCTATCTTTGACAAACTTAATGCTAGCCTACTATAATTAATGCTATCATTGACAAACTTAATGTTAGCCCACCATCATTGATTGTAAACTTACCTTACACATTGACAAACTTGAAACAAAGCAAACAAATGAAGTTGAAACACAAAGGAGTCGTTGAAAATCCCAAGTCTGAACAAGCTGTAATGAATTGGTCATAACTCCTTCTAGAGAACTCCAAATCCAGCTCTATAAAATTTATTGGAAATCTAACTTAATTATCTTTCCAACAGTATATAGCTTGAACATTACTTCTAGCTCAATCAATATAATTTTTATTCCAAATTTGACCTTTCTACATTTGATACAAATTGTGTATTTGGCTGCCCAATAACTTGAATAATGCCCACAATGCCTTGTCTTCTCTTCAAGCCCAATTCATGATGTCTTGCATCTTGAATTGCATTTTCAATCCATATTTTCTCAATTAATCCATTTAAAGCAGCTTGCATATTTTTGCCTCTTGCTCTTGTAATTGGGCAAAGGATCACTTAAAGTTCTGCATTTATTTGGTAAAACAACGCCACGTACCCATTCAATCTGGTATCAGAGCCCTACTCGTCCTTGAAAATTTTGTGTTTTCTAAAACTTCATTCTTTACAATCAAAATGGTATAATTTAAGTCTTTTCTTGTTTTGATCTCTAGACTTCACGAGCAGAGAGAACTTTTCCTCATGGCTTCCCTTTCATCTTCCACTCCTTCCAATCCTGTTACTCTTTCTTCTACTCTGTCTTTACCTAAATCTTGCACTTCTCATACCGCTAATAAAGTTGAAAACCTTGTTGAATATTCCTACATCCCTTAATCCGCCCAATTCAGTGAATCATCCTACCCACTAATCAGTCCTTACCAGTTGTACAAATGACCTAGTTCCTTTACCCGCAGTATTCACACTCTTATTTCTACTAGACGACCTCACCCTAAAGAATATATCTAGTCTTCTCGTCTGGACCAATGTGCTCTTCAAGCAACCTCTGCTGAGCAATATGTCACTCTGGAAATTCCCTCAGAGTTAATTTCAAACTGGAAACGAGAAGGTTATACTCATCTTCATCTTGGAGGCATCCGATTAATCCTTACCCTTCATGAGAGAAAAGAATTACCAGTCACAGCTTGACTTGCTATGCTTGACACCCGGTTCAAACAGTACCAAGATGCTGTTATCGGCACTGTTCTTACAACCCTCCATGCAGGAAGTGTTTTACTCACTTTCTACCCCAATTTTAACCTTTCTCTTCAAGACACTAATTTGCCAACAACCTTGAAAGTACAAGTCCAAATTCAAGGTGCAGAACAAATTTCCTCCGCCAAAATTGCCACTCTCCATCATCAACTGGCTATAGGCTTCAAAATCATGCCTTAGATCTACCCACTCATGACCATCACTCTGACACCCTCACGGTCTTAGCTGAATTTGACCAAATTCCTACTATCATCCAAATCCCAAGACAAATTCCCCGTCATGAGCTCATCAAGCTTATACCTCTTGAATGGATCTCCAACTATGAACAGTTCCATAACAATATGGCTCAAATTCAGACATCTGAAAGTATGTTTGAAAGACGACCAGATGGAACAGTCAGAATGACTTTTAAACCACCCCCAGCACTCCACAAGAGCCTCCTCGGCTCTCCTTTACCTATTCTTCAATGATCACAGTTGTGCAGACAGCCTAGGAAGATCTACCCATTACAGGGTTCAATTCTTAAGGCTACCCTATTTAACCCGCCAAGCTAAATGGCCATTTCCTATGGGATGTCCCTGGCTCAGGCATGTGTGACCCATATTGTCCCTGCTAGGATGATTGGGACGAGGACGATGATTATTCCACCACAAGGAAAAAGAAATCCAAAAAGAACAAACCTCCAGTCTCATGTCACCACAGTGACCCCAAACCACCACAAGATCCACCCCCTCCACCAGCTCCATTACCCTTTTACAAAAAGGAACTCAAATGGATTGCAAAATTTGATTCGACATCCTCATTCTCAGATAACAAGGAAGAATGTTGACCAAGCTTCTCAAACAGACCCAGTACCACCACCAGTTCATGAACACTCAAAGTCTGTCCTTAGGGCCAGTAACCCGCAAGTTCTGGTTTCTAGCCGATATACACTTATCCACATGTACCAAAGCTCATCTTTGGAGATTGCTAGAGAGGACAGAGTGAGGCCTGTGAGAAACAAATGCTCCATGCAAAGATTAGGAAATCGGTCAGCTTTTTTAGACTTAACATTAAAGAAAAACTGGTAGAGAAACTTCTTTGCAAAATCTTGCAATTGGTAAGCCGATTGGAAAGAGATGTTCATGGGGAAATTTCTCTAGTTAAGAGCTTTGAAGGGAAGTTGGCGATTCATGGCTATAATTGGAATGGTTTGAATCGAGGAGATGAGTGCGGGTTTATTTATAGCTGGACGGGTGAGGAAGTTTGGAATGAGGTTTTGGTTGCCTTTTATGTGTTGAACAGTGAAATCATATTTAGCAAACCAGGTTTTGAGACTGAGTAATTGCTTGTCAGGTAGCAATTTGTTCTTGAAGTCAAAGATTCGGGGAAAAGAAGAATTATCCATGTTGATAAGGAATTTGTGGCTGATGAGATGGAATTCAAATTTTTTAATTCCATACTTGACTGCTAAAATTTCTTTGTAGATCACATGGTAGTTCTTTTCAGAGTCTTTGAACTATCCGCTTGCATGTGCACGGAAATGACGCACGCCATTGATGTCTTCGAGAAGAATGGCACTCCAATAATCATCGCTGGCATCAATCTGGAGGAGGTGATTGGGCTATCACCTTTAGCTGCTTGACAGCTCTGATACCAGTGAGTTTGTTGTACGTGGTGTTGTTATACCAAAACTACGACAGCATAAAGTCTGTCCTTAGGGCCAGTAGCCCGCAAGTTCTGGTTTCCAGCCGATATACACTTATCCACCAAATACCAAACCACCACAAGATCCACCCCCTCCACCAGCTCCATCACCAATTCCAAATCCAACACCACCAATAAGTTGTATGATGTTCTCATGTACTTCTTCAGACTACTCTTCTTCCTTTCCTCCTTTAGAAACCCACACAGATTCCCAACGAAATGTTGTATCTAAACCCTTTATCACCTCTACAGGACACCTTGAACCACCCAAACCCTTTGAATCAGTCCTCAACTGGAAAACCCAAAATGCTAGAGCACAGAATGATACTTTGTTAAACATCAATTCAAAAGTTGAGAAAATCAGTTTACGAACTGAACAACTTGAGACCAAGGTAGACTCCATCACTACTTAGATGCAGCAGATTCACCAAAATCTCCAGTCCCGAATTACTAAACTCGATTCTGAGTTACGAACCATGCTTGCTCAACGTTATTATGGCCCAGAATTTGACCAAAAGGAAAGAGAGATCAGGCGCTTGAGAGCTGAGTTTGATCAGATTGAATCCGAAAAACAAAGACCTACCCTTTTTACTACATCACCTCTGATCCCTTCCATCGGTCCAATCTATCATCCATTTGCCTCCATGCTTTCCCTTATCTGACAGTATGAACCTTCCAAGTTATTTGGTATGACCCATACTCTTTTTCGAGATAATCCATTACCACCTCCACCTAAACCTAAATCAAAGCCTAAACCTCAACCACGACCAGTCACAATTCATCAACCCTCCATTCCTACTCCTGACCAACAATCCCCTGGTTATACACCGGCATCACCATCAGCACCTCCTCCACCAACTTCCTCCCAACCTCCTGCCCAATCCAAGGATAAACAAACCATGCACCAGTTTAGTGCCCACGCAGTTGACCATTCATCTACTACAGATGATCAAACTTTTGATTCAAATCTAGCTGTCTCAGAGAGCCACATTGAAACCGATACAGAATCTTCATCATCTACTACTGACTCTGAAAAGTCCCATGCTGATATCACTAAAATCCTGATGGCTCAACCTGATCAAGGCCAAACCTCTCACACAGAACCATATATTGATATTCCCTCAGAAGTTGAAGAAGAAATGCTTGAATTCTCTGCCTCCAATCAACCCCCTCCAGTCCAGCCTCAACCCAGCCAGAAATCGTCAAATGGTCCATGGTTCACATTTGATGATCTTCCATCTTCTAGATGGCGTGATCGACTCAATGAAATGTCTGCTTGGCTTGATTTACAAATGCTAAGGCCAGGAGCCACGACTCAATCAGTCCTTAGAGAATTTGCTACTCGTTTTACGGGTGCTCTATGAGATTGGTTTGATTATCTAGGCCAATACAGTCAATTACAGTTTGTTCAATTGCCAGACGTTTCAAGTGCCCTTGCTGTTATTCATGATCAATTCCTTGGCGACCCTTCTGCAGTTTTTGAAGCTGCACGACGTGACTATCTTAACATGAAATGTTGTTCACTCTTATAAAAGAATGTCCCTGCTGTTCTATAAGCTTAATGGATTCAATGAGCCAACGCTAAAGCATTTCTTTCTGGCTTCCCTCCCAGAAGAACTCCAACCAGACATACGGAGACAACTTCATGCATCCAATCTTGTCCTTGACAACATTTCTCTTGGCAAAATCTTCCAACTTGCCAAAACTTGTCTTGACAAACTTTGTGAGTAGAAACAATTTTTCAAAGAATTGTTGAAAGATAGAGAACCATTTCGGAGTGCCTGTAAAAAGCCTTATTTGCAGATCAAATGCAAACAGAAGAAGGATTGTGATTGCAGTCCTAAAAAGAAAAGGCATTTTCGAAAATTCAAAATTCTGGAATCTTCATCCAAACCCCGCAGGTCCAGAAAGCCCTACAGATTCTTCAGAAAGAAGTCATCCTCATCCAAAGAATTTAAACGGAGAAAATCAAGCAGATGCTTTATCTGCAAGAAAAAAGGCCATTATGCCAAAGATTGTCCTAACAAAAGGGAAAAATCCATTCGCTTGGTTGAGCATCTTCAAGCCACTACAGATTACCCCCCAGAAAATGATGAATTGGAATTCTATTTCTCTGAGTAAGATGAACCCAATGATGAAACCGTGTTCGCACTACAGAATTCCTCTGATGACTCAGATAGTGATCAGTCTCAAGTCATTTTCCACCAACAGTTATTATCTCTTGATACTACCGTTCCAATACCTTCTATCAAACTCCAGATCTTGCCCTCAAAATTTCAAAGGCCTGTTCCAGCAATTGGTCTCATAGATACTGGAGCCCAACGCAGCATGCTAAATCCGCATATTCTTCCACAAGAATATTAGACAGAATATGAGGAGCATTTCAAAGTTGTCAATGGCAAATTGTTCACCACTTCTTTGATTACCAAAAAATCCATTGGTATTCAAATCTTCCCCAATTGTGTCATTTGGACCAAGGTTATCGGTTCAACCCTTCCTAATAAGGATATCTTGTCAGGTTTTGACATCCTTCACCAGATAAAACACCTCCAAATCATTTCCAGCCCATTCCCAATTCACCCATCCAAACCCATTGTGGAAAAATAAGTCTTTCTTCATTAAGTTACCTTTCAAACTAAATGAAGATATTAACACGACCAAAGCTACCCATCCAGGAATGAGTCCTTTTGACTTACTCCTAGCCCAACAGGAATGTTCACAATTGTTAGCCCAAGGTCTAATTGAGCCCACAAATTCTCAATGGGCTTGCCAAGCCTTTTATGTTGAAAAGCATTCTGAAATTGTGCGAGGAAAGAAACGCTTAGTCATTGATTATCAGCCACTCAATATGTTTTTGCAAGATGACAAGTTTCCTTTGCCCCGACGACAAAGCATGTTTACTTTTCTCAAAAATGCCCTGATCTTTTCAAAATTTGATTTAAAATCTGGCTTTTGGCAATTAGGCATTGAACCCTCTGAACATTACAAAACTGCTTTTTGTATCCCAAATGCCCACTTTCAATGGACAGTCCTACCCTTCGGTCTCAAAACTGCCCCATCCATATTCCAAAAATCCATGATCAAAATCTTTCAGCCTATCCTACATCATGCATTGATTTATATTGATGACATCTTGCTTTTTTCAGGATCACATGATGAACATCGCCAACTGTTAACTCAATTCTATGATATTGTCCAAAGTCATGGAATCATGCTATCGGCCAAGAAAAGCACCATTGCTACAGATAATATTGAATTTCTTGGTATGATCATAAAAGACGGCCATTATTAGCCAGGAAAGCACATTGCCCAAGAGTTGCTTCACTTTCCAGATCAGCATCTTTCCAAAAGGCAGGTTCAACAGTTTCTTGGCATTATCAACTACATCCGTGATTTCATTCCACATGTGGATCGCTACACCCGTCACCTCTCGGCTTTATTGAAAAAAAAGCCCCCAGAGTGGAATGCTGACCACACCACTACTGTCACTACACTAAAGCAGATTGCGCAAAATCCGCCTCCCTTAAAGTTGATTGCTGATGGAAAACGCATACTACAGACAGACGCGAGTGATGAATCATGGGGTGCCATCCTCCTCGAAAAAATCAATGCAAAAGAAAGCTTTATAGCTTACGCTAGTGGACATTTTTCTGACACACAGAAGCATTACCATAGCGTGTTCAAAGAAATCTTAGCGGTAAAGAATGGCATCAAAAAGTTTGAGTATCATCTGATTGGACACCATTTTCTTATCCGAATGGACAGTTCAGCCTTCCCCAATATCCTCAATTTTAAAGGTAAAACTGTTCCTGAAAAGATGTTACTCAGATTAAAAGATTGGTTTTCCAAATACGATTTTTCGGTTAAGCATATAAAGGGATCCCAGAACTTCATCCCTGATATGCTCTCCAGACTCTCAAAACCAGAAAAACCTCTCACCATGTTTTCCACAACATACCACTTTTCGATAATCTCCATGGCTACTTCACTACCCCCAGAAGCTCTCACCAAGAAAAACTTTCCCCTTGACAAAACCTTCTCCTCTGTCTTTACCATCCAAGAGTTTGCACGAAAAGCTGTTTTCTGCTTTTTCATGAAAGCCTACCTTATGGCAGACTCATTTCCATTTTCTACCTTCTAACCAAAAAATTTGTTCCTTACAGGTCTAACCCTTTACCCATCCAGAGAAATCACTGAAGATGAGTTATGATACCTATGGTGCCTAACTGTTCTTTATGCAACCAAGCTCATCCTACCAATTACTCCCACTTTGGAACATCTCCTTAATCCCGACAAAGCCACCTCTCTTACCTGGACATTACTTGAATGGTTTTCCCCCATACCGTGGTGGAGAAAGAAACTACAACAACTGTCAGAAACCTACAATCTTGAACGAATGCCTGCTTCAGAAGCACGACTGTTTACCTCAGTATTCATCATCCATAGGCCATACTTCCAATATCCAGACACAAACCTCTTCTGGTCTCAAGACCAAGTCTATGAATGGTTTACTGCACCTCACCCAGCTATCATTGACAATGAAATCCAAAGCACCCTGCATAACTATCTTTGTCAATTAAACCACCAAACACCACCACACCGGGATATCTTCCACACCTCCTTAGGACCACAACATGACCTCATCATGATCCCCACCCCATCTGCCATATCCAAACCAAAATCCACAAGAATCATCATTAAAGAAGAAAAACCAAACTACACTGATTTCCTCTACCAAGACTCCCAAGACCCATGGGAAGAATTTCTTCCTTTAAGTCAACATCTTCAGCAGTTTCCCCAGCCATCCATGCATGAACCAGGATCCTCATCACAACCATCATCATCACAACCACCCAAACCTTCAAAAGCAGACAAGGCTGCTCAGACATCACCCAGACCAGGATACAGACGAGAATGCCCTTATCCACCTTGTCGTGGTCCCGATTGCAACCATCCAAAGCTCTCCAAAACCATTTTCCTACCAACCTCTCGTGACACTGATCCCGATGAAACCGACAGCTCATCTGAAGACGACTACATGAATCTTCGCTCTCCATAAAGTAGTTTGTCTTGTTGTTGTGCTTTACTTTTATCTTGTATAATTATTAAAGTTTTCTTTTACTTTAAGCTTTACTTTTGTCAAAGTGACACTTTAAATTATTAAAGCTCACTTTGTCAATTTGTAATAATTAAAGTTGTGTCATGATGTATCTTTTACTTTTGCTTTTGTAAAAGATAGGGGTCTTGTCCTATCTTCATGAGAATTCTCCTATATAAAGAATTCTCCCCTCGCTTGTAAGATATAGAAGTTTTTCAGAAATAAACTCTCGTGTGTTTTATCCAATCATGACTTTCTAAAACTCTCTTCTCTCTATGCAAATGAAGTTCTAGTAAAAGAAAAAGATCAAAGAATTAAATTTGTTCATTTTGAAAACCTAAGGTAGTATGCTCTGCACTTGCCTTCAAGTAAGGATCCTGTGCATCAGAAAACTTATGATGATTTCTTCAATGGTGTGGTACCCTATTTAAAGACTAAGGAAAAGTCTGTTTTGGGTTATATAACGAAAAAGAAGTCGTTTTAGGTTTTGATCTCATAGGTATATCGGTTGGAAACCAAAACATGCAGGATATTGATATGTTCTAAGTCAGATCTGGTCCCTAAGGCAGATTAAGTTCTGCATTGATTTGGTAAAACAACGCCACGTACCCATTCCATCATCACCTCCTACCCAAACCTCTCACAAACCATCAAATGGCCCATGGTTCACTTTTGATTACATTCCCTCCTCCAAATGACCAAAACGAGTCCAAGAAATGTCAGCATGGATTGATCTCCAGATGCAACCACAGAATCAGTCCTTAGAGAATTCACCACCCATTTCACGGGATCTCTCAGAGATTGGTTTGACAGTTTAGGGCAGTGCAGACAACTGCAGTTTGTCCAATTGCCTAACGTTTCTAGTGCTCTTGCAGTTTGTCCAATTCATCGGAGACCCAAGTGCAGTTTTTGAGGTTACAAGATGAGACTACCTCAACATGAAGTGTTGTTCCTTAAATTCCAAAGATCTTGACTTCCATTACAATAAGATGTCTATCTTGTTTTATAAGCTCAATGGATTCAATTATCCGACTCTGAAACATGTTTATCTTACTTCTCTGCCTGACGAATTGCAACCAGACATACAAAGACAATTTACAGCGCACAATCTCAATATTGATAACATCTCCTTAGGAAAGATTTTCTAGATCGCCAAGGGATGTTTGGAAAAACTCAGCGAGCAGAAATAGTTTTTCAAAGAACTAATGAAGGATACATAGCCTTTCAGAAGTGCCTGTAAGAAACCTTATTTGTAGATCAAGTGCAAAGAAAAAAAAGTCTTTTGATTGTGAGCCAAAAAGAATCGACATTTTCAAAAGAACAGACGTCTAGATTCTGTTTTGTTTTATGTTTAGAAACGTTTAGAGCTTCATTGACAGAGAGAAAAAGAGAAATTAGAAACTCATGATTATAAAGGGCCCAAGATTTTATTAAGTTATGCTATGCTTCTAACAAAGCCGAGCTTATATAAGAGGCAAACTAAGAAAAAGGATAGGACAGGACCCCCATCACTTTTTGAAAAGCAAACATATAATTACAAATGACAA
Source organism: Citrus australasica (assembly GCA_029618585.1). Lineage (NCBI taxonomy): Eukaryota > Viridiplantae > Streptophyta > Magnoliopsida > Sapindales > Rutaceae > Citrus > Citrus australasica. The sequence goes on from JARCIV010000006.1 coordinate 9,134,471, forward strand.
GCTTTTGAAAAAGGAAAAGCGATAAAGATAAATTAAAGCATGACTCATGCTTTAATTATTACAACCTTGAAAAGCAAAAGCAAAAGGAATAAAGACAAATTAAAGCATGACTCATGCTTTAATTATTACAAACTTTAAAAAGTAAAAGATGCCATTTTGCATGAATCATGGAGATGAGAGATTCATGTAGTCTTCGTCAGATGAGCTGTCAGTCTCGTCTTTATCTTTTGAAAAGAGGACTTGGCGTGATGGACGTGGAGTTTCTGGTGGGTGTTGATGGTCTGGACGACAGGGTGGATAAGGGCAAAATATCTTGCGCCAATTAGAAGATGGGTGGTCATTGGATCCAGGTGGTTTACTAGAACTGGCTTTATTCGTTGGATCATATGAGGCATGTGATGGTGGAGTTTGTTGGAGATTCTGGAGATGTTGGCTTAATGGCAAGAATGCTTCCCATGGGTCTTGTGCATCCTTGTATAGAAAATCCGTGAAGTCTGGTTTTTCTTCCTTGATGATAATACCCGTGGATTTAGGCTTTGAAATTGCTGAAGGAGTGGGGATCATGATGATATCATGTCGTGGACCAAGGGAGGTGTGAGAAATGTCTTTGTGTGGAGCAGGTTGGTGGTTTAGTTCACAAAGGAAATTATATAGTTCCTTTTGAACTTTATCGTCTTGCTCAAGGATGGATGGATGAGGTGGGTGTTGGAAGTATGGTCTATGAATAATGAACACAGATGTGAACATTTTTGCTTTTGATGCTGGCATAGAGGACAGTTAGGCACCAGACGTACCATAATTCGTCTGTAAGAAACAAGTTTTCTTGATGGAAAGTGGAAAAGGGAAATGAGTCTGATAAGAGATAGGCTTTCATAAAAAACCTAAATACAGCTTTCTTTGCAAACTCCTGTATGGCGAAGACGGTGGTGAAAGTTTTCCCAAGTGGAAAGGTTTTTTGGGTAAGGGCTTGTGAGGGGAGTGAAGTGGCCATAAAGATGATACGAAAATGATAATTTGAGGATATGAAGAACAAAGATTTTTCTAGTTTAGCAAGTCGTGAGAGCATATCAGGAATAAGGTTGTGGTCTCCTTTTATATGCTTCACTGAGAAACTAGTCTTTGAGCCTAAGTAACATCTTTTCTGGAACATTTTTCCCTTTGAAATTCATGATGTTGGGAAAAGCTGAGTTGTCCATTCTGACAAGAAAGTGATAACCGATAAGATGATACTCGAACTTTTGAATACCATGCTTGACAGCTAAAATTTCTTTGAACACACTATGGTAATGGATTTGTGTGTCAAAAAAGTGTCCACTGGCATAGACGATAAAGTGTTCTTTGCCATCTGTTTCTTCAAGGAGGATGGCCCCCCATGATACGTCACTTGCATCAGTCTGCAATATTCGTCTGCCATCGGTGATGAGCTTTAATGGTGGCAGATTTTGCACAATTTGCTTTAAAGTTGTGACAGCAAGTATGTGGTTATTGTTCCACGAAGGTGGATTTTTTTCAATAGGGCTGATAGCTGGCGGGTGTGGTGATTAACATGAGGAATAAAATCCCTGATATATTTGATAATACCAAGGAACTATTAGATTTGTCTTTTGGAAAGATTCTGATCTGGAAATTGGATGAGCTCTTGAGCAATGTGCTTTCCTGGCTAATAGTGGCCATCTTTGATAGTGATTCCAAGGAATTCAATGTTATTGGTGGCAATTGTGCTTTTCTTAGTCAACATGATTCCATGAGATTGAATAATATCAAAGAATTGATTTAACAAATGGCAATGGCAGTGTCGTGCTTGTGCAGTGTCGTGCCCACTATGCGTTTCGTGCCGTGCCTAATTTTTTTTGCTTAGGCGAAGTTGTTTTCTTATTTTTTTTCTTTTAAGAGTGAATGCCAAGTAGTTTTCTTATTTTTTTTCAAGCCTATGTACTTTTTTGAATCCATGTGCCTTTATTCAAATTTAATAGAATCAAAAATTCAAAACTCAAGTCCATATTCAATAATAATAAATTAATAATAATAGAAAAATGTAATATTAGTTACTAAGTTTGACTCTATGGTATTAAAATTATTTTTTAGTACTTAACGACAACAATAATAATAATTTTTTTTAAGGGTTACTTGGAATTACGTCGAGTCATATATGATAGTTTATAATAATATTAATAAATATTTATAAAATCATGATATTTATAATTTTATTTATTAAAATCATGATATCAATTATTTTTTAATAAATTATAAACATAAATCAATTATAATGTTTTTGAAACTGAGAATTAAATAAATTTAAAAAACTTGAGCTAATAAAATTTTAAGTTTACTTTCATTAAAAAATAAACGTGCTTTTTGCGTGCTTTTTTGCGTGATGTACTTTGATCCATCTCTAATCGTGCCGTGCTTTTAAGGTCTACGTGCGTGCTGTGTCGTGCCGCGTGCTCTACTGAAACGTGCTCGTGTCGTGCCATGCTGTACAGACACTACCGTGCTGGTGCCGTGCCTCGTGCTGTCCAACCCATTAGCCACCTCTAGATAAAAGCTATGAAGGAATTAATTGCAGCAACCAGCCTATACGGCTCAAAGTTCAAATAATCACTCTAAATTCACTCTTGTACCAAATATTTATAACTCTAGGACTAAATAAACGCCCAAAAAGGCTCATAGCACAAGTTTATAATGGAGAGGTAGGTCGTTTAAGGATGTACTTAAGGTAAAATTAGTTACAAGCTTATAATGGAGAGGCAGGTCCCTTAAGGATGTACCTAAGGAAAAATGAATTTATTACAAAAAAACGTCCTTGGGCCTTTTGAAGTGAAAGAGCCCAACATTGATGCCTAACTTGTGAGATTTCTAATGAGGTTGAAGCGGAATCTCTCAGGAATTCATTGTTAGAATCTTCTTATCAATTCAACTGAATGAAGAAACAAATTATGGTGATAATCATGAGAATTTAGAGGAGTATTCACTAAATATGACTGTAATAAGGGATTTTGAGGATGATTCTGGTGGTATTGAAGATGATTTCTTATGTTGTGGTAGTTATGAGAGCAACGAGAGGTAGAAATACATGCAAGATGAAGATTTGGGGTTGATCACAAAGGCTGAAAACTAGGTTAAATTTTATAAAGTATCAACAAAAAGGGAAAGGGTAGTTGATCAATTCAAGTAAGCTTAGTTTACAAGAAAGGAAAAGACATTGTCATGTCAAGAAGAAGGAAAGAAAGAAAGTTTAGGGGAATTTTTGGTTGGAATGGACGTTGTTCTTGTGTCGAACAAAAAGAAAGAATCAAGGTTGGCTGTTGGAAATGCCGGTGGAATCACTGTGGCTCAGGATACAAGGGCAATCGGATTTGAAGAATCTCTTCTAGGAGAATTTTCAATTTCCATAAAATTTCAGCAAGCAGGGAACCAAGATTTGTGGCTATCTACGGTCTACGGGCCTAATATAGAGCTACAGCCTGAGCTAGTATGTAAGGGGAAGACTTCAATGTGGTTAGATTTCTTTTTGAAATGTTTAGAGGGTAGAGTTACTAAAACCATGAAGGATTTTAATACGTTGATTCACGAATTTGGTTTGAAGGATTTAGAGTTATCTAGTCCTAATTTTACATTGTCTAATCTTTGCTATGATCCTGCTTGCTATAAATTAGATAGATTCCTGTTTTTGCCTGAGTGGGAAGAAAATGTTGGCTATGTTAAACAATCCAATCTGCCTAGAGTTACGTCTTATCATTACCCGATTATCCTTGACTCCAATGATGTGAAGTGGGTCATGTACTGTTTAAATTCAAGAATATATAGTTGCGTCATCATCAATTTAAAAGGAATATAAAGGAGTGGTGGAGCAAAGAGCAATTTGAAGGACTCGAAGGGTATAAATTCATGAGAAAGTTAGGCGGAATTAAGAGTAGGTTGAAAAGATGGAATAAAGAAGTCTTTGGGAATTTAAAGGAGGAAAATGTTAGATTTGAGAGAAGAATTCAAGAGATTAATAGATTAGAAGAGGAGGAATTCATGAACATTAGCCTTTGTAGTTAGAGAAGTCAAGCCAAATTTTATCTGAAATAATAGAAGTTATGTGGAGACAAAAATCTAAGGCACTATGGGCTAAAGAAAGGGGACAACAACACCAAAATATTCCGTAGCATTGTAAATGGAAGACAAAACCAGAATTCTAAAATAATAAGATACTTTCTAGTTTTATACTCAGATGGAGGATTTTCAAGGCCTTTTATTGAAGACTAAATTGGGTTCCTATTAAAGAAGAGTAGACAAGTTGGTTGGAGACACTACTAGAAAAATGGGCTTTACTAACACCACTTTAGTGTCAGTAATTACTTTTGCTGACACTTGTTAATTATGTCAGTAATGCTCAAGCCAGAACACACTGACACTCATTTTTGGTGTCAGTGATTTTTGCGTCAGTATCTTGTGTCACTATAGTATCACCACAATAGTGATACTATGGTGTTAGCATCAGTTGATACTATTTCTATATCAGTATTTTGTGTCTCTAGAGAGTCACAAGGATAGTGACTTAATCGTGTTAGTATTTAATGATACTATTTACATGTCACTGATTTATGTGACTACAGTATCAGGAATCGACTGATTCAGTAACATCAAAAATTCTTATCGTCATTTAAATAATTAGTGTCAGTATTAACGGTGCTATATCGGTTGTGTTTTATTTTTTTTAATCACATTATTCATGTTTATTTTACAATTAAAATAAACCCAAAATATATTAAACATACCAAATATTGTAATGCAATTCACATAATACACAATGTCACTGAATAGTATACACGATAAAGTACTAAATTAATACATCATTGTTTGGGGGTAAAAAACAAGCTCAAGTACTAAATTAAGCTTTGAACAAGTAGCCAACAAGAGTAAAAAGATAACAATGTCACTGATTTTGGAGTCCACATATGCCTTCATTTTTTTTCCACCTACAAGTATATAAAATCAATTAGCACACCACAAAAAATAAGTCTTGTATATTTTTAAGGAAAATAATCATAAATTACTTGTATGTTACCTCGCGATTGTAGGCTATAATTAACTTGGCAACGTATATAGCCCACTGATCATGAAGTCGCGAGAGGTCCTTAAGAGTGTATTCCTCAATTCCCTTGAACTTTAATTTTAAAACAACAAGTTATTCATTGAAAATCCTTGACTAAACTACTTAATTATCATTCATTTAAATATATTTGTGTGTTAGCAATTAAAGCCAACAAATAAACTCCAACAATGTTATTGTTTTATCCAAAATTATATAGGTAAATACTGAACATCCTGATCATTGTAATTGCAAAAAGAAAAAAAAACTTGTTTGATAGCCGAAGCAACTTGTGAACCCCAGCAGTACGCGATTTAATACAAATATGGATATAGATACAAAACCTTAATTAGGATGACAACTTATCCTCATCAAAGTACAAGCACATCCCCACTAACAACTACTTTGCAACCCAAACAATTGTTTTGTGTTGGGGTATGCAATACATTGTGTATATCCCAAATCCTAATTCATGTCTATATGGATATTCATATAATCTATTCAACAGTATGCAACATAGTCACCATTATAAGTACCCTCACATTTTATAAAATGCATACAATACGCAATAAAAAGATAACTATAAAGAAGCACACAATAGATCTTTGAGCTGATTCATTTCACAATAAATTAAAACAATATGATGCAGTATTGTAAAAATCATTTTCAATACTTACATTATTTTTCAGAACGTTCACATTTGTGACGATATCTTGCATGTATTTCATCACATAGTAACCACATTCAAAGCTGCTCGACTGCCTCGGACACTACAAGATCAAAATTACATTAATTTTTTACTGTACGTTAACAATAATTATTTAGGTTTTTCTGATTTTTACCTTGACAGGTATCCATTGAACATTGGCCTTTGTATCAAAATTTAAACTCAGATGTATTTGAGAGACATAGCTAACGTTAGCAAATAATTAGCATAAGACATAAAAATAAAACAGCATGATCAAAGATACAAATAACAAATTTAACTGATTGACAATCTGCATTAGCTCTTCATCAGGACTACCTTCCAAAGGATCAAGATAATAGGTTGTACGTCTCACCATATCAATTGCCAATAACACCCAGTGGCCACTAAACAAAGTCAAAATTGTTCTCACACATGAATTACAAGTAAAAGTTTTTAACTTCGTGATTAATCTACAAATTAAAGAATATGACTAGCAAATGAAAAAGGTTATACCCAGGGTTATACGAGAATACAATGACTTGTCCCAATTCTGCCAAGCCTAACAGTTTTGAAATGTATTGAGTCCTGTCTTTGAAGCTGACCCTTGGATATAGCTTGTCAAAAAGCCCAAACTGAACCGGCTTAGTACTTCCATTGCTCTCCATCTCCTCATACAGGTGTCTAAGAGGAAACAAACATATATAACGAAGTAAGTTTGAATAAAGGAAACAAAATAATAGTTCCAAGTTTACTAAAACATAAGCTATGATTTACCGTACTTGATCCATATGTTAATGATGCAGTTTGAGACCTCTTTAAACTCGATGATTTCAACACAAATCATTTTGTCCAAGTGTGTTTCCCAAATTTCACCAAAGGTTGCTGTGTGATGCCGAAACCGAGGTAAAGAATTCTCGATGAACATGGTAAACATGTTCATATATTCACTCCTGTCATTCTTCCTTGATCGTGCTGCTGCCCGTGTATTCTTCACACGTAGCTTGAGGTCTTTTGCTGCTGGTCTGATAACCCGTTGTTCTTTTTTGGCTACTTCTGCTGGTCTGACAAGTGGTTCTTTTTTGGGTACTTCTGCTGGTATGATGACTACTGGTTCTTTTCCAATCAGTTTCCGGACACAAATCTCAATCGAAAGCAGATACAACAATTTCTTGGGATTGTCAACTATGTCCGTGACTTTATCCCCAAAGTTGCGGTTCACACCAGCCAGCTGTCCCGCATGCTCAAAAAACAGTGCCCTCCATGGGGCCCAGCTCAGACAGAAGCTGTCAAGCAACTAAAGGTGATAGCTCAATCACCTCCTCCACTCCGAATTCCCACACATGGACAACGCATCCTCCAGATTGATGCCAGCGATGATTATTGGAGTGCTATTCTTCTTGAAGACATTGATGGCGTGCGTCATTTCTATGCACATGCAAGCGGCCAATTCAAAGACTCTGAAAAGAACTACCATGTGATCTACAAGGAAATTCTAGCAGTCAAATATGGGATTAAAAAGTTTGAATTTCATCTCATCAGCCACAAATTCCTCATCAACATGGATAATTCTTCTTTTCCCCGAATCTTTGACTTCAAAAACAAATTGCTACCTGACAAGCAATTACTCAGCCTCAAAACTTGGTCAAAAAACAGTGCCCTCCATGGGGCCCAGCTCAGACAGAAGCTGTCAAGCAACTAAAGGTGATAGCTCAATCACCTCCTCCACTCCGAATTCCCACACATGGACAACGCATCCTCCAGACTGATGCCAGCGATGATTATTGGAGTGCTATTCTTCTTGAAGACATTGATGGCGTGCGTCATTTCTGTACACATGCAAGCGGCCAATTCAAAGACTCTGAAAAGAACTACCATGTGATCTACAAGGAAATTCTAGCAGTCAAATATGGGATTAAAAAGTTTGAATTTCATCTCATCAGCCACAAATTCCTCATCAACATGGATAATTCTTCTTTTCCCCGAATCTTTGACTTCAAGAACAAATTGCTACCTGACAAGCAATTACTCAGCCTCAAAACTTGGTTTGCTAAGTATGATTTCACTGTTCAACATATCAAAGGCAACCAAAACCTCATTCCAGACTTCCTCACCCGTCCATCTATAAATACAACAATTTATAGATAATATATCTGCCAGTGGTTCTTTTTTGGGTACTTCTGCTAGTCTGATGACTACTGGTTCTTTGTTTGGTACTTTGTCATGACAGGAGAACTGCATATCTAGTACTTTAAGAGTTAGTCTAGGAGATCTTCTCGGTGTGGGCTTTGAAGTAATTTCATACTCTACTTTTTTGGGGGTTTGTTGAGGTGTTGCTTGGGAAATTGTGGTGGGAGTGTCCTTAATTTTACTCTTCACAGATTTTGGAGTCGACTTACCCGATGGGAAATCAGCCTATGCAATAATCAAAATACATACCATTAGTAGTAATACATGCATATACAAATGAAAATAAAATAATGACACGTAAGAGGCCATATACCTTTCTTTTTCCAAGAGTTTCAGGGGATTGTTGATCATTGTCAATCTGAACACCAGTGGAAGTTTTGGGCTTGAGAAAGTTAGAACTTCCAACTTCAGTATTGTTGTATGCATTTAACCTTGCATTCATGTGTTCTAATTGAGCAGACATGAATTGGAAACTCTCTTGATACATCTTTCTTTCTCTTGCTAATTCAGTGGCATCAGGGACATGAAAATACATAGATGGGATGACGAATTGCCCCACTCCTTGCACCCTGCTTCCATTTGGCTGCTTCTGAAGAGCTTCACCTAGAATGTCATGTGACCCTTGTGATTGGAATGTTCCTTGTTCAACTTGACTCTTCAGCTCATTCTACAAAAAAATATATTATAAATATGCAATTACAAGTACAAGACATCAGCTAAACTAAACTAATATCCTTCTTCAATCTTCAACACAGAGCAAGTCCAAGACAACACCTCACACAAGTTTTAACCTTTTTATATGCGAAGAAATAAGTTTTGATAAAGTCTTACTGAGCTTCTATCACTTGTAAATGTTGCCATACAATTATTACAAAAAGCAGTATTTATTGCCCACACACACACACACACACATTATAAAGAAAATTCATAAGAATTAAGTATACAAGTAACTTCCTATTTTCTCAGTAATTGGCGTCACATCAGAAGCATATTTGCCATCTCGGTCTGCGCGTGCCATTAACCAAGCTTCACTGCGGTCAATCTCCCGCTCAGAAACTCCACTCTCCTTTTTCTGTTACACGGTGACATAAAACATAAATAATTGATTCCATTATATTATATGTATTAGATTACTTATGTTACTGTAATTAGATTATTTACCACACATACTTTTCTATACAACATGCCACCATATCCTGTGCTACCCAAGTGATGGTTGGAGACATTCTTTGCTCTTTTGTTTTTGGCCTTCTTACTTTTTTCCTGCACAAACAGTTTATATGAAGAACAAAAGGTTACCACTGATTATTAGTAACTAGCAACAAATAAATCAGGTAATATTAACAAACAACACACCTGAAATTGTTCAGACAAAACTTTGTCGATAAAAAGTTTCCAATCTTGCTTTTTAATGCTCGGATATTCAATAGGAGGCAACCTTAGTGACTTTCGATCGTCCTTGTTAGGTAGAACGAATTCAGTTGCCAGTTCACATCGAAAGTTTCTTGATGCAACCCCCATCCACTTTAATACTTGGCTTTTACATTTCAAGCTCAATTTGAATTTTTTCTGTAAACCAATAACATGGAATAGAAACAACTTTAAACAAATATGGAAGTTATATAAAATCTTTAAACATACTATGAAACAAGTAAACAAAACCTGAAAATGAAGCCACAAAGTTTCCTTCATCTCCAGTGGCACACGCCTCCAATCATCAAGTAAAATTGAAATTGTTTCACGTACAATGACTCCAATGTAACTCCTAAGATCATTTCTTCCCTTTCCAACTGGAACACCATAAGAATTGTACTCAATTGCAGCTTCATGACTAACTTCTTGTTTTTGCAAACTTTTTTTTGTTTGTTTTCTTCTCCTTGGTCTTTCGTCGAGCTCCGGAAGAGTGAACTCAGCATCTTCAGCCATCTCCTACAATCCTAAAAATGATTAAAATAAATAAGTATATCATTTAGATTAATAAGTTAATACAAGAGCAATAGCATATAATGAAATAAATAAATCACTTATTGGAAAACTGTGAAAATTGGTGCTGGAAACTAACTACAATAATGGATTCACTGATTTTCTAAATCAATATCTATTGGAATAGCATCACAATCTTTTTTGTCAGAAATTCCTTCGTCATCTTTCTCATCCAACTCACATACTGGAAGTTTGTTAGATCCACGTCTTCACATCTTTCCCCATTTAACTTATAAACTTTGTCGGTCACTGAACAAACTATTGATTTATTATTATCTAGCTGGTCCTTTACATAAAATATTTGCTTTGCATGACAAGCCAGAATAAAGCAATCAGATTTATAGCCAATCTGATTTAAATCAACTATAGTGAAACCTAAATTGTTAGTGCAAACCCCTCTATCATCTACCCAATCACGCTTGAAAAGTGTTTTTTTAACCATTAGATAATCAAGCTGCCAAATCTCATCAATGACTCCATAAAACGCCATGTCTCCAAAATGAGGACTTTTATCTTTTGAGCTTGAAATTTGTAGAGTGTTAGCAACAACCCTAACACCACTATTTTGGGTCACACGATTACAGTCCCGGTCCCTCGTTGTAAAATTGAAGCCATTTATCTCGTAGCCAGAGAAGGTCACCACGCTTGAGCGTGGGTTGTTTGCCAACCAGCACACTATTTCCTCAATCGGCACGTTATTTGCTTGAGCGTGGGTTGTTTGCCAACCAGCACACTATTTCCTCAATCGCCACCTATAATTTAAATTAACAAGTACAGTAATTAGTAACATGTAGAAAAATATTGTTAAAGTTTATTAGTAACATGTATTTAGTTAAGTAATTCTAACCTTTGCTTGTAACCAACCAGAAAATGTACATATGTGTTCATTTTGCAACCACATATTTGTTTTTGCCTTATAGGGGTTTATTAAGATTTAAAAACTAGTATAGTAATCTAATAATACAACTTACTCGATATATATTTGGATTTCAAGGGTGTTCATTAGAACACACAGGTGACGACCAGTAAGCAGCCCAATAACATCATAATTTGAGAGGTACTCAGCACAAAATGTAAGCGCTTCTTCTGCAATATAACTTTCTATAATACAACCCTTAGGGCGGTAGCAATTACGAACATAATCCTTGCGAGTTTTCATTTCTCTCTCAAAAGGATACATCCATCGAAGATAAACAGGCCCATATAACCTAACTTGTTCAACTAAGTGGACTGTTAAATGGATCATTATGTCAAAAAAGCTAGGTGGGAAGTACTACTGCAGTAAGCATAAAGTGATTACAAGTTCCTTTTGCAATTGGTCAAGAGTATTAGGATTTACCACTTTATTAGCCCTTCTCACATTTATAGGCAAACAGTTTCGAATGGCTAGTGGCAGAAATTGTTGCATCAAAGTACGACAGTCATGGGACTTAAGGCCTTGAAGCCGACAATCATCTATTGAAACAAGGTTTTGGACATTGGAAGAATACCCATCAGGGACTTTCACACTTAGCAAGGTTTCACAAAATTGTTTTTTTTCTTTTGTTTGTTTCATCAGGAACTAGTTTTCCCCTGATCTTCAAAGACTCAAGATCTTTTCTCTCATTAATCCCATCTTTTGTTTTGCCTGGTTGATGAAGTAATGTGCCATATATGTTCTCGCACACATTTTTTTCAATGTGCATCACATCTAATTGATGGCGAACTAATAAATGCTTCCAATAGTCTAAGTAAAAAAAGATTGACTTTTTTTTGTACAATTTTTCAGTTATGTTCTCATCACCATCACCGCCACCACTGCCATCATGTTTTCGCCTTTTGGCCTTCTTTTTCCCAAACTTAATATCTATATCTTCCACCATATTAAAGATTTCCTCACCAGACAAAGTTTTAGGAGGCTCATTCCACTCTTGCTTCCCATTAAAAACCTTTTTCAATTTCCGAAATAGGTGACCAAGTGGTAGAAAGCGGCGATGGCCCATATATGACATTTTCCTACTATGTGGCAGCCAACATGCACAAGTGTCTATCCCACAAATTGGGCAAGCATAATAGCCCTTAACAGTACAACCAGAGAGGTTACTGTATGCTAGAAAGTCACTGATTGTCCACATCAAGACAGCCCGTAAATTAAAGGTTTCTTTTCTATAAGCATCATAAACATCAATACCTACATCCCATAGAGTTTTTAAGTCCTCAATCAAAGGTGCTAGGTATACATCCAGATCATTTCCAGGTTGTTTAGGGCCATATATCAAAAGTGACAACATCAAAAAATTTCTCTTCATACACAACCATGGAGGAAGATTATATGTTATTAATATAATAGGACAACAACTATAAGTTTGTTGAGCTATCTTTTTTTTCTTTGATACCTAGATGCTCCACAATTTGGGCATTCAGCAAGATCAGCAAATTCATTCCTATACAAAATGCAGTCATTTGGACATGTATGTTTTTTTTCATACTCTAAGCCTAGCACTTTCATTGTTTTCTTAACCTCGTACATCAACAAGGACTTCTAACAAAGCAGAAAACCCTTTATCGGACCACCCATAGTTCCCTTTCACATTGTAAAGTCTCATTAAACTAGATAACTTTGAATGTTTTGTACCCGGGTACAAAGGCTTTTCAGCATCTTCAAGCATATCCTTAAAAGAACTAGGATCTCTATCACAATGCTCGTAAGCATCTTCGACCATGTCAATTATGTTATTGTAATCTAAATCTTTGACTATGTGAATGGTCTTCACACTTTGTAAATGTAGATTTAGAGTCAGTCTCACAATGCCAAGTCCAAACAATATATCTTGGGAGAAAACCTTTTTCAAATAAATGATCCTTCACCTGTTGAGGAGTATGAAACTCCATATTACAACAAAGGACATCTAATTGACATTCGATTTTCAGCATTCAAAATGGCAAAATCTAAGAAATCAACAACTCCAGAACGATACTCTACAGACAATCTATCACAACTTATCCAACTTTTGTCCATTTCAAATATTTTACCTGTTCACATATGTAATGTCAGTTTAAGTTTAATTAAATTGCATGATTAATTTAATATTTATAGGTAAGATGGGTGCTAATGGCTTTTTAAGTAGCCGAACTAATTCATAAGTCAAGTAACTAACAAAAGTTAAGAGTTCAAATAATGTTTTCAGATTCTATAAATCACTTTTTAACTTCACATACAACATACATAACTACTTTAAAACAAGTATTTCTTTCTTGAATCAAACACAAATCATCAACTTTATACAATCTCAAAATACTCACAACCACGAACTTAATTAATTCATATCATAGTCATTGTTTCTATTACAAATCTTCCAACCACAACAGAATAAATAAACAAGTAGGATTATATAACAAAATTTGCCTCTCTTCACATGAAACGGAGATGTAACCACTAAATACACAGTCATTCAGCCAATATAACACCCAAACAATCATCTCATAATCAGAAAGGCAAAAGCTAAAATGAAATTTCATATTTTAGTACATTCAAAATCAACTAACTTATTAATCAAAGTTAAGAAATGGAGCTAACAGTTTATTTCAGAAACTAAAAAAAATGCACATTCTTAGTTTTAAATAACAATGACAGTAAATCACATGCACAAAATTTTGAAACTGTCCTCAAATGTGGCAGAAAAAACAGAGTCGCATTAGCAAGTGTTTTGAGTTGAAGTAATGCACCACCTAAAATGCCTGTATTTTTGGACTGCATGTGAGTGAAGATATACAAAAATAAGAACAAAAATTTGAAGTTACAAATAAATAAAAGAAAAAAAAGATTTGGAAAACAAAACCCACCAGGGTCGCACTACTGTTCAATTTATGAACATTTGAAACAACCCAAAAATAAAAATTAAAAAATATTATTCATAAGCCAAATTAAAACAAACCCATTAATTAAATTGCCCCAAAAAATAAAATATTCAACCATTACCAACTGGTAACCTCCTCTATAATTCTTTCTCTGGACTTAACTTGTGAGGCATAATGAGATTACTTGAATACATAACCGATGGTGCCACTTCATCCCTTTGTCGATGGCTTTTACAAGTGAATAGGGTTTTGGTTTGTTTTTCAATTTGGGGAAAATGGAAAAACGAAACGAAGTTTTAGCTTTTCATTATCTATCTAAATTAATTGAATTTAATTTGTAAATGGATAGTACAAAACAGAAGAGATCGAGAAGAGAAAAACGAAAGAGAAAGTGAACGTTAAAAGCAAGATAGAGACAGTCAATACAGTCTGGGTAGATGGGGAAAAGTCAAGTTTGTTGTTGTTATTTATATTTTCATTTTTTAATAATTTAAATATTATTATGACTTTGACTCATCGAGATTTGATGGTCTGTGCTCCAAACATTAAAGCTTTAAATCTTAGAGCTCTCAGGTTCGAGTTCGAGCGAAAACAAATTTTTATGATTTTTTTTATCATTGATACTTTAGCGTCAGTGATCTTTGATGTTTAATTTACTGACACCCTAGTATCATTAATATGTGATTCCTACTTATAATTACTGACACTTTTTGCAAAGTGTCAGTAAAAAAAGTGAAAAATTGTAGTTGTGAAAAGAAGTGAAAAATTGTACCCATCCATCAAAGTAATAACACAAGATTCTATAGGTGATGATAGCACAAAAGTTTCATGTATCTTCAAACAAGTTGAAGATGAAGTGAGTGGTAGAATAGTAGTTAGCATAAGTGGTTCTACAACACCTATGCAGAAAGAACATAGCCTATGGATGAAAGTAGAGATGGCCAACGGGCCATACCATGGCGGCTCAAGCCCATCAAAGGAAGCCCACGTGTGCTCGTGCTCGTGCTTGTGTCGTGCCGTGCCCACTATGCGTTTCGTGCCGTGTCGAGTCATATATCATATTCAATAATAATAAATTAATAATAATAGAAAAATGTAATATTAGTTACTAAGTTTGACTCTACGGTATTAAAATTATTTTTTAGTATTTAAGGGTTAACTTGGAATTACGTCGAGTCATACATATTTATAAAATCATGATATTTATAATTTTATTTATTTAAATCATGATATCAATTATTTTTTAATAAATCATAAATCAATTATAAGTTTTTTGAAACTAAGAATTAAATAAATTTAAAAAACTTGACCTAATAAAATATATTAAAAGATTCAATTTCAAGTTATTTATAAAATCATAAAATTTTAAGTTTACTTTCATTAAAAAATAAACGTGCTTTTTGCGTGCTTTTTCGCGTGTCGTGCTTTGATCCATCTCTAATCGTGTTGTGCTTTTAAGGTCCACGTGCGTGCTGTACCGTGCCGCGTGCTGTATTGAAACATGCTCGTATCGTGCCATGCTGTACAGAGACGTACCGTGCTGGTGCCGTGCTTCATGCTGTCCAGCCCATTAGCCACCTCTAGATGAAAGCTGTGAAAGAATTAAATGCAGCAACCAGCCTATACGGCTCAAAGTTCAAATACTCACTCTAAATTCACTCTTGTACCAAATATTTATAACTCTAGGACTAAATAAAAGCCCAAAAAGGCTCATAGCACAATTTTATAATGGAGAGGTAAGTTGTTTAAGGATGTACTTAAGGTAAAATCAGTTACAAGCTTATAAT
The DNA here is from genome assembly GCA_029618585.1 of Citrus australasica. Classification (NCBI taxonomy): domain Eukaryota; kingdom Viridiplantae; phylum Streptophyta; class Magnoliopsida; order Sapindales; family Rutaceae; genus Citrus; species Citrus australasica. The sequence continues at coordinate 9,150,030 of JARCIV010000006.1, forward strand.
GGAGAGGCATGTCCCTTAAGGATGTACCTAAGGAAAAATGAATTTATTACAAAAAAAAAAGTCCTTGGGCCTTTTGAAGTGAAAGAGCCCAACATTGATGCCTAACTTATGAGATTTCTAATGAGGTTGAAGCAGAATCTCTCAGGTATTCATTGTTAGAATCTTCTTATCAATTCAACTGAATGAAGAAACAAATTATGGTGATAATCATGAGAATTTAGATCAGTATTTACTAAATATGACTGTAAAAAGGGATTTTGGGGATGATTCTGGTGGTATTGAAGATGATTTCTTATGTTGTGGTAGTTATGAGAGCAACGAGAGGTAGAAATACATGCAGGATGAAGATTTGACAGACGACCAAATGGCCAAATCAAATTGTCTTTCAAACTCCTGACACCAAGCCCATTCCAGACAGTCCACAGCTTTCTTATACTACTATGATCACGGCAGTTCAAACTAGTCAAGAAAAGAAACTTCCTATTCATAGTTTTTCATTAGAAGGGTATCCAGTATATCCTGATAAAATTAATGGTCCTTTTCTATGGGATGTTCCTGAAGCCCATATGTGCAATCCGGATTGTCCTTGCTTGGATGATACGGATATTGATGAAGAATTGGAAGTTATGCGGAGAAAGAAAAAGAAGAAGAAAAAAATCTTCTTATCCTCCACCACCTTACAAATCCTTTCTTCCACAACCTCCACCGGATCCAAAACCTCTTGTTTACCCAATCAGGTCATGCCTTATGTTTTCAAGTCATTCCTATGAGGAATCATTTCCTCCACTTGAAAAACAAATAGACACACAAACCCGTGTTACCTCAAAACCTTTTGTTCAATCTCCGATTACAGCCTCTGGGTAACCTGAAGAACCAAAACAATATGAAGCTGTTTTGAATTGGCAAACCAAAAATGCCAATGCTCAAAATCATACTCTTCAACAACTCGGTAATAAAATTGATCGTGTTGCCACTCAAGTCTCCCAGACTAAAACTAAAGTTGATTCAATCAGTAGTCGTTTAGATCAGATGTATATACATCTTCAATATCGGATTTCTGAACTAGACACCGATCTCAGACGAATGATCAACAATCATATCTGGGGTCCAGAGTTTAATAAAAAAGAAGCCGAGATCAGAAAACTCAAAGCTAAATTATCCAGGATTGATGCTGAAAAGACTCGACCTTCTCTTTTTACTCAACCACAACCTATACTAGTATCTCCTCCAATCTTTGAAACCTATGCACCTTTCTACACACCATCCCGACCTCAACAACCTGTTTATAATCAGTTCTTTGGTTTCTCCCACCTTCACCCAAAAAATCACGATCTAAAGTCAAAATCTCCGAGCCACGTCCAAAGGCCACTTCCTCTTCCTCTACATCTACAATCCCTCTAGAAGAATCACCACAAGACTATCCCAAGCCTCTTAAAAAAGATAAAGGCCCAATGGACCAGTATCATTATCATACTGTCCAGATCCAATCTTCTGATTCCTCCGACTCTTCTAAGCCTGAAACACACAATCTTCTGATTACAGGCATATTAATGGCCACTGAAACTACAGATCCAAGTGCCTCTACTCCAACATCTATTGTTGATGACAATCCTTCTGACCAAGCTTCTCAAACAGACCCAGTACCACCACCAGTTCATGAACACTCAACAAAACCATCTTCAGCATCTTGGTTTACATTTGATGACATTCCTCGTCACAAATGGGCTGCTAGACTTCAAGAATTTGCTGCTTGGATTGATCTCTAAGGTACCAAGCCTAATGCTCAACCTCAAGTCGTTCTTCGTGAATTCATGGCCCGCTCCACGGGTTCTTTACGAGACTGGCTAGAAAGCTTAGGAGAATATAGACAGCTCCAATTCATGGAATCTCTTATTGGTACAGCCCTCAATCTTATTCATGAGCAATTCATCGGTGAAAAAACTGCTTCCACTGAAGTAGAGAGAAAAGAATACCATCAGATGAAATGCTGTTCTCTTAAAAGACATCTTCTGGATGCTCATTACAAAAGAATGAGTATTTATTCTACAAGCTAAATGAGTTCAATGAGCCATCTCTTAAACATGTCTTCATTGCCTCTCTTCCTCCTTAGTTACAACCCGATCTTCAAAGAAAACTCACAGCCACAAATCTGAGCATAGCTGATATCTCTCTGGGAAAGATTTTTCAAATGACCATGCTATCTCTTGATAAGATCTATGAACAGAAAGAATTCTTCAAAGATCTCATGGAAGACAAAAAACCCTTCTCTGAAGCTTGTAAAAAACCTTATATCAAGATGGAGTGTAAAGATGAAAAGAAGTGTATTTGTTCGCCTAAAAAGAAAAAACATTTTTAGAAACACTTCCACAAAAAATCATCCTCCAAAAGATGATGTTTCTCAGTACCCAATGGTTGAAAGACTTGAAAAGACATGGGCGTTAGAAAAAAGCCAATTTCTCCAAAAGTGGAACTCTAATTCACTCCATACTATACAGCTGATTCAGGACAGAAAAGAAAGAAAAAAGATTATTGAAAAAATCTACGCTTGTGCTGTCATCTCTCCCCGATTAATGCATTCTCAGATGCTTCAATTGTCAGTATTAAGAAAAAGCTGGGTTCATTCTGCATCATGAGAAAGCCATTCTTATTTATTTTCTTTCTCTTTTCAAAATTTCATTTGGAATTGCAAAAGAATTGAGAAGATGATGGGAGACTTTTGTGGAAAGGTTGCGAAAATGGCAATGGATCTCATCTCATGAAGTGGGTTAAGGTTGTAAGGCCTAAAACTAGAGGTGATTTAGGATTTGGCAATGTGGAAAAGAAAAATAGAACTCTCTTAGTAAAATGGCTTTGGAGGTTTCTCTTGGAGAAGACCTTTCTTTGGCACTCGGTTATTCGTAAAAAGCATAGAATTCGTCCAAATGGATGGGATGCAAACATGGTTAGGAATGTAGAAGCCCCTAGAAAGCTAAATCTAAAGAGTACCCAACTTTTCTTAGTTTTGTTGCCTTAGAACTGGGTAATGGGAAGGCTATTTGTTTTTGGGAGGATAAATGGAGGGATGATGTTTGTTATGTGAGAAATTTCCCTACTTGCATAGATTATTCCTTTCAAGGAATATCTCAATTTTCTTTAACATGGCTTTCTCCCAACTCAATATGAATTGGAATTGGCAGTTTGATTTTAAAAGAAATTTAAATGATAGAGTGGTTGAAGAACTTGCAACGGTAATGTCAAGTATTGAAAATATCATCATTGATGAATTGGAGGAAGACTAGAAAATAGAAGCTGAAAGCCTCTGGACAATATAATTGGAAGTCGTATTTTGAGAAGCTGTGCAATGATGATTTTACTGAAGAGTTCACCCTAAGATTCAAGTCTTCTTGTAGGTTTTGGCATAAGGAAAATTAAATTCTGGAGAAGTGTTGCAAAGAATATTTCTTCATTTTTGTCTCTCTCTTTCTTTGTGTATGATGTGTGAGAGAAGTGCAGACACTAAGCAACAGATGCTCGGAGAGTGTGGACCATGTCGATTATTTGGACATGTTCTGAGTTAGAGGCAGAATCAGTATCTGTCTCTTCTTCGAGTGTTGGATCATTAAACCCATTTAGTTTATAAAACAGGGCTGACATGCGCTTGTAATGATAATCTAAATCTCTTTGTTGGAGCGAACAATACTTCATTTGTTCCTTCACTGTTTTGTGGCTTAAAGAAGTTGATTTTTTGTGGGTCTTTTCAAGTTCTTGTGAGGAACAAGGCTAAAACTCTTTGGAAATGTGCAGTGGCAGCATTGTTTTAGGTAATATGAGAGGAAAGAAATGTTCGTATTTTCTAGGGGAAAAGTGTAGATAATGCTGCAGAACTATGGGATAGAGTACATTTTCTTACTTCATTTTGGGCTTCAGTTTCGAAGGAGTTTCATACATCTAAACAAGGATGGAGTTTGAGATAGGGAGTTATAGCTGATTCTAACCTTGTATAGAGATGTTTGGGTATACTTTCATATAAAACAGATAGTGTTTGTTTTCTAAGCTATCTGTTTTATAAAAAAATCTTGACTTCCCAAGATTTAGGCTTTTTGGAGGAGAGCATGTTGCACTAGGATGGAATAAAGTAAGTGGCTGGTTAACTACTAGGAAGAAATTACATGCCTAGGATTTTTTCCGAGATTATTTTTTTTAATTACATAATTTATAAAACTTGAATAATTAATTAATTAATCTGTTCACGAAAGTAAAAATTAACAACACCTGGTTTTGAATTTGTGCATTAAATTATTTCTTAGCATTATTACTTGTTTGGGGAAGAAATGGAAGAATTAATGATAGAACACAATGTGTTAATATAGTGTTTGTAAAGTTGCTAAGAGAAGATTGGGCTATGCTGGGTATATCAAACAATTAAAATGGTACACAGATTTTCCCTACATTAAAGGCAAAACAGTTGAAGAAAATGCTTAAAATATTAGTCACATGAGGTGTGAGTTTGATTTCTTAACTGATATTGAGGAATCAATAGGGAGATAATCAGTTGAAAAAGTGGAGGCAATAGCCTGTCACGGCTGCCAACTTAGTTTCAACCTCCAATAATAAAAAAAATAGTCCCGAAACCAACTGACCGTTGAAGTGTGGTTACCAACCATTGCCCACTCCAACTCTAAACCACCTCTTCCAAAGTTTCTCAAGCTCCACATATAGTTAGAAACAATCAACACATCCTAATCACGCGAGGCACTGCTTCACTTTAAAATAAATTCATTGTGTTTAGTTAGGATTTTTGTTCCTTTTCTTTCGCCCCAAAATCTAGTTAAAACTTTATTTACAACTTATTAGCATTTTAAAATAGGTTACATAGCGTCCTTTAAATGCATAAAACTTTATAGCATATAACACTTTTTCCTTTATATTATTTCTATTATTTGTACATTACTTAAGAAATACTTCCTATCGAAATCCATCAAAATTACAACACTACCCACATTGTTTTAAGTTGATTCTTCATTGTGTTTATTGCAAGACAACAAGTGAAAATGGTGATACTTAGGATTTTTTGAGACTCTAGATTTTTTATTTTACTTTGGAAGCTAATTTCTTAAGCATTATCTTCAATTTGAATTTTTTGTTTATTTTCTTTACAGCAACCAGTGAAAATAGGTTGCATGACAAGAATTGCTTGGCAAAGCATGCTATCTGTATGATTATAAGCATTAAGGATTCACTTTTTGAAGGGCAAGCTTGCTAACTGTGTATACATGTTCAAAGTGCCAACATGGTCTCCATTTTGCTTTTCGATTTATACGTGCTTGGACTAGTTACATGATACAATATTTCAATTTTAGAATTCGCGTAGTACATTTTCCATTATTAGGAGTTAGTTTGATGTGTGTGTATTTGAGTATTTAGTTTATATGTAAATGATAGTTATGTCAACATGCAATGTAAATTGAAATTTGTAAATGTAACTTCAATTTTGGATAACGGATGATAAAAGATTTATTAATTTAACTACATTGAAAATTTGTAGAATTTAGGAATTTCAAAAAAAATATTATTATTTTTTAAAATTTTCAATAAGTTGTAATAGCCAATACCCATCATAAAATATGTCAATTTTAATTAGGGATGGTAATTTCCTAGTCTGGGCCTAGGTCAGCCTTCCCTACTCTAGATCCGAACACCAATTTTCTATACTGGACCCAGATTTAAACTCAGTTTTCTCTAATCCGGGACCGGTTTCGGTTCTCGGATTACAGGGTTTAAACCCGAATTATGAGATTGCTTATTAAGAGTTTCTAGAATGAAGTAAAAAAAACCTATTTACAGTTCAATCCAAATCAAATACAAAATACAAATTATATATAGCTTCTTAAAAAAAATCAAATATAGATACTGAATCCCAAAAAAAAATCAAATACAAAAATAAAATACTTTCATTGCTCTTTTCAGACTTAGAGACATCCAGACATCCAGATCAATTCTTTTTCATTTTCCAATATGAATTTGTCACCCTACAAAAATTGTCAAAACAACAACTTCTTCCATTTTATATGCTATTTTAACTGGAACAAACATCAACTTCTTCCATTTTATATGCTATTTTAATTGGAACAGCTATACGTATTTTGCATATACCATTTCTAATCAATTAACATCAACAATAAAAAATAATTCAAAATTAAATACATAATAATAGAATGGAAGCATAACATAGCACAAATACATAATAATCAAAGCACAACAAAGCATAAATCACATAATCATAAAATGGAGGATATCAAATTACAAAGAGGGAAGCTGAAACTCAAGATTTAGTATTCACGACGGCAATTGATGATGATGAACACAACCATGATCATGATTTACAGAGGTGGTGTTCAACCCGTAGCTTGTTACTGGTCGCGGCAGAGAAGGCTAGTGATGATGATGAGATTAACATAGCCACACTACAGAGATGGTGACCAAGAGCCAAAGAGAGATTGAGAGAGGAAATGTTTTGCTTTGAGCCTTTGGTGGCGACTGTGAAATGTGAGCAACTAAGGCATTTTTTTTCCTCCTCACATTTATATTAAATAATTTTGAAAAAATTAATATTAATCCGGATCCAGGTTCTGGATTTGTGGGTTTACCTAAACCCAAACTTGGATACATCCAGGTTTACTAAATTGCATCCGAATTCCGGTTAAATTTAGTCTGGTGCTGGTTTAACCCAGACCAGATTTTTCGGGTTCATCTAAGTCCAGTCTGGGTCTAAGTTTAATCACCATCCCTAATAATTCAATTTTTTGTCAAAATCAAAATAATTTAAATTTTCCCACTAAAAAATTTAAAAAATAAATGTATCAAATTCAGAATTGTTTACTTCCCTAGAAAATATATTGTGACATAATTGTGATGGTAATATCTATCATAATCAAGGATAACTATCATCTGTCCTCTAAGATGATAGTTTTTAACTATCATAGTATGTAGTCTAAGAGTGCTGATATGTGTCTTATGGATGTGGTGACATATACATACATACATACATACAAACAAATGAAAGTTCAATGTGTGAATGAATGAAATGAATACACAAATTTTAACTTCAAATTGCAGAGGAATGCTCAATGATAACAGTAGTTGTCAAACCGTCATTTGAATTTGATTGAACCTTTTTATAGTTGGAGTAGAAAACTAGTCGTTATTAACTTTCTGGTGCTAACTGGCTTAAACCGTTTTGCCGCTTCTCATTATTTGGTTAGTTGTTTTTATTTTAGAGAGCTTCTGCCTGATAACTGGTTTGCCACTTGGATTCCAGAAAGCATCTCCTTGATAACCGGTTTGCACTTCTGAATGCGGTTAGCTGCTTTGATTCACCGTTTTTTAATCTAGTTAGCCGTTTTGATTCTAAAGAGTTGTTGTCTCTTAACCGTTTTGCCATTTATTTTATCTGGTTATCCGATTAGTTCCAAAAATACATTTATAAGACCATAAAGTGTAATTCCTTATTTATCCCAAATATGTGGTTTGTTACCATCAAAATCAATATTTTATAGCCATATAGGCTAACAATCTCCCCCATTTTGATGATGACAAAACACATCAAGTATTTTGAATTTTTTTTAAAATCACTTTCAAAAGAATTTAAAAAAATCTTTTTCAGTTTAAAAAAACTCCCCCTGCATATATGCATTGTCTCATACACATATCAATACTTCAAACACATAATATTAACACTTCAAAATATATCCATAGATATCTCCCCCTTCATTATAAAAAAAGAAATCAATATGCTCCCCTTACCAATCTCAACATGACCATTGAACCAAAACAATTCATAAACAAAGCATATAAAGAGTCACAAAGTCAAACAAAGGTTGGAAAATATTCATGTCATCCAAAAACATAAAACAAACATCCCAGCATAATGAAATAAAATGTTATAACAGAAATGAATCTTGGCGTGCTAAACATATAAAGGCAGAAGCATAAAGACAAACGGATATGGAATGCCAAAGTGGTCGAAGAAGAGGCGCTGTCCATGAAGGAGCTGTTGATGCTACTGTGAGAGACATTGGTACTCCTCAAGAATATGCTATTGTAAATTGGTCTGCTACACATAAAGTGTTCTCATCTCGTCCATAAGCTGTTGAAGAGTAACATCTTCGGAGTCATGAGGCTTAGAGGTGGTACAGCAGATGCTAATGCATTAGGATCAGGTGCAAATACAAGAGGGTCCTGACGTCTACACTGACCTTGGAAAGGAAAAGAAAAATTAGAAAGCTAATTAGCAAGAACCACATAATTTAGAGGACGATTATCACTCAGAGCAATCATAGTATACTTATTTTTTGTAAACTTTACCCACGCTCCATTGCTCCACTCAAATCCTAAGGCACACACGGCCTCATCCTCTACACTCTTAGAGGGTTAACAAGATGGTTCATTGATGGGAGTGATGAAATGATCATATGGCAGCGATCAAGTTGGGTATGGAAAGCTTGGTGAGTATAACAGTGTACCAAGTTTAAATCAGACGATGCCTAAGGAAAGAATCAATCAAACCAACATCCATGTGGGAATTGGGAAAGCTCATTTAAGTGCCCCGACCTAGGAAAGACAATAGTCTGAATAAGATGAAGTAAAACCCAGGATTGGAGGCATAGACATTGAGTACGAAAATTGATGTTACAAACCTCATCAGAAAGATCAATGCACCTACATATATTTCTAATAGCATCAACATGAACAGAGTTATCAATGTCAGGGGCTTTCCTAGTAGAAAAGATTTCTAAGCCAGTATCAGAGGTGGCTTTCCTAGCATAAAAGATTTCTAAGCCAGTATCAGGGGTTCCTAAGATAGAATTCAACTTCGTATCATCAAATTCAATCAAAACTCCTGGTGATTACTCGATTCTCTTTCTCCGTGGAAGCATCCATATTCAAGTAAAATATTCTCACTAAGTCAAGATACACATTCTCTTCAACTATAACGGCATTAATCCAACCATCTTCCTCTAACAATTGCAACAAATTTCTATTGCTAATACTAAGACTACGAAGCCAATAAGTTAAAATCTAAAAAGTAGGAAATACCATATGGGTCATGAATTTTTGGCGAAAAAACTGGGCTAAATGCTTGTTGCGGAAGTTCCTTAATTCAAAATCTGCAGTGCCCCCTTCTGGGCATGATTGTTTGGGTGGTAGAACAGGTTCTTTCCCTTTTCCTCGGTTCTCTCTAAGAGGAATGAACCAATTAAAACAAAGATAATGGTATTTAGAAGGGATATATGAGTTCAATTTGGGTAAAAAAATTGACCACGGATTGAAAAAATTAGAGATAAAAAAATGGCTGAAAACCTAGGTTAGATTTGCGATTTTGTGATTTCGATGGTGAAAATGAATTTGTAAGATGATTTTGAGCACAAGGAATGATGGGAAAATGATGTTTATGGTTTAATTTGGTGGAAAGACGGATGAAAATGGTGGATTTTAGAGTGAGAACAAGAGAAAGAGAAAATAGTTTTTAGAGAGAGAGAGAAGCGGTAGACATAATGAAGAAGAAGAAGATGAACAATGTTTAAAAAAGAAGTTAATCTAGCTTACCATTTGTCTATAACCGGCTTACCGTTTTCACTAAACGATATACCGGTTAGGTCCAAAGAGTAAGAGTCTAGGAAACGGCTTGCCTAATTTTGCCTTTTACTATATTTTGATTAACCGGTTAACTTTATTTTGCACACCAATTTATTTTTGGCTTAAAACTTGATCAATTTTAAATCATTTTGTGATTAAAAACTTTTCAATATGTCATTTAATGCATTACAATGCCATACAAAGAAAAATCACAATTTAAGATGCAACATTCATCATTCCAAGCTGATGTCTTATTTTTATGAATTGCTCTTCACTAAGGGGTTTTGTAAAGATATCTACAAGTTGATTTTCAGTAGAAACAAATTCAATCACAACATCTCCTTTTTGAACATGATCTTAGAATGCTGGATGAGATTCTTCGACAAATTGACAGCACTTGTATTGTCACATTTATTAGGAATATGATCCAGTTTAATGCCATAGTCTCTAAGGGATTGTTTCATCCATAATTCTTGTGCACAACTTCCAGTGGTAGAAAGTGTAATCGAATTTTGTTTCAGTGGGTAATTGTACGTGGCGTTGTTACACCAGATCTATAACAGAACAAAGTCTGTCCTTAGGGCCAATAGCCCGCAAGTTCTGGTTTCCAACCGATATACACTTATCCGTCAAATACCAAATCCGAAAATCATTTGTGAAAACACTTATCCGTCAAATACCAAATCCGAAAATCATTTGTGAAAACAGTTTTCACGATACCACCAAAAAACACGGCACTCTTGGCCTTCAAAGAGGGTGAACGTTGTGAGAAAAGAATTTCATTTTACAAAAATCGGTTTTAGAGGATAAAACATGACCTTTCTGATGCATAGGATCCTTAGGCTTAAGGAAAGTGCAAAGCATACCCAGTTTAGAAAATTAAAGGTGAGCGTATCATTGTTAACCCTAAATAATTTCTTTGATTCCTAGAAGAGAGAAAAAGGTTTAAAGAAACATGATGTGAAGAAAACTGCATTTTTATTCTAAATTAACTCCTGCCTTACAAAGGGATAGAGAGATCCTTATATAGAGATCTCGAGGAAGGAGAGATAAGATGAGGCCCCTTGTCTTTAACAAAAGCATAATGATTAAAGCACACCATGCCAAAACCAAAAAGGAAAAGCAGAAAACACACTTTAGACAAGACAGGACCCTTGTCTAATTATTAAAGCGAACTTTAAAAAAGCAAAAGATTACCATGTGTGTCTGCAATCATGGAGTGGTTGGGTAGCATGAAGGAGACACATTGCCAATTTCTTTTTCATAATGGCGCTTGGCACGGTGGATCTGTATGTGATCAAGATAAGCTTCAGCTTGTAGATAAAGCTTGTAGATAAAGCTTGTAGATAAAGCTTGTAGATAAGTTTCTTCATCAGCACTAGTCATCTCTTTTGGGGCTGATGTAGCAGGAGGGTCTGGGTCTGTGACCGTGTAATGGGGATTATCAGTATGGAGTAGAGACCAAAAATCTTCCAATGGATCCTGAGAGTCTTGGAATAAGACGTTAGTGTAGTCAGGACGTTGTTCCATGATAAGGATTCCTTGAGGACTTGAACTGGAACTTGGAGTACAAGTCTGTGTCTTTGGGACGATCTCTAAGCTGTGTGATGGTCCAACAGAGGTGTGGTGGATGTTTGTGGTAGGTGGCATTAGGTATGACTTGAGAACAAAGGTAACAAATGTGTCATGGATGAGGGTATAAGGATGGGGATAATTTTTCCATTCATAAGCCATATCTTGTGTCCAGAAGTCTCTGGTTTCTGGGTGCTGGAAGTAAGGTCTATGAACGATGAAGACTGTAGTGAACAGGTTGGCTTCTTGTGTTGGTATTCTATCTAAACCGTGAGACACCACCACGTGAGTTGTTTGCACCACCACGTGAGTGGTGAATACCATTCAAGGAGTTGACTGCCAAAATTTCTTTGTAGATCACGTGGTAATTCTTTTCAGAGTCTTTGAATTGTCCGTTTGCATGTGCACAGAAGTGACGTACACCATTTATCTCTTCAAGAAGGATGGCACTCCAGTAATCATCACTGGCATCGGTCTGTAGAATGCGTTGTCTAGTTGTGGGAATTTGGAGAGGATGAGGTGATTGGGCTATCACCTTTAGTTGTTGGACAACTTCTGTTTGTGCTGGTCTCCATGGAGGACACAATTTTCTGAGCATGCAGGACAGCTGGCTAGTGTGGATTGCAACTTTAGGGATAAAATCACGGACATAATTAACAATCCCAAGGAACTGTTGGATTTGCTTTTTGTTGAGATGTGTGTCTGGAAACTTTAATAATTCAGTTGCAATGTGTGGACCAGGTTGATAATGGCCATCTTTAATCACCATGCCAAGAAAGTCAATTGATTCTTTTGTTATGCTGCTTTTCTTTTAGAAAACATGATTCCGTGATCCTGCACAATATAAAAGAAATCCAAAAGGAACTTCTGGTGGCTCTCATGGTCAGAGGAAAATAATAAGCTATCATCAATGTATAGCAAAGCATGATAAAGAACAGGATTGAAGATTTTTGTCATGGCCTTTTGAAATAATGAAGGGGCAACTTTAAGACCAAAAGGCATAACAGTCAATAAGACCTTGCACCTACTGATTCAGATTGGGCTTGTCAAGCCTTCTATGTTGAAACACGTTATGAATTAGCTCATGGAAAAAAAGAGGTTAGTTATTGATTTCCAGCCACTTAATTATTTCCTTAAAGATGATAAGTTCCCCTACCAAAAATCCAAACCTTGTTTGTCCATCTTCAAGGGGCTTGTATCTTCACTAATTGATCGTCACACTTAAAGTTGCTCCTTCATTATTTCAAAAGGCCATGACAAAAATCTTCAATCCTGTTCTTCATCATGCTTTGCTATACATTGACCATGAGAGCCACCAGAAGCTCATTTTGGATTTCTTTCATATTGTGCTGGAACACGGAGTCATGCTTGCTGAAAAGAAAAGCAACATAGCAAAAGAATCAATTGACTTTCTTAGCATGGTGATTAAAGATGGCTATTGTCAACCTGGTCCACACATTGCAACTGAATTATTAAAGTTTCCAGACACACATCTCAACAAAAAGCAAATCCAACAGTTCCTTGGGATTGTTAATTATGTCCGTGATTTTATCCCTAAAGTTGCAATCCACACTAGCCAGCTGTCCCGCATGCTCAGAAAACAGTGTCCTCTATGGGGACCAGTACAAACAGAAGTTGTCCAACAACTAAAGGTGATAGCCCAATCACCTCATCCTCTCCGAATTCCCACAACTGGACAACGCATTCTACAGACCGAAGCCAGTGATGATTACTGGAGTGCCATCCTTCTTAAGAGATAAATGGTGTACGTCACTTCTGTGCACATGCAAGCGGACAATTCAAAGACTCTGAAAAGAATTACCATGTGATCTACAAAGAAATTTTGGCTGTCAAGTATGGAATCAAAAATTTGAATTTCATCTAATCAGCCATAAATTCCTTATCACCATGGACAACTCCTCTTTTCCTAGAATCTTTAACTTCAAAAATAAGTCGCTCCCTGACAAACAGTTACTCAGTCTCAAAAACTGGTTTGCTAAATATAAAAACATAAAAGACAAACAAAACCTCATCCCAGACTTCCTTACACGTCCGACTATAAATAAACCTTCACTTATTTCCTTTATCCACACCATCCCAGTTATAGCCATGAATCATCAACTCCCTTTCAAAGCTCTCAACCAAAGAACTTTCCCCATGAACATTCCTTTTCATTCAGCCTACCAGATGCAAGACTTTGCAAAGAAATTCCTTTACTGGTATTTCTTCAATGTTCCCTAACCATCTACGAAGATGAGTTATGGTACATGTGGTGTCTCACTACCCTATATGCTTCCAAATTGGTCTTTCCTGTTAAACCAGTCCTCACCCACATCACCACTCCTGAGTTCTCATCAGATCTTCTCTGGACTCTCTTTGAATGGTATTCACCACTCACGTGGTGGCGTAAACAACTCAAAAATCTGTGTACTTTTCCCGGTTTAGATAGAATACCAGAACAAGAGCCAACCTGTTCACTACAGTCTTCATCGTTCATAGACCTTACTTCGAGCACCCAGAAACCAGAGACTTCTGGACACAAGATATGGCCTATGAATGGAAAACTTATCTCTATCCTTATACCCTCATCCATGACACATCTGTTACCTCTATTCTCAAGTCATACCTAATGGAACTCAACAATGTTCAACCGCCTGCCACAAACATCCACCACACCTCTGTTGGACCATCACACAGCTTAGAGATTGTCCCAAAGACACAGACTTGTACTTTAAGTTCCAATTCAAGTCCTCAAGGAATCCTTATCATGGAACAACGTCCTGACTACACTAACATCTTATTCCAAGACTCTCAAAATCCATGGGAAGATTTTCAGTCTCTACTCCATACTGACAATCCCCATTACACGGTCACAGACCCAGACCCTCCTGCTACATCAGCCCCAAAAGAGATGACTAGTGTTGATGAAGAAGCCTATCTACAAGCTAAAGCTAATCTTGATCACAGATAGATCCGTTGTGCCAAGCGCCATTATGAAAAAGAAACTGGCGATGTGTCTCCTTCACGCTACCCAACCACTCCATGATTGCAGACAGGCATGGGAATCTTTTGCTTTTGCTTTTTTAAAGTTCGCTTTAATAATTAGACAAGGGTCTTGTCTTGTCTAAAGTGTGTTTTCTGCTTTTCCTTTTTGGTTTTGGCATGGTGTGCTTTAATCATTCTGCTTTTGTTAAAGATAAGGGCCCCACTTATCTCTCCTTCCTCGAGATCTCTATATAAGGATCTCTCTATCCCTTTGTAAGGTAGGAGTTAATTTGGAATAAAAATTCAGTTTTCTTCACATCATGTTTCTTTAAACCTTTTTCTCTCTTCTAGGAATCAAAGAAATTATTTAGGGTTAACAATGATACGCTCACCTTTAATTTTCTAAACTGGGTATGCTTTGCACTTTCCTTAAGCCTAAGGATCCTGTGCATCAGAAAGGTCATGTTTTATCCTCTAAAATCGATTTTTGTAAAATGAAATTCTTTTCTCACAACGTTCACCCTCTTTGAAGGCCAAGAGTGCCGTGTTTTTGGGTGGTATCGTGAAAACTGTTTTCACAAATGATTTTCGGATTTGGTATTTGACGGATAAGTGTATATCGGTTGGAAACCAGAACTTGCGGGCTATTGGCCCTAAGGACAGACTTTGTTCTGTTATAGATCTGGTGTAACAACGCCACGTACAACGACCCACTGGTATCAGTGGTAGAAAGTGTAATCGAATTTTGTTTCTTGCTACTAGTGCTATTCTTATGAACCTTATAGCCAGCAAAAATCAGCATCTTAGTAACATGTTAAGTCTATGTGAGTCCCTCTAAGATATCAAAGGCCAAGATCAATGGTGTCAATCAAATAATGACAAATTTGTTTAATAGAAAACAAGTGTGGCTCTTTATGACAAGATTGAAATCTAGCAAATAAGCACACACTAAACATAATATCAGGTCTCCTCGTAGTCAAATAGAGCAAGGATCCGATCATACCTGAATATGCTTTGACATCAACCTTTTTACCTTTTTCATTTTTACTTTTAAACTTTCCATCTTCAAGTCCAAATCTTTTGAGTAAATCTCTCAGATATTTGGCTTGATTGATGAAGATTTCTTCTTTAGTTTGTTTTATTTGTAGTCCGAGAAAGTACTTTGATTCTCCCATCATGCTCATCTCAAATTCTTTACTCAACCAAAGATAATATCATCAACATAAATTTGAATAAACCTATAGTTGATGAAGAGAGTTGTGTCAGCCTTAACCATTGAAAAATTGTTATCCAGTAAGAAATTTTTAAGCCTATTATACAATGTTCTAGATGTTTGTTATAAACCATACAATGCTTTTGTTAACTTATAAACATGATTTTGAAAATTTTTATTTTCAAACCAGGAGGTTGTTTCACATAGGGCTGGGCAAAATACCCGACCCGACCCAAAAAATTTCGGGTTCAAATCGAATCGGGTTATAAAGGAAACTTGATTGGATAAAAATGGTGAAACCTGATCGGGTTGTGATCGGATCGGGTCAGGTTATAAGTTCAGGTTGAGTTCGGATGAATTTTCATCCAATTCGATCAACTCGAAACCCGATCGGGTTGATTCGAACCCGATCCGAACTCGATTTTGCCCAACCCTAGTTTCACATACACTTCTTCTATAATATAACCATTTAAGAAAGCACTTTTGACATCCATTTGATGACCCTAATCTAGCTACAGGTGCAAATGTCTCATCAAAATCAATTTCTTCTTGGTTGTAACCTTCCACCTTATTCCATTTAGTGGCTATGATGGATTGGTGTTCCGGTTTAGGAATTAATTCCCACACACTGTTTCTCTCAATTTGATTGAACTCCTCTTGAATTGTCATAATTCAAGATTCATTGTTTTTTGCATCCAAAAAGGATTTTGGTTCGATTTAAGAAATGAATGCAGCATGCTCACAAGTATTTCTAAATGATAATCTAGTAGTTATTCCTCTAGAAGGATCACCTAAGATCAAATCTTCCGGGTGAGAAGAAACATACCTCTACTCCTTGGGGAGTGTTTGAGAAGTACCTTCATTTTGCTCCACATTTGTTTCTTCATGTTGCTCCTCTTGATGTGCAGGTGGTGCATCCTCTTGTTTATCTTATAACTTTTCATCCGCATCATCATCAATAACAACTTTCTCCATAGAGGAAGGGTTAGACTCATCAAACATAACATGTATAGATTGTTCCACAACTATGCATTGCTTGAGTTTGAATACCTAAGAAAGATGCCAACATCAAATTTTGGATCAAATTTACCAATATTTTATTTTTTGTTCAAAGTAAAACATTTACATCCAAAAAACTTTAAAATATCTAATGTTGGGTTTTCTATCTTTCGAAAGCTCATAGGGAGTTTTATTTAGAGTAGATAGATCTTATCAACACACAATTAAAACATAGCATGGGCTGTTGACGGCTTCAGCCCAAATGTATTTTGGTAAAGCATTCTCATTTAACATGCCATTTCTTGAATAGACCTATTCTTTCTCTCAACAACCCCATTTTGCTGTAGTGTCCTAGGTGACGAGGATTGATGTTCAATGCCAAACTCATTACAAAAATATTGAAATGCACCTCCATGATCACTTGTAATGCATGGAATACCATAACCTTTTTCATTTTCATTCTTTTTACAAAACAATTTAAAAGCATCGAAGGGCATCATCCTTATTGGCTAAGAATAATACCCATGTGCACTTAAGCTAGCATATCTAAAAGGTCCAAATAAGTCTATATGAAGTAGTTGAAGTGGTTTTGAAGTGGAAACATGATTTTTATTTATAAAAGAGGTTTTGATTTGTTTACTAAATTGGCATGCTTCACAAATTCTATCTTTTTGAAAACCAATTTTCGAAAGACCTTTAACCAAATCATTTTTGGAAATCTTTGAAATTAAATCCATGCTTGCATGTCCTAGTCTTCTATGTCGTAGCTAATCACCATCATGCAATACGAAAAATCATTTATCATGGGTAGATGAACACTCTATCTCAATGGTATAAACATTACAACATCTATTTCCAACAAACAAAACTTTGTTGTCACATGCATTCTCAATAACACATCTATTTTTATCAAAAATAACTTTATAACCTTTATCACATAATTGACTAATACTAATCAAGTTGTGTTTCAAATTTTTAACCAAACATACATTTTCAATGAGAGTTGAGGAAACTTTACCGATATTACCAATTTTGAGAATCTTTCCCTTTGAATTGTCTCCAAAGGAAACATCTCCACCGTTTTCGATCTTGGTAAAACTTAAGAACCATGTACAATTTCCAGTCATATGCCTTAAGCAACAACTGTCAAGCACCATTTATTCTTCTTCTTCTTTAAACCCTGCAGAGGAAATCTAAAGTCTTAAGTACTCAAACCTTTTTGGGTCCTTGAGTGTTAGCAATGGTTCCTTTTGAAACCAAAACACATTTTATTCCATAATATGCATTTTTAACTGGACATCTATACTTTATGTGACCATCTCGGTTGCAATAGTGGCATACAACTTGATTGTTAATGGAGGTACTCTTCATAAAGTAATTCTTATAATATTTTTGTTTCAAATTTGATTTATAACCAATACCTCCCTTATTTATCCAACATCTTTTGCCCATTCTTAAGCATCTCATTTTCCTTTTTAAAATCATCTACATGTGATTCTATATGTTCATATGAAGTGCTAGGTTTCTCATGTGATTCTATATGTTCATATCAACTCTATCATGCAATGTTTTATTCTCTAATTCTAGACATGTAATCTTTTCACTCAGAGATTCATTTTTATTTGTGAGCTCTACCATTTTCTTTTTAAGACATCCAATCATCATGCAATTATATAATTCATCATAGGTAGGATCACTTACTTCCTCATGTTCGTCAAACGATTCATCTCCAATCGCTATGAGAACTAGATTTAACATCTCTTGTTGCTCTTCATCATCATTTGTTTCTTCATCGTTGTCATCCCATTGCCTTCTTCTTAAGCTTGTTGAGAAGAGGACACTCCGATCGTATGTGTCCAGGCTTTTTGCACTCACAACAAGTGATTGGCTCATTCTTCTCCTTTTGGTTCTTGTAGTTTCTGAATCTTCTTCGCTCACTGGATCATAACCATGTCTTCATTATCAAACTCGCTTTCCTCATCAGTCTCATGTTTCAATGCTTTTTTTCTTCTTTTCCTCATTGCCTTTTTCTACTGCCAAATCTTCCTCATAAAAAATAAGAGAACTAATCAACTCATCAATAGATAAGGTGTTTAAATCCTTAGCTTTCTCTATGGCAGTTCTCTTAGGTCTCCATTCAATTGGTAAAGACCTAATGATCTTCAACCTTTTTGCTATTTGAAAAGGTTTTTCTTAGGGCTCCTAATGTATTTACAATCTCCATAAACCTAGTATACATGAAATAAACACTTTCATTTTGTTCCATTTGGAACAATTGATATTGTCTAGTGTATCTATTAATCTTAGACTCTTTGACCTGGTTTGTGCCCTCATATACAACTTCAATTCTATGGAACTCTTTCTTATCAAGTGGACAAACACAACTTTTTCTTTTATGTCTCACTCCATTGACTTGATGATTTGGGGATATCTTCCCTTTTTCATTTTTGGTAATGGGCACAAATGCGCAATCATTAAAAATTTCCCAAATTTCGTAATCTAAATTCTGCAAATAAATTCTCATCCTAGTTTTCCAATAAGGGCAGTCATTTTCATAAAAAAAATAGAGGTCTAATGGTTGATTAACCTTCCCTAAATGTGGAATTAAGCCAAGAGGGGGTGAGTTAGGATTTAAGCAACTAAAACTTAATGCAATTTAAACAAAACAATCAAATTCAAAATAGACAAATTAATGTGCAATGAAAAATAAAGAGCAAACACACGTTTTTTACGTGGTTTAACCGTGCCAACGTCCGTGCCTCCAACCTGACCGAGCTTAAGAAGTTTACTAAGCTAGCCTCCAAGGCTTCAACAACGCTGACAACTAACTTCCAAGGTGTCAATAGACCTTTATAACAAGAGATTATCTCAAATCTCTTAACCCAATTGCATCCCAACACTTGCGACCTCTCAATTTGATTTTACAAAAAGGATGACAAATAAATTTCCCTCACACAATGTGTACACAAATTTTCACTTCAGATTGCAGAGGAATGCTCAATGATAATGGCAGTTTTCCAACTAGCCATTATTGACTTTCTGGTGCTAACCAGCTTGCCATTTTACGATTACCAGTTTGCCGCTTCTCATTATCTAGTTAGCCATTTTTATTCAGAGAGCTTCTGCCTGGTTAGCTACTTTGATTCCAGAGAGCATCTCTCTAATAACCGGTTTGCCACTTCTGAATTTGATTATCTGCTTTGATTCCAGAGAGCATCTCTTTGATAACCGGTTCGCCGCTTTTGAATCCAGTTAGTCGTTTTGATTCCAGAGAGCTACCATCTCTTAAACAATTTTTTGTTTATTTTATCCAATTATCCAGTTAGTTCTAGAAATACATTTTTGTTTTAAACATACATTTTCTTGTTTTAAAAGACCATAAAGTGTAATTCCTTGTTTATCTAAAACATATGGTTTGTTATCATCAAAATCAATGTTTTATAGCCACATAGGGTAACAATTAGGATTTGTTATTGTAGTAAATGGCAATCTATATTGAAGATACGAATTTGATTGAAACTCTTGAAAAACTCTAAAAGATTGTTGGTTATTTGAAAAGGGAGTTTGAAATGTAAGATTTAAGGAAAACTAGATATTGTTTCAGGATGTAGATCGAGTGTTGACTTATGGTATTTTTATACTAAGAAGATATTGAAATGTTTCAATATAGATAAAGCTTTCCCATTAAGTATCCCAATGGTTGTTGAGTCTCTTAACCCTAAAAAAGATCATTTTCATTCCAAAGAGGATGATAAACAATTAATGTTTCCTGAAGGACCATATTTGAATGTCAATGGTGCTTTGGTGCATTTGACAGACTATAGTATTTTCAATAAACTCGTTAGCAAGGTTTAGTTCTAATTCTGAACCAACTAGAAGACATTGGAATGGTGTCAAGCATATTTGTAGTTATCGATTTGGATTTATTTTACTCCAATGAACTAATGGAAAATCTAGGTCTTATTGTAGGTTATTTATCTGATCCTCATAAAGCTCATTCACAAATATAATATATTTTTACTTACAATGGCAAAGTAATTTCTTTGAAATTTGGGATGCAAACTTTTATAGCTACATCCTAGAATCACTATGAAATCCTCACACTACATGAAGCAAGTAAAGAATGTGCATGGCTGCGGTATGCCATCCATCACATTCAGAGAACTTATAAATTATCTTTAAGTGAAAACGTCTCAACAATAATATATGAAGGTAATACTGTTTGCATTACTCAACTCAAAGGATGATATATTAAAGGAGATAGAACAAATCATATTTCCTCAAAATTCTTCTACACTCACGAACTCCAACAAGATAATAAGACTAACATCAAGCGAATATGCTCTACAGATAATTTTATAGATATATTCACTAAAGCTCCTCTACTTTCATCAACATTTGAGAAAATAGTATTTGCCATTGACATGCGCTGTTTGCATAGATTATCATGTTGATAATTAGTGGAGCACCTATTTGCTTAGGTTTTTATCTAGATTTTTTTTTCTAGTAAAGTTTAAGTAGAATTAATGGCTATCTCCCTCACTTCATTCTAATTGGTGGCCACAATTTATGATGCATAAAATATGTATTCAGAACCAAAGGTCTGCTCTTCACCAATTTGATTTGTAATACAAATGACTAGTGCAAATCAAATGGAATAGGTCACAAGTCTTTGTAATCAAATAAATATACCTGAAGGAAACTGAAAATAAGCAAAGCTTAATGCTTGCTTGCACTTTTAAATTCTCTTTATAATACTCTCACTAATATTCATAATGGGCATAAATTTTTAGTTATATTTTTTATTTTATGTTAAAAATACGGCAAAAACTTTGTAATGAAATGCTTATCAAGCTTATGAATATTCTTCATTTATTAATATTTTAAAAAACTCATGCTTGATTACATGAGTATGCTAATTTTTGACCAGATCGAATATGAAAAACAACGACCTACCCTTTTTACTACATCACCTCCTCTCCCTTCTATTGGTCCAACCTATCATCCATTTGCCTCTATGCTTTCCCCCATCCGACAGTCTGATCCTTCCAAGTTATTTGGTATGACTCATACTCTTTTTAGAGATAATCCATTTCCTTCTGACTTACTCCTAGCCCAACAGGAATGTTCACAATTGCTAGCCCAAGGTCTAATCGAGCCCACGACTTCTCAATGGGCTTGCCAAGCCTTTTATGTCGAAAAGCATTTTGAGATTGTCCGAGGAAAGAAACGTGATCAACTGGGGAAAAATATGTTGCATAAGGATTAGTTAACCCTCCTTTAGTTTACTACATTATTGTCCTATTGTTTATTGTAGAAAATAAAAATAAGATAAACATTTTCAAATTTAACACATTAGTCTTGCATCCATAAATTTTCTATTGCGGTGATGCTTCTAGAAGCCATGATCTACTTCAAAAGCAACTTTCTGAGTCGTCGGCATGAACACAATACTATAAGAAACTCTTCTTTGTTAATGTGATTTTTGTTGAGAAGCCAATACATTAATTTGCTAGAATTGAAAGACAAAATAAATAGATCTATAGCCACCTTAATGTTGTTTAATACGTGGCGTTGTTATACCAGAACTACAACAGTTAAAACTGTACTTTGGACCAATAGTTCGCAAGTTCGGGTTTCCAGCCGATATACCTTTGAGATCAAAAACTTTTAAAACATTTTCATCTCAGGTTACATAACCCAAAAACAGACAATCATTTGTCTTAAAATAGGGTACCAAACTAGATAAGAAATTATCAAAAGTTTTCTGATGCATAGGATCCTTGCAAGAGGCAAATGTAGAGAGAGAGAGAGAGAGAAATTAGAAACTCATAGCTGAAGAAAAAATTCTTTTTATTTTCTGCCAAGCTTATCTTACAAAGAGAGGGGCTTCTCCTTTTTATAGAGAGGAGAACGCCTAGAAAAAAGCATCTTGATAAGACAGGACCCTTATCAAGAATAACATGTTAAAGCAAAAGCAAACTTTTACAAAAGTAAAGAACATACGACAAACTTAACTTTAATTATTAAAGCATGAGTCACCATACTTTAATAATTACATATTAGCACACTTGAATTATTACAAACCACAAGCAAATTGTAATAGGACGACAAACTGATAGCTATGGGGACGAAAGATTCATGTAATCTTCATCAGAGGAGTTGTCCGTGTCGTCTTTTGTTAACTTTTGCTTTGGATGCTTGCAAGTGGGACTGCATGGTGGACATGGGCAATGTTGAGCTTTTGGACAATTTGGGGGAAATGTCACCATTGGATGAGGTGGCAAAACAGTAGATGGACCTGCTTGGGAATGTGAAGGTTCTTCGAATTGTGATGGTCTTGAGCGTCTTGGAACAAGAAATCTGTGAAATTCTGTTTTTCTTCTTTGATGATGATACTTGTGGATTTTGGTTTTGAAATGGACGAAGGAGTGGGAATCATAATGAATATGTCTTTATGCGGCTCAGGTTAGTGATTGAGGTGGCAAAGGAAATTTTGAAGATTTTTTTGGATACTATTGTCTTGGTCAAGAATTGCCGGATGTGGTGTGGTGAACCATTCAAACACTTGGTCTTGAGTCCAAAAATCGATGGTGTTTGGATGTTGGAAATATGGCCTGTGAATAATGAATACTGAGGTGAACATATTTGCTTTTGTTTTAGGCATTAGATTAAGGTTGTAAGCCGTGGATAGTTGCTGTAACTTTTTTCTCCATTGGGAAAGTGGAGAGAACCACTCAAGAAGGGTCCAGGTCAAGGAGGTTGATTTGTCAGGGTTTATGAGATGATTCAGGGTAGGCCTCACAGGGAGAATTAACTTGGTGGCATAAAGAACAGTTAGGCACCAGATGTACCATAACTCGTCTTCAATCACATCTCTGGAAGGGTCAAGGTTTATATCTGTGAGGAACAAGTTTTCCGGGTGGAAAGTGGAAAAAGGAAATGAATTTGCTAACATGTAGGCTTTCATGAAAAACCTTAAAACAAATCTTTTTGCAAATTCTTGGATGTCAAAAACTGTGGAAAAGGTTTTCCCAAGAGGGAAAGTCTTTTGGGTTAAGGCATGGTTTGTTAGAGAGGTAGCCATAAAAATGATGGGAAAATGGATATGCAATGTAAGGGTAGGATTGGTCTTGCAGGTCTGGAGAGCATGTTTGGAATGAGGTTCTGGGTTCCTTTTATATGCTCGATAGAGAAGTCATATTTTGAGAACCAATCTTTGAGTCTGAGCAACATCTTTTCTGGAACTGTTTTTCCTTTGAAATTCATGATGTTGGGAAATGCTGAGTTGTCCATTCTGATAAGAAAATGATAGTCGATAAGATGGTATTCAAATTTCTTGATACCGTTCTTTACAGCTAAGATTTCTTTGTACACACTATGGTAGTGTTGTTGTGTGTTAGAGAAATGTCCACTAGCATAAGCAATAAAGCTTTCTTTGCCATGTGTTTCTTCAAGAAGAATAGCACCTCACAATTCGTCACTTGCATCCGTCTGGAGTATCCGTTTTCCATCTGTAATGAGCTTTAATGGTGGCGGATTTTGAGCAATCTTTTTTAAAGTGATGACAGCAAGTGTGTGGTTGCCATTCCACTCTGGTGGTTTCTATTCTAGTAAAGCGAACTTGTATGGTGGTCGACATGTAGAATAAAGTCCCTGATATAATTGATGATACCAAGGAATTGTTGTATCTGCTTTTTGGTGAGATGCTGATCTAGAAAGTGGATCAATTCTTGGGCAATGTGCTTTCCTGGCTGGTAGTGTCCGTCTTGGATAATCATGCCAAGGAATTCAATAGTATTTGTTGCAATGGTGGTTTTCTTGGCTGATAACATGATGCCGTAGGTCTGGATGATATCAAAAAATTGATTTAATAATTGGCGATGTTCTGCATGTGTGCCTGAAAACAATAAAATATCGTCAATATAAATCAATGCATGATGCAGGATGGGTTGAAAATTTTGGACCATGGCTTTTTGAAAAATGAAAGGGGCAGTTTTTAAGCCAAAGGGTAAAACTGCCCATTGATAATGAGCATTAGGAATGCAAAAAATGGTCTTGTATCGTTCTGAGGGTTCAATTCCAAGTTGCCAAAAACCTGACTTGAGGTCAAATTTTGAAAAGATCCGGGCATTTTTGAGATAAGTGAAGATGCTTTGTCTTTTTGGTAAAGGGAACTTATCATCTTGTAAGAACATGTTTAAGGGTTGATAGTCAATGACTAAGCGTTTTTTTCCCCTAACAAGTTCAGAATATTTTTCGACATAAACAACCTGACAAGCCCATTGAGAGGATGTGGGCTCGATGAGTCCTTGGGCCAAGAGTTGGGAACATTCTTGTTGGGCTAAGGCGAGGTCAGATGGGCTCATTCTTAGATGAGTAGCCTTAGTAGGATTGATGTCTTCATTTAGTTTGAAAGGTAACTAAATAAAGAAAGACTTGTTTTTCCACAAAGGGTTTGGATGGAAAAAGTCATAATGGGATTCAGGACAGTATTTCAAAAGTTGGGTAGAAATGTCGTTGTAAGACTGTGGTGAATCAGTCAAATTGTAAAGTTTGAGGATTTCTGTGTAACGTTTGAACATGGTTTTCACTCTTATGCCTAAGGAAAGGATTTGGAGGTGTTTGACCTAATGAATGATATCAAAGCTTAACAAGATATTTTTGTTAGGAAGTTTTGAACCAATGACTTTTGTCCAGATAACACAATTTGGAAAAATCTTAATACCAATGGGTTTGTTGGTAAGCAGTTTTGTTGAAAACATCTTTCCATCCGCAGCATGAAAATTTTCAGTGTGCTGAGTCCAGTACTGTGCGGGAAGGAGATTTGGGTTTAGCATACTGTGCTGAGCACCAGTGTCTATGAGGGCAATGGCTGAGATTGGTCTTTGGAATTTGGAGGGTAAAATTTGGAGTCTAATGGATGGAATTGGAATGGTGGTGTCCAAAGACAAGGATTGTTGGTGGAAAATGTTTTGGAACTCATCACTGTCTAATTCTTATATGAGTTTTCCAGTGCGAACATTGTCTCATCAGTAGGTTCTTCTTGTTCAGAAAAATAGAACTCTACTTCTTCCTTCCCAGGAGAGTATTCAGTAATCAGTTGTAAATGCTTTATCAATCTGCTTGATTTGTCCTTCTTGTTTGAACAATTCTTTGCATAGTGGCCTTTTTTGTTGCAAATAAAGCATCTGCTGGATTTCTGTTTTCCTCTGTTCTTTTGATGAAAATGACCGTTTCCTAAAAAACCTGTATGGTTTTTTCTGGTGGTAACCTGAGATGAAAAGGTTTCAAAGTTTTTGATCTTATAGGCATATCGGCTGGAACCCGAACTTGCGGACTACTGGTCCAAAGAGCAGTTTTAACTGTTATAGTTCTGGTATAACAACGCCACGTATTCTCACTGAACTTATGGTATCAGAGCCACCTTTGCGTTTTTATTTTCTCAAAATGGTATGATCATAGTTTAATTTTTGTTTTTTTTCGTTTGAGTTTTCAACGACAGAGAGAACTTCCACCTCATGGCATCAACTTCCTCCAACGCCACTTCTACTTCCTCTATCATTACTCCGATCTCCCTTTCTTCCACCATCTCCTTACCCCAAATCTTGCTCCAAACAAACTGCTAATAAAATAGAAAATTTAGTTGAATATTCCTATATCCCTGAATATGCTCAAATCAATGAATCTTCTTTTCCTCTTCTTAGTCCTTATCACCTCTATAAACGTCCCCTTATTTCCACCAGAAGACCACAACCAAAAGAATATATCCAGTCATCCAGATTGGATCAGTGTTCCCTTCAGGCTACCACAGTTGAACAATATGTCACTTCGGAAATTCCCCCAGAATTGATTTCCAATTGGCAAAGAGAAGGTTATATTCATCTCCATATCGGAGGAGTCAGACTAATCCTAACCTTACATGGAAAGAAAGGATTACCAGTCACAACCAGAATTGCTATGCTGGATACTCGGTTCACACATTACCAAGAAGCTGTTATTGGTATTGTCCTAACCACTCTTCATGCTGGAAGTGTTTTACTCACTTTCTATCCCAATTTCAACATTTCTCTTCAAGACACTAATCTCTCCACTACCTTAAGAGTCCAAGTACAAATTCAAGGTGCAAAGCAAATTTCTTCTGCCAAAATTGCCACTCTTAACCATCAATTGGTCTATAGGCTCCAGAACCATGCCTTAGATCTTCCTACACCTGAGCACCACTCTGGCGCCCTCATGGTGTTAGCAGACTCAGATCAAATACCAACCATCATCCAAATTCCAAGATAGATTTGTAGACATGAACTCATAAAACTCATGCCCTTCGAATGGATTTCAAATTATGAGAAGTTCCACACCAATACTTCCTCTATCCAGACAATAGAAAGTATGTTTGAAAGAAGAGCTGATGGCACTGTCCGAATGACTTTTCGACCTCCACCAACAGCACCAGAGGATCCTCCACGGCTTTCATTCACTTATTCAGCCATGGTTACAGCTGTTCAAACGGCTCAAGAAAAGTTGCCAATTACAGGATTCAATTCAAAAGGATATCCTATATACCCTGCCAAACTTAATGGCCACTTTCTTTGGGATTCACCAGGATCAGGAAATTGTGACCCAGATTGTCCCTGTTGGGATGATTGGGACGAAGAGGATAATGAACCACAGTGGAGAAGAAAACCAAAAAAGAAAACACCTAAATCTCCGTGTTCATCCAACCAACCTAAACCACCTCATAATCCTCCACCACCACCAGCTCCATTACCCATCTACCAAAAGGAACTTAGATGGATTGCAAAGAATTGCAAGATTGAAGTTCTTCCACATGTCCAGAATTCCAAACCACCTATACATCCTATGGCTTGTATAATGTTTTCATCCACCTCACAAGATTATTCCTCCAATTTCCCGGCTCTAGAAACCCAGACAGATCCACAACGAAAGGTCATAACCAAACCTTTTATTCCTTCAGCCATCACTTCCACAGGTCACTTAGAAGACCCAAAACCCTTTGAGGCTATTCTCAACTGGCAAACCCAAAATGCCAGAGCTTAAAATGAGACCT
Organism: Citrus australasica; assembly: GCA_029618585.1. Classification (NCBI taxonomy): domain Eukaryota; kingdom Viridiplantae; phylum Streptophyta; class Magnoliopsida; order Sapindales; family Rutaceae; genus Citrus; species Citrus australasica. The sequence continues at coordinate 9,177,482 of JARCIV010000006.1, forward strand.
TGGTTGATATCCATAAGAAGGTTAATCATATCAGTTTACGAACTGATCATATTGAGTCTAAGATGGACTCGATCACTTCCCAAAATCTCCAATCCAGAATCTCTCAACTGGATTTAGAATTACGAACCATGCTAAGTCATAGATACTATGGCCCAGAATTTGATCAGAAAATTGAAAGCAGAGCTTGACCAGATTGAGTCAGAAAGGCAAAGGCCAACATTATTTACCACCTTTCCACCATTACCTCCCCTCAGTCCAGCTTCCATCCCTTTGCACCTATGCTTTCTCCCATAAAACTAAAGACCTATCCAAATTATTGGCATGACATATCCAAATAATCCTTTGCCAAAATCATCTAGATAGACCTCATCCTTGACCCAGACCAGAAAAACAACCTTTTCAACCACCTTTGTCCATCTCAGAACAGCAACAGCCTCTCGATACTCCACTTCCTCCTCAACCAACACCAACTCAGGCCAAACATAAATCCCCTATGCAATAATACAATGCAAAACTAATCCCAGATCCATCTGATACAAACCAAACTTCTGATTCAAATCTAGTTGTTTCAGTAGATCCCTCTGAACCCGAATCAGAATCTTCCATCGAAACTTCCCTTTCATTTGGTGATTCTGAAAAATCGTATGCTGATATCAATAGAATCCTTATGGCCCAACCTGAAGAGACTGAGCCTGCTCAATCCTCCAAAACTGACCCATTCTTTGAAATACCCTCAGATATTGAGGAAGATGCCCCAGAAGCATCCTCAGCTCCAAACCGGCCTGCTCAACCCCCAAATGATCATAAACCTTCAAATGGTCCATGGTTCACTTTTGATGATATCCCTGCAGCTAAATGGAGAGACAGATTATCCGAAATAGCTGCTTGGACATATCTCCAAATGTTAAGAGCAAATGCTACTACAGCATCAGTCCTTAGAGAACTTGCTACCCGTTTTACGGGATCTTTAAGAGATTGGTTTGATACTTTAGGAGAGTACAAACAATTACAGTTTGCGCAACTACCTAATGTCTCAACTGCTCTTTCTGTCATTCACGAACAATTCATTGGAGAATCAATAGCAGTCTTTGAAGCTGCAAGAAGAGACTTCCTCAACATGAAATGTTGCTCCCTCAACTCTAAAGATCTTGATTTCCATTATAAACGGATGTCAATCCTGTTTTATAAGCTCAATGGGTTTAATGATCCGACTCTCAAACATGTATTTCTGGCATCTCTACCTGAAGAATTACAACCAGACATACAGAGGCAGCTCACAAGTCTCAATCTCACCATTGACAACATTTCCTTGGGAAAGATCTTTCAGATCGCCAAATGATGTTTGGAAAAATTATGTGAACAGAAACAGTTCTTCAAAGAATTGTTAAAAAGACAAAGAGCCTTTCCGAAGTGCTTGCAAAAAGCCCTATTTACAGATCAAATGCAAGAAAAAGAAAGATTGTGATTGCAGCACTAAAAAGAAGAAGCATTTCAGAAAATTCAAAAATCTAGATTCGTCTCCTAGATCAAAATCCAGGCAAAAACCATACAGGTTTTTCAGGAAAAGATCTAGTTCTTTCAGAGAACAGAAAAGAAGAAAGTCAAGTCGATGCTTCATTCGCAAAAAGAAAGGCCATTGTGCTAAAGATTGACCCAACAAAAAAGATAAGGCAATCAGACTTCTTAAGCATTTATAGGCCACCACTGATTATTCTCCTCACAAAGATGAAATTGAGTTCTACTTCTCAGAACAAGAAGAGCCTACTGATGAAATAGTGTTTGCACTGCAAAACTCATCCGATGATTCTGAAAATGATGAGTTTCAAACTGTTTTTCACCAGCAACTTTTGTCTCTCAACACTACCATCCCTATCCCTTCCATAAAACTCCACATCTTACCCTCCAAATTCCAGAGACTAATTCTCGCCATTGGACTTCTTGATATCAGAGCCCAAAGAAGTATGTTAAACCCAGACATTCTTCCATCTCAATATTGGCAACATTCTGAAGAAAATTTTAAAGCCGTCAATGGAAAGTTCTTCACCACCCAGTTGATTACCAAAAAACCCATTGGTATTCAAATCTTTCCAAATTGTGTTATCTGGACAAAAGTCATTGGTTCCCATCTGCCTAATAAGGATATCTTGTTAGGATTTGATATCATTCATCAGATCAAACATCTCCAAATCATTCCTATGGGAATTCGAGTCAAGTCTATGTTTAAACCATTCACCAATGTTCTTAAGCTTTATGGTTTGTCTGAAACCTCTCAGCCTTTCCAAGACATTTCCACAAAGTTTTTGAAATATTGTCCAGAGTCTCATGCTGACTTTCATAATCCAAATCCCCTGTGGAAAAATCCCCATTTCTTTGTTCAATTGGCTTTCAAGTACAACTGGTAGGATACTTTGAATCTTCTTTCTGACCCTTTCTACAGTAGGACAACCACTACCACCTAATGGTGAAGCCACTCCTTGGCTATAAAGCAGGATGAACTGTGGTTGGAACGATCGATTTCAAATCCAAAAACTTTCTGATGCACAAGATCCTACAAAGAGGCGAGTGCAGAGCATACTTGTTAAAAGAGATTGAAGTGAACTATTATGAGAACCTGTTATCCTTCCTAGGGATTAAGGAAAAGAGAGAATTTTTAACGAGTCATGATATTGGAAATCTCAGATTATTATTTCCAAAAACTGGTCTGATTACAATTGAGGATGAATTGTCCTTATATAGGAGAATTCTCAAAGGAAGAGGATGAAACAAGCCATATCCTCTTTTTCAAAAAGCAAAAAGCAACAAACAAAAAACAAAATATTCCCAACAGGACAGGACCCCTGTCATTTGAATTTTAAGTTAAAGACAAAGAAAAAGGAAGATGCTTTAAAGTAAAGATAAAGTAAAGCATATACTTTGCTTTTACAAAAACAAAACAATTATTATAAAGTAAAGTGCTCTCAAAAGCTGTGCGAGGGAGATAAGTTGTCAACATCACTATCAACTTCTCCAAATGACACTTGCCACCACTATAGGTTTTCATAATATGGTCTGGTAGGTAAGCCTGTTGGTGTATCTGTCATCATTGGTAGAACAGTACTTGTAAAGGGTGCTTGTGAGTCTGTCGGTGGGGTTGTGTTCGAAAAGGGAGCATTGGATGCTTCAAAAGGATGAAGGATTGAGGTGAATTCTTCCCATGGGTCTTGCGATATCAGGCTTTTCGTCTTTGATCAAAATTCCAGAGGGAGGAGGTTTACTGGATGTAGGTGACCTAATAGTTGGGATAGTCATGTTGTGGTCCAAGGGAGGTGTGCTGGATGTCAGTAGGAGGGGATTGGACATTGTTTAATTCCAAGAGGTATTGTTTTAGGGCAGAGACAAGGTTTGGGTCATGATCCAGAGGAAAACTATGAGGAACAGTTTTCCATTCATATGCTTAGTCCTGAGTCCAAAAAAGTTTGGTAACACGGTGCTGGAAATAAGGACAATGGATAATGAAGACTGAGGTGAATTGTTCTCCTTCTTGGTCAGGGAGGAGATTGATATGATGATGCTTGATGATGAAGTCAAGATGTTTTCTCCACCAGGAAAGAGGAGAAAACCATTCAAAAAGAGTCCATGTGAGAGAGTGAGCATGGGTTGGATCTGTGAGACACCAAAACAATGGATATATAGGAAAGACTAATTTGGTGGCATATAAGACAGTAAGACACCATATATACCATAATTCGTCGTCTGTGACATCCCTAGAAGGATTGATTTTTAGGCCTGTAAGGAAGAGGTGATCCGGATGAAAGCTTGGGAATCCGGCTATCTGGGTACGATAGATATTCATGAAATATCGAAAGACAAACTTCTTTGCAAAATCTTGGATCTGGTAAGGATAAGAGAAAGTGAGATTGCAAGGAAAAGATTTTTTTGCCAAAGTTGTGTTGGGAAGAGAAGAAGCCATGAAGATGATCGGGACTGAAGGAAAAGAGACTCTTAGGGATGAAGATGAAGGTATGGACAAGAGATCAGGGATGAAGTTCTGGTCTCTTTTTATATGCTGGACTGTGAAGTCATACTTTGATAACCAAGTCTTGAGACGGAAGAGGTGCTTGTTTGGAAGGACCTTATTTTTGAATTCAAGGATTTTTGGAAAAAAAGATTTGTCTAATCTGACAAGGAAATTATGGCCAATAAGATGAAATTCAAATTTTTGAATTCCATATTTAACGACTAGGATTTCTTTGTAGATCACATGGTAGTGTTTCTCTGACTCCTTGAATTGTCTGCTTGCATGAGTACAGTAAGATTCTTTACCATCATGCTTTTCTAAAAGAATGGTCCCCCAATATTCATCAGTAGCATCAGTCTGCAGAATTCGTTGACCATCAGTGGGGATTCTCAAAGGGGGAGTATGCTGGGCAATGTTTTTGAGATGCTGGATGGCAGCAGTCTGAGAGAGGCCCCAAGGAAAGGCTGATTTTTTGAGCATCTTTGAAAGCTGGCTGGTATGAACTGCTACATGTGGAAAGAATTCCCGAAGGTAATTGATAATACCAAGGAATTGTTGAATCTTCTTTTTTGACAAATGTTCATATGGAAAATGAATGAGTTCATGGGCTATGTGTAGTCCAGAAATATAGTATCCGTCTTTTATGAAATATAAATGTGCAACCCAAGAGGGGGAGAGGGTGAATTGGAATTTTAAAAACTATCCTAGCAAATCCACACAACAAGCTATCTAATGTCTTAATAAAAATTGAAAGCAATAAGTTCAATAAAAGCACAATAATTAAAGAGTAAGAGAGAAGAGAAACAAACACACGAATTTTACGTGGTTCGGCAATCCCCGCCTATGTCCACGCCTCCAAGCGATCCAAGCTTGAGGATTTCACTATCCAAGCCTTTCCAAGGCTTCAACCGATTACAATTGACTTCAAGGTGTCAATAAACCTTCACAACAAATAGATTATCTCCCAATCTCTCCACTCAAGTGTCTCACACACTCAAACTCTTACAATTGAGATGAATAAATGAAGATTACAATTAAACTCACTCAATGAGTAGATATTCAAAAATGAAGAACAAGAAATGATTCAATGTTTTTAGTTTGCAAGTTTGAAGACTCAAGATATCACGTGTGCTTTTTGTTTTTGCTTGTTGGAGAGGTTCAAAATGAGTTGGATTTGAGTTTTTATAGTTTGAGCTCAAAAACTAGCCGTTATGCTCATTTTGGTCGTAACCGAATTGCCGGATATGGACATCCGGTTAGCCGCTTGAAGTTACCGTTATAAGCACAAATTTGAAATTCTGAACATCCGGTATGCCGGTTAGACGAATCCGGATTGCCGCTTGTGGTTAGTAGCTTTCTGCTCAACAACCGGATTGCCGTTTGTCAGGAACTGGAAAGCCGCTTTCGATTCGGTTACATTCTGCCCAAAATTCGGCTTGCCGGATTTCCACATCCGGTTAGCCGGTTGCTACAGTGACGGCTACAGTGAAATAGTTTCTAATTTTACAGTTTGACCTCAAAACTTTATTAAACTGTATTATAGCCCAAAACGTTATGAAACTTTGCAAATAGGTCCAATTTCAGAATAACTAAATATTTCTTTGTTAATCCCAAGACTTTCTGAAATTATGATTGTACCCAAACTATGTGAAATTATACAATGGCCCAAAATATTTAAATAGTTTCAAATAGGTCCAAATACGAAATTCAAAAACAATATCAAAGATTTTAAAACACATTCATTTTAGTCCAAAACACTTTGATTTTATAGCCTCATTTTCTTATTATAAAACACAATTCATAAATCTTTGTTTAATCAATACATGTGGTTTGTTATCATCAAAATCAATATGTACAACTATATAAGCTAACAATCTCCCCCTTTTTTATGATGACAAAACACATTACAAAAATTTAATCTAGTTATAAAAAGCTCCCCCTTAATCAATGCAAGGTTCAAAAAAAAATTTATTTGAAACAAACTCCCCCTGCATACATGCATACTCCCCCTGGATACATGCATATTTTTAAAACACTTTTTATAACACATATTAAATAATTCTCCCCCTTCATCATCAAAAAGAATAAAAGAATTAGAGCTCCCCCTATCAATCATCAATCATCAATCATCACAATATAAGCACATTAGTCCAAAAAAAAATATCCATAAGTACAAGGAAATCCATAAAGTCCATAACAAACAATCAAACCAAATCCATATCATCCAAAATAAATGCATATCATCCAAAATCAATACATATCATCCAAAAGCATAATAATCATCCATAGAGTCGAAAATACAAGAACATGATGCAGTAAACGAAATGTAGGTGTGTCCAAGTACAAGCATAAGAAAACTACCGAGGTGGTGAGGATGGTGGTGATGGAGGTGGATACGGATATGTAAGGCCGAAATGCTCAAAGAGAAGGCGTTGTCCATGAATGAGCTGCTGCTGCTGCTGCTGAAACTCAGTCTGCCGCACCGAGAGTGTCCGCACCTCATCCATAAGCTGCTGAAGAGTAACCTCTGTAGAGGGAGGAGGCTGTGGAGGTGAGGAAGCTGATACAGAGACACCAGGAGCTGGAGCAATCACAATAGGATCTCGACGTCTACGCTGCCCTTGAAAAGAGAGTGAGAAAATGGGTAGCTGATCGGCTGGAACCACATCATTAAGTGGCCGATCATCACTTGGGGCCAGAAAAGTAAACTTGTTCTCAGTGTATTTGACCCAAGTGCCATTCTTCCACGCAAAGCCTAAGCTGAGAATAGCGTCTTCCCCGATACCCTTAGATGGTCTACACGAAGGTTCTTTAATAGGTACTTTGAAAAATTTCAGGGTTCGGGTAATGAAAAGACCATAAGGAAGAGAGCGAGTAATCAGTTTAGGAATTCTGAGCATGTTTCGGACAATGAGATAGCCTAAGTTGACTGGACGATGTCTAAGAATGCAATCAAGCAAAAACACATCCATATTAGAGACCTCATCCAAATGGCCGGATCTAGGAAGGACAATGCTCTGAATAAAACGAAGTAAAATCCGGGTTTGAAGACAAAGACATTGGTTGCGAAAATGAATAGTACAGTCTTCATCGGAAAGGTCGACACTACGACATATATTCTTAACAGCATCTATATAAACATAGTCATCAATATCAGGGGCTTTCCTAGGAGAAAAAATGCATAGCCCAACATCGGAAGATCCTATGATAGAGTTCAAGTCCGAGTCATCAAATTCCATCAAAACTCCTCCAACTGTAGTGATTACTCGATTCTCTTTCTCCGCAGAACAATCCATATTCGAGTAAAATACTTTCACCAAGTCAGGATAAACATTTTCATCAACAACAAGGGCATTAAGCCAACCAACAACTTCCAACAAATGCAACAAAGAACTATTGCTAATACTAAGATGGTTTAAACTATTCGGTATAATAAAAGAGCTTGGGAGTACCTCACGAGTCATGAATTGTTGGTGAAAACGTTTGGCGAGATGTTTTTGGTTTTGAAAGTGTGTGGACTCGAAATGGGATTGATTGGATGTGCCCCGTGCTTCCTGTGGCCGGTCGGTTTGTTGAACCGGGTCCTTGCCTTTTCTTCGAACTGGCCGTGAGCTTGACATTAGATTTTGGTTGATTTGGAGTAAAAAGAGATGATGATAATGAAGATGATGAGAATTGAAAGTGGATTGGTGAAGCAATTTGATCAAAAAACAGCTTGAGGTGAAGAAATTTAGAGAGAGAAAATATGAGGATAAACCCTAGGTTGAGATTCGGATCTAAGAATTGAGATGTTAAAAACGAGTTTTTGAGAGTGATTTTAGGCACAAGAACACATGGGGAGTAAGATTTATGGATTGATTTGCATTAAAACGGAGTTGAAAAGGTGGATTTTGAAGTGAAAAGAGAGAGATAGGAATCGGGTTTTAGAGAGAGAATGGGAACCGGATTGCCGAAAGAGGAAGAGAATGAACAGTTTAAAAAGACTTGCGAAACCGGCTTTCCGGTTGTCACTTATCGGCTAGCCGGTTGTGACCAGAAGCAACACAAATGTAAACCGGCTTGCCGGTTGAGTATAACCGGTAATCCGGTTTCGGTCCAGAAAAAAAAACCTCAATCGAATCCGGTGTTCCGGATGTCAAGAACCGGAAATCCGGTTTTGTTCCAGTAACCATGCATGCGAATTCGGTTTTCCGGATTTGTCTAACCGGTAGACCGGTTTGAGGCAGAAAGAGGGCTTAGCAAATCCGGCTTTCCGGATGGAAAAGCCGGTCATCCGAATGCTGTCCCGAGAGCAACCAAAGCTAATATGGTTTTCCAGATTGAAAATCCGGTTATCCGGAATTTGTCCCGAGAGAATTCAATAAGAGAAAGAATGGTTTTCCGGATGAGTAGAAAGGAAATATTTGATAGCTCTTATGCTTGTACTACACACACCATTTTATTTTTGGCTTTAAAATTGATTAATTTTAAATCATTTTGACATTTAAAATTTTTCAATAAGCCTTTTAATGCATGAAACATGAGATCATGAAATCATAAAATTACAAGCATATGAATTTATCTAATTCATGAAGTATAAATCCATATAATAACATACATATCATGCCATGGAGTAAAACATAAATCAAGATGCAACATTCATCATACCAAGCTCATGTCCTATCTTTATAAAATGCTCTTCGCTAAGAGGTTTTGCAAAGATATCCGCAAGCTGATTTTCAGTAGAAACAAATTTGATTATAACATCTCCTTTTTGAACATGATCTCTAAGAAAATGATGTCTAATTTCTATATGCTTAGTCCTAGAATGTTGAATGGGATTCTTGGAAAGATTTATAGCACTAGTATTGTCACATAAAATAGGTATTTGATCAAGTTTAATACCATAGTCTCTAAGGGTTTGTTTCATCCAAAGAATTTGTTCACAACAACTACCTGGGGCAATATATTCTGCTTCGGTGGTTGAAAGCGCAACTGAATTTTGTTTCTTACTAAACCAAGAGACAAGAGAATGACCTAGGAAGTGACATGTTCCACTAGTACTTTTTCTATCAACCTTATACCCAGCAAAATCGACATCCGAATAACAGGTTAGATCAATATGAGTTCCTCTAGGATACCAAAGGCCAAGATTAATGGTACCAATTAAATATCGAAAAATGCGCTTGACAGCAAGCATGTGAGACTCTTTAGGACAAGATTGAAATCTAGCACACAAGCATACACTAAACATAATATCAAGCCTACTAGCAGTCAAATAGAGTAAGGATCCGATCATACCTCGATATGTCTTGATATCAACTTCCTTACATTTCTCATCTTTGTCCAGCTTTATAGTAGTACTCATGGGAGTGCTTTTTGCTGTTCCATTGTCATAGCCAAATCTTTTGAGTAGATCTTTTACGTACTTGGCTTGGTTTATGAAAATTCCTTCCTCGTTTTGTTTGATTTGAAGACCAAGGAAGTACTTCAACTCTCCCATCATACTCATCTCAAACTCTTGGCTCATACATGATGAAAAATCTTTACACAACAACTCATTAGTAGAACCAAAAATAATATCATCAACATAAATTTGAACAATAAGTATGTCTTGGTTCTTATGCTTAACAAAAAGAGTTGTGTCCGCTTTTCCCATTGAAAAATCGTTATCCAACAAGAAGTTTTTAAGCCTATCATACCAAGCTCTAGGTGCTTGTTTTAGACCATACAAAGCCTTGGATAACTTATACACATGATCTGGAAATTTTTCATTTTCAAAACCTGGAGGTTGTTTCACATAAACTTCCTCCATAATATATCCATTCAAGAAAGCACTCTTGACATCCATTTGATATAAAATAAAATCCTTATGACATGCATATGCTAACAACATCCTAATGGATTCTAATCTTGCTACAGGTGCAAAGGTTTCATCAAAATCAATTCCCTCTTCTTGGTTGTAACCTTGAGCTACTAATCTAGCTTTATTTCTTACAACCACACCGGATTCATCCATTTTATTTCTAAATACCCATTTAGTGCCTATAATGGATTGATGTTCCAGATTAGGGACAAACTCCCACACATTGTTTCTCTCAAATTGATTCAACTCCTCTTGCATTGCCATAATCCAAGATTCATCATTTTCCGCATCCGCAAATGATTTTGGTTCAATTTGAGAAATAAATGCAGCATGCTCACATGTGTTCCTAAGAGATGATCTAGTGATAACACCTCGTGAGAGGGATCTCCTAAAATTGTATCCTTAGGGTGAGAAGAAACATACCTCCACTCCTTGGGGAGTGTTTGAGAAGTACCTTCATTTTGCTCTACATTTGGTTCTTCATGATGTTCCTCTTGAATTCCATGTGGTGCGTCTTCTTGGTTGTCATTTGATGCTTCTTCTTGTTGTTCTTCTTCTGCATTATCATCAATAAAGTCTTTCTCCGTAGAGGAGGGGTTAGACTCATCAAAAACAACATGCATAGATTCCTCCACAACTAATGTTCTTTTATTATAAACTCTATAAGCTTTGCTTGAATTTGAATAACCAAGAAAAATGCCAACATCAGATTTAGGATCAAATTTACCAAGATTATCTTTTGTGTTCAAAACAAAACATTTGCATCCAAAAACTTTAAAATAGCCAATGTTGGGTTTTCTATTTTTCCAAAGCTCATATGGAGTTTTATTAAGATTAGGTCTAATCAACACTCGATTTAAAACATAGCAAGCGGTGTTAACGGCTTCGGCCCAAAAATACTTAGGCAAAGAGTTTTCATTCAACATGGTCCTAGCCATTTCTTGAATAGACCTATTCTTTCTTTTTACTACTCCATTTTGTTGTGGAGTCCTAGGTGATGAAAATTGATGTTCAATGACAAAGTCATTATAAAAATTTTCAAATGCATGATTTTCAAACTCTCCACCATGATCACTTCTAATACAAGTAATAGAATAACCTTTTTCATTTTGAACATTTTTATGGAAAATTCGAAATGCATCAATGGCATCATCCTTATTAGCTAAGAACAATACCCATGTGTATCTAGAATAATCATCCACAATCACAAATGCATAATATTTGCCACTTAAACTAGCATATCTAGAAGGTCCAAACAAATCTATATGAAGTAATTGAAGCGGTTTTGATGAAGAGATATGATTCTTTCTTTTGAAGGAAGTCTTGATTTGTTTTCCAAATTGGCATGCTTCACAAGTTCTATCTTTTTGAAAACTGATTTTTGGAAGACCTTTAACTAAATCATTTTTCACGATTTTTGAAATCAAATCCATGCTTGCATGACCTAATCTTCTATGCCACAACCAGCCATCATCATGCAATGTGGAGAGACATTTATCATGTAATGATGCACAATCTATATTAATGGTATAGACATTAACACATCTATTTCCCACAAACAAGACTTTCCCATCACATGCATTCTCAATAACACATTTTGATTCATCAAAAATAACTCTATATCCTTTATCGCATAATTGACTAATGCTAAGCAAATTGTGTTTTAAGTTTTCAACTAAACACACATTTTCAATGAGAGTAGAGGATACATTACCGACATTTCCAATCCCAATGATTTTTCCTTTTGAATTATCTCCAAATGATACATCTCCACCATTTTCGATCTTAGTGAAGCTTGAAAACCAAGAATAATTCCCTGTCATGTGTCTTGAACAACCGCTGTCCAAGTACCACTTATTCTTCTTCTTCTTCAAGCCCTGTAGAGAAAATTTTAAATTTTAGGTACCCAAACCTTTTTGGGTCCTCGAGAGTTAGAAATGGTTCCTTTCGGAACCTAAACACATTTCATACCATAATATGCATTTCTCTTCACTGCACATCTATTTTTCATATGGCCATCTTGATTACAATAATGACATACAATTTGATTGTTAATAGATGTATTCTTCACAAAATAGCTCTTGTAAGATTTTGTTTCAAATTTGGTTTATAACCAATGCCACTTTTGTCGAATACACATTTTTGTGAGTTTAGCAAATTATCCAACATCTTTTGTCCGTTTGTGAATTTTAGCACAATTTCATTTAATTCATTGCTCTTCTTTCTAAGCATTTCATTTTCATTTTTCAAGTCATTCATGTGTGACTCTAAGTGCTCATGTGAAGTGCTAGAATTCTCAAATAAAGCCATGCTATCATGCAATGTCTTATTTTCTAATTCTAGGCATGTGATCTTTGCACAAAATGATTCATTTTCATTTTTAAGCTCTATCATCTTCTTTTTAAGACATATATTCTTTTTACCAATCTTCATCAGCTCATCATGCAAATCCTTAAAGGCATCATGTAATTCATCATATGTAGGAAGAACACTTGCCTCATCAAGTTCATCACATGATTCTTCCCCAACAGCCATGAGAGCTAAGTTTGTCATTTCTTGTTGCTCATCCTCATCACTTGTTTTCTCATCGCTATCATCCCATGTGGCCACCATAGCTTTCTTCTTGAGTTTGTTGAGAAGAGGACATTCCGGTCGTATGTGTCCGGGCTTCTTGCATTCATAACAAGTGATTGGCTCCTTCTTCTCCTTATTTTTGTTGCCTCTGAACTTTCTCTGCTCATTATTTTTCTTGAAGAATTTTCCATCACCAATCCCAACTCCTACACCACCACTGAGTTGTATGATGTTTTCATCTACTTCTTCAGACTACTCTTCTTCCTTTCCTCCTTTAGACACCCACACAGATTCCCAACGGAATGTTGTGTCTAAGCCTTTTATCCCTTCAGCCATCACCTCTACAGGACACCTTGAACCACCCAAACCTTTTGAATCAGTCCTCAACTGGCAAACCCAAAATGCCAGAGCACAAAATGATACCTTGGTGAATATCAATTCAAAAGTTGAGAAAATCAGTTTACGAACTGAAAAGCTTGAGACAAAAGTTGATTCTATCACTGCACAGATGTAGCAGATCCATTAAAATCTACAGTCCATAATTGCTCAACTCGATTCTGAGTTACGAACCATGCTTGCTCAACGATATTATGGCCCAGACTTTGACCAGAAAGAAAGAGAGATCAGACGTTTAAAAGCTGAGCTTGATCAAATTGAATCAGAAAAACAAAGACCTACCCTTTTCACTTCATCACCTCCGATTCCTTCTATCGGTCTAACTTATCATCCTTTTGCCTCCATTCTTTCTCCTATCCGATAGTATGAACCTTCCAAGTTATTTGGTATGACTCATACTCTTTTTCGAGATAATCCATTACCATCTCCACCTAAACCTAAACTAAAACCTAAACCTCAACCACGACCTGTCAACATTCACCAACCTGTTGTTTCCACTCCTGCCCAACCGACCCCTGGCTATACACCAGCATCACCATCAGCACCTCCACCACCAGTTTCTTCCCAACCTCCTACCCAATCCAAAGATAAACAACCCTTGCACCTGTTTAGTGCCCACACAGTTGACCACTCATCCACTACAGATGATCAAACTTCTGATTCAAATCTAGCTGTTTCAGATAGCCATACTGAGACAGATACAGAATCCTCAGCATCCACCAGTGACTCTGAAAAGTCCTATGCTGATATCACCAAAATCCTGATGGCTCAATCTGATCAAGGCCAAACCTCTCACACATAACTATATGTTGACATTCCTTCTGAAGTTGACGAAGAAATGCCGGAATTCTCTGCCTCAAACCAACCTCCTCCCGCCCAGGCCCAAACCGGTTCAACCGGTCCAAAATCGTCAAATGGTCCATGGTTCACATTTGATGACCTTCCATCCTCTAAATGGCGTGATCGACTTAATGAAATGTCTGCTTGGCTTGATTTACAAATGCTTAGGCCAGGAGCCACAACTCAATCAGTCCTTAGAGAATTTGCTACTCGTTTTACGGGTGCTCTAAGAGATTGGTTTGATTCTTTAGGCCAATACAGACAATTATAGTTTTTTCAATTGCCAGAAGTCTCAAGTGCCCTTGCGGTTATCCATGATCAATTCCTTGGAGACCCTTCTGCAGTTTTTGAAGCTGCACGACGAGACTATCTCAACATGAAATGTTGTTCCCTCAATGCTAAGGATCTTGATTTTCATTATAAAAGAATGTCCCTCTTGTTCTACAAGCTTAATGGATTCAATGAGCCGACATTAAAGCATGTGTTTCTGGCTTCCCTTCCTGATGAACTCCAACCAGACATACAAAGGCAACTTCGTGCATCCAATCTTGTCCTTGACAACATTTCTCTTGGCAAAATCTTTCAACTTGCCAAAACTTGTCTTGAAAAACTCTGTGAGCAGAAACAATTTTTCAAAGACCTGTTGAACGACAAAGAACCATTTCGGAGTGCCTGCAAGAAGCTTTATTTGTAGATCAAATGAAAACCGAAGAAGGATTGTGATTGCAGTCTTAAAAAGAAAAGGCATTTTCGGAAATTCAAACGTCCGGAATATTCATCTAAGCCTCGCCGGTCCAGAAGGCCCTATCGATTCTTCAGAAAGAAGTCATCTTCATCCAGAGACTTTAAATGGAGAAAATCCAGCAGATGTTTTATCTGCAAGAAGAAAGGTCATTATGCTAAGGATTGTCCCAACAAAAGGGAAAAATCTGTCCGGCTTGTCGAGCATCTCCAAGCTACCACAGATTACTCTCCAGCCAAGGATGAACTGGAATTCTATTTTTCAGAACAAGATGAACCCAATGATGAAACAGTGTTCGCACTACAGAATTCCTCTACGGACTCAAATAGTGATCAGTCCCAAGTGATTTTTCACCAACAGTTGTTGTCCCTTGATACTACTGCTCCCATACCTTCCATCAAACTCCAGATCTTGCCCTCCAAATTCCAAAGGCCCATCCCAGCCATTGGTCTTATAGATACTGGAGCCCAACGCAGCATGTTAAATCCACATATTCTTCCACCAGAATATTGGATAGAATATGAGGAACATTTCAAAGCTGTCAATGGCAAATTATTCACCACCTCCTTGATTACCAAAAAACCCATTGGTATTCAAATTTTCCCCAATTGTGTTATCTGGACCAAGGTCATTGGTTCAACTCTTCCTAATAAGGATATCTTGTTAGGTTTTGACATCCTTCACCAGATCAAACACCTCCAAATCATTCCCACTGGAATTCGAGTCAATTCCATGTTCAAACCTTTTACAGACATTCTAAAACTTTATAATCTGTCTGAAACCCCCCAGTCCTACTAGGATATATCCACCAAACTTTTGAGTTTGTGTCCAGAGTCCCATTCTCAGTTCACCCATCCAAACCCATTGTGGAAAAATAAGTCTTTCTTCATTAAGTTACCTTTCAAACTCAATGAAGACATTAACCCAACCAAAGCTACCCATCCAGGAATGAGTCCTTCTGATTTACTCCTAGCCCAACAGGAATGTTCACAATTGTTAGCCCAAGGTTTAATTGAGCCCACAAATTCTCAATGGGCTTGCCAAGCCTTTTATGTTGAAAAGCATTCTGAAATTGTCCGAGGAAAAAAACGCTTAGTCATTGACTATCAGCCTCTAAACATGTTTTTGTAAGATGACAAATTCCCTTTACCACGCCGACAAAGCATGTTTACTTTTCTCAAAAATGCCCAGCTCTTTTCAAAATTTGATTTAAAATCTGGTTTTTGGCAATTAGGCATCGAACCCTCTGAACGATACAAAACTGCATTTTGTATCCCAAATGCCCATTTTCAATGTACAGTCTTACCCTTCGGTCTCAAACTGCCCCATCCATATTCCAAAAATCCATGATCCAACTCTTTCAGCCCATCCTCCATCATGCATTGATTTATATTGATGACATTTTGCTTTTTTCAGGATCGCATGAGGAACATCACCAGCTGTTAACCCACTTTTATGATATTGTCCAAAGTCATGGAATTATGTTATCAGCCAAGAAAAACACCATTACCACAGATACCATTGAATTTCTTGGAATGGTCATAAAAGACGGCCATTATCAGCCTGGAAAGCACATTGCCCAATAGTTGCTTCACTTTCCAGATCATCACCTTTCCAAAAAGCAAGTTCAACAGTTTCTCGGTATTATCAACTACATCCGTGACTTCATCCCACACGTGGACCAGCACACTCGACATCTTTCGGCTTTATTGAAAAAGAAGCCCCCAGAGTGGAATGAGGACCGCACCATTGCTGTCACTACATTAAAGCAGATTGCACAACATCCGCCTCCCTTAAAGTTGATTGCAGATGGCAAGCGCATAGCAATAAACTCTCGTGTGCCTTTATCTAATCATGAAGTTCTAAACTCTCTCTTCTCTCTGCAAATGAAGTTCTAAGTGAAAGAAACAAATCAAAGAATTAAATTTGTTCATTTTGAAAACTTAAGGAAGTATGCTCTGCACTTGCCTTCAAGGAAGGATCCTGTGCATCAGAACACTTATGGCGATTTCTTAAATGGTTTGGTACCCTGGTTTAAGACTAAAGAGCAGTTTGTTTTGGGTTTTATAACCTTAAAAGAACTCGTTTTAGGTTTTGATCTAAGAGGTATATCGGCTGGAACACCACTGTGTGCGGGCTACTGGTCCAAAGGGGTTTTAAATATCTTAGCTTGCTAAGGAACCCATCACGGGGGTAGAACAACGCCACGTACTCTCTTTATGGTATCATCCATTTCGTTTTCCTCATCACTCTCACGTTTTGCTGCCTTGAGAGCAATGTTTTTCTTCTTTTCCTCATGCCCTTTTTCAGCTGTCAAATCTTCTTCATATGAAATAAGATAACCAATTAAATCATCAATAGGTAATACATTTAAATTCTTTGCTTCCTCAATGACAGTCTTTTTAGGTCTCCATTCCTTAGATAGTGACCTAATGATTTTCTTGACTTTTTCGCTATTTGAAAAAGTCTTCCCTAGAGCTCCTAGAGTGTTCACTATATCCGTGAATCTAGTATACATAGAGTACACATTTTCATTTTGTTCCATTTGGAACAATTCATATTGTCGAGTGTACCTACTTATTTTAGATTCTTTCACTTGGTTTGTGCCTTCATAGACTACCTCAAGTTTGTGCCAAATCTCATTAGCACTTTCGCAACTAGACACTCTATGAAACTCTTTCTTATCTAGAGCACAAAACAGGGCATTCATGGCCTTGGAGTTTAGAGAGGCTTTTCTCTTTTCAAACTCATTCCAATCCCGTGAAGGTTTTGGAACATCTTCTCCGACTTCATTTTTAGTCAAAGGCATGAAAAGACCATCATTAACAATTTCCCATATCTCATAATCTAAGGCTTGCAAGTAAATTCTCATCCTAGTTTTCCAATATGGGTAATCATTCCCATCAAAGTAAGGTGGTCTAGTAGTGGATTGTCCTTCCCTAAATTGAGAATCGTTTTGAGTTGCCATTGATCTTTAGCTCAAGACGGTTAAGTCTAAATAAGAGCACCTCGCTCTGATACCAAATGAAATATAAATGTGCAACCCAAGAGGGGGGGAGGGTGAATTGGAATTTTAAAAACTATCCTAGCAAATCGACACAACAAGCTATCTAATGTCTTAATAAAAATTGAAAGCAATAAGTTCAATGAAAGCACAATAATTAAAGAGTAAGAGAGAAGAGAAACAAACACATGAATTTTACGTGGTTCGGCAATCCCCGCCTATGTCCACGCCTCCAAGCGATCCAAGCTTGATGATTTCACTATCCAAGCCTTTCCAAGGCTTCAACCGATTACAATTGACTTCAAGGTGTCAATAAACCTTCACAACAAAGAGATTATCTCCCAATCTCTCCACTCAAGTGTCTCACACACTCAAACTCTTACAATTGAGATGAATAAATGAAGATTACAATTAAACTCACTCAATGAGTAGATATTCAAAAATGAAGAACAAGAAATGATGCAATGTTTTTAGTTTGCAAGTTTGAAGACTCAAGATATCACGTGTGCTTTTTGTTTTTGCTTGTTGGAGAGGTTCAAAATGAGTTGGATTTGAGTTTTTATAGTTTGAGCTCAAAAACTAGCCGTTATGCTCATTTTGGTCGTAACCGGATTGCCGGATATGGACATCCGGTTAGCCGCTTGAAGTTACCGTTATAAGCACAAATTTGAAATTCTGAACATCCGGTATGCCGGTTAGACGAATCCGGATTGCCGCTTGTGGTTAGTAGCTTTCAGCTCAACAACCGGATTGCCGTTTGTTAGGAACCGGAAAGCCGCTTTCGATTCGGTTACATTCTGCCCAAAATTCGGCTTGCCGGATTTCCACATCCGGTTAGCCGGTTGCTACAGTGACGGCTACAGTGAAATAGTTTCCAATTTTACAGTTTGACCTCAAAACTTTATTAAACTATATTATGGCCCCAAACGTTATGAAACTTTGCAAATAGGTCCAATTTCAGAATTACTAAATATTTCTTTGTTAATCCCAAGACTTTCTAAAATTATGATTGTACCCAAACTATGTGAAATTATACAATGACCCAAAATATTTAAATAGTTTCAAATAGTTCCAAATACGAAATTCAAAAACAATATCAAAGATTTTAAAACACATTCATTTTAGTCCAAAACACTTTGATTTTATAGCCTCATTTTCTTATTATAAAACACAATTCATAAATCTTTGTTTAATCAATACATGTGGTTTGTTTTCATCAAAATCAATATGTACAGCTATATAAGCTAACAATCTCCCCCTTTTTGATGATGACAAAACACATTACAAAAATTTAATCTAGTTATAAAAAGCTCCCCCTTAATCAATGCAAGGTTCAAAAAAAAATTTATTTGAAACAAACTCCCCCTGCATACATGCATACTCCCCCTGGATACATGCATATTTTTAAAACACTTTTTATAACACATATTAAATAATTCTCCCCCTTCATCATCAAAAAGAATAAAAGAATTAGAGCTCCCCCTATCAATCATCAATCATCACAATATAAGCACATTAGTCCAAAAAAAAATATCCATAAGTACAAGGAAATCCATAAAGTCCATAACAAACAATCAAACCAAATCCATATCATCCAAAATAAATGCATATCATCCAAAATCAATACATATCATCCAAAAGCATAATAATCATCCATAGAGTCGAAAATACAAGAACATGATGCAGTAAACGAAATGTAGGTGTGTCCAAGTACAAGCATAAGAAAACTACCGAGGTGGTGAGGATGGTGGTGATGGAGGTGGATATGGATATGTAAGGCCGAAATGCTCAAAGAGAAGGCGTTGTCCATGAATGAGCTGCTGCTGCTGCTGCTGAAACTCAGTTTGCCGCACCGAGAGTGTCCGCACCTCATCCATAAGTTGCTGAAGAGTAACCTCTGTAGAGGGAGGAGGCTGTGGAGGTGAGGAAGCTGATGCAGAGACACCAGGAGCTGGAGCAATCACAATAGGATCTCGACGTCTACGTTGCCCTCGAAAAGAGAGTGAGAAAATGGGTAGCTGATCGGCTGGAACCACATCATTAAGTGGCCGATCATCACTTGGGGCCAGAAAAGTAAACTTGTTCTCAGTGTATTTGACCCAAGTGCCATTCTTCCACGCAAAGCCTAAGCTGAGAATAGCGTCTTCCCCGATACCCTTAGATGGTCTACACGAAGGTTCTTTAATAGGTACTTTGAAAAATTTCAGAATTCGGGTAATGAAAAGACCATAAGGAAGGGAGCGAGTAATCAGTTTAGGAATGTTGAGCATGTTTCGAACAATGAGATAGCCTAAGTTGACTGGACGATGTCTAAGAATGCTATCAACCAAAAACACATCCATATTAGAGACCTCATCCAAATGGTCGGATCTAGGAAGGACAATGCTCTGAATAAAACAAAGTAAAATCCGGGTTTGAAGACAAAGACATTGGTTGCGAAAATGAACAGTACAGTCTTCATCGGAAAGGTCGACACGACGACATATATTCTTAACAGCATCTATATAAACATAATCATCAATATCAGGGGCTTTCCTAGGAGAAAAAATGCATAGCCCAACATCTGAAGATCCTAAGATAGAGTTCAAGTCCGAGTCATCAAATTCAATCAAAACTCCTCCAACTGTGGTGATTACTCGATTCTCTTTCTCCGCGGAACAATCCATATTCGAGTAAAATACTTTCACCAAGTCGGGATAAACATTTTCATCAACAACAAGGGCATTAAGCCAACCAACAACTTCCAACAAATGCAACAAAGAACTATTGCTAATACTAAGATGGTTTAAACTATTCGGTATAATAAAAGAGCTTGGGAGTACCTCACGAGTCATGAATTGTTGGTGAAAACGTTTGGCGAGATGTTTCTGGTTTTGAAAGTGTGTGGACTCGAAATATGTATAGCTATATAAGCTAACATTTTAGAGTCATGCCAAGAAAGGTAATTTGGCCTAGGATACTCTTTTTGTCAGACAACATAAACACGGGTTTGTGGGTCTGTCTGTTTTTCAAGGGGAGGAAAGGAGCAATTTGTTCTTGAAGTCAAAGATTCGGGGAAAAGAAGAATTATCCATGTTGATAAGGAATTTGAGCATTTTCACCAAAATTCTGAACCAATCCAAACCACAGAAGCTACATTTGCCAGACGACCAAATGGTCAAATCCAACTGACTTTTCAAACTTCTGATACTAAGCCCAGGTTTCACCATTAACTGCTCTGAAAACCTTGGTGTGAGGTTCTCAACAGTGTGATGGAAGTACAGAAGGATCAATCATACTGGTATCTGCACCAGTGTCAATAAACCCAATAACAGGAATAGGTTTATGGACTGATGAGAATCATGATCTTTGGAGAATAATAGCACGTCATCTATATAGATAAGTGCGTGATGAAGGATTGGTTCAAAAATCTTGATCATGGCCTTTTGGAAAAGTGAGGGAGTACTTTAAGGTCAAATGGCATTACTTTCTATTGGTAGTGGGCATTGGGTATGCAAAAAGCTATTTTAGGTCTATCATCCAGGTGGATTCCTAATTGCCAGAATCCTACCTTAAGATCAAATTTTAAGAAGACCTTAGCATTTTGGATATGAACAAATAAGGATTGGATTTTTGGCAAGGCGAACTTATCATCTTTAAGAAAACAGTTGAGAGGCTAGTAATCAGTAACAAGACATTTTTTCCCTCTAACTATTTTAGACCTTTTTTCCACATAAAAAGCTTGACAAGCCCATTCTGAATCTATGGGCTCAATAAGGCCATGTTTTAGCAACTGGGAACATTCTTCTTGGGCTAGTTTCAGGTCGGTCGGAGTCATTCCTGGATGGGTAGCTTTGGTTGGGTTAACGTCTTCGTTAAGCTTGAAAGGGAGCTTAATGAAGAAGTTTTCATTTTTCCAGAGAGGGGCAGGATGAAGAAATTGACTATGACTTTCTGGACAGTGAATAAGAAAACGGGATTTGAGAGGATCATAAGAAGGAGAAGAGCTTGAGATGGAGAACAATTTCAGGGAATCTGTATAAGGTTGAAACATCTGTTTATAATGGATTCCTGAAGCTGTTATATGGAGCTTTTTAACCAGGTGAAGGACATCAAACCCGATTAAAAGATCTTTGTCAGGAAGATTGGATCCAACAAGCTTTGTCCAAAGGACACATCCTGGGAAAAACTGAATACCAATGGGTTTTTTGGTAATCAAATCTGTATGAAATAGTTCTCCATTAGCAGCTTTGAAATTTCCCAAAAATGGGATGGAAGGATTGAAGGATTAAGCATACTCTTTTGAGCTCCAGTATCAACAAAACCAATGATGGGAACTGGTTTGTCAAATCTTCCGGAGAGAAGGTGGATTTTAATTGAAGGGATGGGAATGGCTAGTTGGACTTTATGAATCTGTTGAACAGTTTGAATTACAGAAACATGGTCATACTCAAAATAATCTTCTTTTTCGGCAAGAACAAAAATTGTTTGTTCATCATAATCTTCTTGTTCAGAAAAGAAGGATCCAACATCATCACTTTCTAAAAGTAATATGGAATCCTGGAGATGCTCAATAAGCCTGACTGACTTTGCTGGTCTGTTTGGACAATTTCTCGCAAAATGTCCTTTCTTTTTACAGATAAAACAACGGCTGAATGGTCAGGGTTCTTTTTTCTGAAAAATCGATAAGGTTTTTTGGATCTAGAAGGTGTGTGGCTTTTCTTTTCTGAGTTTCAGAATTTTCAGAAGTGGGATTTCTTTTTGGTTAGCAAGTGCAATCCTTCTCACTTTTGCACTTAATGGAAAGGTGGGATTTTTTACAGGCACTTTTGCATGGCTGTTTGTTTTCTATGAGGTCTTTGAAGAATTCCTTCTGCTCACAAAGTCTTTCCAGACAATTGATTGCCAACTGATAGATTTTTCCCAAGGAGAGGTTAGCGATGTCCAGCTGGTGAATTGTGAACTGTCTTTGAAGTTCTGGTTGAATCTCTTTTGGAAGAGATGCTACAAAGACATGTTTTAATGAGGGATCATTAAAACCGTTGAGCTTGTAATACATTGTAGACATTCTGTTGTAGTGAAAATGGAATTCTCTTGTTTTAATTTGGAGAGAACAACACTTCATTAAATGGAATTCTCTTCTAGTTTGTTCATTTGCAGCTGTAGCTTCCCCAAGGAACTGCTCATAAATTACTCCTAGGACTTCTGAAATATGTGCTTGAATCACTTGGAGTTGTCTGTACTGACCCAAACTTTTATATTTTGTTTTTCCTATTAGCCATTTTTTGTTAGCAATGTCCCTAACTTACGTTACGTCCTAGTAAAAGTCTTTGATTTTAGGGAATTACGGTCTGAAGTAGAAGCTGGTAATATGAACTAAAAGTTGTGGTGATGCATAAAAATGGAAATAAATCAGTTTGGCTAGTAATTCCCTAGACTTGAGATCATTTCGTTCTACATTGTGGGCATTATTCTTAGTGAGAGTGTGTGATATTGTTTTACTATTCTCTCAATCTACCACTTTTTAAAATAATTGTTTTTCTAGGGTTCATTTTCTTTTGAGAGAGTCACTCTTAACCGTGAGATTTTGGGGTTTAACATATCATGCTTAAAAGTGGCTTGATTAATGTAACTCTAATAATTGATCATTTTAAATAATTTTACATAATTGATTTGTGTGGGTGTGATTTTCTTTAGGCTGAAGATAATGCTTATATTTTTATTTCATTGTTGTCATTAATCCGCGGAAAGAAGTAAACATAATTAAAAAAAAAAAGATTTCAATTTGGGTTTGAAATTTTGCTAAATTTTTATCACTTAAATGGATAGGGCCTAGCAATAAGCTAGTTGGGGGTGTGATTAACACTAAAAAATGAGCATTTAATAAGGATAAAATTATCAGTTTTTCACTTACAATGTCAATTAATGCGCTCATTATTCCTAAATTATCTTAACACTCCCCAAATATATTTTTATGTTAAATTAATTTTTAATATGTTAATTTTATTTTAATTTTATATTATAGATATATTTCAAGAATAAATAGGTGTTGGAACTGGGAGCGGGAAACAAAGAAGAATTGATGGAGCCATTTGGACTGCATTATTAAGGAGATGTAATTAATAAAAAAGAAAAAAAAAAGAAAAAGAAAAAGTGAGCAAACATGCTTGTGATAGTTAGGTGGTTATTTTGCCACTTGACCATCACTCTTCTATATATATATATATTATAAAAAATAAAATAAAACAAAGAAGAGGATACATTCTTCTTGCCTATAAAAGGTAAGGGGAAGAGAGCTGAGGGGGAGCTGAAGAGAGCTTGGAAACACTCTTTCTTTCTTTCTTTCTTTTGTCTATTTTCTTGTTTCTCTGTGTAATCAATTTTCTTGTAATATATTTCAAAAGTTTGTAAAAAAAAAATATATAGTGTTTCGTCTTTTTCAATATGGGTGGCTAATTCTACTAAGTTAAGTTGAAAGGTGAAGCTCAAGATTTCAAATTATTAAATTAATTACTTTCTCAAGTGAGTTTTAAGTTTATTTTATTCTTTTTTGGTTATTTTATATCATGTTAATTTGTAGATCTCCTTGGATTGATATGGTACTTTGATATAATGTCAACACATTAATATAGTTGTGGCACAATAGGTACTTGATTTTGTATTTATCCACACATAGTTAGAATACTAAGATAGTATTAATACCATAGTTTGAATACTAAGAGTGGATCCTATAATCTTAACATATTTTTATATTGATTCCTATTAATTTCTTTTCTCGCATTTAATTTTCTTTATTTAATAAACTGACTACTTAATTTTAAATTTCTTGTGGTTTGACCTCAGACTCACCAGGTTATATTATAACTAGACACTCTTATATTTGAGAGTAATAACATTTTTGAGTCGTGTCAGCCAGATTGCGATCAAGATTGTGGGATATTTTCATTTGAATGCATGTTATATATTTCCAGCCAGCAGGTTTGTTATTATCAAACCCAAACCCACACAAAATTTAAATTACCAAACCCACCCCCAACCCACTGTGGGGTTTTTTTTTTTTAAAAAAAAAACTCACCCATTGTAGGTTTTGACAATTACCAAACTCGCAAGGGTATCCGATGAATTTTTTGTAGGTTTCCACATTTAAAATCATAAATGTTCAATATGTAAATTTATAATAATAATCTAAAATTTCACATAACATACTCAATTCTAAATTTAACCAATGTAAATGAAAAATTAAAATTTCAACATCAATCCAACATAAATCCTCAAACTTGAGTATAAAATACACAAATTTATAAAAACAAAATCACAAACTAGCATCTAAAAATAACAATTATCATTTCATATTATCATTCATCACAAATTCTAAGAGAAGATCTTCATTTCATTCACCATCATTAGCAGTCATCCAACGCGATTCCTACAATAATAATTAAGATTAATATTTTTTAAAAAATAATATGTTTTAAATACTAATCCGAAGAACAAAATTATAATGATGAAATAATTCATGCATTAAGTTAAAGAATAATAGTCTATACAAAATTATAATAAGTATATAATAATCCATGCATTAAATTAAAGCCCGTTAGGACTTAGGCATATTGTACACACATTTGCACTTTTCAATATTTACTTTATATATTTTTAGATTTGAATATTTTTTAATTAAAATTAAATTAAAAATATTTATTAAAAAAAGTGTGGGTTGGCAAATATCCATGCAGGTGTTGTCGGATATTTGGCTAATACCAAACCACCCACAACCTAGTGCTAGTTTCAATTTACAATAGCAAACCCGCCCACAACCCACAAAATTACCCACAATAGGTGGGTTTTTGCTGGCGGTTTTAGGCGGATTTGCAGGTTTGTGGATACCATTGCCATCCTTAATTTTGTTTCTTGATGCAGCCTATATCCTTATGGATTCTTAAACTTTCATTAAATTAAATCTAAAGAGCATATTATGGATTGTTTCTTGGAAAAAGATTAAGTAAAAAGCTTATTTTACTTGGCAACTAAGTAAGGAAAGATCAAGGTAATTGAGTTTGAAAATTATCTTATGATTGTTGTTTTCAAAAGAAATTAAATGATGATTCAGATAATTGAATTAAAATCCAATGTTTAGTGGTGGAGAATAATTTCTTAATCAAACTTTGCATCATATTTCAACCTCTTTAAAGTTATCTACGATTTTAAATTTTCGACTTTAAATTCTTTAATTTACATAGCAAATCAATTCCAAATGGCCCCAAAATTTGTGTGCATATTTGTGTTTCTTGTCTTTTTGTGTTAATAACTAATTAATTGGCAATAATCTTCTATAGGAATGATCCTTGCTTGATTCTATACTTAATAATGATAATATTTAAGTCAAGCTTTTACTTTATGTGCTTCCAGGTGACATTAGAGATATAGTCAAACTAATCAAGAATTGAAATATAATTTAACACGTTACCGGTGAATACACCTCAAAATCAATATCAAGTCTCTGTGAGAAAACTTGCACAGCTAGTCATCCTTTATATCTATGGGCTTGGCCCATATATGGAGTATTTGCTTTTTTAGAAGGTAGTGTCCCTACAGTGACAGGTCTCATCAACAATCTTTTACTTTGAAGGAGCGTTTTCACTTATAGCCTATTCATTAACAATAATAGGATCCTGACTTTTCATTTTTCTCTTCTATAGAATATTGTCTTTTTAACCAAGAGGTTTAGCATGCTTTAGGCATGCGAAAGACAATTCATCAGTTGTCTTTTTTCAAAATTTTCAATAGGAACAACTATCTGGCCTATTACATTTGCAGTTAGTATACATGACTTGGTTACTTTGGATGTCTAAGTAAAAGCATTTGCCAAGCCATTTATAATTTGCTATAATTGAATTATCCTCCACATTTCACCTCACTCTGAGTTGTGCGGGAATCTAAATGATATAATTTTGTTACTTACCATGAAAGCTTACACCTATTATAAAGTGAGAGATTTTTCTCTCCTAATGGAGGAAATTTTATCTCATCAAATTGACAGTCGACAAAATGTGCAGTTGATAAATCACTTGTAATAGGCTCATGATATGTGATAACAGATGGTGATCCAAACCCAGATAAATGGCCAAATGTCATTAGGTGATGAAGAAGGAATATCATTGCCTTGGCATGTTGTTGCCAGGCTTGATTTCATGGCCGAGACCTATGGCATCAAGGCAAGTAGTTTTGGCCAAAAATGTTGAGGGCTTCAAATTCAAGCTTTATTAGGTTAGCTATTTTCAAGTTCTTCAAAATCTTCTGATATCTTAAAAGATCTTTAAATTCTAAAATTAAAACTTTGTTCTTTAATTATTTCTCCAAATTCTTGAAATCTTGACTTTTCAGTATAGAATGTGAGTAGAAAAATAAACAGAAACTAAATCTTACATTTTAATATAGAAGATGTAAGTTAATGACAATCACAAAGCATACTTGTAGGGACAGTTTTTTTAAATAAATATATAAGGATTAAGGACGTATAATATTTTCTGTACCAGAACAATGTGGAAAATGTACTAAACATAAAATTATTGTAAATAAAAAGAATTTAAAAGACAAACGAAAGATGCCAAATTGAGATGGCAGAAAGCTTAAGCTTTCTTTATTTTCAATCTCATTCAAGTATATCCCTTTTTTTAAGAAGTCATTCAAAGTATATCTGATCACAAAGAATTGTCGCCTATTTATTGTCAAGCATCACTGTCCATTTGCACCGGCCATTTCTTCGCAAATCAAATTGATGAAGGGCAGAACGTCGCTTCTGAATATATTTTACACATCATAAATTGTGAAGTGCGGGAATTGACATTAATTCTTGAAAATGCCTAACCGGGAAAAAAATAAATAAATACAAAGAAGTACACCCAAATAAATAAATAACACCATTTTTCAAACTCCATTTATGTTAAGCCCAATAAATACTTTTAATTAAATCCCAATATCTTCTCTTTTCTTAAGTTCATTTGTCAACTAGGGATGGCAATGGGGAGGGGAGGGGAGGGGACCGATCTCTCCGTACTCATCCCCGATATTTTGTATATGTCCCCGTCCCCGTCCCCGTCAGAATTACTTGAGAGAATCCCCATCCCCTTCCCGAATAATAACAGGGGATCCCCGAGAGTCCCCGATCCCCGAATAATAATACATTTTTTTGTTTTCGATTTTGAGTTAAGCATATTAAAATAAAAAATTTAAACAAAAATAAAGTTCGAAATATATCTTATATTAATATCTATTACAAAAGTCACATACATTAAATTAGGATAACACCAGTAAAATAATAAGGATCATGAGAGCTGAATTATTAAAGAAACTAAGATCAAAGTTCACCATGATTATCAAGTTTCATCCATTAAAATACTCCGTTTGGCTGTTCAAGACACGTTAACAAATGTTCAAAGATAAATGAATGATAAAGAAATAATCACGAATATCCGAATACGCAAAATTTCGCCAAAAATTTTCTGAAAGAAGGGTAAAAAAAAGTCTAATTGGGTACAAACTAAGTGACTCAATTACTTTCTGTATAGAAGGAAGAAACATCGGTGAACAAAAAATTACAACAAATTCTTCACAAATAATTCCGCAGCACTTTACTAACAGATTCCATACTAGTTAAATTACATTTATGCTGCATTTTTCTGATATCTTCAATGAGATCAAAAAATTAGAGAGAAGAAATATTAATAACCAAAAAATAAAAATAAAAAAGAAAAAGAATGCCACCAAGCAATCACTTATACTGTAACCATATCCTCTCCCCTTCTCTGTTCTGCCACATCAGCCAGTCTTTTCCATGTCAACTCTCGCTGCTCCTCAACCTCTTTGGCCCTGGACTCTTTCTCTTCGTACTGATTCTGGCACTCTTCAAACAACTCTGCGTCCATATCCAAGAACATCTTCCGAACATTAACAGTCAGCCCATGAACTGCCTGGTTCCAGTGAGACTGGATATTCTTCTCCAATGCCTCAAAAATGATAGGTAGTATGACATTTCGGTTTTGGGCGATTAAGCTCACAATGTGCTCATTATTCCACAGGAAAAGTGCTCGTTCAGCAACCTGCAATGCAAATTGCCTGAGCAAAAACTTCAAAGTAAAAGCTAGTTCATTACTAAAATGAAAAAGATAAAGCCACGTAAGCTCCAACATTTCTTAAATGCTGATAAATACAAAATACATTCTTATTCAGCAAGTATCTGATCCCTAAACACTTCAAGATGTGACTATATGGGAACAAAAGCATCAAACTTTCCTCATCCACCAAAACTAACTCAAAATGCATAAGGCATAATTTTGCTTAAAGATGATATAAAAAAATGAGTACTGAGCTATTTTTTGTCGCAAGAACTGAGTGGGGTAGATCCAACACATAATTTCACTCAACGGCAACACAGCAATATACAAAAGATTCATCAGGGAACTATTTGATTTTGTATATTTAATTTCTCTTCGAAATAAAGACAGACAAATTCAGAAACTACACCATGAAAAACATTATAGTGACTGATGCCACAGAAAACATCAAACCTAACCATTGACATTCGTGAAGTTACCTATTACATTATTTAATGGATATACACTGCAAGGAAAATTCCCAGTTCAGGCCCAAACGAACAACAATTTCAAAATTAAAATAAGATGCACCAGTGATTCAGGTAAATTTTGGTCACACCAAAAAGATCCATCCAGTTATCCAGACTTGAAAAAAGGAAAAAAGTAAAGAACAGAGAGATAAATAAGGACTATAAAGGTAAAATTGAAGCTAAAGACCATAATCAGAAAATTTTCAGATAGACCATCATGGCAAGCAAGCACATTGCAAAAAATGAAGCAGAAGAGGATGCCAAAAATATATAAGCATTCACAGGACAAATATTTGTACAGACAAAACAGCAATTCATCCATACTCAAAGCAGGAAAAGTCAAGCAAAATATCTCTACAAAATGGGAAATGGGAGAACTTGGAACTTCCAAAAGCAAATGGGAAAGACAAAAAAGAGGAAAGGATTTATGAATACACCAACAAAGAGTAACATATCTAACATGGAGTCACTACAACATAAGTAAAACAAGAGAATGTGAAAAGTAAAAGAATTATCTGTAAAATACCTAAAGCAGGTGAGATAATTGAGCTCAAACTGAGAATAAAGATGCAGTGAGGAAAAAGATGCATAAAATCTAACAATTCTACGATGTTAAATTAGAATGCCAATTAATAGAGTAATGTTCATAAACCATCCACACTAGTGGCAGATTAATAGCTAACACGTTTTGAAATTTTAGGTCCAACTCATTATATGACATGTCACAATATTATGCTCTGCCTACAGAATGAAAGATAATTCAAAATTGATTCTAACCCATCAATTACAAATCAACAACTAGGATTATCTAGAACCAGTAACAGATAGGAGAAGACTAACAAAACTAGCATGAAATACAAGTATCTGTCACCCCATATGTCCACTGATTTCACTCTAAGATGAATTGATCAAGAATTATAATCACTTCAAAGGCAACTAGAAGGAAAGAACAGGTGAGGATGGCAAAGCAAATAAGAAAGAAATTTTCCCACAGTAGGAAGAGTAAAAGAAGCATTGTTGTCCACCAGTTCAGATAAAATGCGACTCGAAAAGCAAGGCACCAACAACACCAAAAAGCCAAGAAGTAAAATAGGTTATTCAGCAAACTAAAAAATGATTTGATAATCAACCTAAATATACATGTAGAGCGCCAGAAGAGGAAAACCAGTGAAATGTTAATTTAAAATAATAAAATCACAAAGTGCAGGAACAAAGAAAAGAAAAGGTTCAGGTTATGAATGAAAGATCATTGGTCACAATCAAGGCAATAAATATTTGGCACAATCCATAACCCTGTTGGTACTAGCAGCCATATATATAGGGAAATTATCTGCGAACCACTTGTTAAATGTCAAAAGTACATGTAACCACCAAAGATTTCTGACAATAACACTACACTATCTCTAGTTTTCAATTTCGGTTGCCACATTAAAATCTGTTAAAGAATTTTTATGAAAAGACCACTTTAGCCCTAAGAGTTATCCCTTAAATTAAAAAAAAAAAATCAAATTTATTAATTTACAAAAAAGTACCCGACTTTAACATTTCCAATCAAAATAACAAAACACAACATGATCGAACAAAAAAAAAATATGCCCTAAATCTAAACGACAACTAGTCAATAAATCATGTTCCACTTTTCAACAGCCGATTTCAGCCACACACTAACTCTTAATTTAAGAGTAACAATGGCAGGGACAATGATGAACCAAATTTCGCCACGACTGCATTTTGGATTATCAGACTTCAGTAAAAGGGAATGGGTTTGTGGAGAATTGAGAGAAGGAGGAGGTGATATTGAAGCCACTATTGTGTCCATCATGTTTTTCAGTTAGACAAGGTTCTTTGCTTCTTCTTTTTAAATATAAATTTATGGTCTTTAAATAAGTTATTACAGGGGCATGGATCTGATGATTCATGACTATTGCTTATAGCAAATTTTCTAATGTGAACGAGCTGCTTCAAAATTCAAAGTAGATCCAATTCATAATATAGTTTTACATATTTCTCATAAAAATACTAAAAAGAAAAAATTCCTGTCTTTACTCTCTTATGAGTATTAAATTGAAATATGCAAATGGTTGGGTAAAATTAAAGTTTCACCCTTTGACATCAGTACACTTCAACAAAGTTAACATAAAAAAAGGCTGGTTGATACATGTTGCAAACTAGTGCTGATGCAAAGCTGTTTTTAGATATAATTGGTGGCTACATGTACTTTCGATATTTAATAGGTGGTTTGCAGATAATTTCCCATATATTATAAGGAAAGATGCAATTTAAAGTGAAAGATTGAGGTAAAGTATAATTACACAAAGAGAGATGAAAATAATACAGAAACAACAGCTATGAAAAATCTGCATGACAGAAAGCAGGAAAAGAAATAAGATATGAAAATTCCAAGACGAAACAAATGGGATAAATCAACAATTTCCCTTCGTCAGAAACAAACTACAACAGCATAATATACTTAAAACAGTGAATACTAACAGAACTAGCACCACTATATTTTTATCCAAAGCAACACCTAGTAGTAATAGCACACTAGTTCGCCTCCCATCCATACTAGTCCCAAATTAATAGCTGCCACAGTTCTATCAATTCATTAACAGATATAAGCTTCCCCAAGAGATCTCTAAAAACTCCCTAAAAATAGCTCAGCAACCTACCTCGCTAGCTAGGTACCTGATTGGCGAGGGATTGCACTATAGTGTACACGTCATATTACATTCATCAGCAATTTAAGAACTACAGTCAAGGATCTGAGTAAGGCAAGTAAAACTAAATGTACCAAGGAAAACGATTTTCCAAAGAGAAGAGACCTGAACTAAGGTGTTGTTCTCCAAATTCTAACACAACATCACTCAAACCCAAACAAAGCATGCAACAACACCATAAAGAAGCTTAAATTTGTGATTCAGAATATTAAAATGAAAATGAGCCAATTGACATTCCATTATCATTAATTTCAGCGATTGAATACATTTCATAGACCCCGTAACCTTCATTTGGCATACATGAGTAAATATACATTTCAACACACAACAGGGTGATTGAGGAAAAGTCAATAAAAGCAAAATAATATGCATATGTACACCTAATCTTTGTCCCAAGTCAACAGCATAGCAGTATTAGCATAGATTTTGACAACTGGCAGCCTAATGAAATATTATTTAGCAAAATTCCAGTGCGAAAAGGAATCTTGAAAGATTATAACTGATTTCAGACCAAAAATATCCAAACTCAAAATCATGGCGAAGCACATATAAAAAAGAAAGTTTTAAAATTTTAGATTATTCCCAAACCTGAAAATGAGAGCTATTGAGGCAACGGGCAATCTGTCTAAAAAGAGGAACCATGCAGCGCTGAAACTCAGCACCCTGCGTTGCTTCTAGCACTTCTTCAAGTTCTCCAAGGAAGAGAACTTCCTTTTGACAATTAGTCAAAGGCCAGTACTTTAACAACCCCCTAATGACTGTATCAGCCAGCTTGTAATCCTTTTCAACAAACTGCGTAATGCAATAAGAAAGCTGCTGATGATACATAGCAACAGGTTTCGGCTTATGTAGCGGTAATAGCGCTCGAACAAGAAATAACTTATGCTCCTCTTTCATCGGCAATGCAAATCCATTGATTATACTCCCAAGGATCTCCAGAAGTTCACCAATCCCGCTGTGCCTCTCACTCTCATATATAAACCGATAGAATATATTATTAATTGCCTTTCTAATAAAGGGCCTATGCACCATGAACTTGCCATAAATCCGATGCAGAATCGTTTTCAAATACTCTCTTTCTCTGGGGTCCTCAGAATCAAACAAATCAAGCAATTTCAACACAAATGAATGATCAATATACCGCTTGGCAATCTTCGTATCTGTATCTGAAGACACTACATATCTCAAAAGCAACTCATAAACAAGCTGCAAATGAGGCCAAGATGGTTCCAAGTAGGGATCATCTTCTTCAGGGTCAACAACTTCTTGGCCAGTATTCTCATGAGAAGCCGGAGGCAAACAGCGAAAAATGTTAATGGAAATCATTTTAATCATCTCCTCTTGACAATTCTCAGTAATTTTGGCGGACCCAGATTGAATAAAATCAACAAGCTCCAGTAACGTCTGTCTCTTAATCTCCTTTTCGCGAACACTTTTCATAGTGTCATTAAAGTCCAGCTGAAAGCAACAAACTTGCAGCTTTCGCAGGAACAAATTCTGGCGCTCAGATACGGGCACGTCTCGAAACAGCGGCAGCGGTTCAATACTAAACATAGGCGGCGGAGTGGCCACCACCGAAGCGGGGCTACCACTATTGGGGCTGGGCAGCCCCGGCCCGGCCCGAGAAGAGTGATTTACTACTACATTAGCGATAGGGTTTCGTTGGGGGAAGCCGTAAAGAGATTGATCATTAGGATCCGATTTAGAGGGCTTACGCCCTTTCATGATTTTCTTAAACATTGAAGTATGAACAAAACCCTAATTTTAAAAACTAGTAGCGACAACACCTGAACGCTGAATAGTGATTTTGATTGTAATTGGCTGGTAAAAATGAGCTTTGATGGATTAGTGAGCATGGAAAAATAATAATAAGAAGAAGAAGAAGAAATAATAATAATAATAATAATAATGATAATAATAATAAAAGAAAGAGACGAAGCAAAGGAATTGAATGAGATTTTGATTCTGTCAAATTGGAGCGGATCTGAGAAAGAAATCAGAGAAGAATTGTACCGGTTTTTGCATAAATGTAACCGTTGATTGATCGGAATAGGAACTCATCTGCGGTCAGATCAACGGAATATCGGTCAGCTGATCTGACGGAGATGATTAATCCGATGGCAGAGAAAGAGAGACGAATACTGTCGACAGAAAAAAAACACGATAAATTTGAAGAGAGGAGAAAGGGAGAGTCCAAAGTTGGGGATAATTAACGAGTTAAAAAAAAAGCTTGAAAAAAGAATAAATGCATTTTCAATTTTTCGCTTTCATTATCATTTCTTCTTTTCTCGTAATTAATTTACAATTACTAAAAAAGAGAGATTGGGTTGGGTGTGAATGAATGAGATTTTTTTTTGGGGATAAATGATGCCTTTTACGAAACACGCTTCTGATTTATTTTTTCACTTATTTGTAAAACACGTGGCTTTTGACTGAAGAATCGGCAACACCAGGACCCACTGTAGTTATTTAGATAGAAACAAAATTTTGGATCATACTCTTGTTATTACCATTTTCATGTTCGTGTTTTATACTTATTCCTAAATATTTTTTACATGGAGGAGCTAAATCCATAAAAAATTTGCAATACTCCGGAAGTCTATTGATTTACCCTATTGATCAACATCACTCTAGGTCGAGTTTTGAATCCTTTCCTAATAATCTTCTACTCCTGAACGAATTAGATGAGTGTTGTGGTGTAGATTTAAAGACATTCTCAAGTTCGTCTATTACCTTATTGATCAAACCTCACTATAGGTCGAGTTTTGAATCCTTTCCTAATATTCTTCTACTTCTAAACGAATTGGATGAATGTTGTGGTGTTGATTTAAAGACACCTTCAAGTTCATGATTGTAATGAGAGCTTAAGGGAATTATTAATTTGTTAATTTTATAATTTGGTTAGTTAGTGTTTTCTGAGTCTCTGTATTTCTGAAAGATCTGAAAGTCTGCAAAGATTAAAAAAAAAATTGTTTCTCACTCCTCTGAACTGTTATTTGTAGATCTACGCTCAGAGGTTGATGGGAGATTAGGTCATTCAGGACCTAACCTCATTCATTCATTTTCAAGGATTAAGCGAGTCCCTTCATTTCTTTTTTTTTTTTTGGTACCGCGATTGTATGAAGATTATTATTTGGAGTTCAACACTTGCGCATTGCGCTTGATGCTTTTAATGAGTCATGTATATAAAATTGAGTTTTTCCAATTATTTTCGAGAGTCTCGAACCTCCTTATTTTATTAATTCATTACGTGTGATAATTTAAGTGATTCACATAATTATAACTTGCATATGTTAGACTTCAATTGCTAGAGTACCTTTCTTATTGACACATGGCATGGTGTAGATAGTAAAATATCTTCATTGTGATCTACTGAATATCATTCCTCAAAGTCATGGTCAAACAACGAGCATGATTCACTGTCAATGGTTATGCCAAACTCTCTTCCTAATCTTCTTCTTTCAGAACTATTAACTGTTATTGACTTTAGCTTTTGCACCACAGTTAAGCCTATTGGATGCTATGGAGTTACAGCACAATCATTATGATTGAGAAATTTTATCATAGACCTAAAAATTGTTGATTCTACAGAAAGGCCATAAAAAATCGGTTGTGCCAATCTCAGTGCAATATTCTTTTCAAAGAATAATAAGAGTGGGAGCCATAGCAAACATATTGATGTAAAGTATTGTTAGAGATCATATCAAGAAGTGTGAAGTAACTATTAAGTATATAAATATTGAGCTTATTATGCTTGCAGACTCCATGAAAAGGGTTGCCTACCAAATTATAATAGTCATGTTGAACATATGGGGCTTCTTGAATAAATTAATGTTTGTTTGCTACATTCATCTTTGATTATGTATATACAACTTTCAACAAAATTAAGTTTGTGCACATAAAGTTTGTCGTATTTGTTTATTGGGATTATTTTTGTTTGGACCATGAATGGCTTATATGAAGTTCATTCATGCAGTATTGAAGATATTCAAATAAGAAGAATCCTATACTTATGATACATGGAAGGAAATGTTGGTTAAAATAAGCATAACCACCATGATTCATGTATATTAAAATTTCTATTTGAATAAATAATGTATCATTATCATTTAGTTTGAGTAGCTACTATGGCAATAAAAATAAAATTTAATTTATCTCATAAGATAAAATTATGTGAGTCAAGTGGGAGAATGTCACATGTATTTTCTTGATATGGTCATGAATATGTTACATGCATTATCATTAAATTAATATATGTACTAATTTCAAAATACGTTTTACATGCATGGTTATTTTATAGGCTATCCAGCAAATTCTAAGGGCTATAAGTTTATTTTCCATCACATATTATAAGGATTGTTGAAGCCAGAAATGTAAAATTTCATGAAGAACTCAAACTGAATATAAATGAATTTTTTAGAAATATTGAATTTCAAGGAATTAAAGAATTTGTTGGTGTATTTCCTACAAAAATAATTAAGGAACAACCAATGAAGTTCAACCACTTCATGAAGATTCTATCACTCAAACTTCACAAAATAAAAGTGTAATAATAGGATTAAGAAAGTCTTTAAGAATAATGAAATTTACGATTTCTAGTCAATATGAAGTATACCTTCAAGACTTTAAGTTTAATCATGAACTCGATCAAGATCCAACTTCCTTTTCACAAGCCATAGTAGAGAGAATTCTAATTTATAGCATGATGCAATGATAGAAGAAATGGAATTTATGACTAAAAATAAAGTCGAGTATCTCGTTCAATTACCTTATGGCTATTCAATTGTAGGTTGCAAATGGATTTACAAAACCAAAAGAAACGCCTTTGGTAAAATAGAATGATATAAAACTAGATTTTGGTTAAAGGATTCACTAAAAAAGAAGGCATAGATTATCAAGAAACATTTTCTCCGATTTCTAAAGAGGATTCATTTAGAATAATTATGGCTTTACTAGCTTATTTGATTTAGAGATATATCAAATAGATGTGAAAACTATTTTCTTAAATGGGGATCTTGAAGAAGTGTACATAAAGTAGCTAAAGATTTTTGTACTGACAAAGAGAATCATTTGGTTTGCAAATTAAATAAATTTATATATGGACTAAAACGAGATTTTCGATAATGGTATTTAGTGTTTTAGAATGTTGTTACTTCATATGGTTTCACATAAACATTGTTGATTAATGTATATACCTCAAGATCAATGGGAGAAAATTTATTTTTCTTAGTCCTATATGCAAACGACATCTTGCTTGCTTGCAATGACTTTAGTTTGTTGCATGCGACTAAACATTTTGTTGGCCATATGTTGCTGGCATAGAAATCCATGGAGATAGGATAAAAATGACATTAGAATTATCTCAAAAAGACATATATTGATTTTTTTTAAAAAAGCATAAAATGCAAGATTGTGCTCTTACTACAACACTTATTAAAAAAGGGGACAAATTCAAACAGAAATAATGTCCGCAAAATAATTCAGAGGAAGAAAAAATCATTTTACTTCTATTGTTGGTAGCCTAGTGTATGCACAAGTGTGTACTAGGCATGACCTTACATAAGTAGTTGGCATACTTGGTAGATGTCAAAGTAATCCAGGATTAGAACACTGGAAAGCTTCTAAAAATGTGATGTGGTATTTACAAGGAACTAAGGACTAGAAACTAACATGCAGGCACTATGATAATCTTGAGGTAATTAGATATTCGGATTCAGATTTTGCTGGATGTGCGGATACCAAAACGTCCACTTCAAGAAATATTTTCCTTCTTATTAGGAGGGTTATATCTTGGAAAAGTGGTAAGGAAACTATAATTGCTTCGTCTGCCATGGAGGAAGAATTTTATTGGATGTTATGAAGATACAACATAGACATTATGGTTGAGAAATTTTATCGCAGGCATAGAAATTGTTGATTCTATAGAAAGACCATTGAAAATTTGTTGTGGTAATTCCGTTGAAATATTCATTTCAAAGAATAATAAGAGTGGGAGCTATAGTAAACATATTGATTACTGTTTACAATCAGTTCTTTGGATTCTCACACCTTCAACCAACTCCTCAACCAAAACCATCTTCACCCAAAAAACCAAAATCCAAAGTCAAGATCTCAGAATCAGAGATCATATCAAGAAGTGTGAAGTAACTATTGAGTATATAAATAATGAGCGTATGCTTGCAGATGCCATGACTAAAAGATTGCTTTTTGAATAAATTAATAATTGTTTGCTACATTCGTCTCTGATTATGTATATGACTTTTAATAAAAATTAAGTTTGTGCACATAAAGTTTGACGTATTTATTTTTTGAGCTATTTTTGTTTGGTTTCTGAATGGTTTATATGATGTTCATTCATGCAAATAAGAAAAATCCTATACTTGTGATACATAGAAGGAAATATTTGTTAAAATAAGCGTAACTGCCATGATTAATGTATTTTGAAATTTCTATTTTAATAAATCTCATTATCATTTATTTTGAGTAATTCCTATGGCCGTAATAATAAGATTTAATTTATCTCATAAGGATAAAATTATGTGAGCAAGTGGGAGAATGTTACATGCATTTTCTTAATATGATTCATGAATATGTTACATGCAGTATCATTGAATTAAGATATATGCTCTAATCTCAAAATATGTGTCACGTGCATGTACTTAATGTGGCTCGCATTTATGAATTGAGATGAATAAAGACTACTCGTATTTTTATGATAAGATAATGATGAGAATAGTTGTTCAATATTTGTAAAAATTTTGATAAGGATAATTTACACACTTTCTTGATGGAAGAAGTGAATTAAAATCCATTATATATACTAAGGGTCCTTAGTCTAGCCAATAATAATTTTGCCTATGAATTACCCACAAACCTAAAGGCTATTAGAAAATTCTAAGTATTCTTCAAATTTAACTTGAATTAACAATAATCGGACGTGGAGGTATGTAACTTATTTAAGTTTATAATCTATAACATATTCCTATATATATCAAACTACCAATGCCTTTACTTTTGCAGTTATTCATTTTTTGAATCATTGCTTCAATCTGCATCTAGAGCAACCTATAGTTGTTTATCATATGGCCCTTATCATTGCTAAAGGTACAATGCTTACTTTAGTCTCAGTATCTCGTATGTCAAGTATATGCGTGGCATTGGACTTAGTTGTCGAAAGATTTCAGAGCCCTTGTTTTCTAATATTATTTGAGCTAAGAGAGTATTTAAGAAATCCTTTTGGCACCTTTGCATTTTTTATTTGTATCACACTTAGCTCTTGTATTTGCTTTAGAGCGGAATTGGGGTTAATTATGGTTCTTATATCGTGCTATCAATGGAGCACATGGGTGACTATAGAGATGCTGAAAACTTGGAGGAAGGTGTGCGTTGATTTGACGAAGATAGGCACTACACAAAATCTACTAGATCATGTCAAGCATACTAC
Organism: Citrus australasica; assembly: GCA_029618585.1. Lineage (NCBI taxonomy): Eukaryota > Viridiplantae > Streptophyta > Magnoliopsida > Sapindales > Rutaceae > Citrus > Citrus australasica. The sequence goes on from JARCIV010000006.1 coordinate 9,216,640, forward strand.
TGGCTATATACTTGGCCACCTTTTAGAACCATGAAATTAAATCTTTAGAGGACCAGATCAAGCTTTGAAAGACCAGCTTCAATCTCTTCAAGACAAACTAAAAGTTTAGAAGGATTGTTCGGCTGCTTGCAAGACAAAATTGAGGATGTTTACTCCGCATATTCTACAAAAAAAAGTTGACTTCTCGCTACTAATGAGTTTGTGAGGGATCAATATGCCCTTACTAGCCTATCTTGAAATTTGCATTGTAGTAATCAGCTTTTGTATTTTGGACTTGAGTACTGATGTCTTCTTTTTATATTACTTTTGTTCTATTATTAATTTTCTTCTTGGTTTCCAACATTACTTGTTAGCACAACTCAAGAATAGAAAGCATTATTCACTCTATTGCGTTCATAAACATTAAGAAATCTACGTATTTAGTATTTTTACTTCTTATCCTGCATCAGTTGGCAAAATAAATTACCCTTGTAACATGCCTATGAACCATTGGCATAACTTATTTATTAGTTTAGAGGATGAACAGAAAACTAGATTTTAAAATGGAAGGCTTTACTCCTACCTATCTAATAAGTGCCTAATTTCACATTAATTTTTATTACTTTCTTTGCAATTGCTTGATATTTAATGAACTTCTTGAATCGTTACCAGTCCTTCTATGGTTTATAGGAGTTTTTGAGGCAAAGAAACAAAAAAGAGTAGAAACGTTATAAATTAGTGGGAAGAATAGGTAGACTACGACTTCATGGATTCGATTGTTTTTTGGATGAATCTTTGGACGTTATTCATTTTATTGGGTTATATTAGACATGTATTAAGGTTCACAATCAGATTTGAGCCTACAATTTCTTGAACGGCTGATCTAATTTCTTAATTGAGCCTACAATTTGAACGGATTTACGAGTTGTTTTACCACATGTACCTATTTTCTTGGGTAAAAAATCCAATTCTTACAAGGAAAACGAACTCAGAAACAAGTTTAACTACTCCTAGAAGCATTTGGATAACAATTCTATATAAACACAACAAGTCGAATGCCTTGGGGAGAAAAAAAAAGGGTGAAGAATAAGTTCCAAAGGAGAGAAGAACGCAAAGAACAGAGGAGTGGATAAATTGGAGAGAAGACTTGGCTGTTATAACTATAATTCAATCAATAAGCATTTCTTTCTCTTGTCTTTTGTTTAGTTTTTTTTAATGGACTTGATACTCAATAATTTAGACGTTTGAGTACTATTTTTATTGGTTAGGTTGATTTCAAAACCCTAGACATGGATTTCTATTATTTCATTGATTTTAGTGCTCAAAAATCACTATCTTGTTTGATTATAGGTTAGGAGGCCAGCTAGATGAATTTTATGGTGATTTGATTGGTAGTTTAGGGTTTTTCATCTTTAATTGTCAAAGGACTAAACCTAAGTGGCAGATTATGATCAAGATTATAGGATATTTTCTTTGATTACTTGCAGAATGTAATTCAGGATAAATAAATCAAGCTTGTGCATTTGTTTCTTCCATTATTGATTCTAATACCATTAAATTAAATCTAGAGAGCTTGTTCTGGATTGTTTCTTGGAAAGAGATTAAGTAAAGAGCTCGTTTTTACTTGATGGCTAAGTAAGGAAAGATCAAGATAATTGAGCTTATAATTATCTTAGGGTTGTTTTCTTCAAAAGAAAGTGAATGGTGATTCTAATAATTAACCTAAATCCAATGTTTAAAGGTGAAGGTGAAGAATGATTGCTTTATGTAATTTCTGATTTTCTGCTTCAACAACAAGTTGGTCCTAATGGTAACTTATAATCATCCATTGGGTTTCAATCAACCAAGGCCATAACATCCTAGGCCACAACCTATTTCTCATAATCAACGAATATCTCTTCAAGATTTGGTTAAATCTTCATCAAGAACTTGGAAACTTCTGTCCCAAACCGTGTGCTAGTGTTGTGACCTTGAAAAGTGGGAAATAACTTGAGGAAGCACCAAAAAGAGCAAGATCACCATGGATGAGACAAAACAACAAGATAATTCTTTGTTGAGAAAGATGAAGCCACATCACCTATTGAGACAACTTTAGCACCCAAGATAACTTGTAATATCCCAATTTCTTCTAATGTTTCTTCTATGCCTTTTCCTATCAAGTTTGCAAAGTCCAAGAAAGAGGATCATGAAAAAGAAATCTTCCACAAGTACAAGTTAACATACCTCTATTGGACGCTATTAAACAAGTACCTCGTTGTGCAAAGTTCCTCAAAAAGCTATGCACCAACAAAAGCAAGCTCAAAGGTAATGTGGTAATAAGTGTGTGGGAGAAAGTGTTAGCTATTTTGCAAAGAAAGCTTCCACCAAAATGCAATGATCTAGGAAGTTTCACATTGGTAACACTATATTTGAATGAGCTATGCTAGACTTAGTTCATCTATTAATCATGCCTTATTCTATTTTTACTTCTTTAAATTTAGGTGAATTTACAGAAACTAGTGTTGTTATTCAACTTGCTGATAGATCTAATGCTTGTCCAAAAGGTGCTTTGGAAGAAGTTTTAGTGTAGGTTAATGAATTAGTTTTCCCATTGATTTCTATATTCTTATCGTCTATCATTTTCTTATCCGAATGGACAGCTTAGCATTTCCCAACATCATGAATTTCAAAGGGAAAATAGTTCCAGAAAAGATGTTGCTCAGACTCAAAGACTGGTTCTCAAAATATGACTTCTCTGTGAAGCATATAAAAGGAACCTCGAACCTCATTCCAGATCTACTCTCAAGACTTGAAAAACCAATAACACCTTTGCATCCATAATAGGCAACGAAGTACGTGGCGTTGTTAGACCAAAGCAATGACGAGAAGATCGTCCTTTGGACCAGTAGTCCGCATGCTTGGGTTTCTAGCCGATATACTCAGATGAAAAATAGAAAACTTAAAACATTTCCATTATAGGTTATACAACCTAAAACAGACTCTTTTGTCTTAAAGCAGGGTACCAAACCAGATAAAAATCATTAAAAGTTTTTTGATGCACATGATCCTTATGAAAGGCAAGTGCAGAGCATACTTCCTTAATGTTAGAATATTAGAACTTCATTAACAGAGAGAAGAAAGAAAGTTTAGAACTTCATGTTTAAGAAATACACACTTTTATTTCTTGATCTCCAGTTCCAATTTACAAGGGAAGAGATAATCCTTTATATAGGATGAGGAGGAGACAATCTTGATAAGACAGGACCCTTATCAAGATACTTGACTTGATACTTTACTTTATACTTGATAATTAAAGCATGACTCTGCATACTTTAATAATTATACATGACAAACTTTTCTAAAAGTAAAAAGCAAACTTTAATAATTAAAGCATGACTCAGCATACTTTAATAATTATACATGACAAACTTTTCTAAAAGTAAAAAGCAAACTTTAATAATTAAAGCATGACTCAACATACTTTAATAATTACACACGACAAACTTATAGCTATGGGGACGAAAGATTCATGCAGTCTTCGTTAGAGGAGCTATCTGTGTCATCTTTTGCTAACTTTTTCTTTAGATGCTTGCAGGTGGGACCACATGGTGGCCATGGGCAATGTTGTGCTTTTGGACAATGCGAAGGGAATGTAACCATTTGATTGGGTGGCTAAAAGTTAGGTGGATAAGCACTGGTACTAGCTTTGGATAATGAAGATTCTTCTAGCTGTGATGAATCCTGGAGCTGTTGGAGATGCTGGCTTAAGGGAAGGAAGTCAATCCAAGGGTCTTGAGTGTCTTGGAATAAGAAATATGTGAAATCCGGTTTTTCTTCTTTGATGATGATACCTGTGGGTTTTGGTTTTGAAATGGACAAAGGAGTGGGAATCATAATGATGTCATGTTGTGGACCTAAAGATGTATGGAATATATCTTTATGTGGTTCAGATTGGTGATTGAGGTGCAGAGGAAATTTTGAAGGTTTTTTCTGGATGCTATTGTCTTGTTCAAGAATTGCTAGATGTGGTGTTGTGAACCATTCGAACACTTGGTCTTGAGTCCAAAAAGAGTTGGTGTTTGGATGCTGGAAATATGGCCTGTGGATAATGAACACTGAAGTGAACATATTTGCTTCTGATTCAGGCATTGGATCAAGGTTGTAGATCGTGGATAGTTGATGTAACTTTCTTCTCCACCAAGGAAGTGGAGAGAAGCACTCAAGAAGGGTCCAAGTCAAGGAGGTTGATATGTCAGGATTCATGAGATGATTCAGGGTAGGTTTCACAGGGAGAACTAACTTGGTGGCGTAGAGAACAGTTAGGCACCAGATGTACCATAACTCATCTTCAGTTACATCCCTAAAAGGGTCAATGTTTAAACCTGTGAGAAACAAGTTCTTAGGGTGAAAAGTTGAGAAATGAAATGAATATGCTAACATGTAGGCTTTCACGAAAAACTTAAAAACATATCTTTTTGCAAATTCTTGGATGTCAAAAACTGTGGAGAAGGTTTTTCCAAGAGGGAAAGTCTTGTGGGTTAAGGCTTGGTTTGGTAGAGAGATGGCCATGAAAATGATGGAAAAGTGATATCCTGTGGATATGCAATGCAGAGGTGTTATTGGTTTTGTAAGTCTTGAGTAGGGGGGTCAAAAAAACCCGCCCGGACCGGACCCGGCCAATCCGGTCCGAGCAAAACCTGGACCGCATAAACAAAAAAGCGGATCCGGGTTTCAAAATCTAAAACCCGGATATATCCGGGTACGGTCCGGGTTCAGTTTCAAAAACCCGGAACCCGGACCCGGACCCGTATTCGCAATAAACAAAAAAAAAAAAAACAAAAGCCTCCAATTCCAAATCGTAAAACAGAACACCCAAAATCCCAAATTCGAAAATCCCTAACCCAAACCCACTATCACCGATTCACCGTCGGCTAGCAGTACCCACCATCGCCGTCGGCTAGCACCCACCATCACCGTCGGCTAGCAGCACCCACCATCACCGTCGGCTAACAGCTCCAATTCCCGTTCTCGTTTGCATTTGCTGACTGCCTGAGCCGGTTTTGCCATCACAGCCACCACTGCCAGCCGCAGGTATTTATTTTTTTCCTTCTATATTTTGTCTTCCCAATTGTATTTTTGCCGATTGCTTCTCTGTTGGTGTTGGCTGTTTCTATTCTTGTTTATTTTTGGTCAATTTTGTCCATGGTTGCCGAGTGCTGACTTGCTGTTGCTGCGATATATTGCTTCTGTTGAGGAAAATATGTTGCTTCTGTTGATTTTGGCATTTTAGTTGCACGGGATGAAAGCTAAAATGTTGCTTCTGTTGAGGAAAATATGTTGCTTCTGTTGAAGAAAATATGTTGCTTCTATTGCTGCGATATGTCCCAGATTGCTGTGTGAATCTTTGGAATTTTGCTATGATTTTGCTTGCTGTTGCTATGATTTTGCTTCGGTTCACTGGTTTGTATAAAATGAGAAAAGAATACTATTTTGCTTCACTGGTTTGCTGTTGCTATGATTTTGTGCATGGTTGCCGAGTGCTATGATTTTGCTTGCTGTTGCTGCGATAGTTTTGTGTAACTGGTTATTTGTATGAAATAAAGTTGTTGTTGCTGCGATAGTTTTGTGTAACAGTTTCAATTCTGGGTTCCTGTCGTTTTCAGTTGCTCTACTTTTAATTTTTAAATAAATCTTCGATTGTTAATAGAAAAATAGTATATGGAATCTGGGAAAATAATCTGTAAGAGGTATCTGCGAAGAAGAAAATTATATATTCAGCATTTTTATTTACAAAAATTGGAGGAATATCAATAATATCATCTAAAATTCTGCATTTTTTATATGAGGAAGAGTGAACACAGGATGCACACAAGACTTTTTTTTCGGCCAAATCCTTTTGCATTTTTTAATTTTATGTTGCTGACTTGCTGTGAGCCTCTTAGTTTTATGTCACTGTCTCTCTTTTCTGTTCACATGTTTGTTTCCACACTAAAATCTAAAATTTAGTATATCTTTGCTATTGTAACAACAGAGTAGTGCAATGTCAGACAACGTAGAAATCAATTCTTTGAGTGCTCCAAATTTATCTCGTAATGTCGAAGATAAAACTGATAATGAGGTTGAGCAAATTTCAGCGTCAACCGTGAATGATGGGAAAAGTAAGGAACAAACTAGAAAAAAGAAGAAAGTCTCCGAAGCTTGGGATCACTTTACAAAAGTAATGGTAAATAGAGAACAAAAGGCAAAGTGCATGCATTGTAGTGCAATTTTAAAAGCAAAATACCAATCTGGGACTTCAGCTTTGAATAGACACGTGGCAATGTGTTTTAAGCAGAATCAACCTAACATAGAAGAAGCACTTCAAGGAAGCCTTAAAGTTATGGCAGCTTTGATCAAAATGTTTTACGGAGTTTGATAGCAAGAATGGTTATAATGCATGAGCTTCCACTTAGATTCGTGGAATATATAGGCTTCCGAGAAATGATGGCACATGCTAACCCCGTGGTTAAGCCAATGAGCAGAAACACTTTGAAGAGCGAAATCTTGAAGTTATATCAAATCGAGAAGGTTAAGACTTTGCATTTATTGGGGAAAAATCATGGTAGAGTGGCAATTACTACGGATTTATGGACTGCTAGTAACCAGAAAAAGGGATATATGGTCGTGACGGCCCATTTCATTGATAATTCTTGGAAATTGCATAGTCGAATCTTAAGGTAATTTGTCTATAATTTTTTATTTGCTTAATTTCTTTTAAGTTTATTATTACTTATATTAGATTTTTTTTCAAGTTTAAATTGTAATATGTTTTAAGTTTGTGTATTTAATACCGACTTTTGAATATTTGATAGGTTCATCTATGTTTCAAGGCCCCATACTGTTGATGCCATTTGTAATGAGTTAGTACAATGCCTATTGGATTGGAACGTGGATAGAAAGTTATCCTCAGTGACATTGGATAATTGCACCACTAATGACGCAATGGTGGAGAAATTGCTGTTAAGGTTTGATACCGATACCTTAATTTCTAGTGGTAAATTTTTTCATATTAGATGTACTGCTCATATATTGAACTTGGTTGTGCGGGATGGGTTGAAAGTTATAGAAAGTGGGATTGGAAAGATTAGAGAGAGTGTGAGTTATTGGACACAAACACCAAAAAGATATGAAACTTTTGAGTTAGCTGCTAAACAATTACACATTAATTGTAAAAAAAAATTGAAATTGGATTGTCCTACTCGTTGGAACTCTACTTATGCCATGCTTGAAGTAGCATTGATGTATAGAAGTGTTTTTTCTCGGTTGCAACAACGTGAGCCTCAGTACAAGAGCTTGCCAAGTGATGAGGAGTGGGATTTGGCAATCATAATGGTGGAGCATTTGAAATCATTTTATATGTTAACGGAGATGTTTTCGGGTACAAAATACCCAACTGCTAATTTGTTTTTTCCGTTGATATGTAAAATGAAATTGTCAATTAATAGGTGGCGCACTGCTGATAACCTTGCTATTAGGATTATGGCTGATAAAATGGCTGATAAACTTGACAAATATTGGAATGAAATTCATCCGATGTTAGTTGTGGCTGTTGTGCTTGACCCAAGATATAAGATGATGTTAATTCATTTTTATTTTCCAAAGATATATGGTGATACAACAAATGAGCATATTGAGTGTGCACATAAGCTTTGTTATGATTTAGTGAAAGAATATGAATCGAAGGCAGCGCATGTGAGTGGTGGGCAGAATGTTGGATTGGAAATTTCCCGTTCTGAATCTTGTTCGAATTCGAATAAGTATTGGGATGTAGATGAGTTTGAAACATTTCGAAGCCAAAATAAACGTGCTAAGGTAACTAAGTCGGAGTTGGATAGGTATTTAGATGAGGAATTGTTGGATTCCATTCCGGACTTTGATATTTTAGCTTTTTGGAAGATGCACACAAGCCAATATCCTATTTTGGCTGAGTTAGCTAAGGATATCTTAGCCATTCCTGTATCCACCGTTGGCTCTGAGTCAGCTTTTAGTGCCGGGGGCAGATTTTTGAGTCCGCATCGTAGTAAACTTCTTCCTGACACTTTGGAAGCCTTAATGTGTGCTCAAAATTGGATTTGGGCTTCTACTTCTCGAGGTATAAAGTTATTTGAATTATATTTTAGTAGTATTTATTTGCTTAAAATGCTTTGAATTTTAATGTGTTATTTTTGTTGTAAGGTGGAGTTCCGGAGGATGAGATTTTTACTGGGGAGGAGGTAATTTCGGATGATGATGATAAGCCACAAGCGTCGACGAGTAGTATGACATGAACGGTTATTTATTTATTTGGAATTAGACATAAACTTGTTATTTATTTATTTTACATGGGAGTGTTTTGACTCTTTTATGAATTATTTTTTGAGTTGTTGAACATTTAGGATTTTCATGTGTTGTATTGATAATTGGTGTCATAATTATGAACTTATGATATGTTGGAATTTGGATGTTATTTAAATTTATTGTGTTATTGAATTTAATTTTTTTTATATATAGATTGAATGAGTTTAGGTTAGATGAATTTTTATTGTGTTTATTTTGGTTTTTTTATTTAATCTTTACGTTGCTGCATCATCAATCTATATATAAAATATGAAAAAATGAAAACTATTTTGTTTTACTTCAAAAGTTCTGACGTTGGGGGCAAACTGTAAGGGTGTGATTGAAACAATTCAAAAACTGTAGGGAAGAAATTTTAATTAGAGTTGATTCTGGGGGGCTTTTTTTTTTTTGAAATTTTTGTTTTCGGGCTTTGAAACCTGGAAGACAAAACCTGGACCCAGACCCGGACACGCTGGGCTCAAGCCCGGACCGGACATGCAAAAACCGGGTTTCAATCACATGATTCATCACTTGCATCTATCTGGAGTATCCGTTTGCCATCTGTGATGAGCTTTAATGGTGGCAGATTTTGAGCAATCTTTTTTAAAGTGGTGACAACAAGTGCGTGGTTATCATTCCATTCTGGTGGCTTTTTCTTTAATAAAGCCGAAAGCTGATTGGTATGGTGATCGACATAAGGAATAAAGTCTCTGATGTAATTGATGATGCCAAGGAATTCAAAGATCTCATGGAAGACAAAAAACCCTTCTCTGAAGCTTGTCGAAAACCTCACCTCAAGATCGAGTGTAAAGATGACAAGAAAGATTGGAGGCGATACTGGTGTAGGTTGAGATTGGGTAAAAAGAGAGAATGAGGATGTTGAATCCAATTTTTCAGAACAATCCATACAAGATGACCAAACTGCCTTCCTCATTGCCGAATCCTCTGACTCGGGTTTATTGACACTGGTGCAGATACCAGTATGATTGATCCTTCTGTTCTCCCCTCAAACTATTGGGAACCTCACTCCAAGCTTTTCAGAGCTGTTAATGGTGAAACCTTTGATTATTGGAGTGCTATTCTTCTTGAAGACATTGATGGCGTGCGTCATTTTTGTGCACATGCCAGCGGCCAATTCAAAGACTCTGAAAAGAACTACCATGTTATCTACAAGGAAATTCTAGCAGTCAAATATGGGATGATTAGAAATCATTCGTCTGAGATCGGTGTCTAGGTCAGAAATTCGGTCTTGGAGATGGATATACATCTGATCTAAACGACTGCTGATGGAATCAACTTTGGTTTCAGTCTGGGAGACTTGAGTGGCAACACGGTCAATTTTCTTACCGAGTTGTTGGAGAGAGTGGTTTTGAGCATTGGCATTTTTGGTTTGACACAGACACCATCCCAACCATCATCCAAATTCCCAAACAAATTCCAAAACAAGACCTGCTCAAACTTACTCCAGAGTTCTCCCCAGACCTCTTATGGACTCTTTTTGAATGGTATTCTCCCCTCACTTGGTGGCGCCAGCAACTCCAACAATTGTCTACCTTTCACGGCCTAGACAAAATGCCCGAACAAGAAGCCAACATGTGGACCACAGCTTTCATTGTCCACAGGCCATATTTTCAACATCCAGAAACAAGAGATTACTGGACACAGGACATGGCATATGAATGGAAAACTTACTCTCATCCATATACCTTCACTACATCATCTTCATCTCCTATTTCTCTTTCCTCTACTCTCTCTCTCCCTAAATCATGCTCTAAACACATAACCTCCAAAATCGAGAATCTTGTTGAATATTCATATATTCCAGAATCTGCTCAAGTCACTGAGTCCCAGTTTCCCCTCATGAGTCCTTACAACCTCTATAAACAAAAGTCTTCTTTCACTAGAAGTATTCGCACTCTCATCTCCACTAAAAGACCACTTCCAAAAGAATATATTCAGTCTTCTAGATTGGATCAGTGTGCTTTACAAGCCTCTCAGAGTGAACAATATGTCACTATGGAGATACCTTCCGATCTCGTCACCAACTGGAAACGCGAAGGCTACACCCACCTCCATCTTGGTGGTGTACGGTTAATCCTCACTCCCATCATCCAAATTCCCAAACAAATTCCAAAACAAGACCTGCTCAAACTTATGCCTCTTGAATGGCTAACCAACTATGAGCACTTTCACCAAAATTCTGAAGCTGAAGATGTGTTTGTTTCCATGGTGAGAGAATCCTCTTCTAGGAGATCAAATAAGAGTAGTCAAATTACTAATGATACCACCTCGGCGTTGGGTGTGGCTCTGATACCAGTATGATTGATCCTTCTGTTCTCCCCTCAAACTATTGGGAACCTCACTCCAAGCTTTTCAGAGCTGTTAATGGTGAAACCTTTGAAACCACCTTGATTACCAATAGTTTGAGGGGAGAACAGAAGGATCAATCATACTGGTATCAGAGCCACACCCAACACCGAGGTGGTATCATTAGTAATTTGACTACTCTTATTTGATCTCCTAGAAGAGGATTCTCTCACCATGGAAACAAACACATCTTCAGCTTCTACATCATCTTCATCTCCTATTTCTCTTTCCTCTACTCTCTCTCTCCCTAAATCATGCTCTAAACACATAACCTCCAAAATCGAGAATCTTGTTGAATATTCATATATTCCAGAATCTGCTCAAGTCACTGAGTCCCAGTTTCCCCTCATGAGTCCGTACAACCTCTATAAACAAAAGTCTTCTTTCACTAGAAGTATTCGCACTCTCATCTCCACTAAAAGACCACTTCCAAAAGAATATATTCAGTCTTCTAGATTGGATCAGTGTGCTTTACAAGCCTCTCAGAGTGAACAATATGTCACTATGGAGATACCTTCCGATCTCGTCACCAACTGGAAACGCGAAGGCTACACCCACCTCCATCTTGGTGGTGTACGGTTAATCCTCACTCTTCATGGTCGAAAAGGCTTACCTGTGACAGCTAGGATTGCTCTCCTAGATACCAGGTTCAAGGAGTACCAACATGCAGTTATAGGAACTGTTTTAACAACACTTCATGCTGGCAGTGTCCTCTTAACCTTTTACCCCAATTTCAACCTTTCTCTCGAGGATCCCAACCTTCCAACTACCCTTAAAGTCCAGATCCAGCTCCAAGGAGCAGAACAAACACCTACATCCAAGATTGCTACCCTCCATCACCAAATAGTGTATCGATTACAAAATCATGCACTAGATCTCCCTACACCATATACAACTTCAGATGCTTTGATGATATTGGCAGACACAGACACCATCCCAACCATCATCCAAATTCCCAAACAAATTCCAAAACAAGACCTGCTCAAACTTATGCCTCTTGAATGGCTAACCAACTATGAGCACTTTCACCAAAATTCTGAACCAGTCCAAACCACAGAAGCTACATTTACCAGACGTCCAAATGGCCAAGTTCAACTGTCTTTTCAAACTCCTGACACTCAACCCATTTCCGACAGTCCACAGATCTCTTATACTGCTATGATTACAGCAGTTCAAACTGGTCAAGAAAAGAATCTTCCGATTCATGGTTTTTCATCCGAAGGGTATCCAGTATATCCTGGTAAACTTAATGGTCATTTCCTATGGGATGTTCCTGAAGCCCATATGTGCAATCCAGATTGTCCTTGTTTGGATGACACGGATGTTGATGAAGAATTGGAAGTCATGCGGAGAAAGAAAAAGAAAAAGAAAAAATCTTCTTATCCTTCACCATCTTGCAAATCCTTTCCTCCACAACCTCCACCGGATCCAAAACCTCCTATACACCCTATCAGGTCTTGCCTTATGTTTTCAAGTCATTCCTATGACGAGTCTTTTCCCCCTCTTGAAAAACAAACAGATCCACAAAACCGCATTACCTCAAAACCTTTTGTTCAAACTCCGGTTACAGCCTCTGGGCAACCTGAAGAACCAAAACAATATGAAGCTGTCTTGAATTGGCAAACCAAAAATGCCAATGCTCAAAACCACTCTCTCCAACAACTCGGTAAGAAAATTGACCGTGTTGCCACTCAAGTCTCCCAGACTGAAACCAAAGTTGATTCCATCAGCAGTCGTTTAGATCAGATGTATATCCATCTCCAAGACCGAATTTCTGACCTAGACACCGATCTCAGACGAATGATTTCTAATCATATCTGGGGTCCAGAGTTTAATACAAAAGAAGCAGAGATCAGAAAACTCAAAGCTGAATTATCCAGAATTGATGCTGAAAAGATTCGACCTTCTCTTTTTACCCAATCTCAACCTACACCAGTATCGCCTCCAATCTTTGACTCCTTTGTACCTTTCTATACACCATCCCGACCTCAACAACCTGTTTATAATCAGCCCTTTGGTTTCTCTCACCTTCAACCAACTCCACAACTATCTTCACCCAAAAAACCACGTTCTAACGTCAAAAGCTCCGAACCACGTCCCAAGGCCACATCCTCTCCCTCTACTTCCACAATACCTCCAGAAGAAACACCACAAGCCCATCCTAAAAAAGATAAAAGCCCAATGGATCAATTTCACTATCATATTGTCCAGCCTCAACCTTCCGATTCCTCTGACTCTTCTGAGCCTGAACCACAAACTTCGTCATCCTCCTCTTATGACTCATCCAATGCCTCCACTGATTCTGAGTCTGAATATGCTGACATTACAGGCATATTAATGGCCACTGAAACTGCGGATCCAAGTGGCTCTACTTCAACACCCATTGTAGAGGACAACCCTTCTGACCAAGCTTCTCAAACAGAACCAGTACCACCACCACCACCAGTCCATGAACACTCGGCTAAACCATCTTCAGCATCTTGGTTTACATTTGATGACATTCCTCGTCACAAATGGGCAGCTCGACTTCAAGAATTTGCTGCTTGGATTGATCTCCAAAGTACCAAGCCCAATGCTCAATCTCAAGCCGTTCTTCGTGAATTCATGGCCCGTTCTACGGGTTCTTTACGAGACTGGCTAGAAAGCTTAGGTGAATATCGACAGCTCCAATTCATGGAAGCTCCGGTTAGTACAGCCCTCAATATTATTCATGAGCAATTCCTCGGTGAAAAAACCGCTTCTACTGAAGCTGACAGAAAAGAATACCATCAGATGAAATGCTGCTCTCTTAAAAGACATCTTTTGGATGCTCATTACAAAAGAATGAGTATTCTCTTCTACAAGCTCAATGGGTTCAACGAACCATCTCTTAAACATGTCTTCATTGCCTCTCTTCCTTCTGAGCTCCAACCTGATCTTCAAAGAAAACTCACAGCCACAAATATGAGCATAGCTGATATTTCTCTGGGAAAGATTTTTCAAATGGCCTTGTTATCTCTTGATAAAATCTGTGAACAGAAAGAATTCTTCAAAGATCTCATGGAAGACAAAAAACCCTTCTCTGAAGCTTGTCAAAAACCTCACCTCAAGATCGAGTGTAAAGATGACAAGAAGTGTACTTGCTCACCCAAAAAGAAAAAAACACTTTCAGAAACACTTCCACAAAAAATCCTCCTCCAAAAAACCTTTCCGGTATTTCCGAAAGAAAGATGTTTCTCAATACCGAAAGAAAAAATCCAACCGTTGTTTCATTTACAAGAAACGCGGTCACTTTGCCCGCAATTGTCCCAACAAATCAGCCAAAGCTGTTCGTCTTATCCAACATCTTGAACATTCTTCTTTGTTATCTGAGAATGAGGATGTTGAATCCAATTTTTCAGAACAATCCATACAAGATGACCAAACTGCCTTCCTCATTGCCGAATCCTCTGACTCTGAAGATATTTCAGTCATCTCCACCGTTCAGACTGTTAATCATGTTTCCACAATCCCTCGTCCTTCTCTCAAGATGTCTATTCTTCCTTCCAAATTCCATAAACCTGTTCCTGTTATTGGGTTTATTGACACTGGTGCAGATACCAGTATGATTGATCCTTCTGTTCTCCCCTCAAACTATTGGGAACCTCACTCCAAGCTTTTCAGAGCTGTTAATGGTGAAACCTTTGAAACCACCTTGATTACCAAAAAACCCATTGGTATTCAATTCTTTCCGAATTGCATAATTTGGAAAAAGATTGTAGCTTCCAAACTCCCTGATAAAGATTTACTCATAGGTTTTGACATTCTTCATCTAGTTAAAAACCTATTCCTCACTAGTTCTGGAGTTCGCTACAAACAAATGTTCATGCCTTATACAGATACCCTACGTCTGTATACACTCTCTGAAACACCATCTCCATATAGTCACATCTCACAAAAGTTCTTAGCCTACTGTCCCGAAAACCATTCCCAATTCCATCATCCTTCACCTCTTTGGAAAAATGAACAATTTTTCATTCACCTACCTTTCAAACTCAACGAAGACATTAACCCTACCAAAGCCTCACACCCGGGTATGTCTCCTTCAGACCTCTTGCTTGCTAAACAAGAATGTTCTTAGTTACTTCAACAAGGTCTTATCGAGTCTACTGATTCAGATTGGGCTTGTCAAGCCTTTTATGTTGAAAAACGATCTGAATTAGTTCGTGGCAAAAAGAGATTAGTGATTGACTACCAGCCATTTAATTCCTTTCTTAAAGATGATAAGTTTCCCCTTCCAAAAATTCAAACCTTGTTTGTCCATCTCCAAGGGGCCCGTCTCTTCTCTAAGTTTGATTTAAAAGCTGGTTTTTGGCAACTTGGTATTTCACCAAGTGATCGTCACAAAACTGCCTTCTGCATCCCTGATGCCCATTACCAATGGACAGTCATGCCTTTTGGTCTCAAAGTCGCTCCTTCCTTATTTCAAAAAGCCATGACAAAAATCTTCAATCCTATTCTCCATCATGCTTTGGTCTACATTGATGATATTTTGTTGTTTTCTTCTGACCATGAGAGCCACCAGAAGCTCCTTTTGGATTTCTTTCATATTGTGCAGGCACATGGCATCATGCTTTCCGAAAAGAAAAGCAGCATAGGCAAGGAATCTATTGACTTTCTTGGCATGGTGATTAAAGATGGCCAGTATCAGCCTGGTCCCCACATTGCAGTTGAATTATTAAAGTTTCCAGACGACAATCTCAATCGAAAGCAGATACAACAATTTCTTGGGATTGTCAACTATGTCCGTGACTTTATCCCCAAAGTTGCGGTTCACACCAGCCAGCTGTCCCGCATGCTCAAAAAACAGTGCCCTCCATGGGGCCCAGCTCAGACAGAAGCTGTCAAGCAACTAAAGGTGATAGCTCAATCACCTCCTCCACTCCGAATTCCCACACATGGACAACGCATCCTCCAGACTGATGCCAGCGATGATTATTGGAGTGCTATTCTTCTTGAAGACATTGATGGCGTGCGTCATTTTTGTGCACATGCCAGCGGCCAATTCAAAGACTCTGAAAAGAACTACCATGTTATCTACAAGGAAATTCTAGCAGTCAAATATGGGATTAAAAAGTTTGAATTTCATCTCATCAGCCACAAATTCCTCATCAACATGGATAATTCTTCTTTTCCCCGAATCTTTGACTTCAAGAACAAATTGCTACCTGACAAGCAATTACTCAGCCTCAAAACTTGGTTTGCTAAGTATGATTTCACTGTTCAACATATCAAAGGCAACCAAAACCTCATTCCAGACTTCCTCACCCGTCCATCTATAAATAAACCTGCCCTCATCTCTTCGATTCACACCATTCCAGTTATAGCCATGAATCGCCAGCTTCCCTTCAAGGCTCTTAACCAAAGAAATTTCCCCATGAACATTTCTTTCCAATCAGCCTCTCAATTACAAGATTTTGCAAAGAAGTTTCTCTATCGGTATTTCTTTAATGTCCAAACTAAAAACCCTGACCGATTTCCTAACCTTTGCATGGAACACTTATTTCTCACAGGCCTCACTCTGTCCTCCCTCACAATCTCCGAAGATGAGCTTTGGTACATGTGGTGTCTCACCACCTTGTATGCTACAAAGCTAGTTTTTCCCATTAAACCAGTCCTGACTCACCTTACCACTCCAGAGTTCTCCCCAGACCTCTTATGGACTCTCTTTGAATGGTATTCTCCCCTCACTTGGTGGCGCCAGCAACTCCAACAATTGTCTACCTTTCACGGCCTAGACAAAATGCCCGAACAAGAAGCCAACATGTGGACCACAGCTTTCATTGTCCACAGGCCATATTTTCAACATCCAGAAACAAGAGATTACTGGACACAGGACATGGCATATGAATGGAAAACTTACTCTCATCCATATACCTTCATCCATGATACCACAGTTACTTCAGCCCTCAAAGCCTATCTCATGGAACTCAACAATGTTCCTCCACCTGCTACAAATATTCACCACACCTCCATTGGACCATCACACACCCTTGAAATCATCCCAAAAACACAAGGCTGTACTCCAGGTTCAAGTTCAAGTCCTAAGGGCATTCTTGTTATGGAACAACGTCCTGACTACACAAATGTCTTATTCCAAGACGCTCAGGACCCATGGGAAGACTTTCAGTCTCTCCTCCCTGCTGATACTCCCCATTCTTCTTTACAACCCATATCTGAAACTGATGAAGAAAAGTTTCTACAAGCCGAGGAGTATCTTGACAAGTGACAACGACGTCGACACAAGCGACAATATGAAAAGGACACAGGAGACGTGTCACCAAGGCGTTATCCGTCCACGCCATAATATCACTTTGTCGCTTTCCCTCCACTTTTCATGCAACACATGTGTTCAAAGTCTATGTCGGTCTACTTTATTTTTAGTCTTTCTAGGCATGCTTTGTTTTAATAAAAGTCTCTGTCGGCATGCTTTCCCTTTATTAAGAGTCTATGTCGGTATACTTGACTTTTGTCAAGAGTCCATGTAAGTATGCTATGCTTTGCTTTCCCTTTCGTGCTTGTCTTTTGTAAAAGTCATGATTGGCTTACTTTCCAAAAAAGTGTGCTATGTGTCGTGATCATTCGAGAGGTCCTGTTCTCAATGATCCTCTATATCAAGCACCTTTGGTCTCAGTTGGAAGGGAGCCAATTTCGAAAATAAAAGCTTAAATTTCACAATGATGTTTCCCTAAAACCTCTCTCTCTCTTCTAGGAATCAAAGAAATTAGTTAAGTTACAAATGATACGCTCACCTCCATTTCAAATCTGAGTATGCTCTGCACTTGCCTCGCTTGAGGATCCTGTGCATCAGAAAGGTCCTGTTTTATCCCCCAAAACCGATTTTTATCCAACAAAATTGTTTTCTCACAACGTTCACCCTTTTTAAAGGCCATGAGTGCTGTGTTCTCGGGTGGTATCGTGAAAAACCCTTTTTAAGTAAATGAATTTCGGATTTGGTATTTGGGAGATAAGTGTATATCGGCTGAAACAACGCCACGTACAACTTACCCACTGGTATTCTTGGGCAATGTGCTTTCATGGCTGGTAGCTAAGGATGGCTAAGAGCTGACTCAGAGCCAACGGTGGATACAAGAATGGCTAAGATATCCTTAGCTAACTCAGCCAAAATAGGATATTGGCTTGTGTGCATCTTCCAAAAAGCTAAAATATCAAAGTCCGGAATGGAATCCAACAATTCCTCATCTAAATACCTATCCAACTCTGACTTAGTTACCTTAGCACGTTTATTTTGGCTTCGAAATGTTTCAAACTCATCTACATCCCAATACTTATTCGAATTCGAACAAGATTCAGAACGAGAAATTTCCAATCCAACATTTTGCCCACCACTCACATGCGCTGCCTTCGATTCATATTCTTTCACTAAATCATAACAAAGCTTATGTGCACACTCAATATGCTCATCTGTTGTATCACCATATATCTTTGGAAAATAAAAATGAATTAACATCATCTTATATCTTGGGTCAAGCACAACAGCCACAACTAACATCGGATGAATTTCATTCCAATATTTGTCAAGTTTATCAGCCATTTTATCAGCCATAATCCTAATAGCAAGGTTATTAGCAGTGCGCCACCTATTAATTGACAATTTCATTTTACATATCAACGGAAAAAACAAATTAGCAGTTGGGTATTTTGTACCCGAAAACATCTCCGTTAACATATAAAATGATTTCAAATGCTCCACCATTATGATTGCCAAATCCCACTCCTCATCACTTGGCTAGCTCTTATAATGAGGCTCACGTTGTTGCAACCGAGAAAAAACACTTCTATACATCAATGCTACTTCAAGCATGGCATAAGTAGAGTTCCAACGAGTAGGACAATCCAATTTCAATTTTTTTTTACAATTAATGTGTAATTGTTTAGCAGCTAACTCAAAAGTTTCATATCTTTTTGGTGTTTGTGTCCAATAACTCACACTCTCTCTAATCTTTCCAATCCCACTTTCTATAACTTTCAACCCATCCCGCACAACCAAGTTCAATATATGAGCAGTACATCTCATATGAAAAAATTTGCCACTAGAAATTAAGGTATCGGTATCAAACCTTAACAATAATTTCTCCACCATTGCGTCATTAGTGGTGCAATTATCCAATGTCACTGAGGATAACTTTCTATCCACGTTCCAATCCAATAGGCATTGTACTAACTCATTACAAATGGCATCAGTAGTATGGGGGCTTGGAACATAGATGAACCTATCAAATATTCAAAAGTCGGTATTAAATACACAAACTTAAAACATATTACAATTTAAACTTGAAAAAAAATCTAATATAAGTAATAATAAACTTAAAAGAAATTAAGCAAATAAAAAATTATAGACAAATTACCTTAAGATTCGACTATGCAATTTCCAGGAATTATCAATGAAATGGGCCGTCACGACCATATATCCCTTTTTCTGGTTACTAGCAGTCCATAAATCCGTAGTAATGGCCACTCTACCATGATTTTTCCCCAATAAATGCAAAGTCTTAACCTTCTCGATTTGATATAACTTCAAGATTTCGCTCTTCAAAGTGTTTCTGCTCATTGGCTTAACCACGGGGTTAGCATGTGCCATCATTTCTCGGAAGCCTATATATTCCACGAATCTAAGTGGAAGCTCATGCATTATAACCATTCTTGCTATCAAACTCTGTAAAACATTTTGATCAAAGTTGCCATAACTTTAAGGCTTCCTTGAAGTGCTTCTTTTATGTTAGGTTGATTCTGCTTAAAACACATTGCCACGTGTCTATTCAAAGCTGAAGTCCCAGATTGGTATTTTGCTTTTAAAATTGCACTACAATGCATGCACTTTGCCTTTTGTTCTCTATTTACCATTACTTTTGTAAAGTGATCCCAAGCTTCGGAGACTTTATTCTTTTTTCTAGTTTGTTCCTTACTTTTCCCATCGACATTACGAGATAAATTTGGAGCACTCAAAGAATTGATTTCTACGTTGTCTGACATTGCACTACTCTGCTGTTACAATAGCAAAGATATACTAAATTTTAGATTTTAGTGTGGAAACAAACATGTGAACAGAAAAGAGAGACAGTGACATAAAACTAAGAGGCTCACAGCAAGTCAGCAACATAAAATTAAAAAATGCAAAAGGATTTGGCCGAAAAAAAAGTCTTGTGTGCATCCTGTGTTCACTCTTCCTCATATAAAAAATGCAAAATTTTAGATGATATTATTGATATTCCTCCAATTTTTGTAAATAAAAATGCTGAATATATAATTTTCTTCTTCGCAGATACCTCTTACAGATTATTTTCCCAGATTCCATATACTATTTTTCTATTAACAATCGAAGATTTATTTAAAAATTAAAAGTAGAGCAACTGAAAACGACAAGAACCCAGAATTGAAACTGTTACACAAAACTATCGTAGCAACAACAACTTTATTTCATACAAATAACCAGTTACACAAAACTATCGCAGCAATAGCAAGCAAAATCATAGCACTCGGCAACCATGCACAAAATCATAGCAACAGCAAACCAGTGAAGCAAAATAGTATTCTTTTCTCATTTTATACAAACCAGTGAACCGAAGCAAAATCATAGCAACAGCAAGCAAAATCATAACAAAATTCCAAAGATTCACACAACAATCTGGGACATATCGCAGCAACAGAAGCAACATATTTTCCTCAACAGAAGCAACATATTTTCCTCAACAGAAGCAACATTTTAGCTTTCATCCCGTGCAACTAAAATGCCAAAATCAACAGAAGCAACATATCGCAGCAACAACAAGTCAGCACTCGGTAACCACCAGAATATTGGACAGAATATGAGGAACATTTCAAAGCTGTCAATGGCAAATTGTTCACCACTTCTTTGATTACAAAAAAACCCATTGGTATTCAAATTTTCCCCAATTGTGTCATCTGGACCAAGGTCATTGGTTCAACTCTTCCTAATAAGGATATCTTGTTAGGCTTTGACATCTTTCACCAGATCAAACATCTCCAAATCATTCCCACTGGAATCCGAGTCAAGTCCATGTTTAAATCTTTCACAAACATTTTGAAACTTTACAACCTATCTGACACACCCCAGCCCTACCAGGATATTTCAACCAAACTCTTGTGTTTGTGTCCAGAGTCCCATTCTCAGTTTACCCATCCAAAGCCATTGTGGAAAAACAAGTCCTTCTTTATTAAGTTACCTTTCAAACTAAATGAAGATGTTAATCCAACAAAAGCTACCCATCCAGGAATGAGTCCTTCTGACTTACTCCTAGCCCAACATGAATGTTCACATTTGTTAGCCCAAGGTCTAATTGAGCCCACAAATTCTCAATGGGCTTGCCAAGCCTTTTATGTTGAAAAGCATTCTGAAATTATCCGAGGAAAGAAACGCTTAGTCATTGACTATCAGCCATTAAACATGTTTTTGCAAGATGACAAGTTTACCTTGCCCCGACGACAAAGCATGTTTACTTTTCTCAAAAATGCCCAGATCTTTTCAAAATTTGATTTAAAATCTGGTTTTTGGCAATTAGGCATTGAACCCTCTGAACGTTACAAAACTGCCTTTTGTATCCCAAATGCCCACTTTCAATGGACAGTCCTACCCTTCGGTCTAAAGAATGCCTCATCCATCTTCCAAAAATCCATGATCCAAATCTTTCAGCCTATTCTACATCATGCATTGATTTATATTGATGACATCTTGCTTTTTTCAGGATCGCATGAAGAACATCACCAACTATTAACATAGTTCTATGATATTGTCCAAAGTCATGGAATCATGTTGTCAGCACAGAAAAGCACCATTGCTACAGATACTATTGAATTTCTTGGAATGATCATAAAGGATGGCCATTATCAGCCAGGAAAGCACATTGCCCAAGAGTTGCTTCACTTTCCAGATCAGCAACTTTCAAAAAAGCAAGTTCAACAGTTTCTCGGCATTATCAACTACATCTGTGATTTCATCCCACATGTGGATCGCTACACTCGTCACCTCTCCGCTTTATTGAAAAAGAAGCCCCTAGAGTGAAAAAGAAGCAACTTTCAAAAAAGCAAGTTCAACAGTTTCTCGGCATTATCAACTACATCTGTGATTTCATCCCACATGTGGATCGCTACACTCGTCACCTCTCCGCTTTATTAAAAAAGAAGCCCCTAGAGTGGAATGATGACCACACCATTGCTGTCACTACACTAAAGCATATTGCGCAAAATCTGCCTCCTTTAAAGTTGATTACTGATGGAAAGCGCATACTCCAGACAGATGCTAGTGATGAATCGTGGGGTGCCATCCTCCTCGAGGAAATCAATGGAAAAGAAGACTTTATCGCTTATGCTAGTGGACATTTTTCTAACACACAAAAGCATTACCATAGCGTGTTCAAAGAAATCTTAGCGGTAAAGAATGGCATCAAGAAATTTGAGTATCATTTGATTGGACACCATTTTCTCATCCGAATGGATAGTTCAGCCTTCCCCAATATTCTCAATTTCAAAGGTAAAACTGTTCGCGAAAAAATGTTACACAGGTTAAAAGATTGGTTTTCCAAATATGATTTTTCGGCTAAGCATATAAAGGGGTCCCAGAACCTCATCCCTGATATGCTTTCCAGACTCTCCAAACCAGAAAACCTTCTCACTGTGTTTTCCACAAGCTACCACTTTCCAATCATCTCCATGGCTACTTCACTTCCCCCCGAAGCTCTCACCAAGAAAAACTTTCCCCTTGATAAAACTTTCTCCTCCGTCTTTGCCATCCAAGAGTTTGCTCGAAAAGCTGTTTTTGGCTTTTTTTATGAAAGCCTACCTTATGGCAGATTCATTTCCATTTTCTACCTTCCACCCAGAAAATTTGTTCCTTACAGGTCTCACCCTTGACCCATCTAGAGATATCACTGAAGATGAGTTATGGTACCTATGGTACCTAACTGTTCTTTATGCAACCAAGCTCATCCTACCAATCAGTCCCACCTTAGAACATCTCCTCAACCCCGACAAAGCCACCTCTCTCCTTTGGACACTACTTGAATGGTTTTTCCCCATACCATGGTGGAGAAAGAAGTTACAGCAGCTGTCAGAAATTTACAATCTTGAACGTATGCCTGCTTCAGAAGCACGACTGTTTACCTCAGTATTTATCATCCATAGGCCATACTTTCAGCATCCAGACACAAAAGTGCACCACACCCAGCTGTCATTGACAATGAAATCCAAACCACCCTGCACAACTACCTCTGTCAACTAAACCACCAGACTCCGCCACACAGAGATATCTTTCACACCTCTTTAGGCCCACAACATGACCTCATCATGATCCCCACTTCATCCACCATATCAAAACCAAAGTCCACTGGAATCATCATTAAAGAAGAAAAGCCAGATTACACAGACTTTCTTTACCAAGACTCCCAGGACCCATGAGAAGAATTTCTTCCTTTAAGTCAACATCTCCAGCAGTTTCCCCAACCATCCATGCATGAACCAGGATCCTCATCACAACCATCATCTTCACAACCACCCAAACCTTCAAAAGCAGACAAGGCTACTCAGACATCACCCAGACTAGGATACAGACGAGAATGCCCTTATCCACCTTGCTGTGGTCCCACCTGCAAGCACCCGAAGCTCTCCAAGACCTTTTTCCCACCAACCCATGACGATGACCCATATGCAACCGACAGCTCCTCTGAAGACGAATACATGAACCTTCACTCACCAAAAAGTACTTTGTCTTGTTGTCATGAACCTTCCCACTTTGTCTTGTTGTCATGAACCTTCCCTCTTTGTCTTGTTGTCATGAACCTTCTCACTTTGTCTTGTTGTCATGAACCTTCCCTCTTTGTCTTGTTGTCATGAACCTTCCCTCTTTGTTTTATTATCATGAACCTTCCCTCTTTGTTTTGTTGTCATACGTGTCTTGTATAATTATTTAAGTGTGCTTTACTTTTACTTTATACTTCATGATACTGGATCTTTTACTTTTGTAACAGATAGGGGTCCTGTCCTATCTTGAGAATTCTCCTATATAAAGAATTCTCCCCTCACTTGTAAGATATAGAAGTGTTCAGCAATAAACTCTCGTGTGCCTTTATCTAATCATGAAGTTCTAAACTCTCTCTCTTCTCTCTGCAAATGAAGCTCTAATGAAACAAAATAAATCAAAGAATTAAATTTGTTCATTTTGAAAACTTAAGGAAGTATGCTCTGCACTTGCCTTCAAGCAAGGATCTTGTGCATCAGAAAACTTATGATGATTTCTTAAATGGTTTGGTACCCTGTTTAAAGACTAAGGAAAAGTCTATTTTGGGTTTTATAACCTTAAAAGAACTTGTTTTAGGTTTTGATCTCAGAGGTATATCGGCTGGAAACCAGAACGTGCGGGATATTGATATGTTCTAAGCCAGATCTGGTCCCTAAGGCAGATTAAGTTCTGTATCGATTTGGTAGAACAACGCCATGTACTCTAAACAACGCCACATATTCAGTTCTGCATCAATTTGGTAGAACAACGCCACGTACTTTATGGTATCAGAGCCATACTCCCATTTTGCAAACAATGAAAATGGATTTTGCCCTTTTGTTAGGACAATCTTTAGCATAATGACCCTTTTTCTTGCAGATAAAACATCTACTTGATTTTCTCCTTTTAAGGTCTTTGGATGAAGATGACTTCTTTCTGAAGAATCTGTAGGGCCGTTTGGATCTGCGAGGCCTAGATGAGAATTCCGGATGTTTGAATTTTCGAAAATGCCTTTTCTTTTTAGGACTGCAATCACAATCCTTCTTCTGTTTGCATTTGATATGCATATAAGGCTTTTTGCAGGCACTCCTAAATGGTTCTCTATCTTTCAACAGTTCTTTGAAAAACTATTTTTGCTCGCAAAGTTTGTAAAAACAAGTTTTGGCAAGCTGGAAGATTTTGCCAAGAGAAATGTTGTCAAGGACAAGATTAGAGGCATGGAGTTGCCTCTGTATGTCTGGTTGGAGTTCTTCTAGGCCTGTGGACGATGAAAGCTGTAGTCCACATGTTAGCTTCTTGTTCTGGCATTTTGTCTAATCCGTGAAAGGTAGACAAATGTTGGAGTTGCTGGCGCCACCAGGTGAGGGGAGAATACCATTAAAAAAGAGTCCATAGAAGGTCTGGAGAGAACTCTATAGTGGTAAGGTGAGTCAGGACTGGTTTGATGGGAAAAACTAGCTTTGTAGCATACAATGTGGTGAGACACCACATATACCAAAGCTCATCTTCGGAGATTGTTAGAGAGGACAGAGTGAGGCATGTGAGAAACAAGTGCTCCATGCAAAGATTAGGAAATCGGTCAGGTTTTTTGGACTGAACATTAAAGAAAAACCGGTAGAGAAACTTCTTTGCAAAATCTTGCAATTGGTAAGCCGATTGGAAAGAGATGTTCATGGGGAAATTTCTCTGGTTAAGAGCTTTGAAGGGAAGTTGGCGATTCATGGCTATAACTGGAATGGTTTGAATCGAGGAGATGAGTGCGGGTTTATTTATACCTGGACGGGTGAGGAAGTCTGGAATGAAGTTTTGGTGGCCTTTTATGTGTTGAACAATGAAGTCATATTTAGCAAACCAGGTTTTGAGACTGAGTAATTGCTTGTCAGGGAGCAATTTGTTCTTGAAGTCAAAGATTCGGGGAAAAGAAGAATTATCCATGTTGATAAGGAACTTGTGGCTGATGAGATGGAATTCAAATTTTTTAATCCCATACTTGACTGCTAAAATTTCTTTGTAGATCACATGGTAGTTCTTTTCAGAGTCTTTGAACTGTCCGCTTGCATGTGCACAGAAATGACGCACGCCATTGATGTCTTCGAGAAGAATGGCACTCCAATAATCATCGCTGGTATCAGTCTGGAGGATGTGTTGTCCATTTATGGGAATTCGGAGTGGAGGAGGTGATTGGGCTATCACCTTTAGCTGCTTGACAGCTTCTGTCTGAGCAGGGCCCCAGGGAGGGCACTGTTTCTTGAGCATGCGGGACAGCTGGCTGTGGCCGATTTGTTAGGACAATGTCGGGCAAAGTGACCGCGTTTCTTGCAAATGAAACAACGGTTGGATTTTTTCTTTCGGTACTGAGAAGCATCTTTCTTTCTGAAATACTCGACCTTCTCTTTTTACTCAACCGCAACCTACACCAGTATCTCCTCCAATCTTTGACACCTTTGCACTACTGGACACAGGACATGGCATATGAATGGAAAAGTTACTCTCATCCTTATACCTTCATCCATGATACAACAGTCACTTCAGCCCTCAAAGCCTATCTCATGCAAGATCGTCCTTTGGACCCAAACCTGGCTTAGAACAGGTTAATAGTCCACATCCATTGGTTTCCAGCCGATATACACTTATCCACCAAATACCAAATCCGAAATTCATTTAGTTAAAAGAGTTTTTCACGATACCACCCGAAAACACGGCACTTATGGCCTTTTAAAAATTTCTTTGAGTCCTAGAAGAGAGAGAGAGGTTTAGGGAAACATAATTGTGAAACTTAAGCTTTTTATTTTTCGAATTGGCTCCCTTACAACTGAGACCAAAGGGGCTTTATAGGAGAACAGGACCTCTCGAATGATCATGACACATAGCACACCTTTGTTGAAAGCAAAGCAAGCCAATCAGGAGGCGTTTGATGAGTCATAAGAGGAGGATGAAGACGAATTAGGTGTTTCAGGCTCAGAGGAGTCAGAGGAATCTGAAAGTTAAGGCTGAACAGTATGATAATGATGTGGGACAGCTGGCTGGTGTGAATTGCAACTTTTGGGATAAAATCACGGACATAGTTGACAATCCCGAGGAATTGTTGTATCTGTTTTCTATTGAAATGTGTGTCCGGGAACTTTAGTAACTCAATTGCAATATGGGGACCAGGCTGATACTGGCCATCTTTAATCACCATGCCAAGAAAGTCAAATTCCTTATCAACATGGATAATTCTTCTTTTCCCCGAATCTTTGACTTCAAGAACAAATTGCTACTTGACAAGCAATTACTCAGTCTCAAAACTTGGTTTGCTAAATATGACTTCACTGTTCAACACATAAAAGGCCACCAAAACCTCATTCCAGACTTCCTCACCCACCCAAAGAAATTTCCCCATGAATATCTCTTTCTAATCGGCTTACCAATTGCAAGATTTTGCAAAGAAGTTTCTCTACCGGTATTTCTTTAATGTTCAGTCCAAAAAGCCTGACTGATTTCCTAATCTTTGCATGGAGCACTTGTTTCTCACAGGCCTCACTCTGTCCTCTCTATCAATCTCCGAAGATGAGCTTTGGTATATGTGGTGTCTCACCACTTTATATGCTACAAAGCTAGTCTTTCCCATCAAACCAGTTCTAACTCACCTTACCACTCCAGAGAGGACGTACACCACCAAGATGGAGGTGTGTGTATCCTTCTCGTTTCCAGTTGGCGTGATTATGGCGTGGATGGATAACGCGATGAGGACACGTCTCCTGTTGCTTTCTCATATTGTCGCTTGTGCCGACGTCTTTGTCTCTTGTCAAGATACGCCTCAGCTTGTAGGAACTTTTCTTCATCAGCTTAAGACATGTGTTGTGAAGAAGAATGGGGAGTATCAGTAGGGAGGAGATTGTTAACCACTGAAGCAGTTTTTTCACCGATGAATTGCTCATGGATGAGATTGAGGACTGTACCAATTGGAGATTCCATAAATTGGAGCTGTCTGTATTCTCCTAAGCTTTCTAGCCAGTCTCGTAAGGAACCCGTGGAACGGGCCATGAATTCACGAAGAACGGCTTGAGGTTGAGCATTAGGCTTGGTACCTTGGAGATCAATCCAAGCAGCAAATTCTTGAAGGCGAGCAGCCCATTTGTGACGGGGAATGTCATCAAATGTAAACCAAGATGCTGAAGATGGTTTGGTTGAGTGTTCATAGACTGGTGGTGGTACTGGGTCTGTTTGAGAAGCTTGGTCAGAAGGATTGTCTTCAACAATAGGTGTTGAAGTAGAGGCACTTGGATCTGCAGTTTCAGTGGCCATTAATATGCCTGTAATGTCAGCATATTCGGACTCAGAGGAGGATGAAGACGAATTAGGTGTTTCAGGCTCAGAGGAGTTAGAGGAATCTGAAAGTTGAGGCTTAACAGTATGATAATGCTACTGGTCCATTGGGCTTTTATCTTTTTTAAGAGGCTCAGGATAGTTAACAATCCCGAGGAATTGTTGTATCTGCTTTCTGTTGAGATGTGTGTTCGGGAACTTTAGTAATTCGATTGCAATATGGGGACCAGGCTGATACAGGCCGTCTTTAATCACCATGCCAAGAAAGTCAATGGACTCGTTTCCTATGCTGCTTTTCTTTTCGGAAAGCATGATGCCATGTGCCTGCACAATGTGAAAGAAATCCAAAAGGAGCTTCTGGTGGCTCTCATGGTCAGAGGAAAACAACAAAATATCATCAATGTAGACCAATGCATGATGGAGAATAGGACTAAAGAGTTTTGTCATGGCTTTTTGAAATAAGGAGGGAGCGACTTTGAGACCAAAAGGCATGACCGTCCATTGGTAATGGGCATCAGGGATGCAGAAGGCAGTTTTGTGACGGTCAATTGGTGAGATACCAAGTTGCCAAAAACCAGCTTTCAAATCGAACTTAGAGAAGATACGAGCCCCTTGGAGATGGACAAATAGTGTCTGGATTTTTGGAAGGGGAAACTTATCATCTTTAAGAAAAGAATTGAGTGGCTAGTAATCAATCACTAATCTCTTTTTTTCACGAACTAATTCAGATCATTTTTCAACATAAAAGGCTTGACAAGCCCAATCTGAATCGGTGGACTCAATAAGACCTTGTTGAAGTAACTGAGAACATTCTT
This sequence comes from Citrus australasica, assembly GCA_029618585.1. Classification (NCBI taxonomy): domain Eukaryota; kingdom Viridiplantae; phylum Streptophyta; class Magnoliopsida; order Sapindales; family Rutaceae; genus Citrus; species Citrus australasica. Next base: position 9,245,212 of record JARCIV010000006.1, read on the forward strand.
GTTTAGCAAGCAAAAGGTCGGAAGGAGACATACCCGGGTGTGAAGCTTTTGTGGGGTTGATGTCTTCATTGAGTTTAAAAGGAAGGTGAATGAAAAATTGTTCATTTTTCCAAAGAGGTGAAGGATGATGGAATTGGGAATGGTTTTCTGGACAGAATTCTAAGAACTTTTGTGACATTTGACTATATGGAGATGATGTGTCAGAAAGTGTATACAGACGTAGGGTATCTGTATAAGGCATGAACATCTGTTTGTAGCGAACTCCAGAACTAGTGAGGAATAGGTTTTTAACCAGATGAATAATGTCAAAACCTATGAGCAAATCTTTATCGGGGAGTTTGGAAGCTACAATCTTTTTCCAAATTATGCAATTCGAAAAGAATTGAATACCAATGGGTTTTTTGGTAATCAAGGTGGTTTCAAAAGTTTCACCATTAACTGCTCTGAAAATCTTGGAGTGAGGTTCCCAACAGTTTGATGGAAGAACAGAAGGGTCAATCATACTGGTATCTGCACCAGTGTCAACAAACCCAATAACAGGAATAGGTTTATGGAATTTGGAAGGAAGGATGGACATCTTGAGAGAAGGTCGAGGAATAGTGGAAACATGATTAACAGTCTGAACTGTAGAGATGACCGAAATATCTTCAGAATCAGAAGATTCGGCGATAAGAAAGGCAGTTTGGTCATCTTGTGTTGACTGTTCTGAAAAATTGGATTCAACATCCTCATTCTCTGATAACAGGGAAGAATGTTCAAGATGTTGGATAAGACGAACAACTTTGGCTGATTTGTGAGGACATTGTCGGGCAAAGTGACCGCGTTTCTTGCAAATGAAACAACGGTTGGATTTTTTCTTTCGGTACTAAGAAGTATCTTTCTTTTTGAAATACCGAAAAGGTTTTTTGGAGGATGATTTTTTGTGGAGGTGTTTCTGAAAGTGTTTTTTCTTTTTAGGAGAACAAATACACTTCTTTTCATCTTTACACTCTATCTTAAGATGAGGTTTTCGACAAGCTTCAGAGAAGGGTTTTTTGTCTTCCATTAGATCTTTGAAGAATTCTTTCTGTTCACAGATCTTATCAAGAAATAACATGACCATTTGAAAAATCTTTCCCAGAGAGATATCAGCTATGCTCATATTTGTGGCTGTGAGTTTTCTCTGATGATCGAGTTGTAACTCAGGAGGAAGAGAGGCAATGAAGACATGTTTAAGAGATGGCTCATTGAACCCATTTAGCTTGTAGAAGAGAATACTCATTCTTTTGTAATGAGCATCCACAAGATGTCTTTTAAGAGAGTAGCATTTCATCTGATGGTATTCTTTTGTCTGCTTCAGTGGAAGCAGTTTTTTCACCGATGAATTGCTCATGAATAATATTGAGGGCTGTACCTATCGGAGATTCCATGAATTGGAGCTGTCTATATTCTCCTAAACTTTCTAGCTAGTCTCGTAAAGAACCCGTGGAACGGGCCATAAATTCACGAAGAATGGCTTGAGGTTGAGCATTAGGCTTGGTACCTTGGAGATCAATCCAAGCAGCAAATTCTTGAAGTCGAGCAGTCCATTTGTGACGGGGAATGTCATCAAATGTAAACCAAGATGCTGAAGATGGTTTTGTTGAGGGTTCATGAACTGGTGGTGGTACTGGGTCTGTTTGAGAAGCTTGGTCAGAGGGATTGTCATCAACAATAGGTGTTGGAGTAGAGGCACTTGGATCTGCAGTTTCAGTGCCCATTAATATGCATGTAATGTAAACATATTCAGACTCAGAGTCAGTGGAGACGTTTGATGAGTCATAAGAGGAGGACGAAGATGAATTATGTGTTTCAGGCTCAGAAGAGTCAGAGGAATCTGAAGGTTGAGGCTGGACAGTATGATAATGATACTGGTCCATTGGGCTTTTATCTTTTTTAAGAGGCTCAGGATGGTCTTGTGGTGAGTCTTCTGGAGGGATTGTGGATGTAGCGGAAGAGGACGTGGCATTTGGTCCTGGTTCAGAGATTTGGACTTTAGATCGTGGTTCAGAGATTTTGACTTTAGATCGTGGTTTTTTGGGTGAAGATGGTTGGGGAGTTGGTTGAAGGTGAGAGAAACCAAAGAACTGATTATAAACAGGTTGTTGAGGTCGGGACGGTGTGTAGAAAGGTGCATAGGTGTCAAAGATTGGAGGGGCTACTGGTGTAGGTTGTGGTTGAGTAAAAAGAGAAGGTCGATCTTTTTTATTAAACTCTGGACCCCAGATATGATTGTTGATCATTCGTCTGAGATCGGTGTCTAGCTCAGAAATCCGATCTTGAAGATGTATATACATCTGATCTAAACGACTGCTGATTGAGTCAACTTTAGTTTCAGTCTGGGAGACTTGAGTGACAACACGGTCAATTTTCTTACCGAGTTGTTGAAGAGTACGATTTTGAGCATTGGCATTTTTGGTTTGCCAATTCAAAACAGCTTCATATTGTTTTGGTTCTTCAGGGTGCCCAGAGGCTGTAATCGGAGATTGAACAAAAGGTTTTGAGGTAACACGGGTTTGTGGGTCTGTCTGTTTTTCAAGGGGAGGAAAGGATTCGTCATAGGAATGACTTGAAAACATAAGGCATGACCTGATTGGGTGAACAGGAGGTTTTGGATCCGATAGAGGTTGTGGAAGAAAGGATTTGCAAGGTGGTGGAGGACAAAAAGATTTTTTCTTCTTCTTTTTCTTTCGCCGCATGACTTCCAATTCGTCATCAATATCCGTATCATCCAAACAAGGACAATCTGGATTACACATATGGGCTTCAGGAACATCCCATAGAAAATGACCATTAATTTTGTCAGGATATACTGGATACCCTTCTGATGAAAAACCATGAATAGGAAGTTTCTTTTCTTGACCAGTTTGAACTGCTGTGATCATAGCAGTATAAGAAAGCTGTGGACTGTCTGGAATGGGCTGAGTGTCAGGAGTTTGAAAGGTCAATTTGATTTGACCATTTGGGCGTCTGTTAAATTTAGCTTCTGTGGTTTGGACTGGTTCAGAATTTTGGTGAAAATGCTCATAGTTAGTTAGCCATTCAAGAGGCATGAGTTTGAGCAGATCTTGTTTCTGAATTTGTTTGGGGATTTGGATGATGGTTGGAATTGTGTCTGTATCCGCTAATATAATCAAAGCATCAGAAGTTGTGTATGGTGTAGGAAGATCTAGTGCATGATTTTGTAATTGATACACTATTTGATGATGAAGGGTTGCAATCTTGGATGTGGGTGTTTGTTCTGCTCCTTGGAGTTGGATCTGGACTTTAAGGGTTGTTGGAAGATTAGGATCCTCAAGAGAGAGGTTGAAATTGGGGTAAAAGGTTAATAAGACACTGCCAGCATGAAGGGTTTTCAGAACAGTTCCTATAACAACATGTTGGTACTCCTTGAACCTGGTATCTAGGAGAGCAATTCTTGCTGTAACAGGTAAGCCTTTTCGACCATGAAGAGTGAGAATCAATCGTATACCACCAAGATGGAGGTGTGTGTATCCTTCTCGTTTCCAGTTGGCGACGAGACCGAAAGGTATCTCCATAATGACATATTGTTCACTCTGTGAGGCTTGAAAAGCACACTGATCCAGTCTAGAAGACTGAATATATTCTTTTGGGAGTGGTCTTTTCGTAGAGATGAGAGTTCGAATACTTCTAGTGAAATAAGTTTTCTGTTTGTAGAGATTGTAAGGACTCATGAGGGGAAACTGGGACTCAGTGACTTGAGCATATTCTGGAATATAAAAATATTCAACAAGATTCTCAATTTTGGAGGTTATGTGTTTAGAGCATGATTTGGGGAGAGAGGTTATGTTGGCTCATTGAATCCATTCAGCTTATAGAACAGCAGGGACATTCTTTTATAATGGAAGTCAAGATCCTTAGCATGGAGGGAACAACATTTCATGTTGAGATAGTCTCGTCGTGCAGAAGATTCTGTATCTGTCTCAGTATGGCTATCTGAAACAGCTAGATTTGAATCAGAAGTTTGATCATCTGTAGTAGATGTATGATCAACTGTGTGGGCATTGAACTGGGTCATGGGTTGTTTATCTTTGGATTGGGTAGGAGGGTGGGATGAAGGTGGTGAATGAGGTGCTGGCGGTGAGGCTAGTGTATAACCAAGGGATTGTTGGTCAGGGGTGGATGATTGGTGAATCGTGACTGGTCGTGGTTGAGGTTTAGGCTTTGGTTTAGGTTTAGGTTGTGGTGGCAATGGATTGTCTCGAAAAAAGAGTATGAGTCATACCAAATAACTTGGAAGGTTCATACTGTTGGATAGGGGAAAGCATGGAGGCAAAAGGATGATAAGTTGGGCCGATTGAAGGGATTAGAGGTGATGTAGTAAAAAGGGTAGGTCTTTCTTTTTCTGATTCGATCTGATCAAGCTCAGCTTTCAAGCGTCTGATCTCTCTTTCTTTCTGGTCAAATTCTGGGCCATAATAGCGTTGAGCAAGCATGGTTCGTAACTCAGAATCGAGTTAAGTAATTCTGGACTGTAGATTTTGGTGGATCTGCTGCATCTGTGCAGTGATAGAGTCAACTTTTGAATTGATAGTCAAGTTTTTCAGTTCGTAAACTGATTTTCTCAACTTTTGAATTGATATTCAACAAAGTATCATTCTGTGCTCTGGCATTTTGGGTTTGCTAGTTGAGGACTGATTCAAAAGGTTTGGGTGGTTCAAGGTGTCCGGTAGAAGTGATGGCTGAAGGGATAAAGGGTTTAAACACAATATTCCGTTGGGAATCTGTGTGGGTTTCTAAAGGAGGAAAGGAAGAAGAGTAATCTGAAGAAGTAGATGAAAACATCATACAACTCAGTGGTGATGGTGGATTTGGAATTGATGATGGGATCTCAGATTTGCAATGCTTTGCAATCCAGTTGAGTTCCTTTTTGTAAAAGGGTAATGGAGCTGGTGGAGGTGGAGGATCTTGTGGAGGTTTGGGGTCACTGTGGTGACATGAGACTGGAGGTTGTTTCTTTTTAGATTTCTTTTTCCTTGTGGTGGAATAATCATCGTCCTCTTCCCAATCATCCCAGCAAGGACAATATGGGTCACACATGCCTGAGCCAGGGGCATCCCATAAGAAATGGCCATTCAGCTTTTCTGGATAAATAGGGTAGCCTTCAGAATTAAACCCTGTAATGGACAGATCTTCTTGAGCTGTTTGAACAGCTGTGATCATGGAGGAGTAAGTAAAGGAGAGGCGAGGAGGCTCTTGTGGAGCACTGGGAGGTGGTTTAAAAGTCATTCTGACTGTTCCATCTGGGCGCCTTTCGAACATACTTTCAGATGTCTGGATTGGGGATGTATTGTTATGGAACTGTTCATAGTTGGAGATCCATTCAAGAGTTCTAAACTCTCGTGTGCCTTTATCTAATCATGAAGTTCTAAACTCTCTCTCTTCTCTCTGCAAATGAAGCTCTAATGAAACAAAACAAATCAAAGAATTAAATTTGTTCATTTTGAAAACTTAAGGAAGTATGCTCTACACTTGCCTTCAAGCAAGGATCCTGTGCATCAGAAAACTTATGATGATTTCTTAAATGGTTTGGTACCCTGTTTAAAGACTAATGAAAAGTCTACACACACAAGCATTACCATAGCGTGTTCAAAGAAATATTAGCGGTAAAGAATGGCATCAAGAAATTTGAGTATCATTTGATTGGACACCATTTTCTCATCCGAATGGACAGTTCAGCCTTCCCCAATATTCTCAATTTCAAAGGTAAAATTGTTCCCGAAAAAATGTTACTCAGGTTAAAAGATTGGTTTTCCAAATATGATTTTTCGGTTAAGCATATAAAGGGGTCCCAGAACCTCATCCCTGATATGCTTTCTAGACTCTCCAAACCAGAAAACCTTCTCACCGTGTTTTCCAGAAGCTACCACTTTCCAATCATCTCCATGGCTACTTCACTTCCCCCCGAAGCTCTCACCAAGAAAAACTTTCCCCTTGACAAAACTTTCTCCTCCGTCTTTGCCATCCAAGAGTTTGCTCGAAAAGCTGTTTTTGGCTTTTTTATGAAAGCCTACCTTATGGCAGATTCATTTCCATTTTCTACCTTCCACCCAGAAAATTTGTTCCTTATAGGTCTCACCCTTGACCCATCCAGACATATCACTGAAGATGAGTTATAGTACCTATAGTGCCTAACTGTTCTTTATGCAACCAAGCTCATCCTACCAATTAGTCCCACCTTAGAACATCTCCTCAACCCCGACAAAGCCACCTCTCTCCTTTGGACACTACTTGAATGGTTTTTCCCCATACCATGGTGGAGAACGAAGTTACAACAGCTGTCAGAAATTTACAATCTTGAACGTAGGCCTGCTTCAGAAGCACGACTGTTTACCTCAATATTTATCATCCATAGGCCATACTGTCAGCATCCAGACACAAACCTCTTTTGGTCCAAAGACCAAGTCGGTTAATGGTTTACTGCACCACACCCAGCTGTCATTGACAATGAAATCTAAACCACCCTGCACAACTACCTCTGTCAACTAAACCACCAGACTCCGCCACAAAGAGATATCTTTCACACCTCTTTAGGACCACAACATGACCTCATCATGATCCCCACTCCATCCGCCATATCAAAACCAAAGTCCACTGGAATCATCATTAAAGAAGAAAAGACAGATTACACAGACTTTCTTTACCAAGACTCCCAGGACCCATGGGAAGAATTTCTTCCTTTAAGTCAACATCTCCAGCAGTTTCCCCAACCATCCATGCATGAACCAGGATCCTCATCACAACCATCATCTTCACAACCACGCAAACCTTCAAAAGCAGACAAGGCTACTCAGACATCACCCAGACCATGATACAGACGAGAATGCCCTTATCCACCTTGCCGTGGTCCCACCTGCAAGCACCCGAAGCTCTCCAAGACCTTTTTCCCACCAACCCATGACGATGACCCATATGCAACCGACAACTCCTCTGAAGACTAATACATAAACCTTCACTCACCAAAAAGTACTTTGTCTTGTTGTCATGAACCTTCCCACTTTGTCTTGTTGTCATGAACCTTCCCTCTTTGTCTTGTTGTCATGAACCTTCCCTCTTTGTCTTGTTGTCATGAACCTTCCCTCTTTGTTTTATTATCATGAACCTTCCCTCTTTGTTTTGTTGTCATACGTGTCTTGTATAATTATTTAAGTGTGCTTTACTTTTACTTTATTAAGTGTGCTTTACTTTTACTTTATTAAGTGTGCTTTACTTTTACTTTATTAAGTGTGCTTTACTTTTACTTTATACTTCATGATACTGTATCTTTTACTTTTGTAACAGATAGGGGTCCTGTCCTATCTTGAGAATTCTCCCCTCACTTGTAAGATATAGAAGTTTTCAGCAATAAACTCTCGTGTGCCTTTATCTAATCATGAAGTTATAAACTCTCTCTCTTCTCTCTGCAAATGAAGCTCTAATGAAACAAAACAAATCAAAGAATTAAATTTGTTCATTTTGAAAACTTAAGGAAGTATGCTCTGCACTTGCCTTCAAGCAAGGATCTTGTGCATCAGAAAACTTATGATGATTTCTAAAATGGTTTGGTACCCTGTTTAAAGACTAAGGAAAAGACTATTTTGGGTTTTATAACCTTAAAAGAACTCGTTTTAGGTTTTGATCTCAGAGGTATATCGGCTGGAAACCAGAACGTGCGGGACATTGATATGTTCTAAGCCAGATCTGGTCTCTAAGGCAGATTCAGTTCTGCATCAATTTGGTAGAACAACGCCACGTACTTTATGGTATCAGAGCCCCAATCCAGTTCCAACTATGAACTTATGGTACTTTATGGGAGTATGGCTCTGATACCATAAGGGTCGACCAGGGGATTTTGCAAACAATGAAGGTTGTTTATGGTACTTTATGGGAGTATGGCTCTGATATCAGATAGCCATCTGAGGCAAATTCATGGATGGGAATATTTTCTTGTGTTGTAGATAAGGTTGTGATCATAGAGGAGTATGAAAAAGAGTTTTTGCAATATAAATCAATGCATGATGGAGGATGGGTTGAAAGATTTTGATCACAGATTTTTGGAAAATGGATGGTGCAGTTTTAAGGCCGAAGGGTAAGAATGTCCATTGGAAGTGGGCATTGGGGATACAAAAGGCAGTTTGTACCGTTCTGAGGGTTCAATGCCTAATTGCCAAAAACCTGATTTTAAATATCAGTTGTTTGGACCGGCTGGGAGTTTTAATGGATATTTTCATAATTGAAAAGCCATTCAAGAGGTATGAGCTTAAGTAACTCTTGCTTTTGATTTGAACTATGGATGCTTTCTAAAGAATCTGCAAGAATCATCACTGGATCTGATGTGGTTTGAGGATTGGGAAGATCAAGGGCATATTTTGTAGGCGGTACACCAACTAATGGTGTAAGGTTGCCATTTTTGAAGAGACTGTTTGTTCAGCTCCTTGGATCTGGATCTGAACCTTCAGAGTAGTTGGTAGATTTGGATCATCAAGTGAGAGGTTGAAATTTGGGTAGAAGGTCAAGAGAACACTTCCTGTATGTAAGGTAGTCAGGATTGTTCCTATGACTGGATGCTGATACTCCTTGAAATAGGTATCTAGTAAAGCCAGTCTGGCTGTGATAAGTAAGCCTTTCCTCCCGTGAAGGGTGAGAATCAAACAAACTCCTCCAAGAAGGTCTCTTTTCCACTGGATAACAAGTTCTGGTGGAATTTCAAGGGTGACATATTGCTTTGCTTGTGATGCTTGAAGAGTACACTGATTTAGTCCTGATGACTGGATATATTCTTTTGGAGCAGGCCTTTTCATTGAAATTAGGGTTCTAATACTTTGGGTTAAAGAACTTGGTCGTTGGTATAGTTTATATGGGCTAATGAGAGGCATGGAAGATTCACTAATTTGGGCTAACTCTGGGACATACAAATATTCAACAAGGTTTTCTATTTTTGAAGCCAGGTGTTTAGAATAAGATTTAGGAAGTGAGAGGGTTGAAGAAAGAGTAACAGGAGTAAGATTATCTTAACTGTTTGATGAAGATGCCATTTTTTATTCAGAATTTCCTTTATTTACCTATTCAAGACAAACAGATCTCATATTTACCACTTCATTTTGATGAAAAGCATTATGGTCAAAGATAGAAGATAACTGTACATGGCTTGTTATACCAGTAGTGCAAACTGATCTAGTCCCCATTCGAGATGACCATCAGAATATATGTCACTAGTTTCTCGCCGATATACAATAATATTCTAGCTTGTGGGCAAAAAGTTTTGGTTTGGCTCTGATACTAGTCGGACAACCACTACCACCCAATGGTGAAGCTACTCCTTAGCTATATAATACATGATGAAGTGTGGTTGGTTGAATCGATCTCAAAGCCAAACAACTTTCTGATGCACAAGATCCTACAAAGAGTATACTTGTTAAAAGAGATTGAAGTGAACTAGTATGAGAATCTGTTGTCCTTCCTAGGGAAATAAAGGAAAATAGAGAATTTCCAAACAGGATATGACCCCTGTCTTTTGGATTTTAAGCTAAAGACAAAGCAAAGGAAGATGTTTTAAAGTAAAGATAAAGTAAAGCAAATACTTTGCTTTTACGAAAGCAAAAGCAATTATTACAAAATGCTTTAAAAATTGTGCGAGGGAGATAAGTTGTCAACATCACTGTCAACTTCAGTGAATGGCTCTTTCCACCAAAGTAAGTTCTCATAATATTGTTGGATAGGTGAATCTGTTAGTGGAGTTGTGCTTGAGGAGGGAACATGTAAGTCTGTCGGTGGTGTTGTGCTTGAGAAGGGAACATGTGATCCTTCAGTAGGATGTAGGATTGAGGTGAATCCTTCCCATGGGTCTTGTGAATCCTGAAAAAGGATATCTGTGAAATCATGTTTTTCTTCTTTGATCAAAATCCCAGAGGCAGCAGGATTACTGGATGAAGGTGACCTGATGGTCGGGATGACCATAAGCTGATGTTGCGGACCAAGGAAGGTGTGTTGAATATCAGTGGGAGTGGACTGGATATTTTTTAATTCGAAGAGGTATTGTTTCAGGGTAGAGACAAGGCTTGGGTCATGGTCCAAAGGAAAATTATGAACAACAGTCTTCCATTTATAGGCTTGGTCCTGAGTCCATGTAACAGGGTGTTGGAAATAAGAACGAGGGATAATGAAGACAAAGGTGAACTGTTCTCCTTCTTGGTCAAGGAGGAGATTAATATGGTGATGCTTGACGATGGAATCAAGTTTTTTTCTCCAATAGGAGAGAGGAGAAAACCATTCAAAAAGAGTCCATGTGAGAGAGTGAGCTTGATTTGGATATGTGAGACACCGAAACATTGGGTGGACCGGAAAGATTAGTTTGGTGGCATATAAGACGGTGTGACACCATATATACCATAATTCATCTTCTGTGACGTCCCTGAAGGGATTAATCCTTAGGTCTGTAAGGAAGAAGTGATCTAGATGAAAGTTTGGAAATCCAGATGTCTGGGTGCGATATATATTCATGAAATATCAAAAAACAAATTTCTTTGCAAAGTCTTGGATTTGATAAGGACTGGAGAAAGTGAGATTGAAAGGAAAATATTTTTTTGTAAAAGCTGTGTTGGGAAGAGTTGGAGCCATGAAAATGCCTGGAACTGGGGCAAAAGAGACTCTTAGGGATGGAGATGAAGGTCGGGACAAGAGATCAAGGATGAGGTTCTGGTCTCCTCTTATATGCTGGACTGAGAAGTCATATTTTGAGAACCAAGTTTTGAGTCGGAGGATCTTATTTTTGAACTCAAGGATTTCTGGAAAGGAGGAATTATCTAATCTGACAAGGAAATTATGGCCAATGAGATGAAATTCAAATTTTTGATTCCCATATTTAACGGCTAGGATTTCTTTGTAGATCACATGGTAGTGTTTTTCCGACTCCTTGAATTGTCCACGAGCATGGGCACAGTAAGATTCTTTACCATCATGTTTCTCTAAAAGGACGGCTCCGTAGTATTCATCACTTGCATCAGTCTGCAGAATTCTCTAAAAGGATTCTCAAAGGAGGTGGATGCTGGGCAATGTTTTTGAGATGTTGGATAGCAGTAGTATGAGATGGGCCCCATGGTGGGGCTGATTTTCTGAGCATTTTTGAAAGCTGGCTGGTATGAACTGCTACATGTGGAAAGAATTCTCGAAGGTAATTGATAATACCAAGGAATTGTTGAATCTACTTTTTTGACAAATGTTCATCTGGGAAATGAATGAGTTCCTCGGCTACGTGTGGTCCAGGACTATAGTATCCGCCTTTTAGAGTCATGCCAAGAAAGGTGACAGTGTCTTGGCCTAGGATACTTGTTTTGTTAGACAACATTATGCCATATGTTTCCACTATCTCAAGAAAGTGAGAAAATAATTGTTGATGAGAATCATGATCTTTGGAGAATAATAGCATGTCATCTATATAGATAAGTGCATGATGAAGGATTGTTTCAAAGATGTTGATCATGGCCTTTTGGAAAAGTGAGGGGGCTACCTTAAGGCCAAATGGCATTACTTTCCATTGGTAGTGGACATTTGGTATGCAAAAAGCTGTTTTAGGTCTGTCATCAGGGTGGATTCCTATTTGCCAGAAACCTGCTTTAAGATCGAATTTTGAGAAGACCTTGGCATTTTGGATATGAACAAATAAGGACTGGATTTTTGGCAAGGGGAACTTATCGTCTTTGAGAAAACAGTTGAGAGGTTCATAATCAATAACAAGACATTTTTTGCCTCTAACTATTTCAGACATTTTTTTCACATAAAAAGCTTGACAAGCCCATTATGAAATTGTGGGTTCAATGAGGCCTTATTTTAGCAACTGGGAACATTCTTCTTGGGCTAGTTTCAGGTCGGTCGGAGTCATTCCCGGATGGGTAGCTTTAGTTGGATTAATGTCTTATTTAAGCTTAAAAGGGAGCTTAATGAAGAAACTTTCATTTTCCCAGAGAGGAGCAGGATGAAGGAATTGATGTTGAGTATTAGAAAATGTATATTTATAAAGGAGAAAATTGTCATTTTACATTTCATGTCTCACTAACAACCCTTACTTTTATGTATTTAAGTTTCTTGTAATTTAATTATGTGTGTTTTATTTTAATTAAGTATTTTATGTATTTTAGGGGCATCATAGTCATTTCACAATAAACGAGAGATCAAACAGCAAAACTAACATCACTTTTGAACTCAGGACGGTCGAAAACCTTAGGAGGAGCATAAAAGAAAAAATGGTACTGTTCACATGTACGGTACTGTCTACGTTACTGTTCACGACACTGTTCACATAGATGGATCGATAACGTGGCATTGACCGATGATGTGGCATTGACTGATGAGGTCTCATGATCCTGTTGGGCTAAAATTCTTATGCACTGTTGATTGGTGACGTGGCAGCATATTAGTGGACCAAAAATCTCGCGTATGGTACATGCATTACACATGATTATTTTCAACCAGACCGCGTTACTGTTCAACCCGGGTCAAATCGTGTGTACTGTTCATCCGTGTGGTCAAACCGTGTACTGTTGACTGATGATGTGGCGCAATCCTGAGCGTCCAAACTGTTTTTAATCTGATGGCCATGATTTACTCCATGTATCTATAAAAAGGGGGCCTCCCCCCTTAATTTGATAGCTCTGAATCCAATTTTTGGATCCATTTTCTGTAATTCCTTCTCCATCTTGTATTTTCTACGTATTTTAATAAATTCCCATTTTGCCCCTAGTTCAATTATGAGTGGCTAATTTTCTTTCAAGCTTGGGTTGAAGGTGAAGTCTCAACATGTGTCATGGGCTTTATTTGGTAAATTTACTTTCTCTTCCCCTCTAATTTTTGTGGATGTTTTGACTTCTCGTCGATAAATAATACTAATCTTGTCTAGTACCGCCTTGGTTTTACCGGCCCTCTAGTACAAGGTTATTATTATTTGGCACGATAAGCCCTTAGCACCATATTGATTAGAGTGTGGTTCATGAGATGTGGATTCCCCCCCTCATGGTGCAGATACCCAAGTACGTCATTTCAATAGAATTCTCTTCAATTTATTCTCGCCATTTCAATTCCAATTTTAGAATTTATTCTCGTCATTTTAATTTAAGTTTTAGCATATTCCAAATCATTTCCACCATAGATCCAATCACCCATTTATAAAATTAATTCTACACATTAAAATTCACCTCCTCGTGGGATCGACACTTGTCACCATTGATCTATATTACAATAGATTCGTGCACTTGCGAGTTCAATAAAATTTGCACAACAAGTTTTTGGCGCCGTTGCCGGGGAGGTAAGTAATTTTAATTCATAGAATTAATTTTTGTGAATATTTCCATTTTTGTTTTCTTGTATTTTTTTAAAAGAAAAAAAAGAAAAAAAGGTGAATCTACATTTAAAGGTCAGTATTTCTTTTCTTTTTCTTTTTTTAAAATTCTGTAATTTAATTTTCAATTTATTTTTCTTTGTAAATTTTTTTTGTTTATCTTATTAATTTATTTTTAGTTAATTTATTTACACGTATTTGTTTTAATGTGTTTTTATAGTAAGGTTGTAATAGTGCAATAAGGTTAGTATCAAAATTTCTCCCTCTTCTTTATTTTTATTTGTTTGTTTGGATCAGAATGTTCTTCTGTTTCAACAAGAACAAAAGATGTTTCTTCATCATAGTCCTCTTGTTCAGAGAAGAATGATTCAACATCATCACTTTCCGAAAGTAACATGGAATCCTGGAGATGCTCAATAAGCCTGACTGATTTAGTAGGTTTCTTTTTACAAATAAAACAACAACTGCTTTCTGAAAAATCGATAAGGTTTTCTGGATCTGAAAGGTGTTTGGCTTTTCTTTTCTGAATTTCAGAATTTTCAGAAGTGGGATTTCTTTTTAGTGGAGCAAGTGTAATCCTTCTCACTTTTGCACTTAGTGGAAAGATGGAGTTTAAAGGCTGTTTGTTTTCTATGAGGTCCTTGAAGAATTCCTTTTATTCACAAAGTCTTTCTAGACAATTGATTTCTAACTGATAGATTTTCCCCAAGGAGAGGTTGGCTATGTCTAACTGGTGGATTGTGAACTGTCTCTGAAGTTCTGGTTGAATCTCCTTCCAAAGAGATGCTACAAAAACATGTTTTAATGAAGGATCATTAAAACCATTGAGCTTGTAATACATTGTAGACATCTTCTTGTAGTGAAAATTCAGATCTTTTATCTGGAGAGAACAACACTTCATTAGATGGAACTCTCTTCTTGTTTGTTCATTAGCAGCTGTAGCTTTCCTAAGGAATTGCTTATAAATTATTCCTAGGACCTCCGAAATCTGAGCTTGAATTACCTGTAGTTGTCTGTATGGACCTAGACTTTCAAACCAGTCTCTTTAAGATCTAGTAAAACGAGAACTGAATTCTTTAAGGACTATTTGGGGTGTTGCTCCAATTCTGAGGTTTAGAAGAAGAATTTTACTCTTGTAATATCATCAAAAGTAAACTATGGGTCATTTCAAGGTTTAGAAGAAGAATTTTCTTGATGAGGGGTAGGATTGGTATCAGAATCTGCTTCCTCAACTATAGGTGTTTGAGGAGGTGAGGAGAGAGAAGGATCATTTGACCCAGTTGATGGTTGAACCATTAGAAACTTAGAGATATTAGTGAAGCTTTTGTCAGAGTTGGAGGAGGAAGAATAGGAATCAGAAAAAGGAAAAAAATATATTTTCCCGCATATGTGCAAGCCAACTCCCTATTTCATGGAAGTGACTTTTTGGAAACTTTAAGAGCCTAAATCATGCATTTATCATGTGTGATTCCTTCAACAGGCCTCCACGAATTTGATTGAGCCCAAGTTGCTTGAATCAATCCATTAAGCGCTTCTTTGAATTTCTTTGCTTGAGCTCTTGTAACGGGTCTGACGGGAACTTGAATAGGATCTGAATATGCCTCATCCCATGTGCTTGTGATAGTTTTATCCTTAATCTCATATGAATATGCCTCATCCCATGTGCTTGTGATAGTTTTATCCTTAATCTCATCATTCCCCTCCTCTTGAAGAGGTTTAGTCCTCAAATCAACACCTACATTAAAAGGACTCAAATAAGAAACATTAAAAGTAGCACTTACATTAGCCACTCGGCCTTGGGCCGAGTGGTCAGGACTGCTGCCCTCCAAGTTGGAGGGCAACAGTTCGAACCCCCACAAATGCATTGTGGGGGTATTTCCTTCCTTCATTAAAAATTGAGTGAAGGTAGTCTATTTTCTTACCCAAGAGTGAGGAGTAGACATCCCTTGAATATTTGTGAGGATTAGAGTGAGGAGTAGACATCCCTCGAATATTTATGAGGGTTAAAATATGGGCAAAGCTCTATTAGCATTGATGTAAATTTGTCCCAGTAATAGTCTGATTTGTAAATATCAGTTATAGTCTCATGTAATATGAGTTGTAGTTTGAGCATTAGTCTCATGTAATAAAAAAAAAAGTAGCACTTACATTGTACTCACCAGTTGGAGGAGGAAGAATAGGAATCAGAAAAAGGAAAATAATATATTTTCCCGCATAATGTGCAAGCCAACTCCCTATTTCATGGAGTGACTTTTTGGAAACTTTAAGAGCCTAAATCATGCATTTATCATGTGCAATTCCTTCAAAGGGCCTCCACGAATTTGATTGAGCCCAAGTTGCTTGAATTAATCCATTAAATGCTTCTTTGAATTTCTTTGCTCGAGCTCTTGTAACGGGTCTGACGGGAACTTGAATAGGATCTGAATATGCCTCATCCCATGTGCTTGTGATAGTTTTATCCTTAATCTCATCTGAATATGCCTCATCCCATGTGCTTGTGATAGTTTTATCCTTAATCTCATCATTCCCCTCCTCTTGAAGAGGTTTTGTCCTCAAATCAACACCTACATCAAAAGGACTCAAATAAGAAGCATTCAAAGTAGCACTTACATTGTACTCACCAGGCAAATCCAGTTTGTATGTATTGTCATTTATCCGTTCCAAAACTTGGAATGGCCATCCCCTCGAGGTAATAACTTAGATTTCCTTCGTTCCGAAAATCGTTCCTTGCGCATGTGTAACCACACCCAATCGCTGGGTTCAAAGACTGGCTTATGTCGCCCTTTGTAAGCTTGTTTAGCGTATTGCTCAGTTCTCCGCTCAATATTTAACTTCGCCCTCTCGTGTATCTGTTTAACAATTTCAGCCTTTTTCTTGCCATCTAAGTTAACATGCTCGGAAAACAGGTAATGGAGTTAAATCCAATAGGCTTAAAGGATTAAAATCATAAATAATTTCAAACAGTGAATACTTAGTAGCAGAATAAACAGAATGATTATAAGCAAACTCAACAAGTGGTAAACAATTTTCCCAAGTTTTGATGTTCTTTTTAATGATAGCTTTCAACAGAGTAGATAAAGTTCTATTCACAACTTCTGTTTGACCATCAGTTTGAGGGTGACAAGTAGTTGAAAACAACAACTTAGTTCCTAACTTAGCCCATAAGGTTTTCCAAAAATAACTTAAAAACTTAACATCCCTATCAAAAACAATTGTCTTGGGCATGCCATGCAACCTCACAATCTCCCTAAAGAATCGGTCAGCAACATTAGAAGCATCATCCGTTTTGTGGCACGGAATAAAATGTGCCATCTTTGAAAATTTATTTACAACCACAAAAATTGAGTCTTTCCCTTGTCTAGACCTCGGTAAACCTAGCACAAATCCATCGAAATATCAGTCCAAGATGCACTAGGTATTGGCAAAGGGGTGTATAAGCCACAAGGTTGCACTTTCGATTTGGCTTGCCTACAAGTGACACGTTTACCACAAAGTCTTTCAACATCTCGTTTCATATGTGGCCAATAGAAGTGTTCCTGTAAAACTGCTAGTCTTTACAACTCCAAAATGCCCCATTAACCCTCCTCCATAGGATTCTCTCACTAACAAATCTCTCAAAGAACAGTTTGACACACAGTTTATTCTCCCAAAATAAATAGCCATCATGCCTAAAGTATTTATCGACTACGGTCTTTTCTCAGCACTAAAATCATGGTCGTCATCATACAATTCCTTAATATGTTCAAAACCAAGTAGTTTACCATTAAGTGTTGAGATTAAGACATACATGCGGGAAAGCGCATCTGCAACAATGTTTTTCATACCTTGCTTGTAACGAATGACATATGGAAATGTCTCAATGAATTCTACCTATCGAACATATCCTTGTTCAGCTTGTGTTGGCCTTTAAGGTGTTTCAAGGACTCATGATTGGTGTGAATCACGAACTCCTTAGGCTATAGGTAGTGCTGCCACGTTTCTAATGCTCGAACCAACGTATACAACTCCTTATCGTAGGTAGGGTAGTTTAAGGTTGCCCCACTCAATTTTTCACTAAAGTAAGCAATTGGTTGTCCTTCTTGCATTAGGACTGCGCCAATACCAATACCTGAGGCATCGCATTCAATTTCAAATGTTTTATTAAAGTTAGGCAAAGACAATAATGGAGCATTGGTCAGCTTTTGCTTGATTATTTGAAATGTCTTCTCTTGCGCTTCTCCCCACTTGAATCCAACATCTTTTTTTATTACTTTAGTAAGCGGTGTGGCTAATATGCTAAAGTCTTTCACAAATTGTCAATAAAAACTAGCAAGCCCATGAAAGCTTCTCACATTACTTACACTTGTGGGACTCGGCCACTCTTGGATTGCACGTACCTTTTCCTCATCAACATGTATACCCCGTGCACTCACAACACATCCTAGAAACACAAGTTTCTCGGAGTAAAAAGTACATTTCTTCAGGTTAGCAAACAACTTTTCTTTTCTAAGCACACCTAAAACATATTTCAAATGTACTACATGATCATTTATTCTTTTGCTATAAATGAGGATATCATCAAAATAAAACAACAACAAACTTGCCAATAAAAGCTCGCAAGATATGATTCATAAGTCTCATACAAACCATATTTTGTTTTAAAAGCAGTTTTCCACTCATCTCCTTCTTTCATTCTAATATGATGATATCTACTTTTCAAATCAATTTTGGAAAATACACGAGACCCATGTAATTCATCAAGCATGTCATCTAGCCTAGGAATGGGATGTCGATACTTTACTGTTATGTTGTTGCTGTCATACCAATCAACACACATCCTCCACGTCCCATCCTTCATAGGAACTAATAAAATTAGAGCTGCACATGGACTCATGCTTTCTCTCACGTACCCTTTTTCCATCAATTCATTAACTTGCCTTTGAAGTTCCTTGGTCTCCTCCAGATTGCTCCTATAGGCTAGTCTATTTGGAATGGCTGCACCGGGCACAAAATCAATTTGATGCTCAATCCCTCGGATTTGAGGTAAACCATGTGGTGTTTCCTCAGGACATGCATCCTCATACTCCTGCAAAAGAGAAGTAATAAAACTAGGCAAAGTATGGTCAAATTCGTGTTTAAAAATGCCTCTTTGTACAAAAGTACAATCATCGGATGATGTGAAAACAACGCTTTTTTTTATCTACCTCACTCTCGCGTAGAAATTCTTTTGTTTTCCATCTAATTTTTGCTCAATGGCCGTATTTGTCTTTGGTTTTTCTCTCACATTTTCCTTGGCCTCTTTTTGAATTTCACTCTCTTTTTCTCTCTTTTTCTTTTCCTCACTCTCTCTCTCTGTAGGCTTACTTGGTCTTCATAAACCTGCTTTGGTGTCAATGGAACAAGAGTGATTTTACGTTGATTAAATACAAATGAATATTTGTTGGTGAAGCCATCATGTTTCACACGTCTGTCGAATTGCCAAGGCTGCCCAAGTAACAAGTATCCAGCCTGCATCGGCACTGCATCACAAAGCATCTTATCTTCATACTTGCCAATCCGAAAAGTCACTAGTACCTGCTTGTTCACTTTCACCTCTCCGCTGTTGGGAAAACATTAACCATTGTAGTTTGTATGGCCGTGGGTGTTTTAAGTGTCGAAAGCCCTAACTTCTTTACCATGATAGTACTAGCAACATTAGTACAACTTCTTCCATCAATAATCATACTACATACTTTGTCCTGAACATAGCACCTAGTATGGAAAATGTTTTCCCGTTGCGTTGCTTCGTCTTCCTTTACTTGCACACTCAAAGCTTTCCTCGCTACTTGCTTCAGAGGGAGGCATTCTTTCCAGGTTGTAAATTTCGGACAGTTGCTGTAGCTTCTTTCTCCACCAAGGAATGGGGGAAAACCATTCAAGTAATGTCCAAATGAGAGAGGTGGCTTTGTCGGGATTGAGTAGATGTTCCAAAGTGGGAGTGATTGGTAGGATGAGCTTGGTTGCATAAAGAACAGTTAGGCACCATAGGTACCATAACTCATCTTCAGTAATCTCTCTGGATGGGTCAAGGATGAGACCTGTAAGGAACAAATTTTCTGGGTGGAAGGTAGAAAATGGAAATGAATCTACCATAAGGTAGGCTTTCATAAAAAAGTGAAAAACAGCTTTTCTAGCAAATGCTTGGATGGCAAAGACAGAGGAGAAAGTGTTGTCAAGGGGAAAGTTTTTCTTAGTGAGAGCTTCTGGGGGAAGTGAAGTAGCCATGGAGACGATTGGAAAGTGGTAGGTTGTGGAAAACACAGTGAAAAGTTTTTCTAGTTTAGAGAGTCTGGAAAGCATATAAGGGATGAGGTTCTGAGACTCCTTTATATGCTTAACCGAAAAATCATACTTGGAAAACCAATCTTTTAACCTGAGTAACATTTTTTCAGGAACAGTTTTAGCTTTGAAATTAAGGATATTGGGAAAGGCTGAACTGTCCATTCAGATGAGAAAATGGTGTCCAATCAAATGATACTCAAATTTTTTGATGCCATTCTTTACCGCTAAGATTTCTTTGAACACGATGTGGTAATGCTTCTGTGTGTCAGAGAAATGTCCAATGGCACCCCATGAGTCATCACTTGCATCTGTTTGTAGTATGCGCTTTCCATCAGCAATCAACTTTAAAGGAGACTGATTTTGCGCAATCTGCTTTAGTGTAGTGACAGCAGTGGTGTGGTCGTCATTCCACTCTGGGGGCTTCTTTTTCAATAAAGCTGAAAGGTGTCGAGTGTGTTGGTCCACATGTGGGATGAAATCACGGATGTAGTTGATGATACCAAGAAATTGTGGAACCTGCCTTTTGGAAAGTTACTGATCTGGAAAGTGGAGCAACTCTTGGGCAATGTGCTTTCCTGGCTGATAATGGCCGTTTGTTATGACCATTCCAAGAAATTCAATAGTATCTGTAGCAATGGTGCTTTTCTTAGCTGATAACATAATTCCATGACTTTGGACAATATCATATAATTGAGTTAACAGCTGGTGATGTTCCTCATGCGATCTTGAAAAAAGCAAGATGTCATCAATATAAATCAATGCATGATGGAGGATGGGCTGAAAGATTTTGATCATGGATTTTTGGAAAATGGATGGGGCAGTTTTAAGACCGAAGGGTAAGACTGTCCATTGGAAGTGGGCATTGGGGATACAAAAGGCAGTTTTGTATCGTTTAGAGGGTTTAATGCCTAATTCCCAAAAGCCAGATTTTAAATCAAAATTTGAAAAGATTTGGGCATTTCTGAGAAAAGGAAAAATGCTTTGTCGGCGGGGTAAAGGAAACTTGTCATCTTGCAAAAACATGTTTAATGGCTAATAGTCAATGACTAAGCGTTTCTTTCCTCAGACAATTTCAGAATGCTTTTCAACATAAAAGGCTTGGCAAGCCCATGGAGAATTTGTGGGCTCGATTAGACCTTGGGCTAATAATTGTGAACATTCCTGTTGGGCTAGAAGTAAGTCAGAAGGACTCATTCCTGGATGGGTAGCTTTGGTTGGGTTAACATCTTCATTGAGTTTGAAAGGTAACTTAATGAAGAAAGACTGATTTTTCCACAATAGGTTTGGATGGGTGAATTGAGAATGGGATTCTGGACACAAATTCAAAAGTTTGGTTGAAATATCTTGGTAGGGCTGAGGTGTGTCAGACATGTTGTAAAGTTTCAAAATGTCTGTGAAAGGTTTGAACATTGACTTGACTCGAATTCCAGTGGGAATGATTTGGAGGTGTTTGATCTGGTGAAGGATGTCAAAACCTAACAAGATATCCTTATTAGGAAGGGTGGAACCAATGACCTTGGTCTAGATGACACAATTGGGGAAAATTTGAATACCAATGGGTTTTTTGGTAATCAAAGAAGTGGTGAACAATTTGCCATTGACAGCTTTGAAATGTTCCTCATATTCTGTCCAATATTCTGGTGGAAGAATATGTGGGTTTAACATGCTGCGTTGGGCTCCAATATCGATAAGACCAATTGCTGGAATGGGCCTTTGGAATTTTGTGGGTAAGATCTAGAGTTTGATGGAAGGTATAGGAACAGTGGTATCAAGAGATAGCAACTGTTGGTGAAAAATCACTTGGGACTGATCACTGTCTAAGTCATCAGAGGAATTCTGTAGTACGAACACAATTTCATCATTGGGTTCATCTTGTTCAGAGAAATAGAATTCCAGTTCATCCTTTTCTGGGGAGTAATCTGTAGTAGCTTAGAGCTGCTAGACTAGCTTGATAGATTTTTCCCTTTTGTTGGGACAATCCTTGGCATAATGGCCTTTTCTCTTGCAGATGAAACATCGGCTTGATTTTCTTCATTTAAGTTCCCTGGATGAGGATGACTTTTTTTTCTGAAGAATCTGTAAGGCCGTTTAGATCTGCAAGGCCTAGATGAGAATTCCGGACGTTTGAATTTCTGAAAATGCCTTTTCTTTTTAGGACTGCAATCACAATCCTTATTCTGTTTGCATTTGATCTGCAAGTAAGGCTTCTTGCAGGCACTCCTAAATGGTTCTCTGTCTTTCAACAGTTCTTTGAAAAACTATTTTTGCTCACAGAGTTTGTCAAGACAAGTTTTGGCAAGTTGGAAGATTTTTTCCAAGAGAAATATTGTCAAGGACAAGATTGGATGCACGAAGTTGTCTCTATATGTCTGGTTGGAGTTCATCAGGAAGGGAAGCTAGAAAGACATGCTTTAATGTTGGCTCATTGAATCCATTAAGCTTATAAAACAGCAGGTACATTCTTTTATAATGGAAGTCAAGATCCTTAGCATTGAGTGAACAACATTTCATGTTGAGATAGTCTCGTCGTGCAGCTTAAAAAACTGCAGAGGGGTCTCCAAGGAATTGATCATGGATAACCGCAAGGGCACTTTAGACTTCTGGCAATTGAACAAATTGTAATTGTCTGTATTGGCCTAAAGAATCAAACCAATCTCTTACAGCACCCGTAAAATGAGTGGCAAATTCTCTAAGGACTGATTGAGTTGTGGCTCTTGGCCTTAACATTTGTAAGTCAAGCCAGGCAGACATTTCATTAAGCCGATCACGCCATTTAGAGGATGGAAGATCATCAAATGTGAACCGTGGGCCATTTGACGATTTTGAACCGGTTGGACCGGTTTGGGCTTGGGCTGGAGGAGGTTGATTTGAGGCAGAGAATTCAGGCATTTCTTCGTCAACTTCAGAAGGAATGTCAACATATGGTTCGGTGTGAGAGGTTTGGCCTTGATCAGGTTGAGCCATTAGGATTTTGGTGATATCAGCGTAGGACTTTTCAGAGTCACTGGTGGATGCTGAAGATTATGTATCTGTCTCAGTATGGCTATCTGAAACAGCTAGATTTGAATCAGAAGTTTGATCATCTGTAGTAGATGTATGATCAACTGTGTGGGCACTGAACTGGTGCATGGGTTGTTCATCCTTGGATTAGGTAGGAGGTTGAGAAGGAGCTGGAGGGGGAGGTGCTGATGGTGATGCTGGTGTATAACCAGGGGATTGGTGGTCAGGAATGGAAACAGCAGGTTGGTGAATGGTGACTGGTCGTGGTTGAGGTTTGGGCTTTAGTTTAGGTTTAGGCTGTGGTGGTAATGGATTGTCTCGGAAAAGAGTATGAGTCATACCAAATAACTTGGAAGGTTCATACTGGCGGATAGGGGAAAGCATAGAGGCAAATGGATGATAGGATGGACCGATGGAAGGGATCGGAGGTGATGTAGTAAAAAGGGTAGATCTTTGTTTTTCTGATTCAATTTGATCAAGCTCAGCTTTCAACCGCCTGATCTCTCTTTCCTTTTGGTCAAATTCAGGGCCATAGTAGTGCTGAGCAAGCATGGTTCGTAACTCAGAATCAAGTTGAGTAATTCGGGACTGGAGATTTTGGTGGATCTGTTGCATCTGTGCAGTAATGGAGTCGACCTTTGTCTCAAGCTTTTCAGTTCGTAAACTTATTTTCTCAACTTTTGAATTGATGTTTAACAGAGTATCATTCTATGCTCTGGCATTTTGGGTTTGCCAGTTGAGGACTGATTCAAAAGGTTTAGGTGGTTCAAGGTGTCCAGTAGAGGTGATGGCGGAAGGGATAAAGGGTTTAGACACAACATTCCGTTGGGAATCTGTGTGGGTTCCTAAAGGAGGAAAGGAAGAAGAATAGTCTGAAGAAGTAGATGAAAACATCATACAACACAGGGGTGGTGTTGGATTTGAGAGTGGGGAGGGAATCTCAGATTTGCAATGTTTTTCAATCCATTTGAGTTCCTTTTTGTAAAAGGGTAATAGAGCTGGTGGTGGTGGAGGAGCCTGTGGTGGTTTGGGGTCATTGTGGTGACATGAGACTGGAGGTTTTTTCTTTTTAGGTTTCCTTTTCCTGGAATAATCATCGTCCTCTTCCCAATCATCCCAGCAGGGACAAGAGGGATATCACATGCCGGAGCTAGGGACATCCCATAAGAAATGGCCATTGAGTTTGGCGGGGTAAATAGGGTAGCCGTCAGAATTGAACCTTGTAATAGGCAGATCTTCTTGAGCTGTCTGTACAGCTGTGATCATTGAAGAGTAAGTGAAGGAGAGCCGAGGAGGCTCTTGTGGTGCACTAGGAGGTGGTTTGAAAGTCATTATGACTGTTCCATTTGGCCGTCTTTCAAACATGCTTTCTGATGTCTGAATCGGAGCAGTATTGTTATGGAACTGTTCATAGTTGGAGATCCACTCAAGAGGCATAAGCTTTATGAGCTCATGACGAGGAATTTGTCTTGGGATCTGGATGATTGTTGGGATTTGGTCAGATTCAGCTAAGACCATGAGGGTGTCTGAGTGATGTTCAGGAGTGGGTAGATCTAAGGCATGATTTTGAAGCCTATAGACCAGTTGATGATGGAGAGTGGCTATTTTGGCAGAGGAGATTTTATTCTGCACCTTGAATTTGGACTTGGACTTTCAAGGTTGTGGGCAAATTGGTGTCTTGGAGAGAAAGGTTGAAGTTTGGGTCGAAAGTGAGTAAAACACTTCCTGCATGAAGGGTTGTAAGGACAGTGCTGATAACAACATCTTGATACCGTTTGAACCGAGTATCAAGGAGGGCAAGGCGAGCTGTGACTGGTAATCCTTTTCGTCCATGAAGGGAAAGGATTAAGCGGATTCCTCCAAGATGGAGATGGGTAACCTTCTCATTTCCAGTTTGCAATCAACTCTGAGGGAATTTCTAGAGTGACATATTGTTCAGCAGAAGTGGCTTGAAGAGCACATTGATCCAGTCGAGAAGACTAAATATATTCTTTTGGATGAGGCCTTCTAGTAGAGATGAGGGTGCGAATGTTGCGGGTAAAGGAACTAGGACGTTTATACAGTTGGTAAGGACTGATGAGAGGGTAGGATGATTCACTGATTTGGGCGGATTCAGGGATGTAGGAATATTCTACAAGGTTTTCAATTTTATTGGCGGTATGGGAAGTGCAAGATTTAGGTAAAGAAAGAGTAGAAGATAGAGTAACATGATTGGAGGGAGTCGAAGAGGAAGTGGAAACCATGAGTGTGTAAGTCTCTCTGCTCCTGAAGTCTAGAGATCAAAACAAATCCAAATACTTAAATTATACCATTTTGAGTGTGGCGAACGGAGGTTGAGAAAACACTAAATTTTCAAGGACGAGTATGGTTCCTCACTCTTACCAATATTAGGACTTTAGCAGCAATTCACAAAGATGACAACTAAGGAGAATTTAATTTCAAGAGTAAGAAGCCAAGGTGTACAAAAGTCGAGTTTTGATTTTGGGCAAAATTTTCACTGATGGGGTAAAACTTGTTTTAGACTTCCAAGACACAAATAATGAAAAAAAAATAAAAGATTTTAAGAGGAGGTTGGAGATTTTTTTTTTTTTAAGGAAAATGAATGGTAAAACTTGTGAATTTAAGGAGAATTAAACCACAAAGATGCAAAATTGATTTTTAAAATAAACCCTAAAAATACTATTCACGCAACACTGTTCACGTGGTACTGTTCATGCAACGCTGTTCACACAAATACTATTGACGACACTTTTTTTCTTTGTTATAGATACTAGAACAAGGATGAAGTGCAGACACCAGTATGATTGATCCTTCTGTTCTTCCATCAGACTGTTGGGAACACCATTCCAAACATTTCAGAGCAGTTAATGGTGAAACTTTGGAAACAACTTTGATTACCAAAAAAACCCATTGGTATTCAATTCTTTCCGAATTGGATAGATGGATCTGACCTTGGAGCCTAGGCTCTGATACCAAATGATACGAACCTTGTCAAGAACTGACGCGACCCTAAACCAGGAATGGAATGGAACCTCGACCCAATGCTTATTGAAAGCACGAACCTTGGTATGTGAAGACGCCACAATCAGCTATGGATGGACTGATTGATAAGTCACGAGTTGAACATCACGGAAATCTGATAAGTTCAAAGAGTTCGTAAAGAACCAAAGAGAATTAACTCTCTCACCAATTGCATCAAAAAACTTCTTCCATGTTTATTGAATACGAGTACTTTATATACAAGAAGTTTTGGAGATAAATCCTAACCCAAAATCAAATCTGAATCTGAATCTTTCCTAATAGGAAAGAATCTAAATCAAATCATAATCCTAATCTAAGTAAATAGGAAATAATTTAAACCAAATCAGAATCTTAATCTAAGTAAATAGGAAAGAATCTAAATCAAATCAAGATCCTCATTGGCTTAAATGTCTTTCATCAATTAAATGGAAACTAGGCGATTAAAATAGAAATAATTGATTAAAGTATCTGAAAAAACAGGAAAATAATATATTTTCCCGCATAATGTGCCAACCAACTCTCTATTTCATAGAAGTGACTTTTTGGAAATTTCAAGAGTTTAAATCATGCATTTATCATGTGCGATTCCTTTAACAGGCCTCAACAAATTTGATTGAGCCAAGTTGGTTGAATCAATCCATTAAGCGCTTCTTTGAATTTCTTTACTTCAGCTCTTGTAACGGGTTCGACAGAAAATATGAATTTTGGCTTGCAAAATTCATAGTGGTGTTCCTAGGACACGCTGTGTCTAAGGATGGAATTTTAGTAGACCCCTCAAAGGTAGAAGCTGTAAGCCAATGGTCCAAACCGACTAATGCCAAAGAAGTCAGAAGCTTCTTGGGTTTGGATGGATACTACCGAAGATTTGTGGAAGGTTTCTCGACAAAGAAAAATGCCAAGTTTGTATGGACACTAGAATGCGAGAAAAGCTTAGAAGAACTAAAACGACGATTGATCACTGCTCCAATCCTAGCCATTCCTTACAGCTATGAGGATTTTTTCATCTATAGCGATGCCTCCAAAGATGGCATAGGATGTGTCCTCATGCAAAATGGAAAAGTCATTGCATATGCTTCCAGACAATTGAAGGAGTACGAGCAAAATTATCTAACACATGATTTAGAGTTGGCAGCGTGGTGCACGCATTAAAAATATGGCGTCATTATTTAATGGGAGCACATTGTAAGATTTACATTGAACATAAAAGCCTCAAATATTTCTTTACATTGAAGGAGTTAAATAGACGACAACGGTGTTAGATAGAGCTTGTCAAGGACTACGATTGCGAAATAAACTATCATTCTGGTAGCAGATGCACTAAGTAAAAAGTCAAGCCTGCAAGGCAGAGATTGAGCTAGTAACAGGAAAATTAGCCAACATGACCTTTCGCTCAACTTTGTTAGAAAAGATTAAGGAAGGGCAGGAAAGTGATTCTTACTTGAAGAACCCAAAGATATAGACCAACTAAAAGGAGACGTCATTTAAGAAGTTAGAGAGGGGAATCATCTTGTTCAAGGACAGCCTTCCTTTTTGTAAAACATATATCATGATTCATAAATTATGGAAACTTAGAATATCAAAAGAATAATCAATTATAAAAGCAAATCGTATAATCCCGGTGTCACATAGTGTCACCAGAAACAAAATCATAATCAGATTACCATGTGCACACTCGGAACAAATACCCAATACTAGTCCAAAACATATATATAGTATAATACGATCAGAATTAGAATCAGAGTAACTACGAACAATGAGCCAAAACAATTCTAATTGGTTTTTAAAATGCAATGACTTATACGTGACACTTTGCACTATATGTGGCACTTTGGCCCTCAAGAAGTGGCCCCCATATAGTCTCAAGAGGTGGCCCCCATACACTCATAAATAATTGAAATCATACATAAGCACAAAACATTCAAATAAGATTCATAAAAGTCCATAACGATAATTTAGGCTTGCAAAATATTTTATAGATAAATCATAAAAGGTAGTCGTGGAACAAAATAACTTACATTTTTAAAAGCATTTATAAAATATTTTGCTAAAAGAATTTAGATTTGAAAACAATTACATAAACTGATTTTATGATGAAAATCAATTAATCTTCTAAGTATTACAAAAATACTTATAATAATAACAAAATAATAATACATATACAGAACATTCGGAATGAAGTTACTTACCTCGATAAAAGAATTTGAACTAACACACCTCTAAGCCTCTAAAGGCCTCATTCACCCAGCCCCAAAAGAGCTCTCAAAGGGTGAGGACTACCATAAGTGACCAGGAGCTTTAGCTTGCCAACGATGTGGGATAAGAGGTTATCATTCACTCTACCCTCGCCCTTGGGCCTTGGCTCTGATACCAACTTGGGCTGGGCCTAACTCAGCCCCAAAAGAGCTCTCAAAGGGTGAGGAATGCCAAGCACTTATAAGCGACCAGGAGCTTTGGCTATAGGCTTGGCAATTTAGCCCGACCCTATTTTTGGCCCGATTGACCCGATCCGAATTTTTAGGGCTTAGGGTCGGGTTAGGGCCAAGATTTTAAGGCCCGAACAAATTTAGGGTCAGGGTCGGGCTTAATGCCTACCCGACCCGACCCGACCCGACCCTATTTTAAAAAAAAATAACACAAGTTAACACACGCACACAACACATCCTCACAACATTACATATTGCGTGGTTTTAATTTAATTGTATTGTATTTTTATTTGTATAAGACATGAGTTTTTTTTTTAGGTTGAGTTGTTGAATTGAATTGTGTATGACTAAAATGGTTGTGGAATTACATTGTGTGTTTTTAATTTAATTGCATTGTGTTTTTATTTATATAAGACATGAGTTTTTTATTTTTTATTTTTTATGTTGGGTTGTTAAATTGAATTGTGTATGGATAAAATGGTTGTGGAATTACATTGTCTATTTTTAATTTAATTGCATTGTGTGTTTTTAATTTAATTGCATTGAAAATATTTGATATATATTTGTGTATCATGGTTTTAAAAAAATAAATTATTTATTAGTTAAATGGTAGATGCTTCATTTCCTTATTCGAATTCTTATATATGCAATAAAGAAGTTGATTTTTCAACATTAAATTGTGGGTGGAAAATGATTTTGGTAGGGTAGGGTCGGGCCTAACCCGACCCGATGTTGGCCCGATTCGGGTCGGGCCCGACCCGACCCTAATTATAAATAGGTAGGGCTTTTTTAGGGTCGGGCTTTAATTCTTTGTTGATCGGGTCGGGTCGGGCTTGGCCAAGCCCGAGCCCGACCCGATGTTTTGCCATCCCTATTTGGCTATCAATAACTTATCTTGAGAATCTAATTTTCTAATATATACCCATACTAGTCTAATTCTAAGAATTTTAACTCTTAATCTAAAAGTCAAAATGACATTGAAATTCTATTTATGCAACCCAAGAGGGGGGTGAATTGGGATTCTAAAAATTATTCAATTATAAAGCAAAAACTCAATGCAAATCTAAAATGAATTTAAAGCAATAACAAATAAATTTATCACAATATAAAAAGATAAGGGAAGAGAGATTCAAAAATGGGGATTTTTACGTGGTTCGGCCAACCTCGCCTGTAGGTACGTGGCGTTGTTATACCTGAACTATGATAGTGTTAAGACTATCCTTTGGACCAGTAGTCCACAAGTTCCAGGTTTTGAGGCTGAGTAATTGCTTATCAGGTAGCAATTTGTTCTTGAAGTCAAAGATTCGGGGAAAAGAAGAATTATCCATGTTGATAAGGAATTTGTGTCTAATGAGATGGAATTACTAAAGTTTCCAGACACACATCTCAACAGAAAGCAGATACAGCAATTCCTCGGGATTGTTAATTATGTCTGTGATTTTATCCTAAAAGTTGCAATCCACACCAGCCAGCTGTCC
Source organism: Citrus australasica (assembly GCA_029618585.1). Classification (NCBI taxonomy): domain Eukaryota; kingdom Viridiplantae; phylum Streptophyta; class Magnoliopsida; order Sapindales; family Rutaceae; genus Citrus; species Citrus australasica. The sequence continues at coordinate 9,274,782 of JARCIV010000006.1, forward strand.
CGCATGCTCAAGAAACAGTGCCCTCCATGGGGCCCTGCTCAGACAGAAGCTGTCAAGCAGCTAAAGGTGATAGCACAATCACCTCCTCCACTTCGAATTCCCACAAGTGGACAACTCATCCTCCAGATTGATGCCAACGATGATTATTGGAGTGTCATTCTTCTCGAAGACACCCGAAAAAACAAAAACCATTGATCACGATACCACCCGAAACTAGGTCACCTCTAACCTTTAAAGAGGGTGAACGTTGTGAGAAAATATTTTTATTTTAAATCAGTTTTATAAATAAATCAGGACTTTTCTGATACACTGGATCCTTTTAGAAAGGCAAGTGTAGAGCATACTCAGTATAGAAAATAGAGATGAACACTCTTAGTCTAATAACCCAAAGTGTTTTCTTTGTTACCTAGTAGAAGAAGAGGAGCTTAGTAAGCCATAGAAGTTTTGAAAACTTGGAAATATTATTGATGGCAATCTGAATTTTACAAACACGGAAGAACTCTTATATCTTCTTAAAAGCTTAAAAGCAAACGAAAAAAGAAAAAGCATAAAAAATAAAACACACTTTAGACAGGATAGGACCCCTGTCATTTATTAAAAACAGGAAAAGCCAAGATTCCCAGATGACTCTATAGCCATGTGATGTGAATCCCACAATGAAACTTTGAAACTCACACTTAATTTGTAGTTTCAACTTCCCAAGAAGTTCTAAACAGATTTATGACAAACAAAACCTTGACCCAATGCTTAAGAAAACATGAACCAAAGGTATAGAGAATGATATTGATGCCACACTTAAGAAATAGATGAGAAGGTGAGTGATAAGTCTAAATTTAGAATGCCACAAGAATGCAAATTCTTGATAAGTTCACTAGTTCTCAAAAGAACCAAAGAAAGAATAATCTTTCAAATTCAAATAACATTAAGCTCTAATATCATTACATAGCAAGGTTGCTGAATTTAAATAGGCTAAAAAAAACCCAAGACCCTAAAAATACAAATGGAAACATTGGACCAACCCTCCGAGTAAGTTTGTCAAAGGATGTTTCAAAAGTCTTCACCAACCCACCATAATTAATGCTATCTTTGACAAACTTAATTAATGCTATCATTGACAAACTTAATGTTAGCCCACCATCATTGATGGTGGACTTACCTTACACATTGACAAACTTGAAACAAAACAAACAAATGAAGTTGAAAAACAAAGGGGTCGTTGAAAATCCCAAGTCTGAACAAGCTGTAATGAATTGGTTATAACTCCTTCTAGAGAACTCCAAATCTAGCTCTGTAAATTTTACTGGAAAGCTAACTTAATTATCTTTCTAACGGTATATATCTTGCACATTAATTCTTGCTCAATCAATACAGATTTTATTCCGAATTTGACCTTTCTACATTTGATACAAATTGTGTATTTGGCTGCCCAATAACTTGAATAATGCCCACAATGCCTTTTCTTCTCTTCAAGCCCAATTCATGATGTCTTGCATCTTGAATTCCATTTTCAATCCATATTTTCTCAATTAATCCATTTAAAGCCTCCATGAATGTGTAAAGGATCACTTGAAGTTTTAATGTTATTCCCTTGATGGTTCTCATCACCATGTGAAGCTATTATGGAGTTGAGGGAAATCTAGATGGGGACACATTACAAGTTTCAATTTCATAGTCTTCTTTTGCCTTTTGAATCTCTTGGTAGATTAGATAGTCTTCATCTAGCTCTGGAGAATTTTTTTTCCTTGGAGCTGGGGTGGATGAAGAGCTTGGCTCAGTGACTATGTACTGAGTCTCTGGTGATGACAGTAAGGATTGAAAATCTTCCCAAGGGTCTTGGGCGTCTTGGAAGAGAACATTGGTGTCAGGTCTTTGTTCACGAACAAGGATTCCATGAGGACTGGAACTGGATCCTGGAGTACATGTCTAGGTTCGTGGTATAATTTCCAGAGTGTGAGATGGACCAATGGATGATGGATGTTCGTAGGGACATGTTGGACATTATTGAGTTCTGACAAATAGGCTTTGAGAGTGGAGATGATCGTAGAATCATGGTTAAGAGGGAAAGGATGTGGAAACGTTTTCCATTCATATGCCATGTCCTGTGTCCAGTAGTCTTTGGTTTCAGGATGTTGGAAGTATGGCTTGTGGATTATAAACACAGAAGTAAACATATCTGCTTCTTGATCTGGAATCCTATCTAACTGATGAAAGTTAGAGAGATTCTGCAATTGCTTACGCCACCAGGTAAGTGGTGAGAACCATTCAAGGAGTGTCCAGAGAAGTGTGGACGCATGATCTGGTGTGGAGATATGCCTAAGGGTTGGTAGGACAGGGAGAACAAGTTTAGTGGTATATAGGGCTGTGAGACACTACATGTACCATAACTCATCTTCAACGATGGTGAGGCTAAGGACGATGGTGAAACCAATGAAGAACAGGTGTTCTAAACACAAAGAGGGAAATCTTTCGGGTTTGGTTATGTGGACATTCATAAAATACCTGTAAAGGAATTTCATAGCAAAGTCCTAGATTTGGAAGGCTGATCTGAAAGTGAGGTTTAAAGGAAAAGCTTTTTGAGTTAAAGCTTTGAAGGGAAGTGATCGATACATGGCTATAACTGGGATGGTTTTGATGGAAGAGATGGGTAAGGAAATCAGGGATAAGATTTTTATCACCTTTGATGCGTTGGACTGTGAAATCATACTTTGCAAACCATGTCTTTAAATTGAGTAATTGCTTGTCAGGAAGCAATTTGTTCTTGAAGTCAAAGATCTTTAGAAAAGAGCTGTTATCCATTCTGATGAGGAAATTGTGGCTGATAAGATGAAATTCAAATTTCTTGATTCCATACTTTACCACGAGAATTTCCTTGTAGATCACTTGATAATTCTTTTCTGAGTCTTTAAACTGTCCATTTGCATGAGCGCAATAGGACTCTGAGTCACCTGTCTTTTCCAAAAGGATGGCACTTCCAAAAGTCATCACTAGCGTCTGTCTGGAGAATGCGTTGGCCTGTAGTGGGAATTTTGAGTGGAGGAGGTGACTGGGCTATCTTTTTTAGCTTCTTTATGGCTTCTGTCTGAGTCGGACCCCATGGTGGAGTGTTCTTTTTAAGCATGCATAATAGCAATTCCAAGGAATTATTGAATTTGCTTTTTATTGAGATCTGTGTCTAGAAACTTTAATAATTCTGCTGTGATATGTGGTCCTGGATGGTAGTGACTATCTTTTAAAACATGCCAAGAAAATCAATAGATTCCTTTTCTATACTGTTTTTCTTTTCAGAAAGCATGATGCCATGTTTCTGCACGATTTCTAAGAAATCTGAAAGGAGTTGTTGAAGTATTTGGTGGTTGTGTGAAAATAACAGAATATCATCAATGTAGACCAAAGCATGATGGGGAATTGGGGAAAAGATTTTAATCATTGTCTTTTGAAATAATGAGGGAGCAACTTTGAGACCGAAGGTTAAGACTGTCCATTGATAGTGAGCATCAGGGATACAGAAGGCTATTTTGGGACGGTCTTCTGGTGAGAAAACAGTTTTCTACCTTGAAGATAAGGAAAGCATTAAGCAGCTAGTAATCAATGACTAATCTCTTTTTGTCACGAACTAATTCAGATAGTTTTTCAACATAGAAGGCTTGACAAGCCTAATATGAAGTAGTGGATTCTATAAGACCTTGTCGAAGCAATTGAGTGCATTCTTGCTTGGCGAGAAAGAGATCAGATGTAGTGGATTCTATAAGACCTTGTCGAAGCCTAATTGAGTGCATTCTTGATGGAGGCATCCCTGGATGGGTAGCTTTTATGGGATTAATATCTTTTTTGAGTTTGAATGGAAGATGTATGAAAAACTTGTCATTTTTCTAAAGTGGTGAAGGATGAGTAAACTGTGAGTGGTTTTTAGGACAAAGTTCAAGGAACTTTTGGGAAATGGAGGTATAAGGAGGAATTATATATGATAGCGTATACAGACGAAGAACATCTGTATAAGGCATGAACATCTGTTTGAACTTAATTCATTTTGGTGTAATAAAAAGGTTTTTTACCAGTTGAAGGACATCAAATCCTATGAGGAGATCTTTGTTTGGTAAATCTGAAACAACAATTATTTTGCCAAATGATACAGTTTGGGAAGAACTGGATACCAATGGGTTTTTTGGTAATGAGAGAGATTTTAAAAACTTTTCCATTTGTAGCTCTGAAGTATTCAATATGGTTTTCCCAATAATCAAGAGGAAGAACTTTAGGGTTGAGCATATTACGTTGTGCGCCAGCATCAAGGAAACCAATGACTGGGACAGGTTTGTGGAATTTTGAAGGGATGACTAAGATTTTAACCGAAGGACCAGTAAGTTTGGAATGGACCTGGTTAATTTCTTGAATAGTGGAGATTACAAAAAATTTCATCTGTTTTGGAATCTATTGATTCTGGAAAAATGAAGGTTGTGTAATCATCTTTCTCTAACTGTTATGAGAAGTTGGATTCAACATCTTCGTTGTAAAAAAGCATGGAAGATTGCTGTAAGTGCTGGATGAGACGAACAACTTTTGCTGACTTATTTGGGCAATTGCGGGCAAAATGTCTGCATTTTTTCCAAATAAAACAGCGATTGTGTTTATTTTTTCTGAAGTATCTATAAGGCTTCTTTGGTTTTTTGGAAGAGGATTTGTGGAAGTGTTTTCTAGCTCTAATACCACTGGGGGTAAAGATGCAGCAAAGACATGCTTTAAAGATGGATCATTGAATCCATTCAATTTGTAATAAAGCATGCTCATTCTTCTGTCGTGCATTTCCAGGTGATGTCGTTTGAGAGAACAACATTTCATCTGGTGGTATTCCTTTCTCGATGCTTCAGTTGATGCTGCTGGTAAATTGCTCATAAATAACTGCAAGGGTTATAGCAATGGTGGTTTGAATCAATTGAAGTTGTCTATATTCACCTAGACTTTCAAACCAATCTTGTAATGATCTAGTGAATCTGGAACAAAACTCAAGGAGAACATTTTGAGTTTGTGCATGAGGTCTTGTCATTTGCACATCAATCCATGCAGCAAATTCTTGATGTCTTGTCTGTCATTTGTGACAATGAATGTCATCAAATGTAAACCATGGTGAAGAGGATGGTTTTGAAGAATTTTCATAAACCGGAGGAACTGGTGGAACCGGTTCTGTTTGTGGAACATTATTATCATCAGAAGATTCTTCTACAACAGGAGTAGATGTACTAGGATCTTCTGCTTTCGTAGCCATTAGAAGACCAGAAATGTCTGTATATTGGGACTCTGAATCCAAAGAAGGTTGTTCAGATGAACTAAGTTCGTTGGAGGAGGATGAACTTTCTTCTGAAGTTGAATCTTTCAAAATGCTGGTAATGGTATTGGTAAGCTGGGGCTTTGTCTTTATTTGAAGGTTCAAGAGTTGCTTTAGGAGAGTCTTCTGGGATTTGAAGATCTTCCTTTGGTGGAGGCTTTGAAATTTTGACCTTTGATCTGGGTTTCTTCTGTGAGGAAGGTTTTGTTGATGGAACAGGAGGAATATTTGGGTTTGTGGAATGGAGATGGGAAAGACCAAAGAATTGGTCATAGGTTGACTGTTTAGGAGGATTGTAAAAAGGTTGGTATAATGTGAACAACGGTGCTGGTATAGGTATGGACTGTGTTTTAGTGAAAAGGGAAGGTTGTGCTTTATCAGCATCAATTTTGGCCAGTTCTACTTTCAACTTTCTGATCTCTGTTTCCTTTTTATTGAATTCTGGACCCCAAATATGAATCATCGTTCTGAGATCAATATCCAATTTAGAGATTCTGTTCTGCAGATTTGATTAAATATGTTCAAGCCGAGCATTAATTGTGTCCACCTTTGTTTCTGTTTGTGACACCTGTGACGCCACTTTATCAATCTTTTTTCCGAGATGGTGGAGAGCTTGGTTCTGGGCGCTGGGATTTTGGGTTTGCCAATTCAGTACTACTTCATACTGTTTTGGTGCTTCTAGTTGTCCCGAAGTTGTGATTGGTGATTGAACATAAGGTTGAGAGGTAACTTTGGTCTGCGGATCTGTATGTCTTTCGAGTGGGGGAAAGGATTCTTGGTATGATTGGCTAGAGGATGTAAACATCAAGCATGACTTGATTTTTGGCTGTGTGGGAACAGGCTTAGATGAGGACTCTTTTTCTATTTGCTTGAGCACTTTCTTATAGAATGGTAATGGTTGATCTGGCTCTGGATCGTTCGGTGGTCCTGAGGAATAGGACCGACACGGAGTTTTAGGAATAGGAGATTTTTTCTTTCTCCTTCTCCTCATGATTTCAAAATCTTCGTCATCATTTGTGTCGTCCAAGAAAGGACAATCTAGATTATACATATGAGCTTCTGGATCATCCCATAGGAAGTGACCATTGACTTTACTGCTATAATCATAGCAGTATAAGAGAGCCGTGGGGGATTTGGACTTGGTTTATCTGGAGTCTGAAAAGACAGCTTGACTTGTCCATCTGTTCTTCGTTCCAAGAGAGCTTGAGATGTTTGGACAGCTTGAGATGTTTGGGGATCTAAATTATGGTTGGGATTGTGTTTGTGCCTGCAAGAATCATTAGTGCATCACTGGTTGTTTGTACAGTTGGGAGATCTAGCACATGATTTTGCAATCGATACACTATTTGGTGATGTAGTGTGGCTATTTTAGAAGAGGATGTTTGTTCTGCTCCTTGGAGCTGGATTTGGACTTTCAGTGTTGTTGGAAGGTTGGGATCTTCTAGTGACATGTTGAAGTTGGGATAGAAGGTTAACAAGACACTTCCAGCATGGAGAGTGGTTAGAATGGTTCCAATAACAGCATGTTGATACTATTTGATGAAGATGCCATTTTTTATAGAGTTTCTTCTAGGCTGTGAATAATAATACTTGAGGATCTGTTTGTATATCCATAGTGACGTATTACTCACACTGATCAAGTCTTGAAGGCTGAATGTACTCTTTAGGAAGAGGTCTTTTGTGGAAGTTAAGGTTCTAATACTTCTAGTGAATGAGGTTTTTTGTTTGTAAAGATGTTATGGACTTATAACAGGGAACTGAGATTCATTGATCTGGGCAAATTAAGGAATGTATGAGTATTCAACAAGATTTTCTATTTTTGAGGCTACATTTTTTTGACAAGAACGAGGTAAGGAAAGAGTGGAAGAAAGAGAAATAGAAGAAGATTTTGATGGAGCTATTTCTGTTGAAGAGGAAGATGATGCCATTTTTTATAGAGTTTCTTCCAGGTGTTGAATAATAACACTTGAGTTCTTAAACTATGATACCACATCTGCTTAAGTTTGTTTGGCTCTAATACCACTGGGGTAGGTACATGGTGTTGTTATACCTAAACTATGATAGTGCTAAGACTATCCTTTGGACCAGTAGTCATTGATTATAAATGACTGAAAGGACTGTAGCAATGGTGGTTTGAATCAATTGAAGTTGTATGTATTCTCCTAGACTTTCAAACCAATCTCGTAGTGATCTAGTGAATCTGGAACAAAATTCACAAAGAACATTCTGAGACTGTGCATGAGGTCTTGTCATCTGCACATCAATCCATGCAGCAAATTCTTGATGCCGGGCCTGCCATTTGTGACGAGGAATGTCATCAAATGTGAACCATGGTGAAGAGGATGGTTTTGAAGAATTTTCAGAAATTGGAGGAACTGGTGGAACCGGTTCTGTTTGTGAGCCTTGATCGTCATTATTGTCATCAGAAGATTCATCTACAACAAGAGTAGATGTACTTGGCTCTTTAGTCTTTGTGGCCATTAGAAGACCAGAAATCTCTGCATATTGGGACTCGGAATCTAAAGAAGTCTGTTCAGACGAACTGAGTTCGTTGGAGGAGGATGAACTTCCTTCTGAAGTTGAATCTAAGTCACTTTTATGGTAATCAATATTCTGGTAATGGCATTGGTATACTGGAGCTTTGACTTTCTTTGGAGGTTCAAGAGTTGCTTTAGGAGAGTCTTCTAGGATTTGAAGATCTTCCTTGGGTGGAGGCTTTGAAATTTTGACATTTGATATGGGTTTCTTTGGTGAGGAAGGTTTTGTTGATGGAACAGGAGGAATATTTGGGTTTGTGGAATGGAGATGGGAAAGACCAAAGAATTGGTCATAGGTTGACTATTTAGGAGGATTGTAAAAAGGTTGGTATGATGTGAATAATGGTGTTGGGATTGGTATGGACCGTGTTTTGGTAAAAAAGGAAGGTTGTGCTTTATCAGCATTAATTATGGCCAGGTCTGCTTTCAGCTTTCTAATCTCTGCTTCCTTTTTATTGAATTTTGGACCCCAAATACGATTGTTTATCATCGTTCTGAGATCAATATCCAATTGAAAGATTCTGTTATGCAGATTTGAATAAATATGTTCAAGCCGAGCATTAATTGTGTCCACATTTGTTTCTGTTTGTGACACCTATGATGTCACTTTATCAATCTTTTTTCCGAGATGGTGGAGAGCTTGGTTCTGAGTGTTGGCATTTTGGATTTGCCAATTTAGCACTGCCTCATACTGTTTTGGTGCTTCTGGTTGTCCTAAAGTTGTGATTGGTGACTGAACATAAAGTTGAGAGACAACTTTGGTCTGTGGATCTGTATGTCTCTCAAGTGAGGGAAAAGATTCTTGGTATGATTGGCTAGAGGATGAAAACATCAAGCATGACTTGATTTTTGGTTGTACATGAACAGGCTTAGATGAGGACTCTTTTTCTATTTGCCTGAGTGCTTTCTTGTAGATCGTCTGTTGGTTATGAAGATTAGGGCTGACACGAAGTTTTAGGAATAGTAGATTTTTTCTTTCTCCTTCTCCTCCTCATGATCTCAAAGTCCTCGTCGTCATCTGTATCATCCAGGCAGGGACAATCTGGATTACACATATGGGCTTCTAGAATATCCCATAGGAAGTGACCATTGACTTTGTCAGGATATACTGGATATCCTTTTGAGGAATAATCGTAGATTAGAAGATTTGTTTCTTACCCAGTAGAAACTGTTGTAATCATAATAATATAAAATAGTCATGGAGGATCTAGGCTTGGTTTGTCAAGAGTTTGAAAGGACAATTTGACTTGTCCGTCTGTTCTTCTTTTGAAGACAGCTTGAGAAGTTTGAACAGGTTCTGAATGCTAATGGAATTGCTCATAGTTGGTAAGACATTCCAAAGGCATGAGTTTGAGCAACTTTAGCTTTTGAATCTGTTTGGGAATTTGGATTATGGTTGGGATTGTGTCTGTGTCTGCAAGGATCATCAGTGCATCACTGGTTGTTTGTGCAGTTGGGAGATGTAGCGCATGATTTTGCAATCGATACACTATTTGGTGATGGAGTGTGTCTATTTTAGAAGTGGATGTCTGTTCTGCTCCTTGGAGCTGGATTTGGACTTTCAGTGTTGTTGAAAGGTTGGGATCTTCTAGTGACATATTGAAGTTGTGATAGAAGGTTGACAAGACACTTCCAGCGTGGAAATTTGTTAGAATTGTTCCAATAACAACATGTTGATACTATTTGAACCTTGTGTCAAGGAGAGCAATTCTGGCTGTAACAGGTAAGCCTTTTCTGCCATGTAGGGTGAGGATTAACCTGACACCACCAAGATAGAGGTGTGTATACCCTTCTCGTTTCCATAGTGACATATTGCTCACTCTGAGAGGCTTGGAGGGCACATTGATCAAGTCTTGAAGACTAGATGTACTCTTTGGGAAGAGGTCTTTTGTGGAAATTAAGGTTCTAATACTTCTAGTGAAGGAGGTTTTTTGTTTGTAAAGATGATATGGACTCATAACAGGGAATTGAGATTCATTGATCTGGGCAGATTCAGGAATGTATGAGTATTCAATAAGATTTTCTATTTTTGAGGCTACATGTTTTTGACAAGATCGAGGTAAGGAAAGAGTGGAAGAAAGAGAAATAGGAGAAGATTTTGATGGAGCTAGAGGAAGACGATGCCATTTTTTATAGAGTTTCTTCTAGGTGTTGAATAATAACACTTGAGTTCTTAGACTATGATACCACCTCTGCTTAAGTTTGTTTGGCTCTGATACAAACTTAGGCCGGGCCTAACTCAGCCCCAAAAGAGCTCTCAAAGGGTGAAGATTGCCCAACGCTTATAAGCGACTAGAGCTTATCATTCACTCTACCCTCGCCCTCGAGTCTTTGAGCAATATAAGAGAGCCTTGGAGCTTCGGGCTCTGAAGATTGTCCTGGAGATTGAAAGGACATCTTAACTTGGCCATTAGCTCTTCTTTCGAAGATGGCTTCAGAAGTTTGGATTGGCTCAGAATTTTGGTGGAATTGCTCATAATTGGAAAGCCATTCAAGTGGCATCAGTTTAAGCAATTCTTGTTTTTGAATCTGTTTGGGAATTTGGATTATAGTTGGGATTGTATCGGTGTCTACAAGGATCATCAACGCATCTGTGGTTGTTTGTGCAGTGGGAAGATCTAGTGCATGATTCTGTAATCAATACATTATCTGGTGATGGAGAGTGGCTATTTTTGAAGTGGCTGTTTGGTTTGCTCCTTGGAGCTGGATTTGAACTTTTATGGTGGTTGGAAGATTTGGGTCTTCAAGGGACATGTTGAAGTTGGGATAAAAGGTTAATAGAACACTTCCAGCATGGAGTGTCGTTAAAACAGTTCCAATGATAGCTTGTTGGTACTGTTTGAATCTGGTATCTAACAGGGAAATTTTGGCTGTGACAAGCAAGCCTTTTTGTCCATGCAAAGTGAGGATTAGCCTCACACCTCCAAGATAAAGGTGTAACATATTGTTCACTCTGAGAGGCTTAAAGAGCACATTGATCTAGTCTTGAAGACTGGATGTACTCCTTGGGTATAGGTCTTTTAGTTGAAATTAAGGATCTGATGCTTCTGGTGAAAGAGGTTTTTTGTTTGTAAAGATGGTATGGGCTCATTACTAGAAACTGTGATCCATTGATCTGGGCTGATTCAGGAATATATGAGTATTCAACAAGATTTTCAATTTTTGAAGCAACATGTTTTTGACAAGAACGAGGTAAAGAGAGAGTAAAAGAGAGCGAAATATGAGAAGATTCAGAGGAAACTAGTTTTCTAGGATTATAAGTAACACCTGAACACATTAAACAATGATAGCACTCCTTTAGATTTCCGCTTCCTTAACTATAGAAATCAAGCTTCCACGACATGAATATAAATTTCTTCCTCAGTAAGTAAACAAAACACAATTTTCTTAACAAAACAATCGATTGAAGCATGATAAGGTCCTAACTAATCGATCTTCAATATCAAATCAAAATCATATATCTTCAACGGTAGAAGATCCACAAAAAATTTCTTAATTGACAACATGGAATATCCCGTAAAAGTACTAATTGACAAATAAAGATCTAGTGGCTTAGTAGGCATATCAGCATAATGACTGAAAGTACAAGATATAAATGAATATGTAGCACAAGGTTGCAAAGAACCTTGGCTTCTCAAGAGAATAGGGACAATGTACCTAATACTGCATCATTAGACACCTCAGCATCTTTATTAGTTAAAACAAAGACACTATGTCCATCAATCTAAGCATTTGCAATGCCACTATGTCTCTTTGGGCAAGTAAAATAAGCTCTAATTTTTTGATAACATTCACCAGCGTGTCTTCTCCCACAATGTAGACAAGTAGGAAAGTTCTTTTGAGCAATGATATCATGAACACAACCTTGTTACCCCGAGCCCTATCTCTTGCCATATCTTATATCAACTTACTCTGCTATTTCATCAACTAATTATTGTGCGTACTATCATTAGTGACACTTGTAGTAGCATTTCTTGAGCTAAAAGCATTCCTAACACCTCTCCTGTGTGACATCTTCAATAAAATAGATGGAAAAGTAGGTCATAAATAAATGTCATACAAACTTTCAAGGTACCAAATAAGTGGATAAAATTAATAACAAAATTTAAAGGTTGTTGACAAGAGCAAACAAGTAATTCATGCTATGTTAATCACAAGTAACCAAAAGTGAAAAGGACCTAAATTAAATTTATAGTTATAGAAAATTACTCCCCACCTTAAAGGTCTATTCTCTCCATTAAACTCAAGGTAAACAATAACATTTATCCAATTAATTGTGCTTAGACAAACTAACTTCAAACAAAGTCTACAAAATCCCAAACATATGGCCTTGATAACATAATTGTAACACCTCAAATCTAAAATATGCAGAGCATGTAGTAAAGCATATTATTTACAGAAAAAAATCTTTACACAAAAATCTAAAACTAAAACACCACAAATTTTATCAATCAAATTGACAAATCTGTGAGTCTAGTGCTTAATTTTTTTCTCCCAAAGATATAAATACAAATAGTCTCAAAACTCACCAAATACAAGTTCATAAGACAAAAAAATTTAAAGGAAATAGAAATTCATCTTTCTCATATTAGATCCAATGATAAGCACAACTTTCAAGAAATTACTCAATATGCAAAATGTAATGACAAGGGGTCATCCATCAACTCAGTAAGTAAAATATTCTCAATGGTCCGGATTGCACATATGGGCTTCAGGAACATCCCATAGAAAGTGACCATTAATTTTATCAGGATATACTGGATACCCTTCTGATGAAAAACCATGAAGTGGGTTATGTTGTACGTGGCGTTGTTCTACCTAGGAATGACGATGCAAGATCGTCATTTGGACCCAAACCTGGCTTAGAACAGGTTAATAGTCCGCATCCATTGGTTTCTAGCCGATATACACTTATCCACCAAATACCAAATCCGAAATTCATTTAGTTAAAAGAGTTTTTCACGATACCACCCGAAAACACGGCACTCATGGCCTTTAAAAAGGGTGAACGTTGTGAGAAAACAATTTTGTTGGATAAAATCGGTTTTGGAGGATAAAACAAGACCTTTCTGATGCACAGGATCCTCAAGCTTGAGGCAAGCGCAGAGCATACTTAGTTTAGAAATGGAAGTGTGCGTATCATTTGTAACTTAAATGATTTCTTTGAGTCCTAGAAGAGAGAGAGAGGTTTAGGGAAACATAATGTCGAAACTTAAGCTTTTTATTTCTTGAATTGGCTCCCTTACAACTGAGACCAAAGGGGCTTTATATAGAGGATCATTGAGAACAGGACCTCTCGAATGATCATGACACATAGCACACCGTTGTCGAAAGCAAAGCAAGCCAATCATGACTTTTACAAGAGACAAGCAAGCTTACAAGGACTTTAAAAGTAAAGCATACCGACAAGGACTTTAACAAAAGTAAAGCATACCGACAAGGACTTTAACAAAAGTAAAGCACGCTTACAAAGACTTTAACACACTTACAAGGACTTTAACAAAAACAAACGGGAGTCACATGGGTTGCATCAAAAGCTGTTAGAGAGCGACAAAGTGTCATTATGGCTTGGATGGATAACGCGATGGGGACACGTCTCCTGTTGCTTTCTCATATTGTCGCTTGTGCCGACGTCCTTGTCTCTTGTCAAGATACGCCTCAGCTTGTAGGAACTTTTCTTCATCAGCTTCAGACATGTGGTTTGAAGAAGAATGGGGAGTATCAGTAGGGAGGAGAGACTGAAAGTCTTCCCATGGGTCATGGGCGTCTTGGAACAAGACATTTGTGTAGTCAGGACGTTGTTCCATAACAAGGATGCCCTTAGGACTTGAACTTGAACCTGGAGTACAGCCTTGTGTTTTTGGGATTATTTCAAGGGTGTGTGATGGTCCAATGGAGGTGTGGTGAATATTTGTGGCAGGTGGAGGAACATTGTTGGGTTCCATGAGATAGGCTTTGAGGGCTGAAGTGACTGTTGTATCATGGATGAAGGTATAAGGATGAGAGTAAGTTTTCCATTCATATGCCATGTCCTGTGTCCAGTAGTGTTGTGTTTCTAGATGTTGAAAATAAGGCCTTTGGATGATGAAAGTTGTAGTCCACATGTTAGCTTCTTGTTTTGGCATTTTGTCTAGGCCGTGAAAGGTAGACAATTGTTGGAGTTGCTAGCGCCACCAAGTGAGGGGAGAATACCATTCAAAAAGAGTCCATAGAAGGTCTGGGGAGAACTCTGGAGTGGTAAGGTGAGTCAGTACTGGTTTGATGGGAAAGACTAGCTTTGTAGCATACAAAGTGGTGAGACACCACATATACCAAAGCTCATCTTCGGAGATTGATAGAGAGGACAGAGTGAGGCCTGTGAGAAACAAGTGCTCCATGCAAAGATTAGGAAATCGGTCTGGCTTTTTGGACTGAACATTAAAGAAATACCGGTAGAGAAACTTCTTTGCAAAATCTTGCAATTGGTAAGCCGATTGGAAAGAGATATTCATGGGGAAATTTCTTTGGGTAAGAGCTTTGAAGGGAAGTTGGCGATTCATGGCTATAATTGGAATGGTTTGAATCGAGGAGATCAGTGCGGGTTTATTTATAGCTGGACGGGTGAGGAAGTCTAGAATGAGGTTTTGGTGGCCTTTTATGTGTTGAACAATGAAGTCATATTTAGCAAACCAAGTTTTGAGACTGAGTAATTGCTTGTCAGGTAGCAATTTGTTCTTGAAGTCAAAGATTCGGGGAAAAGAAGAATTATCCATGTTGATAAGGAATTTGTGGCTGATGAGATGGAATTCAAATTTTTTAATTCCATACTTGATTGCTAGAATTTCCTTGTAAATCACATGGTAGTTCTTTTCAGAGTCTTTGAATTGTCCGCTTGCATGTGCACAGAAATGACGCACGCCATTAATGTCTTCGAGAAGAATGGCACTCCAATAATCATCGCTAGCATCAGTCTGGAGGATGCGTTGTCCATTTGTGGGAATGCGGAGTGGAGGAGGTGCTTGGGCTATCACCTTGAGCTGCTTGACAGCTTCTGTCTGAGCAGGGCCCCATGGAGGGCACTGTGTCTTGAGCATGTGGGACAGCTGGCTGGTGTGGATTGCAACTTTTGGGATAAAATCACGGACATAGTTGACAATCCCGAGGAATTGTTGTATCTGCTTTCTGTTGAGATGTGTGTCCGGGAACTTTAGTAACTCAATTGCAATATGGGGACCAGGCTGATACTGGCCATCTTTAATCACCATGCCAAGAAAGTCAATAGATTCCTTTCCTATGCTGCTTTTCTTTTCGGAAAGCATGATGCCATGTGCCTGCACAATGTGAAAGAAATCCAAAAGGAGCTTCTGGTGGCTCTCATGGTCAGAGGAAAACAACAAAATATCATCAATGTAGACCAATGCATGATGGAGAATAGGACTAAAGATTTTTGTCATGGTTTTTTGAAATAAGGAGGGAGCGACTTTGAGACCAAAAGGCATGATTGTCCATTGGTAATGGGCATCAGGGATGCAGAAGGCAGTTTTGTGACGGTCACTTGGTGAAATACCAAGTTGCCAAAAACCAACTTTTAAATCGAACTTAGAGAAGATATGAGCCCCTTGGAGATGGACAAATAGGGTCTGGATTTTTGGAAGGGGAAAGTTATCATCTTTAAGAAAAGAATTGAGTGGCTGGTAATCAATCACTAGTCTCTTTTTTCCACGAACTAATTCATATCGTTTTTCAACATAGAAGGCTTGACAAGCCCAATCTGAATCAGTGGACTCAATAAGACCTTGTTGAAGTAACTGAGAACATTCTTGTTTAGCAAGCAAGAGGTCTGAAGGAGACATACCCGGGTGTGAAGCTTTTGTGGGGTTAATGTCTTCGTTGAGTTTAAAAGGAAGGTGAATGAAAAATTGTTCATTTTTCCAAAGGGGTGAAGGATGATGAAATTGGGAATGGTTTTCTAGACAGAATTCTAAGAACTTTTGTGAGATTTGACTATATGGAGATGATGTGTCAGAAAGTGTATACAGACGTAGGGTATCTGTATAAGACATGAACATCTGTTTGTAGCGAACTCCAGAACTAGTGAGGAATAGGTTTTTAACCAGATGAAGAATGTCAAAACCTATGAGCAAATCTTTATCGGGGAGTTTGGAAGCTACAATCTTTTTCCAAATTATACAATTCAGAAAGAATTGAATACCAATGGGTTTTTTGGTAATCAAGGTGGTTTCAAAGGTTTCACCATTAACTGCCCTGAAAAGCTTGGAGTGAGGTTCCCAACAGTTTGATGGAAGAATAGAAGGATCAATCATACTGGTGTCTGCACCAGTGTCAATAAACCTAATAACAGGAATAGGTTTATGGAATTTGGAAGGAAGGATGGACATCTTGAGAGAAGGTCGAGGAGTAGTGGAAACATGATTAACAGTCTGAACTGTGGAGATGACTGAAATATCTTCAGAATCAGAAGATTCGGCAATAAGAAAGGCAGTTTGGTCATCTTGTGTTGACTGTTCTGAAAAATTAGATTCGACATCCTCAGTCTCAGATAACAGGGAAGAATGTTCAAGATGTTGGATAAGGCGAACAGTTTTGGCCGATTTGTTAGGACAATGTCGGGCAAAGTGACCGCGTTTCTTGCAAATGAAACAACGGTTGGATTTTTTCTTTCGGTACTGAGAAGCATCTTTCTTTCTGAAATACCGAAAAGGTTTTTTGGAGGAGGATTTTTTGTGGAAGTGTTTCTAAAAATGTTTTTTCTTTTTAGGTGAGCAAATACACTTCTTTTCATCTTTACACTCGATCTTGAGATGAGGTTTTCGACAAGCTTCAGAGAAGGGTTTTTTGTCTTCCATGAGATCTTTAAAGAATTCTTTCTGTTCACAGATCTTATCAAGAGATAACATGGCCATTTGAAAAATCTTTCCTAGAGAGATATCAGCGATACTCATATTTTTGGCTGTGAGTTTTCTCTGAAGATCGGGTTGTAACTCAGGAGGAAGAGAGGTAATGAAGACATGTTTAAGAGATGGCTCATTGAACCCATTTAGCTTGTAGAAGAGAATACTCATTCTTTTGTAATGGGCATCTAAAAGATGTCTTTTAAGAGAGCAGCATTTCATCTGATGGTATTCTTTTCTGTCTGCTTCAGTGGAAGCAGTTTTTTCACCGATGAATTGCTCATGGATGAGATTGAGGGCTGTACCAATTGGAGATTCCATAAATTGGATATGTCTGTATTCTCCTAAGCTTTCTAGCCAGTCTCGTAAGGAACCCGTGGAACGGGCCATGAATTCACGAAGAACGGCTTGAGGTTGAGCATTAGGCTTGGTACCTTGGAGATCAATCCAAGCAGCAAATTCTTGAAGGCGAGCAGCCCATTTGTGACGGGGAATGTCATCAAATGTAAACCAAGATGCTGAAGATGGTTTGGTTGAGTGTTCATGGACTGGTGGTGGTACTGGGTCTGTTTGAGAAGCTTGGTCAGAAGGATTGTCTTCAACAATAGGTGTTGAAGTAGAGGCACTTGGATCTGCAGTTTCAGTGGCCATTAATATGCCTGTAATGTCAGCATATTCGGACTCAGAATCAGTGGAGGCGTTTGATGAGTCATAAGAGGAGGATGAAAATGAATTAGGTGTTTCAGGCTCAGAGGAGTCAGAGGAATCTGAAAGTTGAGGCTGGACAGTATGATAATGATACTGGTCCATTAGGTTTTTATCTTTTTTAAGAGGCTCAGAATGGTCTTGTGGTGTTTCTTCTAGAGGGATTGTAGGTGTAGAGGATGAGGACGTGACCTTTGGACGTGGTTCGGAGATTTTGACTTTAGATCGTGGGTTTTTGGGTGAAGATGGTTGGGGAGTTGGTTGAAGGTGAGAGAAACCAAAGAACTAATTATAAACAGGTTGTTGAGGTCGGGATGGTGTGTAGAAAGGTGCAAAGGTGTCAAAGATTGGAGGAGTGACTGATGTAAGTTGTGGTTGAGTAAAAAGAGAAGGTCGAGTCTTTTCAGTATCAATCCTAGATAATTCAGCTTTGAGTTTTCTGATCTTTGCTTCTTTTTTATTAAACTCTGGACCCCAAATATGATTGTTAATCATTCGTCTGAGATCGGTGTCTAGTTCAGAAATCCGATCTTAGAGATGGATATACATCTGATCTAAACGGCTGCTGATGGAATCAACTTTAGTTTCAGTCTGGGAGACTTGAGTGGCAACACGGTCAATTTTCTTACCGAGTTGTTGAAGAGAATGATTTTGAGCATTGGCATTTTTGGTTTGCCAATTCAAAACGGCTTCATATTGTCTGAGTTCTTCAGTTTGCCCAGAGGCTGTAATCGGAGATTGAACAAAAGGTTTTGAAGTAACACGGGTTTGTGGGTCTGTCTGTTTTTCAAGGGGAGGAAAGGATTCCTCATAGGAATGACTTGAAAACATAAGGCATGACCTGATTGGGTGAACAGGAGGTTTTGGATCTGGTGGAGGTTGTGGAAGGAAGGACTTGCAAGATGGTGGAGGATAAGAAGATTTTTTCTTCTTCTTTTTCTTTCTCCGCATGACTTCCAATTCTTCATCAACATCCGTATCATCCAAACAAGGACAATCCAGATTGCACATATGGGCTTCAGGAACATCCCATAGAAAGTGACCATTAATTTTATCAGGATATACTGGATACCCTTATGATGAAAAACCATGAATAGGAAGTTTCTTTTCTTGGCCAGTTTGAACTGTTGTGATCATAGCAGTATAAGAAAGCTATGGACTGTCTGGAACGGGCTTAGTGTCAGGGGTTCAACACATAAATGATTCAGAATATCGAAAGAATAATCAATTACACAAGAAATTCATATAACAAATATACACAAAAAAAAAATATAGTGTCACCTATACTATCATGTGCACACTCAAAACAAAAATCTAGTACTAGTCTAGAACCTATATATCATATTAACATGACCATAATTAGAATCAGAATGACTATGGACAATGAGCCAAAACATTTAGATTCATTTTTCATAAGTAATGACTTAAATGTGACACTTTATGTTGTACATGGCACTTCATGCCACTTTGACCCTCGAGAGGTGGCTTCGATATAGCCTAAAGAGGTAACCCCCACGTAAATTTTCATAAATAATCTTAATCAAATATGTGAATCACAACAATGATTTAGGTTTGCAATTATTTTATGGATAATTTTAAAAAAAAAAGATAATTATTTAGCAAAATAAATCACACATTTAAAGACATTTATAATATTTTGTTAAAACTACAAAAATAGTATAATTTTTAGATTTGAAAACATTTACATAAACTAATTTTGATATAAAAATCAACTAATTTTTAAAGAACTATAAATCATACATATCCAGTATATTAGGAATGAAGTTACTAACCTCGACAAAAACAGTGATCTAAACACACACCTCTAAGCCTACAACAACCTCAAAATTTTAGAATTTTCAAAGTTCATTATCACTCCAAATAATCATAGTTTTTAATGTGTTATTGCCTATTTTGAGCTCTATATAAAATTGACAACAAGGTCAAAAACTTATGAAATAAAATTTATTCAATAAGCAATACATATCTAGTTTACAGAAAATTAAGATTTTCTCAAGAATCATTTTCAGAATATGTATTTTATTATGAGATATCCATGTTGCCTGGAAACTATTTAGTGCGTTTATTGTGTCATAGGTTAACTAACAAGAGTTAACAATAAATTAACGCACAAAACACAAAACTAAACACATCATAATCATGCATAAGGCCTATAATATTCTAAAATCATGAAAAATAAAGCTCATCATGGAATGTAGTGATAGCAAATCTAGTAAAGCATATGGAAAGTAAGACTTACCAATGGTTAAGACTCTCTCCTAAGTAGAGTTTGAATCCTATGGTATGAGAAAGAAGTGATAACCAACTGAGAGAATAAAAAAATATTGTTGTGAATTTGAGGTTATAGAAAAGGGAACAAAAAATGTAAATTTATAAGAACCATAGAAAGCACTATTAAATTTGGAAAGAATAATTTTTTTTTCTAAAATTACCCTATGAATCCTAATTAGGGACAATCCTTATTAATAATGGTAATAATGCCAATCATGATTTCTTATAAATCAAAATTTCCAAAAATAAGATTTTTGAAATATGGCGTTACAAGAAGAACCTGAAGTTCTGAAATTTAGAATCTAGAATTCCAAACTTGAATTCTTAGAACTGCAAGTTCCGAGTTCCGTAAAATCTATATATGACCTTGAAATTCTAAATTGATATATGAAATTTTGCATTATTGTTTCTTTATGTCAAACCTTGCAAATCTATAAATTCCCGCTCTTGAGGTGTCCAAAAATGATTTTTTTGGGTTTCGATGGCAAAATGCACCTCCAAACTATGGGTTTTGAAGACACCATAAAGCAAGAAAATCATGCATCCTAGCAAGGCAAGGCAAAAAGCATGATTTTTCTCTGCCATTCATTTACATGGAAGCTTAAAAACTCAACATTTGGTAGTCGAGGACCCACTAACTCTCTAGGATAGTTTGAAGGAAAGATATGAACATCAAAGGGACACAGTCCTCCCTAAAGCACAATATAAATGGATGATCTTAAGATTGCAAAACTACTTGAGAGTATTGTTGCATAATGTAGAGTAGAGTATGTCCCACAAAGATTGTAATCCTAGTAACTATTAAGAGAATTTATAATAAAAATTAAAATAAAGATGCAAGCAATTATGAAAATCACCAAAACATTAAAATATTGGGAAATCTAACATTTTGGGTTTGCCAGTTGAGGACTGATTCAAAAGGTTTAGGTGGTTCAAGGTGACCAGTTGAGGTTTCAGTTGAAGGGATAAAGGGTTTGGACACAACATTTCGTTGTGAATCTGTGTGGGTGTCTAAAGGAGGAAAGGAAGAAAAGTAGTTTGAAGAAGTAGACGAAAACATCATACAAGTCAGTTGTGGTGTTGGATTTAGGATTGGTGATGGAATCTTACAATCCATTTGAGTTCTTTTTTGTAAAAAGGTAATGGAGCTGGTGGAGGTGGAGGATCTTGTAGTGGTTTGGGGTCACAGTGGTGACATGAGACTGGATTTCTTTTTCCTTGTGGTGGCATAATCATTGTCCTCTTCCCAATCATCCCAGCAGGGACAATATGGGTCACACATGCCTGAGCCTGGAACATCCCATAGGAATATGGGTCACAATAACCAACTGAATAATTCTAATTCCTTTGACATCCTTTATAAAGTAATATCAAATATATTCCCATATACTAATACACTATATCTCTTGTGCATTGTAATAAATGAAAACTCATTAGGTTCTATGGTATTCTTAGATTAACTGCATGAATCAAATTAGTACGTCTCTGTCTCCTATATAATTATTGTGATCCATCTCTGTCTTCTTGGTTTGATTATGTATCCTTAAATCACTCAATTATTGGCCAGATATTTAAAAGCATTAAGTACAATATGAACACTTAATCATGGAATAATAAACTAAAAAATAGATTTATGGAATTCAATTTTCATAGTTAGGCTACATTATAGGAAACATTCAAGCAAAACAATTGTAAAAGGAAAATAAAAACTAAGAATTACTCTCAGCTTCTCTCTAGATCTATTGTAGTTGCTACTTTTTCATTTTTTTCTTCTATGCTTTTATAATGATCAAAATACATACATTAAATTCCCAAAAATGTTAAGATTTGGCCACCGACTTTAGCTTAGGCAATTTACGTGCATGCTTTCCTCTTTTAACTTGTTCATGTGCTGCCCCCACTCCAAATTATTTAGCCACCACCTTCTAAATTCAATATTGTAATTGATTTACTTTAATTTAATATCGTTATTGCTTTTCTTACTCCTTTAAGCAAATTTCTTCCCAAATGCTCTGAATTAATTCCTCTCTAACTTTATGAACTTGAATAGTCCCTAGTAATAAAAATATATTAGATCAGTTTTATTATTTTCTTTGCAATTATCTGATATTTTCATGAACTTCTTGAACCTTTATTAGTCTTTTATGTTTTGTACAAGTTTTGAGCCAAAGAAACAGAAAAGATTATAAAAGCTAAAAATTAGTGCTCAGAATAGCTAGATTGCGTCTTTATGGATTTTGATAGCTTCTTGGAGGAATCTTTGGGTTTATTCACTTTATTGGGTTATATTAGACATTTATTAAGGTTGAAGATCATATTTGAACCATATAGATTTATTCATGAAGGGCTTGTTGAATTTTTTAATTGAACCTGCAATAGCAACTGATTTTGGATTTATTTGTCACTTAAACATCCTACAGAGGAAAAAAAAATGATGAATTTTCTAAAGAAGAGAAGAATGTGAGGAAGAGAGGAGTGGGCAAATTGGAGAGGAGTCTTGGTTACCATATTTATAGATATTCAATAATTTAGGCATGTTTGAGTAATCATTTTATTAGTTAGGTTGATTTCAAAACCCTGGACATGAAGTTAATTATTAAACTTTCAAAATCAGAATTTCTTCACTTTCTTCTAGAAAATTTTATTTCTCACTGATTTCAGTGTTCAAAAATTGTTGTCTTGTTTGTTTAGGTCGCCAGCTAGATGAATTTGATGGTCATTTGATCCATAATTGTCAAAGAACTAAAACTAAGTGGCAGATTGTGATCAAAATTATGGGAAATTTTCATTTTGATTGCATGTGGAATATAGCCTATTAAATTAAATCTAGAAAGCTTGTTCTGGATTGTTTCTTGAAAAGAGATTAAGTAAAGAGCCTGTTTTACTTAACAACTAAGTAAAGAAAGATCAAGATAATTGAGCTTGTAAATGTCTTAGGATTGTTGTTTTCAAAAGAAGTGAATGATGATTCTGATAATTAACCTAAAATCCAATGTTTAGCGGTGGCTTCCTTAACCATATTTTGCATCATAATTCAAACTTTTTAGAACTGTTTTCTACCATTTTATATTTACATAGCAAATAAACTCTAAATACCTGCAAATTTTGTATGCATGTCTGTTAGTGTGTCTAATTCAATCTTTGTTGCTTATCAGTTTGTATGTTTTGTGTTAATAACTTATTAATTAGTAACAATCCTATATGGGAATGACCCTTGCTTACCTTTATACTCAATAAGGATAATATTTAAGGCAAGGTTTTAAGTGATATGCTTTAAATAAATATAAGATATAAGCACATCAAGTATGTAATTTGAGTTATTTTGCATTACTTCACAGTTGAAATTGTAGGGTGAACAAGTTAGTAAAAATGCGTTGCTTGGAAAGACACTCTCCACTTTTCACGAATAAAAATTAGTCGTACAACGATAGTATTGAGAGTGTCAATTCGATAAATTTTTAGATCTGATGTCGTGTCTTTTAATAGCTGAACAAAACAATGAGCTCTTGATGAATAACAATCACCAATCACGTTCAATAAACGAAATTGAATAAAGAAATAAGTGACATAACAAAAACTCAGAAAATCAAAATAACAAAGATGGATAATGTCTATAAAAGAGAGACTAAAAACAAGGGTCCAAAAAAGAACATCATAAAAACAATAAAAGACACGACATCAGGTGTGAAAAACAATAAAAGGCATTGGTCACATCTCTTCCATGACAAGTAAGCAAGATATAGACCTTTATCAAGGATTTAAAGATTTGAAGATATCTAAATTCTTTGAGGATTTGAAGATGGAGAACTGATCACTTAATTAGTGATGGAAATATTTGTACTAATTAAGCTTTATTATTACTCTGCTTATGTTTTACCTATATTGTATTTTTATTACCTCATCATATTCACCTTATGTTTTAGGTTTTAATAATTATAATGTCTAGCCTGAATTTTTCTTGTGAAAAAGGATATAAATTTTAGATGTGAATTGTTTATTTTGGAAAGAGAAAATTAGGGATGTAGGCTTGGCTGATAGTGCAACTATATACACTATCCTTCACGATAGGAGAGCCATTATCATCTTAGCAAATGGAACAAGATTTTATATTCCAAATGCCTTATATTTAGTAAGATCTAGAAGAAATATGCTAAGTCATAGAGATATTCGCAGAATTGAAAATCATATTAAGACTTTAGATAAAAAATATTTGTAGAATACCTCTGCATTAAACTTCCAACTTTCTCATCTGGATTGCATTAGAGAAATATAAATCTAATCACAAGCTACACAATTAAACTTTCAAACCCACACTTAAGAAAACATGAATCAAAGGTCTAATATTGACGCCACACTCAAGAAATAGATGAGAAAGTGAGTGATAAGTCTAGATTTAGAACGCCACAAGAATGCAAATTCTTGATAAGTTCACTAGTTCTCAAAAGAACCAAAGAAATAATAATCTTTCAAATTCAGATAATATTAATATATAATTTTATTACATAGCAAGGTTGCTGAGTTTAAATAGGCTGAAAGAAACCCAATATCTTAAAAATATAAATGGAAACATTGGAACAACCCTCCAAGGTTTGTCAAAGGGTGCTTTAAAAGCCTTCACCAACCCACCATTATTAATGTTAGATCATAATAAGATTCTCATTCATGTTAGGTTTTGAAATTATAAATGATTTTGAGCACAAAACTATCTATGAATGTAGATAAAGGCATCATTGGCCTCAATGAAGAGAAATAATTCAAGCAAAATTGACTTCTTTGGCCAAATATGAAGTATTTGGACCTATAGTCCAGACACCAAATCTATTCTATACAAATAGGTATTAAAACGTGACTAATCATACAAGGTTTCTTGTAGAGATTATGAGGATACATACTCTTCAATGATAGATAATTTTTTATCAATTTGACAGTCTCAAAAAAACATTATATATATCTCATGGATGTAGTGAAAGCATATTTATATGGGTAACCTAATTCCAAAATTTATATGAAATTTCCTAAAGTATTTAAAATGCTTGAAACATATAGATCAATTATCTTTGATGTGAATCCCACAATAACACTTTGAAACCCACACTTAATTTGTAGTTTCAACTTTCCAAGAAAGTTCTAAACAGATTTAAGTGAAACAAAAAACCTTAGCTCAATGTTTAAGAAAACATGAACCAAAAGTATAGAGAAGGATAGATGAGAATGTGAGTGATAAGTCTAAATTTAGAACGCCATAAGAATGCAAATTCTTGATAAGTTCACTAGTTCTCAAAAGAACCAAAGAAAGAATAATCTTTAACTTGCCTTTGAAGCTCCTTTGTCTCCTTGGGGTTACTTCTATATGCAGGTCTATTAGGAATGGTAGCTCAAGGGACAGTCTATTTGATGCTCAATTCCCCTAATAGGTGGCAAACCATTAGGGACTTCATTTGGAAATACATCATCAAAGTCCTGTAAAAGAGTCACAATAGCACTAGGCAAAGAAAAGTTAAGCTCATTAGTATGTAAACAAGCCTCTTTGCACAAAAGTACAACAATAGGTTGTTTTGAAAAGAAAGCCCTCTCGTTTGCAAACAAGTTCACTTGCTGCCTCTCTTTTCTCTCAACAATAATTTTTTCTATCTTTCCACTTGCTTTTCTCTCAATCTCTCTTTCTTTTGGACTCTCATTTTCTTTTTTTGTATCACTCTATTTCTGTATTGACATTTGATCATCATACACTTGCCTAGGTGTTAATGGTACAAGAATGATTTGCCTTTTATTCATTACAAAAAAATATCTATTTAAGTAACCATCATGTGTCACACGCCTATCCCAAAAGAATGTGTCCAACATGCATGGGTACTACATCACATAGAACCTCATCCTTGTATCTCCCAATAGAGAATGAAACTAGCACTTGTTTATTTACTTTAACTTCCCCACAATCATTCAGCCATTGTAGCTTATATGGCCTAGGATGTTTCAAAGTTTTCAAATTCAAATTTTCAACTAAACTAGTGCTAGCTACATTAGTACAACTTCCACCATCAATTACCATACTACATACCTTATCTTTGATGTGGCATCTAGTATGAAAGATGTTATCACGTTGTACCTATGCATCTTCTTTTACTTGCACGTTGAGAGCACGCCTAGGAACCATCAATTTGTTAACATATATGTTTCCATAATATTGATTTTGATGATAACAAACAAGATTAAGAATGATTAATCTTTTAAGCTCAAATTATGTTTTATACATTTTAAATAAATCATTATTTTCACATTATAAATGTTTTATATTTTGGAAAAATGATTTATGAAAATATACATGTATCTAGGGAGAGTATGCATGTATGCAAGGGGAGTTTATTTCAAATCATTGTTTTTCTTTAACCTTGCATTAGTTAATGAGGAGCTTTTTATAACTAGATTAAATCTTTGTAATGTATTTTGTCATCATCAAAAAGGGGGAGATTGTTAGCCTTTTTAGCTATAGATATTGATTTTGATGATAACAAAACACATGTATTGATTAAACAAAGATTTATAAATTGTGTTTTTATAATAAGAAAATGAAGTTATAAAATCAAAGTGTTTTGAATTAAAATGAATGTGTTTTTAAAGACTTTGATTTTGAATTTCGAATTTGGATTTAAATGACAAGTTTTGAAATCTTTGATTTTAATAAGTATTATTATAAAATTTCGGAACTGGACCTATTTGAAGTTATTTAAATGTTTTGGGTCATATTATAATTTATGAATATTTTGGACTAAAGTGAAAGGTTTTGAGAACTTTGAAAATATGGGTATTTTGTTGAAAAGGACCTTTGTGCAAAACAATAAACTCGTTAGGGCCAAATAATAATTTCAGAAAGTTTTTGGGATTAACAAAGTAATATTTATAAATTCTGAAATTGGACCTATTTGCAAAGTTTCATAACTTTTTGGGCCATAATACAGTTTTATAGAGTTTTGGGGTCAAACTGTAAAATTGGAAACTATTTCACTGTAGCCGTCACTGTAGCAACCGGCTAACCGGTTGTGTAAATCCGGCGAACCGGTTTCGGGCAGAATGTATGCAAACTTCAAGCGGCTAACCGGATGTGGAAATCCGGTAAACCGGTTTTCTGGGTTTTCGAGACAGAATGCAACCAAAACGCAAGCGGCTAACCGGTTTCGACAAACGGTAAACCGGTTGTTCAAGATTTCAAATTTGTGTTTGTAACGGTAACATCAAGCGGCGAACCGGATTCCATATCCGGCGAACCGGTTCCGGCCAGAAATGAACATAACGGCTAGTTTTTGAGTTCAAACTATATAAACTCAAAACCATTTCATTTTTGGCAACTCAAGCAAGCATAAACAAGAGCACACAACACATATTGAGCTCTGATACCATGAAATCCTCAAGCGGGTGAGCTTGGAGGCGTGGACGTAGGCGGGGATAGCCGAACCACGTAAAAATCCTTGAGTTCGTTTTTCTCTTCCCTTACTCTTTAATTATTGTGCTTGCATTAAATTTATTGTTTTCGAATTTATTAAGGCATTAAATTAAATTGTTGTGTGGATTTGCTAGGATAAGTTTTAAAATTCCAATTCACCCCCCCTCTTGGGTTGCACACTTGTATTTCAATTGGTATCAGAGCGAGGTGCTCTTGTGTAGACTTAACCGTCTAGAGTTAAAGATTCGTAGCAACCCAAATTAGCTCAACCATCATGGAAGGACAATCTATCACTAGACCTCCATTTTTTGATGGAAATGATTTTCCTTATTGGAAAACTAGGATGAGAATTTATTTACAAGCTTTAGACTATGAAATTTGGGAAGTTGTTTGTGATGATTTACTCATTCCTAGAAATAATGTTTTAAGTGAGTTGGATAAGAAAAAGATGTCTTTAAATTCCAAGGCTATGAATGCTTTATTTTGTGCCTTAGATAAAAAGGAATTTCATAGAGTTTCAAATTGTTCTAATGCTTATGAAATTTGGAGAAAACTCGAAATTGTGTATGAGGAGACTACAAACGAGGAGGAATTTCATGAAGTGTCGAATTTGGCTCTCATGGCAATTGGAGATGAATCGGATGACGAGCTTGATGAGGTAAATGATCTTCCTACTTATGATGAATTACATGATGCTTTTAAAGAAATGCATGATGAGTTGATGAAAATTGGTAAAAAGAATGCATGCTTTAAAAAGAAAATGGTAGAGCTCACAAATGAAAATGAATCTCTAAGTGCAAAGATTACATGCCTAGAATTAGAGAATAAAACATTGCATGATAGAGTTACATTATCAAATGAGAAACCTAGCACTTCACATGAGCATTTAGAATCATTTGTAGATGACTTGAAAAATGAAAATGATGCTTTACAAAAATGCAATGAATCATTAAATGAAAAGATTAAAGGACAAGAGTTAGATAATAAAATGTTGCATGAAAGAATTGCATCATTTAAATGCAAACAAAGTACTTCATATGAGCATGAGAAGTCACATGTTGATGAGTTGATGAAAGAAAATGAAGTGCTTAGAAAGAAGAGCAATGAGTTAAATGAGATTGTGTTAAAATTCACAAATGGTCAAAAGAACTTAGAAAAATTGCTCAATACTCAAAAATGTGTATTTGATAAAGGAGGACTTGGATATAAGCCTTACTTGAAACAAAAATATTATAAGAATTATTTTGTTAAGGCTACCTCCATATGTGATCATAAAATTGCTTGTCATTATTGCAATCAAAATGGTCATATGAAGCTTGATTGTCCTATTAAAAGAAAAGTATACTATGGTGTCAAATGTATTTGGGTTCCAAAAGGAACTAAATCTAACACTCAAGGACCCAAAAGTATTTGGGTACCAAAGGGCACAACATGAATGTTTTCTGTGTAGGCACCACAAACAAGGAATGGTGGAGAGTTCCTTGATGAAGCTCATGAGGATAATCACTTGATCATGATCGAGGAGAAAAAGATGAGGCAAGATGATTTAATTGTTTTGGTAACAATTCTTGCCATATTAATTTTGTTGAATGAATCATGATAAATGAATTTGCGAGAGTATGCTTGTATGATTGAGTTATCATTGTGTTTAACATTGAGTGCTTTATCATGATGCATAGTTAAATATATAAGATGATAGCTTGTCAACTCTTCATGATAGCTTGTCAACTCTTCATGATAGCTTTGTTTGATTTTGATGATCATATAATGCCTAAGCTTAATAAATGAGTGATATGCTTGAATTATTAATCTTTGAATGTTTATATGTTTCATAATTGTGATGAATATGCATGATGAACATGTTATAAATTTGAGTTTTATGATTGGATGTTTATTATATTGATCCATGCATTAAAATGGTTTTTGAAAGTATTCGAATCATTAAAATAGTTTTAAAATTGTTTGGAAAACAAAGGAGTCTTTGAAAATCTTAGTCTGCGCAAGCTGTAATGAATTGGTCATAACTCCTTTTATAGAACTCCAAATCCAGTTCTGTAAAATTTATTGGAAAGCTAACTTAATTATCTTTCCAACGGTATATAGCTTGAATATTACTTCTGTCTCAATCAATACAGTTTTTTCATTTTAAATTCTCTCGAGACAAATTCCGGATAATCGGATTTTTCATCCGGAAAACCGAATTCAAGAGGCAAACTTTCTGCCTCAAACCGGTCTACCGGTTAGCCACATCCGGCAAACCGAATTCGGATGCATGCTTACTGGAACAAAACCGGATTTCCGGTTATATTCATCCGGCAAGCCGGATTCGTGAGCTTTTAGCTTTGTTCTTCCTCTGCTGCGAATTTTCTGCACTTGTTCTTCCTCTCTCTCAAAACCGTGAGCCACCCTCTTCCATTTCCAATCAATTCCTCTCCATTTCTCTCTTAAAATTCTTCATCTTTCACTCACTTTCTTGTTAAAATCAATCATCTTTAAAATCATTTTAATTGATTCAAACTTACTCCTTTTACTCAACATCTTGAAAATCCGAATTTGTGCATTTTGAGTATTTCAAATTACCACTTTCATAGTGTGCTCTCCTTATGATATTTACCATAATTTTCTACTATATTATGCACTTATATTTTCATATGCATTGTTGCTTTTATTATGGATGGATGATGATTATCGTTTGATATTTGGATGTTTGATATTTGGATATTGTGGATCTAATGTACTTATGCTTTACTTAAGTTTTGATAATAAAGAATGTCCATTGATGATTACATTGTATTTGATGAAGTTTTGATCTCATTCAATCTATGTTTAGTGAATGAATGCATATTTTTGTACTTTATTGATGTATTGTTGAATATGCATTACTTGTTTTAAATGATATCGTAAAAGAAAAAATTTCATATACTTCGAGAATTTTAAGCATATAAGATTTTTTTGTTATATCACATTAGATCTTTGATGAGTTTTAGTTGTCTTGATTTCTAAAATGTGATTAGTAATTATAGAGCTTGAATTGTTGATATTATGCTCTTTTGTCTTTTGCATTCCCTTGCTTAGCTTATTACTTGTTCTATTTTGGATAATATGCTTTTTGAACATTTTTATTATCCAAATGGGGAGACAAAGTAATAAATTTTTTTTATGTAAATTGGGGGAAAAACATGCATTTTGAGCATTCTTTTGATGGTCGATATATGATTATGGAATCCTCGATTGTAATTGTTACAAGTGTCGGAGGAATTCATATTGATTTTGATGATTCATGATTATATGTGTATTGCTTGATAACACTTGTGGATTATTGAATATTGAAGTGTTGGTTTGCTAATGGTGTTGTTGGGTTGGTGATGGAGTTGATTGCTATGACATTTTGGAAGTGTTTTTCTCTCATGTGTATAAATGATTTTACTCATTTTTTAAGAGGAAACTCTGCCGAAATTTTTTCTCGCCCAAAATTGGTAATATCTTTATCAAACTATTTTTTACGATCTTGTTTTGATTGCGTGATTCTATTTTTTAAAGGGGAGACAAATATTATATGTTTTTGGATAAAATCATTTTGGTTAAATTTTTAAATTGGCCATATATTTAGGGGGAGCATATAATATGATTTTGGATAATGTGCTTTTTGAACTTTTTTGTTGTCCAAAGGGGGAGACAAAATAATATATCATTTCGATGTTGTCAAAAGGAGGAGAATAATATGTTTTTTGAATAATTCTTTTGATGTTTGATATTTGATTATGATGACGATTTTGACGATTTTGAGATAATGATGATTTGATCACATGGTTGTTTTATATGAAAATTTTATGTCATGAGTTGTTGATTTGGTAATAAATGAAATAATGGTTCATGATATTTTGGTGTGATTATTTGTATATGGAGTTGGCTTTTATCATGATTTATAATAATTTGTGAGTAATATTACTAATATTGTATTTGAGGTGATGCTTGTTGTTAAGGGGAGATTTTGTCGAAATTTTTATTCAGACAACATGGGTAACAAATTTACTATTTTTATTCTTTTCCTTTAAAATTTTCTT
Organism: Citrus australasica; assembly: GCA_029618585.1. NCBI lineage: Eukaryota > Viridiplantae > Streptophyta > Magnoliopsida > Sapindales > Rutaceae > Citrus > Citrus australasica. The sequence continues at coordinate 9,306,026 of JARCIV010000006.1, forward strand.
TTTATGATGAAGGGGGAAAAGAATACATGTTTTCATATTTATAAAAAAAAAAAAAAAAATTTTGCTACTCTTATTCTTTTCCTTTATGTTTTCTTTTTTGATGATAAAGGGGGAGAAGAATACATGTATTTAAATTTATAAAGTTTTACTACCCTTTTTCTTTGCCAATTAAATTTTCTTTTTGATGATGAGGGGGAGAAAAATGCATGTATTTAAATTTCTTATTTTAGCAAATTGGCAAATTGTAAAAGAAGATTTTATTTAGGGGGAGTAATTTGTGGAATCATTCTTTAAATACATGAAATGTTTGTCATCATCAAAAAGGGGGAGATTGTTAACATATATGTTTCCATAATATTGATTTTGATGATAACAAACAAGATTAAGAATGATTAATCTTTTAAGCTCAAATTATGTTTTATACATTTTAAATAAATCATTATTTTCACATTATAAATGTTTTATATTTTGGAAAAATGATTTATGAAAATATACATGTATCTAGGGAGAGTATGCATGTATGCAAGGGGAGTTTATTTCAAATCATTGTTTTTCTTTAACCTTGCATTAGTTAATGAGGAGCTTTTTATAACTAGATTAAATCTTTGTAATGTATTTTGTCATCATCAAAAAGGGGGAGATTGTTAGCCTTTTTAGCTATAGATATTGATTTTGATGATAACAAAACACATGTATTGATTAAACAAAGATTTATAAATTGTGTTTTTATAATAAGAAAATGAAGTTATAAAATCAAAGTGTTTTGAATTAAAATGAATGTGTTTTTAAAGACTTTGATTTTGAATTTCGAATTTGGATTTAAATGACAAGTTTTGAAATCTTTGATTTTAATAAGTATTATTATAAAATTTCGGAACTGGACCTATTTGAAGTTATTTAAATGTTTTGGGTCATATTATAATTTATGAATATTTTGGACTAAAGTGAAAGGTTTTGAGAACTTTGAAAATATGGGTATTTTGTTGAAAAGGACCTTTGTGCAAAACAATAAACTCGTTAGGGCCAAATAATAATTTCAGAAAGTTTTTGGGATTAACAAAGTAATATTTATAAATTCTGAAATTGGACCTATTTGCAAAGTTTCATAACTTTTTGGGCCATAATACAGTTTTATAGAGTTTTGGGGTCAAACTGTAAAATTGGAAACTATTTCACTGTAGCCGTCACTGTAGCAACCGGCTAACCGGTTGTGTAAATCCGGCGAACCGGTTTCGGGCAGAATGTATGCAAACTTCAAGCGGCTAACCGGATGTGGAAATCCGGTAAACCGGTTTTCTGGGTTTTCGAGACAGAATGCAACCAAAACGCAAGCGGCTAACCGGTTTCGACAAACGGTAAACCGGTTGTTCAAGATTTCAAATTTGTGTTTGTAACGGTAACATCAAGCGGCGAACCGGATTCCATATCCGGCGAACCGGTTCCGGCCAGAAATGAACATAACGGCTAGTTTTTGAGTTCAAACTATATAAACTCAAAACCATTTCATTTTTGGCAACTCAAGCAAGCATAAACAAGAGCACACAACACATATTGAGCTTCATTTTCGTAACTCATCATTTATTAGCTCATCATTGTTCTTCAATTTGTATATCTACTCTTAGAGAGAGATTCATTGTTGTATTTATTATTTCTCATCAAATTGTGAGTGTACAAGTGAGGGAAACACTTGGGTTAAGAGATTGGGGATATAATCTCTTGTTGTAAAGGTTTATTGACACCTTGAAGTCAATTGTAATTGGTTGAAGCCTTGGAAAGGCTTGGATAGTGAAATCCTCAAGCGGGTGAGCTTGGAGGCGTGGACGTAGGCGGGGATAGCCGAACCACGTAAAAATCCTTGAGTTCGTTTTTCTCTTCCCTTACTCTTTAATTATTGTGCTTGCATTAAATTTATTGTTTTCGAATTTATTAAGGCATTAAATTAAATTGTTGTGTGGATTTGCTAGGATAAGTTTTAAAATTCCAATTCACCCCCCCTCTTGGGTTGCACACTTGTATTTCACAATTTACCATCAACAGGATACTCTACACCATCACTAGCATCCTGCAAAGGTGGCATGGGATCATCATCTGATTCACTCTCGGTTTCAACATCACCATCATCCCTCAAGATCATTGCTCTCTTATTTGGACATTGAGATACAATATGGCTTGTCCCCAAACATTTAAAACACTTAATATCTCTATTTCTAGAGTGTTGGGAATTAGATTTACCTTTACTTTGGTTGCCTCCCTCTTTATGATCCTTGATTGGCTCAATCTTAGGCTTTGAAACAACCTTTTCATCTTTGCTCCATTTTGACATCCATGAGGAAGATGAACCCAAATTGGTTCTAGTGGAACCTTTCTTTTTCAGTTGTAGTGCTGCAAGTCAACCACATTAGCAATATCTTGATTTAAACCATGTAAAAATATTGCCATAGTAGCCTCTCGTTCTTCTTCAATGTTGGCTCGAATCATGATTATTTCCATCTCCTTGTGGTAATCTTCCACACTTCTAGAACCTTGTGTAAGACTTTGAAGCCTTTGGTGCAGCTCCTTATAATAATGACTAGGAACAAATCTCCTCCTCATGATGGCCTTCATCTCCTCCCAAGTGTTTATAGGCCTTTCACGATTTCGTCTCCTACTCAAAACAAGTTGATCCCACCAAATAATAGCATAATCTGTAAATTTAACAGCAACTAGTTTTACCTTTTTCTCCTCAGAGTAGTTGTGGCAATCAAATACTATCTCCACCTTTTTGTCCCACTCCAAATAAGCTTCCGGATCATTTTTACCTTGAAAAGAAGGAATTTTCAGTTTGCCCTTCTATGGCCTGGTCATCAAAATTATCTAAGTCATCACCATTTTCTTCTCCCACGGCAGCACGCCCTTGAGTACCTCTTACATTATGAGCTATTGGTTGTTACCCCCTTTGTAGATTGGATATGGCAGTGTCTTGCCTCTCTAATTTGTCACGGATCTCTCCAAACAACATATTCATGCGCTCAAATTGTTGTTGCATGGCTTTGAGCATAATTGATTGGTCTATAGCTTCTTGATCTTTTGACATATTTGTGATCTGAAAAGAATGTTAGCAAAAAGACCTCACAACACTCCCTCACGTGTTTCACTCAATTTGATGTCACTTAACTCTCGTGTTTAACACACAAATTGGCTTTTTCCCTCTAACAATCTCACAAACTTTTGCCTTTTACCTCACTTAATTCTCTCTTTCAGTTCTTTATTGAACTGAAAATTGTAGGAATAAATAAACAAAATCAAGAAAAAACCCAAGTGGCACACCAAATATGACAATCCAGCACACTGACAAAGAAAATAAAGGAAATTGAAGAAAGGAAAGCAAGCAAACAAAGCAACACAATTGATATTGATGAAAGTAGAAATTCTTGAATCCTTTTGTTATTTTTTTGTACGTTTTTCTCCTTTTTTTTCTTTTTCTTTTTTTGATAATCAAAATAAATAAGACATTTAAACCTGATTAGAAACTAGTTCTGATACCAAATGATGCGAATCCCATAATGAAACTTTCAAACCCACACTTAATTTGTAGTTTTAACTTCCCAAGAAAGTTCTAAACAGATTTATGACAAACAAAATCTTGACTCAATGCTTAAGAAAACATGAACCAAAGGTATAGAGAATGATATTGACACCACACTCAAGAAATAGGTGAGAAGGTGAGTGATAAGCCTACATTTAGAACGCCACAAGAATGCAAATTCTTGATAAGTTCACTAGTTCTCAAAAGAACTAAAGAAATAATAATCTTTCAAATTCAAATAAAATTAATCTCTAATTTTATTACATAGCAAGGTTGCTGAGTTTAAATAGGCTGAAAGAAACCCAAGATCCTAAAAATACAAATGGAAACATTGGAACAACCCTCCAAGTAGGTTTTTCAAAAGATGCTTCAAAAGTCTTCACCAACCCACCATAATTAATGCTATCTTTGACAAACTTAATGCTAGCCTACTTTAATTAATGCTATCATTAAAAAACTTAATGTTAGCCTACCATCATTGATGGTAAACTTACCTTACACATTGACGAGCTTGAAACAAAACAAACAAATGAAGTTGAAAAACAAAAGAGTCGTTGAAAATCCCAAGTCTGAACAAGCTGTAATGAATTGGTCATAATTGTGCAAAGGATCACTTGAAGCTCATCAACAAACTTGAAACAAAACAAATAAATGAAGTTGAATAAACAAATGCGTCGTTGGAATTCCAAAGCCTGAACAAGCTATAATAAATTTGTCATAACTCCTAGGCAACTCCAAATCCAGCTCTGTTATCTTTCCAATGGTATATAGCTTGCACATTAGTTCTGGCTCAATCAATACCAGTTTTATTCCGAATTTGCCCTTTCTGTATTGGATCCAAATTTGAATAGGGCCATGTTTGATATAAAATTAGTAAAGAACTAGACATAAGGATTTACCTTGTAGGACAATTGGAACCTAGACCGCATAATGCTATATCTAATGTTAGCGTAACAACTAGTTTTTTTTAGGTTGTTTTTAGATATAAGATATCCAATAGGCGACAGTTGAGGATGCATGAGGGATTATGCCAGTGCTATAGTAGATGTTGTAGCAATAAAATCTTAATTCGAAAAATAGTCAATACCATTAAGTGATTTTAAGCACTCAACTACTCATTTCCTATTGAGTTTGTCCTTGTGTACGACTTCAGATTTTTCTTATTGCATTTTGTTAGTTGCATTTTTAATTTAGTTAGTTTATTAGTTTCATTAATGATTTATTTTACTTTAGCGTGAAATTGCACTGTTAAGATATGCTGTAGCAAATGTTATAACATCAATCCTTGTGGAGATTATCTGAATACTCACCATTATATTACTTGCAAATGCCAACAGACATCAAACAATCTATCACTTACTCTAAGATTTCACCAAATATTATTCTGGCAATGATCGTCCTCTAGATATGGACCTATTTAAAATCGTCATCATCATCCAAACAAGAGATTAAAGTAAGTGATTACCTAATTACGATTTTCAGCATGCATAAGCATTTTACCAGAATATTTTCAATTGCCCACTAATGTGCTGACAATCTGCATGATAGAAGTTCAATAGAGGACAAAAAAATACTATAGAGATAATTCACAAAGCAACAACAAAATCTCACTCGATGCGAAAATAACATTTGATAATGAAATAACAACTTTACTCATGTTCCATTCATGATCAAGAGTATTCTCAAGAAACGACAACCTCATCTCTAATGCAAAAAGATTGAAAAAAAATAGAATCTCAATCTACCTTGAGCAGTTGGTTCACATAGTTCAGGATAATATGTTGCCTAGAAAAGAAGAGGACATTTTAGAATGAGTTAATGCTTGTTCGATTTTAACCCTAATAATAAGGGCCAAGACAAAAATTTTGAATTTTGATTATGAACTGAAAAGCACACAAACCATAACACATACATCTTCAACAATTGTTATAATATTTAGATGAAGAGCATGCAATATCTCATTCCAAACTAGTTGTAACAAAGTTTACAGAGCAAACATAGCAAGAATAATTGTGAAGTTGAAATTGGGTTTAATAGCAAATCAGTCAATTTCCTCCTACATTAACTTGAATCAAACCAAATGATAGTTTATCAATTCAAACAAAGAATAATATTAACTAAAACATAATGTGAAAGCACAATAAAAGAATTGAACCTAACCAAATGAAAATTTATCAGAATAATATGAACCCAAACATGATATGAAAAAAAAAATTAACCCAGACAAAGAATGATACCAACGAAGCAATGTCAATCCTCAAAATTTACCCAAAAATATGCACCACCACTACCACTGTGATCCTCAATGCAACAGCAGCAGCAGTAGCAGTCGATCCTAAATGCAGTAGCTGCAGTCAATCCACCATTATCCGAAGCAGAGCAAAGACATGCCACCACTAATAGTCGAAATGGAGCAGCAGTCGTTGATCGTCGACACAGCAGCAGTCGTCAATCCACCACTAGCCGAAACAAAGCAGAGACACAGCACCTGCGGCCACCACCAACCGAGAGGGAGCCAAGACACAGCAATAGCAGTATCCGATTTTGCTTGAAGAACTGTGACAAAGAGAGAGAGTCATGGCAATGAATTGTGGTTGAAGAAAAGGAGTAACCAAGGGGGAGAGAGAGCTATGAATTTAAAAGTAGTAGTAAATTATGGTTGAAGAATAAGGGTATCCTGGGTTTTGCTTTTTAATTTATTTTTGGAGTTTGGATTGTGATTCATTGAGAACATGTTAAACACGTTCTTAGTTTTATAACTATAAAGTGAAATCTGAATTATTTGTTTTATGATTTGTTTTTTTAAAATTTAATTTACCAAACATCTATTATATCTTTATTCTCTCAAAACGAAAGTGAAAACGTCACCCTAAAACTGGTATCGAATAGGCCTTAAACTTGCTAGTTTTAGGATTTTGTTTTAAACATCCTAACTATTATCGCCTTCTTAAAAATACACAATAAACTTCTTCACTTTTTATTAATTTTACAAAATATAGATGTTTTATGTGGTTTTGAATTGAAAGTATTTATTGCAACTTACAATTTTACTAGTTTGTGAAACGAATTTGTATATCTATTTCCTTTATACTCCGTAAAAGGCCATAGCTTCACACAAAGTCCATTCAATCTCATCAACTTCCTTGTCAACATCTTGCAAGATTCAATTGTGAAAAATACGTATAATCATAAAAATGAGGAGAGAAAGAGAAATTAAGTTTGAGAATTTTAGGGTTTTATATAAAATGGAAATAGGGAGGCGAAGGGACTGACATCCCCTTACCCATTCCTTATATTTTGTATATTGTCTCGTCCCTATCCCCATCAAAATTACTTGAGAAGAAAGGATGGGATCCCAAATAATAACATGGGATCACTATGCATTCCTGGTCTCCAAATAATTGATATATTTTTAGTTTCCATACTTGGTTTAATCATATTGAAAAAAAAAATTAAATAAAGTTTGGGAATATATCTTACATTGACTTATTCTATTACAAAATTTACACCATAAAATACAAGTCACCAAAGTAATTATCTTCGCCAATATTCATAAACCTGTAACAAAAAGCAAAAAAAAAAAACTTTTATATCAATAATGAAATAAATGAAGTGGATATAAATACTTAAATAAATCAGTTGAGGACATGACGTGTTACTAGGTATGATGAGATGAGGATGAGCTAGATGTTGGCTACAGAGCGAATAATTTGGAAAGGATGAGTGAGAATGTGAGGGAATGACTTAGAGTTTGATTTGTAAATTGTGCGCTTGGGGGCTGTGGGCTTTGAGTTGCGGCTAAATCTAAATTATATCAACGTCTTAATATTAACTAATATTTATATTATTTGTATAAATATTTTGATATTTTTTATTTACACTAATATTTAATATTTTACAATTAAATTTTATTATTTATTCACAATAATTCTAGAAAATAAAAATAAAAATAAAAAATAAAAATGGGACAATGGGAAAATGAGGGATTAAGATTCTACCCTATCCTCATCCCTCCCTCAAATAAGAAATTATAGAATCATTCTCGCACCCTCCCAATTGGAAAGAAATCCCAAGCCCTCGTCCTTGTAGGGATTTTTTACATCCCTACCCATTTGGAATTACTTTTGAGAAGCTCAAAAATAATTTTAATAATTAAAAAGTAATTTTGTTGTTTGGAATTCTTTTAGAAATAACTTTTAGCAAAGTCACCCCAACTTTCAAGTAGTCTTGAAAAACAAAGAAAAAGTAGTTTTCAAAATTTGATTTTAAGAATTAGTTTTATACTTAATACAATTTCATAATATTCTCATAAATATTATAAAAATCTAAAATTATTCTTATTAATTAGGAAACAAAATCATCAAGTTTAAAGAGATCATCCTTATTACTAATTATATTGAGATAACAAAATAAACAATAAAATTGAAAATGCAAACATTTATTTTAGTTATCAATTGTTATATGCACGCACTCAAAAATATTTTATATACTATTTTAACTAGATTTTGGAGGGAGGAAAAGAAACTAAAAATTTAGTTAAACACAATAAAAGTTATATTAGGGTGGGGTGCCTCATGTACTCAAGGTTTGTTATCTGAGATGGTCTTAGATGAAGCTTGGGAAAGAATGGAAGAAGTGGGACTATCGTGAAAGGCTTATATCCAAAGTGAGAGAAAGAGAGTTGGATTGATAGGTTGTGTTTAACCTATAAAATGATGAAAAGCAGTTAGAGGTGGAACTGGCGGTGGCTGGCGACCACACTCCAATGCTAAAGTTAGTTTTTGGACAACTTTTTGGGTGTTAAGAGCTTGACAACTCTTAACAATGGTGGCTACATGATGAAAAAGGCCTTAGCCCTTGGGGTGTGTGTGTTTGGTAATGAATGAGAAAAATAAAATCTGAGCACCTTTATATGGAAAGCCCTAGGGTGCATGGTCGTCTTCCCACCAAGAGAGTTTTTATTAGTCTACCCAAAGGATATTTCTATCCATTGGCTCATATAATCGTTTGGAGCATTGGGAGCACGCTTGGAGAGCAAACTGTTGAATCATTTGTATAGTTTGTCCACACTTACACATGTTGGATGTTGGCGGGTGGTCTCGCGTGCCTCAGCAAAGGCTGTCTAGCATGGCTAGCATGGGTAAGTGGTCCCAAATGTCCTTTCAAGCTACTTTCTAGCCTCTTTTGTAGGTATGGTAGCCTGCAATCTCTTCTTTTTCAACAAAATATTCCATATTCGATTCTACAAAATCAAATATTCTCTTTGAGACATGGAAATATTCCACATAACTGACCTTTTTTGTATTTTCTTTAATTATTCTGTCTTCAATATGGCATACCCTATGTATCGGTTCGATTATCAAGTGTGCCCAGTGTAAGTTGGGTACCCTCTGGTGAATATTTTTAATCATACAATTTTTCATCAACATATTGCGCTTCATTATTAATCTTCAACTCATTCCCCAAAAAACAACCCCTCAGTTTCTTTATGGCGAAAGCATTTGAGGCATAAAAAACTCTTAGAAGGATTGCGAATGACAAGGGGCAATGTTTGGCCGTTCTTCACAGATGGTTGGTTAATAAAGGGGTACCTCAAATACCATTTCTTTGAGTTGGCTCTGTAGGTCTCCATGCACAGAAACCGCTCTATTTTCTTTCTTTTTTTTTATGCCAATGAACAACGATTCCCTAGGTGTCTCGGCTACCATTCCTTCCATATAGAGGGTCTAGCCTCCTTGCTTCCCAGGGGTAGCTGAGGGTTTTGGTTCCTCTAGTGGTTCTTCCACTCAACCATCTAAAGCTTAGATATTGATGCCTCACTTACTTGATAAAAGTGCTCGTGCAAATGGGCGCAACTAAAAAACGGGTAGCTCAGGGTACCCTTATTACTCGCAAAAAAAATTGTGATCCTTCTTCTCTCTGCCTGAGAATTTCTTTATAGAAGAGCTGAATCTAGTAGCGAATGAAATTTTTTTTCATTTTTCTGGGTTTATGCACTATGTTATTGAGAATATTATCCCATGGGAGAAGTTTGCTTAGGAAAACAAAGCTTTGAAAGGGCACCTAAATGATCTGTTCGAGGAGAAAGCTTGTGAACCTACAAAGTCGGGGCTAGAGATACCCAGAGTAAAGAGATAGGTAAACAAATTAGTCATCCTAAAGGCTATTTAGGACAATGAGGCTGCCCATACAGCCCAGTCTGAAAGTTTACGGAGGTTATCTAGTGTACCCTAGCAAAATCCTCATTAGGTACCCCATTCACTAAAGCTCATAATTCTGCCACCTTCAGAACTTCTGCTAATCCCCTTGCTCTAGAAGATGAAAGTAAAGATGACCTACTTGATGTTAAACTAGTTTGGCACTACTGTTTGCTTGTTGGAATTTTTCTCTCCTTGTGTAATTAAAATTATTTTCTTCATGTCTAGCTTATAGAGTTTATAACAAAAGAACCTTAGTTGTGGAAGAGTCTATGCATGTTACTTTTGATGAGTCTAACCCATCCTCTATGGAGAAAGGAGTTGTTAATGATGTTAACATAAATATTTCTTTATTAATTTTGATGATAACAAACGTGATTAAGATTTATTAATCTTTTAAAAGCTCAAAATAGTTTTCATATATTTTTAAATCATCATTCGCATTTTATAAAGGCGTTATATTTTGGTTATTCTCATTTTAATGGTTTCAAATTGAAAAAGTTTAAGATTTTTTATCATAACAAGTATTGCTTAAAATCTTGAGAATGGACTAAATTGTAAAGTTTTATAATGGTTTGGGCCATAGTATAAATTTACAAAGTTTTGGGGTCAAACGGTATTTTTGCAAAAAATAGTACATTGTAGTAGTTGCTGTAGAAAACGGCAATCCGACATCTGGTTAACGGCTCGTCGACATCGAACAGAATTGAAGATAAGTCTCTGGACACTAACGGCGATCCGACATCGAACAAAAGTGAAGATAAGTCTCTGGACACTAACGACGATCCGACATGTGGTTAACGGCTCGCCGACATTGAACAGAATTGAAGATTATGAAATACAAGTGTGCAACCCAAGAGGGGGGGTGAATTGGAATTTTAAAACTTATCCTAGCAAATCCAAACAACAATCCAATCTAATGCCTTAATAAATTCGAAAACAATAAATTCAATGAAAGCACAATACTAAATGAGTAAGGGAAGAGAAAGCAAACTCAAGGATTTTTACGTGGTTCGGCAATCCCCGCCTACGTCCACGCCTCCAAGCACACCGGGCTTGAGGATTTCACTATCCAAGCCTTTCCAAGGCTTCAACGGATTACAATTGACTTCAAGGTGTCAATGAACCTTTACAACAAAGAGATTATATCCCCAATCTCTTCACTCAAGTGTCTCACACACTCAAACTCTTACAATTGAGATGAACAAATGAAGAGTACAATGAAACTCACTCAATGAGTAGATATTCAAAAATGAAGAACAAGAAATGATTCAATCTTTTGTGTTTTGCAAGTTGAAGACTCAAGATATCACGTGTGCTATTTCTTTTTGCTTGTTGGAGAGCTGCAAAATGAGTTAGATTTGAGTTTTTATAGTTTGAGCTTGAAAACTAGCCGTTATGTTCATTTCTGGCCGGAACCGGATTGCCGGATATGGAATCCGGTTAGCCGCTTGATGTTACCGTTACAATCACAAATTTGAAATCTTGAACATCCGGCTTGCCGTTTGTCGAATCCGGATTGCCGGTTGTGTTTTGGTTACAATCTGCCTCGAACCGGATTGCCGGATTAACACATCCGGATAGCCGCTTGTGTTTTGCAAGAATTCTTCCCGAATCCGGCTTGCCGGATTTCCTTATCCGGTTAGCCGGTTGCTACAGTAACGGATACAGTAAAATAGTTTCTAATTTTACAGTTTGACCCCAAAACTTTATAAAATTGTATTATGGCCCAAAACGTTATGAAACTTTACAAATAGGTCCAATTTCAGAATTTATAAATATTACTTTGTTAATCCCAAAACTTTCTGAAATTATGATTTTTCTCAAACTTTGTGAAATTGTACAATGACCCAAAATATTTAAATAATTTCAAATAGGTCCAAATCCGAAATTTAAAAACAATATTAAAGGTTTTAAAACACGTTCATTTTAGTCCAAAACACTTTGATTTTATAACCTCATTTTCTTATTATAAAACACAATTTATAAATCTTTGTTTAATCAATACATGTGTTTTGTTATCATCAAAATCAATATCTATAGTTATATAAGCTAATAGATTAGTCGCTGGACACTAACGGCAATCCGACATCTAGATAACGGCGATCCGACAATTTGAAAATCCAACCCAACGGTCATATTGACCAGTCAAACGGTGATCCGACATCTAGTTAACGGCGATCCGATAGTATGCAAAAAGTCAATAACAGCTAGTTTTCAGCTCCAACTATAAATAAGCTCATTCAAATTCAAACAAGAAAAATTACAACACGACCATTGAGCTTATATTTGATAATACAATCTTCATAGAGCTTTAAAACACATTCTTATTTCATCCATTCACACATTGGGCATTGATTTATAATCTTAAATATTGTGTGAGAGAAAAATAATTTTTAATCTTCTACTTTGAGTGATTGAAAGTGTTGGGATACACTTGGGTTAAGAGATTGGGGATAATCTCTTGTTGTAACGGTTCATTGACACCTTGGAAGTCAAATGTAAGCATTTGAAGCCTTAGAGGCTTGCTTAGTGAAATCCTCAAGCCCGGAAAGCTTGGAAGCGTGGACGTAGGCGAGGTTGGCCGAACCACGTAAAAATCTTCGTGTTTGAATCTCTCTTCCCTTATCTTTTTATATTGTAATTGATTTAATTGTTATTCCATTAAATTCATTCTAGATTTGCATGATAATTTGTTTTAGAATCAAATAATTTTTAAAATCCCAATTCACCCCCCTCTTGGGTTGCATACTTGTATTTCAAATGATGATGCAGATGGAGAGTTACAATTAGAATCATCAAAATATAAACAAGAGAACGCACCACAAGAAAATCAAGAGGATAGACAAGAAAAACAAACAAATATGGAGCAACAAAAAGGTATTTCTCAAATACTCCCCAAGGAGTGGAGGTATGTTTCCTCTCATCCTAAGGATTTAATTTTAGGTGATCCTTCAAGAGGTATTACAACTAGATCATCACTTAGAAACACATGTGAGCATGCTGCATTTATTTCTCAAATTAAACCAAAATATTTTGCGGATGCAGAAAATGATGAGTCTTGGATTATGGCAATGCAAGAGGAGTTAAATCAATTTGAGAGAAATAAAAAGTGGGAATTGGTTCCTAAACTGGAACATCAGTCCATTATAGGCACTAAATGGGTATTTAGAAATAAAATAGATGAATCAGGTATGGTTGTAAGAAATAAAGCTAGATTAGTGGCTCAAGGATACAACCAAGAAGAAGGAATCGATTTTGATGAAACATTTGCACCTGTAGCTAGATTAGAATCCATTAGGATGTTGTTAGCATTTGCATGTCATAAAGATTTCATTTTATTTCAAATAGATGTCAAGAGTGCTTTCTTAAATGGTTATATTATGGAGGAAGTTTATGTGAAACAACCCCCTGGTTTCGAAAATGAAAAATTTCCAAATCATATTTATGGGTTATCAAAAGCGTTGTATGGATCAAAACAAGCACCTAGAGCATGGTATGATAGGCTTAAAAGTTTCTTGTTGGATAACGGTTTTTTGATAGGAAAAACGGATACTACTCTCTTTGTTAAGAATAAGAATCAAGATATACTTGTTGTTCAAATTTATGTTGATGATATTATTTTTGGCTCTACTAATGAATCTTTGTGTGCAAAGAGTTTTCATCTTGTATGAGTAAGGAATTTGAGATGAGCATGATGAGAGAATTAAAGTATTTCCTTGGACTTCAAATCAAATAAAACAATGAGGCAATCTTCATAAACCAAGCTAAATATGTCAAAGATTTGCTCAACAGATTTGGCATTGATGACCCAAACACCAAGAGCACTCAAATGAGCACAGCGATCAAGCTTGACAAAGATGAAAAAGGTAAACAAGTTGATATTAAAAAGTATCAAGGTATGATCGGCTCTTTACTTTATTTAACCATAAGTAGACCCGATATCATGTTTAGTGTATGTTTGTGTGCAAGATTTCAATCATGTCCCAAGAAATTTCATTTGCTTGCTGTTAAAAGAATTTTTTATTAGTTGAGTGGAACCATAGATCTTGGCCTTTGGTATTCTAGAGGAACTCATATAGATTTAATGTGTTATTCGGATGCCGATTTTTTCGGTTATAAGGTTGATAGGAAAAGTACTAGTGGAACTTGCCATTTCCTAAGTTATTCACTTGTTTCATTGTTTAGTAAGAAATAAAATTTGGTTGCATTCTCAACCACCGAGGAGGAATATATTGCCGCTAGTAGTTGTTGTGCACAAGCCATTTGAATGAAATAAACACTTAAAGATTATGGCATTAATCTTGAACAAATCCCTATCAAGTGTGATAATACTAATGTTATAAATCTGTCAAAGAATCCAATTCAGCATAATGCTATGAAAGTTTGAGGACCCGAATGTAATCCAAACGTTTGAAATCCAAAATTGGACAGAGAGTGAGCGGCTAACTGGGTGAGGCTAGTGGCTAGCCGCCTGAGGAAAATCTCATATTTTCAAAATTTGGACTAAAGTGAAAGGTTTTGAGAACTTTGAAAAATATGGGTATTATGCTAAATTTTAAAAAGGACTTCTTTGAAAAATACTATTATATTTGAGGCTATATCATAATTTCATAAAGTCTTGGGAATGACAAGTATTATTTAGAAATTCTGAAATTGGACCTGTTTGTAAAGTTTCATACGTTTTGGGCCATAGTGTGATTACAAAAAGTTTTGGGTAAAAATATAATTTTATAAACAATGTTGCCGTAGCAAAATTCAAATTTAACGACAACATCACTGTTCTGGGCGGCTAGCTGGATAAATCAAGTGGCTAACCACTTGGTTGCGGAAATTTATCTATAACGGCTAGTTTTCGGGTTTTAACTATAAAAACTCAATTCCAACTTCATTTTAAGGACTCATGCAAATATAAACAACATCATATAACACATATTGAGCTTCCATTTCGTAAATCATCATTTATTGAATCATTATTGTGCTATTATTTGCATATCCACTCTTCAAGAGAGTTTTTGTTGTAATTTTCATTTATTATCAAATTGTGAGTGTATAAGTGTGAGAAACACTTGGGGAGATAATCTCTTGATTGTAAAGGTTCATTGACACCTTGGAAGTCAATTGTAAGAATTTGAAGTCTTGGGAGGTTTGGATAGTGAAATCCTCGAGTTTGGTTGGCTTGGAGACGTGAAAGTAGGCGGGGATTGCCTAACCACGTTAAAATCTTTGTGTTTGCTTTCTCTTCCCTTACTCTTTTATTATTGTCCTATATTGAATTTATTGTTTTTGCATTTAATTAAGGCAATAGATTAAATTGTTGTGTGAATTGTTTAGCATAAAATTTAAAATCTCAATTCACCCCCCTCTTGGGTTGCATAAACTTTCATTTCAAAAAGAAAATTTATATTATAATGGATAAAAATCCCACATTCAATAGTGGGATCATTGGATTTAATATTAGAATCTTCACCCTTAATTTATTTTTAATGGATAAGTAATTATGTAACAAGTAATATGCAAATTGTGATATTTCTTCATACTTTAAATTATTTTTTATCTAATCAATTGATAAATATTTTAAATCACCAAAAAAATGAAAGAAAAACAAATAACGTGGAATTAAAATTATTGTGTATTAATTCTCGTACTTTACCATTTTTACTTCTTTTTTTTACTTTTACATTTAGTATGAGAAATATATTTAATAGTATTAAATATATAAAGAAGTAATGTTATTTCAATAATACTTTATATAAAGATATTACATAAAGTCTTATAATAATTTGTATTGTATAGATTTAATTACAAACCATCAATACCTAAACAATGATGATAATAGAAGGCATTGCAATAAACTATTTTATATATGTTTTATTAATAATACTATATGAGTCACAACGAAATGAGAAATATTTTATTCACCAATTATTATTGAAAACTATGGATGTCCATATAATAATATAGTGAGGAATATTTGATTTAAATTTTTAACAAAAAAAATAAACTATTAATTTCATGCAATTCAATGGTGGAGGATATAACATTATGAAATGTTACTTTAACTTTCAATATCAACCATTAGACTATGAGATATTAATGGCTCAAATATTATGTCAAAATTTTAAGTTAAAGTATCTCGAACCATGTCTTTATAATGGAAATATAAAAACATACAATGAATTTTTTTCTCATTTTGTCCATTAAATATTATTTGATGTAATATTTTTATTTATTGTGACTATAATTATCATAATAAAAGTAATGACTCTTCGTAACATACAAATTTTATAATTACTATCAAAGAATAATAATAAAATAATCTTTCATGATTTATAAACTAAAGTTAATTAGGAATATGTGTAAGATTTAACTTTTATGAAATTAACAAAGTGATATTTGAAAATAAAATGAAAATATATAGGCTTGTAAAACTTAAAATTCCTACCATGTAAGAATATTAATTGTAAGATAAACAAAAAGTTCAGAGGATAAGTATATTAAATGGGTATTAAAAATATTATATACTTAATGATCAATTATACAATGGTCCTTAATATTATATAAAATAATGAGTATTTTATTTTAATATACGATATTAAATTTTATTAAAATATATGTGATCAAGTATTTTTTAGGCTACAAACAATCTCACTAATGAATTTATTGATGTAATTATGACATTTACTTAAGTTTATGTACTTATGTTATTTATTAGTGTTATATCATATATAAATTTTGCAATTGCAACTTATTTATTTGATTTGTGTTAAATAACCTACTTGATATTATATTTTATACTTAATGGTAATAGATTTTGGAAGATTTATTTAAAAAAAATTGTTACATTACAAATTTAAAGGAAGGTTGCAAAGTAATTTTAAATAAAATATGTTATTTAAGTGCAATTACTTCAAACTCTAAGGGTTGTCACAATTATTTTACAAAAATTCTCGGTTAACAAAATGTTTCCCATTATTTTTTAAATTATTTTTTCTTTAGTTCAAATATTATATGCCATTTATTAAATCCAATGGTACACAATTAAAACATTATTGATGCTGTATATAGAAGAACCCATTCAAAAATTGCCGTCAAAATATTATTTCAACTCCAATTCAAAGTGTCGTCAAAATATTATTTAAAAAATGTAACTACATTTTTTAACTAAATTGTTTTTATTATTCCAATCAAATTTTTTTAATAGCAATTCAGATAAAAAACAATTTTAATATAATGACGAAGGTTTAGTGTTTATACTTTTAAAAACTGATCATAATTACAAAAATTACTTATAATTTTAAATTTTAAAATGTGTACGTCAGAGGCCTTTCATAGGAGACGGTCCTATTTGAAAATTTTGTCTAAACGAAATGGTTATTTTTGCTAATGCTTAAACAAATGATTAAAAGACAATTAAAAAAAATCAGGGGTAATATAGTAAAAAAAAGTATTCAGATGAAATGACAATTATATCCTTCATCTTCATATTCAAGCGCCGCTCCAAAACTTGCAAAAGACACTTCAAGTTCAAGTTAGTGTTTAGTTCCGTAAAAAATATTATAAAATCAAGGAGAAAATATAATATCCATTAGGGTGTTTTTCTCTCTTTATTAATGAGAGGAAATCTGTTAATTCATTCATGAGAATTTTTCTCTAGATCTCTTTCAAGTAGTTTATATTTCTATTCATAGGAAATTTCAACTAGGAGAGAAAATCCTTCTTAATCTAATCTCAGATGTTCTCTCGCTTTATGATTTGATTTTAATATGGTCTTTCCCATATATTTAACTGACACGTACAACGCGGTGTATGTGGCCAAATTTTAAAGTACTTACGGGCAAAAGTACAGATCACCCCACTAGTTTGGCTTAAAAAGCTCTTAGCGCCCAATTTAATAGGACTGTCACAGTTCCCCCTCACACCAACCCCTGTTGCTATTGCGGTAAAGATAAAGAGGTAGATAATAACCTAACCAACCATCTATCCTTGACCAAAATGGTCACAATCAGCTTCAATCATGACGGCAAAGTATTTTTCAACAATATCATGGTTTCGTCACAATACGGTAAAAATTTGTCTAGACTAGTCTTGATCTATGCAGTGGCAATGATCTCAGCTTGAATATCTTCTATGAAGAAGGAGAAATACTGCTCCAATGAATTCCGGAGAAAACTACATCAAATGCAATGACGAAGAAACAATTAGGGAATGGAAGTGAGGAGAGGCTCTCATATCCGCAATGTTTACCCCAGGAAGCACAGTTGGTAGAAACTAAATCAAAAACTAGCATTACATATTATATTGTTTAAGTAGTATCATGTAATGTCAGGAATGAATTCACTAAACAAACAGTGCTATAACACTACTGGGACATAATAGTATGTGATTCTCAACTGTGATTTGCATCAAATCAATACTGTTGACTCTCCTCCTTAGATGGAACATCAGTGCAGCGACAAACAGGTTTCCCAGAAGCTTCCCAGCCATTGAAGCCACGTTCCAGGACAAAAATGCTATTTATCCCTGTATCTTCTTTCAGCTCGTCGAGATAATTAGCAAGCCTCTTGGCGCAAGTTGGGCCACGAACCTACAAAATCATACAGAACACTTATCAGATTGTATAAATACTTTAGTGGAATTCTTTAACAAAGTTAAACATCTTAGGGTATGAAATAAAATTTAGGTTATCAATATCTAAATTTAATTCATGCAACATAGGAAGCATTAATAACCAATGGTAAATCTCAAACTGATTAATTTAGCTCCAAGCTGGTGCTACTATTGATGATGAATCTGGAGAAATATAATTCAAAGCATATATGTGAAAGATAAATGGTGTATCTGGAAGCAACTCAACTGCAAGATGCTTGGATGAACACAACAAGGCCACAATCGAGAGCAGCAGAAGCGAGAAAACAAGATAAATGATATGAAATTTTGTAAAAAGTTTACCGCTGAAGACATGGAAAATCATCATTGAAAATTTTACACTAACAAAGCTAATGCCTCTGTAAAGAAATCACAACATAATAGCTGCAAGTTAAGAGAAACCAGTGATCATATTGCAAATTGGGTTAGATGAGGCTGCATTGCAACAAGAGGTAAAGAATTTCGGAAAAAGAGAATCAATTAGAAAACTTTCAAGTAAATAGAAGAAACAAAAATCCATACAAGGTCTACAGCTGCAATAGTATGGAATTCCTCTATGAAACTTATTAGATTGATTGCTTGTGCTACTAGCTAGATCACTGGCTGGTTTACACAAAGAGCAAAAAGCGCTACCTGAAAGCTGTGACTTTCCTAGAATTGCAAGCTCATGCACAGAGCAAGTTTCAAGAAAGATCTGTATTCCAATAGGTTCTTCTTTTTCTTCTTTTTTTTTCCCCAATTATTCGTAGAAGAAGTATAGGGATGACTCCAATGAACTGGAGAAGGCGTTTCGTCGACTAATAGAACTGGACTGTAAGAAGATCTAAGAAACTCATAATGGGGGCCCAAGAAGAAACAAGATAAGCATACAGTTCAATCTTCCAAAAGTCTACATGCACATTCACACCACACACATTATACATAAAGGAGCTGCCCTCCAAAAAGACAATAACCATTAAAAGAACCAGGCCATATTAGACTAAGTTTCCAAGGCAGATGAGCAATACAGTGCAGACATAAATATATTATTCCACCCATCAATTTAACGCCTTTATTATCCAAAAATTATACACCATGGAAACCTAATCCATCCCATTTTGAATCTCATCAAGGCCTGGAAAATTTTACCCCTCTGAAAATTAAAGATAAAAGAAATGCCACAAAGAGATAGGTGCATTTAATATGAGAAATCAGTTGAAAAAGGGAGAAAAAATAGACTGTCCAGTTGCCTCCAAATGCTCATACAACAGCCTACCTTTGGTCATTCATATGAAAACAGATTTCAAATCAATATTCATGCTATTTATCTTTGTTTATCATGTAAATGATTAGATGATTGATTGATAGAGTTCACTATTTGTTTATCACTTGAGATGCTTCAGTGTCTTAAAGCAACACAAAGGATCCAATTTAGTAATTTACCCTGGATAATATGTGTCTAATGCAAATACCATCTCTGCAACATGGAAAATCCATGCAATCAAACTATTAGCTTATATTCACAATTCATTCTAAATAAATATTTTGAATTCTGTGTGGTAACTGAACGTGAATTCAAGAATTCTTGCCTTCCAGACTTTAAAAGTATAAATAAATAACTCCTAATTACAGAGCATCGATACCCATTAGTGACCTTTTACCCTGACAAAAGAATGATAAAATCAGCCTCGCAAATCAATGGCATCACTTAAAATACAGGTAAAAACAACAGCTAGTGAATAATTAAATGAGGAGAAAATGCATTAAGATAATGCATTGAGTGACTTTCAATAATCATAACCAAAGGGATTGGTGTAAAAATGGGAAAGGAGAAAGACCTGGCTTAAAGCGCAGTGAAAAACAAGGGTATCTTTGCCCCTGACCTCTTGAATAAGATCAGAGATCTTATCAGTGAAGCGGTCACTGGGGTAGTGCAGAGATCCTGTTATATGCCCATCGTAACTCCTTTCATCGTCCCTTCATGAATTATCCAACAAATAATAATAAATATTAAAGCCATAAATAATTAAATTAATAAACAAAGAGGAGTAGCATACATACATAGATAATTAGTCTTATATGTACCTGACATCTATAACGGCAATATTTGGACGGCGTTTCAGAGAGAGAAGCTGCGAGCCCGATATGTAGGAGATGGACCGAGCCATTGCTTTCTCTTCTTCAATTTTCAATCTCTCTCTCTCTATAGGCTGTTTACCGAGTACAAGCGTACGATGCGTTTTATAAAACAAATAAATAATAGATAAATAAAAATATGAGTGGAAAATGGAATTTTAATCACCCCTTCAAAATGAGCTGAGCTATTTATAGTTTTGTACTTTAAAAAATAGTATGAACACTTATATTTTAACAAAATTATTTATTTTAAAAATATTAGTATATTATTATTAAAGATAATATCAAATAATTAAATATAATATTATTATTTTAAACACTCACTTAGGATCAGTTTAATAATAACGTAATTTTTAAAATAATTGTCATTAATTGTGTTGTACAAAAAAAATTTAAGGTTATTATCATTTTATTATTTTAAGAATTATAAAATACCAAATGATCATAAGATATATTATTTCCTATCATTTTATTATTATAACTTTGCAAAATTTTTTATTTTACTACTTTTTTGTTAGTATAGTTGACTACTTAGTTGACTAATAAAATATCAATTTTACCCTTTTATTAAAATACATATAAAATATAATAATAATAATAATAATAATGTATATATATATATATATATAATAATAATAATTTATTTATTTATACATTAAAAAATGAATAAATATATGTATTTTTATATGATAATATTTACATATAAAATAATTCATTTAAACTAATTTATATATAATTTATCCAAAATAATTTATTTATAGGTAAATAAATAAAATAATATAAATAAATAAATAAACCACGCAATGCCTAATTGCCCTTTTACTTATTTCACTGGAGTTCTTCTTCTCTATCGTGAAAGAGAGAGAGAACGATAGTCACACTCACACACCCACGCCAACTGCCGCCCCTGTGACTTTCGTTCAAGTGTGTCGACGCTGTAGCTTGTTGTTGTTTTCGATTCGGTTCCTCGCTCCTGTCGCTGTTCGCTGCCTCTGACTTCATTCACCATCGTCAGCTTTCAAAACTACAATTCCTGTATGAGCACAAATCTTTCACGTTACATTCTTTTCTTATCTAATTTTTGTTATAATTTTTTAGATTTAAGTGTCCATGGAGATGGTATGCACACTTTTACCTAACTATCTAATTTTTATATAATTCTATGACAATATTGGACTTTGCTTCCTTGCTTTGGTATAATTGTGCTTGGCTGAAGCCGTGATAGTTTTATAAGTCCACATTTTTTCATCTTTTGTGCGCACTTGCTATCTGAGGTTTGGAAGCATCTATATATTTTTTTTCTTTTTCTCGTTATGAAGATGTGTCAATTTATCCTTGAGTACTTTGCTGTCTGGTGACGGAGGGAGGTGGTATGTGTTATGTGTGTTATGTGTGGCAAGTTTAGGGGTTTGGGGATCCTGAATTTATACTGGAACTCTCTCCACTCCCTCTCTCATTTCAGTTGTTATGCCTTCTTTTTTTCTTGTGTGTATGACTTGGGCGTTTTTGAATTATGTGTGATTGAGCTGTTATGGAATAGAATCTCAAACCATCAAGTAAAAGTGGTATTCGTATAACTAGCCAAAATTGAACCCTGATAATTTTGAAGATATATTCCCAAAAAGAAAAAGTAGGAGATATATTTATTAAAAATTTAGTTGCATGGCAGGGGCCACTAATGGTGAAGTTGGGGAAAACACCATCGTATAGGGAGTAGCTTCTTTGACTTGATTTTTGAAAGAATGCTACCCTTGAGAAAAGTTTGCAAAAACATAGCAGATAGACCTGCCCAATCAATTCTTCCTTTTAATAAGAATAATAAGAATAAACAAAGAAGAGGATTTTAATTAGGTTGTTGTTTGAGTAACTGGACCTAGACAGTAGAAATCATTGGTTCACGCCTCAAACTCCACAACAATCCATTTGATTCTATAAATATCCAAGCTTTTACTTTCCAATTCATTGACTCTTCTGCACATTAATAGAGAAATAATTAAAAAAATTGTGTTAAATCTTGAATTAGTTTTTCATTAAATCCAACTTGCTAAAGTCTATAACTCAAAAAATTTGAAGTGTTCCACCACTCTACTAGGCTTTTCACCATAGCCTATTGGCCTACATTTTTATTTTGCCGTATTACTGTCACTTTAAGCTACGGGTGGGCGTTTGGTTCGGGTTAACCCGAACCGAACCGAATTTCAGGTTCGGATCGGTTTGGGTTAACTGATGAAATCCGAATGGGTTGAAAACTTCAACCCGTTCGGGTTAAATTTCGGTTCGGGTTGAACCCGGGGTTAAATTTCGGTTCGGTTTGAACCCGAACCGAATTTTCAACCCGTTCGGGTTAAAGTTTTTTTTTTAATTCAATTTTTAAATTAAAAATATATATATACATAATACAATTATACATTAAAGATTAAACCAAAAAAATCCCTAAACAAATCTTACTCTCTCTCACAGCAGCAGCCAGCAGCCCCGCCGGTCCAGATCCAACAGACAGCAGTCGTTCACCGCAGCCCACTCGCCGTCAGCCAGCACGCCTCGCCCGCAACTGCGCTTCACCGCAGCCCACTCGCGTCCCACTCAGCCCAGCGTAGTCTCGATCTGCCAACGTTGTAGCTGCTCCGACCTCCGAGATCTTTGTCTTGCCTTGCCGACGCTGTAAGCCTGCAAACTACTGGCTTCGGTTTCTTGTATGTGGATGTGGATCAGTGGATGTGCAACAGTGCAAGTTCTGGAAAAATGATTTTAGCCAAAAATAAACACGTTTGGCCGTTTGGGGGGCAGTTCTCTGTCATCTTACGTGTCGCGCGTGGGGGGCTTCTCTTTCAATTTGTTTTATGTCATTTTTTTTAATTCTAAGAGATGCATTTCTCCATTCTAACCCGACTAACCCGAACTAAGCCGAATTATTTTAACCCGAACTTGAAATACTAACTAGGCAACCCAAGAGGGGGGTGAATTGAGTTTTTATAAAATAATAGACTAAAAATAAATTATCATTATAAAATAATAGACTAAAAATAAATTATCATGCAAATTCAAAAACGAAATTAAAGCAATAATAAATAAATTTGATCACAAATTAAAAGGATAGGGAAAGAGAGAATCAAACACAACGATGTTTACGTGGTTCGGCCAACCTCGCCTACGTCCACGCCTCCAAGCTTTCCGGGCTTGAGGTTTTCACTAAGCAAGCCTCCAAGGCTTCAATTGCTTACACTTGACTTCCAAGGTGTCAATAACCTTAACAACAAGAGATTATCCCCAATCTCTTAACCCAAATGTATCCCAACACTCACAATCCCCCAAAATGAAAGATTACAATTTGTTTTTCTCTCACACTAAATCAAAGATTACAAGTTGATGCTCAAAGTCTGAATAGATGAGGTGAAACTATGTTTCTAGCTCTTGTGAAGATTGCAAACTCGAGTATAAGCTCAATGGTTGTGTTGTGATCAATCTTCTTTGAATTTGAATGAGCTTATTTATAAGTAGAGCTGAAAAACTAGCCGTTATGCACTGTCGGACAGAAAACGGTTCACCGTTTATTGGTTAACGGTTAACCGTTTGGGCTACTCAATGTTACCGTTGGGCCATTTTTCAAATAAACGGTTTGCCGTTAAAATTACCCTTTCGCCGTTAACGTCCAGAGACCTGCAAAATGAATACTGGTTATCCGTTTCAAGTAAACGGTTAAAGCTTTGCATGAGATGACTCTCTGGATGTTATCGGTTAACCGTTTATTAATAAACGGTTCACCGTTAGTGTCCAGTAACCTGCAAAAAGGACAATGGTTATCCGTTTAAGTAATCGGCTAAGGATTTGTGTGAGATAACTCTCCGGATGTTATCGGTTAACCGTTTGTAGTAAACGGTTCACCGTTAGTTTCCAGTAACCTTGCTATTTTCCGTTTTTAACTAACGGTTAGAGCTTAGCAGACTTTTGTTCTCTGGTCTTAATCGGCTAACCGTTTGTAGTAAATGGTTCACCGTTAGTTTCCAGTAACTCATTTTAAACCAGATTTTTGCAAAGAATCTTTTTCCAATTTAAAAGCATCTTTTATAAGCATGAATGGAGCAGTTTTTATGACTTTCATTTGTTAAGAAATAACTCTATTATTTTTATCAAAAAACATTTAAAGTTTGTTATTATCAAAATCAATATTATTAATATATTTATGTTAACAATCTCCCCCTTTTTGATGATGACAAACTTTGTTCAAAAATTTGGCTCCCCCTCAATATATGCTCCCCCTTAATGTATGGCCAAATTAAGAAAAGGTCAATAAAATGATTTTTGCTCAAGTGAGCATATTTAGAAAACATCATCTTAAAAATTTTCCCATTTTTAAAACATTTTCAGATGCATCATTTCATTTCAAGTTCATTCTAAGTATTTTCAAAATCACTCTGAGGTTCCCAAAATATTCTCCCTTCATCATAAAAAAGAAACAAGAGAAAAGAAAGAAATGCAAGAGCGATTTTTGGACCCTTTGGCGAGCAAAAATTTGGGCAGAGTTTCCCCTTAAAAATGAGTAAAACCATTTATACAAAAGAGAGAAAAACACTTCCAAAATGTCATAATAATCAACTCCATCACGAACCCAACAACACCATAAGCAAATCAACACTTCAATAAGCAATCAATCTACAATTCATATCAATCTCAACCAAGATATCCAATATCAAGAGTAAGCATAAAACCATGGCATCCAAATTCATAAATAACATATAGCAGTAAAAATATTCATGTCAAAATGCAAACAATCAAAAACATGAACTATATGTGCGAAAATAAAATCCAGAAACTAATGAGGAGGTGGAGGAGAGGATGAGCTCCCCGAGAAGGATGCGCTGAGCATGGATGATCTCAAGCTGATGATCGATGCTCTGCCGCTGGAAAGTATCAAAATCAGATCGCAGCTGCTGGTGGTCTCGCTGGAGTGTGTCACAAACGGATCGCAGCTGCTGGTGGTCTCGAGAAGGAGTATCCAACCTATCAAGAATCAGCTGCTGCATACTGTCTGGAGCCGGTGGCTGAGCTGGAGGTGGCATAGAGGTAGCTGGCTGCTCGGGAACATCAGAAGGCTGCTCAGGCGCAGCTGATGATGCCGGAACAGCTGAGGGCTCCGGCGCAGGTGGTGGCTCAGAGACAGATGGAATGTCAGCATTTGCGACACGCACCTCAGGGTCAATGTCAACTGAAGGTCGAGGAACAAATCGGCGACGCGGAGGAGGTGGCTGAGCTCCTAATCTAAAGTCAGGAAGCTCATCGAGAGGATAGATGTCATTAAGCATCCTATCGTCCTCCGGAGCTATCAAGGTATCCCGGTTTTTGGAGCTGCTGGTTTTGATCCACTTCCCATTCCTCCAAGAGAAACCAATACTCGTCATTGCCTCAGGACCAATCCTTTTAGTCTCCATATGTCCCGTATCTAGAAGAGGCACACCAAATTGACGCAGTATCTTAGT
The DNA here is from genome assembly GCA_029618585.1 of Citrus australasica. Lineage (NCBI taxonomy): Eukaryota > Viridiplantae > Streptophyta > Magnoliopsida > Sapindales > Rutaceae > Citrus > Citrus australasica. The sequence goes on from JARCIV010000006.1 coordinate 9,332,026, forward strand.
GATGATACTACCATATGGAAGCAAGCGGTGATTAACCGCAGGGGTACTCAACATATGACGCACAATGATGTACGAGAGGTTTATTGGACGATCTGAGAGTAGGCTGTCCAAGATGCCTACGTCCAACCTCGTGACCTCATCCGTGTGACCCTTCCGAGGAGTCACTATGTGCTGAAGAATAGAATGCAAGATACGGACTTGAAGAGGTAAAAGCTGAGACCGAAAGGGAAGTAAGCAAATATCATCAGTTAGGTCTCTATGGCGACATATATGTCGGACTGCATCCGTATGACGAAAATGATCAAAGTCTAGGATTTTCCGAGAGGTATAAATATCATGACCAGCACATGGGATACCAAGATATTCAGCTAAATCCGTACCATCAAATTCAATTAGAACACCACCAACTTGAGTAATAACCCTATGCTCACTACTATGGGAAATATCCATGTTGGAGTAAAATACTCGCACCAAGTTAGGATAAATACGCTCACTAAAGTTAATAGCCGACTCCCAAGCCATAAGCATATCCCGAACATTTCTATTACAAACAACTAAGTTCCGAAAATCATTAGGATTAACACAAGAGGAGTCAAGTACCTTTCGCCCATCGAAGCGGTCCACGAACCGTTTCGCCAAGGGACGAGTAGGGAAGTGAATTCTGGAGAATTCAGAGACTTCCCTAGACTGAAAGGGATGAGCATTTGGTGTAGATTTTCGCCGAACGGTTCTCCGAGGGTGTTCAGCCATGGAGGAATATGGTGGAATGAGCACAGACGAGAGAGAGGAAAATAAACGGTGATTCGGATGAGAAATGAGTAACCAATGTGAATGGAATGCTCAATGTGGTTGAAAAAGGAGATAAATCGGCTCAAAAATGGAGAAATTCATCCTGCGGCGATTAGGGTTCAAAATTGGGATTTTTCAATTCGGGCTTTGATTTTAGGATTTGAATCGGTAGAAGAGATTTAAAAGGTGTAGTAAATGATTTAATCGGTTTACTTTTGCATAAGAAGTAAGAAAAATGAAGATTTGAGGAAGAGAAAAGCTTCGGTTGCGCAGGTATGGTGAAAACGGTGAGAGGGTAACTAGAGAGGAGGAAGAGAAAGTCTTTGAACAGTTTAAAAAACACGAAAACAGTTAACCGTTTATAATAAACGGTTAAAGAGTAACGAGCAGAGACTTGAGACTAGAAAACGGTGAGAGCCTAAGAGATTAACGGTTAGAGGGTAACGTTTTAGTGAGTTACTGCCAACAAACGGTTCACCGTTTGTAGCAAACGGTGAAAGGGTAAGAAGACAGACACAAAGCTCAAGTTTCTGGAGCTAAACGGTTCACCGTTTATGAAAAACGGTTATTCGTTTATTTTAACAAAATTTTCGCACATTTAAATTTAATATACGACCAGCAACAAATAAATTCCCAGATCATTTAATTGATCTAAAAATATATTGTGAGCCATTTTAATGCATGATTCATGAACATGTTTTTTCAACCATTTTATGCATACAATCAAAACATAACAAGCCAAATTCATCATTTAACAATCCACCTCAAGCAATTCATGGACATTACTACACAATTATAAATCAATCAATTCAGTACACTCAATAGCATGGATAGAGACATCAATGTGAAAATTTCATCATCCCAAGTTCATGCCGAATTTTTGAAAATTGTTCTTCACAAAGAGGTTTAGTAAAAATATCGGCAAGTTGTTTTTCCGTAGAAATAAACTCTAATGCAATATCTCCCTTTTTGAACATGGTCTCTCAAGAAATGATGTCTAATTTCTATATGCTTGGTTCTAGAGTGTTGAATGGGATTCTTTGAAAGATTTATAGCACTAGTATTATCACACTTAATAGGAATTTGTTCAAGATGAATGCCATAATCTCTAAGTGTTTGTTTCATCCAAAGTGCTTGTGCACAACAACTTCTGGCAGCTATATATTCAGCCTCGGTAGTTGAAAGAGCAACAGAATTTTATTTCTTACTAAACCATTAAACAAGTGAGTGTCCTAGAACAAAACAAGTTCCACTAGTGCTCTTCCTATCCACTTTATGACCAGCAAAATCCGCATCCGAAAAACACGTTAAATCGATATGAGTTCCCTTAGGATACCAAAGGCCAACATCTATGGTTCCAATCAAATAACGAAAAATTCTTTTAACAGCAAGCAAATGAGATTCCTTGGGACATGATTGAAATCTTGCACACAAACATACACTAAACATGATATCGGGTCTACTTGCAGTCAAATAAAGTAGAGATCCGATCATACCTCGATACATTTTGATATCCACTTCTTTACCTTTTTCATCTTTGTCAAGCTTGATGGTAGTACTCATAGGAGTGCTTTTTGCCGTTCCATTTTCATAGCCAAACCTTTTGAGTAGATCTCCCACGTACTTGGCTTGGTTTATAAAAATGCCTTCCTCGTTTTGTTTGATTTGAAGTCCAAGGAAGTACTTCAACTCTCCCATCATGCTCATCTCAAACTCTTGACTCATACATGATGAAAATTCTTTACACAAAAGCTCATTAGTAGAACCAAAAATGATGTCATCAACATAAATTTGAACAATAAGTATGTCTTGGTTTTTATTTTTGACAAAAAGAGTTGTGTCCGCTTTTCCCATTGAAAAATTGTTATCCAACAAGAAATTTTTAAGCCTATCATACCATGCCCTAGGAGCTTGTTTTAAACCGTATAAAGCTTTGGATAATTTATACACATGATTTGGAAATTTTTCATTTTCAAAACCAGAAGGTTGTTTCACATAAACTTCCTCCATAATCTATCCATTTAAGAAAGCGCTTTTGACATCCATTTGATATAAAATAAAATCTCTATGACATGCATATGCTAACAACATTCTAATGGATTCTAATCTAGCTACAGGTGCAAAAGTTTCATCAAAATCAATTCCTTCTTCTTGGTTGTAGCCTTGAGCCACTAGTCTAGCTTTATTTCTTACAACCACACCGGATTCATCCATTTTATTTCTAAATACCCATTTAGTGCCTATAATGGATTGATGTTCCGGACAAGGAACTAACTCCTATACATTATTTCTCTCAAATTGATTCAACTCCTCTTGCATTGCCATAATCCAAAATTCATCATTTTCGGCATCCGCAAAAGATTTTGGTTCAATTTGAGAAATGAATGCAGCATGCTCACATGTGTTCCTAAGAGATGATCTAGTGGTAACGCCTCGTGAGGGATCGCCTAAAATTACATCTTGAGGGTGAGAGGAAACATACCTCCACTCCTTGGGGAGTGTTTGACAAGTACCTTCATATTGCTCCACATTTTGTTCTTCATGATGCTCCTCTTGAACTCCATTTGTTGTGTCTTCTTTGTTGTCATTTGATGCTTCTTCTTGTTGTTCTTCTTCTGCATTATCATCAACAATTCTTTTCTCCGCAGAGGAGGGGTTAGACTCATCAAAAGAAACATGCATAGATTCCTCCACAACTAAAGTTCTTTTGTTATACACTCTATAAGCTTTGCTTGAATTTAAATAACCAAGAAAAATACCAACATCGGATTTTGAATCAAATTTACCAAGATTATCTTTTGTGTTTAATAAAAAACATTTGCATCCAAAAATTTTGAAATAACCAATGTTGGGTTTTCTATTTTTCCAAAGCTCATATGGAGTTTTATTAAGATTAGGTCTAATCAACACCCGATTTAAAACATAACAAGCGGTGTTGACGGCTTCGGCCCAAAAATATTTAGGCAAAGAGTTTTCATTCAACATGGTCCTAGCCATCTCTTGAATAGACCTATTCTTTCTTTCTACTACTCCATTTTGTTGTGGAGTCCTAGGTGATAAAAATTGATGTTCAATACCAAAATCATTACAAAAATTTTCAAATGCATGATTTTCAAATTCTCCACCATGATCACTTCTAATGCAAGTAATAGAATAACCTTTTTCATTTTGAACCTTTTTATGGAAAATTCGAAAAGCATCAATGGCATCATCCTTATTAGCTAAGAACAATACCCATGTGTATCTTGAAAAATCATCCACAATTACAAATGCATAATATTTGCCACTTAAACTAGCATACCTTGAAGGTCCAAACAAATCTATATGAAGTAATTGTAGTGGTTTTGATGTAGAGATATGATTCTTGTTTTTGAAAGAAGTCTTGATTTGTTTTCCAAATTGACATGCTTCACAAATTCTATCTTTTTGAAAACTGATTTTTGGAAGACCTTTAACTAAATCATTTTTCACAATTTTTGAAATCAAATCCATGTTTGCATGTCCTAATCTTCTATGCCATAGCCAGCTATCATCATGTAATGCGGAAAAGCATTTATCAAGAGTAGATGCACATTCTATATCAATGGTATAAACATTACCACATCTATTTCCAACAAACAAGATTTTGCCATCACATGCATTCTCAATAACACAACTTGACTTATCAAAGACAACTTTATAACCTTTGTCACATAATTGACTAATGCTAATCAAATTATGTTTCAAATTTTCAACCAAACACACATTCTCAATTAAAGTTGAAGATACTTTACCAACATTTCCAATTCCAAGGATTTTTCCTTTTGAGTTGTCTCCAAAGGATACGCCTCCACCATTTTCAATTTTGGTGAAGTTTGAGAACCAAGAATAGCTCCCTGTCATGTGTCTTGAACATCCATTGTCCAAGTACCACTTATTCTTCTTCTTCTTCAAGCCCTGCAGAGAAAGTCTCAAGTTTTAGGTACCCAAACCTTTTTGGGTCCTTGAGAGTTAGCAATGGTTCCTTTTGGAACCCAAACACATTTCATACCATAATATGCGTTTCTCTTCACTGCACATCTATTTTTCATATGACCATCTTGATTACAATAATGACATGTAATTTTATTGTTAATAGATGTATTCTTCACAAAATAGCTCTTGTAGAATTTTTGTTTCAAATTTGGTTTATAACCAATGCCACTTTTGTCAAATACACATTTTTGTGAGTTTAGCAAATTATCCAACATCTTTTGCCCATTTGTAAATTTCAAGACAATCTCATTTAGCTCATTACTCTTTTTCTTGAGCATTTCATTTTCATTTTTCAGCTCATCTATATGTAATTCTAAATGCTCATGTATGATGTTAGGCTTCTCATTTGATAATGCAATTTCATCATGTAAAGTCTTGTTTCCTACTTCTAGGCATACAATCTTTGCATTCAAAGATTCATTTTCATTTTTAAGCTTTGCAATTTCCTTTTTAAGACATGCATTCTTTTTACCAATCTTCATCAACTCATTATGCAAATCTTTAAAGGCTTCATACAATTCATCATAGGTAGGATCACTTACCTCATTGAGATCATCATCATCTCCTATTGCCATAAGTGCTAGGTTTGAGACTTCTTGCGATCCTTCCTCATCACTTGAATCTTCCTCGCTATCATCCCAAGTTGCAACCATGGCTTTCTTCTTGTGTTTGTTGATAAGTGGACACTCCAATCTAATATGACCGGGCTTCTTGCATTCATAGCATGTGATTGCCTCATTTTTCTCCCTATAGTTCTTGAAGTTTCTGAAATTTCTTCGCTCTCCGGTTTTCTTGAAGAATTTTCTGAACCTCCTTGCTAGCATGGCTAGCTCTTCATCATCCGGTTCACTCTCCCCATCACTCTCATGTTTTGAAGCTTTGAGAGCAATGTTTTTCTTCTTCTCCTCATGCCCTTTTTCTGCTGCCAAATCTTCCTCATATGAAATAAGAGAACCAATTAAATCATCAAGAGGTAAAGTATTTAAATCTTTTGCTTCCTCAATGGCAGTCCTTTTTGGTCTCCACTCCTTAGGTAGTGACCTAATAATTTTCTTGACTTTTTCGCTATTTGAAAAAGTCTTCCCTAGGGCTCCTAGAGTGTTCACTATGTCCGTGAATCTAGTATACATAGAGTACACATTTTCATTTTGTTCCATTTGAAACAATTCATATTGTCTAGTGTACCTACTTATTTTAGATTCTTTCACTTGGTTTGTGCCTTCATAGACAACTTCAAGTTTGTGCCAAATCTCATTAGCACTTTCACAACTAGACACTCTATGAAACTCTTTCTTGTCTAGTGCACAAAACAAAGCATTCATGGCTTTAGAGTTTAGAGAGGCTTTTCTCTTTTCAAGTTCATTCCAATCCCGTGATGGTTTTGGAATATCCTCTCCGACTTCATTTTTAGTCAAAGGCATGAAAGAACCATCATTAACAATTTCCCAAATCTCATAATCTAAGGCTTGCAAATAAATTCTCATCCTAGTTTTCCAATAAGGGTAATCATTTCCATCAAAGAAAGGTGGTCTAGTGGTGGATTGTCCTTCCCTAAATGTGGAATCATATTGAGTTGCCATTAATCTTTAGCTCTAGACGATTAAGTCTAAACAAGAGCACATTGCTCTGATACCAAATGAAATACTAACTAGGCAACCCAAGAGGGGGGTGAATTGGGTTTTTATAAAATAATAGACTAAAAATAAATTATCATGCAAATTCAAAAACGAAATTAAAGCAATAATAAATAAATTTGATCACAAATTAAAAGGATAGGGAAAGAGAGAATCAAACACAACGATGTTTACGTGGTTCGGCCAACCTCGCCTACGTCCACGCCTCCAAGCTTTCCGGGCTTGAGGTTTTCACTAAGCAAGCCTCCAAGGCTTCAATTGCTTACACTTGACTTCCAAGGTGTCAATAACCTTAACAACAAGAGATTATCCCCAATCTCTTAACCCAAGTGTATCCCAACACTCACAATCCCCCAAAATGAAAGATTACAATTTGTTTTTCTCTCACACTAAATCAAAGATTACAAGTTGATGCTCAAAGTCTGAATAGATGAGGTGAAACTATGTTTCTAGCTCTTGTGAAGATTGCAAACTCGAGTATAAGATCAATGGTTGTGTTGTGATCAATCTTCTTTGAATTTGAATGAGCTTATTTATAAGTAGAGCTGAAAAACTAGCCGTTATGCACTGTCGGGCAGAAAACGGTTCACCGTTTATTAGTTAACGGTTAACCGTTTGGGCTACTCAATGTTACCGTTGGGCCATTTTTCAAATAAACGGTTTGCCGTTAAAATTACCCTTTCGCCGTTAACGTCCAGAGACCTACAAAATGAATACTGGTTATCCGTTTCAAGTAAACGGTTAAAGCTTTGCATGAGATGACTCTCTGGATGTTATCGGTTAACCGTTTATTAATAAACGGTTCACCGTTAGTGTCCAGTAACCTGCAAAAAGGACAATGGTTATCCGTTTAAGTAATCGGCTAAGGATTTGTGTGAGATAACTCTCCGGATGTTATCGGTTAACCGTTTGTAGTAAACGGTTCACCGTTAGTTTCCAGTAACCTTGCTATTTTCCATTTTTAACTAACGGTTAGAGCTTAGCAGACTTTTGCTCTCTGGTCTTAATCGGCTAACCGTTTGTAGTAAACGGTTCACCGTTAGTTTCCAGTAACTCATTTTAAACCAGATTTTTGCAAAGAATCTTTTTCCAATTTAAAAGCATCTTTTATAAGCATGAATGGAGCAGTTTTTATGACTTTCATTTGTTAAGAAATAACTCTATTATTTTTATCAAAAAACATTTAAAGTTTGTTATTATCAAAATCAATATTATTAACATATTTATGTTAACAGAACTAACCCAAATTAACCCGAACCGAAAGTTTAACCTGAATTATCAACCTAATCCAATCCGAATTGCCAACCCAAACCGAACCGAACCGAATTAAATTCGGTTCGGTTTGGTTCGGGTTGGCATTTTCAACCCGATTGGGTTCAATTCTCCAATCCGAATAGGTTGAAACCCAAACCGAAACCCGAACAACCTGAACCGAAATCTGATTTGCCCACCCCTACTTTAAGCTGCACTTGTTTGCTGCTCTTTTTACTGTTTTTGCTATTTTTATTGTTTCTACAATTATTTGATTTTTTTTACTACTTTTGGGTAAGCTTTTTTTTGTTGTTATTTGCGTTGATTCTACTGTTTATACTGTTATTTACTGCTGTGTTTGTTGTTTCTACTGTTATTTACTGCTGTAACTTTTTATCTTCTGCTGTTATTTTATGTTGATTCTGTTATTTTTACTATTATTTATTATTTTTCTATTGTTTCTACTCTTAGTTATTGTTATTTTTGCTCTTTTTTACTGGATAAATATGTTATTTGTATTTTTCTACTGTTTTTGGATAATTTTTTTATGTTTTTCCTGTTATAGATAAAGTTTTTTTCTTTTTTTTTACTGGTCTTACAGTTCTTATAAACAAAAATTAATTGTTATTTGCTCTTTTTTCTGCTTATTTTTTGTATTTCTACTATTTCTAGTTTTCTTTATTGTTTCTAGGCAACTTTTTATTTTTTTCTTCTGTTATTTTTGTTGATTATACTATTTCAACTTTTATTTACTGCTGTTTTATTGTTTCGATTGTTATCTCGACTGTTTTTACTGCTTTTTATTGGATAAATCTATTATTTGGTGTTTTTTTTGCTACTTTTGGCTAATTTTTTTTACTGGTTTTGATTTTTTAACTATTTTCACAGTTCATGAAAACAAAAAATTGATAGTTATTTACAATTTTTTTTTCACAGAGAGGAGGAGGATAGCTGATTCCAAAGTTGGGGCAAATTTCTACTCAATACTCGTAACTATGAGAGTATTAGGGAGAAAATTTCAAGTGATTTTTTAGGTGTTACATATAAATCAGCTTCAAATTACTCTATAAGATGTTAAAATCAATGACTGTTGTTTTAAGATTTATGTTGCATGATTTATTAGGACTAAATTATTAATTTTTTTCTATGTGGTAGTGCGTATGATCTTTCTTGGGTGTTTATTTCTTTATTAATGAAATGTTGATAGAAATTTAGAAATTAATGAAGCATTGATATGAACAAGATTTTATTTCGTTAGGAATTAGGATGTCAATAATGGATAAAAGTTGAATGTGACTTGAAGATAAACTTTGTAATGAATATCGAAACGATGTTAATTTATTTATGAAAGCTGTTGAGAAGTGTGTAGATGAGAATAATTGTGTCTGTTGTCCATGTAAAAAGTGTTTGAATGCAATTATTAGACCATTAAATGTTGTTTATGATCATTTGCACAAACCAAGGATCTCACTCTGTTAACCTTTTAATTTATGTTACTACATAATTGTAAAGTGTTAACATAATACATAATTTTAAAGTGTTAACATTCTAATGTTATAAATATTTTTGTTCACAGTCTTCTGACTCAGATGAAGTACAACGTTTTCTAGACTTTTTTCATTCTACTCATTACAATGAAAAAAAAAATGTGGATTAGTTCTGAGGCACAATTTGTACATGTACGATTTTGATTCTTATTGAATTGAAGATTAAACACATAATTGTAATTTATTTTAAAGTGATTATTTCTCTTTATAGGAAAAAATGGTCGACCTATATTAGTTGTCTCAAACTGAAGGATCTTCTCGCTAATCAGTGATGAAGAGATGTCTCAGCAAGTATTTGGAGACAAGTCAAGCTATTACAGGGGACTTGTGAAATGAAGGCGAGTTCATTATAATTCTCAAGTTCCATCATCCAATGAGAGACATTGCAAAATGAGTTAGAAACCACTCAATCTGAGTTACAAACAACTTGACCTGAGCTGCAGAATACGAAAGATCAGGTACAATCACAACAGTTCAAGATCGACGACTTGACTAAAGAGCTAAAAAATATTGCATCGTTTTTAACAACGACGACGCCAAACCAATTTGGCTCCTCTTCATAGTTTGCTGTGAGGTACTTTTGTGACTTTAACTTAAAATTTGTACTTGGATTTATAAAATTTAATAAAATTAACATTGTACTTTTTAAATCTTTTATTTATTTGATTAATATTAAAATATAAAAAATATTTATTCAAATATTTAAAAACAATCGGGGTAAAAATAATGTCCAAACATATTTGACAATAAAAATTATATTATAAAAACAAAAAAAAAAGTTTTTAGCGACCAAGCAATTTGGTCGCCAAAATTTTATTTTGCGACAAAAATAGTTTCGTCCCCAAAACTATATTTTGCAATGAAAGTACTTTCATCGCCAAAATTATATTTTGCAATGAAAATAATTTCGTCGCAGAATATAACCTTTTGTCGCAAAAGCATGTCTACCAATCAACATCTTTCGTCACAAAAGATATGCTTTAGCGACAAAAGTTTTTTGTCGTTGATAGTAGCCTTTGGCGATGAATCATATTCGTTGCAAAAAAAAAACAGCCTTTTGTGACGAATCATATTCATTGCAAAAAAGCTATAGCGACAAAATATTTTGTCACTAAAGCTTTACTTTTAATGACGAATTCACCTTTTTGTGATGAACGGAGCGACAAAATTCATTGTCGTGTTTGACCATTTTGGTGATGAATGTCATGTCACTACTAAAAGATTTAGTGATAAGTTTATTTTTTCGTTGTCGAATATCTAGCACAATGGTGCTATTACGATATTTTGTGATGATTTTTTTTTCATGGCTATAGCCTTTAGTGATAGAAATGTATAGTTTTAGCGACAAATTATTTCGTCGCTAAAACCCTTTTTCTTGTAGTGACTCTAAAAATTTACTTTTAAAGGTATCATGAATTTTAAAAACAATCGTATATGTTTAGCAACCTGGGATACCCCATACACTGAATCAGATTTCATAATGCATTAAGGAAACAACATCCAAAGCTATGGAAAATAAATATACCATCACAGACAGTCACAAAATAATAGGAGTTTGCAAGTACAATACTCAAGTAGTTCGGGTATCCCAAAGATGCCAACATCGGATTTTGGATCAAATTTACCAAGATTTTCTTTTGTGTTCAAAATAAAACATTTGTATCCAAAAACTTTAAAATAACCAATTTTGGGTTTTCTATCTTTCCAAAGCTCATAGGGAGTTTTATTGAGATGAGGTCTAATTAACATCCGATTTAAAACATAACAAGCGGTGTTAACGGCTTCGGCCCAAAAATATTTTGGTAAAGCATTCTCATTTAACATAGTTCTAGTCATTTCTTGAATAGACATATTCTTTCTCTCAACAACTCCATTTTTTTGTGGAATCCTAGGTGATGAAAATTAATGCTCAATGCCAAAATCTTTACAAAAATTTTCAAATGCATGATTTTCAAATTCTCCACCATGATCACTTCTAATACACGTAATAGAATAACCTTTTTTTTTCATTTTGAACGTTTTTACAGAAAACTCTAAATGCTTCAAAGGTATCATCCTTATTAGCTAAGAACAATACCCATGTATATCTAGAATAATCATCCACAATCACAAATGCATAATATTTTCCATTTAAACTAGCATATCTAGAAGGTCTAAATAAATTTATGTGAAGGAGTTGAAGTGATTTTGAAGTAGAAATATGATTTTTGTTTTTGAAAGAGGTTTTGATTTGTTTTCCAAATTGACAAACTTCACAAATTCTATTTTTTTGAAAACTTATTTTTGGAAGACCTTTAACTAAATCATTTTTTGAAATTTTTGAAATCAAATCCATGCTTGTATATCCTAGTCTTCTATGACATAGCCAACCATCATCATGCAATGTCGAAAAACATTTATCATGAGTAGATGCACACTCTATATCAATTGTGTAAACATTACCACATCTATTTACAATAAACAAAATTTTCCCATCACATGCATTCTCAATAACAGATCTTGATTTATCAAAAACAACTTTATAACCCTTGTCAAGTCCTCAAGGACTCCTTGTTATGGAACAACGTCCTGATTACACCAACATCTTATTCCAAGACGCTCAGGACCCATGGGAAGATTTTCAATCCCTTCTCTCATGGAACTTAACAATGTTTTTCCACCTACCACAAACATTCACCACACCTTTAATATACATTTTCAATTAGAGTTGATGAAACCTTACCGACATTACCAATTCCGAGAATCTTTCCTTTTGAATTATATCCAAAGGAAACATCTCCACCTTTTTTTATTTTGGTGAAACTTGAAAACCATGCATAGTTTCCAGTCATATGCCTTGAACAACCGCTATCCAAATACTATTTATTTTTCTTCTTCTTCAAACCCTGCAAAAAACATTTCAAGTCTTAGGTACCCAAACCTTTTTGGGTCCTTGAGTGTCAGTAATGGTTCCTTTTGGAACCCAAATACATTTTAATCCGTAATATGCGTTTCTTTTGACAGGACATCTAAGCTTCATGTGATCATTTCCATTGCAATAATGACAAACAATCTTATGATCACTTATGGAGGTAGCTTTAACAAAATAATTCTTATAATACTTTTGCTTCAGGTTAGGTTTATACCCAAGTCCTCATTTATCAAACATACATTTTTTAGAGTTAAGCATGTTATCCAACATCTTTTGCCCATTTGTAAATTATTATTCTTCTTAAGCCTTTCATTTTTATTTTTCAAGTTATCCTTGTGTGATTCTAAATACTCATGTGAAGTGTTAGGTTTCTCATTTGATAATGTAACTCCATCATGCAATGTTTTATTTTCTAATTCTAGGCATGTAATCTTTGCATTTAGAGATTCATTTTCATTTTTGAGCTCTATCATTTTCTTTTTAAGACATACATTCTTTTTACCAATTTTCATCAACTCATCATGCAATTCTTTAAAAGCATCATACAATTCATCATAGGTAGGATCACTTACCTCATTGAGATCATCATCATCTCTTATTGCCATAAGTTCTAGGTTTGATACTTCTTACAACTCTTCTTCATCACTTGAATCTTCATCGTTATCATCCCAAGTAGCAACCATAACTTTCTTCTTGAGTTTGTTGAGAAGTGGGCATTCCGATCTTATATGGCCAGGCTTTTTGCATTCATAGCATATGATTACATCTTTATTCTCTTTTTGGTTCTTGAGGTTTCTAAATTTTCTTCGCTCACCGGTTTTCTTGAAAAATTTTCTGAACCTCCTCGCTAGCATAGCCAACTCCTCATCATCCGGCTCACTTTCCCCATCACTCTCATATTTTGTGGCTTTGAGAGCAATACTTTTCTTCTTTTCTTTATTTCCTATTTTGGCTGCCAAATCTTCCTCATAAGAAATAAGAGAACCAATTAAATCATAAATATGCAAGATATTTAAATCTTTGGCTTCCTCAATAGCAGTCCTTTTTGGTCTCCATTTCTTAAGTAGCGGCCTAATAATTTTCTTAACTTTCTCGTTATTTGAAAATATTTTTCCTAGGGCTCCTAGAGTGTTCACTATGTTTGTAAATCTAGTATACATAGAATACGCACTCTCATTTTGCTCCATTTGGAACAATTGATATTGTTGAGTGTACCTACTAATTTTAGACTCTTTCACTTGATTCGTGCCTTCATAAACAACTTCAAGTTTATGCCAAATTTCATTAGCACTTTCACAACTAGACACTCCATGAAACTCTTTCTTATCTATTGGACAAAACAAGGCATTCATACCTTTGGAATTTAGAGAACCTTTTCTCTTTTCCAATTCATTCCATTCCCGTAAAGGTTTTGGAATATCTTCCCGGAATTCATTTTTAGTCAAAGGCATAAATAGACCATCACATACAACTTCCCAAATTTCATAATCTAGTGCTTGTAAATAAATTCTCATCCTAGTTTTTCAATACGAGTAGTCATTTCTGTCAAAGAATAGTGGTCTAGTTGTGGACTGTCCTTCCCTAAAGGTTGAGTAATTTTGGGTTGCCATAAATCTTTTACTCTAGACGGTTAAGTCCTAACAAGAGAACCAAGCTCTGATATCAAATGAAATGCAAGTTATGCAACCCAAGAGGGGGTGAATTGAGATTTTAAATTTTATGTTAAACAAGTCGCACAACAATTTAATCTATTGCCTTAATCAAATACAAAAACAATAAATTCAATATAGCATAACAATAAAAGAGTAAGGGAAGAGAAAACAAACACAAGAATTTTTACATGGTTCGGCAATCCCCGCCTACGTCCATGCCTCCAAGCCGACCAAGCTCAAGGATTTCACTATCCAATCCTCCCAAGACTTCAAGTTCTTACAATTGACTTCTAAGGTGTCAATGAACCTTTACAATCGAGAGATTATCTCCCCAATCTCTTCACCCCAAGTGTTTCTCACACTTGTACACTCACAATTTGATAATAAATGAAAAGTACAACAAAAACTATCTTTAAGAGTGGATATGCAAATAATAGCACAATAATGATTCAATAAATGATGATTTGCGAAATGGAAGCTCAATATGTGTTATATAATGTTGTTTATGCTTGCATTAGTCCTTAAAATAAAGTTAGAGTTGATTTTTTATAGTTAAAGCCCAAAGGGAAAATATCCACCCGTTTTTCCCAACTTTTTCAAAAATACACAATTTTTTTTTTGCTAGAATCCACCTGAAGTTGCGTTTTGTTTCACTTTTTTACTTCCGTTTGGAATCCGTTAGGAAAACTAACGGAAACTTAGTCAAATGACTATTTTACCCCCCCAGACTTAGTAAAATACTAAACTAATCAAAAGAAATCATCCTCTACTACTCCTCTACTTTACTATCATTTCTATCGCCGCCCGAGTCATCTTCATCTTTATCATTATCGTTGTCATCTTCTTCTTCATCGTCATCATCTTCCATCACTTCACAAGGTGAATTCTGCTTCATTCTTTTCAAGAAACTAGCCGCCCCCTGCTTCTTCTTCTTCTTTACAGTATTTTCTTTCTTATTCTCTGTCTTAGCCTCCAAAGTATCATGAGAACTAAGCTCATTACCACCAAACTAATGCTTCACGTCACCATTCCTACTGCTACTTCTTGAATTTCTCCGCAACGAAACAGACCTCTCTTGGCTCCTCTTCTTCTTAATACCCTTATCCTCAATACCCATAAACGAACTATCAACCTTCTTCTCATTCACTTTCGGTTTCTCTTCAACTTCTCTATCCTTTCTACCTCCTTTTTTACCATAAGCATTCTTGGATATTGCTTTAATAGAGCTGCGTCTCCCACACACCACCATTGTTGGACCTTTGTTAGGCTTTGAAAGGGAAGCAGGCAGTGGTTGTAGTTGTTGTCGATGGTGTTCAGGTTTGGGTTTATGTTTAGGTTTAGTAACAGTAATGGGTTTTTGCTTACGAAGCATATCGGTCATTTTTCAAAGGAGATCTCTAAAGAATTTTTGGAAACAATTGGAGTAAAGCCCTCTGTCAAGCCTGGATTGAATTGTTCGAAGATCAATGTGTTGTAAATGACGTTGTTTGGGGCTGCTCTACTGAAATGACTGATTTGCGCTTACGACATCAGTAATGTTATAATGGATTCCAAACGGAAATGGAAAAGTGAAATAAAACGCAACTGTAGGTGGATTCCAATAAAAAAAAAAGAATTTTGTATTTTTGAAAACGTTGGAAAAAAATAAAAATTACAACAAAAACTCTCTTTAAGAGTGGATATGCAAAAGTTGGAAAAAAATAAAAATTACAACAAAAACTCTGTTTAAGAGTGGATATGCAAATAATAGCACAATAATGATTCAATAAATGATGATTTGCGAAATGGAAGCTCAATATGTGTTATATGATGTTGTTTATGCTTGCATTAGTCCTTAAAATGAAGATGGAGTTGAGTTTTTATAGTTAGAGTGAATGATAAGCTCTTATCCCACATCGCTGGCAAGCCAAAGCTCTTGGTCGCTTATAAGCACTGGGCAGTCCTCACCATTTGAGAGTTCTTTTGGGGCTAAGTTAGGCCCGGCCCAAGTTGGTATCAGAGCCAAGGACCGAGGGCTTGGGTAGAGTGAATGATAAGCTCTTATCCCACATCGCTGGCAAGCCAAAGCTCCTGGTCGCTTATAAATGCCGGGCAGTCCTCACCCTTTGAGAGCTCTTTTGGGGCTGAGTTAGGCCCGACCCAAGTTGTTTAGAAGAGCAATTCTGTCTATAACAGGTAAACCTTTTTTACCATGGAGGGTCAGAATTAATCTAACACCACCAAGATGGAGATGCGTATACCCTTCTCGTTTCCAGTTGGCTACGAGATCTGGGGGTATTTCTAAAGTGACGTATTGCTCACTTTGAGAGGCTTGTAAAGCACACTGATCTAGTCTTGAAGACTGAATATATTCTTTTGGGAGTGGTCTTTTGGTAGAGATCAAGGCTCAGATACTTCTGGTGAAAGAAGTTTTTTGTCTATAGAGATTGTAAGGGCTCATGATGGGAAACTAGGGACAAATTCCCGCAACTAAGCGGTTAGCCGCTTGATTTATCTGGCTAGCCGTCCAAAACAGTGATGTTATCGTTAAATTTGAATTTTGCTACGGTAATACTGTTCAAAAAATTACATTTTTACCCAAAACGTTTTATAATTACACTATGGCTCAAAACATCATGAAACTTTGTAAACATGTCCAATTTCAGAATTTCTAAATAATACTTGTCATTCCCAAGATTTTTTAAAATTATGATATGGCCTCAAATATAATAGTATTTTTTAAAGAAGTCCTTTTTAAAATTTAGCATAATACATATATTTTTTAAAGTTATCAAAATCTTTCATTTTAGTCCAAAATTTGAAAATATGAGATTTTCCTCAGGCGGTTAGCCGCACACTCTCTGTCCAACTTTGGATTTCAAACGTTTGGATTACATTCGGGTCCTCAAACTTTCATAAATTAGAATATGGCCCAAAATATTTCAAATGTTTGCAAATAAGTCAAACTCCGGAATTCAAAACAATACTTATTAAAATCAAAGATTGCAAAACTTTTTCATTTTAGTCCTAATCACTCAAATCCACAAAATACTTTTTCTTCTAAGTGTAAACCTTTTAGTTTATAAAAATTAATTTTTAAAATAAAATTTTGAGCTTCTCAAATGCGAAATCATGCATAAATTAAATTATACCAGCTTTACAAGATTTGTTTGTAATAATTTATCGGTTGAGGTCTAAACTTTATTATTGATTTCGCCGTGTCCGTTGAGTGCCTTGAACTTGATTTCACTTGATTCACTTACATAAATATTTATCCTTCAAAAACTAGTGAAAATGTGAAATACAATATTTATTTAATCACTTAAGACACAT
This sequence comes from Citrus australasica, assembly GCA_029618585.1. Classification (NCBI taxonomy): domain Eukaryota; kingdom Viridiplantae; phylum Streptophyta; class Magnoliopsida; order Sapindales; family Rutaceae; genus Citrus; species Citrus australasica. The sequence goes on from JARCIV010000006.1 coordinate 9,349,136, forward strand.
GTTTATTATCATCAAAATTACATTATGTGTAACCCTTTAGGCTAACACTTTTATCAATTAATTAAAAATTAAAAAAAATTATATTTACTTGCAACCTGAAGATTACCTATTATGGTTTAAATAGTTAATTTTTTATTCACTATATCAAATGAATGGTAGAGATGAAAACACTAAAATTCAAGAGTCCACAACAATCTCATTATCAATGTTGTAAAAACTCATACAGTATTACAGAGAAATCCTAAACAAAAAATTCAGAGAATATGTATGTTAAATGCTTATTAAAAATAATATATACTTCATGATCAACTATATAATGGTCCTTAATATTGTATAAAATAATGAGTATTTTAATATATGATATTAAATTTTATTAAAACATGTATGGTCAAGTATTTTTTAGGTTACAAACAATCTTACCAATGAGTTTATTGATGTAACTATGATATTAAGTATATGTACTTAGTTGTGTTATTTTTTAGTGTTATATCATATATAAATTTTACAATTGCAACTAATTTATTTGATTTGTGTTAGATAACTTACTTGATATTGTATTTTATACTTAACGGTAATAGATTTTGGAAGATTTATTTAAAAAAATTATCGCGTTACAAATTTAAAGGAGGGTTGAAAAGTAATTTTAAATAAAATATGCTATTTAAGTGAAATTGCTTCAAACTCTAAGGGTGGTCACAATTATTTTATAAAAAGTCTCCACCCCTAACTACTTAACAAATTGTTTATCATTATTTTTAAATTATTTATTTTTTCTTTAGTAAAAATATTATATACTATTGATTAAATCTAATAGTATACAATTAAAATATTATTGACGCTGTAAAAAAATTATAGCATCATAGAGGAACCCTTTTTGAATTGGGTGGGCACCTCGAATATAAGAATATATGTTTATTTTCTTTTTTCTTTACTTTTTAGACACACACAACCATCAACCACGCCACACTACTGTGACATTGCCTAGGAAAGATACAAGATCTAGTCGGGAAGGGACTTTTTCCTTCTCCAACCAGCTTTTCTTTTTATGTTTTTATATTTCTAAGTATTCTATAAATTTTAGTTTTTTTCCCCTTTATTTTGTTTCTATGAATCTGTGTTAAATTTATTTTTATTTGTTGCTAGTGGTGATAGAATTGCAATTAGTGTTGGTTGTGGTGATGTTGGTGGTGTTATTGTTGTGGTGCTTCCCATGGAGGCTGTTCACGGGTCCTAAGACGATGTTGCTCAAGTGTTTGGACTGCAAGGGTATGCCTGTATTGAGAGTCGGTGGATGATTTCAAAATTTCAATAGTGATTCACTGAGATTTTGATGGTTTGGGCGAATGCCTAGAGGTATCCGGTGAATGCTTGGAGGGTAGCTTTTGTTTTGTTTTGGTGTTTTTTTTGGTTGTTTGTGTTGTTTAGTTATTGTGGTAGTGCTATGATGTTGTGGCAGGCACTATATTGCTTTTCTTTCCTCTTTTTTTTTTTATATATAGAAAGAGGTTCTAAAATGCGATATAGAAAAATTAAATGGGGATAAACAACTACACATATGTCATGATTAATGAAAGTAACCACATCAGGAGGGGAAGAAAAAAAGCGAAAGCTTAAAAGAACATATAAGGCATAATTTGTAAGAAAATTAACAACAAAATTTACCTCTCAATAAACATGCTTAATGGTGATGTTCTAATCGCATACGAAGAGTTTTTTTATAGATCGAATAAGCGTTGAATACTCATTAGCAGACTATAGTGGTTATCAACTAGTTAAGCAACACTGAGGCTATCTACTTCCACAATCAACCAACAAATCCCATGTTTTAATAAAATTTAATATCGTATATTAAAATACTCATTATTTTATATAATATTAAGGGCCATTGTATAATTGATCATGAAGCATATATTATTTTTAACATACTTATTCTCTGAACTTTATATTTATCTTACAATTAATATCCTTACATGATAGGAATTTTAAGTTTTATAAGCCTATATATTTTCATTTTATTTTCAAATATCACTTTGTTAATTTCATAAAAGTTAAATCTAATGTATATTCCTAATGAGCTTTACTTTATGAATCGTGAAAGATTATTTTATTAATATCATTTTATTGTAATTATAAAATATTATTTATTGGAGAAAAAAGTAAAAGAAAAACATTTATATTTTTAGATTTTTAATGACATGGTAGGAAATTATCTCAGCCTTATAAAATTTAACTTTCACAAGCTTGTTTTCATTTTATTTTCAAATGTCACTTTGTTAATTTCATAAAAGTTAAATTTAACACATATTCCTAATTAACTTTAGTTTATGAATCATGAAAGATAATTTTATTGCTATTCTTTGATAGTAATTATAAAATTTTTATGCTACGAAGAATCATTACTTTTATTATGATAATTAATAGTGCAATAAATAAAATATTACATCAAATAATATTTAATGGACAAAATGAGGAAAAAAAATCATTGTATGCTTTTATATTTCCATTATAAAGATATGGTTTGGGATACTTTAACTTAAAATTTTGGCACAATATTTGAGCCACTAATATCTCATAGTGTAATGGTTGATATTGAAAGTCAAAGCACCATTTCATAATATTATATCCTCTACCATTGAATTGCATGAAATAAATAGTTTAATTTTTTGATAAAAATTTGAATCAAAATATTTCTCACTCTATAGTTATATAGACATATATATTTTTCAATAATAATTAGTGAATAAAATATTTCTCATTTGTTGTGACTCATATAGTATTATTAATAAAACACATAAAATAGTTTATTACAATACTTTCTATTATCATTATTATTTAGGTATTAATAGTTTGTAATTAAATTCATACAATACAAATTATTACAAGACTTAGTGTTAAATAACCTACTTGATATTATATTTTATACTTAATGGTAACTGATTTTGAAAGATTTATTTAAAACAAATTATCATATTACAAATTTAAAGGAGGGCTGAAAAGTAATTTTAAATAAAATATACTATTTAAGTGAGATTGATTCAAACTCTAAGGATGGTCACAATTATTTTACAAAAATTATCTACCCACTTGAACGGTTACCATTATTTTTAAATTATTTTTTTAATACAAATATTCTATACCATTGATTAGATTTAATGATTCACAATTAATACATTATTGATACTGTAAAAAAATTTACAGCATCATAAAGAAACCCTATTTATTAATATTTTTATTGTCATATTTGTAAATATGACAATGTAATATTTAAAAAATATCTAATATCTTAAAACCTTTAATGAAAATTTAATGCGACAGATATCCTAAAAAAAAACTTTTATCTTGGTTATACATGAATAAAAAAAGGTAGGATTCCTTGATTTATAATTTTGAAGACAGACTTAATTTTAATCTACTGAATTTATGCAATCCAATAGTCAGGAACTCAGGATTAAAATTAAAATGTAACATTTAATTAGTATTCATACCAAGAAAGATCAACTTACAATTTGAAGTTAAAAAATTTAAAGGGACACACAACCCATAAATAAAGAATGAGTAATGATACAGCCACAAACTCTTGTACAAATTTATTTTGTACAAACTGATGTGGTATGATAAGATTAGTTGAATTAAATATCACTTACCCCACATGATTTATTTTTATTAATTTATATTTTCATTCAACCAATAAATTAATGCCACGTCAATTTGTACAAAATAAGTTTGTACAAAAATTTGTGACTATATCATTACTCATAAAGAATATATATGATTCAAATTTACAAAAGAATTTGAAGCAATTAATTTTAATTTAAACTTAACCTTTTGTATGATTGGGCCACGATATTGATGGATATATATTCATTACTAATAACGCGGAAGAGTCCTCGAAGGACAGAAGAAAACCGAACCCAACACAACAGAGATCGATCAAGAAGACGATTTGAAAATGGTAATTTTCTGATTATTGATTATTTCATTATCGCAGTTTTTTCTTCTCTTAATTTTCCAAAAATTGATCGGATTCTTTTTCATTTGATGTTTTATGTTTTTAGGTCTGTCTCGCCTGTTTATTACCGATTTTCCTTGTTCCGATCGTGAACCTACTACCATTACTTTTTGATTATTTACTGGTAAGCTAAGCAAGAGATCGTCTCTTATTATAACTTTTATTTGCTTTATCAGTAAATGCTTTGATTGAATTTCCATTTTGAGTTATGAGTTGTATGATTTTTAGGGAAAAATTTACCCCCTGTTTGGATGGGAGTATAGGAAACCGGAGAGGGCTCCGCCTGCATGTCCATATAAGCCGGCCGCTCAAAAACAAAACGGCAATACTAACACAGTGAGTCCTATTTTCGACTTATTTTTTGTGCTTTGTTTTGAAACCAGAGTCCTATTTTCGACTTATTTTAGTTTATGTTATCGAATCTATTCTATTGCTATGTCTTCACATGGGACAATCTTATGGTCATTCTTGTGATTATTTACCAGAGCTTGTTTGTCGCAGTGAATAAACTTAAGATGGGTAAGGTGCTTATAGTTAGATGAATAGGTCTAGGTTGTGAAAGAGTTAATGCTTTAAGATTTTCATTGTTTGAGATTTCTATTTGTAGCTTGTTTGTTGAAGAATTCTTACATTTAAATCTCTTTTTGTGGAAGCCTTGCTAGGCAGTAAAGAGATATAGGGTTGTTCATCTAGGCTTTTCGAGTATTTCCTCTGTGTTTTAGTTAACAACATTTTATTCATGCAAAGAAGCCCATGAGTTGCGGGTGGTCCATGTGGAGGCTCTTGTTACCGAACTATTGAACTATCAAGTGTCATGTAAAGGCATGTCTGGGATGTGGAGGCTATCATGTATAGGGAGGTAACTAGGAGTTTATTGTAGGTCAATAATTTTTATTTTTATTTTTTAAGTAAAGATAAGACATGATCTTTTTAACTTGATTTCCACTACAACATATTTTCAAGAAGAATAACAAGAGAGGGAGGGAAATTTAGCATGCAACTGTTATTGTGTACATAGAGAATGTTGTAATTGACTAGTTCAAGGAAGATGTAAGAGTTGTTTAGGGGTACTCTTTCAATTTTGTTTTTGAGCAACTGATGGTAGAATTTTTGTTTGGGTTATTCCAAACCATTTTAAAATGATTGGTAGACAAGAACTTTTCCCAAGATCTAAGAAACAATTTTAGTAGACTTGTCCAATTACATAAGGACGATGTCATATATTCTAAATGGAATTTGTGTCTCTTTTGTCTCCTAGACAAATGAAGATCAAATGCTATAGTCCTTTCATTAGAAGCTTTAGTGCTTCTTGCCTTAAACATTCTGAAAATAATTTTATTGATTTGGGTACTTATATTTTAGGCTTGTTAGCAATAATTGAAATTTGATTTTTTTTTTTGGGTACCCCCTTTTTTGGGGGAAGAAAAATTTCATATGTTTTGATGTAAGAAGGGGATTTTTTTCAATTGTTTTAGTAAAGCAATCAGATTTGAATAAAAATGAACCTTTATAAATTAATCTGGGAAACTTTTTGAATAGTCCAGTTCTGAAGATGATTTTTGAGATCTGACTCTGACACAATTTCCTTATTTTGGACTTATGAAGAGGAGGAAGAACAAGTACTTCAAGAAAAAATATCTAGAAGGCTGGCCATACTAAAATTATCTTGCAAGATAAGAAAACTTTTGATAGATTTAACAAGATTTATGGAAATAAAGACCCTTACATAATTTTTATGCGCATAAGGACCTATGCATTGAAGTCATAAAATTTTCGCAATATGCTCCAATAATTCTTACCGTTCAAATTCTTAATATTCTATACATGTGTTTTTTGGCCAAGGTCTTATTCTGAACAGCTTGTCTATTTGAAAGAAAATTTATAGAGGAACTTCGTATCTATTTCTAGCACATGGAAAACCTCAATTGAAGAATTGTCATATCAAAGTTATTTGAAAGAAAGTTTCATAGAGGAACTTCATATCTAAGTTTCATAGAGGAACTTCATATCTATTTCTAGAACATGGAAAACCTTAATTCAAGAATTGTCATAGCAAAGTTATTTCTTATGATTGCTGTGCTGTGGCAAAACTTTTGCAAAAATCCTTTGGAAATGGGTTATGTAGTACTCTTAAGATGCAAGCGAACTAAAGTTTGAAAAGGCTTTCGGAAAGATAGCTTTTGGTGATTTTTGAGAAGAAAGAAAAGAAATAGTGTGAAGCACTCTAGACCTTATAGGTGACCTTCATTGGTCCCTATGTGTTAGAAATGTGGGAAGAAAGGACACTACTAGAAACTGTAGAACACACCAACAAAGTCAATGAATCGTTGATGAAGGCTTGTGGGTACTAATTGGTTCAGTTGATAAATCTCTGGGTTAGTACAAGAGGTCTGAGGTTCAAATCTCACTCACATATGTGGGAAGGAATTTAGGGCGCATTCGGTATTGTTTTCCAATTGCTTGTTTTCATGAAACAAAATTGAGAATGAAAACACTATTTTCAAAATTTAAAAATGTGGTTGGTGTCATTTTCAGAAATAATCTTGAGAATGAGAAAAAATAGAACACGTTCCGTAGGAATATTTTCAAGAATTAATATTGGAATAATTTCCATTAACTTAATATTAAGTAATGTTTAATCATTTTTATTATCCAATTAGTTTGATTATTTTAATTTTAAGAACATTTTAGGTGATCTTATTAGTTTTATTTGTTTAAAGAACAATGATAACTGTAATTAATATACAAAAATATTAATATTATAATGTATGAAAAAGGAAAAGATTATTGTTAGGGAAATTGGTTTTTTGGAATTATTATTATTATTAATTTTTCTTAAAAAAATATAGCAACAGCATTTTATAATAATAATAATAATAATAATAATAATAATAATAATAATAATAATAATAATAATAATAATGTTGTCGATGTTGATGTGGCTGTTGTTGTTTTTATTGGTTTTTTAAGAAAAAATATTGTTATTATTGTTATTGTTATTGTTATTGTCATTGATGATGATGATGTTATTATTATTTGAAAGATTGTGCAAGAAAATTGTTAATTTTGGAAATTAATATTGTTTTGGGAAATAAGGAAAACAAGAAAAAGTTGTTTTCCTATTTTCTTTGTTAAAAGTATAAAATGAATTTTACATTTTCTAAAATATTTTCAGAAATGATCTACTGAACATGTGTTTGGTGTTTTCTGAATTCAGAAAACAGAAAATGGAATTTGAAAACAATACCGAACGCACCCTTAGTTTCCATTCTTGTAAAGCTTTTGAAAGTTATTGATGAAGGCCTATAGAAGAAATTTACTGCTGTCTTATTGACACTAGTTCCGAAACAGTTTGCGGTTATTCTGATTCTGGATATACTGAACAATTTTCTTGATAAGAAGATGAGGAATGCCTAGAGAAAAGAAAAGCTTCTAGATGGAACTATGTTTCTTCTTTCTTCCTCTTAGCTTGCTTGAGGCTGTATGTTTCTCTTAGTGACATTTATATAGTGATTTCTTTAACCATTTATTTTATTTCTTTCAGCTTCAAACCATTGACAAGCCAATGTGAACCTTATTATTATTATTGATATGGCCTGTAGTTATAAGTTATGGCATTTCCTGTGTCTCCACTTCATTGGATATTGTTGTCTTTTGTTTGCTGTTGCAATTATTTTGTATTTGGGGAATGGAATGTTATTCAAGACGTGAGAATGACATTGCATGTGGTACTATCACAAAGCTAATGAAAATGGAAACTTTATATTGAGTTACAAGCCTGGTAGCATGGTCCTACTACATGGAAGTAATGGTAAGGCATGCATTGTGTGTGCCTGTGATATTTTGTGAATCCTTGGGGCAAGAAATTCCAGCATTCAGTTAATTCAAATGCCCTTCCTGAAGAGTTGAACCAACAGAGTTGGATGCTTGTTTGTATTCTTTTCTTTATTGTGGCTTGTTTGCATTCCTTTCTTTATTGGGGAGCTTTTTTTTTTTGAAAGAGAGAGCAGATACAGTTGTTACTGGATTAACTTTTAATCCTTGTTATCTTGAGGACATACTACTATTTCAAGGGATGTCAATTGCCCTTTCAAAAAGCCACGCTGGTTCATTTTCTTTAGTGTACATGTTCAACAGTTAAAAATTGAGAAATCACTACCATTTCTTTTACCATGTATGCCTGGGCTGTTCATTGTATGATGCATGCATCATCAGTTTTTAATTTTGGTTGATCCTTTATTGCATTGAAAATTCTGTTTTTACCAAGTTGTGTTTGTGCATGTTTGTTCTTTGCTACGTTCTGTTACAAAAGTCACCTGGAATAGTACTAAAGTCCTATTTAAATACAGGTGGGTTCTGAAGTTGATCCTGGTGCCCCAGAGTCGATATCCAAAGTGATGGGAGCAGTTAATGATAAGCATGACTGAAGAGGGACTACTGTCTTGTCCATGGACGTCAAATATAAAAGATGTGGTGAGCCTTCTCTGTCATAAGGTTGTAATGGGTCCCAATTGTATGTTAGAATTATATAATTGGATCATATGTCTAAAATAGTTTTACATTGTATTGAAATCGTTAACTTTGTTTTCAAGAATTCACTTTGTCCGGTAAAAGTGTTCTATTTGAGAAGACTATGTTGGTGGCACTAGTTTAGCTGCTGGCTGAATAAATAATCTATAATTTCCTTCAAATTCGGCACCAAGAACTTGTACATCTGAAATGTTTGGCATGATATCATAGAACTACGAATGCATGTTTGATGAGGTTAGAGCTGCCAGATTTACACAATAAACAAGGCTTGTTAAGTATTTTATTTTTGGGTGATACATGAGATTTAAGTTGGTTCTTGCTCAAATTGGGTTGGGGACAGTTTGATATTTCATTTATGATTCCAAAATTACACACATACTACATTGGGCCTAATTCTCAAAAGATAACCAAATTTGATGCAAGGGGAAGACTCCAGCTGAAAATTTTTCATTAGGTTTTATTCAGTTCTGAAAGGAGAACCGCACCGTCTCAGTTCGGTTCAGACTGAAAACCAAACAGAGCTGACCTTTCTGAACCGAACTGAGTCGACCTTTGCCCACCCTACTAAAGATGACGGTGAACAATTGTCCACAAAAAGTGGAGGATGATTATTGGCTCTACTTATTAATTGGTTAATTTTTTTCTATTCCCACTTTCGAGTCAACTTGTCTAGCCTGGACACTGTAGGCTGCCACCTGAAGTGAAGGACTTAAACATGTAGTAAGCAATGCCCAAAGGATAGGTGAGAACTGAGAAGTGCATTCGTGATTCGTGTCTATCCGACATTTGCTTTACATTATGAAAATTGCAAAGGGTAATGTAGCCACAAAAGCTATGTCAAACCAAATTTCTTGTTCATGGGTGGTGTATTTACTTGACGGCCATGGGAATCTATCATATAATATCATGAATGATATAAACATCAATTAGGATTCTGGCATTAGAAGTCTGATTTGATCATAAAATAATAATATTTTCGAATTTTGATTGAACTTGAATTTCAAGTATCTTTCAAAATTCTGATCAATTGGATGTTGGATTGAATTATATATGTTAATGGATGTGCAGGTGCTATGTAGAGATCACCAATGAGCATCAAAGGAGGGCGCATGCTCATGTCGTTCCGTGCTCACTTTTTTTAAAATTTATTCTAGTAAAATTAGACTTGGAAATATGAACTTTCATTATTTAAAATTTTAAATATATGTAATAGATGGACTAAATAAATATAGTTATTTAGAATAATATATATTTTATAATATTTTTTTTATAAAATTTGAGATTCGAGCGAATCCTGACTTATCAAGCGAGCCTGACCTCATTACCCAACTCGTATTACTGAGGTCTGAGCCGAGCAAATATTTTTGATATCACTACTCTTAGCTTTCAATTGCCACCAAAGCACGCTCAACCTCGGACCACCATAGTAGGGTTTGGGTAATTTTAGATTAATTAGGTTTATGGTATTTAATATTAGGTTTTGGTGAATTTTTTTGAATTTGGATACACTTTTTTTTATTAATTATTGGTAAATAATAATAAAAATAATTTTTTATATCTAAAATTATATTTTTATCCCTGATGATAGAATGTGAATATCCCTTAAGAGTTAATATGTCTTTTCAATACAAATATAAAAATATCAAGGCTGATATGGTATTTTCGTTAATCAAAGTGAAATTTATTTAAACATTTAGGTGTGCGTTGAAATTTGTTGAAATATTTGGGCGTGATGGAGATAAGTTTTTTGACTTTTTATGAGTTAAATGACTGTTAAGAAAATATACAAGTATAATTTTATCACTTTGATTGTTAAAATTAATGGAGAAATAACATTAGGATAGATTGAAATCTTTTTATTTTTGAAGATAAATTATAGTATGTTATTCAATTAGGGGATAAATTACCTTATTGGGCCCATTTATAACACTCAAATTTCTGTATAAGTATTTAATTAAGACCTAAGGGTTAGGTGAGGACAATGCCAAATAACATAAAAAGTTGAAGTTAAAATCTAACTCCAAAATTTTCAGGTTTGGCATATTCTTAGGTAAAAAAAGGTTCTAGCAAAAACAAAAACTTACCGTAGTGTATATAAATTCAATTAATCTATGATCGAGAAACTAAAAACTAGGAATCGGTTACCTCATTAATCCAACAATTACATGTACCTTTATGTCTATTCATAGTAGTCCATGGAGTGAATCGTTGTCTACCCACTGCTTCTAAGGTCCTCTAGGGGTTGGCCCACTTATGTCGAGTTTGGTAATGCTTACTACTAATTGTGAGGTAGAAATAATTTATTATGAAATAAATCAGTTAAATATTTAATAAAATTTATTCTTAAAGTGTTGTGAATTTTAAAAACAGTCATACATATTTCATAAATTATATTGTTAAACTACTATAAGAATGCAAATGACTGAAATAAAGATAATGTTAAATAAAGTTTATTTACACATCTATAAACATGTATAATAATAAATATTTTTATTTTATTGATTTTATTTTTATTTTTTGATATCTCAACTAAATTAGTAACATATGTGAGCATATATGTGTAGTTGTATTAAAAGCCAGTTTGACGATGTTGTAACTTTTAAAATAATTATTATTAGTTAGCTGAAAAGAGAATTAACTAAACATGTGATAAATTTTATTTTTAAAAGTGCTGTAAGTTTTAAAAGCAGTCGTATGTGTTTAGTAAATCTTATTGTTAAATTGCTGTAAAAATATAAGTGATTAAATAGGACATAAGATTGAATAAAATTTATATATATATATATTGAAGGAAAGAAGAATTTCATTAAACAGAAAAATGAGGAAGTAACCAGGGTGGTGGAACATGTCTCCATTCACCCGGACCTGACAAAGAACGCTCCACCCTAGTCATAATATGGGCAGCGGTGTTCGCAGATCTCCTTACAAAAGAGAAAGTCACATCTTTTAAACAATGAGCCAAGACTCTACAATCAGAAATAACAAGACCAAAACCATTAAGATAGTCTTTGGAATCAATCACCGCATTGAATACTTGTAAACAATCAGTCTCGATAATGTGTTCTTAAGCCAACTCAAGACCTCACGCACACCCAAAGCCTCTACCTCGCGAGCTTCAAAATTCCAATCAAAGAATCAAATTTTGTAGCAAGGAATTTACCCCTCAGAAGACCGGTTAATTGCTCCATAGCTTATCCTAGTAGTAGCTCGGGAAGTGGTGGCGTCCACATTGCATTTAAACCATCCAAATCGAGGGCATTTCCAACAAATAGAGCCAAGGTTTAAGTCTGCAGGGACCTAAGTAAAGTGACTCAGTTGACGAGCCTTTTGCCATTAAAAAGTCCTGGCCAACTTTGTTGAGGACTTGAGGCACTCTACCTACTACATTCCTCCAAACCTTATTATTTCAATTCTGCCAAAGGCCCTAATAAACCATTGCAGCAAGACAGGAATCATCAACACTGCAGCGAGTAAATAGAGCATACAGCCAAGCACCAAAACTAACAAAACTTCCAGTAAAACCAACCAAGGAAATCATCCAACATTGTTTGGCAAAAGAACAATCAACTAAAACATGATAAGTTGTCTTAGGAGATGCATTGCAGATAGTACAATAAGGGTGTACCTCGACTCGACGACGGATAAGGTTATCAGCAGTAGGAACCACATTTGCCACAGCTTGCCAAAGAAAGTTCTTGACTTTGGTAGGCACAGACAGATTCCAAATTTTATTCCAAACTCCACTGCTAGGCGGCTCCGATATAATGTCCATTCATTTATAGCAACTTCGAACAGTGTATATTCCGTTTGAGTTGAGGAGCCAATACCAAGTATCACAATCACGCCGAGAACTAAGAGGAACTTGGAGTATACAGTCTCGATCTTTGCTATTGAACACATCTATCACAAGATCATAATCCAATCGTCGTTGATTAGGAACCATAAGACTGCTCATAGGAGTTGATGCTAAAGTCTCTGGAAGGTTAGTTGTAATGAAGCCACTCTCTCGATCAGGCAGCCAGGGAGCCGAGCCAATTGTAATGCTCTGCCTATTCCCAACTTGAATACAGCTCCATTGGATTAATATCTTTTGAGCAGCCAAAATCGATCTCCATACATAACTCAAGTTGCTTCTCAGCTTTGCTTGAGCGAAACATTCATTAGGATAATACCTAGCTCTAAAAATTATGCCACAAGTGAATTCAGATTTGTAAGCAACCTCCAGCCTTGCCTTCCTAGCATAGCAACATTAAATTTGTGAAAATTTTTAAAGCCAATACCACCATAAGCTTTTGGTTTACAAAGCTTACCCCACTTCATCCAAGTAATTCCACCACTACCATATCTTTTACTGCCCCACCAAAATGAACTCATCATCCTTTCAAGTTTCAAGCTCTTGAAAAAGATCGAGAGGAAGGAGATAAACATGCATAGCATAATTAGGCATGGCCTGTGCCACAGTTTTGATCAAAATTTCCTTTCCGCTCTAGAGAGAAGTTTCTGGTGCCACCCTTGAATTCTCTCACCAGCTCCTCACTCCAGCCGCTTGTCTGCACCAGCCTAGCAACCTGCAGTCGCGTGTCTGCAAGCATTCGCGCGCTGCATCCCGCATCCCCAGCTGCGCAACCAACCCACCTCTCTAGCAACCTAAAGCCTCCAGCACTCACTAGCAATCCCCAGCTGCACCAGTGTTTCCAGAGCACTGCAATCGGTTTCCAGCACGTCCTAGCCGCGCCCAGTAACTAGCACATCCTCACTCTTCTCTGTTCAAAGGACTGCTGCTTTTCGCATTCAAACAAAACCCGTGAGTGAAATTACTGTAACAATGTCGAAAAGGAAAACATCAACTTCCAAGTCATCAACGTGTAAAAAGAAACCCGTTGCAAAGAAATCCAAGATTGCCGCTCCCACTACAGTCCCATGGAACACAGTTTCAGATTCACACCAAGCCGTGAGACAAAGATCGAAACATGGAAAAGGCATTAGTGTTTTGCCACTTGCTGAATCCAATCTCGGAGGGTGCCTCACATTCACGACTCAACAAGAGAAAGAAAGGTACAAAGATATTTCCAAGCGAAAAATACTTCCAGCTAAGTATATTCATTACCCGACTCTTGAAAAATTGAATATTAAGGATAATTTTAATTCGATGGTCATCCATATGCATCATAATTTATACATGCATAAAAATGTTATCTTACTAAGCATTAGCTCATAAAGTCCTTACATTACAGGTAACAATGAGTATGGCAAGCTAGCGCTAAGTCCTAACCAAGACGAAGTGCATATGGGCATAACAAATCTTGGGATTTTATGATGGGCTCAACTTTGTTTAAATAAAAAAATAAACATATTAGCTTTATGTAATAATCAAGTTTTGCAATAAACTATGGATACTCTGTATGACTTTTACTTTATGAAGAAAGTTTTGTTTGTTGTGTTAAACTTTTAGAATTCGTAATAAAAGTAATCATGTTTTTGTTGAGTGTTAGAAAATGCATATTTATAAAGAAGAAAATCGTCATTTTACACTTCAAGTTCCACTAACATTCCTACTTTTATGTATTTAAGTCTCTTCTCATTTAATTATGTGTGTTGTATTATAATTAAGTATTTTATGTATTTTAGGGGCATCATAGTCATTTTTCACAATGAACGAGTGATCAGACAACAAAACAAACATCACTTTTGAACTCAGGACGATCGAAAACCTTAGGAGGAGTATAAAAGGAAAAACGGCACTGTTCACATGTACGGTACTATTAACATTTACGGTACTATCTATGTTACTGTTCACGACATTGTTCACATAGACGGATCGATGATGTGGCATTGACCGATGAGGTGTTACGATCTTGTTGGACTAAAATTCTTATGTACTGTTGATCGGTGACGAGGTAACATATTAGTGGACCAAAAATCGCGCGTATGGTACATGCATATACACAAGATTATTTTCAACCGAACCGCGTCATTATTCAAACCGCGTGGTCAAACCGTGTTACTATTCAAACCACGTACTATTGACTGATGACGTGGCGCAATCCTGAGTGTTCGAAATATTTTTGATTCGATGGCCATGATTTACTCATTGTATCTATAAAAAGGGGGCTTTCCCCCCCTAATTTGGCATCTCTAAATCCATTTTGGACTCTATTTTCTATAATTCATTCTCCATCTTATATTTTCTACGTATTTTAATAGATTTCCATTTTGTCCCTAGTTCAATTATGAGTAGCTAATTTTCTTTCTAGCTTGGGTTGAAGATGAAGTCTCAATATGTGTCATGGGCTTTATTTGGTAAATTTACTTTCTCTTCCCCTCTAATTATTGTGGATGTTTTGACTTTTCGTCGAAAAATAATAATATCATTTAAGGAAGTATGCTCTGCACTTGCCTTCTTGTAAGGACCCTGTGCATCAGAAAACTTATGATGATTTCTTAAATGGTTTGGTACCCTGTTTAAAGACTAAGGAAAAGTTTGTTCTGTTTTGGGTTATATGACTGTAAAAGAACTCGTTTTAGGTTTTGATCTCAGAAGGTATATCGGCTGGAAACCAAAACATGCGGGATATTGATCTGTTCTAAGTCAGATCTGGTCCCTAAGGCAGATTAAGTTCTGCATTGATTTGGTAAAACAACGCCACGTACCTTTTCATTCTGGTATCAGAGCCATACTAGTCCTTGAAAATTTCATGTTTTCTAAAACTTCATTCTTCACAATCAGAATGGTATAATTTAAGTCTTTTCTTGTTTTGCTCTATAGACTTCAAGCGCAGAGAGAACTTCTTACTCATGGCTTCCACTTCATCTTCAAATCCTTCCAATCCTGTTACTCTTTCTTCTACTCTTTCTTTACCCAAATCTTGCACTTCTCATACTGCCAATAAAATTGAAAACCTTGTAGAATATTCCTACATCCTTGAATCCGCCCAAATCAGTGAGTCCTCCTACCCTCTCATCAGCCCTTACCAGTTGTACAAACGCCCCAGTTCCTTTACCCGCAGTATTCGTACCCTCATCTCTACTAGACGGCCTCACCCTAAAGAATATATCCAGTCTCTCGCCTGGATCAATGTGCTCTTCAGGCAACATATGCTGAACAATATGTCACTCTGGAAATACCCTCAGAGTTGATTTCCAACTGGAAACGAGAATGTTATACCCATCTCCATCTTGGAGGCATCCGCTTAATCCTTAACCTTCATGGGAGAAAAGGATTACCAGTCACAGCTCGACTTGCCCTCCTTAATACTCGATTCAAACAGTACCAAGATGCTGTTATCGGTACTGTCCTCACAACCCTCCATGCAGGCAGTGTTTTACTCACTTTCTATCCCAATTTCAACCTTTCTCTCCAAGACACCAATTTGCCCACAACCTTGAAAGTCCAAGTCCAAATCCAAGGTGCCGAACAAATCTCTTCTGCCAAAATTGCCACTCTCCATCATCAGTTGGTCTATAGACTTCAAAACCATGCCTTAGATCTACCCACTCCTGAACATCACTCTGACACCCTCATGGTCTTAGCTGAATCTGACCAGATTCCCACTATTATCCAGATCCTAAGACAAATTCCCCGTCATGATCTCATCAAGCTTATGCCTCTTGAATGGATCTCTAACTATGAACAGTTCCATAACAATACTGCTCCAATTCAGACATCTGAAAGCATATTTGAAAGAAGACAAGATGGAACAGTCAGAATGACTTTTCTTCACCATTGATCTATTCTACAATAGATTCGTGCACTTGTGAGTTCAATAAAATTTGCACAACAAGTTTTTGGCGCCGTTGTCGGGGAGGTAAGTTATTTTAATTCGTATAATTAATTTTGTGAATAATTTCTTTTATTTGTTTTCTTGTATTTTTTTCTTATTAAAAAAAAGTGAATCTGCATTTAGAGGTAATAATTTCTTTTCTTTCTCTATTCTTTACAATTCTGCAATTTAATTTTTAAGTTATTTTCTTTGTAATTTTTTGTTTATTTTATTAATTTATTTTTAGTTAATTTATTTCACGTATTTTTTTAGTGTGTTTTTATAGAAAGGTTTCCTTCTTGTTTATTTTTATTAATTTTGTTCTCAATTTTTTTGTATTCATTGCATGCATGGTCAAAGGTCATTATTACCTAATCTTGAGCTTATAGACCTTGAACTTGAAAAAACACTTCGCACACACAAACACGTTGTAATTAAAATGGATTTGCAACAACAACAAGCACCACCACAAGAGAGGCCATTTAAGGACTACTTCTGTCCCTTATCTAATTTGAGCACATCATGCATAAAATACCCAAATGTAGCTGCTAGGAGTTTTGAACTAAAACATAGTGTGCTAAATTGTCTTTCAACATTCTATGGCCTAGAAAATGAGGACCCATATAATTATTTGAATGATTTTCATGCTGTTTGTCAAACATTTAGATATGAGAATTTTTCAGATGATGATGTTAAACTTAGACTATTCCCATTTTCTTTAAAGGATAGAGCTCGTTCATGGCTCAATATATTGCCTGCTAATAGCATCACATCATGGGAACAAATGGTAATAAAATTTTTGAATAAATATTTCCTAGTGCATAAAAACAATGCTATTCACAAAGAGATTTCAAAGTTTACCCAAAGAGAAGACGAGCAGTTTTTCGAAATATGGGAGCGATTCAATAGGCTACTCTTGAAGTGTCCACATCATGAGTACGAGAAATGGCACCAATGCCAATACTTTTTGGAGGGATTATTGCCGAATGTGCAAGAATGGCTAATGGCAATAAATGGAGGAGAGCTAATGTCAAAAAGTGCATCAGACATTTGGGAATTCTTCCAGCGACAAGCGGATAATTCCCAACAACGGAGTCGATCACTCAGGAATACTAGAAGAATTAAGGGAGTAAATGAGGTTCACATTGGCTAGTCAAGTTCAGAAATTAAAGAAGTCAAGGAGATAATTGAAGGTCTCTCTCGACAAATAGCATCGTTCACGACTGCTAAACCAACAGAGCCACATGACCATGACTCATACTCAGATCAAGCCAATGCCATAGGTGTAATGAGAAAACCATCTAATTACAACCCATACTCCAACACATATAACCTCGGATGGAGAGACCACCCCAATTTTTCATGGTTTCAAGGATTCCAACAGAATGGACCAGCAACTCCAGCTCCACCAATGCAACCAATTCCTCAAATTCCTCCAATCAGTTTCAAGCCTCGAGAAAATGGTAGGACAACTTGCTTCTTCAGTTCAGACCTTGGTAATGATTGTTGAGAAAGGCAAGTTTCCAAGTCAACCAGTGCCTAATCCTAAAGGAGTGCATGAAGTAAGTACCAGTTCACCAAAACAGCACAGAGAGGTCAAAGCAGTCATGACCTTGTGAAAAAGAAAAAAAGTCGACAACAAAGTGGAGATGCCGGTGACAAAAGAAAATCAAATTGTACCTGTGAGTGTTGAGGACTCGCCACCGGAGGAGAAAGAAGAAACTAACCCACGAGAATACGTTCCCAAAGCTCTTTTTCCTCAGAGATTAGCTAAAGGAAAGAAAGGAAAATCCACAGGTGAGATTCTTGAAATCTTCATACAGGTAAGTGTTAACATCCCTTTACTTGATGCTATAAAACAAATTCCATCTTATGCCAAGTTTCTTAAAGACCTTTGTACTAAAAAGAGAAACATTCATGTTCAAAAGAAGGCATTTTTTAACAGAAAAAGTTAGTTCTATACTCCAACACAAAATTCCTCTAAAATGCAAAGACCCAGGCTCCCCCACTATCTCATGTTGCTAGTGTAAATCTGTTGCCTTATTTAGTATTTGTGAAACTTGGACTGAGAGAATTACACCCAACTCCAGTGGTGTTACAACTTGCAGATCGGTCCATGAAAATACCTCGTGGTATTGTGGAGGACGTGCTTATCCAGGTAGACAAGTTTTATTTTCCTGTTGATTTCATTGTAATTGACACTTAACCAATCCAGGATTCAAGGAAGCACATCCCCATTATCCTCGGCCGACCTTTCTTGGTAACTGCCGATGCTCACATTCAATGCAGAACTGGAAATATGCAGTTGTCCTTAGGCAACATGACTATGGAGCTAAACATCTTCAACATTGCCAAACAACCTCACAATACAGATGATGAAATTATTGATGTGGATTTAATTGAAGCATTAGTTGATGACACTTTTCTTTCAAACCTTAGTGATGACCCTTTACAAACATGTTTAACTCACTTTGGTTTTGGTTTTGATTTTGATATTGACAGATTAGTTGATGAGGTCAACGCCCTGTTTGACTCAGCACCATCCATGGACACTAATAAATGGAAGTCAAGAGTTGAACAACTAGCACCATCGGAGAAGAAACTCATCCCATCATCAAAATCACCACCGAAACTACCCAACACTTTGGAATATGCATTTTTAGGAGAAGAAAGCACTCTACCGGTAATCATCTCATCATCCTTAAATCACGAACAAAAAGGTAAGTTGTTGGATGTTTTAAAAGAGCACAAATGAGCATTAGGATGAACCATAGTAGACATAAAATGTATAAACCCAGTAAACTGCATGCATTACATTCACCTTGATGAAAATGCTAAACCTACTAGGGAAATGCAATGTCGGTTAAATTGTAACATGAAAGAAGTTGTTAGAACTGAAGTTCTTAAGATGTTAAACGCAAGTATCATTTACCTAATTAGGAGTCACAGTAGTTACCAATGCTGATAATGAATTGATACCCACTAGAGTGACTACAGGATAGTGTGTAGAAGGATGCTATAATCAGATTCCCATAGCACCAAAAGATCAAGAAAAAACCACTTTCACTTGCCCTTTTGGCACTTTTGCATATAGAAGGATGCTATTTGGATTATGTAATGCACCTGCTACATTTCAACGATGCATGTTGAGCATTTTTTCTGATATGGTTGAATGATTCCTTGAAGTCTTTATGGATGACTTTTCTGTTTTTGGTGACTCATTTGATCAATGTTTACATCATCTAACACTAGTTCTGTAGAGATGTATCGAAAAGAACTTAGTCTTAAATTAGGAGAAATGCCATTTTATGGTAAAACAAGGTATTGTTCCAGGTCACATCATTTTGAGCAAAGGTATTGAGGTTGACAAAGCCAATGTGGATCTCATTTCCAATCTTGCTCTACCTAAAACAATCAGAGAAGTAAGATCTTTCCTTAGGCATGCTAGTTTCTATAAACGTTTCATTAAAGATTTTAGCAAAATTTCTAGACCCTCATGCAATCTACTTGCTAAGGATGTACCATTTATCTTTAATGATTCATGTCTTGTGGCATTTGAAAAATTAAAGCAGTTGTTGACATCATCACCCATCATTTAGCCCCCAAACTGGAGCTTACCATTTGAGTTTATGTGTGATGCATCTGATTATGCAGTAGGAGCAGTATTAGGACAAAGGGTTGATCGAATTCCTCATGTTATTTACTATGCTAGTATGACATTGAATGATGCACAATTGAACTATTCAACTATTGAAAAAGAAATGCTAGCAGTAGTGTTTGCATTAGAGAAATTTCGATCTTATCTCATTGGTTGTAAAATAATTGTATTCACAGATCATGCTGCTCTTAAATATCTTCTCACAAAGAAAGATGCAAAAGTTAGACTAATTCGTTGGGTGTTACTTTTGCAGGAATTCGATTTGAAATGTTAAATGTTGTGGCTGACCATCTCTCTCGTCTCTATTTTG
This sequence comes from Citrus australasica, assembly GCA_029618585.1. Lineage (NCBI taxonomy): Eukaryota > Viridiplantae > Streptophyta > Magnoliopsida > Sapindales > Rutaceae > Citrus > Citrus australasica. Next base: position 9,369,403 of record JARCIV010000006.1, read on the forward strand.
ACACAATTATGGAATCATTACCATTGAATGAGTCATTTCCAGATGAACAATTGATGAGTGTGGAAGTATTATCATGGTATGCTGATATAGTTAATTATCTTGTTACAGGTCAACTTGCAGAGCATTGGACTAAGCAAGACAAGGCCAATTTTTTTGCAGAAGAATTTCTTTTGGGATGACCCTTATTTGTTCAAGTATTGTGCAGATCAAATTGTTAGACGATGTGTCCCAGAAAATAAAATTCAGAATATTCTTTCACTGTGCCATGAACAAGCTTGTGGAGGCCATTTCAGTAATAAGAAAACAGTAACTAAAGTTTTACAATATGGTTTTTATTGGCCAACTATATTTCGAGATGCTTACACTTCTGTTCTTTATGTGATAGGTGTCAATGAATGAGGAGCATTACGCGAAGGAATATGATGTCACTAAATCCAATTTTAGTGGTTGAGATTTTTGAGGTATAAGATATCGACTTCATGGGACCCTCTCCTCCTTCTTTTGGCCATCAATACATATTGGTTGTTGTTGATTATGTATCGAAGTGGGTAGAAGCAATTCCATGTAGAACCAATGATCACAAGGTGGTGATAGGATTTTTGAAAGGCAACATTGTTTCACGATTTGGATTCCCTCGAGCAATAATCAGTGATGGTGGTGCCCACTTTTGTAACAAAGCATTCAAAGCTCTTTTGACAAAGTATTCCATCACTCACAAAGTAACGACCCCATATCATCCGCAAACCAGTGGCCAAGTTGAGATCTCCAATCGAGAAATAAAACACATATTAGAAAAGATGGTGAGGCTAGATAGAAAAGATTAGTCATTAAGACTTGGTCATTCACTCTACCCTCACCCCAAAAGAGCTCTCAAAGGGTGAGGACTGCCTAGCGCCTATAAGCGACCTGGAGCTTCGGCTTGCCAGCGATGTGGGATAAGAGCTAATCATTCACTCTACCCTCGCCCTCGGGCCTTGGCTCTGATACCAACTTGGGCCAGGCCTAACTCAGCCCCAAAAGAGCTCTCAAAGGGTGATGACTGCCCAACACTTATAAGCGACCAGGAGCTTTGGCTTGCCAGTGATGTGGGATAAGAGCTTGTATGTCCTTAGGACTAATAGCCCGCAAGTTCTGGTTTTCAGCCGATATACACTTACATTGCGCCTGTTTGCACTTTCCAAAACAACATCTCCATACAGTCATATTTCACAGAAGTTCCTAGAGTTTTGTCCAGAAAACCATTCACAGTTCCACCATCCTTCACCTCTTTGGAAAAATGAACACTTCTTCATTCACCTTCCTTTTAAGCTTAACGAAGACATAAACCCCACTAAAGCATCACACCCGGGTATGTCTCCTTCCGACCTCCTACTTGCTAAGCAAGAATGTTCTTAGTTGCTTCAGTAAGGTCTTATTGAACCTACTAATTCAGATTGGTTTTGTCAAGCTTTCTATATTGAAAAACGTTCTAAATTAGTTCGTGGAAAAAAAGAGTTTAGTTATTGATTACCAGCCACTTACTTCTTTCCTTAAAGATGATAAGTTCCCCTTTCCAAAAATCCAGACCTTGTTTGTCCATCTTCAAGGGGCTCGTATCTTCTCTAAGTTTGATTTAAAAGTTGGTTTTTGGCCACTTGGTATTTCACCAGTTGACCGTCAGAAAACTGCCTTCTGCATCCCTAATGCCCATTATCAGTGGACTATTATCCCTTTTGGTCTTAAAGTTGCTCATTTATTATTTAAAAAAGCCATGACAAAAATCTTCAGTCCTGTTCTTCATCATGCTTTGGTATACATTAATGATATCTTATTATTTTCCTCTGACCATGAGAACCACCAGAAGCTCCTTTTGGATTTCTTTCACATTGTGCAGGAACACGGAATCATGCTTTCTGAAAAGAAAAGCAGCATAGCACAAGAATCAATTGACTTTTTTGGCATAATGATTAAAGTGGCAATTATCAACCTGGTCCACACATTGTAACTGAATTATTAAAGTTTCCGGACACACATCTCAACAAAAAGCAGATCCAACAATTCCTTGGGATTGTTAATTATGTCCGTGATTTCATCCCTAAAGTTGCAATCCACACAAGCCAACTGTCTCGCATGCTAAAAAAGCAGTGCCCTCCATGGGGTCCAGCACAAACAGAAGCTGTCCAAAAACTAAAGGTGATAACCCAGTCACCTCCTCCTTTCCAAATTCCCGCAATTGGACAACGCCTTCTACAAACCGATGCCAGTGATGATTACTGGAGTGCCATTCTTCTTGAAGAGATAAATGGTGTACGTCACTTCTGTGCACATGGAAGAGGACAATTCAAAGACTCTGAAAAGAATTACCATGTGATCTACAAAGAGATTTTAGTGGTCAAATATGGAATCAAGAAGTTTGAATTTCATCTAATCAGCCATAAATTCCTTATCAACATGGACAACTCCTCTTTTCCTCGAATCTTTGACTTCAAAAATAAGTTGCTCCATGACAAACAGTTGCTCAACCTCAAAAACTGGTTTGTTAAATATGATTTTACTATTCAACACATAAAAGGCAAACAGAACATCATCCTAGACTTCCTTACACGACTGACTATAAATAAACCTTCACTTATTTCCTCCATTCACACCATCCCAATTATAGCCATGAATCGTCAACTCCCTTTCAAAGCTCTCAACCAGAGAACTTTTCCCATGAACATTCCTTTTCATTCAGCCTACCAGATACAAGACTTTGCAAAGAAATTCCTTTACCGGTATTTCTTCAATGTTCAAAGTAAAAAGCCTGATCGCTTTCCTTCCCTCTGTATAGAAAACCTGTTTCTCACAGGTCTTGCCCTGTCTTCCCTAACCATCTGCGACGATGAGTTATGGTACATGTGGTGTCTCACTACCCGGTATGCTACCAAACTGGTCTTTCCTGTTAAACCAGTCCTCACACACATCACCACTCCTGAGTTCTCATTAGATCTTCTATGGACTCTCCTTGAATGGTATTCACCACTCACGTGGTGGCGAAAACAACTAAAAAATTTGTGTACTTTTCACGGATTAAACAAAATGCCAGAACAAGAAGCCAACCTGTTCACTACAGTTTTCATCGTTCACAGACCTTACTTCCAGCACCCAGAAACAAGAGACTTCAGGACACAAGATATGGCATATGAATGGAAAACTTGTCCTCATCCTTATGTGGTGTCTCACCACCTTGTATGCTGCAAAGCTAGTTTTCCCCATCAAACCAGTCCTGACTCACCTTACCACTCCTGAGTTCTCACCAGACCTTCCATGGACTCTCCTCGAATGGTATTCCCCCCTCACATGGTGGCGTAAACAACTCCAGAATCTGTGTAGACCTTGTATGAAAATATTCCATTACCTCTGTTCTCAAGTCATACCTAATGGAACTCAACAATGTTCAGCCACCTGCCACAAACATACACCACACCTCTGTTGGACCATCACACACCCTGAAAATTGTCCCAAATGTTAACATGAATATGTCAATAATATTGATTTTGATGATAACAAACTTTAAATGGTTTTTTGATAAAAATATTGGAGCTATTTCTTAATAAACGAAAGCCTTAATAATCATTCCATTCATACTCATAAAAGATGGTTTTTCAAATTAGAAAAAGATTCTTTGCAAAATCTGGTTTAAAATGTGATTTTGGAAATAAACGGTGAACCAGTTTCTTTTAAATGGTTAACCGATTAATACTAGAGAGCAACAATTTGCCTAAGCTCTAACCGTTTATGAAAAATGGAAAAATAGAAAGGCTACTGGAAACTAACGGCGAATCGTTTATTACAAACGGTTAACCGATAATATCCAGAGAAGTGACTTCACGCAAATCCTTAACCGTTTACTTAAAGCGGGTAACTGATGTTCATTTTGCAGGTTACTGGAAACAAACGGCGAACCGTTTATTACAAACGGTTAACCGATAACATCCAGAAAGTCACTTCATGTAAATCCTTAACCGTTTACTTAAAACGGGTAACTGATGTTCATTTTGCAGGTTACTGGAAACTAACGGCGAACTGTTTATTACAAACGGTTAACCGATAATATCCAGAGAGTCACTTCATGCAAATTCTTAACCGTTTACTCTAAACGGATAACTGGTGTTCATCTTACTAGTCTTTGGAAGTTAACGGCGAAAGGGTAACCCTAAACGGCAAACCGTTTATTTGAAATTTGGCCCAATGGTAACTTTGACCAGCATAAACGGTTAACCGTTAACGGCTAACGGTGAACCGTTTTCGGGCCGACAGTCTGTAACAACTAGTTTTTCAGCTCCAAATATAAATAAGCTCATTCAAATTCAAAGAAGACTGATAACAACACATCCATTGAGCATATACTCGAGAATACAATCTTCATAGAGCTTTAAACATATTCTTGCTTCATCTATTCACACATTAGGCATTGATTTGTAATCTTAAATATTGTGTGAGAGAAAAACAATTTGTAATATTTTATTTTGAGTGATTGTAAGTGTTGGGATACACTTGGGTTAAGAGATTGGGGATAATCTCTTGTTGTAAAGGTTCATTGACACCTTGGAAGTCAAGTGTAAGCAATTGAAGCCTTGGAGGCTTGCTTAGTGAAATCCTCAAGCCCGGAAAGCTTGGAGGCGTGGACGTAGGCGAGGTTGGCCGAACCACGTAAAAATCTTCGTGTTTGAATCTCTCTTCCCTTATCTTTTTATATTGTGATTGATTTAATCATTATTGTTTTAAATTCGTTTTAGATTTGCATGATATTTTGTTTTAAAGTTGAATAATTTTTAGAATCCCAATTCACCCCCCTCTTGGGTTGCCTAGTTAGTATTTCACCAAAGACAAAGACTTGTACTCCAGGTTCCAGTTCAGGTCCTCAAGGAATCCTTGTCATGGAACAATGTCTTGACTACATTAACGTCTTATTCCAAGACGCTCAGGATCCATGGGAAGATTTTCTGTCTCTTCTTCATATTGAAAATCCCCATTACACTGTCACAGACCTAGACCCTCCTACTACATCAGCTCCAAAAGAGATGATTAATGTTAATGAAGAAGCCTAGCTACAAGCTGAAGCTTATCTTGATCATAGAGAGATCCGTCGTGCCAAACGCCAATATGAGAAAGAAATTGGCGATGTGTCTCCATCACATTACTCATCCACTCCATAATTGCAGACACGCATGGGTATCTTTAGCTTTAGCTTTTTTAAAGTTTGCTTTAATAATTAGACAAGGGTCCTGTCTTGTCTAAAGTATGTTTTCTGCTTTTCCAGCTTTTCCTTTTTATTTTTGGCATCGTGTGCTTTAATCATTCTGCTTTTGTAAAAGATAAGGGTCCCACCTTATCCCTCCTTCCTCGAGATCTCTATATAAGGATCTCTCTATCCCTTTGTAAGGCAGGAGTTAATTTGGAATACAAAATTAGTTTTCTTCACATCATGTTTCTCTAAACTTTTTTTTCTCTTATAGGAATCAAAGAAATTATTTAGAGTTAATAATGATACACTCACCTCTAATTTTCTAAACTGAGTATGTTCTGCACTTGCCTTAAGCCTAAGGATCCTCTGCATCAGAAAGGTCCTGTTTTATCCTCTAAAACTGATTTTTGTAAAATAAAATTTTTTTCTCACTACGTTCACCCTCTTTGAAGGCCAAGAGGGCTGTATTTTCTAGTGGTATCGTGAAAAACTGTTTTAGAAAATGATTTTCAGATTTGGTATTTGATGGATAAGTGTTTATCGGCTGGAAACCAGAACTTGCGGGCTATTGGTCCTAAGGACAAACTTTGCTCTGTTATAAATCTGGTGTAACAACGCCACGTACAACTACCCTCGACCAAGAGCTTTGGCTTGCAATGAATTCAGGGAGATTAGCTTGAGGTTAAGCATCAAGTTTGGTTCCTTGGAGGTCAATCCATGCAGCAAATTCTTGAAGTCGAGTAGGCCATTTATGACAGGAAATGTCATCAAATGTGAACCAAGATGCTGAAGATGGTTTTGTAGAGTGATCAGGAACCGGTGGAGGCATTGATGGCTCTGGTTCTGTTGGAGATGCTTTATTTTCAGCATCAGAAAAACTGTCTTTAATAATAGGTGTGGCGGTTGAAGTGCTAAGATCTATAGTTTTGGTGGCCGTTAATATGTTTGTAATGTCAGCATATTCGGATTCAGAGTCAGTGGAGGTACCGACTGAGTTTGTGGATGAGGAAGAGGGAGATGGGTTAGACTCTAATGGGTTTGATTCATAGACTGTTTATGGCTCAGAGGAGTCAGAAGATGTGTTTTCGACAGTATGATAGTGATACTGATCCATTGGGCCTTTGTCTTTTTTGGCCAAAGGCCCAATGGTTCAGGAGTAGCTTTTGGTGAATCTTCTGGTGGTACCGGAGGAATAGATGAAGATGAAGTGGCCTTTGGCTTTGGTTCTGAGATCTTGACTTTGGATTTTGATTTTTTAGGGTGAAGATGGCTTTGGTTGAGGAGTTAGTTGAAGGTGGGAGAATCCAAAGAACTGATTGTAAATAGGTTGTTGAGGTCTGGATGGTGTGAAGTTTCAAAGATTGGAGGAGGTACTGATGAGGTTTGTGTTTGAGTAAAAATGGAAGGTCGAGTCTTTTCAGCATCAATTCTTGTCAATTCAACTTTGAGCTTTCTGATCTCTGCTTCTTTTTTATTAAACTCTGGACCCCAGATGTGGTTGTTGATCATTCGTCGGAGATCGGTGTCTAGCTCAGAGATACGATCTTGTAGATGGATGTACATCTGATCAAGACGATTGCTGATTTTTTGGCAACTTGGTATTTCACCAGTTGACCGTCACAAAACTGCCTTCTACATCCCTAATGCCTATTATCAGTGGACTGTTATGCCTTTTGGTCTTAAAGTTGCTCCTTCATTATTTAAAAAAGCCATGACAAAAATCTTCAGTCCTGTTCTTCATCATGCTTTGATATACATTAAGCTCCTTTTGGATTTCTTTCACATTGTACAGGAACACGGAATCATGCTTTCTGAAAAGAAAACCAGCATAGCACAAGAATCAATTGACATTAAGCTCTGATATTTGGGAAAAACACTAGAAACTTTTTGAGCAGTTAATGGAGAAACTTTTGAAACCACTTTGATTACCAAAAAACCCATTGGTATTCAATTCTTTCCGAATTGCATAATTTGGAAAAAGATTGTAGCAGCTAAACTTCCAGATAAAGATTTACATATAGGTTTTGATATTCTTCATTTGATTAAAAACCTATTCCTCACCAGTTCTAAGGTTCGCTACAAGCACATGTTCTTGCCGTATACAGATACATTACGCCTGTATGCACTTTTCAAAACACCATCTCCATACAGTCATATTTCACAGAAGTTCCTAGAGTTTTGTCCAGAAAACCATTCACAGTTCCACCATCCTTCACCTCTTTGGAAAAATGAACACTTCTTCATTCACCTTCCCTTTACGCTTAACGAAGACATAAACCCCACTAAAGCATCACACCCGGGTATGTCTCCTTCAAGAATGTTCTCAGTTGCTTCAGCAAGGTCTTATTAAACCTACTGATTCAGGTTGGGCTTGTCAAGCTTTCTATGTTGAAAAAAGTTCTGAATTAGTTCGTGGAAAAAAGAGATTAGTTATTGATTACTAGCCGCTTAATTCTTTCCTTAAAGATAATAAGTTCCCCTTTCCAAAAATCCAGACCTTGTTTGTCCATCTTCAAGGGGCTCGTATCTTTTCTAAGTTTGATTTAAAAGCTGGTTTTTGGCAACATCCATAATGCCTATTATCAGTGGACTGTTATGCCTTTTGGTCTTAAAGTTGCTCTTTCATTATTTCAAAAAGCCATGACAAAAATCTTCAGTCCTATTCTTCATCATGCTTTGGTATACATTGATGATATCTTATTATTTTCTTATGACCATGAGAACCACCAGAAGCTCCTTTTGGATTTCTTTCACATTGTGCAGGAACATAGAATCATGCTTTCTGAAAAGAAAAGCAGCATAGCACATGAATCAATTGACTTTCTTGGCATAGTGATTAAAGATGGCAATTATCAACCTGGTCCACACATTGCAACTGAATTATTAAAGTTTTCGGACACACATCTCAACAAAAAGCAGATCCAACAATTCCTTGGGATTGTTAATTATGTCCGTTATTTCATCCCTAAAGTTACAATCCACATAGGCCAGTTGTCCCGCATGCTAAAAAAGCAGTGCTCTCCATGGGAACTAGCACAACAGAAGCTGTCCAAAAACTAAAGGTGATAACCCAGTCACCTCCTCCTCTCCGAATTGCCACAACTGCACAACTCATTCTACAATGATTACTGGAGTGTCATTCTTCTTGAAGAGATAAATGGTGTACGTCACTTCTGTGCACATAGAAGCGGACAATTCAAAGACTCTGAAAAGAATTATCATGTGATCTACAAAGAGATTTTGGCAATCAAAGAAGAATGAGGATGTCAAATCCAATTTTTCAGAACAGTCAGCACAAGATGACCAAACTGCCTTTCTTATCGCATAAACCTATTCCTGTTATTGGGTTTATTGACACTGGTGCAGATACCAGTATGATTGATCCTTCTGTTCTTCCATCACACTGTTGGGAACCTCACTCCAAGCTTTTCAGAGCAGTTAATGGTGAAACTTTTGAAGGAAGTCTGGAATGAGGTTTTGGTTGCCTTTTATGTGTTGAACAGTGAAATCATATTTAGCAAACTAGGTTTTGAGACTGAGTAATTGCTTGGTAGGTAGCAATTTGTTCTTGAAGAATTATCCATGTTGATAAGGAATTTGTGGCTGATGAGATGGAATTCAAATTTTTTAATTCCATACTTGACTGCTAAATTTTTTTTGTAGATCACATGGTAGTTCTTTTCAGAGTCTTTGAATTGTCCGCTTGCATGTGCACAGAAATGACGCACACCATTGATCTCTTCGAGAAGAATGGCACACCAATAATCATCGCTGGCAGCAGTCTGGAGGATGCGTTGTCCATTTGTGGGAAGTTAGAGTGGAGGAGGTGATTGGGCTATCACCTTTAGCTGCTTGACAGCTTCTGTCTGAGCAGGGCCCCAGGGAGGGCACTGTTTCTTAAGCATGCGGGACAGCTGGCTGGTGTGGATTGCAACTTTTGGGATAAAATCACGGACATAGTTAACAATCCCGAGGAATTGTTGTATCTGCTTTCTGTTGAGATGTGTGTCCGAGAACTTTAGTAATTCGATTGCATTATAGGGACCAGGCTGATACTGGCCGTCTTTAATCACCATGCCAAGGAAGTCAATGGATTCCTTTCCTAAGCTGCTTTTCTTTTCGGAAAGCATGCCATGTGCCTGAACAATGTGAAAGAAATCCAAAAGGAGCTTCTAGTGGCTCTCATGGTCAGAGGAAAATAATAAAATATCATCAATGTAGACCAATGCATGATGGAGAATAGGACTAAAGATTTTTGTCATGGCTTTTTGAAATAAAGAGGGAGCGACTTTGAGACCAAAAGGCATGACTGTCCATTGGTAATGGGCATCAGGGATGCAGAAGGCAGTTTTGTGACGATCAATTGGTGAAATACCAAGTTGCCAAAAACCAGCTTTCAAATCGAACTTAGAGAAGATACAAGCCCCTTGGAGATGGACAAACATGGTCTGGATTTTTGGAAGGGGAAACTTATCATCTTTAAGAAAAGAATTGAGTGGCTGGTAATCAATAACTAATCTCTTTTTCCACGAACTAATTCAGATCGTTTTTCAACATAAAAGGTTTGACAAGCCCAATCTGAATCAGTGGACTCAATAAGACCTTGTTGAAGTAACTGAGAACATTCTTGTTTAGCAAGCAAGAGGTCGGAAGGAGACATACCCGAGTGTGAAGCTTTTGTGGGGTTGATGTCTTCATTGAGATTGAAAGGAAGGTGAATGAAAAACTGTTCATTTTTCCAAAGAGGTGAAGGATGATGAAACTGGGAATGATTTTCTAGACATAATTCTAAGAACTTTTGTGAGATTTGACTATATGGAGATGATGTTTCAGAAAGTGTATATAGACGTAGGGTATCTGTATAAGGCATGAACATTTGTTTGTAGCGAACTCCAGAACTAGTGAGGAATAGGTTTTTAACCAGATGAAAAATGTCAAAACCTATGAGCAAATCTTTATCGGGGAGTTTGGAAGCTATAATCTTTTTCCAAATGATGCAATTCGGAAAAAATTGAATACCAATGAGTTTTTTGGTAATCAAGGTGGTTTCAAAAGTTTCACCATTAACTGCTCTGAAAAGTTTGGAGTGAGGTTCCTAACAATTTGATGGAAGAACAGAAGGATCAATCATATTGGTATCTGCACCAGTGTCAATAAATCCAATAACAGGAATAGGTTTATGGAATTTGGAAGGAAGGATGGACATCTTGAGAGAAGGTCGAGGAATAGTGGAAACATGATTAACAGTCTGAACTGTAGAGATGACTGAAATATCTTCAGAATTAGAAGATTCGGCGATAAGAAAGGCAGTTTGGTCATCTTGTGTTGACTGTTCTGAAAAATTGGATTCGACATCCTCATTCTCTGATAACAAGGAAGTTCAAGTTGTTGGATAAGACGAACAACTTTGGCCGATTTGTGAGAACATTGTCGGGCAAAGTGACCGCGTTTCTTACAAATGAAACAACGGTTGGATTTTTTCTTTCGGTACTGAGAAGCATCTTTCTTTCTGAAATACTAAAAATGTTTTTTGGAGGATGATTTTTTGTGGAAGTGTTTCTGAAAGTGTTTTTTTCTTTTTAGGCGAACAAATACACTTATTTTCATCTTTATACTCTATCTTGAGATGAGGTTTTCGAAAAGCTTCAGAGAAGGGTTTTTTGTCTTCCATGAGATCTTTGAAGAATTCTTTCTGTTCACAGCTCTTATCTAGAGATAACATGACCATTTGAAAAATCTTTCCCAGAGAGATATCAGAGATACTCATATTTGTGGCTGTGAGTTTTCTCTGAAGATCAGGTTGTAACTCAAGAGGAAGAGAGGTAATAAAGACATGTTTAAGAGATGGCTCATTGAACCCATTTAGCTTGTAGAAGAGAATACTCATTCGTTTGTAATGAGCATCCAAAAGATGTCTTTTAAAGGAGCAACATTTCATCTGATGGTATTCTTTTATGTCTGCTTCAGTGGAAGCAGTTTTTTCACCGATGAATTGCTCATGAATGAGATTGAGGGCTGTACCAATCGGAGATTCCATGAATTGGAGCTGTCTATATTCTCCTAAGCTTTCTAGCTAGTCTCGTAAGGAACCCGTGGAACATGCCATGAATTCACGAAGAACGGCTTGAGGTTGAGCATTAGGCTTGGTACCTTGGAAATCAATCAAAGCAGCAAATTCTTGAAGTCGAGTAGCCCATTTGTGACGAGGAATGTCATCAAATGTAAACCAAGATGCTAAAGATGGTTTTGTTGAGTGTTCATGGACAGGTGGTGGTACTGGGTCTGTTTGAGAAGCTTGGTCAGAAGGATTGTCATCAACAATAGGTGTTGGAGTAGAGGCACTTGGATCTGTAGTTTCAGTGGCCATTAATATGCCTGTAATGTCAGCATATTCAGACTTAGAGTCAGTGGAGGCATTTGATGAGTCATAAGAGGAGGACAAAGATGAATTATGTGTTTCAGGCTTAGAAGAGTCAGAGGAATCTGAAGGTTGAGGCTGGATAGTATGATAATGATACTGGTCCATTGGGCTTTTATCTTTTTGAAGAGGCTCAGGATGGTCTTGTAGTGTTTCTTCTAGAGGGATTGTAGATGTAGAGGAAGAGGACGTGACCTTTGGATGTGGTTCGAAGATTTTGACTTTAGATTGTGGTTTTTTGGGTGAAGATGGTTGGGGAGTTGGTTGAAGGTGAGAGAAACCAAAGAACTGATTATAAACAGGTTGTTGAGGTCGGGATGGTGTGTAGAAAGGTGCATAGGTATCAAAGATGGAAGGAGATACTGGTGTAGGTTGTGGTTGAGTAAAAAGAGAAGGTCGAGTCTTTTCAGCATCAATCGTGGAGAATTCAGCTTTGAGTTTTCTGATCTCGGCTTCTTTTTTATTAAACTCTGGACCCCAGATATGATTGTTGATCATTCGTCTGAGATCAGTGTCTAGTTCAGAAATCCGATCTTGAAGATGGATATACATCTGATCTAAACGACTGCTAATTGAGTCAACTTTAGTTTCATTCTGGGAGACTTGAGTGGCAACACGGTCAATTTTCTTACCGAGTTGTTGAAGAGAATGATTTTGGGCATTGTCATTTTTTGTTTGCCAATTCAAAACAGCTTCATATTGTTTTGGTTCTTCAGGTTGCCCAGAGGCTGTAATCGAAGATTGAACAAAAGGTTTTGAGGTAACACGGGTTTGTGGGTCTGTCTGTTTTTTAAGGGGAGGAAAGGATTCCTCATAGGAATGACTTGAAAACATAAGGCATGACCTGATTGGGTGAACATGAGGTTTTGGATCTGGTGGAGATTGTGGAAGGAAGGATTTGCAAGATGGTGGAGGATAAGAAGATTTTTTCTTCTTTTTCTTTCTCCGCATGACTTCCAATTCTTCATCAACATCCGTATCATCCAAACAAGGACAATCCGAATTACACATATGGGCTTCAGGAACATCCCATAGAAAATGACCATTAATTTTGTCAGGATATACTGGATACCCTTCTGATGAAAAACCATGAATAGGAAGTTTCTTTTCTTGACCAGTTTGAACTGTTGTGATCATAGCAGTATAAGAAAGCTATGGACTGTCTGGAAAGGGCGTAGTGTCAGGAGTTTGAAAAGTCAGTTTGATTTGACCATTTGGGCGTCTGGCAAATGTAGCTTCTGTGGTTTGGACTGGTCCAGAATTTTGGTGAAAATGCTCATAGTTGGTTAGCCATTCAAGAGGCATGAGTTTGAGCAGATCTTGTTTCGGAATTTGTTTGGGGATTTGGATGATGGTTGGAATTGTGTTTGTATCCGCCAATATCATCAAAGCATCAGAAGTTGTGTATGGTGTAGGAAGATCTAGTGCATGATTTTGTAATCGATACACTATTTGATGATGGAGGGTTGCAATCTTGGATGTGGGTGTTTGTTCTGCTCCTTGGAGCTGGATCTGGACTTTAAGGGTTGTTGGAAGATTGGGATCCTCAAGAGAGAGGTTGAAATTGGGGTAAAAGGTTAATAAGACACTGCCAGCATGAAGGGTTGTCAGAACAGTTCCTATAACAGCATGTTGGTACTCCTTGAACCTGGTATCTAGGAGAGCAATTCTAGCTGTAACAGGTAAGCCTTTTCGACCATAAAGAGTGAGAATTAATCGTACACCACCAAGATGGAGGTGTGTGTATCCTTCTCGTTTCCAATTGGCGACGAGATCAGAAGGTATCTCCATAGTGACATATTGTTCACTCTGTGAGGCTTGTAAAGCACACTGATCCAGTCTAGAAGATTGAATATATTCTTTTGGGAGTGGTCTTTTAGTACGATCAAACAGAAAACTTCTTTCACTAGAAGTATTCGAACTCTCATCTCTACTAAAAGACCACTCCCAAAAGAATATATTCAGTCTTCTAGACTGGATCAGTGTGCTTTACAAGCCTCACAGAGTGAACAATATGTCACCATGGAGATCCCTTCCGATCTCGTCGCCAACTAGAAACGAGAAGGATACACACACCTCCATCTTGGTGGTGTACGCTTAATTCTCACTCTTCATGGTCGAAAAGGCTTACCTGTTACAGCTAGAATTGCTCTCCTCGATACCAGGTTCAAGGAGTACCAACATGCTGTTATAGGAACTGTTCTGACAACCCTTTATGCTGGCAGTGTCTTATTAACCTTTTACCCCAATTTCAACCTCTCTTGAGGATCCCAATCTTCCAACAACCCTTAAAGTCCATATCCAAGCTCCAAGGAGCAGAACAAACACCCACATCCAAGATTGCAACCCTCCATCATCAAATAGTGTATCGATTACAAAATCATGCACTAGATCTTCTTACACCATACACAACTTCTGATGCTTTGATGATATTGGCGGATACAGACACAATTCCAACCATCATCCAAATCCCCAAACAAATTCCGAAACAAGATCTGCTCAAACTCATGCCTCTTGAATGGCTAACCAACTATGAGCATTTTCACCAAAATTCTGAATCAATCCAAACCACAGAAGCTACATTTGCCAGACACCCAAATGGTCAAATCAAATTGACTTTTCAAACTCCTGACACTACACTCATTCCAGACAGTCCACAGCTTTCTTATATTGCTATGATCACAGTAGTTCAAACAGGTCAAGAAAAGAAACTTCCTATTCATGGTTTTTCATCACAAGGGTATCCATTATATCCTGATAAAATTAATGGTCATTTTCTATGGGATGTTCCTGAAGCCCATATGTGTAATCCGGATTGTCCTTGTTTGGATGATACGGATGTTGATGAAGAATTTGAAGTCATGCGGAGAAAGAAAAAGAAGAAGAAAAAATCTTCTTATCCTCCACCATCTTGCAAATCCTTCCTCCGCCAGATCCAAAACCTCTTGTTCACCCAATCAGGTCATGCCTTATGTTTTCAAGTCATTCCTATGAGGAATCCTTTCCTCCCCTTGAAAAACAGACAGACCCACAAACCCGTGTTACCTCAAAACCTTTTGTTCAATCTTCGATTACAGCCTCTGGGCAACCTGAAGAACCAAAACAATATGAAGCTGTTTTGAATTGGCAAACAAAAAATGCCAATGCCCAAAATCATTCTCTTCAACAACTCAGTAAGAAAATTGACCGTGTTTCCACTCAAGTCTCCCAAACTGAAACTAAAGTTGACTCAATTAGCAGTCGTTTAGATCAGATGTATATCCATCTTCAAGATCGAATTTCTGAACTAGACACCGATCTCAAACGAATGATCAGCAATCATATCTGGGGTCCAGAGTTTATAAAAAAGAAGCCGAGATCAGAAAACTCAAAGCTGAATTATCCAGGATTGATGCTGAAAAGACCCGACCTTCTCTTTTTACTCAACCACAACCTACACCAGTATCTCCTTCCATCTTTGATACCTATGCACCTTTCTACACACCATCCCGACCTCAACAACCTGTTTATAATCAGTTCTTTGGTTTCTCTCACCTTCAACCAACTCCCCAACCATCTTCACCCAAAAAACCACGATCTAAAGTCAAAATCTTCGAACCACGTCTAAAGGTCACGTCCTCTTCCTCTACATCTAATATCCCTCTAGAAGAAACACCACAAGACCATCCTGAGCCTCTTCAAACAGATAAAAGCCCAATGGACCAGTATCATTATCATACTATCCAGCCTCAACCTTCAAATTCCTCTGACTCTTCTGAGCCTGAAACACATAATTCATCTTTATCCTCCTCTTATGACTCATCAAATGCCTCCACTGACTCTGAGTCTGAATATGCTGACATTACAGGCATATTAATGGCCACTGAAACTACAGATCCAAGTGCCTCTACTCCAACACCTATTGTTGATGACAATCCTTCTGACCAAGCTTCTCAAACAGACCCAGTACCACCACCAGTCCATGAACACTCAACAAAACCATCTTCAGCATCTTGGTTTACATTTGATGACATTCCTCGTCACAAATGGGCTGCTCGACTTCAAGAATTTGCTGCTTGGATTGATCTCCAAGGTACCAAGCCTAATGCTCAACCTCAAGCCGTTCTTCGTGAATTTATGGCCCGTTCCACGGGTTCTTTACGAGATTGGCTAGAAAGTTTAGGAGAATATAGACAGCTCCAATTCATGGAATCTCCGATTGGTACAACCCTCAATATCATTCATGAGCAATTCATCGGTGAAAAAACTGCTTCCACTGAAGCAGACAGAAAAGAATACCATTAGATGAAATGCTGCTCTCTTAAAAGACATCTTTTGGATGCTCATTACAAAAGAATGAGTATTCTCTTCTACAAGCTAAATGGGTTCAATGACCCATCTCTTAAACATGTCTTCATTGCCTCTCTTCCTTCTGAGTTACAACCCGATCTTCAGAGAAAACTTACAGCCACAAATATGAGCATCGCCGATATCTCTCTGGGAAAGATTTTTCAAATGGCCATGTTATCTCTTGATAAGATCTGTGAACAGAAACAATTCTTCAAAGATCTCATGGAAGACAAAAAACCCTTCTTTGAAGCTTGTCAAAAACCTCATCTCAAGATAAAGTGTAAAGATGAAAAGAAGTGTATTTGTTCGCCTAAAAAGAAAAAAACACTTTCAGAAACACTTCCACAAAAAATCATCCTCCAGAAAACCTTTTCGGTATTTCAGAAAGAAAGAAAAGGTTTGCAAGAAACGCGGTCACTTTGCCCGACAATGTCCTCACAAATTGGCCAAAGCTATTCGTCTTATCCAACATCTTGAACATTCTTCCCTGTTATCAGAGAATGAGGATGTCGAATCCAATTTTTCAGAATAGTCAACACAAGATGACCAAATTGCCTTTCTTATCGCCGAATCTTCTGATTCTGAAGATATTTCAGTCATCTCTACAGTTTAGACTGTTAATCATGTTTCCACTATTCCTTGACCTTTTCTCAAGATGTCCATCCTTCCTTCCAAATTCCATAAACCTATTCCTGTTATTGGGTTTATTGACACTGGTGCAGATACCAGTATGATTGATCCTTCTGTTCTTCCATCACACTGTTGGGAACCTCACTCCAAGCTTTTCAGAGCAGTTAATGGTGAAACTTTTGAAACCACCTTGATTACCAAAAAACCCATTGGTATTCAATTCTTTCTGAATTGCATAATTTGGAAAAAGATTATAGCCTCCAAACTCCCCGATAAAGATTTGCTCATCGGTTTTGACATTCTTCATCTGGTTAAAAACCTATTCCTCACTAGTTCTGGAGTTCGCTACAAAAAAATGTTCATGCCATATACAGATACCCTACGTCTGTATACACTTTCTGAAACATCATCTCTATATAGTCAAATCTCTCATAAGTTCTTAGAATTCACTCCAGACAATCATTCCCAGTTTCATCATCCTTCACCTCTTTGGAAAAATGAACAATTTTTCATTCACCTTCCTTTCAAACTCAATGAAGACATCAATCCCACAAAAGCTTCACACCCGCGTATGTCTCATTCCGACCTCTTGCTTGCTAAACAAGAATGTTCCCAGTTACTTCAACAAGGTCTTATTGAGTCCACTGATTCAGATTGGGCTTGTCAAGCCTTTTATGTTGAAAAACGATCTGAATTAGTTCGTGGAAAAAAGAGATTAGTGATTGATTTACCAGCCACTCAATTCCTTTCTTAAAGATGATAAGTTTCCCCTTCCAAAAATCCAGACCCTGTTTGTCCATCTCCAAGAGGCTTGTATCTTCTCTAAGTTCGATTTAAAAGCTGGTTTTTGGCAACTTGGTATTTCACCAAGTGACCGTCACAAAACTGCCTTCTGCATCCCTGATGCCCATTACCAATGGACGGTCATGCCTTTTGGTCTCAAAGTCGCTCCCTCCTTATTTCAAAAAGCCATGACAAAAATCTTTAGTCCTATTCTCCATCATGCATTGGTCTACATTGATGATATTTTGTTGTTTTCCTCTAACCATGAGAGCCATCAGAAGCTCCTTTTGGATTTCTTTCACATTGTGCAGGCACATGGCATCATGCTTTCCGAAAAGAAAAGCAGCATAGGAAAGGAATCCATTGACTTTCTTGGCATGGTGATTAAAGACGGCCAGTATCAGCCTGGTCCCCACATTGCAATCGAATTACTAAAGTTCCCGGACACATATCTCAACAGAAAGCAGATACAATAATTCCTCGGGATCGTTAACTATGTCCGTGATTTTATCTCAAAAGTTGCAATCCACACCAGCTAGTTGTCCCGCATGCTCAAGAAACAGTGCCCTCCCTGAGGCCCTGCTCAGACAGAAGCTGTTAAGCAGCTAAAGGTGATAGCCCAATCACCTCCTCCACTCCGAATTCCCACAAATGGACAACGCATCCTCCAGACTGATGCCAACGATGATTATTGGAGTGCCATTCTTCTCGAAGACATCAATGGTGTGCGTCATTTCTGTGCACATGCAAGCGGACAATTCAAAGACTCTGAAAAGAACTACCATGTGATCTACAAAGAAATTTTAGCAGTCAAGTATGGAATTAAAAAATTTGAATTCCATCTCATCAGCCACAAATTCCTTATCAACATGGATAATTCTTCTTTTCCCCGAATCTTTGACTTCAAGAACAAATTGCTACATGACAAGCAATTACTCAGTCTCAAAACCTAGTTTGCTAAATATGACTTCACTGTTTAACACATAAAAGGCCACCAAAACCTCATTCCAGACTTTCTCCCCCGTCCAGCTATAAATAAACCCGCACTCATCTCCTCGATTCACACCATTCCAGTTATAGCCATGAATCGCCAACTTCCCTTCAAAGCTCTTAATTAGAGAACTTTCCCCGTGAACATCTCTTTCCAATCAGCTTACCAATTGCAAGATTTTGCAAAGAAGTTTCTCTACCGATTTTTCTTTAATGTTCAGTCCAAAAAACCTGACCGATTTCCTAATCTCTGCATGGAGCACCTGTTTCTCACAGGCCTCACTCTATCTTCTCTAGCAATCTCCGAAGATGAACTATGGTACATGTGGTGCCTCACCACCTTGTATGCTACACAGCTAGTTTTTCCCATCAAACCAGTCCTGACTCACTTTACCAATCCAGAGTTCTCCCCAGACCTTCAATGAACTCTTTTTGAATGGTATTCTCCTCTCACTTGGTGGCGCCAGCAACTCCAATATCTGTCTACCTTTCACGGATTAGACAAAATGCCAGAACAAGAAGCTAACATGTGGACTACAGGTTTCATTGTCCACAGGCCTTATTTTCAACATCCAGAAACACGGGACTACTGGACACAGGACATGGCATATGAATGGAAAACTTACTCTCATCCTTATATCTTCATCCATGATACAACAATCACTTCCGCCCTCAAAGCCTATCTCATGGAACTTAACAATGTTCCTCCACCTGCCACAAATATTCACCACACCTCCATTGGACCATCACACACCCTTGAAATAATCCCAAAAACACAAGGCTGTACTCCAGGTTCAAGTTCAAGTCCTCAAGGAATCTTTGTTATGGAACAACGTCCTGACTACACGAATGTCTTATTCCAAGACGCCCATAACCCATGGGAAGACTTTCAGTCCCTTCTCCATACTGATACTCCCCATGATACCTCAAGACACATGTCTGAAGCTGATGAAGACACTTACCAGCAAGCTGAGGCATATCTCGACAAGAGACAAAGGCGTCGGCACAAGCGACAATATGAGCAAGAAACAGGAGACGTGTCCCCATCGCGTTATCCATCCACTCCATAATGGCACTTTGTCGCTCTCACACAACTTGATGCAATAACCCATGTTACTCCCGTTTGTCTTTTGTTAAAGTCCTTGTACGTGTGTCAAAGTCCTTGTGAGTGTGCTTTACTTTTGTTAAAGTACTTGTAAGTGTGCTTTACTTTTTTTAAAGTACTTGTGAGTGTGCTTTACTTTTGTTAAAGTCCTTGTGAGTATGCTTTACTTTTGTAAAAGTCCTTGTACGCGTGCTTTGCTTTTGTTAAAGTCCTTGTAAGTATGCTTGCCTTTTTAAAAAAGTCCTGATTGGCTTGCTTTGCTTTAAAAAAAGGTGTGCTATGTGTCATGATCATTCGAGAGGTCCTGTTCTTAATGATCCTCTATATAAAGCACCTTTAGTCTCAGTTGTAAGGGAGTCATTCGGAAAAATAAAAAGCTTAAGTTTTGACATTATGTTTCCTTAAACCTCTCTCTCTCTTCTAGGACTCAAAGAAATTTCTAAACTGAGTATGCTCTGCGCTTGCCTCACGTTTGAGGATCCTGTGCATCAGAAAGGTCCTGTTTTATCCTCCAAAGCCGATTTTTATCCAATAAGAGCGTCCAAATAATGACGGTAACAGTAGCCGCAGTAAGAAGTACAAATTAAATTTAACTCTTTGCCTATAAATATTTTCTTCTGTGTTGCACCACCCAGGTGATGTCTTCTAAACTCTACTTCTTTCCTTTAAAACATTGAGGACAATGTTTCGTTCTGGTTGGGGGGAGGGAATAATCGCCAATTGTGGAATCTTGGTTAAGTTTTTACTAATTTTTTGTTGTAGAAACTAACTGTTGCTAACTTTTTGTGTTGAAGATGGCTGAATATAGAGTGTAGTTACTTTAGAAACGCATCTTCTTCGTTAAAAAAAAATTCATATATTTTATTTTTCTTTATTAATTTTTTTACAATCATTTTTCTTCTTCTTTCTAATTTCTCCTTTATAACAGTTCAAAAAGCCAATAAATAAAATAAAAAGAAACAAGCCACAACACACAAAACATGCTAAAGAAACTAACACATCTAAAAGCTATAATTTAAACAATCATAATTTCCAAAGCATGGTTACAATATTATAAACAATAGAAAATACTTACCATCAACTTTGTAAAATGACATATCAGCTGTTAACCCAAATTCTTTCATTAGGATTTCGTGGATAGATTGCATTTTCATTGTCTGCAGATTGTAATAACTGATTAGTTGGTAATTTAGTGGTGAACGGAGTTGTATTTTGCACATCATGTTCATTTATAGGGTCCACTTCTACTAGGCATATGAGTACATAAAAAACTTGTTTGGCTTGAGAAGCCAATATAAATTGATCATGTTTACACCCTAACTAGTTTAGGTCCACTAAGATGAATCCATGTTCATCCTTCTTCACACCACCACTATTTCGAGCCCAACCACACTTTAATGCAGGAACTTTTAGCAAAAGGTAATTAACAACCCATATCTCATCTATAACTCCATAAAATGTCATGTCACTTGCAGACACCGATACAATCCCAACTATAATCCAAATTCCCAAACAGATTCAAAAATAAGAATTGCTTAAACTCATGCGAATCCAGACATCTGAAGCCAATCCACCAGAATTCTGAGCCAATCCAAACATCTGAAGCCATCTTTGAAAGAAGATCTGATGGCCAAGTTAAGATGTCCTTTCAAACTCCAGGATAATCTTCAGATCGCGAAGCTCCAAGGCTCTCTTATACTGCTATGATCAAGGCAGTAACCACGGGACAAGAAGAGAATCTCCCACTCTATGGATTTTCTTCAGAAGGATATCTAGTTTATCCTGACAAATTCAATGGACACTTCTTATGGGATGTTTCAGAAGCCCATATGTGCAACCTTGATTGCCCTTGCCTAGAAGATCCATATGACAATGACGAAGACTTTGAAATAATAAGGAAATGACGGAGGAGAAAGAAGAAACCTTCCCATTCAAAGACTTTGAAATAATAAGGAAATGACGGAGGAGAAAGAAGAAACCTTCCCAGATGATCCAAATTCAAGTCAGCCTTTACCAATCTACAACAAGGCTCTTCGGTGGATAAAAAAATAAAATAAGAAGGCCGAGCCGCAAGAACTGGTTTCTTCTCCACCAAAGCTCAGGTCATGGCTGATGTTCTCTTCCTCCAGCCAATCTTACCAAGAATCTTTTCCCCCACTTGAAAAACAAACAGATCCACAAACAAAAGTTGTTTTTAAGCCTTTTGTGCAATCATCTATAACTTCTTCTGGTCAGCCAGAAGCCCCAAAGCAATATAAAGCAGTCCTAAATTGGTAAACTCAAAATGCCACAGCCCAAAATCAAGCACTTCATAATCTTGGGAGAAAGATTGATAAAGTTGCAACTCACGTGACAAAAACTGAAACAAAGGTGGATTCTCTCAATGCCCAGCTAGAACAGATCTATATGAATTTACAGAATAAAATCTCTTAATTAGATGTTGATCTTAGAACGATGATTAACAATTGTATATGGGGTCCATAATTCAACAAAAAAGGAAGCAGAGATTAGAAAGTTAAAACCAGAGCTAGCCAGAATTGATGCAGACAAAGAACAACCATTCCTCTTTACCAAAACCCAATCTTTACCTATACCTGCCCCTTTATTTGACACATATCAACCTTTCTATAATTCTTTCAAACCACCAATGGACTATAACAAGTTCTTTGGTCTTTCCCATCTTCTTTACAGAAATCAAGAACCTTCAACAACCCCATCAACATCCAAGAAGCCAACCACAAAAGTCAAAATCTCATAACCAAAACCAAAAGAAAATCCTCCATCTGAGGATTCTCCAAAATCAACCCCCGAAACAACAAAGAAAGACAAAGCTCCTGTATACGAACAATGATTCAGATCCGAACTCATCTTCTAATAACAGTTCCAGTTCTAGTTCTTATATGTAGATATCTCTAGACTACTCATGGTTCAACCATCTACTAAGACGGAAGAACCAAGTACATCTACACCAGTTGTAGAAGAATCAGATGATGAAAATCAAGATCAAGGCAGTTCACAAACTGAACCAATACCCCCAACTCCACCAGCGCCTGAATCTTCCTCTAAACCATCTTTGACAAAGTGGTTCACTTTTGATGATATTCCTCGCCACAAATGGCCAGCTAGACATCAAGAATTTTCTGCTTGGGTCGATGTACAAATGACACGACCAAATGCACAATCTCAATCAGTCCTCTGAGAATTTTGTTCCAGATTCACTGGTTCTGTGCGAGATTGGTTTGAAAGTCTAGGAGAATACAGACAACTTCAGTTAATTCAGACCACAGTCGCCACAACACTTACAATCATTTATGAACAGTTCATTGGAGAACTAGCTGCAGCAAATGAAGCCTCCAGAAAAGAATTTCATCTGATGAAATGGTTGCTCTCTCAAGTGCAACCATTTGGAGATGCATTACAAATGCATGAGCATGCTCTACTACAAGTTAAATGGATTCAATGATCCAACTTTAAAGCATGTTTTCATGGCTTCACTTCCTTCAGAACTTCAGCCAAAACTCTAGAGGCAGCTTACAGCCTTCAACCTAGACATAGCTAACATCTCTCTTGGAAAAATCTTGTAGTTGACTATACTGTGTCTTAACATATTGTGTGAACAAAAAGACTTCTTCAAATACCTCATTGAAAACATACAACCTTTTGCCCTAGCCTGTAAAAAACCAGATCTAAAAATCCGGTGCAAAGATGACAAAAAATGCACTTGTCCAACCAAGAAGCAAGGTCATTTTCAAAAACACTCTTATAGATCTTCCAAGAAAAGCAAAAAACCTTACAGATACTTTAAAAAGAAAGATCCATCACAGTATAGAAAGAAGAAGCACAGCCGTTGTTTTATTTGCAAGAAATGCGGTCATTTTGCCCAAAATTGTCCAAACAAGTCTGCCAAAGCTGTTTGCCTTATTCAACACCTCTGACAGACTCCAATTTCTTTGAACAGGCAGAGTATGATGATCATACAACATTCATCCTCACCGAGTCAACAGATGATTTTGAGGTAGATGAAATTTCTGTTATTTCTACTGTTCAAGAAGTTAACCAGGTTAATTTTAAACCTACTGTTCCTTCAGTAAAAATTTCAGTCCTCCCTTCAAAGTTTCATAAACCCATCCCTGTTATTGGTTTTCTTGACACTAGTGCGCAACGCAGTATGCTCAATCCCACAGTTCTTCCTTCCTCTTATTGGGAAAATCATACTGAATTCTTCACAGCAGCTAATGGTGGAGTATTCAAAACCTTACTGATTACCAAAAAACCCATTGGGATTCAGTTTTTTCCAAACTATATCATATGGCAAAAAATCATTGGTTCAGATTTACGAGACAAAGATCTTCTCTTAGAATTTGATATCCTTCATCTGGTAAAAAATCTCCACATCACACCAACTGGAATCATGCTCAAATAAATGTTTTTGCCTTATACAGATGTTCTACGTCTGTATACTCTCTTAGACACAACTAGGGGTGGCAAAAAAAGCCCGGGCCGGCCCAAGCCCGCCCGGGCCCGGCCCAGGCCCGCGGGCTTAGGCCCGGCCCTCACCCATGAGGGCCTGGACAAGGGCCTAAGAAAAAAGCCCGCGACTTTTTTAAAAAATAATTTTATAAATTAGAATAATATAGTTAAAATTGAAAAGTAATTTAAAAATAAAAAAGAAAACTTAAATTCTTAACTTATAAATCAATTATGATTCAAAAAAACTAAAATTATGATACTAAATTATCTCTTTTATGTCAATTAATTAAGAGAGTGTTTGAATTAGAAAATCCAGTATTAAAGAAAATTAAAATTATGAGTTTTTATTTGCTTTATTAATTATTTTAATTTGAAATATTCATTTTCTTTAATTTATCTATGATTGTAATAACTTGTTAATCATTAATTTATTTCAAATTTACAATAATTTAAAAATTTTTAAATAAATAAAGCCCAAGCCCGGCCCGAGCCCGGCCCAGGCCTGCAATGGGCCCGGCCCGACCCGAGCCCGTTGCCTTAACTGACAGAGGGCCTGGACATGGGCTTGAAAAAGCCCGGCCCAGGCCCGCTATTTGCCAACCCTAGACACAACTCCCCTTTATGCACTCACCACTCAAAAACTCCTTTAGTTCTGTCCTGAAACTCACTCTCAGTTCAATCATCCTTTTCCTCTTTGGAAAAATGACAAGTTCTTCATTCAACATCCCTTCAAATTGAATGAGGATATCAATCCAACAAAGGCAACTCATCTAGGAATGCCCCCTTTTGATCTTCTTTTAGCCAAAAAAGAATGTGATCAATTGCTTCATCAAGGTCTCATTGAGCCCACAACTTCAGATTGGGCATGTCAAGCCTTTTATGTTGAAAAACTATCAGAGTTAGTTAGAGGAAAAAAGAGATTGGTAATTGATTATCAGCCTCTAAATGCTTTTCTCAGAGATGAAAAATTTCCTCTTCCAAAAATCCAGTCTCTATTTGTCCATCTTCAAGATGCCATGATTTTTTCAAAATTTGATCTCAAAGCTGGTTTTTGGCAACTTGGTATTTCACACTCTGATAGACCTAAAATGGCTTTCTGTATTCTCAATGCCCATTACCAATGGACAATAATGCCCTTTGGTCTCAAAATTGCTCCTTCCTTGTTCCAAAAAGCAATGGTCAAAATATTCTCTCATATCCTTCATCATGCTCTAGTATACATTGATGACATTTTATGGTTTTCCACCAACCATCAAACCCACCAACAACTGCTTTCAGATTTCTTTGATATTGTGCTAACACATGGCATAATGCTTTCCGAAAAGAAAAGCAGCATCAGAAAGGAATCAATCGACTTTTCAGGCATGGTGTTACAAGATGGCCACTACCATCCAGGACCACACATTGCAGAAGAATTGACAAAGTTTCCAGACACAGATCTCAATAAAAAGCAAATTCAACAGTTCCTTGGAATTGTGAATTATTTGAGAGACTTTATTCCCAAAGTTGCGGTCCACACGCATGCTAAAGAAACAACCCCCACCATGGGGTTCTAAACTGACAACAACTGTCAAACAGCTCAAAAAGATTTCTCAGTCACCACCACCACTGAAGATTCCCACAACGAGACAAAGAATTCTCCAGACAGACGCCAGTGATGAATACTGGAGTGCTATTCTTTTAGAAAAAGTTGGAGAAACAGAGAGAGTCCTATTGCGCCCATGCAAGTGGACAGTTCAAGGATGCAGAGAAGAGTTATCATGTCATTTACAAGGAGATTTTAGCAGTCAAGTATAGAATCAAGAAATTTGAATTCCATTTGATTAGTCACAATTTCCTTATCAGGTTAGACAACTCCTCTTTGCCAAAAATCCTTAACTTCAAGAACAAATTGCTTCCAAATAAGCAATTACTCAGTTTGAAAGCTAGGTTCGCCAAGTATGACTTTACAATCCAGCACATTAAAGGTGATAAAAATTTGATCCCTGATTTTCTTACTCGCCCATCTATAAATAAACCTACTCTCATCACCTCCATCCAAGCTATACCCATTATAGCAATGTATCGCTCTCTTCCTTTCAAAGCCTTAACTCAAAAGACCTTCCCCCTTAATCTCTCTTTCAGTTCAGCTTTTCAAATTCAAGATTCTGCTAGAAAATTCCTTTTCAGGTATTTCATGAATGTTTACAGAACTCAGCCTCTCCGTTTTCCATCCCTTCATCTAACACCTATTTCTTATAGGATTTACTCTCAAACCAACCTTGACCATTTCAGAAGATGAATTATGGTACATTTGGTGTCTTACAGTCCTGTATGGCACTAAACTTGTTCTACCTGTTCAACCTACTCTCAGATATATCTCAACTCCCGACCATGCACCATCTCTCCTTTGGACATTACTTGAATGGTTTTCACGGCGTCAACAACTTCAGAATATCTCAATCCATCATCAGTTAAACAGACTCCCTAATCAAGAATTAGATTTGTTTACCTCAGTTTTCATCATACACATGCCATATTTTCAACACCTAGTTACTAAAGACTATTGGACACAGGACCAAGCATATGAATGGAAAACATTTCCACTCAATCATGATCCAACCATAATTTCAGTCCTTAAAGCCTATCTTCTAGAACTCAATAATGCCCAACCAACTCCTACAGATATTTATCACACGTCCATAAGACCATCTCACTCCCTTGAGTTTTTACCAAGAGTTCGTGAAAACACTCCAGGCTTAAGTTCCAGTCCTCAGGGTATTCTCGTCAAAGAAGAACGCCCTGACTATACGAATGTCATGTTTCAAGATGCTCAAGACCCTTGGGAAGATTTCCACTCACTACTCCCATCTCAAGATTCTCAGTATTTCCCTACGGAGACAGCTTCTCAGTTAGCCATAGCCACTGCAGAAAAGGATGAGCTTGATGAAGATCTTCTAATCTATCAACAAATCCATAAAGCTCAAAAGTAATATGAAAAAAAGATAGGGGACATATCTCCATCCAGATATCCCTCAACTCCATAAAGCTTCTAGCTTTTCACGTGGCTACAGAAGCTTTCCTAGAATCTCAACTTTAATAAAAATGACAGGGGTCCTGTCCTATCTAAAGTGTGTTTTTATGTTTTTCACGTGTGTACTTTTTCTTTATGTTTTTGTCGTTTGCTTTCAAAGATAAGGGTCATGTCTTATCTTTTGCATTTTGAGACTCTATTTAAGAGCTCTGAAGTCCTTCTATTAAGCAGAACATCTTCAATAAAAATTTGAGAGTTTGTTTAAAACCTTCGCATGTCTCTCTAAATCTTTTCTTCTTCTAGGAAATGAGTTAACACTTAAGCCATTATTCTAAGAGCATTCATCTCTATTTATATACTGAGTATGCTCTGCACTTGCCTTTGAGTAAGGATCTTGTGCATTAGAAAAGTCCTGATTTATCTTCAAATTAGTTTACCAAAGTTACTCTCTCAGAACGTACACCCTCTTTAAGAGTCTAAAAGATGACTTGTCTTTTGGGTGGTATCGTGGGTAGTAGTTTGATATCTAAAGGATTAGGGTTATATCATCTAGAAACCCGAACTTGCAGACTACTGGTCCAAAGAACAGTCTCAGACTGTTATAGTTCTGGTATAACAACACCACGTACTCTGACCCCGACTGGTCGCCACAAATGGCCAGCCAAACAGCAAGAATTTTCTGCTTGGGTTGATGTACAAATGACACAACCAAATGCACAGTCTCAATCAGTCCTTCGAGAATTTTGTTCCAGATTCACTGGTTCTTTGCTAGCAACATGCATAGCTTCTGCAACTAGAGTCACTCCGTTGTTTTAAATAACACGAGTAGAGTATCGATCTCATGTTACAAAGTGGAAACTATTAATGTCATATCCTAAGTGTTTAATCACAAAAAGGAAGTGGCCCTTGTGGTATCCAACGTAGGGCATCTGATATAGCAACACCTTTTTCGATCTCAATGTACACATACCAAGCAAGAAACGTACATAAACGTTGATGTTTATTTAATAAGAAGAAATGAACAGGTTTTTACTAACGAAATGTAATGATATGTGAACGTGAACCTTATTTGATAGCCAATCAACAAAGGTACGATTATGTTTATCTTGTAGTCATTTGTCATTTTGACATGGATAACTAGTTCTAAGCCATTGCATGTGCTTACTAAAACATTAAAAAAAATTCAGATTGTTAGTAAAGAAGATGAATATATTACCTTATGTATGGTTCAACATACAGAAGGAAAAAGAATAAAGAAAAAATTTGTTCATTTTGAAAATTTCAGGAAGTATGCTCTGCACTTGGCTTCCAGTAAGGATCCTGTGCATCAGAAAACTTATGATGATTTCTTAAACGGTTTGGTACCCTATTTTAAAGACTAAGAAAAGTCTATTTTGGGTTATATAACCTAAAAGAAAAGCATTTTAAGTTTTTGATCTCAGAGGTATATTGGCTGGAAACCCGAACTTGCGGACTACTGGTCCAAAGTACAGTTTTAACAGTTGTAGTTCTGGTGTAACAACGCCACGTATCCTTCGCTTCACTTGCACCCGTTTGTTCTTTATTCTTTTTCTTTTCCCTAGAACAAATTTGTTCTAAGCACATACAAATGTGCTTGATTTAGAAAATTTGGATTAACTTGCACCCGTTTTCCACTAGATAATGGTTTCACGATTGACAAGTTTTCATATGTCTATGTGGATATTTGACATGTATTTTGTACAAAATTCTAATGCTTTTTCTGCAACATAACTCTCTGTTATGCAACATAACTTTAAAGAATTTTCATGTATCTCTCAAATGGATTGTATTTAGGCTGGGCCACATAGTCTAACTTCGTTCACCAAATATATAGTAAGATGAACCATAATATATATATATATATAAAGACAGGGGGAAACATTTTTCTAGTAAGCACAAAATCACTACAAGGTCCATTTGTAATTCATCCAATATTATTACATCAGCTATAGTTCTGTACAAGGACTTAAAGAAAAAGCACAACCATATGATAGCATCTTTAACATGCTTTGGTAAGATGCACTTAAGGGCAACAAATAGAAGTTGTTGCATGAGAACATGACAATCATAAGACTTAAGGCCTTGAAGTTTAAAGTCCTTCATGGCACAAGCCTTTTCCTCACTAGTTAAAGTGTAACAAGCCAAAGGTAGAAATGTCTGCTTGTCATTTTTAACATCTGGTGCTAATTCAGCCCTAATTTCCAATGCCACAAGATCCATCCTTAACTTAAGGCTATCTTTAGTCTTCCTCGGAATGTTCAGCAGTGTTCCATATATGCTCTCACAAATATTTTTTTTTCAATGTGCATTACATCTAATTGATTATGCACCAGCAAGTACTTTCAATACCCTAAATTATAGAATATGGATTTTTTCTTCCACCACACACTACCATTATTGTCAAAACTTTGGTGCTTTTTACTTTTACTCTTACCCCATTTATTTTCAATGGACTCAACCAATTGAAAAATCTCCTCACCATTCAATGGCTTCAAAGGTAGATATCTCTCTACTTTATTATTAAAGGTTTTCTTTTGGTTTTCATGGTTACTAGGAAGTCAACGACGATGGCCTAAATATGCATTTTTCCCCACTATGTTTCAGTCTATATTTGAGTGTATCTAAGCCACAATATGGACATGCATTATACCCTTTAATAGTGCAACCAACTACATTCCCGTATGTTGGAAAGTCATTTATGGTCCATAGCAGCATAGCCCTTAGATTAATGAATTCCTTTCTGTTAGCATCATAAGTTTCTACCCCAACATCCCATAAAGTTTGCAAGTCTTCTATCAATGGTGCCAAGTACACATCAATGTTATTGCCCGGTTGTTGAGGACCAAAATCAATCAGGACAACATTATAAACTTTCATTTCATACACAACCACGGTGGATGATTGTATGTTGTAAGAACAACCTGCCAACAACTTTATGTGCTACTAAGACGGTTATGTGGGTTAATTCCATCAACTGATAATGCAAGACAGAGATTTCTAAGATCTGATGCAAAGATAGGTCATTTCTCATCTACTAACTTCCCTGATGGTGAGTTAGTAGAATGTCAGAGCTTACCATCAGCTACCCTCAAATCCTAGGCAGTTTACGATGATTGAAACATATGCCTAAATCTAGGAATGGGATAAAACCTTTGCCGGAATACCTATCTTGTATTTGTCAACATTGCCATCCTTTTTCTTTTCCAACTAGAAAACCCACAAGTAGGACATTCAAATAGCCCTTCATAATCTTTTTTGTAAGAGTATACAATCATGTACTTTCACATATTTTAAGCTTAAAGCAGACATTGTCTTTTAGGCTTTTTACATTGACTCGGGAATTTTATTTTTTTAGTCAACAATTCCTTTAAAAAACTCTACAGTGCGGTAAAACTGCTATCAGACCACCTAAATTTACCCTTTATATTGAATAACTTCACCAAAGTGCCTAACTTGGCGAATTTTGTAAATCCTGAATTCACATGTTTCTCAGTCTATTCTAATAGTTTTGTAAATGCTTTAAGATCTCCCTCACAATCCTTATAAGCATCATTGACCATATCTATTGTATTATCATAGTTGAAGTCTGTTGAGTCAAATGGAATATCTGCATTAGAAGATGGTGTGGTAGAACCATCTACCCCCTGCCACTTCCAAATTTTATAAGACTTTACAAAATCGTGCCAATAAGATCTTCGGTTACAATTATAGGTGTGCGAAATGCTAAATTCCTACATTTATAACACAGACATCTAATGACGCTAGTATCTACGACATTTTTAAAAGCAAAATTCACAAATTGAACAACTCATGTTTTATACTCAAGTAACATTCTACTACAATCAATCCAAGACTTATCCATTTTAGTTTCAACGAGTTTGAAATAAAATATTGGCTTTTCAAATTTGTTCTTTCATTAAAAAAAAATTAACTTACACACACGTGGAACAAAAAAATAAAAAAAGATCAAAACATGTTGGCCTCACATATTAACCAATATTTGCATATTAAAAAAGTAATCAACAATGCAATACAAAAACAAATGGAACATAGAAACAAGACAAACTCAAGTATCCAAAACAATAGACAAAAACAATCAATATAGGAAGCTGGATTAATATATTAAGCATGTCAAAATGTATTTAATTTACTCAGTTTATTGCCTGTAAATGCATATTGAAGAATTAAAATACCTTGGTTTTGATCGCATGCACTACAAAAAGCTTAAAGGGCCCTCAAACTCAGTAGTAAAGTGTATATTTGAAAGAAATGGCAGCAAATATCCAAGAATGAAACAAAAATTCCATAAAAGCATATTAAGATTTGATCATAACACATTGCTTTGACTTAAATAACTTATATAAACATATTAGGGACCATATGTGACAATCTTTATTGCCCCACATGCACATGCTATTATTACTTTATTATAACATAATGAAAAACATTGTTGCCCCATATCTTTTTTTTTTTTGGGGTGTGTCAGACAGATCTGTTGGCAGATTCAGTTCTGCATCGATTTGGTAGAACAACGCCACGTACTCGTATGGTATCAGAGCCATACTCGTCCTTGAAACATTTTGTGTTTTCTAAAAACTTCGTATTTCCTAATCAAAATGGTATGATTTAAGTCTTTTGTTGTTTTGCCCATTAGCCTTCAGGAGCAGAGAGAGCCTCTCATTCATGGCTTCCACTTCATTTTCAAATCCTTCTACTCCTGTTACTCTTTCTTCTACTCTTTCTTTACCCAAATCATGCACTTCTCATACCACCAATAAAATTGAAAACCTTGTAGAATATTCCTATATCCCTGAATCCGCCCAAATCAGTGAATCATCATACCCTCTCATCAACCCTTACCATTTGTACAAACGTCCCAGTTCCTTTACCCGCAGTATCCGTACCTTAATCTCTACTAGACGACCTCACCCTAAGGAGTATATCCAGTCCTCTCGTCTGGATCAATGTGCTCTTCAAGCAACCTCTGCTGAGCAATATGTCACTCTAGAGATTCCCTCAGAGTTGATTTCAAACTGGAAACGAGAAGGTTATACCCATCTCCATCTTGGAGGCATCCGATTAATCCTTACCCTTCATGGGAGAAAAGGATTACCAGTCACCGCTCGACTGGCCATCCTTGATACTCGATTCAAACAGTACCACGATGTTGTTATTGGCACTGTCCTCACTACCCTCCATGCAGGAAGTGTTTTACTCACTTTCTATCCAAACTTCAACCTTTCTCTCCAAGACACCAATTTGCCCACAACCTTGAAAGTCCAAGTCCAAATTCAAGGTGCAGAACAAATCTCCTCTGCCAAGATAGCCACTCTCCATCATCAATTGGTCTATAGGCTTCAAAATAATGCCTTAGATCTACCCACTCCTGAACATCACTCTGACACCTCATGGTCTTAGCCGAATCTGACCAGATCCCAACAATCATCCAGATCCCAAGACAAATTCCTCGTCATGAGCTCATCAAGCTTATGCCTCTTGAATGGATCTCCAACTATGAACAGTTCCATAACAATACAGCTCCAATCCAGACATCTGAAAGTATGTTCGAACGGCGCCCAGACGAAACAATCAGAATGACTTTTAAACCACCTCCCAGTACTCCACAAGAGCCTCCTCAGCTCTCCTTTACCTATTCTTCAATGATCACAGTTGTGTAGACAGCTCAGGAAGATCTGGCCATTACAGGGTTTAATTCTGAAGGCTACCCTGTTTATCCAGCAAAGCTGAATGGCCATTTCTTATGGGATGCCCCTGGCTCAGGCATGTGTGATCCCTCTTGTCCCTGCTGGGATGATTGGGAAGAGGACGATGATTATACCACCAGAAAACAGAAACCTAAGAAGAAAAAACCTCCAGTCTCATGTCACCACAATGACCCCAAACCACCACAAGATCCTCCCCCTCCACCAGCTCCATTACCCTTTTACAAAACGGAACTTAAATGGATTGCAAAACATTGCAAATCTGAGATTCCCTCACCAATCCCAAACCCAACACCATCATTGAGTTGTATGTGTTTTCATCTACTTCTTCAGACTACTCTTCTTTCTTTCCTCCTTTAGAAATCCACACAAATTCCCAATGGAATGTTGTGTCTAAACCCTTTATCCCTTCAGCCATCACTTCTACTGGACACCTTGAACCACCCAAACCTTTTGAATCAGTCCTCAATTGGCAAACCCAAAATGCCAGAGCACAGAATGATACTTTGTTGAATATCAGTTCAAAAGTTGAGAAAATCAGTTTACGAACTAAAAAACTTGAAACAAAAGTTGACTCTATCACTGCACAGATGCAGCAGATCCACCAAAATCTCCAGTCCCGAATTCTTCAACTTGATTCTGAGTTACGAACCACGCTTGCTCAACGCTATTATGGCCCAGAATTTGACCATAAGGAAAGAGAGATCAGACTCTTGAAAGCTGAGCTTGATCAGATTGAATCAGAAAAACAACGACCTACTCTTTTTACCACCTCGCCGCCTATCCCTTCCATCGGCCCAACTTATCATCCCTTTGCCTCTATGCTTTCCCCTATCCAACAGTATGAACCTTCCAAATTATTTGGTATGACTCATACTCTTTTCCGAGACCATCCATTACCACCACAGCCTAAACTTAAACTAAAGCCTAAACCTCAACCACGACCAGTCACCATTCACCAACATGTTGTTTCCACTCCTGACCAATAATCCCCTGGTTATACACCAGCATCCCCATCAGCACTTCCACCACCAGCTCCTTCTCAACCTCTTACCCAATCCAAGGATAAACAACCCATGCACCTGTTCAGTGCCCACACAGTTGATCATACATCTACTATAGATGATCAAACTTCTGATTCAAATCTAGCTGTTTCAGATAGCCAAAATGAGACAAATACAGAATCTTCAGCATCCACCAGTGACTCTGAAAAGTCCTATGCTGATATCACCAAAATCCTGATGGCTCAGCCTGATCAACCTGATCAAGGCCAAACCTCTCACACAGAACCATATGTTGACATTCCTTCTGAAGTTGATGAAGAAATGCCTGAATTCTCTGCCTCAAACCAACCACCTCCAGCCCAAGCCTAGACCGGTCCAACCGGTCCAAAATCATCAAATGGTCCATGGTTCACATTTGATGATCTCTTATCTTCTAGATGGCGTGAGCGGCTCAATGAAATGTCTGCTTGGCTTGATTTACAAATGTTAAGACCAGGAGCTACAACTCAAGCAGTCCGTCGGGAATTTGCTACTCGATTTACGGGAGCCCTAAGAGATTGGTTTGATTCTTTAGGCCAATATAGACAATTACAGTTTGTTCAATTGCCAGAAGTCTCAAGTGCCCTTGCGGTTATTCATGATCAATTTCTTGGCGACCCCTCTGCAGTTTTTGAAGCTGCACGACGAGACTATCTCAACATGAAATGTTGTTCACTCAATGCTAAGGATCTTGATTTCCATTATAAAAGAATGTCCCTGCTGTTCTATAAGCTTAATGGATTCAATGAGCCAACATTAAAGCATGTTTTTCTGGCTTCCCTTCCTTATGAACTCCAACCAGACATACAGAGGCAACTCGTGCATCAAAACTTGTCCTTGACAACATTTCTCTTGGCAAAATCTTCCAGCTTGCCAATGAAGGATAACATTTGTCCATGAGGTTCCTAATAACACAACTTTTGTGCAGTAAAATTAAAACAGATGGCGGAAGCTCTAGAAACCTCGAATCGACTTCATTCAAAAACGAAAATCAAGAGGAAAGATTGAAGTTTAGTTACCTCACTTGCGGTTTCAAAAACAACTTCGTGAAGTAGGAGAAAACCACTGAAAACAGCAAGCTACGAACACTGTCCAGAAAATACAGCTCTGCACGAACAGCTTCTGTTTTGCCACGATCTGAGATCCTTTAAGCACCCCAATTGTGATGCCTCTAATCAGTCCACACTTAGAAATGTTCTAGGAGTTCATAGAATTTGGAATCTCGAAATTTCGTTTAGAAATGAGAGAGATAATGAAGAAACATGAATGCTAGTTCATGATGATTCCTCCCACCAAATAAAGCCACCATTATCTCTAATAATGGCACCAAACATTATCATGTACTAGACCCACCCACTTAGCCATTATTTATTGAAATTGATCTCATCACTTCAATAAACTATTTAATCAAATAAATAAATAGCTAAATTAATTAATTTCGGAATTAATTAATTAACCCCATTTTGATCACATCAAATGGTTAAATGTGGGCTTCTCTTGTGACATGTTCTAATGCTTTCTCTTAATCCATATTGGATCCAATAAAAGCCCATAATTCTAAACCCAAAATTGGTCTAGAAGTCCATAATCATATATGAACCCGAACATGTCCAAAATGGTCATTTTACGTGCTCGACATTCCATAATGTTTAATTGAGGATTTATGAAATTTATTTTGTTCCTTAAACTATTTATGGAACATCTAAATTTCTATCTTAAATCATATTTAAGATATATTTATATTTATATTCATTCTCAATGAATTATAATATAAATATTGATTTTCCTAAAAATAGGAAATTTAACTTCTCATTTTCTAGTAACTCCTTTTTCATTTCTATATTGTGTGTGACCTTTTAGGTTCTTAGTTATAAGGTAGTAGAACTATTTTAATGATAACTCTTTATTCATTAAATGATGCTAAACTCTTTAGTCATCAATTAGAACCTTTCTAATGACCTTAAGATGCATTGGTAATACGCTTTACCAATATTGATCTTAAGGTTTCTACAAGTCATGAGTGACATCTAGCAATATATCACAGCTATCCAAATAACAAGAATTGTTGGATCTATAGAACCTATTCCATTGTATCTCTATGTCTTGGTCTCTTCATCATCCATGTCCAGAGAAAAACACGGCTTATGGTTTATTATGTTAAGCAGTTGTGCTTTATCTCAAAATAAATATAAATGAACTTGGCATGAAAATATAATTTGAACTCCTTCAAATATATTTCACCTTGGCCAAGGATTTCTCATGCCAATTCATATTATCTCATAAGGACATCCTTTTCGTATATTACAAAGTGATGAATTCCATGTTGGCCATACACTTGTCTTCATACATAGCCAACCATGACAGCTATTGCTAGATCTCTTCCATGATTAGGAATCAATCTTTATGCATTCACATATCAGAGATGTCTATGTATAAGACATCTGTTATGCCTCAGGTCTAAAGACCATTACTAAACATAGTATCTGATACAATGTATAATAAGCCATTAACACTCAAAACCATATGGCTTACTATATTTGGTCAAGTTCAGTAAACTCGTTCTCTTAACAAGTACCTATGTGTTTGACTTGACATCTCATGTCAATGATATGAAACTCACCATCCATCTTAGTATCACATACCATAAGGAGTCATAACACATACTAGTGTTTATAGGAATTTATAATGTCCAATCATAAATCCACCACTAGGAACTATTTTAGAAGTATAGTACAAAGGATACACGTTTCATATTCTCGACATACTCGAGAATGTGTTCCTTAACTATTTTACTTCTTGGACTATATAAATATCAAAATGCTATTCAAATATGATCATTCCCTAAACAATCAAATCACCATTCGATTGGCCTTTAGGGCATATTACTAACAGCCAAAACTTGTCTTGACAAACTTTGTGAGCAAAAACAGTTTTTCAAAGAACTGTTGAAAGATAGAGAACCATTTAGGAGTGCCTGCAAGAAGCCTTATTTGCAGATCAAATGCAACCAGAAGAAGGATTGTGATTGCAGTCCTAAAAAGAAAAGGCATTTTCGGAAATTCAAACATCCGGAATTCTCATCTAGGCCTCGCAGATCCAAACGGCCCTACAGATTCTTCATAAAGAAGTCATCTTCATCCAAAGACCTTAAACGGAGAAAATCAAGCAGATGTTTCATCTGCAAGAAAAAGGGTCATTATGCCAAAGATTGTCCTAACAAAAGGGAAAAATCCATCCGCCCCGGTTGAACATCTTCAGGCTACCACAGATTACTTCCCAGAAAAGGATGAACTGGAATTCTATTTCTCTGAACAAGATGAACCCAATGATGAAACTGTGTTCGCACTACAGAATTCCTCTGATGACTCAGACAGTGCTCAATCACAAGTGATTTTCCACCAACAGTTGTTGTCTCTTGATACTACTATTCCTATACCTTCCATTAAACTCCAAATCTTGCCCTCAAAATTCCAAAGGCCCGTTCCAGCAATTGGTCTTATAGATACTGGAGCCCAACGCAGCATGCTAAACCCTCATATTCTCCCACCAGAATATTGGACAAAGTATGAGGAACATTTCAAAGCTGTCAATGGAAAATTGTTCACCACTTCTTTGATTACCAAAAACCCCATTGGTATTCAAATTTTCTCCAATTGTGTCATCTGGACCAAGGTCATTGGTTCAACTCTTCCTAATAAGGATATCTTGTTAGGTTTTGACATCCTTCACCAGATCAAACACCTCCAAATCATTCCCACTGGTATTCGAGTCAAGCCCATGTTCAAACCTTTCACAAACATTCTGAAACTTTACAACCTGTCTGACACACCCCGGCCCTACTAGGATATTTCAACCAAACTCTTAAGTTTGTGTCCAGAGTCCCATTCTTAGTTCACCCATCCAAACCCATTATGGAAAAATCAGTCTTTCTTCATTAAGTTACCTTTCAAACTCAATGAAGATGTTAACCCGACCAAAGCTACCCATCCAGGAATGAGTCCTTCTGAGTTACTCCTAGCCCAACAGGAATGTTCACAATTGTTAGACCAAGGTCTAATCGAGCCCATAAATTCTCAATGGGCTTGCCAAGCCTTTTATGTTGAAAAACATTCTGAAATTGTCCGAGGAAAGAAACGCTTAGTCATTGACTATAAGCCATTAAACATGTTTTTGCAAGATGACAAGTTTCCCTTGCCCCGAAGACAAAGCATGTTTACTTTTCTCAAAAATGCCCAAATCTTTTCAAAATTTGATTTAAAATCAAGTTTTTGGCAATTAGGCATTGAACCCTCTGAACGTTACAAAACTGCCTTTTGTATCCGAAATGCCCTCTTTCAATGGACAGTCCTACCCTTTGGTCTCAAAACTGCCCCATCCATATTCCAAAAATCCATGATTAAAATCTTTCAGCCGCTCTTGCATCATGCATTGATTTACATTGATGATATCTTGCTTTTTTCAAGATCGCATAAAGAACATCACCAGCTGTTAACTCAATTCTATGATATTGTCCAAAGTCATGGAATCATGTTATCTGCCAAGAAAAGCACCATTGCTACAGATACTATTGAATTTCTTGGAATGATCATAAAAGACGGCCATTATCAGCCAGGAAAGCACATTGCCCAAGAATTGCTTCACTTTCCGGATCAGAAACTTTCCAAAAAGCAAGTTCAATAGTTTCTCAGTATCATCAACTACATCCGTGATTTCATCCCACATGTGGACCACTACACTCGACACCTCTCGGCTTTATTGAAACAGAATCCTCCACAGTGGAATGATGACCACACCACTGCTGTCACTACACTAAAGCAGATTGCGTAAAATCCGCCTCCTTTAAAGTTGATTGCTGATGGAAAGCGCATACTACAGACAGATGCAAGTGATGAATCATGGGGTGCCATCCTCCTCGAGGAAATGGAAAAGAAAGCTTTATCGCTTATGCTAGTGGACATTTTTCTGACACACAGAAGCATTACCACAGCGTGTTCAAAGAAATCTTAGCGGTAAAAAATGGCATCAAAAAGTTCGAGTATCATCAGATTGGACACCATTTTCTTATCCGGATGGACAATTCAGCCTTCCCCAATATTCTCAATTTCAAAGGTAAAAATGTTCCCGAAAAAATGTTACTCAGGTTAAAATATTGGTTTTCCAAATATGATTTTTGGTTAAGCATATAAAGGGGTCCCAGAACTGCATCCCTGATATGCTTTCCAGACTCTCCAAACCAGAAAAACTTCTCACCGTGTTTTCCACAACCTACCACTTTCCAATCATATCCATGGCTACTTCGCTTCCCCCAGAAGCTCTCACCAAGAAAAACTTTCCCCTTGACAAAACTTTCTCCTCCGTCTTTGCCATCCAAGAGTTTGCCCGAAAAGCTGTTTTTCGCTTTTTTATGAAAGCCTACCTTATGGCAGATTCATTTCCATTTTCTACCTTCCACCCAGAAAATTTATTCCTTACAGGTCTCACCCTTGACCCATCTAGAGATATCACTGAAGATGAGTTATGGTACCTATGGTGCCTAACTGTTCTTTATGCAACCAAACTCATCCTACCCATCATTCCCACTCTAGAACATCTCCTCAACCCCGACAAAGCCACCTCTCTCCTTTGGACTCTACTTGAATTGTTTTCCCCCATACCATGGTGGAGAAAGAAGTTACAGCAGCTGTCAGAAATTTATAATCTTGAACGTATGTCTGCTTCAGAAGCACGACTGTTCACCTCAATATTTATAATCCGTAGGCCATACTTCCAGCATCCAGATACAAATCTTTTCTAGTCTCAAGACCAAGTCTATGAATGTTTACTGCACCACAGCCAGCTATTATTGACAATGAAATCCAAACCACCCTACACAACTACCTCTGTCTACTAAACCACCAGACTCCGCCACATAGAGATATCTTTCACACCTCCTTAGGCCCAACACATGACCTCATCATGATCCCCACTCCATCCACCATATCAAAACCAAAGTCCACTGGAATCATCATCAAAGAAGAAAAGCCAGATTACACAGACTTTCTTTACCAAGACTCCCAGGACCCATGGGAAGAATTTCTTCCTTTAAGTCAACATCTCTAGCAGTTTCCCCAACCATCCATGCATGAACCAGGATCCTCATCACAACCATCATCTTCACAACCACCCAAACCTTCAAAAGCAGACAAGGCTACTCAGACATCACCCATACCACCAGGATACAGACGAGAATGCCCTTATCCACCTTGCCGCGGTCCCACCTGCAAACACCCAAAGCTCTCCAAGACCTTTTTCCCACCAACCCATGACGATGACCCATATGCAACCGAAAGCTTCTCTGAAGACGAATACATGAATCGTCACTCCCCATAAAGTAGTTTGTCTTGTTGTCATGAACCTTCCCTCTTTGTCTTTTTGTCCTGTATAATTATTACAGCTCACTTTGTCATTTTGTAATGATGTATCATAATAATGTATCTTTATCTTACTTTTGCTTTTGTAAAAGATAGGGGTCTTGTCCTATCTTCATGAGAATTCTCCTATATAAAGGATTCTCCCCTCACTTGTAAGATAGAAGCTTTCATAAGCTATGGTTTTCTAAATTCTCTTCTCTCTCTCTGCAAATGAAGTTCTAATGACAATAACAAATCAAAAAAATTAAATTTGTTCATTTTGAAAACTTAAGGAAGTATGCTCTGCACTTGCCTTCAAGCAAGGATCCTGTGCATCAGAAAACTTATGATGATTTCTTAAATGGTTTGGTACCCTGTTTAAAGACGAAGGAAAAGTCTATTTTGGGTTTTATAACCTTAAAAGATCTCATTTTAGGTTTTGATCCCACGAGTACGTGGCGTTGTTCTACCAAATCGATGCAGAACTGAATCTGCCTTAGGGACCAGATCTGGCTTAGAACAGATCAATATCCCGCACGTTCTGGTTTCCAGCCGATATACCTCTGAGATCAAAACCTAAAACGAGTTCTTTTAAGGTTATAAAACCCAAAATAGACTTTTCCTTAGTCTTTAAACAGGGTACTAAACCATTTAAGAAATCATCATAAGTTTTCTGATGCACAGGATCCTTACTTGAAGGCAAGTGCAGAGCATACTTCCTTAAGTTTTCAAAATGAACAAATTTAATTCTGTTGATTTGTTATTGTCATTAGAACTTCATTTGCAGAGAGAGAGAAGAGAATTTAGAAAACCATAGCTTATGAAAACACACGAATTTATTTCTGAAAACTTCTGTCTTTCAAGTGAGGGGAGAATCCTTTATATAGGAGAATTCTCATGAAGATAGGACAGGACCCCTATCTTTTACAAAAGCAAAAGTAAGATAAAGATACATTATTATGGTACATCATTACAAAACGACAAAGTGAGCTTTAATAATTATACAGGACAAAAGCATAAAGCAAAGAACACCTAGGACAACAAGACAAAGAGGGAAGGTTCATGACAACAAGACAAAGTACTTTATGGAGAGTGAAGGTTCATGTATTCGTCTTCAGAGGAGCTTTCGGTTGCATATATGTCATCGTCATGGGTTGGTGGGAAAAAGGTCTTGGAGAGCTTTGGGTGTTTGTAGGTGGGACCACGGCAAGGTGGATAAGGGCATTCTCGTCTATATCCTGGTGGTATGGGTGATGTCTGAGTAGCCTTGTCTGCTTTTGAAGGTTTGGGTGGTTGTGAAGATGATGGTTGTGATGAGGATCCTGGTTCATGCATGGATGGTTGGGGAAAGTGCTGGAGATGTTGACTTAAAGGAAGAAATTCTTCCCATGGGTCCTGGGAGTCTTGGTAAAGAAAGTCTGTGTAATCTGGCTTTTCTTCTTTGATGATGATTCCAGTGGACTTTGGTTTTGATATGGCGGATGAAGTGGGGATCATGATGAGGTCATGTTGTGGGCCTAAGGAGGTATGAAAGATATCTTTGTGTGGCGGAGTCTGTTGGTTTAGTTGACTACAGGGTGGTTTGGATTTCATTGTCAATGACAGCTGGGTGTGGTGCAGTAAACCATTCATAGACTTGGTCTTGAGACCAAAAAAGATTTCTATTTGGATACTGGAAGTATGGCCTATGGATGATAAATATTGTGGTAAACAATCGTGCTTCTGAAGCAGGTATACATTCAAGATTATAAATTTCTGACAGCTGCTGTAACTTCTTTCTCCACCATGGTATAGGAAAAAACCATTCAAGTAGGGTCCAAAGGAGAGAGGTGGCTTTGTCGGGGTTGAGGAGAACAGTTAGGCACCATAGGTACCATAACTCATCTTCTGTGATATCTCTGGATGGGTCGAGGGTGAGACCTGTAAGGAATAAATTTTCTAGATGGAAGGTGGAAAATGGAAATGAATCTGCCATTAGGTAGGCTTTCATAAAAAAGCGAAAAACAGCTTTTCTGGCAAACTCTTGGATGACAAAGACCAAGAAGAAGGTTTTGTCAAGGGGAAAGTTTTTCTTGGTGAGAGCTTCTGGGGGAAGTGAAGTAGCCATGGAGATGATTGGAAAGTGGTAGGTTGTGGAAAACACGGTGAGAAGTTTTTCTGGTTTGGAGAGTCTGGAAAGCACATCAGGGATGAGGTTCTGGGACCCCTTTATATGCTTAACCGAAAAATCATATTTGGAAAACCAATGTTTTAACCTGAGTAACATTTTTTTGGGAACATATTTACCTTTGAAATTGAGAATATTGGGGAAGGCTGAACGTTCCATCCGGATAAGAAAATGGTGTCCAATCAGATGATACTCAAACTTTTTGATGCCATTTTTTTACCGCTAAGATTTTCAATGTTTTTCTCAAGGAGGATGGCACCCCATGATTCATCACTTGCATCTGTCTATAGTATGCGCTTTTCATTAGCAATCAACTTTAAGGGAGGCGGATTTTGCGCAATCTGCTTTAGTGTAGTGACAGCAATGGTGTGGTCATCATTCCACTGTGGAGGATTCTGTTTCAATAAAGCCGAGAGGTGTCGAGTGTAGCGGTCCACATGTGGGATGAAATCACGGATGTAGTTGATGATACCGAGAAACTGTTGAACTTACTTTTTGGAAAGTTTCTGATCCGGAAAGTGAAGCAATTCTTGGGCAATGTGCTTTCCTGGCTGATAATGGCCATCTTTTATGATCATTCCAAGAAATTCAATAGTATCTGTAGCAATGGTGCTTTTCTTGGCGGATAACATGATTCCATGACTTTGGACAATATCATATAACTGAGTTAATAGCTGGTGA